>OW119923.1:57646768-58985487 GCA_933210815.1 Meta bourneti
ATATACTTGGGGTCTTATGTAATCACACAAACTTAATTCATTTATAATTCTACTAAACCAAATAACTTCTTTAGTGCAATCGGTTAGTGCAATAAATTCAGATTCCATTGAGCTAAGAGCTATGCACTTTTGTTTAGAAGATTTCCATGATATTGGGATGTTACCAAAATAAATTAAATAGCCACTGCTTGAATGTCTGTTTGTGAGACCACATCCCCATTTGCATCAGAAAAAGCAATCAAATTTGAACTTTCTACATTGGAAAGATTAATTTTAAAATCCTTTGTAAGAAAAACATAGTTCATAATATCAACAACGTAAGACCAGTGTTTGTAAGTATAGCCATTACAAAACTGAGACATTATATTAACAGCAAATGCAATATCTGGTCTGGATCTATCTGACAAAAACGATAAACATCCTATTAAGGAACGATAGGGAAATTTCCTCATTAAATCATTTTCAATTATTTCTTCCTCTTTAACCTTATCAGGTAAGTTACAACCAATTTTAAAAGGCAAATTCACAAAACTTTTAGGAAGATCTTTTAATTTTGACATTAATTTTTCAATGTAGGTAATTTGATGTAAATAAATCGAATTTTCAATTTCTTGAAAGTTTACGCCTAACAAATATTTAGTTTTACCTAGGACTGTAAGATCCAATTTTTTGTCCAATAATTCGATTACTTCATTTATCAAATGTTCCCTTTTTGAAAACAAAACCATATCATCTACATAAACAATTAAAATTACATCTTTAAATTTGTAGACACAATTACACCAATTTAACTGAGAAAATCCTAATTTAGTTAAAATACCGTCTAATTCCAAATTCCATTCTCTACCACTTTGATGCAGACCATATATAGCCTTTTCCAATAGACATACTTTGTTTTCGGATCCTTTCAGCACAAATCCTTTTGGCTGTTTCATGTATATAGTATCCTTAAGGTGTCCATATAAATATGCACTTTTGACGTCAACTTGACAGTGATACCAACCCAACATAGAAATCAATAGTACAAACAATAATCTAACAATAGAAAAATTCACAACTGGTGAAAAAATATCTTTAAAATCAATGCCGGGTTTTTGCTTAAAACCTTGAGCAACAAGACGAGCTTTATACCTCTTAGGTATATTGTTTTCGTCCATTTTTATGCTGTACACCCACTTACTTCCAATTATGGTTGTATTTGGGGGTGTGTCCACTAATTTCCATACTTGCCTATCCTTCATTATCTGAATTTCTTCATTCATGGCAGTATTCCATTTAATTTTATCCTTACTTGCTTGCGTTTCTTCATAACTTTTGGGGATTTCGACATTGTAACACTGATCATACATGTCGTACATCTGTTGGTCTAAAAAATTAGATTCATCACTAGAAGTAGATGGCACATTAGAAATATCCACATTAGGATGTTCAGTTTCTGGCTTAAAATTGAAATTTACAGGATCAAACCTAATCTTATTTTTAGTACAGTACTTTTTAATATCATTTAAAGATCTCATTCTCAAATTTTCAGGAGAATAATAGTATACATCTATCCTATTGCTTTTATTTCTAGGTTTTTCGATTCTTCGCCAATTTGAAATGTTAAGACTTTTTAAGTCCTCAGTTTTAACTAAATCTTTAGAATCTAAAACTTGAGTTTCACTTTCCGATTTTACTTTTATATTTTCATTTGATTGATAAATAGGAATATTAGAATTAAGATCGAAAGAAACGTACTCAAAGTTTTTACCAAATAGTACATCAACAGCTTTCTTACTTTCGTCGATATGAACATGGACTGTTTCAACTATTCTCTTCTCGTTTGGTACATATATTCTGTAACCTTTAGTTTTCAAACCATATCCTGTCAAAATACCAAGTTTAGCTCTGGGTTGTAATTTATTTCTCTGTATTTTAGGAATATGAACATATGCCAAAGAGCCAAAAATTCTAAAATGTTTTACTGATGGTTTGAAACCAGTCCATATTTCGTTAGGAGATATACCCTCAGTTAATTTGTGTTCGCATCTATTTTTAGTGTGAATAAATGCTAAAAGTGCTTCTGACCAAAATTGTGGTTGTAAACCACTGTCCTGAAGCATAGCTCTGACACAATCCATGGCTGTTCTATTGAACCTTTCTGCAACGCCATTTTGTTCAGGGGTATAAGTTGAAGTTCTTTCGATTTTTATTCCTAGATCATTTAAAAACTTTTTAAATTCTTTGTGACAAAATTCTAAACCATTGTCAGTTCGGACACATTTTAACTTAACATTTAGCTGTCTTTCAGCTTTAACCAAGTATTTTTTAAAGTAATCAAAAACTTCATTCTTATTTCGAATAATATAAACAGTTACTTTACGTGAAAAATCATCAATAATAGATAAAAAGTATTTGTTTCCACCTAGAGAGTTAACTGGAGCAGGACCCCACAAATCCATATGGATCCTTTCCAAAACATTTTTAGTTTTCCTTTCGTACATATAGTTTCTTTTTAAGGATATTCTAGTGGATTTAGCAATAGCACAAATCTTACAATTTTTATCTATATTTTTACAATTAAGTTTTTCAATTCCTTTTACACAATTAATTTTACTCATATTTTCAATTAAGGGCATGTTAACATGACAAAACCTACGGTGGGCTTTTTCTAGATCTAAACCAGTTACATATGTATAATTTTTAATCTTGGGATAACCTTTCAAGATATACAATTTTCCAATTCTGGGAACAGTAAACAAATATTTATTATAACTATTATAAATAATCATTTTGTTATTTCCCCATTTAATTTGGTTTCCCACAAGGTCAATACGAGCACCACTAATTAAATTTCTTCTCATATTAGGTGAGTATAAAACATCTTTCAAAGTTAAATCAAAATTTCGGTTTCTATCTAAAACTGTAAATTGAATATCACCCATACCTAATACTTCCGAGGTGCTGTCCTTGTCTCCGACTAGGATCTTCTGTGGTGGTAGTTTTCTGAATGTCGTAAACATATCACGTTCTTTACAGAAGTGAGCAGTTGCAGCTGAATCAATGAGAAATTCCCTCGGTCTTTCATTTGGAAAATTTGAAACTGCATAGGCACGTTGAAGATCAGTTTTTGGATTGTCCTCCATATAAAATAATTCACCAGGTTTCTGCCGATTGCTTTTCTTGAAGCACTTCGATTCGTAATGTCCCGACTTTTTGCAGTAGTTACAGAATGGTCGCGGCCCCATACGACAAACTGTCGACTTTCTTGGGCTTGAAGGAATTAATTCAGGGTCCAGTACGCATCTGCTGTGATCAGGAGTAGACGCCCGTGTCTCCTTGTATCTAGATGACTTGTTTCTTGTAGCATAAGCATCGGCCACGATACTTAATTTTGTGCCTTCGTCTTTCCGCTTCAGCTCGATTCGGCTGGATTCTGTTATTAAATGTTTAGACAAATTGTCTAGCGTGAACTCGTTGTCATCCATCCTGTATAGCAATTGTACCAGATTATCGTATTCGTGAGGCAAATGTCTTATTAGTTGAAAGCAAACTAAAAGGTCTGGGATTTCGAATCCACATTCTTTTATCTGTAACAGCTTCTCATGCACTCGTTTGCTGAAGAGTCCAATGGATTCGTCCTCCGGCTGGTAGCGGATTGAAAAGAACTCGTCCACAAGGCCTGCCAATCGTGCTCTAGATGCTGGTTCAAAGTTGGTCTTTAATATATCCCAGGCTTCCTTACCATCCTCAGTAGATGAAATTAAGACTTGATATTTTCTGTCTATGCCCTGGTAGATAGTTGTATATGTCCTCTGCTTCCTATAACGATAGTCTCTTTTTTCTTGTTCTGGAGCATCTTCCAATAATAGAGGTTCCGTTTTAGTGATAAAATCCCAGCAGTTCCGGTCAATTAGCAATACCTTCATGTCCGTCTTCCACGTGGCATAGTTGAAATCCGATAACTTCGGGAAGGAAAACATGGACATTTCTTGAATACCCATCATACTGGATACCGGTAGTGGCAGAATTCAGGTTCAGCTTAAGGTCTGTGGCCCATAACCAATTGTTGGGTTTTATCGATTGAAGACAGAGTTTTATATATTAAAACTAAATTTTATTAGGTAGCCAAGTCTTATGGTTTAAAAACATACATTTTAGAAAACAAGAAGTCTGATCAGCTCATGATCCCCAATCTTTCTTCACTTTTATACATTCAAAGATTTACATTCTTCAAATTTATGTGCCCCACACGGCACTATAATTGGAGGTTTGAGACCGATTCCAACAGCCTGGTATTTTCTAGACCACACGGGAATCCTTACGTCGGCGATGCGAGGCTTGCATCAGGTGTGGTGGTCGACATTTTGAACAGCTTCTGTAATTGTGCATTTGCGTTGTACTTACCGACTGATGTTTGTACACGTCGTTTCATTTCCATGTGAAGTTTCTCATGTTTTGTACACGTCATTTCTTTCTTACCCGTTGTTCCTTGTTCTTATCTTTAATTTATGCAAATCTAATTGTATTACTTCGTTTTGTCAAGCAGTTATTGATGTTTATTTGACATTAAGAGCGTTGTTTTCATATCCCATGCCTCTTTTCCTTTCCAACTTACATCGGACCGTGTGTTTGTGCCGAAATGGAAAGCGCTCTCTAGCGGCCAACCGCTGCACTTGCGACCATACATTCTATGGTGAAAGTGTTTGTTTCGTTGTGTTCTATCACCCCCTGAAGTTTGTATTATTAGTTTAGACTCACCCTGTAAATATATTTCTGTGGTATTGGTATTTTTAATTAACGTCACACTGGAGCAACACAACGGGTCCGGGATCAATCCCAAAGGGAAAGATCCGAGGACAACACCACGTTATTTTGAACCACGGTCAGATGACGAGGCAACACCTGAGCTGGCACCCCACCCTCCAAACTTCCACACCACGGCAACGTGAGGATATTTGAGGCCACGACAGATTTAACGTGAACCAGTCCCCCTTTGTATACGACGGTATTTGGCTGGATTTGAATTCACAACTCTCAGGTTGCTAGTCCGTTACTCTTCCAACCGGGCTATGCGACCCCATTTTTCTGTGAAAGGCAGTGCAACTTTATATACCAAAAGGTGTTGCAGGTGAACTAGCTATAAATACTATTGCATTAAAAATTAATTTTTCTAGTGGTGTCTAAGTTCACCACACTTTTATAGGAGATAGAACCAGATGTTTGAGAAATCCATTAAAGAAAACTATTGAATATTTTGAAATGTGTCTTGAAATTTTCTAATTTAATTTTCAGACTTTTCTTATTCTTATAGGGATAAAGAACTTTTCCAGAGATGTTAATTTCATGCTCGGTTCACCTCCAAGTTATTTTTGGAAAATTACATGGACGTTTACAGCTCCTATTGCTCTGATAGTAAGACTTTATTACAAGATTCAGAAATATTATCACATGAAAGTTACTCTCAATATTATAAAATGTAACATAAAAATGTCTCATTTGGAAGTCCCAAAGAGTTCAATATTATTATATTTACATATTTTTGATTATTATATATTAATACAAAAATTAATTGTTACTGTTAGTGTTTTTGTATATGCTCCCTCTTTTAAGGTTTTTACAAATCTAAACGAAAGAATCTTGTAATCTTAACTAAATGCTTTAAGGATTCACTAGATAAATATATTCCAATGCCTTTCTTGTTCTACCTTCTAAGAGTATGTATTCTGAAACAAAACTAAAAATTAAGAACAAGGCAATACGCTAGTGCACAGAAATAAGGCTGCTTCTGAATTGTCCTCAAGTAGTGGCTACACATAGGATAGAATTGGTAGTTATCATATATTCAACGAACAATAGTTTCTACGAGGAATTAAAAAAAGGAGGTATAAATTAAAGTAGTAATGACAAATTCGATTAAGTTATGAGATAATTTAAAATCTGGAACAATATTACCTAAATACTATTCAATTGCAAAATGTATCTCTCTGAATTAATATTTACCATAAAAATTAAATAAATATTAGAAATGCAGAAAGTTTCTATTTTAAAAAGATGAGTTTATCACTTAATGTTCACACATGAAACGTTTATGGGAAAATTACACGAATTTAAATGTCTAATGCATAGAGTGAATTTTAGGGGGGTTCTCTTTCTTCATTTGATGTTAAGCATTTTTACGACAATCTAAAAGAATCTTCTCAATAGCTTATGTGCATCTATGGAAACCTTTCGATGCTTTTAAGTTGATCATAGAATACAAAACCCTTTTTGTTCCAGTTTTATGTATGAGATTTTAAGATGATGTGTTCTTAAAGGTACATTCATCCGAAACCTGTATTGGACATACGGAGTGCGTCAGCTATTTGAGAGCAAAATTTAACTTTGAGGGAAACAAAAATATTCAGCAGAGAAACCAATATTCATAAAATTTAGCGCACATGTTCTTACATACACATTATGAAAGGTTATTTAATAAAACCTCCTTCGTCCTCGATAGCGGTCTCGATGCGACTTTAGAAACGACTAAGTGCGCTGATCAGATGATCCTTATTTATGTTGGCCATAACGTCCCCGATGGCAGCCATTATCGAGTCCCTGTTATTGTGATCATGTTTGTTGGTCTTCCTCCCATCGGCACCAAGGGGTCATAATAGACGAGCTAAGAAGCCAAATGTTAGGAGTGACATGATTGTGAAAATTTTCGAGAACTTTGACCAAGGTCAAAAATCGGGAAGGCATGGCATGGCATGGCTCTCAATGCTCACGACCCTCAGAATCATTACAGACGACAGGAATTTGTTGCGCATAACAATGGTACTGGAGTAGAACTTCAAGCCATTCCTCCTGTTCATTGTTCATTTTTTATCTTGGTCAAAGTTCTCATCTTTGAAAAACCTTAGAGCACATTGGGCTCCTCGAGGGGAGACGTAATAGTTCCAACAAGACTCTCCGTCTCACACAGCCTGTTCGAATCAAGAGTAGCTGGAAGAAAATTTTCACCATCATGTTACTACAAACATTTGGCCTCCTAGCTAGCTTATTAACCCCCTGGACTACTTCGTCTGAGACACTATTTAGAGGGAGACCAACAAGCATGCTCACAATACCAAGAACTCGTTAATGGCTGCCACAGGGGACGCCACGTTCAACATAAATAAGGATCACCAGATCAACGCATTTATACATTTCAGAAGTTGAATCGAAGTCATTGAAGGTGAATAACCTTTTGTACTGGTACGAACATGTGTACCAAATTCTATGAATATATATTAGTTTTTCAAATGAATATTTTCCCTCAAAGTCAAATTTTTTTCTCAAATGGTGGTTGCACTCTGTTCATCATTCATACTTAATACTGTTTCATACAGATCGTTGAATATTACTTATTTCATCATCATTTTAAAAGTTTAGACCCATGAAAATCATTTTCATTCTTCAAAAATGCGCTTCATCCTTTACTTTATACTTTTTAAATTGAAAACAAGTGCTTTTTTTGACAAGTTATCTTTATATACATGTTATTTTTTCTTAACAGGTTATCTTTATATACGGCCATATCGCGGTTGACGCCGAATCAACATATCTACCTTTATGGGCAGAGATAGCTGGATGGGTACTTGCCGCTGTTGCTCTTATACAAATTCCTATTTGGGGAGGCCTTGTGATCTATAGAAATCCAGAGAAAAGCATATTAAAAGTATGAGTTTCCTATTTTATCTTTCCATCACTGAGACAGTTTTATTTAAGTATAGGAGAACACATTAAAAGTAAAATTCAGAGAAGAGCATATTAAAAGTATAAGTTTCCTATTTTATTTTTACGTCACTGAGACAGTCTTTCATTTCAGTATCGGAACGCTATAAACTCCTTAAAAGGATAAAATAGAAATGTGTGGGTGGTTTGTCATTTTTCAAGTATTCAAAGTAAAAGTTTAGCATCTAAGTGCTTCCATCACCAGAGCTATATTTCACAAATTTTGCAAACATATCTATCTCGTATCCCCCTTTTGGGAAAGAGAAATATATCAATCTCAAATTTTTTTTGTTTATCGCAAACTTGGAAGAACAATTGATTTTTAATATGAACTAAATTTCAGACTTCAAACTCCTCAATATACTCACAGATATCAATAGCATTCAATTATATATTGTTGGATAATAATCTTGTGACGCTAACTCGTTTTAACTAGAGCGTCACGATATTTACAAGTAGTGAAGTATTGCTTTTTCCTCACGTGGCCCATAATGACTAAATAATCACTTCTATTGTTGAAAAAATCATAGGAAAGATTCTTTTGGTCAACAAAGTCACAACTGATTAGAAGTCATGCAAGGAAGACTACAGGTTTCAAAACGAATATATACATGTGAACCCCTCAGAGGGGTAATGTTATTTAACCATTATTAAACCAGAAAACCTATCATGCAGGAAAATACAATTAAATATTGTTGGTTTTTATCTTTCGACATTAAATCTTTTTAATATTATTGCTTTTTTTTATTTTATTAAACCATCATGTTCATCAGGAAACCTATCGTAAGAAACCTAACCTATCAAACTACTCATAAATAAAACAGACTCGATGCTTTTGTTACTACGTCTTTGAGAAATGTGATAGGATAGGATACGTTGGCATCAGTTCTACCCGTTATCTTCTATACCAGCGGCTCTCAAACTGTGATACGAATATTCCTAAGGGCATATGAAAAATGGAGTAATGGCAGAAAAATTGAACCGACAAGAAGCTTATAAGTTTCTGTTGTCTTTTACATATACCGGAGAGGTCTATTTTCAAACCTTGAAAAATAAATACCATAAGCGAATGCAGGTGTAAATTATTACAATCTTATTTTCCTTGAATCCCATTCTAAACTAATAAATACTTGGAAACAAGTGAAAACATCACATTGAAATTTTGTAGTGGGAAAAGTTGTTTCAATTTTTTAAAATAACGTTCTTAAGTTTATTAAATGAGTTTCTGTTCATTATGTAACTTCAAATATTTAATGTAGAAATGTTACATTCACTTTTTGTTTATCTTTATTATAGTGTTTTGTGTTTCCATTGCCCCATTATGTCCCTTTCTTTTCTGATTAACATAAAAACATAAAATAATAACTGAATACTAATAATTTAAATAACAACTACAAATTGCAAGAATTTGTTAAGATTATGGGTGCAATTTATTTAAATGGGTTGTCAATAAGTAAGCACAAATAGAAAAAAGATTTGTGATTTAACCGGGTCTTTTTGGTGCATATCATTGTGACCCCGTTTATGCCTCTCACTTTTAAAATAATGCGAAATGCAACTCTTTCAACCAAGCATTTTATTCAAATATTCAACTCATTTGCAGGTGTGTGAGACTAAATTTACTAAAATTTTGAAATAACTAACTTCATGTTAAAATCGTGTTTCCTTATATAAATAACTTCAATGATTTATATTGATGAATTAATTGCATTCTTATATACTAAATTTACTCTTATATACTAAATTTTATATACCTGTTCTATATTACAAATACAAATTATGTCCCTGAAATAAACCACTTGATAAAAGAAAATTTGAAATTTAGAAGATGATGGCATTTTTAAAGTCAGTGAAGCCTGACTTGTAAATAAAAAAAAACATTTGATGTATCTAAATTAAAATATTAATTAAATTGACTTTCATTTCAAACACGCATAAAATAATGTTTTTACTTTTTTAAGGAAGAACTTCGCTAGATTTTTATCTCTACTTAGAAATAAACTTTTACTTATTTTACTAATTCTGTATATTACATGCAATTTTAGAAAATTCGAAGCAGTTTTAAGGCCAGTAAAGACTGGGGTCCGAGTGACCCTGAAGATAAAGCTCGATGGTTGGAAGAGAAAAATGCCCCTATGCCCAGTACACAACAAAGCGATGTTCGAATTGTGTCGGCGGTGTACAACGAGGCATTTCAAGACGACGTATTTTAAAACGAACAATCATTGTTAAAACCTGTTTTGTACATATATCATTCATACTTAGCACTGTACTTCATACAGATTAACTAATTTAATTTATCACTATTTAAAAGTTTATACCCATGAGAATCATTTTCATTCTTCAAAAGTGTGCTGTATTCCTTACTTTGCATTGTTTTAATTGAAAATATTTTCACAATAAAATGGAACTGACAGTTTGAACATTTATTGTGTTTCTTTAGAGCTTGGTTTGAAATGCAATGAAAAAGTTCTTCGTTATCTCTAATCTTATGATCATCTTTCATATAACTTAAGCCATTCCATTTCTAGTAAAAAGATTTTCAAGAAATAGCAAAAAAATTGCTTTTGATTTTTTATCATACAGGAATACTTACGTGATAAATAAAAAGTGCAAGATATTTTTAAGCATGTATATACAAAATATGCATTTATATTTCCGTTTCTTGTAGTTTTTACATTTAGTATATTAGTTAAATAAAATAAATAATTTTGAATTGTTCAAGTGAAGCGTAGCGATCTATAAAAATAGAGAAAGTAATTCTATTTAGAATATTAATTTCAAATTAAAATAAGTAACAAGAAAGCTTTAGGGAATCTAAAAAATTACACCATTACTATCTTTTGGAGAGATCAGTTAATTTTAGAGCTTTTATAGACAAAGAGATTCCAATCACTTACTTTGCTAAGTTTATCCTGAAGATAAAAATAATAGTTACACTTGTATAAAGATAGAAATCAAGTTACAAGTCTACTTCAAGAGCAACATTATGTATAATTAAATATTTGATTCCTAAGTAAACACATTGAAATATTTATTAGTAGATTAAAATAAATAATACAGACAGAACAAGGAACAAATGAATATGATATTTACAGTCCTACTTGAAAATCGTACTTCGAATAGTTACGTTTAAAATAACAACCAAACGTTTCTTCGTAGGTAAATGATTACATGATTAAAGAAGCGTATAAAGAAGAGTTATTGTCATGCCAGGTTTCACTGCAACTTCATTTCTGCTCGGCAAGCAAATGCTGTCATATATTACCTAGAAGGCAATGTCATTAAGGTTAATAAACATACTCATACAATTTAGGTCTAAAACCTTTCAGCTCTTAATGTATAAAATATAAAGAATTAATAACCATGAAAATATTTCCAGCAATTAACCAGGTGAGTAAGATAAGTAGTTATCCTGATGAATAAAAGCTCTGACCATTCTATTCCGACGATATTTCTTAAGAATGCTTTAAATGCCGGTAAATAACTTTAACCTTAAAACTATATTTATAAACCATAGTATGCTAAATTTATTTTCGGATAATAAAAATATGAAATACTATATGTGGATAGCTTTTTCATTCTTTCTGATTGCATGTAATAACAAAGCCATCTAGAAAGAAGGCTTGTTCCCTTTTCGTGACGTCACAGTAGGTGGCTGAGTTTGTTTACAAACGAATATACAAAACAGGCTGTTAATGTCCACTTTTAATAAATGGGAATTAATAGATTGTATCTTTCTATAATTATTCTGTCTCTCCTGAATTTATCTTAATCGGCTTTTGATAAAAAAAATAAACTCATTTCCCTCAATTTATTAAGCAAAAGTTAAATTCATCCATCAAATAACATTGACAAGTGATATACGTCAAAAATTCACTCCTGAAAAAAGTTATTTCCTGTACTTATAAAAGAAATATTCCAGTTTCCTTGTAAAATTAATGGAAAATTAATTCCCTTGCATTTTTAAGCAGATTTCCCTAACATTTGTTTTGTATTATAGATAATTAGTTTTAAAGCTCATATTAATTATATCTATATTTTTAGCATGCATTAGTAAGATCATAAAATCAACTGAAATTCAGCTTTATCCCCCCCAAAAGCTCCCCTTTTTTTAAATAATAATTATTTAAGATATCTGACTACCTTTAAAATGGGAATTTCGGTCAAAAGATCACATTTTTTATTTCAACATCAAAACCTAATTCTTTAGCCTTCTAAATATGCAAGTTCTATTGTTTTAATTGATATTATAAAGTAGAGGTAATCAAGGTAAGGTGCTCGCCAAACGTTTTCAGTGTTTTCTCAAAATTAATTTTTTTTAGTTCCTTCCTAATCGCGAAACACGATACCTCAAAAAGTACTGCGAAAAAGTACCGCGAAATTTTCTGTGAGTCTTCATAGGAAAAGTTAATTAAGGGAATTTAACAAACGCTTTTTTGTATGGGAAGCCTGTATTTATGACCATTGATCACACTTCTCTATATTAAACTGTAAATACTTATTATAATTATATAATAATATTCATTACCTAGTTAAGAATTTTTTAAATGTACTTATTTTATAAAATCTAAACATTTTAGATCGTTTTTGAAAACTACTTTTTACGTAACTGCTAAGCTATTTTCGTTATTTTCTTATCCATATTTTTGACCCATAATTTAAAAAATGAACCAAAATTTTAACTTTTTGCCCTTTTTCTATAGGTCGGACTTTTCTAAAATATTACACATACTTGGTCAGAAATGTTATTAACACAATTGGCCCAACTGGCTATGAGTAGTGAAATGAAATTCCACAAGAACATATCAGTGTTGTGATTGCTTTTCAGTTTCCATAATTTTCCCTATACAACGTT
This sequence comes from Meta bourneti, assembly GCA_933210815.1. Lineage (NCBI taxonomy): Eukaryota > Metazoa > Arthropoda > Arachnida > Araneae > Tetragnathidae > Meta > Meta bourneti. The sequence continues at coordinate 57,659,361 of OW119923.1, forward strand.
TGAATATAGCCGATATGGACTAATTAGGGACGTCATCCATAGCATGTTAATCAAAAAAAATTCAAATCATTGTCCTTAAAGAAACAAAGACGTGATAGTAAGATAAATCATTAACAGCGCAGCGATAGAAAAGAACAAACTACACTACGATTTTCTTATCAGCAGTCAGCTACTTGTCGTGACGTCACAGCAATGGATTGTGCCAGGTTCGGACCTTTCTAGAGGTAGGTAGCTGTAGCAACACAGCAGGCTATTAGCGACGGTTCGGGATCAACCCCAAAGGGAAAGTTCCGAGGACTTCACGTAATTTTTAACCACGGTCAGATGACGAGATCAACACCTGAGCTGGCACCCCATTCTCCAAACTTCCACACCACGCCAACGTGTGTGGACCTATCTAAAAGGTCTTGTTAAAAGCTATCAAGCATTGCAAAGAGCGAATATCGTTATGAATTCTCTAAAAGCCATCTTTACGTTGTGATGGAATTCAAGAATATGTGAAAAAGAACACTCAATTCTCTCTTACGGGTTTTGCAGAATTTAAAAATGAAAAATGTAGAACTCAATGCTAACTACAATAAAATGTAGAAATAAATATATCTCGAAATTACACGCCGCTCAAGCAGGCAGTAAGTTTTTATAAAAGCATAACTCCACCTTTCCACTTTTATCATTGACTATGATTTTCCAGTATCCAGTGTCGCTGGAGTCAATGTTGTTGAAGCTTCCGATGACATAGCACTCTGCGACGGAGGACCGGCTAAAGGAGATGACCGCTTCCTCGGAGAGAGGGGACAGACCCAGGTAAGGACGAAACTTGCTTTCTGCCTGTTTTAGGGCTTCGACAAGAGTCATCATCGGAGACAACGTCACGATTACTTCCGGAAGAGAGTTGTCTCCTAGAGCTGTCTCGACACGTATGGTGACTCCTGGCTGATAAATGAATTGGAGAAAAATATCATAGAATTGTAATTTTATTGGGCAGTAGATATTAAAATGTGCATTGGGGATAAGATGCAAAATAGGAAGAAAGACCTATACATAAACATCCACGAAGCATTTAAAATTACATCCTCTATATATGACATTACATTCAGTATGAAGAGGTTTGTCAGATACAATTTTTTGGCACCAAGTCCTTTAAAAGCTTATTGTGCCAAACACTAGACATAAATAATACAAATAATAACTAAAATAATTTAACGTAACTGATTTTTCAAATGTAATTTCATAAAAATAATTTTCTATGTATAGTGCAAGAAACGTAACTTTATGAGAGATATTTTATATCTGGCTAAATATAGGTGATGGTAATGTTTCTGCGGCGCGGTAAGTGTTTAATGATAAGTGATAACAAATGATAAATGTTTCCAAGCATAACGTCATATGGCTTGTTTTTCGAATACAATTTCAGCATTTTGCCAATGAAAATTCCAAAGAATGAATTCCGAATTGATATGGAATAGATGATTGGCCAACATCAATTAAACACCAAACGCTGTCAAAACGGCAATAAATTACATTTTAAGGTATCCCCGATATATGCAAAAGCATTTGGGCAGCAGAAGTATTTTCTTCTCAGACCGTCTGGTTTGTTTCATTACACTAAAAACCATCTCGTAGGATAAGAAGCTTAAGGATGCTATATACTTTTCCTATGTGCTTCCCCTTTGCAATATAGGAAAAGAAGCATAAGTATATACGAATAGAAGCATGGCTATATATGAAAAGAAGCATAGCTGTAGCTTAGAGGCAGTAAAGTCAATACCCGAAACAAGATGTATATATCAATAACAATGGATAAAGCAAGATGATTCAAAAATTAACAAAGGTATGAAGTCAAAATAGAGTATGAGTAAAACCAAAGCTATGCCAAAATGTAAAAACATTTTTGATGAGTACTCTAACCATGGGTATGAGTACCTAATGCTCTAACCTTGAGCACCTCTATGGGTACCTAAAGCTCTAATCATGTGTTCTAAAAGTAAGATGTATGAATTAAAATGAATTAAACGTCAAAGGTTTAGACTTGAACACTGTTAAAATATGATTTAGAAAAGGAAATGTACAATACGCTAAAAGGCATATACAATAACAACATATAGACTGAATTTATCCAAGGAAGAGTTGTCTCAGTTTGAAGGGAAGTGCACCAAGTAGCCTTTAATACGAGTATATCAGAAACCCCCCACCCATCACCATAAACTCGGGAAAATACCCGAAGGGTCTTTACTAAAATGGGTTGGTGAGTCACTACTCTCCACATCGAAATTTTAATAGAACTCTAATATATATCATGTTTAAAATAGCATCTAATGCTATTTAAAATACCGTACAAATCCTAGTAGCCATGGCTCAAATCGCAAACAAAAGCAGGTTATACTTTACATGTAAAAAGTGTAGTATCACATTATTTAATTATACGTCGATATAATTTACTTATTGTAATCGCTCTAGTTGCATTGTTATTATTATCTAGTTGCATAACTATTGCATGCGAACACTCTTTTACGCAAGTTACTTGCGAAAGAACATTCCACCAGTTGAGGAATTCACTTTCGAATAATAATTTATAATCATTATTGTTAATGGATGCAACCAAAAAAGACAATTTACCATCATCAAAAACACTTCTGAAATGAATAAAACTTGATACCTTAATACTTGAAAAGACATGAAATATCTTCCACATTCAAAATGAAATCAGAACGCTTGGAACTTAGCTTACCGGTGGCCGAAGGTTTTGCATGGGAATGTAGAATGCTTGTGGGAACGACTGGGGAGCTGAAGCTCCTTGGGATGTGAAACCTGGTGTAAAGAGTACTCCAGTCATCAGACTACCCTGAGCGGGTGAAGGAGGTGGCAATGGACGTGGTTCTGACACCGGACGTGATGGTGGAAATGGCTGAGGATGTCCAAATGTTCGAAGAGGAGGCAATGCTGATTGTCCTGATAGTAGTGGACGGCCGAATTCTTCTTCAGAAACAGGCGGCCGAAATTTTGTGTTGACGAGTTCTTCAAGAGCTAGTTCTTGAAGAGGGCTTTTAAGTGTAATCTAAAATAGAACTAAAATATTTTTTTCACATTCTACACAGCTTTTGTGGAGTTATGACTAGAATATTGAAATTAAACTTTGCTTGGATCTTGGGTGCATTTTTTCAGTCTAGAGCAAAGTTTAATCTGACTAATGATTGAAAACAAATGACTAAAAATTAATCATGAGTAATAAGCAAGTTCGTTGAGTCCTTCCACGTTAACTAATGATTTATTTATTTTTAGTTTTAATCAAGTAATCATGACTAAAAAACATGATTGAAATTGGGCCTTGATTCAACATCCTGAATCGAGTAAAAATAGTATGATTTAGTATGAAATTTTGAACATAATACCTACCTACCCACACGTTGAAGAGGAAAATTACAGTACAATGAAAACGGAAATAACACGAGGAAATTATTTATTGATTTATATTCTAAAAATAAAGATGAAATAAAGAAGGAATTTAAATTAACTTGTTTCGTAGTAATAAAATTCTTGAATCGATTCGCGATTCGAGAAAATCATGCAAATTGACAGTAAATAAAAATATCACCAAAATAATTTTGTAAATCTTATGGTAAATATAGTAACGTATTCATGACAGACTAAAGATTAATTGATTTGGTTATAATAGTTCATAATTTTTCAATCATGATTAACTTAAGTTAGGATTGAAATTTTAGCAAACTTATCAATCGATTGAAAAATATAGTTAATTATACCTAACACTGATTATTTCTAGGGAAGTTTGCAAATAATTAACTCAAAATGAAATAAAGGCACGTGCGTGAAAAATATGTCACTATATAATTATTAACTCATTAGTGTCATTTGGAAGAACTAATGTAATCTATGCATCTTTTTAAAAATTAACTGAGGGTATTCAGATTTTTTTAGGATAAGAGGTGTTTTTAGTTTAGATGATAGACACACTGGACTTTATTTGGGAAATGACACAATTTCCAAAACGCTTTGAACTGTGGGGAAATCCCTATATTAAAATATTCAAGTAGAAAATAATGTCTAAAATATTTTAAACTGTTGGAAAGCATTAGAATGTTTTCAATTCGAAAACTTTTCCTCTTGTTTTCTGAATATGCTGGCTAAAGGTGCTTAATAATTAGGTGGACATTCAGGAGCATAATTGCAAAAACATTATCTGAGTTGTGCACATTTTGTTGTACTTTATAAAAACATAAATTAAACACGATTAAAAATTCACAAAATGTTGTTCTTTATATTTGTGATTAATTTTATTTCATTAGGGGGAAATATGAGATACAAAATAAAACATGCTTGAATCCATCATAAATGGTTAGGTGATTAGAGTATAGGATGTAATCAACTATTTATATATGTGCATGATTTAAATTTCCCCCTAATGTTCGTTTTATATACTACTTTGGTTTGGTGCATGATTTGTTTTTTCTCATAAAATTTTAAATTACGAATCCAATTGCATTTATTCATTTTACTGTCAGTCTCCAAATTATGAAAAATTGTGGCATAATTTAAAAATCATAAATCGTGAAAAATTGTTTTTAAAGAAGTTTTACTGCATGATAAAAAGAAAATGATACCAATACCGCCATATTATTGTCATACAATTAGTTCACTCATCCGAAACTTGAGAAAAATCATTCTTACCTTGTCCGTTCTTTGCCTATACCTAACTTTTCTAAGAATTCTATTGAGTATAACGGTAGGTGGCACTCCCTTGTGATTAGCTACAGCGTAGACCATTTTCTCCATTTCTTCAATAGTATAAATCCTCGGATCCTGGATACAAGGCCTCAGGGAGAAAGTAAGACCTTTAATCCCAATAGTAAGGTACAAAACGGTGATCATCACTTTCATGGCAAATCGGGTAAGGGAAATATACAGGCTCTAAAAATACAAAACATCATTGCTGGTTCTTAATCTAGCCATATACGAAAAGTTGAAAATGATATTTATTTCCATACTTTGATACATAATAGAAATTTTAAACTCATGATTAAGGTAATTTTAAAGAACTATGGTTCAGACACCCACTAAAACACTGATGTTTGAAATATGAGCTGTATCTTATGAACCGTTTAGGTATTAAATGACAGACCATAGTTATGAATAAAATGATATTGTTATGGTATTGAGAATCGCTCTTCGTTCGCCATGTCTTTCACTTATCAACGAGTTACATATTGCAAAACATTCTCTGAACTATGACCATTTATTAAATATATATTTGAAAATATATGTTTGAAAAATAAATCTGAATATATATATATATATATAATATTGTGTCGCTCTTCATAACACAGCTATGTTCCAAAATGTTTCACAAGAAATTCAATTTAAATGTATAGACTTCATCGACTAAAACGTGAAGTAAACTGTGTCAAAAAACATAAGTCTGGGAAAACTAAGGGGAAGAATACATAGCTTTATTATGCTGCATATCTTTACATAGAATTACGTGTGGATGGTGGTAATGGAAATTAATTAACGTCGCACTGGAGCAACGCAACGGGATATTGGCGACTGTCCGGGATCAATCCCCAAGGGAAAGATCCGAGGACAACACCACCTAATTTTGAATCCCGGTCAGATGACGAATTCAACACTAGATCCTGATCCAGGACATATTTAAAGTGCACCAGCCCCCACGTATATGATAGTAGTAGGATCAAGTTTCAAACAAACAACCCTCCGATTGCTAATCCGCGACTCTACCAACTGGGCCACCATGGCCTGATCTTTCTACAGGTTCCGTCAGCAAAGTCTTTTGAAAAGCTTAATTTTAGGAGCTATAACGAAAAATCTAAAATCTAAAATATATATATATATTTTTTTTTAGAGATATTTGTATGAGATAATTCTACTCAACCTATGAATACCAAATTTAAGTGTTGCTTCAAAATATGTCTTCTCTTTCCAATTCATATCAGGGCCATTATAGGAAATAGATATCTCTTGTGTGAAACCAATGATTTAATTTGCACCGAGTTGGAAGTGGGTCATTTAACTGTAAAAATGAAATAAAATAATTTTCCAATCATAGTTGATAAAAATCGAAGGGATAATAATTTTAAATTAAACAAAAGAATTCAGAATTCCATCTCAATTATTTCACTTCATTTATTTCATTAAGGAAACAAATTTTATGCACAAAAATAAGTTGAAGTTTTACTTCTCAAACATTAAGATTTAAAACTGATCTATTGATACAAAATTTTAGATTATTTGACTTCGCCAAAATTTTCAAAAACACTCTTTCTCAAATTGAAAAGCAGGTATTAAAATGTAAAGATTTTTTTCTTCAAGGTTTAATCAAATTCATATTAGAATAAATAACATATTCAAAAGGCAATTGAATTCCGTATTAATTCCATTTTTTCAGAATAAAATCGAATACTGTAGTGCCAGATCCTTTGTAATTTAATGGCTAGTAGATATGAAAAGTCTTTTCAAGAGGTAAAAGACAATCAATTACTACTTTTAACTTCAATTTAACAACTGTATAGGCATTGAACTCACACCTCATCATATATTCAACTGCCCTGCAATAGTAACTGCTCTTCAAACCATCGATTATCATCCTGAAGAGCAGTTTTACAGTGAGAAAATAATCGACATCGCCAAAGCTGTGCCAAAATGCACACGGCGATATCTGACTGAAAAATGGACTCGACAACAACCTCAAATGTATAATTTTTGTGAAACTAGTCTTATTTGAAAAGACGTAGGAAGTTTTGGACATGCACATATACGTCATATAAATATGCTTTCTGGAACACAAGGGTTGGTTGAGTAGGCTTTTGTGTTGCAAGAGCCACATTCGGTCATGCTGAGCCAAACACAAGCCAGACAACGTCAAACAATGGTCATATAAACACAAAGAAAGTTTTAATGGCACAGAAAAGAAAATATACCCAAGGTAAGTTACAGGAATCGAACCTGTGCCATCTAAAACTCACAGGTTGCTAGCGCAGTGGGCAAAACCACTGAGCCACGATAGCTCCTGAACCAGCAATGACAAAATTAAAAACTTTAAAGGCACAGTTTTTGCATTTTCCACAGAACATTTGCATCCAGTATTCATTCGAAAAGTTAAATAATACCAAAGAAATAAGAGAAGTATATATTTTAGATATATTTACAAAATCCTTTGTTAGCAATAATGTTTCTGGACCACGTTTGATGAAAATTCTAGTAAACTGGGAAGAGACGACGAAATCTCGAAACCAAAAGTTGTCTTCTATTAACAAACGAACATATCCACAATGAGATAGTATCACTTATTTATGTTTTGTAAATAAAAGTCATCTTCTAAAATAGATGTTTATGGCAAAATCTTGCTTTTAACAGAAAGACTACGCCCGACTGCTTGTTTTTCTGATGCAAGGTGGTTAGAAATTTTCTATTGCAATTTCTGGTCTCTAAGGAGAACCTAATGCTTCTTAATGGTCAAATGAACTGATGCTTTTACCTGTAATTGAAGCTCTAGAAAAATACCCTCATTTTATAACACGCAATTGGCAAGAATGTTTTGAATGGGCCGTAGACGCGTAAACACCATTATAAACATACGATTGTTTTTAAAAGGTATTTACACATTAATCTTCAATCCTACAATCAGCTTTCTTATTCAATACTAGTAAAATTTAATTTTACATTGCAATATTTTAAAAAGTATGTAATAAAGTAAGTTAAAGAAGTAATAATGATATTCAATCTACAATCAGCTTTCTCATTCAATACTAATGTAATTTAATTTTTCATTGTAATTTCATTTAATAAAGTCGAATTAAAAATTATAGAAGGAATCAAAAATATTCTATGTTGATGTAAAAACCACAAATTATGTTACTAAAACCCAATATGGAATCATGTTCTAATAAAATATCACAAAAATACTATACAAAAATTGACACAAAATTAAACACGGTACCATCCCACTTGTTTCTTAGGAAATAACTGCTGATACCATATGTACAAATCATGTAGTACTAGCAGTCAATCATGTAGTCTGTAGTATTAGCAGTCAGGAAACATCAACAAATAAAAACTATGATGTCGGTAAAACTTTAATTTTTGATAATATTTTTTATGTACTATAAAATATAATTTAAGTGTAAAATAGGTACAGTCAGTTAAAAAAGTATCCGAACACCTCTTGTTATTCCCGTCCCTGGAACTGCGCAGTCAAATAAAAATGTGTCATTAGATTTGAAATAATGCCTATTACAAATAAAGGTGCATTTTGTTCTCATAAGAGTCCGTCTTCATATTTATTTGTAAATCATTTCCAAAATTTAAAAGAAGCAACCCCCTCCCTCCCTTTAATATCATAATATCATTAAAATATTTCTCATATCAAATTTGAGCTAAATATAAACTTTTGTGCAAATCGAACCATAATTGCCGGATACACGAGAGAAAAACGATTTGGGGTCTGTTTCAATATTTAGAATTTTAAAATACAGGTCACACATAATAGTGCATTAGTATACTATTTCCCAATCTGAACTCGATTCTTCAGGTTCTTGAACTCTTAATTTTATTTTCATCAAAAAATCTATTTTAATGAAACATTAAGAATTATTTAATAAATAAATTAAAATCTAAGGAAGTACGAGGTTTGTCTAAAAAGTATCCGACCTTGAATTTTCCTGTTTACGGTAATGATGCTAGAGCGGCGCCACTGTGCACAATGGAAGAAGACAACTTAATGCGTATGCTTGAATTTTTTCTCCGTGTTCGAGTGTGTCAGTCGCTGCCTGCTGGCCGCTGAGTAAGGTGCTGTTATAAGTGTTCGTCGGATTTTTGATTTCTCTCAAAATGAATGAACGAGTTGAGCAAAGATACTGCATCAAATTTTGTCAAAAGCTTGGTGATTCTCAAAACGAAACAATTCGTAAGATTCAGCAAGTTTTTGGAGACGATGCTATGGGGGTAACACAAGTGAAGGAATGGTTTAACCGATTCAAAAATGGCCGCACATCGGTGGCGAGTGATCAGCGTCCGGAGGCCTCAAACCGCTCGGAATGCAGCCGTTGTTGAGAGGGTGGAAAATCTGGTAAAGGGAGATCGTCGTTTGACCGTACGAGAGATTGCCGAAGAGGTTGGGATCAGTAAAGATTCCGCACATGCAATTTTTCGTGATGATTTGAACATGCGCAGAGTGGCTGCAAAATTTGTGCCCAAGCTGCTGTCGGCACAACAAAAAGAACTCCGTATTGAGATTGCACAGGACCTTCTGGACACTACCAACACTGATCCTCAGTTTCTGAACACTGTGATTACTGGGGATGAGTCATGGGTATACGGGTACGACCCAGAAACAAAAGCACAGTCGTCGCAATGGAAGCATCCCGAGTCTCCAAGGCCGAGAAAAGCGCGACAGGTGCGAAGCAAAATCAAGGTGATGCTAACTGTGTTCTTTGATATCTGTGGAATTGTGCATCACGAATACGCACCGGAAGGACAAACAGTGACAAAAGAGTACTATCAACAAGTTCTACGCCGACTCAGAGATGCTGTTCGGCGCAAAAGACCACACCTCTGGACGACGAAAAACTGGCAGTTGCAGCATGACAATGCTCCGGCTCATTTGTCACACCTGATCCAGACTTTCTTGGCGAAATACGGAATTCCAGTCGTCTCCCAACCTCCCTACTCTCCAGATATGGCTCCTTGCGACTTCTGGTTGTTTTCGAAATTGAAGATGCCGTTGAAAGGATCCCGTTTTGAGTAGAGAAGAGATAATGCAGAACGCGACAACGGAGATGAACACCATTCCAAAAGAAGCCTTCCAGGAGTGTTTTCGGCAGTGGAAGGATCGGTGGGCTAAGTGTGTGAAGGCGCAAGGGGCCTACTTTGAAGGGGATTAGGGTCCCAATTTCCTCACTTAAGTAATATATTTTTCCTGGCCAAAGGTCGGATACTTTTTAGACAGCCCTCGTATATATTTTTTAACATTTTAGTGATTAAAGCTGTTGTTAATTTCATAACATTCGTCCATAGAACCTAAGAGAGGTATTTTCAGTGTAAAAAAGAACCAGACGGAAAATGAAGATTTTACTTCCGCTACTCAAATGCTCTCACATGATACACTATGAGGTTACCTTAAAATGTAGTTTATCTACGTTTGGTGTTCAATCTAATTGTTGTTGACCAAGCAAGTGTATCAGATATCAATTCAGAATTTATTCTTTGGAACTTTTATTGGCGAAATTCTGAAATCATATTCGAAAAACAAGCCAAGTGATATCACATTCAGAATACGTACAGGAAGCACCGTATCACTGCAGAAACACTTCCGACAAATATATTTAGCCTGAGAGAAAATGCCTCTCATAAGTATACGACAGTCGATGTTGCTTCAAAGGATAAAGATAGATGCTTGAGTTTTAATTTTATGTTCGGTTTTAAAGCATTACGATATTTCTTTGATGGGCGGAAATAACAGTACAAGTCACAAAATGGCAATTTTAGGAGTACAAAAAAACATTTAATATCCATATTGTGAAAGAATAAAATTTATAAAATCAGTTCTGCACCTTATGTCTGACAACTTTAAAGGGGAAATTAGGAGAAATTTTGGTACAGCTGCAGTCTCTGCCGCGCGCGGTGGCAACGCGTTTTGGCGCGGCTTTTGGCGTAGTTATAAGCGACTCATGCCGGCTGATGGTAACCCATTTTTTCTCGAATTTTCTCCTGGTTAGGGTTAACCTGTTTTTATGGCAACCTTGCCGGCGTCCAGTTCTCATTTACAGTGAAATCTGTTAAAATATTAGAATAACTTATATTCTACTAATGTACATTTTTTTGATTCATTTCATTCATATGTGGAGAATGATATAGATTCACTGTTGGAAATCCGAGAACAAATGGGTTACCCTCACCGGCATGAGTCGCTTATAACTACGCCAAAATTCCATACATTTCATCCATATTTGCAGTGTTTTTCTAGTCAAAATGTTGTTTCATTCAGATTTACATATTTCATCCATACGTATGCAGTATATATTCAATGTTGGAAGATTTCCGTGGCGACATAAAAAGTGCGCCAAAAACGGCGCCAAAAAAACGCGTTGCCACCGCGCGTGGCAGAGACTGCAGCTGTACCGAAATTTTTTATGTGTCCCTGTGACAAAATTAAGTTACTTGTACTTAATGTGTATAGAATTAAATCCTTAATTTCCATACACATTAAATTGTTCTTCATTTCCATTATTAGTTCGTGTATTTCATAACACGTGTAATACATGCATCATAGTTATTGCTTGGTTCCATATGGGAGACATAATAGAAGCGAAAATTACAAAAACACATAATTTTCCCAGATTCATCTCAAATTCGCACAAAGTAGATTCTTCCTGAATATTCCTAATTGAGTACATCCATATCAAACAAAACGTGCCCTACGAAAGTTCGCTTATTGAGTCGTTCCCAAAGTGATTCCCATTTCTGACGCGAACCCGCCTATCTGGGCCTAATTTCTTATTTGATGAAACGAACATGAGGTCACAAAATGACGGTCACGCCCGCCCAGTACTCGAGAATTAAAGACCTTGTAATTGTTGGTATTTAAAGTTTAATAACATACTTTGGCTCCCTCAAAACTCTCCCTTCTATTTTTAGATCCCTCAGCTGCTTAAGGATTCTGAAACAATTTTCCGCGTTGCTTTCGGACTGCGCAAAGCTGCAGTCGCTCCTGAGAGAAGACACGAATACAAAGAAACTGAGCTCACTATGTATATTGATGAGTCTGACTTCTCACCAAGACCTGGAAAAATAAAGTATACTGGAAGTGAATGGTTTGTAATTTTGACACACTTAGAACATCACGATTTGGAGCTTAATGAAGAATAATTGTTTCTCATTAGACAGCACGCAATCTGGTGTCACGAAGTTTGTGTGAATGAATGTTTTCGTCTAAAATTAGCAACCCAAGTGTAGAATTTCATGTGCGTTTGAGTTACCCCTTTACATGATAAATCAGTGTCCAAAGCGTGCAAAAACGTTCACGTGTGTCCTGCAAAAGAAACGCTTATATCTGTTAGACCAGAGTTTTTCGCTCTGGTGCAGTAGAACGAAAAAAGCATAACTTATGTAGGAAGGATATTCAGTGTAAACAGACCAGACGGTCTGCGAAAATTCTACTTCTGCTATCCAAATGCTCTATCATGATACATATCGGGATTATCTTAAAATGTAGTTTATCACCGTTTCAGCCACTTTTTTCGTTTAATTTACTTGATGTTGACCAATCAACTATCATATATCAATTCTGAATTTATTCTTTGGAATTTGTTTTGCAATTTGCTGAAATCGTATTCGAAAAACAAGCCAAGTGACGCCATGTTCAGAATACGTACAGGAAACAAGTATCTCCACTGAAACACTACCGACACTTACATTATCTTGACAAAAAATGCTTCTTATTTAGAACGAGTTTATTTCTCATAACTAAAAAGAATTTAAAACTACACAAGATCCAGTCAATCCTCCAGTACAAGCAAATATGAAATCAATTTATAATACTAACAGAAGAATAAGGCCATACCTCCCCTGACGCAAAAATATTAAATTAACATAGACCTGTGCAAACCTTGATGCTAACATTTTTCACAGATCTGTGTAAAAGCAAAAGCACTTAACTGAATACAGAATAAAGTATTGCAAAAGTTATCTACTTTAACCGAAGTCAAATAGTTCGCTCGAATATTTGCTAATTTGCGTTTTGCAACAATGTGAATCAGTTCAAACGTTCCCTGACTCAAATAATCTTTTACAAAACTATTGCCTATCAATGTGTTTTCTCGTATCGCGTATCAATGTGTTTTCTCGTATCGCGTATCAATGTGTTTTCTCGTATCGCGTATCAATGTGTTTTCTTGTATCGCGTATCAATGTGTTTTCTCGTATCGCATCAATGTGTTTCACAATTCTTCGAAAAGAATACAGCACTTTTATAATCACTACAAACAATGGGTTTTAAGAAATTTACTTGAAGATTTTCACAAAAAACTCTTCAAAAATCCTGGATAGGCAAACAACTTTATTTACCACTTCCGAAAGGGCTACGAACTCCAGATTCCATGCTGGTAAGAGCAACTGAATTTGGTTTCAAAGGAAGCCATGGTATGGGAACTCGGCCCATTGAAATTGAAAATCCACTGACTTTCAATCATCTTGATCGGAAGATCAACTTGTATCCATATAAGCTGAGATCCAGAGGCTAATCACAAGTCCATGCAATAATTATGTGTTCACTATATGTTGTCTTACTTATCTCACTTTATATAAATAAGTATTAGCTCTTGATGCTCTCAAGAAATATTTCAGGGTGGTGGATAAACTGGCCTGAGGGACAGCCGAGACAGTAGATGATGTTCTCGGGTGAAGCTTGAGCTGAGCTGCATTTAGAGCACAGAGGGAAATGGTTTGTAACCCATTTCGATCTTCATTGGCTTCAAGTGTCCATTGCAAAGCGTAGAGAGAGGGCGGTATGGTCTTCTCTCTGCTGCCCATTTTACCCAGGGAAGCACCTGGCTGACAGCAGGAGTACCAATCATGAATTGGAGAAGTCTCCCAAATTCTGTTCATAGACATCAATGCATATTGTAAAACTTATACTAACATTTCCAATGTATTCTTGAAGGATTATTTCAATACTTTGATGGTAAAGATATGGGAAACATGATATTAGGTCTTGTACGTGTAAAGTTATAAACAGGATTAGGTCAGTTATATACAGGAATTAATACATGATAGTTGATTGGTCAATACCAATTAGATTCAAGGCCATACGTTGCCCAAATGACGAAAAATTACATTTTAAGGTAATCCCAATTTGCATCATGCGAGAGCATTCGGATAGCAGAAGTAAAATCTTCGCAGATTGTCTGGTTTGTTTGCTTACATTAAAAATCCCTCTCATAACTCTTTTTTAAGTTTCATTGCATAATTTTCCTTACTTGGTTCAATAAAACATTCTGATCTAAATATGTAGTCTCACATAATTGTTCATAGGAATATGCACATTTAATGTGCAAGTGAACATGCTTCTAATTTTACAATACTAATATGATTAAAAAAACATGCACAAAAGTATAACTTACAACAGATTAAAACTTGACGTCTGAACGAAAACTGAACTTGACGTCAATTAGCTTGTTTTCGAATACGATTTCAGCACTTCACCAAAAAATATTCCAAAGAATAAATTTCGAATTGATATATGATAGTTGATTGATTTTAAGGTAACCCCATTATGTATCATGCGAGAGCATTTGGACAACAGAACTAAAATCTTCGCAGACAGTCTGGTTTGTTTGTTTGTTTATTTACACTAAAAATCCCCCTTGTACCCATTTAATACATACGATTTTACCTGTTGTGGATCTAGGGTCTAAATCAGACATCGCTAGCTTTTGTTGTATTCATACCGTTACTCATTGCTCAATACCGATTTTGAGTTTCACCATTATTTTGAGTATCTTCATACGCAATTGGAACTTTAATATCTACGCAGTGATCTTCTATATCTGTATTATTGAAACTTTTATCCTCATCGCATCTTGTAGTCTCTTTAGAATCTAAATTAGATTTACCTGAAAAATTGAAGGCATCAAGGTAAAACTTTATTGATTTATTTTCTCAGTAATTACGCGTTTGGGGTTCAGGCTTCTCAATCTAACAGACGTTTCCAAATAATAATGTGCATCATTTCTACCCTTGTATTCTACCTTTTTCCTAATTACTTTTATCACTTAATTAAATTCTTTTGGTGTAACTATGACTTTTTCCAAATCTTCAAAGATTTCTGCATTATGGTTTTCATTTTCGTCATCCGATTAAAATTCAAAATTTATGATTGCTTCCGGAGGTTCTATTTCCTTTCAAAATTGAAATTCACTTTTATCGAAATTTACTCTTTTTATTTCAAACACTTACCATGTCCCGAGTTCCCAAATTCAAAACCCTTTTGGACTCAGCGTAATCTATTAATCTGCCCTTTACAACCGAAAAAAGCACATCAGAAAAAAATCACAACCATATTTGCTATCAAGATAAATTAAATATGATCTAATGTGCTAATAAAAACCATAGACAGCACATACTGGAAATGTTATGGAATTACTTAAGAAACATTAATAAGGTGTATTTTTAACTTGTAAAATAAATACAATTTGATTTAAAAAGAAATTAAGTTTATCTGAAAAGAGCAAATGAATACTTTTCGACTTTTTCTTCACTGATCTTTAAGGTGCATGAAAAATCATCTTTCTTTATTAATTTTAAAATTTTCTTAGTTCTCTAGTGATATTTTAAAGCTCTTTGTGTATATCTTCTATATTTAAAATGAGATTAAAGTTAAACTATTATAAGTCCTATTTTTCTTTTTAATTTGAATAAAACTTAATGAGATGTCAGTTGAGCCTTTCAATTTCCAAGTAATATATTTTTAATTCCTTAAACATTGACCCCCAGGTTTTAATTCAAGTATTATTAGATAAACTTTTAATACCCCTCAAAAAATCATAGCTTTATTCATTGTTATGCACCCGATCTAAATTAAAATTCTTATACCTTTTAAAGTCGCTACGAAGTTTTCATCGATAAACTCTGGAGACAAGAAACTTAACACATGAAAGAATTCAGTTCAATTTTCAGCGTTTAATGAACACAAAAATTTTAAAAGATTTATTTCGTACTCTAGTCAATTGAGTCTCATATTCACAGTGCTAATTACCATAATTTTTCTTGAATGCACTTAATATGAATCAAATTATGAAGTACTTTATTAGCATTATATGTGACGACAGGAGATTCATCTGAATATTTCCAGAGAACTATTTCGAGTCTTAATCAAATTAGGAACTACTTTTTACAATACAAATTTAATCTGATGAAGAAGAATGACACACCATACATAATTTATTTTCCAAAACTTTCTACCGATAGAATATAGTGCATGATCCTAAATCTAGAACTCTTAATTTTGAAAACGTATTCGAAATAACTTGACTTTGAAATTAGGACATGAAAATGCATGTATTTCTGAATTTGATTCTACTTTTGTGTGAAGAATAAACTAATTTCCAGTAAATGCATTATCACCGAACATATATTTGATTATCAGTCTATTTTAAATAGCCTGACAGTCCGGAAAAGTGCAGTTTGGAGTATTCGGGAATCAGATTCTATAGTGCGTTGCATATATATTCTAAAGATAGGGATCATTACCCAAATTGGAGGTCTGAAAGCTTAGATTGATAGTTGTCACAGAATGCCTTAACAGGAGTTATAATTCAGTGAGAATGTAAAGCAGTATGATTTCTGTAACTTAGACTTTCTAGAACTGAGTATGCTGGTAAAGAGCTTAAAGTCGTTGCACTCAGCGTTAACCGCTTAACTGCCCTGCCTGAGACTCATAATTGGACATGCCATCACTGTCCCTAAATGTGCGTAAAAAATTCAATAGCACGAGCGAACCCCAATTTTTGAAAATCATATTGATCCAATTGCTAAACTGTCCCAGTAGTGTGTAGGATTTCACAATTTTACCACACACTCCCTTACTAATATGTTTTACTAATATGCTTACACTCTTATTTGTTATTACCATTGATATAATTTTGCAAATACTTTCCAATGCTATTTCATGGGGTCACGCTTGCCCCACATGATGAGGCAATCATCATGCATCACAATGGAGAAATATCATGATGGTATTCATTTGTCCCACATGCTGGGGCAAGTACATGTTTTCTTGTTTGCAATGTTATGTAAATGGGGTAAGAGTATTTCATGCCTTTCTTTGGCTTCTTAAATGGGGGCTCTGTCCCAATTGATTATAGAGAAAACGGCTCACCAGCCTTTTTCTTTATAATCAAAGAAAAATTGTGCTAACTTTTCAAAAGTATTTAGGCAATCGCTTCTACTTTTACGTTACACTTGGCGCTTTTTATACTTTATTTTACTTTACCCCTACGCTTACTGTACCTTTGTCCATCCGTGTAATGCATTTCAAATACAACGCATCTCTAGTGTATGACAAAACTACGAAATGTGACACCAAGGAGACACTAAAAAAGTGAATTTTGAGGGGGTTGGAGGGGTAGGAATACCCCTTAATAAGTTCTTTTCCTGTAATATTGCTCAACTCAATTCGTGAAAATGATGAATCTACGGCGAATACTCTCGCACTCATAATTTACCTACCAATATTTTTTGGCTTGGGGTATTTTTACATCACGTTTGCGACATTTTCCAATTTCTCCATCATTAAGGGAAGTATGATAAATTAATTTGATAAGATATTTATCATAAAAGATATTTAAATTTGTTTTAAAGGCGAATGTGTTTTTGTTAAAAATTCCGTTTTGTGGCATATGCAATAATAAAAGAACTTGTTTTAAAATTGAATGTTTTCAGTACAGATAAAGCAAAGGTAACTTATTACCATTTTTTTTAATGGTAAATCGTAACTTAGGTAAAAAATTAGACTTAGGTAAAAAATATGTCTTATTAGCGTCTGCTGTAAATATTTCGCAAAGGTATGGCAAATCGTAAAGAAATTATGTTTGTTTAAAAATGAAACCCCAAGTTGGTGAAGTTTTCATTGTTGAAAGGTATTTTTATTGATTACCCGAACCTTTTAGAGCCCAGTTAAACTGCTTCAAAAATTAACTTACACTAATTTGCAGTGAAGGTTAAGAAGTTCATCATATTTGAATCATCGAAATAATTTTATAGCTAGGAGGTAAACAATTTTTAATTCACAATGAACGGACCACTTTGAAGATGAGCTGTAGCATTCACGGAAACATGTTTTAACAGATAACACACACGTGAGAAATTAGGTGAGTGACCATTGGCATGATCAATTTATTTAGAAATCAGCTTGTATCGTATAATATTTTTCATTAATAAAATTTCTTATTGAAGTTACATATAAATATGTAAAATAAATGTGTAAAACTAATTCAAACATAATTTTTGAATAGTTGACACGAAAATGGAGTGCGATTTTGGGTGCGATAGAACTGTAAAGCAACCTGAAATAAGTAACACGTTAAAAAGGGTAGAAAACTATTTTTAAATAACAATATAGATCACCAAAAAGAAGTGAAAATGACATTTTATATTATGTGCTTGGAATTTAAAATGACTTTTTACAAAAGGATTTCGTACAGTTTAGAATTGAATTTAACAGTATTTGAAACGTTTTCGCTTCAAGAAAAAAATAATATAATTTTGATTAGTGTGAATTACATGCTATAGTTTCATAATATTCAATGTTTAACAAAATATTATATAGTTACCAAACATGAGTATTAGAATAAATTTGTTTATGCTCATATAACACAAGTTATTGATATTCGACATTGTAGATAATCAACGTATTGATGCCTTAAGAAAAATAATAACTTTATTTACACATATATATTTGCTTAATAGTAATACTTACGTATCACTTAAGAAATTTTTTCCATTAAGTTGGAGAGTTTTTAAATATGATATCCCAATAAATCAATATCAAATCTTTAATTTTATATTTTATAATCGTTTAGGAAGAAATGTCACGTTTGATTAAATTTAAATGCATATGAAAACGCGTCAACTAATCAATAAAAAATTTGGCACTGAATCTAGAGTAGATAATACGAGTTATGCAATACCGGAATCAAAAGTATAGTTCAAAATTGCATGAAATCTTGCGAACAGGAAATGAAATGTTAATAGATTTTCATACAATTTTTCGAAAATGTCTCTTGAAATTCCCTAATGGATTATGCCAAATTAGTTCAAAATAAGATGACTGATGAAGGATAATTATTGAACCTTTCTTTGTGTTCTAACTTGCAAAATCTTGTTCCACTTTCATTTACAAGCTTCTTTGGAGTAAGTACTTTAAGCAGAGACAAGTTACTCATTTCATGTAACATACTGGAAAATCTACAAAAATGCGTCAGTTACCTATACAGGAAAATATTCTAAGTTAGAATTCTGAAAGATATAAAGTACATACTCTAGACTTTGAAAAACATCTTTGCTTGTCACATTATGTAAGAATTTAGGTATTAAAACCATTTCTTTTACCATTTGTATTCCAAATTTTGATATCAATTTTCATTTAGTACATTTTTCCATTGATTATAAAATTCCATAAAAGCTCATCTTTTAACTTATAGACATTTTGCTTTTACTTTAGATTAATAAAAGTTGAAATTTTGCTAACACAGCTAGAATTAGAATTCATTAAAAAAATTTAATATGCAAATTTTTCAATGCATGCATATTTTAGGTAGCAGTTTGTATTTCTAATATTTACACTGATATAATATTAATGATTGAAATACATCACTATCAACAGTGAAAACATATTTTATTAATTTAATAAAACGACATTTTTACAATTTGTTTAATTTTTTATTTGTGTAATTTTAAAAGAACTCAAATTTATGGGACATTCTTGTCTTTCATTTCAAACTCTTGCTCAAAACTTCAGTTTCGTTACTGTTTCAACTTATGTGAGTTCATTTCAGGCAAGAGACAAATAATTCATCCTTTTAAAAACTCATAAAACACCGGAATTCATTCTATCCCATAAAGGTATGCCACACAGTTTTACTTTTAGGCTAGGTGATGATAGGATACATTGGCGGGAAACTTATAGAAGGAAAACAAGAAGAAAATTGCGTACATTATAACTTAACATACACAGAAATTTACAAGAAATTTTCCTTCCTTTTAACGAGATGGACAAAACATTCAATGATGAAATGAAAATAAAATATGCTACACTTAAAGGATACATAAATACTTGGGAATGGCTATTAAATAGGGCTTATTTGTGTAATTTTGAAAACTTACGACTGACTACAGCAACAGATGATTCTATTTTTCTCTGTCGATATCCACGACTTTGCCAAAGATTCGTAATGGTCTTAAGAGGGTTCTGATTCTGGTTGCCCGACTATTATTCTTAAATTCTAATACGAAAGACTTCTCAACCGTTGACTTTATAATGTCAACTCTATCTTTGGTAGTCATCCATTCTCAAATATCGCTTTGGAATAGCTACACATATTGAAATAAAAGTAGGCACTATAAAGAATTGACAAAATACAACTCTTACATTTGAGCTGTGCCAAGCAATTATGATGAAAAAGCATCCATTTACCACACAATTCTTCAACACTTCAGTACTCGCTGAACAATTGAGCTAAAATTGATTCTTCGGGAAAGTAAAGCTGAATCATTATTGAATGTACATCCAATAAAGGGACATTCAAGTCTCGCTGCATGTAATAAGACTTAAATGAAACTCGATGACGGGCAAGCTTATAAACTCTATCGGAATAAAAAAATAGGCTTGTATTTTACTGCATGTGCAAGAATGAGGATTAAACATAATAGGACTATTGAGACATATCACAAGACAGTCTTAAACAATATCGAGATTGTGTTAGCAGCAAATTAAAGTTATTGTTTTATCTCAAAGATAATATTTTGGCGTCTTTCTCCTCACAATGAGGGAGTAACTTGGGAATTGAGCGTCACTAAAAAAATGTAACCGTTTCAAAACGTTACTGCTTGCAAATGAAAAGACACTGAGAGATAGAGCATATACTGTTGAACAGAACAAATAACGCATCAAACAAAATATAAATAGCAGCTGTTTATTAATTCTGAGTATGCTGGAAACGTCTCGAAAATATCCTACATTTGGTTCGTTATCGAATTGCCACGCTTTAAATGGCACCACTTTTAAACATATGTCATAGCGTTGACCTAAGCATCTCAGTTTGTAGAAAGATATTCGCAGTATTGGACTCATATCGCACCAGTCGAGAAATATAAATTTAGATTGAAATAGAGGCCGGAATTCGGATAATCGACTTAAAAATTACAAAGATGCCCAAGAAAACACCGCAAAGTACTATCACGATCAACAAGCTGCACTTTGAGAGCAATCTGAGAGCTCTGGCATTCGAAAGACACCAGACAAGACACCGGATGAGCAAACGTGTGGTAAGCGTGCCCAGGAGAAGTTGGCGTGGAAAGCTGAACTCATGTGTCATCGAAGTCACAACCATGAACTTCTCGTGTACTCGACATCCACATGTAGCACGAGCTTCTGGACGTGGATGCAGCAGCGACCAATCTGACCTTTAGAAAATTTACGACTGACTTCATCAATTGGTGATAAAAATATATTCCATTACCATTATGGATTAAGTGAGTCGGTAGCACCAGGTCACCACGAAGACACCCAGACCATGTTTCTCAGTTGTGCTGAGTACGAGGCTTACTACAAACGCACTGGCGATATACTTCGCTAGACATACCGTTATATCCCATCACCGAACGGCTGATGCGACAGAAGATCGGTACTTACAAGATAATTAGCCATTCTATCAATGTGCCCGTCGATGTTGACACCATGACGATTACTATGCCTCCAACGTGAGTATAAAGAAACACTTGGTACTTCTCATATCATCAATCTATGTTTGTCATTTATGATTTCCATTCAATCTGTAAAGGGAAGTGATTTGTCACCCAATGAATTATGATTGCATACACAATCTCATTTCATTTCTCTCACCACACATATGTAGTACTTAAATATATGCAGCATATAAAGCTATGAAATTGTCTGTTTTTTTTACATTAGAGAATACATCAATATATGAACTACTGATTCAGATTTCTACGGTTATAGCCCTTTGAGATGTCTCCATTTTTAATATAAAAATGGAGACATCCTTTGGAGATGGGAAAAATGGAGACAGAAGAGCTTTCCTTTAAATTTCATTAATAGCGACAATGCGCATTTCACCTTTCCTTTATTCTCTTATATAACTATTACTATTTAATACTCTATTAATTCTGAATTAATTTTTTAAAAAAGGCACCTAGCAAAACAAATTACGTTAATTTTGCTTGCAAGCTTCTATTTTATTCTTAGAAGGTAAATCAAAAATATTATCAATCTTTAAATGTGTATAAATGAGACATACGTATTTAACATAAATGTAGTATTTTTGTTATGATTCATTAGAATTTTTCATTCAAGTAATAATTATTATTGAAGAAATTAGATAAAAGGATAGATGATGCGAATCATTCCATTAACATTCATAAAATTTCTAGATTTTGGTAGATCTCAGCCAAGAAATTCGGTATTATTGATAATTTTATGAGCCTCTCAAAGTGTAGGAAATTGGTTTCTTATATAACAGTTTTCATATCGTAATGATTGGAATTCATTTTCATTCCATTGATTTCCAATTGACAGTTCAGTTTTTTGAGTGATACATAATCAACTATATTATTTCAATTTTATCAACAAAAAATGTGCTTGATATATACGTATATGAAAAGCATATTTATACCAAATATAGCTTAATGTTTTATAATGAAATTAATCAGAATTTATTTAGAGAGCAGAAAAACATTATTGGTGAAACTTTTGCCTTTACTTTGATATTTTCTCACTTAATGTAAACATGTGTTTAGTATGGAGATATAACTTAACTTCAAAGAAAAAAACATAATTTCTTTCTTCAACTTATATTTACGGTCGCCGGTGTATATTTAAAAATATTCTTTAGTGGTGATAAGTCTATATAAAACTCCTGTATTTTGCTTACCTTAACTTAGCTTACCATTGTTTACCATTTGTTTCTCAAATAAAATATTCTTTCATTATTCAATCAAATTTACGCATATCTTAGAGCATTCTAATGAAAAATAAAGCATGTCTCTTCAACAAAAACGTTTTACTGTTTGCTGAATTAATATATTTAATGTTTGACAGTACTAAGAACATCAGACATTTTAAACTTCGTTAAGCACATATTACTTTCAATTAATTTTATAATTCCGAGGAACATTTATGCAACCAGATATTTTAAAACTAACTTTTAGTGATATAATTGTAGCCTACGGTAGCTTTTACATTGGCTTGATCTAATCTCAGAAGGGTTACGAGCAACAAAATGAAGAAATACTAAATAGTCATTAATCTATAGAAATCTTGTATAATTTATTCAACATACTCCAGGCCTAAAGAGAAAAATGAGTTTTGTAATCATGAGGAATAAATTTCACATGTAAATCAATCCATTCTGAATTATCTCAGTTGAACTTTCTTTGGATGTACTTCAGAAAAATTGAAAGTAGCTTGGTCAATAAAATATTTCGGTGCAAAATTATTGTAAATACGACCGAAAATAAACAGGGGAAATTTACTTAAGCGATGTCATAACAAAGTACGAGCTAAAATTATCATAAATTCGGATCAATAAAGTATTAAAATCTAGTCTAATTGACCCGGCGCATAGCATCTACGCTAGTTTCCTACAGAAGGAGCTTAGATAGTTTTCTCAGGACAAAAAGTAACCGATATTATAGGTGATCATACGCAGATTCTTTTTAATAACAAAAGCTTTACAAAAATACTTTGCACTGTCGTAACATTCATCTGGTTTTAAACATTGTAATGTTTCTGAAGGTCTCACTTTTGCTAACTATAAATAAGTTTTCGAAAAATTTTGTTTTAAAATATATTAAAAAAGGTAAACACAAAAGAATAAATAATGTGTCCATTCCTTGACAGATTTTAAATTTCTTAATGCATAGGACTCAGACTTCAATGTTTGTATTTTTAACCTTTCCTCTTATAAGGTCTTTTTGTGTTTTGAAGGCAATTTTTTATTTGGGGCTATTTGTGTAATAGAGCATATCTTTTGTTTTTGGTTGAAGTCAATGTTTTCATTTTACATTATGCTTTGATAAAAATAAAGTTGTAAATTATAATACACATATTTTTGTTCAGACGTTACTTAAGAATTATCCAAGTTTGCAGTTGGAAAAGCTTTAAAACTGGAACACTCAATTCTAAAGTTCATAGATTATTAATGTAAAAACCTTCAAAAGTATCTTATTCTGGCAATTTTTTTCAAAGCAATTTAGAGTTATAACCTAGTTTTAGGGAAAGAGAATACTCACCGTTCTGTTTTGAAAATAACTGACCTTCGTACACACACCTTAGATTGTTACTAATATTCTAAAAAGTTTATATACTATTCAGCAAAGCTTATAGCAAGCGATTTTGAGGTACATTGGTTCAAAGGGGCAATCTTTCCCTGAGCATACGAGGACATGCGAGAAAGAATTATTTTGATATGAAAAAGGAAGCAGTGCAACTCAGATACCTAAGTGTAGACCTATAAAATCTTGCCATTTACGAAAATTTGTTGCCGATTTAAGAAAAGATGTAATTATGAAATTATATAGTGAGCATTTATAATTTATATAACGGTTGGTTATTTGATATCAATTTATGAGTTAGTGATCATGTATAATTTCAAAATGTATTGTAAGATTTTATTTTAAATTTTTTAAGTAATTATTTTTATTTTAAAAGTATTTTTCATATTTAAGGCACTTTTTAAAGATATTTTAAGACCTTTTTTGTCAACATCCGGGTACTAATAATGAAGAAAAGAGTTAAAATATAAAATAAATATTGAGACCTATGTATTCTTGAATTCAGTAATATTATAACATAAAAGTCCTTACATTTATAATTTAAAATATCAAGGCTTTAGCATGAAATGTTACTAGTTCCATTATCTGCGCAAAGTTCTTTTTATGGTGGTTTGAGTTACTACACCATATAGACTCAAAATTTTTTTTAATTTCATCAATTACGACAATGCATAGTATTCACAAATCTTTAAAGTTGCTGTTTTTTAAAACAAAAATATCCCTCAATTCCAATCTAAGAAACCAAATTTAAGAATGTTGAAGCGATCAGATAATATTCAGGACAATACAGTTACAACACGAAAATTAAGTCATCCATTTTAAACCACTCTTTTGACGCTGCAAGTTTTATTTCAAAAACAGAATAAAGCCGAATTGAATTGTAATGGTGGTTCTCCACTTGTTGCTTGTGCATCAAATATGATCCGTGGTCTAACAGCGCTTATTAGCTTACAAGCTTTGACAATGATTTCAAAGAGTGTTGCGCCGAAATAATTTATGATCTTCTGTGATTAATGACGAAAACTATTTTTGCTACTTTTATTTAACAATTCCTCAGCAATGCTATTGAATGCCGATTGTTGATGTGGTTGGTAATGTTTGTTTCATGCTTCATCTTTTGTTGTAGTATTCCCCAATTGCGGTAGATAACGTTCTTTTGGCTATTTTTGTACAAGAGATAATGCAAGTTGGGGAAGAAGGACCTACAGAAATATATATTTCGCAACACCTGTATTTCGTCTGATTGCCAATACTAGTACATTGAGTTTAAATAATGTTTTTGAAAAACTTTGGGGGGGGGCAAAAATTATGGATATTCTTTCTCTTTTCAGGATTGAAAGAAAAATGCTTAGAGTCAAAATTGATCCTTAAACTTTCTAATAAATGTGGAATCTCAGAAATAATTTCACCATATTGCTTAGTATTTAACTGTGTGATAATAAATTATAAATATCATAATAGTAACTTCCAAGTAACTTTCTAACGTTTTCTGTAACTTTAGGCCTGATAGTTAATTAAAGACAGATGCTTGTCATCTGATAGCTTACCAATAAAAACAAAATAGCTCCTTTGAATATTACAGATTTCCATGTACGATTAGCTAGGTCATAAGGGGTGTAGTCGTATCCTTATGGCCTATAGGAACATTTATTATATAAAATTTATATAAATATATATATATGCAAAAGTAAATCAGTATTTTATGTAGAGCTGCCATGGGAGGTAATAACTGTTACTACATGTCTTGGTATTCAAATAAAGAGGCTTCGATCGAATGTGTGTTTGGGGTATGTCAATCCATGCTGCTTCCATATGTTGCAGAAGTTACATCTGGCGTAATCGCGGGTGGTCTGTGGTATGTCAGTCGTTGGACGATCATCGACCAGACGTGTTCGATGGTCGACATGGCCTGGTCGTTCACAGATCGGGTGAACGAGCCGGCCATGGAAGAAGTAAAACCTGGTAGATATTGAAGAATAGTACGTTGCGGTCGTTCACTTTCATGTTCAAAGCAAGCCCTGAAGATAATGGAGGACAAGTTCCCACACTTCAGAGATGTAGCGGTGGCTGTTGAGTGCACCGGCAATGCGTACTAGGAGGGACTAGAATCCAATGGCGCCCCATACCATAATACAAGAGTCATGCAGTCTGTAGACGTGGATGTGGCTATTGTGGTACTGTAGACAAAATCGAGATTCGTCTAAAAAGACGATGTCCTAACATTCGTTTGTCCATGTGTGGCGTTCTGAATATCATTGCAGCCGCAGACTCTTCTGGTGTGTAGTCAAAGGTAGAAAAAACGGGGGATTTTTTCAAAGGTAGGCGCTTTGAAAAAATCCCCCGTTGTTGCAGACGACGTCGAATTATACGTGCTGACATATGATGAACAACAATCCTAATTCTTGAGCTAGGGTTCTTGACCCTAGTACGATTCACAATAGCCATGCCCACACGATGTCTGTCCTTTCGTTTAGTAGTGTGACGAAGCTGCTGGGTTCGTTCACATCGGTTAGTCGGTCCTCCTGTACCAAGCTATTCCATATTTGCATCACTGCGGCTTGATTTCTTCCAACATGAGCACTGGTTTCTTGGAAGGATTATCCGCAATCTCGATTAATCACAGTTCTTCATCTGCCAAACTCAAGAATTGATCGTAGGACTGCCGTATTTTTTCGTCGAGGCATGATTAAACTTTCTATACACATGAACAGCTAACAAAATACAATTCCAATACAAAAAACAGTTCCCTGTTTTTCTTTTTTATATTGCTTACAAGAGACGTTACCAGAGCACATGATTTGCATATACGCTACAATGCCAATTATTTGTATATCCTTCTATGGTTTACGCATCATACAAATTTTAAGAGTATTGAATGCTTTCTTCACGATGTTACATTTTTGATTGCATTGCAGTGTACATTCATCTTCGATCACTTATCCTTTTGATCGAGTTATTTCTATTGATACTCTAAAGCTTCAGGCAAACACTTTAGCACATAATGGCTTGGGGAGTATATCTAATTCACACAAATACAAAGCTTTTATTTTCCATTTAAATTCATTACAATATGCTCTTGCTCTGTATTGTCACTTTTTGAACATTTTACAAAAGATTTAGCTATTGTAATTGTACCCAAATCCTTAATGTTTTTATTGTTGTATTTACTTTAAGACATTCTCTCTCTCTCTCTCTTCAACTGATCTCTTACAATTAATTAAATCCATAATTCATCGTTTCTCTCGAAATAAGTCTTCAGCTTCTTTGATGATTTTTGTTGCAGGTTTTATGTCTTGATGCATCCATGTAGAAACTACTAATACATGGATGCATCAAGTGTTGATAAACATCACTGTTTAATGTTAAAATTTGTTGAATATAACTTTAAACTCCATGGATAGTGTGACTGCCATTCTATTTTTTAGAATGAAAGGTAATAATCATTCATCTTAATCGTTTTAGTGTAAATAATTAATACAAGAAAAAGTCAAATTCCCTTGTATAATCAACCAGTAGTAATACATTTATATCAATATGCTATTTTTATTGCAATTTGTTGCTAGCAGTCATTGCATTGCTTGATTTAATTGTTTTCGTTTTACATTTACATCATTTTGTTCAGAAGATTAGATTTTTAGGTTTAAAAATCTAATTGAAGTTAAAATTTAAAATTTCACATATTGCTGTGTTAAAATTAACAATCTATCATGTATGTTTTACAATGCCGTTCATAATATGATATAGTATCAATGTTTAGGTACATTAAATAGTGTAATACAAGTATATATAATATAGCTCTGTATGTGTGTGAATAGACTGAAAGTTTCTATTATTTAATTATTAATATATGATAATTCAATTTTATGAAATCTAATTAAATATTATTTATTACTCAAAACTTCTAAATTTGAAGTTAATTTTGCTTGCATCAAGGCATTGTTGTTTTATAACTTTGATTAAAAAATAAAGTAAAATAAGGTATTTAAACATCTGATTAAAAGCGTAATTACCATAAGAGTTCAAAAGAGTTCTAAAGAATATAATGCGAAAAAATTATTATGTAACTTAAATGTATATTTTTTAGAAACATAGTAGTGTAATTTTATATATTTTATCAAAACTGCTCTCAAAATATTCTATTTAAAAATATGTTGGAAATAAACCCCTTTTTAGACTTCTAAATTTCAAACTTTTCTTTTCATGCAATAAACAACTGAATTCACGAGCACATTTCATTGTTCAAAATTATATTTCGAGTCATTTGACTTCTTATTTTTATACTCAGTATGAATAATTTTTTGGTTACTTTTTACAATATAAACAGTCAGTGTTCATTTGCAATATATTTCCTTACACTTATTTTTAAACAAGTCTTAAACAATATAATTTATATTCTACTAGATATACTTTTGTATGGATTGAAAACCATGTAAGTTTCTATTAATTATTTCATGAGAACCCCATCAATTTAGTATGTTTATAGAACGTTTTTTTCCGTTGCTAAATTATAACTAAAATTGTCTAATTGATTTTTATTTGAAAAGAAACTTTGTTCAGATTTCCGTATTATCAAAAATGTAAAGTAAGTGGAATGTTTAGTTGAGCAATAAGACAGGCAAGGGCAGAAAATGTTTTTTACCGTCTTATTGAGACCATTTTAAAAATTACTTACGCTTAGACCATCCAAAACTTTTATGACGATTATGAAAAAACATACAAATTTTAAAATTAAATGGATATATGATCGTATTATAAGAGAAAAAAGACTTCCCCAGCCAGAGATCAACTTTCTTTTAATGAACGCTCTTGAATTAATTTATATTCGTAAACATTATTTACAACTTTTATATACAATTATATTTATGATTGTTAAGTCTATTTGATAGGTGTTATTTATTTAAGTACTTAAAAGATGGTTTAATATATATATAAAATTCAAATACTCTAACCAATCAAATAATAAAGTATAATTAAAATTTTAAAGTGTTTTTTTACTGTTAAAAGAACTTTTCTTTATTCAAACTTTATACAGTGTCACTTAAATATTTTATTTTACAGTAGGGATTTAAACCTAAGAATTATAAAAACTTTTAGCTATCAACACCTTAGATATTTTGCTCCAAAGTTCAGTTTAGTATAAGCATAACATACAAAATCTGTAAATTTGAAAATTGGTCACATGTAAATTACAATACTTTATTGCGTCCGAAAGCCTTCAACTTAACGAATACATTTTCAACAACAATGTAATTACTATAAAAGTAACTATAATTATACTTAAATCAAATACGAATTAATAATATTCCAATGTCTTGGAAGGTTTGTAAAACCAAGACAATGTAATATGGAAGATTTTTTTATATACAAATTAAAAATGTTTTTCGTTTAACATTTGCAACTATTTATTAATTATTGCAATGCGCAATAATCCAAATAAATTGCATGTCAACAAAATTTTTACCTTATTTCCTAAAACTTTCAAAAGGTATTGCAAATGTTTACACTCCGCAATTGATTTTAAAAAACATAAATATTTTCAACGCGTATCAAAGAAAATCACTTATCCAACTTTTCAGATATTTCTAATAAACTATTCTTCTCATAGCAATTTTCAATCTACGTAATCAAAACTCAATTGCATAATTTTTAAAATGCCAAATAGTAAATAAAACAAAATTTCTGGAACGATGGAAGGAAAGCCAGCACCTCTGCTGTAACATAAAATTCAAATGTACTTTTTAAATAAATTAATAAACACAACTATAAAAAACATAAAAAAAAATTAATATATAAAAATTTAACTACATCATATGCATAATTACTTACAGCGCACGTGCTATGAACTCTCAGTACAGTGGTTAGATTGTAAAGTTATGATCAAAAATTCATCAGCTTAATATCATGTTTTTTCTTATTATTTGCGATAAACTACATGATAAGTATTTTTTAATGTAACTTTAAAAAAAGGAGAAACCCGCACAAATGAACCGGGATGACAGTAGAGAGAAGAGAGACTCACCTATTCTGTCAGGTGTTCTGCTGCCAAAAGATGAAAGCGGATTGTGCGGATCACTTTCCTGGGGGATAGACTATATAAGAGATGAGACTGTGCGTAGGCGCTCACACAGAGATAATTACGCGGGGGGTGCACTCAAATTGCGCGCGCTCTACCCGAGGATCGGAGAATTACATCCCAATTGGATGGTGGAATTAATTTTTGATCGTATTAATCACTTGTTAAATAATTGAGGTAAACCTATTTTTATCTGAATAGTTAATTATTATCAATGATGGAAATATTTCATATTCAAAGGATTAGAAGACGTTTCTGTTTTGTTTGACAACAAATTGCGCTAGATCTTAGTTTAACATATTTTAAATGTACATTTTTGGGATTATCGATTTCAGTTTCCAGAAAATCCCCAAAACGTTTGTATTATCGTATCTTGAATTTCAAATTTATATCATTAATACCTGTAAAATTAATTCGATTTTGGGGGACGAAGCCTTTATTTTATGATGTTATGAGGGATTAAATATTACTTAAATTATTTGTGTAAAAATGCTAGATCATGTGAATGGGTTGGGTATTATCTAAGAGGAGCCTTAATTTTTAAAAGTTGAAAAAGTTTGGGAGTCTGATAAAAGATTTTTTAATGCTCGACCACTGAGCTCTTGATAAGAGTTTACGTAAAACTATTTTAATTAATATTTATAAAGTTTAAACACTATACAAGAATTCCTCTTACTATGACTACAGTTATTTTCTCATCTTAAGGTTCAGTTTTGCACGTGTATTTTAATGTAACTCTTCTATCTAATCCTCAGTTTCTCTCTTATTCTCTTTCTTCTCTTTCTTTTAATCTTCCTCGACCAACTTTGATTCAATTCTTTCTCTGATGTTTTCTCTTGTGTCTCTTATTCTTCAGCCTTTCTACTTCTCTATTTATCAGATTCTCTGCAAAATCTTTATTCTTTCACTTGCTACATAGTTACCCTTTGCTGTCACGCACTATAATTGTACTTTTCTTTTTTGTCGTGTTACTTTAACCTCTCTCTCTCTCTCTTTGTTAATTCTCCTTTTCTTTTATATCTCTTGTTTATACCTTTTCTCTTCTCTGTATTTTATTCCCTAGCCTATTCGTTTTCTCTCTTATGCTTTCTACTTTTTCAATCTTTTATAATCCTTTCTCTACTGTCTATCTGCTCTATTTTACTTTCTCTCCTCCGATATATTCTGTCTCTTTTTTTCTACTTTTCTCTTCACTTTCTCACTTACGTGTAGGTCTAATAAGCCCTCATGCAGCACAAAAATTACCATAAAGCATCAAACCAAATGAAATTCCTCCTGTGTACTTAAGAGAAAGAATCGGTTGGTTTGATTTTATGACCAAGGTTCCAAGTGCACGATAAAATAAGAATTGCACGAGTTAAAAGGGCAATTTATAGGCTAAAAAGTTCAAAATTAAAGGGGATATGTAATTCTAAAAAGTAATAAAAGCTCAAAATATGTAATATTAAAATTTTGTATAAAACCACAGGTTTGTCCGAAAAGTCAAAATCGAACCAGAATATAGTTAAAGGGTAAGGAAGAGAGAACCCCATCCACCACAAGGATTGCTAAATTTCAGCAAAAATGCACGATTCAACTGTCAATATGTTAAGCACATGGTAAAAACCCAGAGGAACGTAAATATCTAAAAAGCGCAGAGAATGGAGGATCAACCAACTGAAGTGACAAATTAGACAAGGTGTTAAAAGTTTATGCGAAAGAAAATAGTTTCATTTCTTTTGTGTAATTTTTCCTTCTTTTTTAATTCCTTTCTTACCTCTCTCATTCCCTTTACCTTTTTCTCATTTTTTCTATCTTAATTGTTCCTTTCTGAACTGCTCTCTCTCTCTCTCTTACACTTTCGCCTCTTGTTTTTCTTTATTAAAAATATTCTATACCTTCTCTTTATACTGTAATACCATCTCCCTAGACTGTACTACATTATCTTCTTTTCCATTTTACCTTCCCTCTTATCCGTTTGTTTGCTTCTCTCTCTACTTTCTCTTTTTCTTCCTTTTTTCTTACCTTTATCTACACTCCCTTAGCATTATATTCTCCTCCATTTACATTCTCTACATACGCTTCTCTTTTTTGTTTATTATCTATTTTCTTGATTTCTTAACTGTTTCTTGCAATTAATTTCTACACACATTCTCTTTCTCCATCATTAGAAATTCAACTTTCAATATGTGTATTTTAGCTGTATGGCTTCTTAAATACGTGGTGTATTTCTACTATTCAGTTTAGGGAAGAATCTGTCTCATGTTATGTAAGAAAAATATTTAACTTTAATGTTGAAAAAGAAACTATCGAAAGTGTTATTTGTTTATACCGACTGTTTGCTGGTGCTCGATAATACAAAAGCTGCTTTGTAGATTTCAATCCAAATGTTTTCCTAATATGTTTCTAGAAAGATTTACTATGTTAACTATTAGTTTGTGTTGTATGGAAGCTGAACATTAAATACTATATTCAACAATTTAATCCTATCTTTACCAACAATTTAAACCTTTTTATTCCAATCTTCAACAATTTAAACATTACTTTACGCTGCCCTGGTAACCTGCTAGTTGTAGGCGGCCCAGGGTGTAGTTCTCTCTTCTGGGTCAGTAAACCTTTCCTTGTGTGTTTCGATCTTTGTGGCACAGTGTATTTTGCCGAATGTTACGTGATTTTGAAACTATTGAAAAGTTTTTGTGGTCAGTCTAAGTAACCCTGTACAAATTTGCCATTCGATTGATGTCAACCTCAAAACTAAAACCATTTATTATGATGAGCCTATGCCTATGAGTTTATCAAAATTCTTTTCATTTTGGCCATTCTTTTAAGGTGTGGCATTTTTTGTAGGAAGTAGTAATGTTTGGGATCTGTAACACAATCAAATTAAAATAAACAATTTCCGTGTTTATTTTAGTATAAACTAGCCGAATTACTCGACGTTGCTCGAGTTGAATTGATCAAACGTTGATTGAAAGAAAAATCACTTTTCTCTATCAGAAAAATGCAAATATAAGAGAAAATGCAAATATAGAAAAAGTAAGTGAGCAAATTTTTTAATTTGCCTTTTAACAGTTTTATATCTTCTACAATTTACTTTGAACTTGAACGTATATATGCTTTATCCATTCATACATTCCATTTCACACATCGCAATCTATATATATAAAATAGGATGTGTGTGTGTGTGTGTATGTGGGTATATTTTCTATACAAATCTACACCGTTTGACCAATCCACACCAAATTTGGTACACTTATAATTTAGAACACTGCGGTCAGCATAGGCTAACTCTTAACCCCCGTTCTATTGGCCCTGGGGGGCTAAAAACTATTCGAAATCGCAATAGAAATAACATTGAGCATAGATTGATTGCTTTAGGCAGCGATGGTTGCTTTACCAATATTGATCGAAAAACAATTTTTTCAGAAACAAATTAAATTACAGTATTTATGTTTGAACTGACTTTTTAGTTCTTCCCATGATGTAAATAAATTATAGATATTTTATTGATGAAGGAGGAAAGAATATTTTAAAATATTTATGTTTGCAAGGAAATTCAAGGAAAGGTTTTCAGGAGTTCAAGTATTATTTTCAAGGAAAGTTGGTGTATATTTCGACCAACTTTCCTTAAATAATTTATTGAATACTTAATGATTTGTAGAATTCTGTTTCACGAGGCTTTTTAGGTAAGGCGTGTAACTTAATTTAAAATGTCCGGAATAGATACATGTGAATCCTCCGTTGAAAGCAGTGATTTTCTTTCTGAAAAATTCTGTAAAATCGACCTTCTGCTTTTTGAAAAAATTTTATCTATTCAGTTTAATTTGTCTACACCGGTTACATTTATTTCTAACCCAAGCACCGTTATTCCGAAAAGCACAAACGAAAAACTCATTGATCATAAAAGCGTAATTTTACTACTCGGTATCTGGCAGCACCAGAATTAATGTTTACTTTTTTTATAAAACTTTGTAGAAGTTTCTAGAAAGTTGGGGAAACGGAAACTTCCTTGGACTCATGGTGGAGAACATTCCAGTACTCACTCGATTCTTAGCTGGTCGTATTTAGAGGAAGCTAGCTCGGTAAGTCTTCCAGTTTATCATCTTTCAGTGAATCTGGCAGTTTTATTTCGCTCTTTTAGTTGATTGCATAAGTGTTTCCTACTTTATTCGACAGTGATAGTGTACATTTTGGATTTATATTTCTAAACTGATGTAAGTACTACATAATTTTAAATTCGTTTTTTCGTTAATTTTAGCTTTGTATTATATTCTACAATAGATTTCATTGCTCATTGAGAGTATGCCTTTTGCTTAATTTTTTAAATAAGTTTAATGGGGGATCAGAATTAATGCTTTTTTTTAAACCAGAATAAAAGTTTATTTTTTAGTATGATTTAGAATTCTGTGTTTGAGTATTTTGATTGACAGCTTTTAAGTAAGGAATTAATATTTTTTATTTGTGTTAAAAATTTGATATTCCTAAACTGATGTAAGTACTTCGCAATTTTAAATTTGTCTTACCATTCAGTTTATATTAGCTTTTTATTTTTATTGTATTCTGTAATCGATTTCATTGCTCAGTGAGAGTGTGCCTTTTGCTTATTTTATGAAATAGCATTTCTTTGTATTCATTGACGGATTTCTTTGCTGTAGCAATGCCTCCAAGGAAGCGGAAGGCGATCGGCCAAGTGCAGTTAACGGCTAAGATGATGAAAGATGAGCGTAGACAAGAAACTTCCGAGGAGAGGAATAGAAGACTTGCGATTGCGAGAGAGCTACAACATCTAGAGCAACAGAGACGGCACAGCAGCGTGAGGCCCGACTACAGGATATGAAAGAGAGCTACTACATCAAGAGCAACAGAGACGGCACAGCAGCGTGAATCCCGACTTCAGGATAAGAGGGATAGTGCTACTACATCTAGAGCAACAGAGACGGCAAAGCAACGTGAGGCCCGACTACAGGATAAGAGAGATAGAGCCAAACGATCACGGACTGCGCACCATTTTAGCTTAGCATTGGAAGAATTCCACTACAATTCACATAAAGACTACTCGCTGCATGCAAGTGTTACCATCGGGAAAATGGAAATGGTTTGTAGTTACTGTCAAGCCAAAAAGTTTAAATCAGAGTCTACTGGTATTTGCTGTAAAAATGGAAAAGTTAAACTCTGCCAACTGGAACCACCACCACAAGAACTTTTGACTTACACATCAGGAGATACGTCAGAGTCGAAGCATTTTCTTAGTAACATCAGAAAATACAACTCATGTTTCCAAATGACATCATTCGGCGCCTCATGAGTTGTTGGACAGCCCGTATTTCCGTCGACATTCTAGGTGCAAGGGCATATTTACCATAGAGTGGGATCATTGCTTCCGCTGCCAGATCAACCACCAAAATTTCTATAACTATATTTTATTCAAAACGAACAAATGGAAACTGATCAGAAGTGTGCCAACATCTCGGGAACAAGACGTCAGATTGTGTTAAACTTACAGAGGATGTTTCATGAGCACAATAATCTTATTAAAACCTTTGAAACAGCATTGGAACGTATGCCAACAGATGAATATAAAGTAGTCATAAGAGCAGACCGAAGACCAGCAGGCGAACACGAGCGGCGCTTTCAACTCTCCTCAAGCAGATGAAGTCGCAGTGGTTATATCAGGAGATGAGTTTCATCAACGGGATATCGTTATTCAACGACGAGGTGAATCATTGCAGCGTGTTTCGGAAACACATCGATCTTATGATGCTCTGCAGTACCCAGTGATATTCCCCCATGGTGAAGATGGATATCATTTTAATCTGAGGCAGATCAACCTAAGAACAGGTGAAACAACCAGCAAGAAAGTTTCAGCGAAGGATTTCAATACGTACAGATTAATGGTTCGAGATACTGAGCAGAACCACGTATTGAACTGCAGGCAATTGTTTCATCAGTTCATCGTCGATATGTACGCTAAAGTCGAGAGTGAGCGTCTCCTTTACATTCGTCTAAATCAACGTAAACTGAAAGTTGATATATTCACCTGAGAGATGCTGTGGCAAATGACGGGAACGTTGAAAACCTCGGTGCCTTAGTCGTACTACCAGCTACATTTACAGGCAGTCCCAGACACATGCACGAATACACACAAGATGCTATGACGTACATGAGGACGTACGGGAGACACATCTTATTTATCACCTTCACCTGCAATCCGATTTGGACGGAGATCAAGGAGGTACTTACCAATCAATTACCCAGTGAGCGCCACGACTTGATTGCGAGAGTATTTAAACAGTAGTTGAAACTGCACTTTGCGCATCTTTCGTTTTTTAGAATTTTGCATTTTTTCGTCGGAATTTCTTTTCTGTTTGTCTTTATGTCTTAATCTTTTACATATTGCAATATTATGCAATATTATTATATGCAGGAATTAAATGTATGTATTTGCGTCCGAAGTATATTGTAGAAGCTATTAAAAAGTTAAAACGTATTTTCCGTACAACATAAATGATAGCATTTTTCTGTGAAAGAAAAGTGCTTATTCTAATTCAATTTTCAAGCAACATTTAACCATTTCAACCCGAGCAACGCCGGGTAATTCAGCTAGTATAGTATAAAACAAAACTATGAAAGGTGATAGTGAGATTATTACAGAAGTCGGTTTTAAGTTAAGTAGTGATTTCGAATGCCCTTTATGTTAATTTTCTGTAAAAATAGCAAACTTACAGCGTATTTCAGACAGTTGTCCTATCAATATTTTTTGACTTGGGAAGGTAATAGTAATGCAATACTTCCGAATTCCACCATCATTATGAAAGATTTACAAATCATATTGATACGATATTCATGGTGAATTTTTGTTCAAGCAAATACATTTTTTCTTGAAAATTCCACTCCGCATGTGAAATAACAGCTCGTTTTAAAATTAAATGTCTTCGGTACAGACGATATAATGTTAATCATTACATTTTTTTACAAAACGGTGGGTCAAATATACAGCGTTTTAAAAAAGGAAAACTAATATTTTCAACGAACTGGCCTGCAGTTTCAAATCGATTCTTTGTGGTATTTGTATTGTCAATTCAGAGATCCAGTATCTCAGTATCTAAATGGAAACTACGTACATATTTAAAAGGATATATGATGCTTCTTGACTATATTGATTTCAATACAATACAATACAATAATACAATTTAATAATGAAAAACAAATGCAAGTTTAACTGATTTTAATAGCCTTTATATTGGAAATCTAAGTCAAATTTTTTTTTTAATCCTTGAATTACAACGTGTTTTTTATTTTAAAGTTGAGTCTATTTTAAAATAGCTTTATTTTAGCTTTACTTCCTTTTTAAAGTAAGACAGTGCCGTCTTATTTTAAACGGTTTTGCTTTGTACACTTGATTTATTTTTATGAAGTGCAATTCTAGAAATCGTTATGACTTTTATGGAAAGTTGGTCGAAAAATACACATACCGCCAAGAAATGAACCAATGCCTTTAGCGATATTTTGCACAAATAAATAGTCTATATAAATAAGACTGGCGTGTTTGTTTTTACATTGAATATTTTCGACTAATTTCAAGTTTTCTATCCGTTTTGAGCCCTTCTGATGCAAAATCCGTCTCTAGCGCGTTTGGTGTCTGTATATCTACGACCAAACGGTTGAATATATTTTCATGAAACTTTAGATACTGTGAGTACTTACATTTAGTGACTGAACCTGGTTGCGTTAGTCTTCCTGTTCTACGTCTGATTTTGTATCTATGTTTGTACAAGTATCACATAAATTTTATTCCATATATTTGAATACAATGTCCTTCATTTTATACATTTCAGTTTAGCAAATACATTATTTAAATTTCCTTTGTTTACATCTATATATATATATATATAATAGGATGTGTGTGTATGTATGTGTGTATATATGTATATTTTCTATACAAATCTACACCGTTTGACCAATCCACACCAAATTTGGTACACTTATACTTTAGAACACTGCGGTCAGCATAGGCTAACTTTTAACCCCCGTTCTATTGGCCCTGGGAGCTGAAAACTATTCGAAATCGCTATAGAAATAACATTGAGCATAGATTGATTGCTTTAGGCAGCGATTGTTGCTTTACCAGTGTTGATCGATAAACAATTTTTTCCGAAACAAATTAAATAACAGTATTTATGTTTGAACTGACTTTTTAGTTCTTCCCATGATGTAAATAAATTATAGATATTTTATTGATGAAGGAAAGAATATTTTAAAATATTTATGTTTGCAAGGAAATTCAAGGAAATGTTTTCAGGAGTTCAAAGATTATTTTCAAGGAAAGTTGGTGTATATTTCGACCAACTTTCCTTTAATAATTTATTGAATACGTAATGATTTGTAGAATTCTGTTTCACAAGGCTTTTTAGGTAAGGCGTGTAACTTATTTTAAAATGTCCGGAATAGATACATGTGAATCCTCCGTTGAAAGCAGTGATTTTCTTTCTGAAAAATTCTGTAAAATCGACCTTCTGCTTTTTGAAAAATTTTGATCTATTCATTTTAATTTGTCTACACCGATTACATTTATTTCTAACCCAAGCACCGTTATTCCGAAAAGCACAAACAAAAAAAACTCATTGATCATAAAAGCGTAATTTTGCTACTCGGTATCTGGCAGCACCAGAATTAATGTTTACTTTTTTTACAAAACTTTGTAGGGTAAAGATGTAGAATCCGGGGCATGTTTGTTGCCAAGCAATTTTTGTCGCCAAATCAAGATGGCGTCCAAAGCCAGTATGTTCATTAAAAAAAACGTGGACTTTCCTACGCGAAAAACCTTTTGCATAGGGTTGCCATAAAGCTGAATCAAAACACCAAGGTTACCATGTTTGGCGATAAATCGCTAGTGCCCCGGATTCGACATCTCCACCCTTTGTAGAACTTTCTAGAAAGTTGGGGAAACGGAAACTTCCTTGGACTCATGGTGGAGAACATTCCAGCACCACTCGATTCTTAGCTGGTCGTATTTAAAGGAAGCTAACTCGGTAAGTCTTCCAGTTTATCATCTTTCAGTGAATCTGGCAGTTTTATTTTGCTCTTTTAGTTGATTGTATAAGTGTTTCCTACTTTATTCGACAGTGATAGTGTACATTTTGGATTTATATTTCTAAACT
Organism: Meta bourneti; assembly: GCA_933210815.1. Taxonomy (NCBI): domain Eukaryota; kingdom Metazoa; phylum Arthropoda; class Arachnida; order Araneae; family Tetragnathidae; genus Meta; species Meta bourneti. Next base: position 57,698,670 of record OW119923.1, read on the forward strand.
GATGTAAGTACTACATAATTTGGTAAAGATGTAGAATCCGAGACATGTTTGTCGCCAAGCAATTTTTGTTGCCAAATCAAGATGGCGTCCTAAGCCAGTATGTTCGTTAAAAAAAACGTTGACTTTCCTACGCGAAACACCTTTTGCATAGGGTTGCCATAAAGCTGGATCAAAACACCAAGGTTACCATGTTTGGCGATAAATCGCCACGGTCTCGGATTCGACATTCCACCCCTTAATTTTAAATTCGTTTTTTCGTTAATTTTAGCTTTTTATTGTATTCTATAATAGATTTCATTGCTCAGTGAGAGTGTGCCTTTTGCTTAATTTTTTAAGTTAGTTTAATGGGGGATCAGAATTAATGCTTTTTTATACCAGAATAAAAGTTTATTTTTTAGTATGATTTAGAATTCTGTGTTTGAGTATTTTGATTGACAGCTTTTAAGTAAGGCATTCATATTTTTTATTTGTGTTAAAAATTTGATATTCCTAAACTGATGTAAGTACTTCGCAATTTTAAATTTGTTTTACCATTCAGTTTATATTAGCTTTTTATTTTTATTGTATTCTATAATAGATTTTATTGCTCAGTGAGAGTGTGCCTTTTGCTTATTTTATGAAATAGCTTATTGCTCAGTGAGAGTGTGCCTTTTGCTTATTTTATGAAATAGCATTTCTTTGTATTCTTCTACAGATTTCTTTGCTGTAGCAATGCCTCCAAGGAAGCGGAAGGCGATCGGCCAAGTGCAGTCAACAGCTAAGATGCTGAAAGATGAGCGTAGTCAAGAAAATTCCGAGGAGAGGAATAGAAGACTTGCGATTGCGAGAGAGCTACAACATCTAGAGCAACAGAGACGGCACAGCAGCGTGAGGCCCAACTACAGGATTTGAAAGAGAGTTACTACATCTAGATCAACAGAGACGGCACAGCAGCGTGAGGCCCGACTACAGGATAAGAGAGATAGAGCCAAACGATCACGGACTGCGCACCATTTTAGCTTAGCATTGGAAGAATTCGATTCACATAAAGACTACTCGCTGCATGCAAGTGTTACCATCGGGAAAATGGAAATGGTTTGTAGTTACTGTCAAGCCAAAAAGTTTAAATCAGAGTCTACTGGTATTTGCTGTAAAAATGGAAAAGTTAAACTCTGCCAACTGGAACCACCACCACAAGAACTTTTGACTTACACATCAGGAGATACGTCAGAGTCGAAGCATTTTCTTAGTAACATCAGAAAATACAACTCATGTTTCCAAATGACATCATTCGGCGCCACATCAGTTGTTGGGCAGCCCGGATTTCCGTCGACATTCAAGGTGCAAGGGCAGATTTACCATAGAGCGGGATCATTGCTTCTGCTGCCAGATCAACCACCAAAATTTCTACAACTATATTTTATTCAAAACGAACAAATGGAAACTGATCAGAGGTGCGCCTACATCTCGGGAACAAGACGTCGGATTGTGTTAAACTTACAGAGGATGTTTCACGAGCACACTAATCTTATTAAAACGTTTGAAACAGCCTTGGAACGTATGCCAACAGATGAATATAAAGTAGTCATAAGAGCAGACCGAAGACCAGCATGCGAACACGAGCGGCGCTTTAACTCTCCTCAAGCAGATGAAGTCGCGGTGGTTATATCAGGAGATGAGTTTCATCAACGGGATATCGTTATTCAACGACGAGGTGAATCATTGCAGCGTATTTCGGAAACACATCGATCTTATGATGCTCTGCAGTACACAGTGATATTCCCCCATGGTGAAGATGGATATCATTTTAATCTGAGGCATATCAACCCAAGAACAGGTGAAACAACCAGCAAGAAAGTTTCAGCGATGGATTTCTATGCGTACAGATTAATGGTTCGAGATACTGAGCAGAACCACGTGTTGAACTGCAGGCAATTGTTTCATCAGTTCATCGTCGATATGTACTCAAAAGTCGAGAGTGAGCGTCTCCTTTACATTCGTCTAAATCAACGTAAATTGAAAGTTGATATATTCACCTGAGAGATGCTGTGTCAAATGACGGAAACGTTGAAAACCTCGGTGCCTTAGTCGTACTACCAGCTACATTTACAGGCAGCCCCAGACACATGCACGAATACACGCAAGATGCTATGACGGACGTAAGGGAGACCAGACTTATTTATCACCTACACCTTCAATCCGACTTGGACGGAGATCAAGGAGGTTCTTACCAATGGTCAATTACCCAGTGAGCGCCACGACTTGATTGCGAGAGTATTTAAACAGATGCAGTTGAAACTCCACTTTGCGCATTTTTCGTTTTTTAGTATTCTGCATTTTTTTGTCGGAATTTCGTTTCTGTTTGTCTTTGTGTCTTAATCTTTTACATATTGCAATATATTCAGGACTTAAATGCATATATTTGCGTCCGAAGTATATAGTAGAAGCTATGAAAAAGTTAAAACGTATTTTCCGTACAACTTAAATGATTGCATTTTTCTGTGAAAGAAAAGTGCTTATTCTAATTCACTTTTCAAGCAACATTTAACCATTTCAACCCGAGCAACGCCGGGTAATTCAGCTAGTATTTAGATAAGTTGCTTGTTAAAACATCTGAGTAAACTATACTTAAATCAACCATAACTTGGTAGTTTTGGAGAAGCTGAAATACATATTGAGCATTGCGATTACTTGGATTGTTTTACCAGTACTGCTGAAAAATCAATTATTTTTCCCAAAATAATTTTTACGAAATTCTAATTCTTTATTTATTTTTAGCTTTTTTTTTCTTTATGAAATATAAAAAAAATTCTGAATATTTGGGACAGACGATAAAGAGAATAAAATATTGTAAATAAAATATGTAGAACAAGATCTTTTAAAATAGGACTGGTAGCTAATATGGCAACCTTGGTATTTTTTTAATCGTTTGCTTTTTAAAATTTGTGTCCGTTATGTTCCAAGAATCTATTTTGTAGTGAAAAAGCAGATACATTCATTACTTTTCGTTGGAAGCTTTTTCAAAATCCGTTTTAAGATGTATTTCTAAATTTTCAATTTGATGTTTTTCGTTCAATAACTGTAATTAAGGTAAGTAGTTTAATTAGTTTTAAAAACAGTTTTAATCATTGTGTGATAATTTTGGGAAACGCTTTTGTTTTTAAGTAACATACAAGGCATTTAATGCATACTCTGAACTATTCTATGCATTCTGGGTAACATTGGCACACTCCAGAGATTTTTCTTTCTTACTAAAAATTTTAATTCTGCAAAAATGTAAAATGTTAAATATGACATTTGCATTTGTGAAAGTTAAATTTTAATGAATTATTTATTTTCTGCAAAATACCACTTTACAAGACGATTAAAATCAATTAAATTTACATTTGTTTTTCATGGTTCATGGGTACTATTGAAAGCTGTACTCCATAGTCAAGTAACTACATCTATCATTCTAAATAAGTGCGTGGTTTCCATTTAGAAACCGAATCTCTGAATTTAAAAAAGTACCATAAGAATTCAATTTAAAACTGGATATCTGTTGGATAAAGGGAATTTTAAATAAGACTTTGTTGATCTTGGAATAATAGTTAGGAAAATTGAAAAATTGAAATTGTCTTAAGTGGCAGAAGGTCGAGGTTGCTTACTCTACAAATTGACGCTATTCTTACGCAACTTAGATACACGTAAAACATTCGTGTGAAAGAGGGGATTTTCTTTTTTAAAAACGCTGTAAAATCAACCTTCTGTGTTTTGAAAAATTGTAATTTATTGAGTTTGCTTTGTCTACACTGATGACACTTATTTTTAACACAAACTCCGTTGTTCCACGAGATGCTGAATAGAATTTTCAAGAAAAAATGTGTTTGCTTCAAAATAAATTAATCACGAATGCCGAAACAATTTAATTTATCATCTTCTCATATTCATGATGAAATTCGAAAACATCGCATACTAGGTGCAAGAATGCCACAAGTAAAACATATTCATAGGAAAACTAAATGCAAGACTATTTGCCGAAAATTCGCCATTTTTACTGAAAATGAACTTACGGGAATATTTGTAATCACTCCAAATATCAAAATCGACTTCTGTAGTAGTCACTTTAGAAAAACTTTTGTAGTTTGTCTTACAGCAGAAGTGAGATGAATATGAAATGGATTATATGCATGATATGTATCATGTATACAAGTAGTATTACCATGCGAACAACTAGCTCACTTTTAAGGTGTGCTAACATCTGGCTCACTTTGAAGGCGTGTTAATATCTAGCTCACTTTGACCATGCTAACAACTGGCTCACTTTTAAGGTGTGCTAATATCTAACTCACTTTTAAGGTGTGCTAACATCTAGCTCAGTCGAAACGAGAAAGCAATAAATATGTACCTCCCATTGTTGAAAAACTTATATACTTAAAACTTCCCATTACATGAAGAATCAACGGTAGAAAACCATCGCTTTGTTTAACTAAAACGTTTTTCTTTGTTTTAAGCGAGGCTTTTCGACATGCTACTTTTCTAATACATTATATTTACGCAATTTTTTAACATCAACGGGGACATTGCCAGCTAAAATATTCAAAGATAACATTTGCGATTTATTTTTAAAAGTATTCTTCTTTGCTTAGGTGAAGACTCCAAGATCTATTTCAAAAACTGTAATTCTGTTTGATTCTCTTCATTTTTGTCTATATATCGAGTATACACCTTGATCGTTAGGAAACAAACCCTCTCTAGTCTGTGCTCCTCCTGTGTCAGAGGATGCAAATCCACAAATAAATACCCATTTGGTGAAACAGTCGCTTTTATATCTGCGTCCACCATAAACTGAGAATTGCGTGGATATAGCTGACGAGCAAAGCAATTGATTTGACTCATGTCTCGAGAGTTTTTAAACAAAATAATGTAATGTGAGTTTAAACTGATATCACGCATTGCTTTACATTTGGGGAACAAATTTTGTAACAAAAGTATAACGCTTATATTTCGATAATGAGATACCGCAGTAAATAACTGAAATATTTTCATTCAAACGATGCATCAGATCATCGATAACAATTAAGTCAACATCAGTTGTTTGGTTTTGATGACTACCATATGATGGTTGTCAAAAAAAGTGTTTAAATCAAAAACGAGAGAACTTGTGAGTTTTCACTCTCAATCTCAGAGCGAAATAAAATCACGATTGGCCTACTTTTAAGCGAAAGAAGCGATGTTGGTGGATGAATTCAACATACAAGTAACCTTGCCTAATTCCGCTCGCCAATGTCAGATAGAAACAATGAGGTGAAAGCTGAATGACGAGTTAAAGTTGTTTGATGATGAAAGAATTCATTTACATCCATCGAAGATGTAGTGATATGACTCATTATTATCCGAAATAAAATTATTGTGCAGCAGTGTTAATATGTAGGATCGAACCTGAAACTTAAATAAACATTGGTCGAATTGTTCATGGTTTAGACAACTCGACAAATGTTTACTTGCATGACAATGTCTAAATAAATGTAATGAAGTTTTTTTTGTAAAACTGTGAGAAGTTACAAAAAGAAAGTTTATTACGGTGTTTTTACGTTCCTATATAAATACATATTGCTATCATCATTCTGCCATTTTAGAATGAACATTACAAGAGTAAAGTTGATAGATTTAGAGGAGAATAAGTGATATACAACTTATTTTTCACTGATATTTTAAAATAATTACAAAGGATGAATGATAGTAAGAGAATAACCAAATTAAAAGTTATAAGTGTTTCCATTGTGACTTTGATCATCACATCAGTACTTTTAGTAATATTGATAAAACACTATCATAGAAATACAAATGAGGACATAGATTTGAGTAATTCTATGTTTTTACTCAGAACATTTAGGAAGACGTTTATATTTTCATGTTTGCTTTAAAGATAAACTCAAAGTGTATGACATCAGATATTTTTGGAAAGAAACACATGCTAATATAAAACCAATGATTATTGGAGTACAGTTGACTGAAGACGAGTTTAAACAATTTTGTAGACAATGTACAAGTTAATTCACCCGAGTTCGTGTATTGTAGCAGCTCCAAGCTAATCAGGAAAATGAAACTTCGTTAGACGTATGATAGAGCGTAATGTTTATAATTATGATTTTAAATGTGTAAAATGGTGTTATTCTGTGTTCCACCCATGGATTCTTGAAGAGAAGAAAATTGATTTCATTCAAGATTTACCAGAAACTTATCCAAGTGAATCGCTAATAGTAATTGATGATTTGATGAATAACTTAAAAGAGAAAATTGCTGAGTTGTTTACAGTAGGTTCTCATCATCGGAATATCAGTGTTATTTTAATCTTACAAAATCTCTTCCCACGAAATAAAGTAATACGTGATATAAGTCTAAACACACATTACATTATACTATTTAAAAATAATCGAGATTTGAATCAAGTTTGTTGTTTTTCTAAACAAATTTATGGAAACAAGTCATCGTTCTTTATGGATGCATATAAAAGAGCAACTTCAAAGTTATGGTTATTTAGTGATAGATCTTCATCCACGAACACCAGAACATCGTCTGAGGAGAGAATTTGTTTCCCGATTCCAATGGCCTTTATTGGGTGTATTTACCTATAAAATGAAGAATATTATCAAACATTATCATTTGTTGAAATTATTGGCCACTGCAACTCTTACACAAAAGAGAGCTATTTTACAAACTGCTGATGAAAGTCAAATGCACTGCTTGTGTGAAATTTGTTTGAACGTGTTAACAGGGAATTTACCTGTTAATATTAACAAATTACGTAAATTTAAAATATCTATACGAAAAGTAGCTAACAAAAACTGTCCTTGAATAATAAAAGAAAGGAACTCGTAAATTAAACAGGAGGTTTTCTACCCATAATTTTACCAGCTATTCTCTCAGCCTTAGCTGGTTTTGCTGGGAAAGCGTTAGGGAAACGAATTTAAATTAGTGAAATATACCACTCGAAGAATGGCTCTTGTTCCTGAAGAATTAGCTGCAGCGTATCATCCTAAAGTACCTGTAATAGAAGATGACATAACGAGTTTGCTTGGACGAAATCATTTACCAGATGATATGAAAGCAAAATTATTAAGTCAACTTCTTATGAAATATCAGCATGTTGTAAATGAACCTAAAGAACCATTACGTGTTGCTATTGAAGAACAGAAAGAAAAGACACAAGCATTTGAAAATAGTAATTACAAAAATATCTTGTCTCATATCATTTTATCTGTTCCTCGGAATTTTCAAAAATTCATTCCTCCTATTGCTGAGAAACTAAGTACACGTAACTACACTTGAAATGAACAAGGTGAATTGATTAAAGATGATGAGATTATCAAAAACACAAATGTTGTTTATTTATTTTCATACCTAATGAGAAATGTTAAAAAGAGTGTGGAACCAGATAATTTTCCTATTTTTTGGAAGGCAATAAAAGAAAGAAATATTCCGAGACAATGGATTGGCAATCAAAAATTATTTCAGAATTCTGAATCAGAGCTAGACATCGATAGAGTGCAAAGTAAAACAAATCTGGAATCTTTATAGATTCGGATTTTTTGTCTGAAAATAAAAAGAAAAACTACGTGGGAAGAAAACATGGAAAAAATATCAGAATCAACTTATTACGATTTCAAAAATCCAGCTTCATTTGGCGAAGTGAAAAAACTTTCATCAATAACCAAAGTACCGTATCAGAAAACAAAACGCTGGTTAATGACTCAAGATACGTACACTTTGCACAAACCGATTCGGAATAATTTTTTTCGAAGATCAAAGATTTCATTTGGTATAAATGATTTATGGCAATGTGACCTTGTTGATTTACAACATTTTGCTAAAAGCAACAATGGTATAAAGTACTTACTCACCATAATTGATGTATTTTCGAAGTATGCATATGTAATACCCCTCAAAAGTAAAACTGGTGTTGCTGTTAAAATAGCTTTCAAAGATCTATTGCAAAGAGTTAAACCTAAAAATATTCAAAGTGATAAAGGAAAGGAGTTTTACAACAACCAACTTCAATCTCTGTTTAAAAATCACAATATTAATCATTACTCTGCTGAAGGTGACCATAAGGCTAGTATTGTTGAGAGGTTTAACAGAACATTGAAAAATAAAATGTTCAGAGTTTTTACATATAGAAAATCTTATAAATATGAAGATGTTTTACAATCACTTGTGAAGTCATATAATAACAGCGAACATCGCAGTATTGGTATTGCACCATCAAGTCACTCGTGAATTAGAACCACAAATATTTAAAAAACTGTATGGTTATTCAGTTAAGAACTCTAAATATTCTTTAATGATGGTGATTTAGTGAGAATTTCGAAAACAAAGAAAGGTTTTCATCGAGGTTATTTTCCTGGTTGGTCAAATGAAGTTTTTAAAATAAACAAACGGTGTTTTATCTTTTCCAAACACGTATGAACTAGAAGATCTGAAAGGAGACCCTATAAAAGAACGATTTTATGTTGAGGAGCTTCAAAAAGTTCTCAAAGAATTACACGACTTTTGGAACGTAGAAAAAGTGCTCAAAACAAAGGGTTCAGGAAGTAAGAAAGAGTATTTCGTGAAGTGGCAAGGAGTTGATCGATTTAATTCGTGGGTTAAATCATCATGGATGAAATGATGTCTGATTTCTACGTTACGTTACCGAGCAACTCAAGTATGCATTATTTTCCACAAAATACTCAAGCATCATTTCGAACAAAACTTGCTCGACCCATAATACTTAGTGGTATGTGGGAAGTGGGTTTATCAGAAATAATTTTTGTTCCTCGAACATGGTTCAACATTGGAAATCATAATAAATATTCAGTAACTTACGAAGAAATAGAACCTGAAGAGAAAGCTTTTCTTGAATATAATATTACATTTAAAATTGAACAAGGAAATCAAAATAATCAAGTAATAGACATGATCAATGAAAATATTGAAGATAAATGTGGAAAAAATGTGGTTTTAACATTGGACAAACAAAATATCAATATAACTCTCGCTCGCGATTATGAACTTCATATTAAGGCAGAGGAGGCTCCAAAATTGCTGCATATATTAAGTTTACCAATCGAAGATAGAATAATAAAATTTTCGGAAAGCTTTTTATTTAGAAAGCCATTGAAAACCTTAAACGATAATTTTTTCAAAATTATACACAATCATCCAAAAAGACATTTTATAATACGAATAACAAAATTTTCTCATAAGTATCAAGACCTAAATTCTATGCATCTTGAACTTTTTCAACATATTATAATCTAATACAGACTGGAATTGGAGGAGCAGCGGAATTCATATTCAATTTTAAGGAAAATAAAGTAGAAATCATAGTTCAAAAAAAAATGTTGAACTTGAGTTTCGATTAATCTATGCTCCAAATCTCATGAGAATGTTGAATATGATTAAAGATACTGTTTTAACTGGTAAAACCTTTAAGGTTTTTAAAAAGTCGATAGACCTCCATTGAACGAATACTTTCGCGTAACCATTGAAGATAAGACTATAGTTACAAAAAAGTTAGAAAAACCGCTCAATTAAATCTAGAAGTTGGATTATATAAAAACGCACAAGAGTTTGATTCTTTCAAGCAGCTTAAATTTGATTATTTACCGAATAATAAAGTAAAACTTCATGTACCTAACACTTCAAACGTACATTTTCAGGATGGATTGAAAGATAAGTTAGGTTTTAAAAATTCTATGATTGACGGAGGTACACATATTGCTGATTATCCCTTAGAATTAGATGGTGGAATAACTGAAATATATGTTTATTCTGATATTATTAAGTCGCATTTTGTGGGGGATACGATTGCTCCTTTGCTTCGCATCATTCCAGTGTTATCAACAAAGGCGGATCAAATAGTGATAAATTATCAAAGACCTCTATATTTTCCACTTCGTAAAAATTATATAGATTGTATTGAAATCGAATTAAAAAGCAGTTCTGGAGATGGAATAATATTTACTGGAGGAAAATCATTGTTAGTACTTTCGTTCCGAAGCAGAACAATATAAGAAAGCTTGGTAATGCAATTGAGATAATTTGGTTACTGACTTTAAATGAAGATGCATTTAGATCAAAAAGCTTGTGATAACTATTATTGTCAGCAAGTAGAGGTGGTGGTGGATTATATTTTCAAGGTGTAGGTCATCAAAGAGTATATGGACTCTTTTCAAATTTAATCAGATTCATAACTCCTATGGCAATTAAAGCTGGAAAATATTTAGGGAAACATTTACTAACTACTGGATCAAAAGTGATGTCAGATGTAGCTTCAGGGTCAAGATTTAAAGATTCTGCGAAATCTAGATTTCGTGAAACATCTAAACAAATCAAGGATGATGTTATCCACAAAATTTAAAGCGGTTCAGGTATAAAAAGAAAGAAATTCTGCAATAACAATCATTCAAAACGTCTGAAGCGTAGTCGACAGAAAGTTATAGAATCTGACATTTTTTCATAATGGATCCGCGAGCATGTGCCTGCGTAAAAAGCGAGTTGGACCTATTTTCTGTTTCACCAGTACAACTTGCAGTAGATGACTCTTCGTTTAATGAAATTCATCTTGTTGCAGCGTTGAGTGAAACATCACCAATAGAATTTTATGTAACTGGTAGTGGAGAGCATTATATTGATCTAGCACATACACTTCTTCATTTACAAGTGAAAGTTAAAAATAAAAATGGAGGGACACTGTTACCTACAGATAAAGTTACACCTATCAATTATATTCTTAATACACTGTTTTCTGAATGAGCGGTAATGATAAACAAGTCTCATCTCAAGCTAACTATGCATACCGATGTATTTTGGATGCATTACTTTTTTCGCCTAACTCAGTACAAAAGTCAATGCTGACTTCCAGTCTGTTCTACAAAGACACAGCATCCAAACACGATGTAACTGATCCAGAGGGAGACAACGTTGGTTTGAAAACTAAAAATAGCTTTTCTAAAGAGAGTAAAATCATGGATTTAATAGGACCATTGCATTTTGATTCAGCGACTCAACCTAAATTGCTCCTTAATGGTGTAAATATACGAATCAAACTTGAAAGAAACAAAGATTCTTTTGTGTTAATATCAGCGGCTCAAGACTACAAACATCATACATATACAACATGCATCATTGTTTATCAGAAAAGTTAAAGTGGCTCCGTCAATAGTAATTGCTCATGAAGTTGCATTAAGTAAAGGAATCGCAAAAATTCCAATTCACCGAACACAAGTGAAATCCTTTGCACTATCTTCAGGTCTTCAATCACTAACGCTTTCTAATGCATTCATAGGACAATTACCAACTCGATTTATCATGGGTTTGGTATCCAATAATGCATTTAACGGGGATTTTGCTAAAAATCCTTTCAATTTTGATTTATCGTATCTATCTGTTTTAAAGGGGAATCGAATGATTCCATCAAAACCTCTTCAACCAAAATTTGATGATACAGATAGTTGCTCTCGAAGTTATATGAGCTTGTTTACCGATTTAGGTCGGTACCATAAGGATCAAGATATCAACATCAGTTATAGTGAATATAAAGAAGGATACACTTTATATTCTTTTGATTTGACTCCCGATTTTAGTGCAGATGATATGCATGCGAGTATCTTAAAGAATGGTAATTTAACTATCGATATGAAATTTAGCAAATCGTTACCTGAAACCGTGAATCTAATAGTCTATGCTGAATACAGAAACATCATAGAAATCGATAAAGCTAGAGGTGTTTATACTGATTACTAATGGATAGCATAACTTTATGTAGATTAGCATGCAGTGATTCTGTCCTTCGCACAAAATTCGGAGGAGTTTATGCTTCTGATGAACTTCCTCCAAACCGTGAGGAATATTCAAGTTTCATTGTAAATTTAGATCCTAAATCAAAGCCAGGAAGTCATTGGTTAGCAATAACATTTAGAAATAATAAATGTTATTATTTTTGTAGCTATGCATCGGCTCCTGAGAACAAAGATATTTTAAACTTTATTCAGAATAATTCAAATGACTTTGAATGGAACAGAAATCGATATCAAAGTCTGTTATCATATACATGCGGTCACTTTTGTCTTTTCTTTTTGTATAAATTCGCAAGAAATCAACTTTTATCACCTCTGCTTTCTACTAAAATCGAGAGCAACGAAAAGTTTATTAAAACATTTATCGTAAAAACGTTTAAATTACAGAATTGTTGTTTTTTACCATCTTCATTGCAATCGTGTCAAGCATATAACTTCAAGAGAAATATAAAGTAAAGCAAAATGAAAAGTTCTAACAATTTAATTAAAAGATTCAGAACATGTCTTTGACTAATATATCAAGTTATAATAAGTTTAAACTTGTTAAAATTAATTTTTGAGTTTCACCTTCATCTAAGCTATAAAATGAAAACCTGTTCTCGATCATTTCATTTCCCTACGAGAATTCACTGCAAGAACCATGGCATCTGAACCAAGATACGGTTTTATGTATTTAAGACGCATTGGACCATCGAATACGTATGCGGTTCATTGTTTTACCGACAAACTGTATGAAAATATGATGACTTGTGTACAAGCAGCTACAACATATCAAATGGATACAACTGACCAAATGGATTGTAAAATGAAAATCGGATAATTTAAAGTTCTCACCAACAACGAAATTGTGCGAGAACTTCACTGTGTTTCACCGATTCATTATCGACAAACATTTGATTGTAAATCAAATTAACTGTGGTTCGAACTTCCAACTGAACTGATGAATTCCGAAAAATGAATATTGTATATTTGTAAAGTTCTAACCATCAACGAAATTGTGTGAAAACTTCATAAGCCGTCTTGCCCTGTTTATCAAGATGCCTGGTGGGAGTTTTTCCTGTTTTCCTCCCATTCGTGTAAAGTTCTAACCATCAACGAAATTGTGTGAGAACTTCATAAGCCGTCTTGCCTGTTCATCAAGGTGCCTGATAGGAGTTTTTCCTGGTTTCCTCCCATTCGAAACACAAATGTGAGGCAGTTACCATCCAGGAAGTTTTTGTGCATATTCATATTTTGTAACAAATTCGTATGTAATACAAAAGGATTTGAAAATAAACTTGTTTATTTTCACCTTTTTTGCGTTACGTTTTATTTGTGTGTATGTGCATACTTTTATAAAAAAAATGGAATTTTGGTTCATTAATAATCGTAAAGTTTAAGATGTTTCACCTTAATGAAGAATTTATACAATATTTACCCCACGTAAAAACAAAATATCAATTATTGTACAAGGCTATGGATCACATATAAGCACAGATGCTGTCTTGTAATTTGTTGATCAAACAACAGGATTACATTTAATGGGAAAACACGATTGACCCATTTCAATTCTTCTCTTCACTAAAAGTCAAGGCTGAGATTTTAATATAAAATAGCATTTGAGTTTTCCAGAAAATTCACGTGTAGTAAGCAATCTTATAACCTTCAGAACTTTATATATATACATATATAAAACCTTCATCTCAACTTTTCCGAATAGACACATGATGTGTTTGTTAAATCAATCTGATCATCATATTTACAGTTATCGTTATTGTAAAAGACACAAAGAAATGCTACAATAGCAAAAATACTAATAACAGCTAAACTCAATTCCAGCACATATCTCTGTTTAAATGTAAGTGAAAGAATAAACATTTTACTCAATTAGTTGTCTCTATCTCATAACGCGTTGAATTCCGTAACGACAAATGGAAAATGATGTTCATCAGGTTGGGGCATCTTCCTTTAGAATCACAGCAAGCATTCAACCTTAGTTCATAACGACTCGAATCGCGATGTGAAAATCTTTTTCTATCAACCCCATGAGGCATGCTTTATAATTATCAACTGCTTTCTCGTTTCGATTTTCCCCCTCCTACCTCCTCTAAGCTTATTTCCGCCCGCATACATACTTACACAGCGAAGACCCGAGGAGTTATAAAAGCGTATCATAATACTTAAAACAGCTTTTCTGTTTGCTATATAAACACAACTAGTGCCTGATTGGCGTATTCTTTCTTCAAGTCACAAAAATACTCGATTCGTATTCCACCCTATATTAATATACCTTATTTTTCTCTAATATTGAATCCATTTTCACTCTACTTGGGCGGTTATTTCTCCCTTCTGCAGATAGAATCACGCTGTCCTAACTTATTGAGTATCTATTTTTCTTACCACATGCACCTTCAGTTTCGTTATTGTTTCTTCGATGAAAAAACAAAATTCTTCTATCCGTCATTTATCTCAATTATTTTGAGAACTTTTTACACTTCACCAGCGTATTGTATTTTGGTTTGGGGAGGAATTTTTGTATCCATATTCTTATTTTCTTCGAAAACGTATTCACTCTTCGAATTTTTCTCTCTGCTTTTCACCAAATAAGTATCATTCTTTCAACAAAGTTTTAAATTTAGAATTCTCAATTCTTATTATACATTAGTCAGCATCTAAAGTCTCCTTCAGACCCTGGTGGATATCTTATATAATCTGAACGTCGTCTTCTCTTAAAACACACCGCTTCTGTAAGATAGATATTTTTAATCCACTTAGATTAGGTTAGTTGGGGGGTTTTGGCGCAAGGGCCATACTTGGCCATGCTGCGATGATTTAATCCACTTAGAATTGGTATCTAAGTGAAAGAGGTATTGTTTTTTAAGTAAACTTTTCAACGCACATCGTAAAATTTATCATTAGAAACCGTTTTATATGCATGTCAGCATATGCAAACACTCTATAAATTATAATAAATCCATACCAAATAAAACATTTATTTCAGTGGTGTGTATGAAATTAGTACTTAAAAAAAGAAGTCAGCAAAATTTAAAATATTTTTTATTGGATTTTTTTAATTTTGCGTCTTAATTTATAGTTACTTGGATTTACGTGCAACCGAACATAAAATCCAGATGACTGATTAGTGTAAGAAATGGAAGCCTAACTGGTATAGTGGCCGTAGCGTTTGTCTGCCACCCAGTGTGTCCCGGATTCTAATCCCGGTTTGAAAGTTGATGTTGGTGATTGCCCTTGTTATGAGTAACGGTCACACCCACTGGGTGCTCCTTCACGAGTAGCCGTCAGTTCGTTCCCTGTAGAATCAAAGGCCGAAGAGGTCAACAAATTTTTTAAAGTCTGGTATTTTAAAGTATTTTTATATTCAAAGTGGATAAACACAAAATCGTGAATAATGTCCTAACTTCGTTTGTGCATATGCAATTTCTTTTATCTTTTTATGGTGGTTCATACCTAAAAATACTGTCATATTCGAATTCAACGCTGACAAAGTGGAGGGGAACTCGTAAATTACAGATCATTGTTATCCGGCAGAAAATCATTCAAGTTTTTTAAACTTCATAAAATGAATTTCTTATTGAATTTCACTTCCAATTAATCATATGAATGGTCATCTGTAGAAGCAATTGAATTCCATTTTGAAAGATGCTTTTCGTCCCTTTTGCTTGTAACTAACGGTGTTAATTTGGCAAAAGGAAAATAATTTTTTTTTGAAAAAATGAAATTTATTCTTAGTTATAAATAAAGTTTAAAAGTATGCACATTTCTGAAAAACATTTTTAAAATTAAAAAATATATTTGGAAATTTTTGTTTCTTTACAAATGGTTCATTGAAATATATATAAAGTGCATTTATGAAGGTTTGAAATAAAATAATCTGCACCTTAGTAGAAAAAGAGCCAATATCTAAATTCGTTGATTTTGAGGTTATGTCCATAAATCACTTGAAGATAATGAAAGTTGTAATCGAAAAAAATGCCACTATTCTTCTGTATGGATGAATTATTTATGAATGAATCAAACCATTTGAAAGTATTTTTGCACGCTCAATTAAAAATTAAAATAAAACTTATCTACTATATCAGCTATGACCAAAAACTTGTAAAATAGATATTGCTCATTTGTCTATAATGTTAGAGAAATATTTTATCTTGTTTTTGGCGACGCATAGACATATTTCTGGAACAATATGCAACAGTAGCACCTTAAATGGATTTCTTTCACTACATAACATACTCTTTCATGAAAAAGTCCACTCACTATATGTTTTAATTCAATCTCCTTATAAATTTCATAACATACTATGTTGAATGAAACAAGAGCTTACGAGTAAATGATAAAGCTAAATATATTTTTAAGTATAGAAAAACGCGAGTGTACACTTTCACTTAATTCAAGAAAGGAAGTATTTATTTTAAGCAAATTTCTACAAGAGTGGTAGTTTAAGCAAAGTACTGAAGCCATATAAAAGTAATGATATGCGTCAAGCCAGAGAAAATATATCGACAATCCAGGGACGAATCGTGATCCTCAGTTTGCAAAAAAAAAAACCTGTTGATATAAAAACCTAGCTGTTATATTCATTATTGTTTTTCTATCTGTTAATATCTCAACTTACAAAAATATGCTAATCTCTAGTCAAAGGTGCTACCAATCAATTCTACCGTTAAACAGAATGAAAGAACTTGTGTAACTTTAAGTTGTTTGTAATGAAAGCATTTCTAAAGAATGCCTCCCATTAACCGTCATTATTCTTGAAAGGTTTTAAGCCTGCTCTTGTTCGCAAAAAGGCTGGTTTGAAGTTATAAATAAAATAATACCGTTTAAAACAGAAAGCAAAATAATTTTGAGGATTTTTGTATTCACTAAAGATTTAGAAAGAATAATATATTCACATTCTTAAAATAAAGAAAATAGTATTGTGTTGTGTACCTTTCATTTTAGCCACTTTTTCAGAAATTTCATTGCCTCTTCAAACAAGCAGGTACATCAGTGCATCCACCGGGTGGGCGAAATATTGTACAATGTTGATCATTGTCTCTCTATTTAATGTAAATTAATATATATATATATATATATATATATATATATATATATATATATATATATATATATATATATATATATATATATATATATATATATATAGTCATAACGAGAGTGGCAAATGTGATGTAAGGCAACCGGAGTGAATGATCCATTTGTATTGAATATAATGTAGTAGGTTCGATAAATGGAGAGACAGAAACTATTCTTTAATAATTCTTTATTACTTCAATAGACAAGTAGTAACATCATAAGGCATGGAGGTTGTTGAGGGTTTGGAGTTTGGGACGGCTCTGATTGCTCCTTAGCCCAAGAGGCTCGTGAAAGAATGAATAGTTTTCAATGATCTCGCTAAGAGATTAGGATTAAGAGAAATATTATTGGACCAGGTGATCTAAGAAAGTTCATTGGTAGAAATCGGTGGTTTAACGAAGCAGGAATGTGATCTCACATATGCGATTTGAAAGCAGAAGAGTCCTGAGAGGTCCAATTTACCGAGACGGCTTGAATTCAAAGTTGAAAGGGGGTGGCAAGATATATTGACCACTTAGATAGGAAGACAAAGACTGGGAGAAAAGGGGACCGCTAAGGGACTTATCTGTAGTGATAATATTAATTTACTTAGGGGGTTAGTTTTAGGTATCATTTCATATCCCCCCGTTTAGAAGGGAAAGTCTTACCGTTCCAGAAAGGCTTTCACTAAATTCTCAACTATACAAAGCATACAATATAACAAAGATACAAAATAAATATGATACTTAAACACTTGATACTCAAATAATACAATATTAATTTACAAATTTCAAATAGATGGTTAATGAAAGTAAAAGGCATCTAGTATAAGGACTTCACAATTTATCCTTACACCTTCATAAAAGATTCCATATTTCCTCTACTTAGTGACAATTCTTAAATTTTTATTGTTCAGAAAATATTCAAATATTTTTCATGTATTGTATTAAAATTTTCTATGTATGGTGACTGAAGAAATGTACAGTATTTTAAGTTTTGGGGATGAACCATTTACGACATCATAATCACATCATTAAACAATTTATAAATTCATTGCTACAGTAGAAAAACTCTAATGTTCATTCGTTTTTCTTTTTATCTCTTATTCATTAATTAGACGCAACAAAACGTGTGAAAAGGAAGATGAAAAAACTCAGGAACTTAGATGTGCAATAGGGACGACTTCTCTGTAGCATTACCGACATGTCAGTGGTGTCTGTAGCTACGAGAGCGTTATTGTAAGTAGGCTAGAAATGAGCTCCGTATACTTTTAAATGAGTAACTGCTCATTGTAAGCTACATCAAGCATTCTGAAACTTTGAAAATGTGTGTGCTGTGTTGTATGTAATGAAGTTCTGTTTAATCATTTTTTAACTTCAAAATCAATGTATTTTGTGATCAATGTGTGTGTGGAATTTCGTTCATCCATCAGTACAATCATTTCATTATCAATCAGTACAAAAATAGAAATAAAATCTACGTAATGAGAGACTGGAATGTTGAGGAAAGTGTTTTCCATCAAAGTGTCCTCGTACGTTGAAAAATTAAATACCCTAAAATCTTTTCTTATCATTTGGTAGAAAGATTAGGACATGTTGCAAGTAAATACAAAGGATAGAAATTTTCCTTGGTTCATCCCTTAGTAACACAATAGAATGACTTAAATAACAATGAGTTATTCAAACAAATTACGTTGCATAACAAAGAACATTGTTCACCATGAAAATAAATTATTTACATTATTCGACACATTACTAATTCTTAATTGAATACATTCATGCAGCATGTAATAGTATCATTTACATGATGTTTATCATTACTTCACATCATTATCATATTTTCTTGCATGATGAAAAGATAAAGATAACTATAAACATTTTCTTCTACATTTAACTTTGAATCTTAAAATCGTTTTAAACGAAAGGTAAAGAATTGATGGCAAAGCATTTTCTCAGAACTTTGCCAGTAACGACAATGCACAAACAGGAAAAATAATTGAACGACGCGTGTGTATTGAATTGGAGACGCAAAAAGAGAAGGAAGATTCTCGAAGGGTGATAGCGATACGGTTAAAGATTATAAACGGTTGGGCTGAAGAAAGAATGAAATGCGAAGCTGTGGGGGAGAAAATTCTCCCTTTTACGGTGGGGTCGTTTTGTGCAACTCGCTTCTTGTCCGAAAGGACGTGAAAGTAAATTCTCAGAGCGCGTTAAGTTCTCTTTGAACGAGAACGAAGGCTGCTTGGTTTTATGCGAAGATGTGAACCAAGGGTTCTTTGACTTCCCTTAAGAACTGGTATTTTTGAAACAAACACTTTGGCGTTATTAGCAACACGAATGGGACTTATACTTTTCCTAACTGCAAGAGGAGAAATTTGATAATCAGATGCCGGGTAAAAATGACGTAATCTAGTCGAATGTACTGCTCCAGAATCATTTTTGTGGAGATGGTTAGGCCTATTTATTTCATAATTTACGTCAGAAAGTTTCTTCGGGATAACGTATGGTCCTGTGAAAGTTGGATTTAATTTTCGACTATGGGATAAACAAATTCTTCATATATTAGTCTCCAATTTTAAAATCACTTTTAGTAAAACGGGTGTCATATCTCTTTTTTGAAATCTCATGGAATTTCTTAGTTTTTTCTTCGGCAATTTTTCGGGCTTCTTCAATGGGCGGATACAAATTTGGTTCAATTAAAGGTTCATAAAGAAGTTTTCCATACATTAAGTAAGTAGGTGGGAACGTAGTAATCGAATGAGGAGTGTTGTTATATTCTTCCGTGACTTGTTTAAGTAATTCGGTCGAAGGAGTATTATTTGTTTGAGCATTAATTTTACATTTCAACCTAGTTATGAGGGTTTGGTTGACGCGCTCAACTTTACCATTAGTTTGGGGTCTGTGCAGAAGTTAATAATTGAGTGACGTTATATTTTTGCAAGAAATGCTTAAATTTGGGTGACGTGAAGGCTGCATGTCTGTCACTTAGAATTTCTTTGGAACGAATTTGAAATACCTGTTTAAGACAGTTAATATAAGCATCTGATGTCACATTTTTTGAAGGGAGTATCCAAATATATCTCGTTGCATGATCTGTTAAAATATGAAGTACTTTTTCGGAGATCCATAGTAGCTCAATCCGCCAACTCTATCCATGGAAATTAATTCGAAAGGTTCATGACTTGTGGGAAGGTATTTTAACAAGCCATATTTCTTTTGCTTTTCTTTTTATTTAATTGACAAACTTCACAGTGTCGGACATAATTCTTAACATCATTTACTATACCAGGCCAATAATATTGTGGCGATAATAAATTCAACATTGATGACACTCCTAGGTGCCCATACTCAATATGTGCTTTCTCTAACAATTTTGAACGTAGTGAAAATAGGACAACTCTATTCAAATTTTGTTTTCCAATCGTCCAAAGATTATCCAATTTTTTGTATTTGCGATTACAAACGTTATCATTTTCTTGACTTTCTTTGAGCTCAGAATGAGTTAATAACTGTGCTCCTCGCAGCATATGATGATTTATGGGGTTTCTAGTTAGCATGTCAGCTTCTACATTAGTAGATCCCTTTTTGTATTTAATTGTAAAATTGTACATATACAATTTCAATGATCATCTAAAAAGCCTACCGGTTGGGTTTTTAATATTTTTGAGTCAAACCAGGGCAGCATGATCGGTATACCTAGTAAAGTGATTTCCATGAAGATAGCAGTAAAATTTTTCGACGGAATCTATTATAACCAAACATTCTAGTTCTATTATCGTGTAATTTTCTCGTAAGGTCGTAATTTTCTAGAGTAAAAGGAAACTGGATGTTCTTGTTTTAAAATTCCTGAAATTGTTTCTCCTGAGGCATCGGTGTGTAAATGGCAGGGGTAATTCGGGTTAAATAAACTTAACACGGGTTTAGAGATTAAAATATCTTTGAGTTTCTTAAATGAGGCTTGAAATTCTTCCGACCATTGATATTTTACATCCTTTTTAAGAAGGTCGTTCAAAGAGGCTCGAATTTTTGCATAATCTGGAATGAATTTGTTATAGACATTAATACTACCAAGAAATCTTTGCAACTCTTTGGTGTTTCTGGGTGGTTGAAGTTTTTTGATAGTTTCGACGTTAATATTACTTGGTTTGTAAGTACTGCTCTCAATTTCATATCCGAAGAAATTTATTTTCGTTTTTGCAAAGTTGCATTTTGAAAGTTTAAGTTTCACGTTCTAATTCACACTTATCTCAAAGATGATTTTTAAATGTTCCAGATGTTTTTCATAATTTTGGGAAAATACAATTATGTCATCAAAATAATTTTGGGCAAATTTAATTTGATGCTTATTTAGAATTTGCCTTTTGGCACGTTGAAATATTGCAGGGGCGTTTTTCCATCCAAAAGGTAATATTTTTCCATTCGTACAAACCAAAATTTGAGGTAAATTCAAGTTTTTCTGTGTCTTGATCCTTAATTTTGATGTACCAGTATCCAGACGCTAAATCTAGTGTCGAGAATATTTTTGCATGGGACAATTGATCCAATACAACATCGATACGAGGAATGAGTTCGTAATCTGCTTTAGTAATTTCATTTAGTTTTCGATAATTGATATATAAACGAGTCTTGGAGTTTGTCAGCTAATGTTACAGGAGCAACATAAGGCCTGTAAGAAGGTTTGATGTCTACCTTTAAAAGTTCGTCAATTTATTTTTTGATGTCTGCATTATCTTTAGGCGAGGCTCTGTATGGGCGACAAGCAATTGGCAGTTCCGAGTTAAAAATAACTCGTTGAGGTTCGAAATTAATTGAGCTTACATCATATTTGTTGGCAAAAACATTTTAGTATTTGTTAATTAGAGCAGTTAATTTGCCATCAGAGTTAATTTACCATAAATGATACTATCCACATTATTTGAGTTAACACTAGGAATTGTACAGTCCTTAGTGTTATTACTATCAGTATACTATTCTTTATACTATCATTCTTATCATAAGAGTACACATTTTCACATTTCATATTTTCAATTTTTGAACATTGTTCATCATAAATATTCTTGCTAATGGTATTTTCACATGTTCCAAATTTGTTGTGTTGATTACTATTAGTATATTATGAATAACCTTGATTATAAAAATGACGGGATACTTGTACAGAACTTATAGGAGCATTTGAAGTTACATTATGATTAAATTGAAATATTTGGCTGCTTTTGCAATTGAGCTTCAAATTAAATAGATTCAGTTTCTAATTTGGCAATGCATAATTTAAGGCAGAGTTGATGGCCAAAAATTCAAGTTTTTTTGTAATGCAACCAATTGAAATATTGATCAAAACAATTTCACTTACCCGAATAGCACCAACTGCTTGTTGAATTTGGACCTTAGGGTTCATTGCAATTGTCTCATATTTCAGATGTCTGAGCAAATGCTCAGGAATGATATTTGCGCTCATGTGCCTATGTCCAACAATCCAATGAATGCTTTGTGACCACAAAAAATAGTCACTTTGAGGTATGGTCATTCAAAAACAGGCGTTTGTATATATTGAGTAGCTGATTGATACGCGAGCTGAGGTAGTGTAGGAGGCCTTCGTTGAGGGAAAGTTCTCCAAGGGGGATTCCGGTCCTGTAAACGTCGGCCACGGTAGTTGAAGGGCTCTGTGTGCACGGGAGGCATCCAAAATCTCGGCCGCATTGGAAATCTTTGCCGGGGTTGAAATTCTGGACGGGGAACTGCTACGGAAACGGGTACTCGGTCTATTCTGCTATTTCGTTGTTGACTGTTCGCTTCCTCATCAGGTATTTGGCTATATAAATTGCGGGCGACTCTTAACCATTCAGTAATGGTTGATGGTTCCTTTACGATGATGAGCTCCTTGATATCCTGAGGCAAACCATTTATAAGTCCCTGGAATAGTATTTGATCTGAAAAGTATTCTCCTTGTCCAATGTCAAATTTCTTTTTGAAGTAAGTATCAATGTCTCCAGGTTTGTCGCACGTTGTAAAGATGAAGGTATCAAAAGATACCAGAGAGGTCCTTGAAAAATAGTTGATAAGTCCTTGACGTATAATCCCTTTGGTCCTGGAACCCCTCCATCATTTCCTCTACTAGGAGATCCCATATGATGATGTCTTCTTTGTTCATCATTTGTACACCTGCCATAAGTTCAAATGGTGTCCACTTGTTACTTTGACTCTGTACTTTTCAGGACCCTTTTCAACCTATCTACATGTTTGAACCATTTTGTTGCATCATCAAGAGTTGACTTGGTTAGCACTTGTATGAGAGTACGATGGGGACTCTTTCGACTTGCCCGTTCCCACGAGGAACACCTGTGGCAATCTGAAAATGTTGGATTCCTTCTTCAGTGCAGTAATCACTAAATACTTTTGATGTGAAAGCTGATCCTCAGTCAGTTATGATCCTGCAAGGATTTCCAAATGTCTTTTACTGTCATTTTACTTTATCTAAGGCACTGTCTGCAGAGATTGATTTAACAGGATAAAGCCAGGTAAATTTCGTAAAGGCATCGATTATTGTTAAAATGTGTTGATAATTTTTGTTGGTTAAGGGCAATGGACCAATTAAATCAACATGATAAGTACTCAAGGGAACCTTGGGTATTGAGTTCAAAAATCCTTCCTTCTTTCCACATTTTCTATTGGCTAATATACAGGGAACACAGCAGATGATTATACTTTGGGTTAATTTATTCGGTTTAGGAATAAAGAACTCCTGACTACTTCCGTCTTAGCAGCAGAAAAATTACCTTTTTTATGAGCTAATTTAATTAACTCGTTTTGCATATCTCTTGGCACTACAATAAGCTCACGACCATTTACAAATTTGTAGAGAATGCCATTCCGCACAAAATACTCTTATGATTCATCTGGTAGGAGTTCTTTCAGGGCACCAATATGTTCGTCTTCCAATAAAAGAACATTGCTATGATTTTGTTTTATTACTTAGTAAAATTTCTTTTTAACAATTTTTCATTGTTAATGATTTTTAAATGATGTCATTTTTTATAATTGGAAGACGAAATAATGACATTAGATGACGAAATATGAATAGATTTATCGTTATAAATCTTATGAGAAATGACATAAAACCAAAAAGCACAGGTAAAAATAAGCATCAGAGACAATTCTATGGACAATTGATTATAACTCGTATTCTACCTAACCATATATAATATATACAAGCATGTTTTTATTTTGTCTGACATATTTCCTAACGAAACGATACTGATCAAAAATAGAAAACATTCGGCGTACCTTTAATCGTATTTAATTCATGATTTTATTAAGTATAACAAAATTTGCCAACTGAGACATTTTTTAGTTACGCAAATGAATATCTTCCTGAATTGAATCATTCACTTGTTTGAAGACAGTTTACTGTTTTCCTACGTCTTGAATTTTAGCTAATTCCGGGCTCATTTAAATTATCTGATTTGTGCCGATCGCTAACTTTTACATTTTTTATCTATAGTTCCCTTCTTTCACTTGACTGGTGAGTTTCATTATGACAATGATGAGCTCAGCGCTTCAGCAATATCTAGTTGTTCCATAACACAAACCATGCCACGTTTGAACGAAGTGGCAAAATTGACACTGATCTCACAGCTGGTTAATTTCATTTGCTTATAAACATTTTTATTGTCATAAGCCAATATACAAATAATACCTATACCGATGCCCTATCTATTATCAATTAAGTAGATGGATTCGATTGGATTTAGGTTTTTATGGCGCAAGATCCAGAAACGAACAAGCTGCGCCAAATAAATAGATAGATAGATACTTTCCTGGCAATCTCTATTTTTATATACATGCTGTTCTTGTAAGTTCACATTCATGATGCTCTGAATACTTTTCTAAGAGTCATTTTGCTAAATCTTGGTAACACTAGAAATAATTTTAAATGATTTTGCTTGTTGGGATCTCACGGGCTAAAGCTAAGGCAAGTTGTGTGTTGGTTTAACATCTGTATTATAAGACTCAGATATGCGTGCGCATGTGTTTTCTACAGAAATATGAAAAAATATGGCTTGAGAAATCTGGAAAACAGAATATTGTGAATATTTAACAATTAATTTAGTTTGAAAGATTAAAGTGCAGTTTGATGTCAATATTGAAGGATAATTTTATTAATTAAAGGCTTATTACTGTAGCGTAGTTTGGTATCTTTCGAATGACACTACTTACGCAGTCCTCACTTTAAGCAATCCGAAGTTACATTGGCCCAAACCTCGCCCAATATCACAGAATTTCGATGTATTGCGAACCCCCTCTCTGCGCTCAGTCGGTCCGTATATCATGTCAGGTATTGATATCCTTTGTCTACACGACACTATATTTATCTTCTGGATCATAAGAAAAAACAGTTGTAATGCTTTTTATTAACGCTAGACTTTTCATGTATGCCCCCAGTACTGTTCCAATTTTAGACGAATTCATGTCAAATGTTTTTACCGAAGATGAACTAATGCCATTCTGGCCCATCGTACCTCTCAAACCCAAGCTTTTATGAATCATACGATTAACACTCAAGCTCAAATGTATGCAACTCTCCTAGGGGAATTTAAAACTTCACTTTTCTCTGACATAAGATTTCACGAAAACATTAAATCGTCTGTCAAGAGCAAGACTGATTTCCCCAGAAAGAGAAAAGAAAGGAAAACATCACACAAATGTAAATGAAATAAAAATCAACGGTATGGTATTTTAATTATCGTCGCACTAGAGCAACACAACGGGCTATAGGCGACGGTTTCCGGGATCAAACCCGAAGGGAAAGATCAGTGGACAACACCACGTAATTTTGAACCACGGTCAGATGACGAAATAAAATCAACGGACGATCCAATGTGTGATGTCAAAATTGACTGGTGATCATACCTATGTTTAAAAAAAATACAGATCATTACTCACATAGGGGCTCTCATAACTCTTAGAACTTTTGTCCTGCAAACGCATTTTTTTATTTTTTTCCCCTCATTCTTATTAATTTACAGGTTTACTTTGTTGCAGTAGAATTGCAGAAGCATTTTAAATAAGTCATTGACTGCAAAATCCCCAATTTTTAAGAGCATCAATGTTAGTTAATAAATTTTTCTCAGTAGTTCAACTAATTTTCCATACCGATCAAAGACTATTTAGGACTAGACTGGACTTGGACAGGCAACATATTCCCTTGGGTGGTGGGGGCTTTGCGCTTGTGATTGACAAAAGTTATCGTCACAAGTTTTAGATTCAGCACTTTCTCAAAGCAAAAATGAAATTCTCGGGGTCAAAATTGCAGATAAAGGTTCTGAATTAACTGTAGTGAATATTTATCCTCCTAATGGAAAGTTCTGAGATGGATAACCTCTCTGTATAATTTACAAGCAGAATTACTCTGCGTTGCTCGGGTTGAGTTGGTTAAATGTTGATTGAAAAATGATTAGACTAATCACTTTTCTTTCATAGAAACATGCAAACATCATTTAAGTGTACGGAAAATAATCTTTTAACATAGTTTTAACTTTTTCATAGCTTCTACAATTTACTTCGGACGCAAATATGTATACAAGATATATGTATTCATATAATCCATTTCATATTCATCGCACTTCTGCTGTAAGACAAACTACAAAGGTTTTTCTGAGGCGAGTGCTTCAGAAGTAGATTTAGAAAAATATTTGAACTACAACGTATGGCTACCCTTTTAGTTTAACGTAACCTATCTTATTTTTTTAAAATTATTTTAACTTTATCGGTCATTTTAAAATACGAATTTGCACACCTTACTTGAAATTTTTTTTGTATATTTTATTTATTTTTACGAAAGAGAATTCTACAAAAAATTACGTATTCAACCAAAGACAATGAAAGTTGGTCGAAATATACATTACCGCCAAGAAATTACCCATGTCAAGTGAAATTTTGCAGAAAGTAAAAATATAATTCATTAAAATTTAATCCTTAATAACATATCTGCAAAATGTTGGAACACATAAATACAAACAAAAAAGATATCCCGATCATTGCAAAAAGGCAGAATTTTGAAAAACAAG
Organism: Meta bourneti; assembly: GCA_933210815.1. Lineage (NCBI taxonomy): Eukaryota > Metazoa > Arthropoda > Arachnida > Araneae > Tetragnathidae > Meta > Meta bourneti. The sequence goes on from OW119923.1 coordinate 57,725,586, forward strand.
ATATGAACAAGCGTGTCGAATTTCGATTTCCTAAGAATATTCTGAAATAGAGAAATTCGAAAAAAGAAGTTTGAAAAATATTGATAAAGACAATAATGATTTATTTACAAATAACACAAAAATTTATAAAACTTAGAAATGCTTAAATATGACCGCAACATTTCGTTGTTTTAACTCAAATGTACAAACAAGGAATTCTAAATTAAATTTATAAAAGGTGTTGAGGTCATGGATAACTTGGCCCCGATGGGCCCTCAATCTCCAGTATTGACAGTATAGCACTTGATAAATGGGCCTGCCTTGGTATTTGGGAATCCTGAAGTGGTAGATTAAAAACAGAACTGAATAAAAATTAATATATGTATAAGTTTAGCTTCGATCTGGAGCACTTGGGAGAGCTCCGAAGTGCTGATCAAGAGCGTTGAAATAGATAAGAGCTTCTCAATGGCTGTACGAAAAGAAATGCAGGGTTATCATTGACGATACGACAAATGGTAAGAGGTTGAATTGGGGGAGTTGCAGGATTTCAGTCTCTAAGAAGAGTTTTGCGAGGTTTTTTTATTTGGGGGAGCGTTGGATCATAAATTTCAATTTCTTTTACTGCAGAGTGGGTATTTCTTTCAATTTCAGAGAAAAATGTGCGGAAGATTTTGTTAATGAAGTTTTTAACTGAGGGAATTTTGAGGGTTTTTCTGATATCGCTATTACGATAGAATCATCTGGCTTTTGTAATTTGTCGGAAGAAAAGACTGAATATGTTTGATATTTTTAATTTTGGTCTCATAAGCTGCCCCCCAAATTGGGCAAGCATATGTTATAATCGGCCGAACGAAGTATAAGTAAATTAGTTTCTTGTTGTCTAGTGATACTGTTGAGCTCCGAAAAGTAGATACATGACTGCGGAAAGTTTTCCGAAATTTGTTTGTATGTGTTCTATGTGCGGCTTCCAATTAAGATGATGATAGTCTAGGATTACTCTAAAGTATGCGGTCTGTAAGAACCAAGAGATAGGTTGTCCGTAAAGTTTATAAGTTGTGGCAATTTAGTAGGATCTCAGCAGAGAAACATGATGGCTGCAGTCTTATTGACATTTAGTTTAATTCTCCGTCTGACAAGCCAGGATTCAAGGTAGAATATCTATAAGTTAAGGTCGGTGAGAGAAGAGAAATTTTGAATTTTTATTTTGCGTGAAAATTGCAGTATCATCTGCGAACATACTAATTTTGGTGTTGTTTGAGGAATATCATTCATATATAAGTTAAAAAGAAAGGGACCGAGCTTAGATCCTTGTGGAACATCAGCATATATTTTTCTCTTTTAGAGGACTTGTGATTATTAACTTGGACTATATAATTTTTGTTTGTAAGCTAGGAAGAAATAAGGTGGATAATATAGTCGGGGAAATTGTATTTTTTTTTGATCATTTTATAGATTAGGCCTTGAATCCAGACTTTGTGAAATGCTTTGGCAATGTCGTCGAAGAAAACAGCCTGTGTGTCTGCTTTTGGTGAGTGATCTTCCTGAATGTATGTATTCAATGACTCTCAGTAGTTGGTGGTTAGTGGAGAGGTGCAGGGTGAAGCCATACTGTTAAGACATCACGATGTTTGGTCTGTAACTAGTTGGGATTTGAGAAGTTTATCAGGTTTCAAGATAGGGATAATACTTGCTGTTTTTCAGGGGGTAGGGAAGTATTGGAATTTGAAAATTGCATTAATAATCTGAGTAAAGATAAGGATAGTTTTGGGGGTAAATTTTTAACCATTTTGTTTGTGATACCTTCAATCCCAGGGGTTTTTTTTATTTTAAGTTTTTGAATATGGATAATGATTTTGGATGGAAGGATAGTATCGTTAGGGTTTTTATTTTTATGAAATTCCTTATTAGTTCTTCTAAAACTTTACGTGGCATTTTTGCATTCTGTACACAGATAGAACAATACCTTGCTGTATCTTCAATATCTTTGTCTAAATTAGACCACCAAAATAATGATCCGGCAATACTCTTCATACCTGTAATTCCACGATGAGTAGAATGTAGTTCACTCAGTACTTTCAGTCTCAAAACATTTCGAATTACAACTCTGTCTCTCCAAAGTAAAATTTCTTCCTCCACTATAAATTCTGATAGCTTCTTATAAATAACATAACATAACATCTGAGTTAATGTTTCTTGGTGACTCCGGCCATCCTACTTAAGTGATTCTGGACACCTGAGACAGCACTAGATCTTCCTTAATTGCTTCTCCAATTTCGTCAGTTAACTGGTCCAACATCTATTCTCCCTAACTGTAGTTCGAGTTCTTAGGACACTGGTGGGTTAACTGCAGTAGTCATTGTAGGTAGACGGCTGCATACATCAGCATCGCTGTTCTTTTCACTCTTGCGGTAACGAACAGTGTAGACAAACGCCGCTAAGGTTAGAGCCCATCTCTGTATTTGTGAATTTGATATAACTGGTACATGTCTTTTCTCTGAGAAGATGGTTACTAAAGGTTGGTGGTCTGTAAGAAGTAAACTTTTGGCCTAGTAGGTAGTCTCGAAATTTAGTGACACCAAAAACTAGTGCAAGAGATTCTTTCTGCAAGCGAGAATTATTTTTATCTGCAGGTGTAAGTGTACGTGAAGCAAAAGCTATTGGTATATCTTCTGAATCTATCTTGTGGGATAATACCGCCTTAATCCATATGGGCTGGCACGGCAAGCGAGAACTGGTTCCTTGTTTGGATCAAAATTTATCAAAACCGATGACTCACAAAGTGACAATTTTGCATCTTCGAATGCTGACCTTTCCGCAGTAGACCATTCAAAATCTGTATTCTGTTGTAGTAATTTGTAGAGTGGTGTCAACGTTGTATTCATGTTCGGCAAAAACTTTGAATAATATGTTAATAACCCCAGGGAGGAACAAAGTTCTGCTAAATTCTTAGGTTCAGGTGCATCCTTGATTACTTTCAATTTTTCATCTGAAGGATGAATTCCATCAGCATTAATGACATGACAAAGAAATGTGAGCTTGTTACAGAAAATTTCACTTTCCCTATTTGAGTCTCAGACCTGTTTCATGTAAACATTTAAGCACTTCCGTAAGCCTTACTATGTATTCGCCTCTAGTTTTTCCAGTGATGATGCAGTCATCCAATGACACAGCTACTCCTGGAATCCCTTGCAGCGACATCTCTATCTGTCTTTCAAAAATTGCTGGAGATGACGATATTCCAAAGAGTAATCTGATGTACTGGTACAGACCTTTGTGAGTTGTTATAACTACCAATTCCCTGGAATCTTCATCCAACTCAAGTTGATTATATCTATCTCGTAGATCTAACTTGGAGAATTATTTGCCACTTGCCAGTGTAGCAAAAATATCATCTGCCTTTGCCTGTGGATACTTATCTGTGTCAATAGCTGTGATGGCTGTTAATTTAAAATCCCCACAGATTCTCACCGATGTTCTTCAAAACAGGTACAATTGGGGTAGCCCATCTTGAAAATCGAATAGGCTGTATCACGCCAAGGCATTCAAATCGATCAAGTTCATCATTAACTTTTCTCGCATGGCGAAGGGCAATGGGCTTGCCTTAAAGGATGTTGGCTGCATATTTTCTTCCTTGATTAGGTCCACTTTAAATCCTTTAAAATGTCCTAAATCACTGCCAAAAGCATCCTTGAATTTCTTTTGCAATTGTTATATTTTCACATCCTCAACCTTGACCACATGTGCATGAAGTTCTAAAAGTTTTAACGAGTCAATCCAATTACAACCACATAAATTCGGTCCGTTACTGTCTATAACCAACAAAGGTAACTTTTGTAATTCGTTGTTGTTGTACTAAACTTCCACTGTAATGGAGCCCAACACATTAATAGGTTGACCAGTAAAAGTTGCAAGAACTATTTTAGCTGGCTGTAGGGCTGGTATTTTCAAATTATCATAAGTTTTCTTCTGTAGGGGCTGCGGTTACCCGGTTGGAAGAGCAACGGATTAGCAACTGAAGGGTTTTCGAGTTCAAATCCAACCAAAGACCATCGTGTACAAAGGGGGCTGGTGCACGTTAAATCTGCCGTGGTCTCAAACGTCCTTAAGTTGGCATGGTGTGGAAGTTTGGAGATTGAGGTGCCAGCTCAGGTGTTGCCTCGTCATCTGACCGTGGTTGAAAAATACGTTGTGTTGTCCTCGAATCTCTCATTTTCAGATTGGGATTGATCCTGGACCGTCGTCAATAGCCGGTTGTGTTGCTCCAGTGTGACTACCTACCTCTTCTTCTGTAGATAGGAAAAAGCTGGCACCCTACTCTCCAAACTTTCACACCACACCAACGTGAGGACAATTGAGGCCACGACAGATTTAACGTGCATCAGACCCTCGCGTACTCGACGATCTTTAGTCGGATCTAGTTTCGAATCAGTGTGGGGTGCCAACTGATGTGTTGTCATCGTTATATGACCGTGGTACAAAATTACGAGATGTCCTCAGATCTTTCACTCGGGATTGATCCCGGATCTTATCCGCAACTCAACCAACTGGGCTACAGCCCCTCCACACGCACACACAGTAAATAGCGGACCGCGATAGCCCAGTTGAAAGAGTAATGGATTAGCAACCGGAGGATTACGAGTTCCAATGCAGCCAAAGACCTTCGTGTACAAAGGGGGCGGGTACACATTAAATCTGTCGTGGCCTCTAATGACAAGAGTCTTACCGCGGACCATCCCTGGACACCATTTTTAAACTGCGCATGCTCAAATTTTTAAGTATACGGAAGGCGTGGCTTAGTGACAGGAAGGAGTAGAGGCATATCCTGATTTCGAGAGTATGAGTATAAAACCAAGAGCGGAAAAAATTTTCGGTGTTTATAAGGGTTAGGTTCTGAAGTGGAGAAGTCGCGTAATATTTTTTTTCTGGTTTCTTGTTAATGTTAGCTAGCACTACAAAAACTTTGAAATCTGAAGAACAGTTTATTTTTTCTGAGGACTTATAAACGCGTCCTTTTTGTCAGCGAAAGAGCTTTTCACAAGAGCAATTTTGCAGTCGGTTTGGAAAATCACTTCAGTATTACGTTTCTTTCATTTCTGAATTCTATTACTCTGAAGTAATAGTACTAGTCTTTCTTAACAAAGTTACTTAGTGATTAACTGTCGCGTTTCTTTCATTTTTTGTTTATTTTCATTCATGTTAAAAATTAATGTTTCTAAAATTTCTTTGCTCGATAATTATCTCGCTTGATAATTATCTGATATCTAGTATAATCCTGTAAAAAATTTGAATTAGTTTCAAGTGCTTTATCGTTTGTATATTGTGTTGCTTCTTGCATTTGAATGGGCCGCGGTGGCCCGGTTGAAAGAGTAACGGACTAGCAACCGAAGGGTTGCGAGTTCGAATCCAGCCAAACACCGTCGTGTACAAAGGGGGCTGGTGCACGTTAAATCTGTCGTGGCCTCAAATGTCCTCACGTTGGCGTGGTGTGGAAGTTTGGAGAGTGAGGTGCCAGCTCAGGTGTTGCCTCGTCATCTGACCGTGGTTCAAAATTACGTGGTGTTGTCCTCGGATCTTTCCCTTTGGGATTGATCCCGGACCGTCACCAATAGCCCATTGTGTAGCTCTAGTGTGACGTTAATGGAAATACCCCCCCCCACCCCTCTTGCATTTGAATTCATTGAAATTGTTTAAAAAATGTTTCCCTGTTCTGAATGTCATCGTGTGTATGAATCTATCAAATCTCTCAAGAGACATTTGAAATTGAGTCATCCAGATCAGGTTCAAAAGGAGATTAAAATTGGTATACATAAGTGTTCATGTTGGACAAAACTTATTTCCATTTGAGACAACAGGAGCATGATTTACATAGAATTATATTTCAGGTAATTTGGAGAGTAGGGTGCCAGCTCAGGTGTACTTCGTCATCTGACCGTCGTTTAAAATTACGTGATGTTGTCCTCGATCTTTCCCTTCGGGTTTGATCCCGGACCGTCGCTAATAGCTCGGTATATTACTCCCAGTTTGACGTTAATTAAAATACAAATACCTACCACGGTAAATAGCGTACAACATTGTACATTAACGGTAACCGTGTTTTTAAGTATCGGTTGTTATTGTTTATTTTCAATTTGAAATACTCAAAGGTATACTTGCTTTTAATACAATTTGAATTTTGCTCGCTTGATAGTAAAGCTGGGAAGTAAAATTAAAATGAATTTCTTCTCGTGGATATCTATTTTATCGTGAGAAGTAATTTACTCACAAAGTTATTTATTGTGTTTCAATTATAGACAAGTTCTTACAATCATCTGTATCCTTCTGTGTTTTCCAGTCTTTTTGTAATCATGAATTTAGAACTATTAGGTATGTAAATTTGTTTAGTTCTTTTCGTGAAATGAATAGTTTTAACTTGTATTACGTGTCTACGTAGAATGTCAATTAACTTATAATTGATGAAAATCGAAAGCAGGAAAATTTATTTTCTGTTTAAATACATTATCACGTATTTATTTTCTTTGTTTTCAACCTGTCTGATCTAACTTATATTTTAAAATATGTCAGAAATATCCCCTTCCAATTTATTGCTGATTTACACGTTTAGAACATTTGTCAACAATCAACCTGAATACTGAATTTAAAGAAAATTATGATGCCACTTGCAGTTCATGACTGTTACCTGCAGTATTGATTCAATTCGATGTGCATATTACTTTTCTTAGACTGAATTTTAAACAACACAAAAAATTGCTTAGCGTATAACATTTAAAAAATTCAAATTTTCAATTTTTTTGTATTTCATGTACTGCTAAAGGTTTTGAGACAAGTGATTATACAAAATCTTTCAGCCATCCATGCAAGGTTTTTCTTGAACTGATCATTTCAATGAAAATTTTTATGTATTAGTTTACATGTTTTGACATCATCTTTATAAGTTTTTCATATTTTAAATATGGACTTTATTTTGGCATGCCTGATGTTACGAAAAGGAAAAACCTAAGATTTTGAAATAATTGATTACCATAAAATAACCACATTTTCCAAAAATGTGTGCTTAAAATATGTATTGAAAATGTATGTATTAACAGAAAGACTGATACTGTCAAATAGAAAAAACTAAAAGCAATTCTGAGTTTTCATCACAACAGAAACATGCACAAAATATACAATTTGATTTAATATTCATCATGCAGTCATTGCTTAAATACATTAACTAAGTCTTGAATTTCTGGATTTTCTTTAAACTTAAATAAAAATCATCTGTTCGATTAACTTTTAAAAAGGAATAAAGCTAACAAGATTAATATAGGATTAAGATATTGCTGGCTCATATTCTGCTAAACAATTTTATTGTAAAACTTGAATATTAAGTTCAGAACAAAAACAATTAAAAATGCTAATTTTATTTCCGGTGCTGCTTCTTATTTTCATATGCCATTAATTTCATCCTTGATAAGTTTATTTTCGAAAGAGTTGCTTGTGTGTGTGCAATGTTCTGAAATAGCAGTTGGTGTTATGATTTTATTGCTGTTGCCAATGCAAACATAAACTGCAACTGTTTTTGCTCTATTACGTAAACAAGCTTTTTTATGCATCTTTACTTTTTAATTTGTGGAGTCTTAGTAATTCTAAAGGCACTTATCCACTATTCATAGTTGCTATGAAATTAAAAACAGTAAAACTTATTGGATGTTGGTGCCTTCTTTTTTTATGCTAGAATATCTAGGAAAACAACAATTTGGTGGTAATAGAAAACATTGGTATTTGCATAGAACAATATTATTAAAACAATAATTTTATTTAATTTATATTCATTAAATAAATTTAGGCATCTGTTTGTCAGTAAATTTTTATGTTATAATACCAAGTATTTATCTTTCTATTTTTAGAATCTTTTGGCCAAAATTATCCTGAGGTAAGAAAATCATTTTCTTAATTCCTACCACTGCAATTCAAAATGTTACACAAGCTTGTAAAAAAAAAATTGTCACAGTACTATGTAATATTAAAATTTTTCAAATCTAGGTCTTATATCTAACCTCTTATAGTGTGTGACTGGTAAGGAGGCATGTGACCTTGGGCAAATGCACTTCTAGTAAAGTTCTAAACTCCAGGGGAAGGGACTGCCATATGCAATACATGTATGGCAATCTCCATTCATGATTATTTATTTCAGTTCAGGAGCCACACAATAAACTCAGTGTCAAAAGCAACACAAAAGAGGAATTGTGGAAGTGCATTGTTTACATTTAACCTGTCCCTTAATTTAATTAATAGACTCATTCTAAACTGCATGACTCAAATTCTCACATAGGCAGACTATTCTTTGAAATCAGAATATGTATTACTTTTGATAGAGAAATATTTAACTACAATGTCTACTTTACACAACCACATTATGTGTAGATACTCTCATAATAAATAGTTTACGAACAGAATCTGTGTGTAAATAGTGAGAACAAAAAGGAACTCTAAAAACAAGAAAAATATTTTATTTCATTTTGAGATTTTCCATTGTGATTTGGCAGAATTAAAACTCAAGTTTTAACTTATATACTGCTATATACTGTAACTTATATACTGTATATATATACTGCTATATACTGTAACTTATATATAATAACTTATATACTGCTATATACTGTAACTTATATATAATAACTTATATACTGCTATATACTGTACCTACTTTGTTTTCTATAGATTCATTGTTTTTAATTTTTTCAGTCAATCTTTTAGGCTGAATTTATTTTTAGTTTTGCTCTTATGATTTATGAATAAATTATAGTACAGCTGTATAAATTTCTGTTTAAGTTTTTATTGAAATTTCATACAAATAAAACAGCAATCTACTTTTCAATATTTATATGCAGACATGAGATTTTTACTCTTGTTTTATACTTACCCATTTTAAATTTATTGAAGGAATTTGATGGTGCACTTGATTGTATTAGTCTTGCTGTAACATGTGCATTCAACAAGCATGGGACTCTTCTGGCTGTTGGCTGCAATGATGGTCGCATTGTTTTGTGGGATTTTTTGACTCGAGGTATTGCCAAAATTATATGTGCCCACATTCATCCAGTTTGTTCTTTAAGGTAAGATTGTGAAAAGTAAATAAAATCCTTTGTAAAATCAAAACTTCCTCTTTGTATTTTGTTTCATTGTTTATGTGTCATCCATCGGAAGACATCCATGTATCTAGAGCCTTTTGGCAAAGGTTCATTATGAGTTCATTCAAAAGCTTGCATTGTCTGAACTCAAAATTGTGGATCCCTCTGGGATTGATCCTGAACCATGGGCAATATTGTACTGCCTGTTGTACTGCTCCAGTGCAACTACCAACCAAATTTGTGCATGTGCCATAATGGTAACCTTATGTGTAGAAAAATATCTTGCCTTTAAAGTAGTCGATTATACAGGGTGGACGAAAAATCCATGACACATTTCAAAATTTAATATAAAATCAACTAATTGTCATATGAGTGTGTGGTTTTCACAAAATAGCTTTACATGGCATCAAGTTTTTTTTGGCATAAAAAATAGTTCAATTATTTACACATAGATGTCGCTATTTGTATAGCACTAGCTTAGTAAGGTTAGCATGCAATCCGCCATTCCAGCTATGACGACTCCAATGGAAAGAGCAAAATGCGTAGATTGGTACTTTGAAACAAAATCTGTTATTCAAGTTCACAGAAATTTTCGTCGCACGTTTAATAAAGCTGCTCCTTGTCGAAACAGCATTTTGGCATGACGTCAGAAGATGATGTCAAACGAATCCGCCAAACTTTTGTTCGCAGTCCTACAAGGTCAACATGAAGTGCTTCACGGGAATTAGGAATTGCGCACACATTACGTGGAGTGCTTCATAAATGATTGCACTTCCAAGCCTACAAAGTGCAGTTATTGCAAGCTTTACAACCTAATGCTAGGCCGCGCCGCAGTGACTGCTATTGATATGCTTCAACGTATAGACGCAGATGCTGAGTTTCTACAATGTATCATTTTTACCGGTGAAGCAACTTTTCATTTATCCAGCAAGGTTAATAGGCACAACATGGGGGTCAGAAAACCCATATCGTATAGTTGAAACCATCCGTGGCAGTCTAAAAGTTAATGTGTGGTGCGGTTTGATGGCTTATCGTATCATAGACCCTTTCTTTTTTGCCGAGTCTACTGTGACAAAAGAAGTTTTTTGGTACAGTGCCATCTATGCGTTAAATTATGATTCTTTTATGCCAAAATAAAAAACTTGATGCCATGTAAAGCAATTTTGTGAAAACTGCACTCTCATATGGCAATAGGTTGATTTTATATTAAATTTTGAAATGTGTCATGGACTTTTCGCCCACCCTGTATGAAATAGAGTTCACAGCTGTATCAATGTAAAAGCAAAACATTAATATGATACGGATAAAAAATTCCCTTTTAAACTATCCTAAAATTCCTATTCTAACTTTTTCTTTTGACTTTTCTCAACTATAAAAATATTGTATTTTAAATGTCTTGAATTTGTTCTAGTCACTCATTCCATTGTCTAATAAATTGAAATAAAGAATCTTTTTGTTTGTGTGCTTCTATTGCTTTAATTAATATTTAATAGATTTTTATATTTCGACATATTTGCAGTTGGAGTAGAACTGGACATAAACTATTAAGTGCCTCAACTGATAACAGTGTTTCAATTTGGGATGTCCTTAGTGCTGAATGTGAATATAGATATCGTTTTCAGTCTCCTATCTTAAAAGTTCAATTCCATCCACGAAATGAGTAAGTTTTATGTCCATTCAATGTTCTGATTTAATTATTTTAGTGCTAAATTACTTATCTCCTTGTGATTTCAAAAATCATATTTTCGCTGAAGTGGTATGCTTGTTTCAATTAAATGTTTTCACTACTTAGGTTCACTAATGCTTTCACATTTTTTCTCCTTTAAAAAGTGTTTTTCAACCTGAACTGACACTGCATCCACCATGACATCTTTTATTGGTCATGAATGGTATTTTTTGAAAACTGTTTCATTTGTTAATTATTTTGTGTGAGTTTTAAGCAGCACAGGTTCGATTCCTCCCTGGGTGTATTTCTATTTTCTATGTCAGTAATACTTTCATTGTGCGTGTATGTCTATTACTTTATATTGTATGTTGTGTTTGGTGCAGCATGGCTAAATATGGCCCTTGCACCATAAAAACCAAACCAACCAACCTAATTATTGGGTAATTTTTATACAAGCTCCTTAAAATAAAATCACGAATATGGTATGAATAAAAATGACTCACATAAAAATCTCAAGAAGCAGAATAAAAAGAAAATAATTGAACACAAAATCCTTTTAACCACATTATATTTCATTCATCTGCCTTTACCATTATTTAAACATCTCAAAGAACTTTAAAAAATAATATCCTGTGATAAATCTCACTATATGAATCTAGATTTGTTTTCAAATTTAGTGTAACAATGTCATTAAGTTCTAGATGTTATTGTAAAATGTTTTGCATAATTTATGTATGATCAAGACATAAGTATCTTGTTACCTATTAATTAACAAAAATTAAGAATCTGTTTACCTTTAAAAATTATTACAACAAATGCTTTTTTTAACTGTAGCAAAATATTGCTGGTTTGCCCTATGAAACATGCTGCAATACTGGTCAATATTGATGATAACCATTCTATAGTTCCATTGGATGATGAGGTAAGGTACAATTGCTGGAAATAAATCAAACCAACCATTCAGGGAATAACATATACAAATTCATAATCATGAAATTTACTTTTGGAGTCGTCTTCATATTAAATTGTGATCAAACTTCAAAATTTCCAATGGCATTACCCAATTTTGATACCAAATTTTGAAAGTATATTAAAATATAACCTTGAATACAAAATTTAAGTCCTTTGATACGGTCGTTTCTAGTTTATAAGAAACGGTAATATATAGAGCAAATAATGTTAAATTAGTTTATACCAAACTTTTATTAGCATCTTAAGAAATAATCTTTTTATTACTGAATTTTCTATGTTATTTAAGAGCACAAACAAGATCTACATGCTTCTTTTTAAGTTAATTTTGTAGGAAATTAATGTTTGAAAAATTATGAATAGCAATCTTCATATATTGATGGAAATCGATTCAGGACTTTTATATGACTGCAAATTTTCCGCTTTCCTCCCAGTAGTTTGTAATAAATTTAATATTTGCTTATTTAACCATTTTGCATAAAGAAATGACTAACTTCTACTTGAGGAAAGAATTTAATAATGAATTATTGTATAAGATGTCCTGAATTTAGTCTCATCAAAATATATGTGTGAAGTAAGACAGTCATAATTTTTTCTAATTTTAATGTAATAATTAATTTTGCATATTAAAAATTAGTTTTAAAAAATATTATGTTCACTTTCTCCAAGTTCTTTAGTATAAAAATACAAAATTTTAATGTGGTAGAAAAATTGTTTCAGAATACATGAATAAAGTCCAAGAAACGAATATAATATTAGTTGCTCCTAATTTCCTATACACATAATCCAGAAATAGCTGGACCAAGTAACTTGAAACATGGCAAAGTTAAATTTTGATATAAATTCTAAATATATGTCAAAATTGGATGTTTTTATTGAAAATTATAAAATTTGACAGTTTAATATGATGATACCTTTAGCAAATTTTGTACATATGAATTTATAGAAAATGTTATTCCTTTTGAATGATACTTTTAATTTGGAATTTTCTCCTACAAACAAGGCATATAAAAAGTATCAGTTCAATTATTTTCTGCAGCTGTACATTAAATTAAAGATGGTGGTTATGTTTACTTTTGCATGTTGTATTTGAATTTAATTAAAGCTTTGTAAATTTGAATATTGGTGATTGTTCTTAAGCTTTGGAATGTGTGTGTGTGCGTGTGCATCATTTTCTTGATTTATGTTAGTTTTTTCTACTTTGATAAAATTTTAAAAAGAACGGGGATGTAAAGTTTTTTATGTGTGAAGTTAGCAATCAGATTTTTAAATCTATTTAATTAGGCTCATAATTAATGTAATGAAAAATGTGATAAGATGCAAAAACACATTTAAATATTTTAATCTGGGAATGGCCCACTAAGTGCCAATGCACCCATTTTAGAATCACCTATATCAAAAAATGTAGAGAATTCACCAACATGCTAAAAGGAAATTCTCTTTGTTAACAGGTTAACTGAATTTTACTTTTAACTTCAATATGCTAAATTAAAATTGTATGTTTCATAAACCTTAAGCTGTAAAACATGGTTATAAATATTAACATATGTAGGCTACAAATAAAAGGAAGTATTTTGCTTTTCTTTAATCTATATTATTTGCTTTTCTTTCAATTCTAGTTTTGAAATTTTTAATGACTAAATCATTTTAAATATCTGAATTATACAAAAGCAATTTATATACTTCATAAAAGTAACTATTTTTAGGTTTTGGTAAATTAGAATCATAGTTTTACAAGATTAACTTCATTAAAATATGTGTCTATAAATAGATTAAACAGTTAAAATTTTTATTTTGTACTTTTAGTCAGATTTGAACATTGTGGCTTCATTTGACAGAAAAGGCACTCACATATACACTGGCAATGCTAAAGGGAAGGTGAGTACGTGTATTATAGATGGACTATATCGTAAGCATAGTATCATGTATATTGTATTTCCCAAATTTCATCACTAACATGTGCAATAGTCAAAATGTATTTGAAAACCATATATTTATACAATAAGTAGTTAAAAAATGCGTCTTTAAATACTTAGCCTAAAACTTAAAATAAATGTACCTTATCCATCTATTAATTTATTTAAAACTATACAATTTTCCTGTTCTGATACATAAATTTTAAATTATATTATTGACATATCCTCTTCAGATAGCTGATCAGATTTTATGGGTAGTATTTGTATTCAAAGCATTTTTATAATGAAATTAAATATTATGGTAAATCGAAAGACACAGAGGAAAGAAAATGTTAATTTTTATTTAGTAATTTCATTTCTAATAATTTGAAACTGCAATTGAATATTTTATTTATATTAATATAAAAGAAATAAAAAATTAATGCACACATCTTTAAATTTGATAGGAGATGCATCCTGAAAAATTTATATTGCATTTTCTTGCTTAATTGTCTGTTTTGATCCAAAATATGCTCCATAGTTTATAACAAATTTATTTGTGATGATCTGGGCAGAACTCAAGCTGACTATTTAGGCATCTTATTCAATACATGTTTGATGACTAGATTATGACAATTTAAACAAATTAAACTACATACTTTATGTAATTAACTAAACTATATATACTTTTTCAGCACATACTTCCTCATTGCATGCTAAACATTTTTATATTTTGTTTGTATGTAACTTTTCTGTCTTATTCATTAAACTTCCTTTTATTAAGAAATATCTATTGTGTGATTTCAGATTTTAGCATTATCTGTACCTGATTTAAAGTTAAAAGCATCGTTTAGAGTAATGACTGGAACATCAAATACAACTTCTATAAAATCTATAGAATTTGCTAGGAGAGGCGAGTAAGTTTCTTTAATACAATTATATGAGATCTAATAAAAAAGTATCCTACCTTTGGCTAGAAAAGTAAAACTACTTTACATATATAGTTCAAGCTCACTATCAAAACAGACCCTTTCTAAGTCAACACACTTTTCCCTGTGGTTTCTTTATGGTTGGAAGCAATTTTTCAATATTAAGTTTTGGGATCTTCAAGTACTTCATCACATTTTTCTTGATATCTTCTAAAATGTTGTCCTTTGAGTATCATCTTCAGACAGAAAATTGATCAAATGTTGCATGGAACTAAGTCTGGGAAGTGGGATTCTGTATAGCAGTATTCAACCAAAACATTTCTGAAAGGTGGGATGCATTCATTGAACAATTATATTGAGGATCTCTCTTCCTCACCACTCTGTGAGTTGTAATCGTTTTCATCCAATAATTTTTTATTTTTATTACAGTTGTAGCTCACATAAACACCAAACGTGCAGACTGAAAACATTTATTGGTACTTTTCAGTTATCAGGATGACTCATAATTGTGCGACAAATATTGGCATGAAATTTGACTAGAGATAAGAATGTGCACTAAATGTTGGCACGAAATATAACTAGAGATAAGTATGCTAGGAATGGCAATCCTAACAATGCATACTACTTCATGAAAAGAATGACTATTTTATTAAAATCAAAATAAATACATAAATATTCATAAACAAGAAATGCAAATGGATTTTATCACAATTTCAGATTACACAGAAGGCATAAAGCTGCTGATATCTTTTAACATTGCCAAAAACATTTGCATCTTTTCATTTAATTGATGCCACATAAATTCAATTAAGTAGGAATCTAGGTGGTGGGGTGGGCAGTGCTACTCTGACATTCATTACACCAGTTTGCTCTGCCTTTCAACTGTTTGTGTATGCCATCTGGTATCAGGATCAACAAAGTTGTATTTATGACTGACTCACAGGTGGGCCATTCCATGTGATATGAGCAAAATGATGAATTCTCATGAAATTTGCTACAGGGGTTAAGTTTATGCATAAATAACAATATCCAAAATATTTTGGCTCAAATTGAAATATTTTGGAAGTTTCAGGCATTTTAAGGACTTGCAACTTTGAAGAGCAGTTGTGAAATCGCTTGATGTTGCTTGTTCGAAGATCTCTTTCTCAAACCTACTTAACGTAGACAACAATATTTCATATTTTTGTAATCTATGAAGAATTTTCTTTTTATTTATTTAGAAACAACAATTTTAAACATATTTAAGCTAAAAATTAGCGAAAAATGGAAAATAGTCGATTTTGATAGAATTAAAAAAGTTTCTATGGGCTAGAGGAAATTAAACGCATCATTGAAATTCATGCCTGATACAGTGCTAGGTATGATAAAACTACTGCTGAAGTTTGGAAGTCAGCTTTTATTTCCTTCGTCTTTCAAACAGCAAAGGAAAATCATAAAATGTCGGTTTTCCACTTAAAATAGGCACAAAATGAAATGGACAGTTCTGACGAAAACTATATTTTGGAAGAGTATAGTTTAATATGTCTATTGTAAAAAAATTCAGGATTGTATTTTGTGTCCCAAAGCAACAATAACAAAATTAGTAAAACACAAAAACACGTTCTTGCCCATCCAATCAATTGGCGACTGAAAGTTTCGTCGCCAAACGACTATTCGGATATTCTACGATGGGTTACAATATTCCATCAGTATCGCACTAACTAGCAATGTTTATTATCGCCAATCATAGCATTTCCTTCTCATTTTATGCATATTACTCATTTCAAATGGCAACAATGAAACCCCAAATCAACAATGAAATACCAAATTATTTTTAACTTTTGAAGGAAATTATAAAAGCAGGACCTCAAATCACAATTGAAAAAGCTTAAACATTTAAAACTTTTACTTGATTGTCTTTTCAAATTCACTTTTAATCTGATAAAGGTCTCTTGTTCATTTTCGTAGTTGCTTAAATTGAAATTTTCCTAGTGCTGCCGAATTCTTAAAATCTTTACTTATTTCACTTGCGATTGTGATAAATATGGAACAAAGATTCGTGAGTTGTGTATATTTGGGAGAATCTGGTATAACAACAATATTTAAATTATTTTTTTACTCTCAAAATTAGTGTTTATCTGACTAATAATGCTTAATATATACAAAACGTGTTTAATATTCACAAGTAGTAGTATTTAATACTTATATTTCCAAAGGAAAAAGCAAATCGAAAAGACTTCTCCAACAAAATGAACTTTCCACCTAATTATTTCACTGATGGAAACACTCCTCGGATTAAACAAAAATGTCTAAAAAGAATTTTCATGGGAAATTTTGCATGTGCACTATAATAATAGTTATTTTATTCTTGTAATCGCATTTTTTATATCATCTAAGGTTATAACTCATCAGCTACTATAAAAAAGTAAAATCTACATTTAGTTTAAAAAATTTCTGAGACAAAAATAATCAAATTAATTATCAAAATTTCAGGACTTAATAGACATCTTGCTCTTTTATGTTGAAAAGTTTTGATGTTTACGGAGCTTTCCCTCACAGTAAAATATGCATTTCAAGAATTGAAAAATCGTATTTTTCCATAGTTTTTACTTTTAAATGTTTTTTCTTTATAAAGGGAGTAGAAATACAATCACCAAATTACGCCATGCTCTTTGTTAGGAAAGGCTCTTCATTAACAATAATTTTTAATATTGTCTCCATTTCTAGAGATACGAGAGCAATTTGAAATTTGTAGCAAATTGACAAAATTTCTATTTTCGTCGATCTCTCAGATTCAGCAACGAATCTATTAAATTATATTCTGATGTTTCCTAAGAGACCATTTTCTGAAGAATGTAACGCACACGATATATAAAAATTTTAAATTTGTGTCAATAACTTATCGAAATATAGGGTCTCAAACAGGCCACTTTTAGTGCTAGAAAATCTAAATTTGTGTGACCTTAACTTTAAATGTCAATAATTAACAAAATTTAGATGTTGAAAGCCTAATATTTCAAAGTTGTTCTTTACTATATGTGACCTATTCAAAAACTGATTTTCATTAAAATCGGTGATATGTCAGCCACAACCAATTTTCTCATTTTGCTTGGATTGACCCAGGTGTTCGAATCCGGCTTTTGCTGTTTTATTAGATTTATATGCTTTCCAACAATCAGTAAATTTCACACCAACATTTGGCACACAATTACGACTGGAGTTCCGATAACCCAAAAGTATCCATTTATTTTAGTACTGTTTCCAAATTACTTTACCATTCTAAGTACAGAGAGTGGTTCCTGAAAGGGAATGCAAGTGATATCTACTATCGTATTGAAAGATCAGACACTGACATTGATTTCACAAAGTTTTGGTTCACATGAAGTTACATCAATTTAAACATGGCACCAACGCCTGCTACAGCGAAACGCACAACATGCACAATAGAAAACAGGTAATATTCCTTGTTGAGTATTAGGGTTGCTGTGGTTCTGGGTTTGCTCACTGCACTAGCAATCTGCAAGTTATAGGAAGTTCGATTTCTCTCTGGGTGTATTTCTTACTTTGTCAGTAAAACTTTCCTTGTGTGTGTATCTGTAAATAAACTATGCCCTGGTAGTTGAAAAAATTAGTAATAAAATCTTCAAGTTACTTTGATTATCATGCCTTTAATTACAAAGAAGACACAGATGTTTTCCAGTGAGATGACTGCCTTTGTTTCAAAGTCAAGCAGATTTGTAAACCCAGGACTCATCTCTGATCATGATTTTTTCATGAAATCTGAATCAACATTGGCACATTCTAACATGTTTCGTACAAAGATTATATAACTGGAGGAAGGAGAATTGAGGCAAACACAGAATACATTTGCAAGTGTAACATTTTCCTAGAGGCAACTGAAGTCTTCATGATCTAGAAAAAATTCACATGTAGTAGAGTCCTTGTTAAAATGCCAAAGTCCTGTCTCCAGTTAGTTAACGCAAGAAATAAGGCCTGACACTTTCATCACACCTCACGTATGAAACCTTGACCACACCTTGAATAAAATGTATGTTTTGAATTCAGATTTTCAACCTTTACAAACAATCACCAATGATTCATTAAATTTAATTTAAAACCCTATATTCAAATAAATAATAGGATATGTGAAAGCAATTTTTATTCAAGGTTTAATATTTTCATATATTCTTTCCGAAATTTATTATGCTATTAATAAATTTTGGAAACAAAATTTTGAAATCCAAATATTTTTATTCTGGCAAATTATACTTTCTATATCTTTAACCTTTGGTCTTGAAAGTTGTCTCCTTAGTTTGGTCTTAAAAAGTTACTCATTTAATAAATTTAAAGTTTTTAACTATTTTAATTAGTACTACAAACTTTAATGGAGTAAAATATTAACACTTAAGAACTTTCTAAATCCCTAAATTGCTGCTATAGGAAGATTCAAAGAGAGGGAATGAAGTATAACTAATCCATGGTCTAATTTATGTTTGCGCACCTCTTTCTGGGGGGCATGATGCTGACAATTTAACCTTTCATTCGTGACCCAAGTTGAAGACAGTTATTCCTGTGAGAATAGTTTACAACACCTGGAGGAATTAATAGGCAAGAAAACTTGCCAAAGGGTATATTGATTTTCTGTGTTTAATATTCAAGACATACATTGACATATCCACCTGTTCAATACATTTTTTTCTGTGGCTAGTCCATTACTAAGTTCATTCATATGGATGATCATTGTTACAAGACTGATCAGCTGCATAATGACAGAGATCAAGGATTAAATTAATTATGTTGTATGAATATTAGTGTGCTCCTCCCAATGAAAAGCCAGCACTTCACACTACCATAACCAGTCATGACATTCAGTGATGTTACTTGACTTGTTATGAACTATCTTAAAATATGCATCTCATGCTTAACTTTTGGAGGCAATGTATATTTGAATTTTTTCTAACCTGTATCTTGATTTTAGTTTTCTCAGTTATTTTTTAGTAAATGCTGCAGATAGAATCATCAGAGTTTATGCAAGTCGTGAAGTTCTTACATGCGGAAAAGATGGAGAACCAGAGCCAATGCAAAAATTGCAAGATTTAGTAAATAAGTAATTTATAGTAATATATACTCTATTGGTTAATTTTTTTCATTGATCTTTAAAGTTCCTGTTTGAAATACATTTCTTTTGCATAGAACTATGTGGAAAAAATGTTGTTTTTCGGGTGATGGAGAGTATATATGTGCTGGATCGGCTCGACAACATTCACTATATATATGGGAAAAAAGTATTGGTAATTTGGTCAAGATCTTACATGGCACGAAAGGAGAACTTCTTTTAGATGTAGTGGTAAGTTGATTGAAGTTGTGTTATGTTTTCTAATCTTAAAAATTAGCCTCATTTATGTATGCATTGCTTTTTAAATAAATGAAATATTTAAAGATGTTGAAAGTATCTGTCTCAGTTTTCACTTCCATTTTATGCTGCTTAACATACAAAACTAAATAATCTATTTTATTTTAAGTAAATGATACATATTCAATTTATTTTGTTTTATTTACCTAGTTTCATTTAACGATTGTGTTATAGCAATGTACATTATGTGTAACAAAGTTGCACATTACAGAATATGTTACAAGTTGTTACACACCAAACAGCTTGTTTTATATAGAGTGAAACCTTGAAAATCCAGAAACTGACAACTTCAGAAATGTAACACTTTTTCAGATATTTCGTTTTTGTATTATTGTTTTTGTTTGTTGCATTTTTAATTGTTAAATTTTCGACTTTTTTCATTTTCTATGGTGAAAGCATCTTTTACAACACAGGTTGTTTCACTCCTTGGTATAAATCTTGTCTTTCTGCAGATGGCAAGCAATTTGCTTAAAACACCTCCCAATTGCATTTCTGCACTCAAGATAAATCAGTCCCTCTAGCTCCTTTTTTCACCACCAGTTTGATCCTTCTGTCCTCCCTTGTTTATGATCAAGACCTTTGGACGCACATGCCATGAAAGAGAATTTCTCCCTTCGCTATGTCAGTAATTGCACTCTTATTCAAACTTAAGAAACCTTACACAACGTTTCTTTATAAACAAACAAAAATTTGTTTATAAAGAAACTTTATGACTATGGATTAGGATTGTCAACTGTAAGTGATCTTAAAAAGCAAAGGAAAAATTCTTGATTTTTAAGAGGAAAGTGCTTTGCCATACTTAATAGTGAATACATGCATATATACTGCATAAATTGTGTTAAATTTATGTCAGCAACTTTTCTTTTGTATTATTTTTGGAATTCAAAAATGTTAAATATTTGGTTTCTATTTCAGAGCACTTTTATATTTAAAAGGCATAGACTCAAATTTTTGATAAAATGACCTGTTACATGAAACTACATGCTTTATATAACACCCATCTCCCAAGTTTTCGATAGTTTCAGAAATTTGACATCCATCTGGTCCTGTAGGTGCCGGATTTTCGAGGTTTTACTTCATTATCATAAAATGTGAATGCTAGATCATTAATAATGCATGTATAATTTGTTAATTATTTTATTTATTAACTCTCTTTGTAGTGGCATCCAGTAAGACCTATTATTGCTTCAATATCAAGTGGTGTAGTCTCGATCTGGGCTCAGCCTCAAGTGGTAAAGCATGCACACTTTAATGTTGGATATACATAAGTTTAATTTGTAGTTTTGTATACATGAGCTCTTGTAAAATGGAAAACCTGACATTCACAAAGACAATGAATTTTGTCAAAATTATCAGAGAAGTGAGTTTTTCAGTCAAAAATAAAAATTATAGAATACACCAAATTTTTCTTTAATTGTGAGATACTGCCTTATGCTTTCCAATTTTAGAAAGTTATAATCTCATTTACAATCTGGGGATGCAGAAAAATTTTAATTTCAATTGTTCAAATTAATTTTCTTACATTATTCACTGGAATTTCAGCAAAATTTCTCCGAAAAGCTAGAAAACTCACAAAATTTCATTTTGAGTTAATAGTGTGAATCATGTGTATAACTGTATTGTTTATTATGATAATTGATGGTTTATAAATAAAATCGATTTTATGTCAGGTGAAATGTAATAATAACAAAAATAACTTGCCACAATAGACTAAATGTTGTCGCTAACTTTCATGTGAGTGTTTCAAATTTAACTCAAAATTTTATTATTCTATCTTGTCTATGAATAATAATTGTAAAGGTATATGTGAGTTTGGATTATTTTGTAAGGTTTTGATTACTATACAAGGTTCCCACGCTCCTTAGAAACTCTTTATTTTTAGCTATCATTTCTAAGAGCCCTTAAAAACTTAATCTTAAAATCAAGAGTCCTTAAAAACTCCTTATTTTTTCCCAAAATTAGAACACTAAATTTTTCTGACAGCACAATCATTTTCCGATTTCTCCCGTTTTCGAGCTTCTTTGTCTGATCTTGGACTGGAAGATCACTGGGAGACAATGTTTATCCTCCCCTCTTCAGAAACGAATACAAAGAGGACCACTGATTGACCCTCAGAAGAGGTGTGAGATTGTGGACACCCCCCTGCAAGGTCGATTGATGGGTAATGACCATTTAATTCATTGGGTCTGGGGAGACATCATCCCTCTTCAGAAACGAATACAAAGAGAACCACTGATTGCCCTCTAAAGGTGGTGTGACTGTGGACACCCCACAAGGTTGATTGACGGGTAATGATCATTGGGTCTGGGGAGATAGATGACTTCCATTGATAGATTTGCTCATGCTTCCTGTTCTCACATTTATCGCTTTTTCCCAGATCTTTTCACATAGTTCTTACAATGACAGTTTCTAAACATCAGAAGAAAAAGCACATAAATAACAATCTTTATTTCCACATTGTCCTCACAAGCAAAATACATGGCAGATGGGTTTGCATTATGTGCATCATGGGGAATGAAGAACTTTGAGGCGAAACAATTTGGTTCCGCTGATAAGGAGTGGCAATTTTGCGGAGACGAAGCTCTTGGAGGGTTAAAACAGTATGCCTGGGAAATGCGTTTTTAACAGCTTATGGATTACAAATGAAAAGTATTGAGAATGGATTGCAACTTCAACTGATCGCCATAAAGCAAAATGCCTTGTTCGCCAAAAAGAATTTGATATTGAAAGAATGGGGGAAAGTGCTGTTAAAGCTCATATGACTGGTAAGCAAATTGAGTAACTGTTGTTTTATTTGGTGATTATTAGCTGTTGTGAAAGCCTTTTTGTTCACATTTTTTACACATAAAGATGTGTAAAACAATCAAGTTTTCTGAACACGTTAATTTATTTATAAGTGCTGATATTCGAAAAATGTGCTCCGATATAATTAGTAAATTAACGAACAAAAACGTTCCTCTTAAAATGGGAAACAAATAGAAAAAAATCAGATGGATATATTCGAATGGATTGTAAAACCATACTTAGGTTTGAATATAATTTTTAAAAGATGCATGTGCTGTGCATTAGTCATTTTGCAATCGTTAGTGATCATTATTATGTAAAATAAAATTACCAATGTATTTACTAAATGAATTATTTTTAGAGTCTATTCCAAAAACGCACCCCAATTTTATCTGAGAATTAACAAACAAAAGTTCTTTATGATAACGAAAATAAAAAATGCAGATGAATGCAAATGGATTGTAAATCTGGATGTATGTTCTAATATATTTTTTAAATCATGCATGGTGCTGTGGGCATAGTCCATTTTACAATCGTAAGAAAAAATTTAATAAAATAAAATTAAAATGTGCCCAAAATGATTTTTAAGAGATTTAAAATTCACTCCGATATTAGAAAATTAACAAACAAAAAATGTCTTTTTGAAAATGAAAATAAATAGAAAAACTCAGATGCAAATGGATTGCAAAACTATTTAGGTATTAATATAATGAAAAATAATGCAGTGACGTGTGATTATCATTTTCCAAAGAAATTTAATAATTTTCACAAAACGAAATGCAATTTTTGAAAAACAAGAACATGTTCTGTGTGCATATATTACTTATTCTGTGTCCATTATTAAGATTCTCATGCAAG
Source organism: Meta bourneti (assembly GCA_933210815.1). Taxonomy (NCBI): domain Eukaryota; kingdom Metazoa; phylum Arthropoda; class Arachnida; order Araneae; family Tetragnathidae; genus Meta; species Meta bourneti. The sequence continues at coordinate 57,749,168 of OW119923.1, forward strand.
AAGGTAAGATTTTAGTAATTCGCTGATGTCAAGAAGCTTCCCTTAACATTTTGTGGTCATAGATGGTTAGAGAATGTCCCAGTTGTAGAACATGCAATTGTAATTTGGTCTGATGTTATCAAATATTAGAAGTGTAGAAAAGGATACTTTAAATAAATTGTGCAATTCTTTTCTGACAGTACGAGACGCTACAAAGGATGAGCTAATTCTGGCAAAGTTTAATTTTTTCTTAGCTGTGGCAAAATTATTGCAACCATTCCTTGAATTTTATCGAAATGATAAACCATTGTTGCCTTTTTTCGGAGATGATATGTGAAAGCTTGTAAAGCAATGGGTGGAATACTTTAATCTTCTAAAACCAGAAGAAAAAGTTAATATGTTAATATAAGTACCATTCAGAAGCTTTCCAAATTTGATGACTAATTGTTATTCTCCTGTGGACAAAATCAATATAGGGTTCATTGGGTAAGGAGTAAAGTTCATTGGGTAATAGTAAAGGAAAAGTTAAAGGAGAAAAAAATAACGCCTTGTGCTGCCTTTGATTTGCGGCGTGATTGCAGAAGTTTTGTTGTACAAATGCTACGTCTCATGGCTAAATCTCCTGCAGCATATTTGCTTGTTCAAAATGCTTCATGTCATGATCCTAGATGTATGGTTAAAGATCAGACCAAGTGCATGAACTTCATGAAGCTTGTACTATCACACTTGACTCAAAAAAAGATTGTGATGATATATTACTTCAATTCAAAGGTTTTATGGAAAGCACCGTTTTCAAATCCGCTTCATTGTTTCAGAATTTTTAACCAAAAAGAATGCGTTTAGATAGTTTTTTAAATGACTTTCTTAGTATAGATGATATATACAAAGGGAAAACTGGAAAGTTATGAAAACCGTAATGATCTTGTCTCATGGCCAGGCTTCTGTGGAACTTGGATTTAATATCAACAAGTCCTTAGAAGTTGAAAATTTAAAAGGAGACTCCTATATTGCAGATACTTATGAAAATGCTAAAGATATTCCAAATTTAGTAATTACTAAAGAAATGAGAAAATTTGCTACTTAAGGCAGAAATATGTTATGCATTTAAAAGAACAACGCAAAAGTGTGAAGAAGACAAATTTAGAAAATAAAAGAAAACTTGAGCTACAAGAACTTAATTCTTTAAAATCAAAGAGAATTTGTCTTGAGGATAATATAATGAGAATGGAAAAGTCAGCTGAAGAACCGGCTAATGAGGACTTTTCTCTTTTAAAAAGTGCAACTGCACTATGTAAAGAAATTAAAGGAGAAGCAGCTGAAATAAAGGAATTAGACAAAATAATTTCTAAAAAAACAAATCAGTTGAAATTTATTCGTAAGACTTTTTTCTCAGGGGCAATATTTAACAAAATAAATGTATTTGTATTTTAAACAGAAAATAAATCTTTGTTATTAAAATTCTTTCTTATTTTCTAGAAAAAAATTCAATAATTTTTATAATTTCATTTCTTTTCCCCCTTGAAGATGAGATGACATCCTTAAAAATTATAAAAATTAGTTTTATTGTGATTAAATGGGCTTATAGGTGTAAAATACATTCATCTTTTTTGTGCATTGTTTTTAGAAAGTTTACTTCAAAACACACGATGTATTTAACAGACAACATCAAAAAATTAACTTTTAAGTTTCTATAAATCTGCCAACAGTCCTGCTTACATCCCTAATTTTTGTCCTTCTAGGTTGACTCATACAATGAAGATGCAATATGGTTTTTGGTATATCTCGATTAGTCCTTATAAAAAATTATTTGTGTCCTTAGAAACTCCTAATTTTTCTTTTAAGAAAAGGCCCTGTAGTAAGAATATTGATATGACAAATTGTGTTTTAAAAACAACATTAAAAAATTCACAGGTTTACGAATTTGTTCAATTTTTATTATAACCTATTTTCTCGCACATTTATCTATAAATGTACGGAGTGTGTTAAAATATGTGTTCTCTAAATGTATGTTCTGCTAAATGTTATGATTGTATCATGTTAAAGGAAAACTGGAGTGCATTTGCACCAGATTTCAAGGAGCTGGATGAGAATGTTGAGTATGAAGAGAGGGAAAGTGAATTTGATGTGGATGATGAAGATAAAAGTCCTCAACTGCATACAGAAAAGCAAGATGAAGATGAAATTGTTGATGTTGTCACCATTGAACCTATTGCTGCATTTTGTAGCAGGTAATATTTTTGAAGCAGACTAAATATCTTTATAAAAACTATTAATTTGATACCAATTAAATATATAATAACCTGAGTTATTAATTTATTCTATGAACATTACCTTTCTGGACAAAATGTTTGTTAAAAGTAAAACTTAAGTGTCCATGAATTTTGTATAAAAAATTTTTCCCTTAGTTCTTAACATTGTTATTGCCTATTGGATATCTGGAATCACTAGTATCTTATAAAAAGTAAAAATTATATGTATCACAGAAATCAAAAAAGAATGCATGTTTTCTCAAAGTACTTTACGTGTTTATGTTAATTGGAATTCTATTTTATATAGCAAGGAAATTACAAGAACAAATATTTCTATTAAAAATAGTTAATATAGTATTTGCATTAAATTGTAAGCAACTTATTGACTAAGCATTCCACTTCCCTTGATGTTGACAAAGTAAAGTTTCATGCAAAACTGATTCCATGCAATCATTCTCAGACGAGCTGTTCAATTTGTTTTCTGAGACGATTTAGCAGAAGTGGTAATGCAGAGATGTATGTCATTACCTAGATCCATTGTGAGGTGTATGGTTTGATTGTTGCATGATTGGTTAAGTCTAGTATAAAGAAAAATCATAACAATAAATATCTTTCAAAAAATTGAACCTCATTTGCTTTGAATTATTGAGTTTCACAGAACTATTAAGGTATTTAATTACGCTGGGTAACTTTTTTGCTTATTTAGTGATGAAGAAGCATCTGACACATCAGCACTTCTTTATCTTCCAATTGCTCCTGAAATTGATGATCCTGAAGAAGGATGGGGCCCTACCAGTGAAATGGTAATAATTCCTATATTGAATACCACCTAAAAACTTTCTTTCCATACACTATACAGGGTGCAACGCAAAGTCAGTACCCGGCCTTTATTTTCGCAACCGTTCGTCCTAGGCATATACTTCCAATTACAAAAATGTTTCAAATGAGGTAAACATCCATATTAGGGCATTTTGAAATTTAAAAAATCAATTTTGTAAAAATTACAAAATCTAACTTTTTATACAGTCCCCCGTTCCTTATAGTGATATTTAGTAAAAGTTTGCACTCATCCTAACAAATGTAACACAAAAAGTTTCACTTCTGTGTGACAAAAATTGACCGAGATATTTAATTTCAAAGTTTGAGATTTTTTCAGATTTGTTTTGCCTTCATTGAGGGGTCGGTTAAAATATAAATTGGAATAATTCGAGATTGAAATCAGGGTGCAACGCCCCTTTTACGGCGAAAGGGGGTTCCCCGACCATAAACGATGGGTGCATATATAGTAAAGTGGACATGCCCGATTCGCTGAAAGCTGTCTCAGCTCCCCTAGTGGCGAAACACGGAAGTTTGGAAATCTAACTCGCACAAGTTACATACAAGCATACAGCGGAAAACAATACATAAAGTGGAGAAATCTACTGGAGATACTGCTCAAAGTGTTCCCATTGGTGGCAATGAAAAATTGAATGCGTGACAGTGGACGCGTTGGAGCATAGCTGGTGTAACTGTGCGACAAGCAAGGCTGATACGCTGTTTCAGATCATCCAGAGAGGTTGACTCAGTCGCATAGACCTGTTTCTTTACGTAATCCCAGAGGTAAGAAGTCCATGGGAGTCAAGTCCGGCGAACGCGGTGACCACTCAACCCGACCACCATATCCGATGATCTGTTGGCCGAATTCGGTGGCTAGATACACACGAATGTTTGCTGCTTTATGCGGAGGGGCCCCATCATGTTGGAACCACACACGACATGCATCTCGGAGAGGCAGCTGTTCATACCAGTCACGTACCTTGTCTTGTAACAGGTGCAGGTAACGATTGCCCGTTAAGGTCCCGTCATAGAAGATGGGTCCAACAATCTGGGTTCCCCATATACCGCACCACACATTCGTTGACCAGCGTACCTGGTGTCGTGCTGTGCATCCCATGTGAGGGTTGTCCAGAGCCCAGTAATGCACATTGTGGGTGTTGACGATGCCATCCCGTGTGAATTGCGACTCATCACAGTATGTCGGAAAACAACGATGGAATGTCGTGCAACGTGTTGAGCAGGAAGTTACAAAAGTCAAATCTTCGTGCGTCGTCACCCGGCATCAATGCTTTCACCAGTAGCGGACGGTATGGATGCGCACCATGCGCATGTAACAATCGCCAAATATGTTGACGCGTGTATCCACATGCCTCGCTTATTTCCGCCGTGCTTAGGTGTGGATTTGCAAGGGTGTATCCCAGCACTTCCTCCGGTGTCACTCGGAATGCCCGATCTTGTCAGTCTGCCTGATCTGGGCCGTGGTGTGAAGACGCAAAGTGCAGTAGCTATAATTCGATGCGATGGATGTCGATCCATAGGAAAACGTTCGCCATAAACCCTCGCAGCAACTCTGGCATTCCGTTGACATTCGCCATAAATCACTATCATTGCGGCATATTACGCGGATGTGTAGCACGCCATCACGATCTCAGCGCGGACTAGTTTGCCCACTTCTGGATGGCTCGTCTTTTATCCCGAGCATGTGGCTGCGGTACTATCCTATTAGCATAATCACGATTTGCATGGGGGTTATAGCCCCGCTGGTAGTTTGCATTCCGCTGCCATTTATCCGGTTCTTTTTGCGCATTTTTCATTTTCAGGGTGTCGATTCTACATAATTCGATGATGGTCTACAACTTTTTAATTGACATCTTTTGTCTATCTTGCTTAGTTTCGGAGTTACATTTCCAAACTTCCGAATTTCGCCACTAGGGGCGCTGCGACAACTTTCAGTGAATCGGGCATGTCCACTTTACTATACATGCACCCATCGTTTATGGTCGGGGAACCCCCTTTCGCCGTTAAAGGGGCGTTGCACCCTGATTTCAATCTCGAATTAGTCTAATTTATATTTTAACCGACCCCTCAATGAAGGCAAAACAAATCTGAAAAAATCCCAAACTTTGAAATTAAATATCTCGGTCAATTTTTGTCACACAGAAGTGAAACTTTTTGTGTTACATTTGTTAGGATGAGTGCAAACTTTTACTAAATCACTATAAGGAACGGGGGACTGTATAAAAAGTTAGATTTTGTAATTTTTACAAAATTGATTTTTTTTTTTAATTTCAAAATGCCCTAATATGGATGTTTACCTCATTTGAAACATTTTTGTAATTGGAAGTATATGTCTACGACGAACGGTTACGAAAATAAAGGCCGGGTACTGACTTTGCGTTGCACCCTGTATATTAAGCATAAAGTTTTAACATGATCCAGCTTTGTTTACCACTTTACAGGGTTCCCACTGGCCTTAAAAAGCCATAAAGCTTTTTAAAAGCCCTAATTTTTTTACTATTGCACTTATGTTACCAAAAACTACATTGTATATTACCTGGATTCAAAACCCAAGAATAATGATACTTGACCAAGATCAACTTTCATTGATTTCGGTTTTAGTGGGTGCAATGAAAGACTTCTGTGGGAAATGAGTAAATTACAAACACCCGATCTGGCATAAAGTCTTCTAATTGTGACAACATGCTGAGACAGATTTGGTTAACTGAAAGGCAAAGGCTACCACAGGTGACTTTTTGCCATTAATTTTCAACCTTGGAGACTAGTGGTATCTTTTTAAGCAAAATCTTTCCAAAAACCACTTATTTCAAAATTTTGGTGACTTTTTGAAGCTTTACCAAAGATCAACGAGTCCCCCTCCCTTTTTTTAATGAATAGCTTGAGTCACTCACGAATGAATCCTTCTGTGTCATATCTGCAATTTCTTTAATTTTAAATTGGATTTTTATCAGTACCAAGTTTCTTTGAAAATATGGACACCAATAAAAAAATTATTTTTACCACTTCTCAACCTTTATTACTTAAAATTGTGTCTGAAAAATTTCCCGGATATTGCACAAATTAATGTCAAGAACAAGAAAAGGCAGTTGGTTATAATTTACTTACATTTGACACCATGTTTTTGTTTGTTAGTAGGTGCCAAATTGTTAGCATCAACTGGATATTGCAGCCAGTCATAACAGCAACAAAGAGTAGGGTTACGTTTATATACTTGTTTGGTGCACTCATCACTAATTTGGGAATTTTAATACTTTTTATCGTTAAATTTATTGTATCACATGTCTTCTTTTTGAATTCTTAAAACAGTACTGTGTGAGAAGTAACTTTGAAACATTCTGCCATAATTGGAATGAAATTTTATAGATAAATTCCTTTTTGCAGAGATGCCAACCATAAAAGATTCTCTGTGATTGTTCCAGATTTTCACCTTTAATTTTTCAGCAAATAGAGAAATGTTTATGGAAAGTTGACTCATTTTTCATTTTGTTACCTTAACCTCAATCCTGAATGAGAGAATTAAATATAAAGGTGATCAAAAAGTTGCAATAAAATTATGGTTCTATAGCAGTATTTAGAGCATCAACATGGGCACAATTTTACCATTAATCCCATTTTTGGTTAAAAATACTGATGGAGAAATATCACGCACACAACAGAAAAAAGCAAGCTATTGAAATAAAGAAATTGTGCCTTTGGGAATTATTCTGTGCCATTATAACCCTGCTATTTGGCTAGTACACAGAAAATCAACTCAAACAAATTTCAATGAAGTATTTACTACAAAATCAATTATCTGATGCGAATAAAGTGATTGATGCAAATTGGGATTGTGCGGATTTATATAAAGATCAAAACTGTTTCCATACTGGGGTTAAAAAGACGTTCGTTTCATTGTAATTGTACAAAGGTCAACAAAATTATAAATCCTATAAATTAAAATTAACAATTTAGAAATTTTATTTAAAAAATTAGTGAAGAGTAGCTGAATGTATAAAATAAAGAGTAAAGAGAGAATTGCATGAAGTTTCCAAACAATGTAATCGATGAAACTTTTATATATCTGCTTTTAAAGTTGCATCATTGAAATTCACTGACCACTAACTTAATTACTTAAGTTTCTTTTGAAATTTTGTGCAAAACATGATTTATGGTTTTCTGTTAATTAAAATTGTATTGCTACCTTTATAAATTAACCATTGAAATATTAAATATCGTGTAGATTCTTAAAGTTAAATTTGGTATTCATCATAATTTATTTCAGCCAGAAGATATGCCCTCTAAAAGACAAACCAGTGAACAAAATACATCCAAAAAGAAGCGTACTAAAGTCATTGATATGGTACTTGAAAATGCACCTAAAGATGGTAATCATGCTTCCTTTATCTTTCTGTTAATTGCTCTTCATAATAGATAGTGAAAGAAAAATTACAAAAATATTAAAATCCCTTTTGCAGTAATTCTAAAAAATAGTTTCTAAATTCATTTGTAAAAGCGAATACCCTGTATTTATGCTACACATAACTGCTAGTTTTTTAAATATTAACAGCCATTTCTTTTAAGTTAAAATTTAGACCATTTATGTTATTCTATTTATATACTTAAAAGTGAATAAAAATGTTTTCTTCCTTTCAGAAACTCATCCATTGTTGAATGCTAAATCTAAAGATAAGGTAAATCAACAACCCAAAAAAACTGGTAAATCACGACAACATCGTGTTAGCTCACACTCAGAAAACAAAACATCTCATAGATCAAAACATGGAAATAAAAAAGAAAAGGTTTCAAGTAAGTCTTGTTATTTATTTGATACCAAGGTAAAAATTCAATGTTTTTGCTCTTAGAAGAATAGTAATTAAGTGAAATTATTCTTAATTGTTTTATTTGCATTATCTTCAAAACACATAATACGAAATTGTTTACATAATTTATCTGCTTAGCTTATTGCGACTTTTTTTAAATTGTGGCATTTTTGTTCCATGGTACATATTGTAATTCATGTAGCAACATAAAATTGCAGTGGCTCAGTCATAGTATCCTGTACTTAAAAGAGAAAGGTCATCTAAACACATTGAATATCATGTCTAAATCAGATCATTTTCATACAATGACTTTAATTTCCATTTCTAGTAATATCTTGATTTTTCTATAAAGTTGTAATATATGTACTCTAGAACCTACATAATTATATAATATCGCTATAATGTGCTCTAGAACCTACATAATTAATTTTACAAAAACTGAAGGTAAAGAAATTTCTTAATTGAAAACTGTTGCTTTACAAAGATTTTCCCTATCTTATAAATTTGAATACAAATGATCGGGGCAAATTTATCTGTATCTTTAAATAAGGAAGTATTTTACCAGATTGCTGTCATATTAACAATAAGCATACCTAAATATCAACTGTAATGTGCGATTCTTTTAATTCACTACAGAAATAATGAGTATGAGGTTTCATACTTTTCTAACTGAAATTGTGGTTGGGATACTCAAAAAGTTGAGGGTCATTGCTTAAGATACTTTTTCACTGAGTCCTTAAGAAAGTTCCCAAGTTTTGTGATAAAACTCATTGGATTATAGCAGTGGTTCCCAAAGTGTGTTCCGTGGAACCCTGGGGTTCCGCGAAAAAATTTAGGGGTTCCGCGTGACAAATTTTATTTCATTAAAAAAATAAGAATGGTGTTTAATATATTCACATTTTCCTCGGAAAGTTTACAATCGACCACCAAATTGAATTTAAAATTTTTAAATAATGCGACTGAAAACATAAGCATTTGAATTCACGAAAATTTATGTATTTTTTTGTGCAATATACCGGTGTATTTGCGCCAATGCTATTGTGCCCTTGTATAATTAACGGTAACTGTCATTCCAACCAGAATGGTTTTCTTTAGTTTTGTTTAATTCAATAAAATCTGAAATACCAAAATAATACTTGTTTCATTTAATATCAGATATTAAATTTTGAAAAGTCGTTGTCGAAAAAATATTCAGGGTTCCGCGATCATTGGCAACAAATTTTGGGGTTCCACGACCAAAATAGTTTGGGAACCACTGGATTATAGTATGCCTTCATATATTCCAAATTCATTAATTAGCTTAAATTCTTTTTGTATTTGAATGCATTTACTTTTAATTGTATTGCAGTGAAAGATTGAGGAATTTCATATATTTTGGCAAAAGTAATATTTCGTTTGAAAGAAATTCATTTGTATGAATAGACTTAATTTTATTTTTAGCTTCACAAATATTCATTAGATTTTCTTTTCCAGTGGACTATTTTGGATGGAAAGATGGTGTGGACTGAGAACAACTGTAATCTATATTTGTATCAAATAAAAGTATAATGTCTCTAATCATACCATTTTATCATTTTTAAGCACAATTTATTTCAAATAAAAACAAATTTTTTCATCTAGTGTGTGTTGATGGTTGATTATTCAAACTTACTGTAGGCACAATGTTTATTACTAAAATACTACTACTTCAATCTTCGAATGAAGACACAATTTAGCATTTTTTTAATAGTGTGATTTATAATATAATTTTCATTTTATATAATATAGTTGATCAATACATTAATAAAAACTTTGAAGAAGGTTTGAGATGTAATTTTTGGTCTTAGTAAACATCAACTAGCAACAATATACAACAATTAGATGAAAACGTTTTTTCATACTAGGATCATTCCACATGTGACATTAACAAAAACAAACACCTATGGCTGCATGGTGGCAGATTTTTGTGAAATTTGATTCAGGTGTTTAGTTTATACATTTTTTGCGGTATCCAAAATATTTTGTTCGTGTCAGGCATTTTAAGGACTTGCAACTTTGAAGAGCAGTTGTGAAATCACTTAATGTTGCATGTTTGAAGATCTGTTTCTCAAAAACTAGGTACTTAACAGACAAAAATATTTTATATTTTTGTAATGTATGAAAAAGTTTTTTTTTTATCTATTTTGAAATAACAATTTTAAACATTTAATCTAAAAATTAGTTGTAAAAAAATAAAAATTATCAATTTTGATAGAATTAAAATGTTTAAATGAACTAAAGGAATTTAAAATGGTATTGAAATTAATGCCAGTTACAGTAGTAGTTATAAAAATATTGCTGAAGTTTGGAAGCTGCCTTTTATTTCTTTCACCTTCAAAATAACAACAAAAATTTACAAAATGACTGTTCCACTCTAAATAGACATACAAAATCCAATGAAGGACAGCTCTGATTTAAACGATATTTCAGTGGTATGTACTTGTTTAATGTCTATTGTTAAAAATTCAAGATTGTCTTTTGTGTGTGTCCCAAAGCAATAGTAAATAAATCAGCAACACTCAAGAACACTACTGGCCCATCTTCAAAGTGACGTGAAAAAAACGGTGAAATTTTCTTTGTCTAACGACTTTGGATAGTCCTATGATGGATACTGTATTCCAAAATCATTGGTATTATTGGCGATGGTTTCTCCAATCATAACATTTGCTTTCCATTCTATGCATATTACACGTTTCAAATGATATCAGTGAAATGAAATACCAAATCTCTTTCTGAATAGGCTAGATGGTTCGGGTCTTAAAAAATTATTTTTAACTTGTAAGTTAATTATAAAAGCAGAACATCAAATTACTATTACAAAAAACTTAATCATTTAAACTTCTGCATCATGTACATTGCAGTCACTTTTACTTGATTATCTTTTCAAATTCAATTTCCATGTAATAAAAGTCTCTTGTTTAATTTTGTAGCATTTGCTGAAATTGAAATTTCGCCAATTGCTGCCGAAATCTACTTTCATTAGTGATTAGTGTACTTTCATTAGTACATTTGGGAATCAGGATGTAACAATCGCTACATGTTCCCATAATAGCTGCTGGCATTTCTTTAAAACTGTCAAAGCTGAGATACAATTTGAATAAGATCAGATGAAGGCTCATAAAAGAAGTTGATATTTGCTAAGCAATGAAAATTTCTATTTCTGTCAGTTGCATTTTCAATTTCATTGGGGTTTACTTGCAAAACAGTAGCAAATTTACTTTTGCAGTTGACAAAATTTCTATTATTTTCTTTTGCTATAATGCTTTGTTATACTCAACTTATGGACCTTTTAAACTGGAAAATTAATTCCTCTTCTGTTGACTTATTGAGTTTCTCATACTGCTCTGATGTTTCCATTTTATAAGTGAAGACAAATTTTTTTAACTTCCTACCTAATCTCAAATACAGTAGTTATCTGGCTTTATCTGTAAGCTCAAAGTTCTTTGAAACAGGTTAATAATGGATCTTGTCACAACTTCTCAAAAGGCAAAACATCTCCCATGTTAACGTTTGAAAGATCAGGTATTTTAAACTCGTACTCACAAAATTAGATATTGTCATACTTAATATTTAAGAAACGTATTTAATATTTATATTTCTTGAAAGTATAAAAAATCAGTCACATTTCCATCTAGTTAAAAATGTTCCTGGGGCAAAAATAATAATTAATATAATAAAGGCAATGAAAATTTCAGGACATAAGACATGTATGGCCATCTTGGTCTATGTACAATATTGAAAAGTCTTGATGTTTTTGGAGTTTTCTTTCAGTTAAATATATATATTTTAATTGAAAAATCACATTTTTCCTTAATTTTTTCACATGTTTTTTCTTTACTAAGAAATACCATCACACTAAATTACACCATGCCATATGTTATAAAAAGTTCTCTCATTAAGAATAATTTTTATTATTGTCTTTCCATTTCCAGAAATACCTAATAGCAATTTGAAATTTGTAGCTAAGTGGCAAAATTTCTATTTTCATTGATCTCAGATTCAACTGTGATAGCTATTCAATTATATTCAAACTTTTCCTTAGACACTTCTGTAGAATGTAATGATATAAAAAATTTTAATTTGTGTCGACAGTAATTTTAGTGCTTAAATTCTACATTTGTATGACCAACTTTTAATGTCGATCAGTAATAAAATATTCATTTCTGAAACCTAATATTGTGCAATTGCTCATTACTATATGACCTATTTAAAAACTGATTTTCATTAAAATCTGATGTATCAGCCAGAGCTCATTTTGCATGGAATGATCCACTAGAGTTTAAATATAAATCATTGAAAATAATATTGTTTTCTATTCGCATATTGCACTGTGCAGCAAATGCTAATACTTAAGTTGCTCTTGTAGTTTCAGTTGTCATAAAAATCAAAGTTCCTAGTTTGCTCTAGGGTATGTTGATTTAAATCAGCTTGATATAAATCGACATACCCTGATGCAAACTAGGACATAGCCCTTGATAACCCAACTCGACATAACCCTTGATTTAAATCAAAATTTTAAATTTCATTTTCCTTGCATTATCTCTACTATTGTACTATCTATAAAAGGAAATGTGTGTGCGGTGTCCAAACGAATCTATAGCACACACAGGTAATCCTAAAAGTGACTGAATGTCCCTTGAAGCCCGAATTTTAAAATTTAATCTAGAAAATTTTTTAATTAATATTTTGTGCTGCGCGTGTAGCCCCTCCACTATGACGTATCTGCGCAGGCCGTACTGAAGTCCCCATTAGTGTTTTGGAGGGAGATCTGAGTTCCAACCCGGCAGACGGGTAATTTTTATTTTTCGCCTCTATTTTTTTAAAAATAGTAAATATACTCTAATCCTTCCTATTTTTACTTTATTTTTTGAATTCAACACAATTATTTTTAAAAATTTAATTGATATTCTGCAGCCTTTTCAATTCTGAAACTGGTTTCTCTGTATTGTCCTTTTTCGTACCACCAATGGAAAGCAAACCACTGAAGCTCCACCCCCTACAAGTTCGACTCCAAGTGCGAAGTTCCTACCACCTCGAAATGTTCTGCAAATCAGTTAATAAATTACATGAAATGAAGTAACAGTGTTTATTACTGTTTAATTCGGTTTTGATTTCGCTCACATTGTGATTCATTTAGGTTGTTTGTCGGAATCAGTGAGGGTGACATAACAAGACTAAAAGTATAGCGTTATATTTAAAGATTCAATCACATTTATATTTCAGTAGGGATTTTTTCATAACTTGAATTTGTATAATTTCTGTATTTGTATAATACAAATCTATCGACACTACAAGTGACAGATGAGGCTGTGAACTACACAACAGTTTTTGAACACATTGGAGCCATCTGGAGTAGGATCTATTTGGAGTACCCTCGCACATATTACAGCTAGAAATTGGGGCACCGATTATGCTTCTCAGAAATCTGCAATGTAACAAGACTATCAAGAAACTGATGCCGAATATTATTGAAGTCACCATCATGACTGGACATGCCGCAGGCGAAGACTTATTCATTTCTAAGATCCCAATCATTTCTTCGGATCTCCCATTCCAATTTAAACGACTTCAGTTCCCTGGTCGTTTAAGTTTCGCCACGAGCATCAACAAGGCACAAGGACAATTGCTGAAAGTTGTAGGACTTGATCTCATTAAACCGTGTTTCTAGATTATGGATATTGAATATGGATTCAAGCGGAAAGCTATTTGAATGATTGCAATGATGAATATTTTCACTGAAGCTCAAAATTCCACTGAATTGACCTGTTCTGGGGGATTACACCCTTACACTTGTTCTATGCTGTTTAGAGAAAAACCTCATTTTCTTGTATGCTAAGTATAAGTCCTTTTTGTGAGCTTGGAATATTTCTTGTCAATGCTCAGAGAATTTTAAAAAATTTCATATTTTATTTCAAATTGATATATTATGTCTTGTTTCATTTTTTTACTGTTTACGTAAGTAAACAATTTTTTCAAAGTTATTTTTGCAAGCTAAATATTAATGAGATGTAGGAATGTTTTCTAGATGCAAGTTCTTTTTATTTTATTTTCTAATGGCGACATGATTTTTTCTCAAAAGCAAGTCTTGAACCAATTAAATATTCTATATTTAAATAATTAAAGAAATTCGAAACATTATATTCATTTATGATAAATATATAACGCAAAAAATTTGTATGATTGAATAATTTTATACAAAAATTCATAATATAGAAACAGTGGGATCCCACAACCTTATTTATATAGGGCTAAAAATTTCACATCACTGGTTATGAGTTAAACTCAAAGTAATCTAAACTAGAGAACCAGATGGAAAAACATTCTATGCATGGCATTTGTAGCACTGTTCTATTTACTCTATCATGGGATTTACTTTTCTATTTCCTGTCGCATTTTAATCTTTCAAAAATTTACCCAGCTATATTTCCTAATACATTAATGTTATGCATCATATATATTAATGTTTAATATAAATCAAAACTATAGAGAAACTACACTGATTTGCGTGTCTCATTTCCAACAAATTTAAACTTGCATGGGCAGGGAATTAATTAAAATAAAAAAATCTGATGTTTTTTATTTATTTTAAATCATGATTTGTTTAGGTACAGCTGTAGTCTCTGCCGCGCGCGGTGGCAACGCGTTTTTTTTTTTGGCGCCGTGTTTGGCGCACTTTTTATGTCGCCACGGAAATCTTCCAACATCGAATACTGCATACGTATGGATGAAATATGTAAATCTGAATGAAACAACATTTGAATAAAAAAACACTGCAAATATGGATGAAATGTATGGAATTTTGGCGTAGTTATAAGCGACTCATGCCGGTGAGGGTAACCCATTTGTTCTCGGATTTCCAACAGTGAATCGATATCATTCTCCACATATGAATGAAATGAATAAAAAAAATGTACATTAGTAGAATATAAGTTATTCTAATATTTTAACAGATTTCACTGTAAATGAGAACTGGACGCCGGCAAGGTTGCCATAAAAATAGGTTAACCCTAACCAGGAGAAAATTCGAGAAAAAAATGGGTTACCATCAGCCTGCATGAGTCGCTTATAACTACGCCAAAACGCGTTGCCACCGCGCGCGGCAGAGACTACAGCTGTACCTTTGTTTATACCCTGGTTTGTACTTGAATAGTCAGTAGCTAATGCAGTAGAATCTTGATGAATCAAGCATCCGTGTTATGGTGAAGAATTTAGAATCCCCTTGTGGCTTTTAGAAACAAATTTCAGCTGAAACTATGTGATCTGCTAATATAAAACCTAAACCAAGAGGGCTACCGCCACCACCCCATCCCTTTACACAATTAAACAAATTCCTCAAACTAATACTTTTACTCTTGGGCCGCGGTGACCCGGTTGGAAGAGTAACGGATTAGCAACCGGAGGGTTGCAAGATCGAATCCAACAAAACGACCGTCGTGTACAAAGGGGGCTGGAGCACGATAAACCGTCGTGAACTTATCGATGTTTGGAGATGGGTATCAGCTCAGTTGTTGCCTCGTCATCTGACCGTGGTGCCCTCAATCTTTCCCTTTGGGATTGATCCCGGACCGTCTTCAATAGCCTGTTGTGTTGCTCCAGTGTGACGTTAATTAAAATACCTACCTACCTTTACTCTTGTTTGTAGTATGATATACAGAGAACTATTAACCAATCCTTCGAGAGAAACAAATGCTATAACACGCAGAAAAGCATTTACAACTGATTCTAAAAAATTGTCATTTTAAATGCTACAGCCTTATTTGGACTGAAATTTACGGAATTGTTTCAAATATTAGAAGTCTATCAGGTATGAAAAAGGAGCACAACCTATCAAGGGGGCGCGGTAACCCTGTTGGTTGAGCAGCTAATTAGCAACCGGAGGGTTGAGAGTTCGAAACTCGATCTAATCAAAAGACCGTCGTGCACGTGGGGCTGATGCACGTTCTATCGATCGTGGCCTCAAATGTGCTCACGTTGACTGGTGTGGAAGTTTGGAGAGTAATGTGGTAGCTAAGGTGGTGACCTTGTTTCAAAATGAAGAGGTGTCCTCGATCTTTCCCTTCGGGATTGATCTCGGACCGTCACCAATGGTCAGCTGTGTTCCTTCAGTGGACGTTAATTCAATTTCCTGCCCAAATCTGTTTCAGTGACTAATAAATCTGGCAATGCCAATAATAATATGAAATGAAATGAAGTGATTGTTTTGTTTATTTATATATAAAGACACTTGAGTGCAGCTTTGTGTGTGAACTGCATCCTTGATAATAAAGTAACTAACCAAAAGCTTCAAAATAGCGATGAAATGTTTGAAAATATTTGCAATTTCAACACTTTTCCAACATCAAAAGATACCCAACTATTTAGTTCGGGCTGTGCATTCAAACCATACATCTCAGACTCAAAATTCGCCTAGTTCGCTACCACTATCTGTTATACATGAAAAGAAAAAAGAAAAATTTTCTAACATTCTTCTCAACTTTGGATTTAATTACGGACAAGTCGGACGCATCTTGTACTCGACACATTCGATACTCGATTTACGAGAGAAAGATTTGTCATCCAGTCTGGTAAATTTTCAATGCACTTTCGAAGCAAACAACAAAATGTTTACTGTACTTTCTAGTAATCCCGAACTGTTGACTCTGAACCCGCCTTTTGTGCAGAATCGAGTGAAGGAATTGATGACTATATTTACAAGAAAAGACATTAACAAATTATTTGTTACTTGTCCAAAAGTTTTTTTGGATGATTTTGAAACATTGATGGAAAAAATGCAATACATAGTTCACAACATGAAAGTTGAACAGAAGAGCATTGTTAAATCGTGTGCACTACAGTTCAGTTTAGATCACATAAGGTACAGACATATTTTTATGTTACGTTCAGGACACTATAAAATTGAGAAGAAAGTTATAAAATCTAAAAACCCACCCTTGCATAAAATTTTCAGCAGAAATATAGAAACATTTTTGAAGCTTACACATTTAATGGAAGAAGAATATATTGCATTTTGTGACGCATTCACAGAAGAAGAACATGAACTTAAAGATTCCATGGAAGATTCTGATGATGAAAGCTAAATTAGAAGGAAAATTTGCAGAACTGAAAAACACTGATGTCTACAGCAAAACATGAGTTTCCCATTAAAAATAATTGAATCGAAATAGTTTGTTTCAAACTTTAATACTTATTGTAAATAATAAAATGAGTTCTATGTGTTTAGTTATTTGTCTTTTGATTGCTAAAATAAGTTATGACATTTTATAGAAATATGTTTAACATCATCTTTCGTCATTAATTGTGATTTAATCTGTTAAAAAGTACGCCTTTGGAAATTGCTTGATTTCGGTTAAGTATCATTCTTAAATGATGCATTTCATTAAAAAAATCAAATAAAAGGAATCTAAATCTAGGAAAGACTGTTGGCATGTTTTTTCCTTGTCAGAGATGAAGCTAGACTTTTTGGAACCTGGGGCCAATGAGGATGATGCTAAACTCAGTCCAAAACAAAGTTTGCTATTTAAAATGATTTTGTGTGTAAAATGTACTAACTAGTATACCTTTTGAAAAAAATTACTGAAGTGCTTAAAAACTAGCAAAAGGCTAAACTTTGATTCTTTTCTGTCTTAGAAATGCAGTGGGGTACATGAACAGTAATACATATACAGGGAGCTACATGAAAGGAAGGATTGACTTTTAAACATTGTTTCTGAAGGAGTGTAATATTATTCTGTGGTAAGGACAAAAAATTGTTTATGTAATTAAAAAGCACTTTTCAAGAGAAACTACAAAATGTTTAAAAAAATATTTTTTAAATGCTGCCCTTTTAGACGTAGGGTGCTCAGGGCCATCGCCTTCCTGGAGCTATGCCATTGTCCTTTGTAATCTGGAAGTTTCCTCCAACACACTTGGGGGGGTTGCTGTGCCTCGGGATTTACTACACTGCACTAGCAACATCC
Organism: Meta bourneti; assembly: GCA_933210815.1. Classification (NCBI taxonomy): domain Eukaryota; kingdom Metazoa; phylum Arthropoda; class Arachnida; order Araneae; family Tetragnathidae; genus Meta; species Meta bourneti. The sequence continues at coordinate 57,767,003 of OW119923.1, forward strand.
AAGTTAATTCCTGTAACTTCTGAGTATATTTCTCTTCTGCGTCAGTAAAACTTTCCTTGTGTGTACATGTCCACTTGACGTGGTCTGTCTCATGTTTGGTGGAGCTAGGCCAAATATATGGCCTTTGCACCATAAAACCCAACTAACACGGTTGCCTGGTTGAAAGAGTAGTGGATTAGCAACCAGAGGGTTGCAAGTTCAAAACTCGATCTAACCAAAAACTGTGGGGGGCTGGTGCACATTAAATCTGTCATGGCCTCAAATGCCCTTACGTTGGCATGGTGTAGAAGTTTGGAGAGTGGGGTGCCAGTTCAGCTGTTGATCTCGTCATCTAACAAATTCAAAATGACGAGGTGTTGTCTTCAGATCTTTTCCTTCAGGATTGATCTTGGACTGTTGCCAATAGCCCATTGTGTTCTGATGCGATGTTAATTCAACTACCTATCCAACTAATACTGAAATAATTATTTTATACATCTAAATGTCTTATTGAAACTATTAAATGATAAAATATACCTACTTTTCTATGGAGGAAACATTTATGTTGAAGGAAATTTTCAAGGGCACGTTAGTTTTTGTCCAACATTAAAGGAAATTGAAGATACTTGTCATTTGTTACCCAATTTTAAAAACTTGATTCTATTTTTGATTAAAAGTTTGAAAACCTATTTTAAATGCTTTTTGTTTGAATTGTTACTTCAAATTATTACTGCAAATTTTAGAAATTGAAAAATGTGAGCAGTGCATAGATTAGGTGGGTAAACTCATTCGCCTATTCAATTTTTTATCAATATGCTGCCTTTCCTTTAAAAATTACAGATGTTCCAAAATTTAACTTTTAGGAAATAAGATGGTTTCTCACTGGATGCAGAAATGTAAAATGAATCAGCTTGTGAAGTATCAAAATGAAAAACCTGGTCAAGTGTTGCTATCTAAACTTTCTAGAAGGCTAGAGTCAAGGATTACTCATACCAACTGAACATGATTGCAATTAAAAAAATTAAATTGGAAGGGCTAAAAGTACTGTTCAACGTTTAAGGAAATGCGATACTTGAGGTTAAGCTGAAAGTGTTAAAGCATGCTCACCTACAAGAAATAGGTGTGTCAAAATGATTGGAAGTAAATCGATCAAATAGGAGAAATGACAAATAACTAGATGAACAGATGAGAACCTTAGTCAAAATTGGAAAACCTTCAAAACAGTGCTTCTCCACCTTTACATGCAGCCTGGAAAGTCTTAAATTAAAAAGTGTGGCAACACTTCTAGAACACATTTAAACTCGCATTTCTTTTGCGACTTGTCCTGATGGTGGACGTTTTGTGACTTGTCCTGATGGTGGACGTTTTGCTCCATCAAAATGGCTATTGAAGGTTTTTCAATTTTTACTATTAAAATTAACTTCTGATTTGAGAATTATCACAATATTTCCTTTTAAACATTTTTGATGAGTAAGCAAAGCTAAAAATTACAACTTTCTAACCTGCACGTGTGAAACGAGTAAGATTTATATGGGACACTGGTATAAACCCACTCAAGAAAGACTACCTCAGTCAACTTTAGAATTTCCTTTTTCTAACTGCATTCAATTAGGCCAGCGGGGTTAGTCTCTTGCTTACATTTTTCTAATTGCAAAGTGCAAGTTTTGTCCAAGAGTGGAGATTGACAGTACAGTAAGGGGTAAACTAATTGGATATACAGATATCTTGTTCCATAGGGAGCATAGATGTCCTGGATTCAATCCAAATACTACTCTGAAATACCCTCGTATAATGTTTAAATATATATGCAGGTAAATCCTTCAGGAAGAGGGTACAAGTCCACACTGCTGCCCCTGTGAGGCTGGATCAAAATTGAATATACCTATATTGAAAGTGAAATCCAAATAGAAATTGAGTTCTGGAGCATATGTTGATTTTTAAAGTATGAAGTGATGAGGTTTAAGAGAGGACTCCTTTCATTCTCCCACCCAGTAAAACGCCTTGTATAATTTTATATTTATAATTGATTAGTAATTATAATTTTAAAAAGCTGTAGAAAGATTTGTACCTAAAAGTCATGACTGAAAAATTCACAAAATGGAAGTTGCATTCTTTCCAACCTCATGTTTATTCAAATTCAAAATGTACGGCTGTGGTAGCCCAGTTAGAGTTGCAGATTAGCAAACGGAGGGTTGAGTTTGAAACTCAATCCAAAGACCATTGTGTACATGGGGCTGGTGTGCATTAAATCAGTCATGGCCTCAAATATGCTCGTGTTGGCTATGAAGTTTGGAGTGGGGTACCAGCTCATTTGTTGATTTTTATCATATGACCGTGGTTCGAAATTGCGAGGTATTGTTCCCGAATCATAGCCAATAGCCTGTTGTTTTTTTGCAGTGCTACATAAATTCAACTATCCACCTACCAAATTCGATTATGAAAGTGCCCAAATTTCCTTTCATACTGTTGTGGCAATGCCGCTCAATGGGAATTGGGGGAAATGGTTGTAACATTTTTGAATCACTACTCGGGTTTACTTTTCGATTATTTGTGCTCTTTTCAACTCCACTTTGCTTTGAACAAGGTATGAGGTTTGGATTAAAAATTCGTTTATGGAAGTCTGGACAATAGCAAATGCATACTTCATTTTTTATTTATACGTATTTGTATTTCATAATGTATTATGTTCTGTATGTTTAGTACAGTAATTTTGGTTTAATTTGATTCTTTCCAGTCATTTTTTTTGTAACATTAAAGTTAGACTGACTGAAAGCAAGATAGAAAGTAGCGCTAACAATCAAAATATTTCAAATGTCTTTCATGAGCGGTGTTCTGACAATAACAAAGAAAAGCTCCTTCGGTGAGAACCATTTGTGTCCCCTGAGTCAGATTGTTGAGCGGTACATTTTAAGTCATTTAACCAATGATAAAGGAAGATGTATCATGTTATCTCCAACATACCCAGATGTCATCAGTTAACAAGGAAAGCAATGACCAATTGCGATGGTCACTGCAGATATGTGCGACACTCGCAGGATAATTGTGTGAAATTTTCAAGGACTTCCCACTTTCTATAGGAAGTACTAAATATATTGGACAAAGCGTGAGAAACTAGTAGATTCATTCCTCTTATTTCTGAGAAACCCATAACAACTTACTTCAAGTTACAAGTGTTCATTTAGGTTTCCTAAGTGTTTCAAATGCCAGAAAAGTATGTATCTTTGATTAATACACTGATAACATACCGCATTTTTTCATTTCGATTTATCACTCTTGAACAGGTTATCCTTTTTGCATAAAAGAATTGCGAAAGGTGGCAACAAACTTCGAAAAGAAACCATATAAGGTCTTTTTACTCCTTTCTAGATTTTAGTACGACCATCATACTCTGTTAGATCTGTCGTATCAGTCAGTTGTGCAGTTTATTTTTATCTTAAATTTTCCTTGTGTTATTACAATAGATTGCATTCTTGTCTTGTAAGATTTCTATTTTTAACTTTTGTTTAAATTTTGAGATGAGTAAGCGAAAAGGAAAGGGTTTGAGTCACGCAAAAATAGATGCAATTCTTTTTGAATCTACTTCAAGTCATGACTTTTCAAGTGAAGATGATGGCTGGCCAAGGTGAGGTCATGTTAATAATTTATCCTTTTGGATAGATGAAAATGCAAAAAGTGATACTGAATCAGAGCAAGATGTCAATAGAATTGACTCGAGTGATCAATGATGTTGAGAATATTGAAAAGTGAATGAGTGAAGCCCAAGTAAACTGGGCTACCATTATACTACATAATACAATGGTTAACTAGAACTTTTATAGTAGTCCTGGTACACAAACTACTAACTGGATCTGAACCATTAGACTATCTTAAACTGTTAAAATTTCTAATAACCTACGTCTTGTTTTTCTCACATATTTCAAATTAGCAACATCTTTCATTTAAATATAAAAGCAAATACATAATTAATTACAGTAACTTATACCATAAGTATTATACGTATACAAACTTCGTTAACACAGCTGTTTCTTCACAATGGATTGTGTTCAATGTTTAAATTATTAAAGTAAGTTAAAGTTTAAGTTAAAACACTTAACCAATTGTCTAACCTAATTCTTGACTATTTAATAGAAAATTATAGAAAAAAATTACTTAAACTTATAGAAAAAAACTACTGTTAAAGGTTATTATTCGAATTTGTTTATGAAAAGAATAATACATAAATTTGTTAATTATACTAGATACTAATGGATGTATTGCTGTATAGTCGTAGCTGTTTTTGATGAGTATATAATGGAAATATATGTTCTGATTTTAAAGCAAACGGATAAAGATCAAAGTCAATCAGTCAAAGGCCGACCTGCTCCAAAAAATGCCATCTCGTACTTCCTGGCGTAAGAGATATCGCATGCACGACTTTCTGTTTCTCAGAGTTAACTCGATAGACAAGGTTGGGCTTCAAATAAAAGGACCAACCCTTTGAAGGGTCAGTCACTGACAGCTCTCAAATGGTGGTCAATATCAGCAGCAGTCACTTAAAAGGTGGACAAAATCTTTGGTACAGCATCTGTACCAAAGATTTTGTCCCCCTTTTAAGTGACCGCTGACATTGATCACCATTTGAGAGCTGTCAGTGACTGATGCAGAGCATATACAGATTGGTACAGCATCTGTATGCTCTAGAAAGGAAAATTTCACTGTACAACTGTTGTACCAGCTGTAGTCTAAAAGTTAATTAGGAAATTTTTTAAATAGATGTGTGTGCTCTAGACTCAACTGTAAGTCTTAATAAGTTGTCATGTTTCAGTAACTTTGTCTATGATCAACTCAACAGGTATAATTCCATGGCATCAAATAATGATTTGAGTCTCACTATAATGAGCACTATAAACAAGATTTGCTTAAGTAGGTGTTGAAAGGTGCAAACATCAATTTTTTTTTCTTTTGCTTTCACTTTTCATTTAATAAAAGATGGTGTTATGAAGTTTAAGTTTTTCAACATTGAAAATTTTTAAATCTAGTATAAAATAATTTTATTGCCAATGATATTTAGATAGATACAGCACAAAGTACTAAATAATTTTATACAGCATTTACACTCTTTTGATCATAAGTCATAGAACACGGTACTCATAAAAATTCATTACATGGAGACAAATATTGTAACCACACACTAAGAAAATTATATACATCAATGCCAGCACTAGTAGCGGGTAAAGGAGTACTTGTGTGTTTTCCAATATTGGTAATGCTGTAAATAGAAAAACGATAAATTTATTTGCAAAAACAAACAAAGTACAATAATTAAAAAATTTTCAAATTCACTTACCACTGTAACCAAGAAAAGTAATATAAATATAATATCCCAAAGCTATTAGCCAAAGCGAGTTGCCGACAAATCTTGAGAGAAACCAGTCTTGACTGATTAATACTGAAAAATAACATTAATTTTCCCATTAAAAACAAGAACGCATTCTTAAAATATTAATTTAAATTCTTAGCCTTTAATTCTAATGATCACCTTCATTCGAGTTGGCAGAGCCTAACTCGAAAAAAAATGGATGAAATGAATCATCAAATTACTCTGATGAAAACTTCTAATTACAGTAAATTGATAAATGCAATATTTGAACAAAGAAATACAACGTGGAACTTAACTAAATTCAATAGCAGAACTACATGAGTTTATTCTTTTTATGATTCAAAATATAAGTCAGCATAATTTTGAAAAATCTTCATATTTTAAAATGTTTTCTTAAAATAATAAAAATATTTCACAATTATTATATGCATAATGTTTCCTAATATGTTAAAATTATTTTATTCTTAGGAATCACAAATGTGTATAAATAACAAAATATATATGGAATTTGAGAAAAATAAAGAAATACAGCAATGCAGTGAGAATCACTTAAAATCTCTCAATTAAACTCGCGATCAATTTTGGAAATGAAACATTGCTGTGGCAAGAGGAAAGTGATCAAAATCTACATGTATTTAACCCTTCAAGTAGTTTCAATGAGATATCTCATCCAAGATCTGGTCAATTTTGCTAATGGCAAAATATCTTGTTCATCAAGATCTGGTCAGAGTTGCTAATGATGAGATACCTCATTGAGACAAAACTGCCCCATAACTCCAAGGAGAATGAAGATCCAAGTAGGAAAAACAAATTGTCTCTTGCCTAGAACTGGTGACAGATTGGAACAGGTTTTTGCATCAGAGGCTGGCCACTACAGGGCAGTTTTAGACATGAAGAAAAACCTCCAGGAGGGTTAAACAGTGGTCCCAACTCTGTATGATTCAAAGCTCATATAAAGCTTTTAAATGAGCTTCATTCATTTGTTTCATAAGTAGATGTGGCTACTAATAATACATCGTTCAAGCATCATTCTTATATTTCCAGCAAAAATAAAGTTTTCGTTTGTTTGCAACATGAGACGGGAAAAAGCAATTGATAAAAACAGTTCAAGATATAAACTAACAGATGCTATAATGCTGATAGACATGTCCAGATAATTTTTGGAAGCACAAAAACTATCATGGAACAAACTGGAAGATCTCAAGATAATATATTTGTGTAATTGAAATAAAAACTTAAGAGATCTGTCAAATAATTAACATAAGATCAAGTTATCAAAAACACTGATATGAATATTAGTTTAATTTTCTGTCTTTCAAACAAACATTGTAGTAGCATGTTTGAATATTTTTATAAGTTAATAGCAAGTATCATAATTTATATTTCTCTTGCTGAATTTTTGGAAATGATATGCTACTTACTAGTGCAATTATTTTGATAGTATGTTTGACATTAAAATCTATTTTAATGCTGTATCAAAAATAAGTAGATGATATTAAATTGACAAGTTAACACTAAAAACATTCCTAAGTTTTAATTTATTTAGAGTACTTTATACTGCTAGTCCGGCTGCCAGAAGTTGGCAGTCAAGTCACATGTTTTTTGACATTATTAGTCAATTAGCTAAATTAAGGGATTGGTGTTAACATAAACAAATCGCTTCTACAATTGGCATTTTTAGCATGAATACTGGTTCTACGTCTATCATTAAGTGCTAAAAGCAACTGCAGTGATAATGTGTAGCTGTTGTTGGGGGAACCAGCCAAAGTGATCTCAGTTTATGCTTTTGCATAAAGCAGCCTTCTCCAAACAAGGTTTCACAACTTTTCAAAAATTGTCTCGCCCAAGGTTGACTGCCTTCTTTTCGGAGCCACACTATATATTCCATAATTTGGAATTAATGATTTACTGCCAAATTTTTTTATGTTTAAATAACAACTAAACTTATATAGACCAGCCAATACGGAAATTCATTTTTATTTTATAGCACTAAAGGATATGGGAACTGATTGAAAATATGTCAACACCTTTCCATTATGTGCTCAAATATATTTTTAAAAATTCCTTTTGGTTGCTGTACAGAAGTTGATACAGCTACATCTTTGCCTATCACTTAAGCAGAATAGGATTAACATTACAGATTTCAAGCATTCAAAATATTTGGAAACATGCTTTAATAGCAGACCATGTTTAAATAACTTCAAGTATATATATGGAGATGGATACAATGCCTATTAAGCCTAGGATTGAGCCTATGGAGAGAATGAATTGATTTAATTCAAATACATTTTTTTGTAGTCTTATGAAGGTAAATTTTCAAGTATAAAGAATATTTTATAAAAATATCTTTTAAATTTTAAGTTTTTTGTTGCTAATTTTGATTTGCAGGAACCACTAAAATTATGTAAAGATTTTTCATGATTTGTGATACCATACTAATAAACACATCAAATAAGTTTCTTAATACAAATTCAAATGACAAAATCAGTTACATTGCACATTTTTTAGAATTTCTAATTACATCTTATATGTATTTCTTTCCTATAAATTTTACAATAAATACACAATTTATATTACAGTGCAACTTGGATAATTCGAAGCTGAAGGGACCACTAAAAAAATTCGAATTATCCAAAACTTCGAATTAAAAAAGTTACATCTTTTAACTTTAATTTCAGGTCTACTGAATGCTTGAAAAGATTATTCTGTCAATAAGTAAATATTTATTCAGAAAGATCATGGTATGAAAGACTTAAACATTATATGTATGTAAACAAAATAAGATTTATATTACATAAGCTACAGTACATATTACATGTACTGTAACTTACGTGACAGGTGGCGGGAAGGGGGTCTCAGCTGTTACGTGTTGAACAGATGGTGGGAAGGGGATTTCAGCTTTCACATGTTGAACAGGTAGGGGTATTCCGGCGATGATTTCTTAACGATGAAAGGCCGAAAAGTCATTATGGTTCGAAAGTTTTTAATAAAAACCTTCGAATTAAGGAAGTTGAACTTCGAATTAACCACGATTTTTTAACATTGATTTAATGAGAAGTTCAAGGGACCAAGAGAAATCTTCGAATTAACGACGATTTCGAATTAGAGATGTTCATTTTATCCAAGTTGCACTGTATTTCATATTGCAGGATGTATTCAAAACCTCAATATAGACTAAATTCTGAATATGTACATAAACCAAAATTTATACTTACTGTGGTAAAAAAACAATTGAAAAATGTGCAAAATAATCAAAAGAGGAAAAAATGCATTCAGATGCACGTCAAAAGCATATCCCCATTCAACATCCTGATCTTTACATGTTGGTCTTCTTAAATACCTATTTGATACAAGCCTAAAAACATAGATAACATTTAAATGCTGTAGTTAAAAAATGAAGATACATTTGAAACTTTTTCTTAAGATGCAATAACTTTTAGTAATAAAAAAGCATATGAAAAATTTGGATAGATATTTTAATAATTAATATCTATCCATAATTTTCTATCTATTAAATATTGATAATTTTGACTGTCTACTAATGCAGGACAAAGCTATTCTTTCCTTGGCAAAAAAACCAGACTGACATGAAAAAATAAAAATAGATGCAGCATAAATAAAATTAGTAAAAATAGTTCGGGTGCAATCTTGTTTTTTATATTTACTGCTCGCAACACTTATTGCCAACAAATATTAGCAGGAATAGTTATTCTGAAGAATGAGATTTTATTTAAGGCAGAATTTCAGTTAACCCCATTCATCTGATAAGAGATGCATCTAAAATAAAAAAGCATTGAGTCATTTTCTTTGGCTCATTCTTAATTACGACTTGTATGAATGTATTCTCTACTACATTGAAGAGTGGAAAATTATCATATATGTTAGAATGCAACTGTGACTGTTTTTAATATTTTGATATGGGCTTAAAAGTATGTTAAAAGATAGTTACAATAAGGATATAAAATATATATAAAACAACTGAAACAAAATACAAGTAATTTTTTGGAAAAGCATTTATAAATATTTGTCTAAAATGGTACAATTTCATAGGTATTTGAAGCAGAGGATGTATTTAAATGTTAAGTATCTATTAGAAATGCATTTTCAAACTCTAAATACTTTTATACTTACCACAAACATGTACAAATTAATATACCCACACCAATGCAGTCAATGAAAATAACCCACAATAGGAATTTTAAGAAGCTCAGAAAACGAAGTTTTAGAACAATAGCAAAACCAATAGATGAAACTGAAACAAAAAATACACTAAGCTATAATTTTATAACATTACATGTTATATATATTTTAGATATACTTTATTATTCCTCTATAGACCTTTCCATATAAGATTATATATTCATATATATATCACTATTCTACATACTTAAAAAGTAAGTTTTAGTTAATATTTGCAAACATTTCCCCTGTTAAGGTAGACAATAGTTATAAATTTTTGTTCAGTTAAAATCGACATATTAATTATGCTTTTTTACTCATGCATAACCAGTATCTAATTTAAATAAATAATTTGTTACCATTAATTTATTTTTAAAATATGACATTAAATTATCTTGTATTTGTAATGTAGGAATTGATAAATTTGATTAACTGGAATTGGTAAATTACAACTTTAATGGAAAATTTATAAAAATCTTTATGCTGTATAAAATTCTTAATACAACATTGAACAGTAGTCTTCTTAAGTGAGAACATAATTTAAAATCTTTGTCAAATTAGCAATCAATAAATTTCCAAATATGGCTGATAAAAACTTACGAATTATCAGTTCAAAATGCATACAAGATACTTAAACAATTCAATTACCAAATATCAAATGTATAATCAAAAACGTACTATAAAGTTAAAATAGCTTAGCAATCACAGTGACTATGTGCAACATCTCATTCATTTAAAAGTTAACAAATATGAAAAGCACACTTGCCAATTTTCGGAAATCTTACAATTTTTACAGGCTAATGACATGTATACATCTGCGAAAAGCAAATTTTCATTTTGAAGCATACATATATTTCAAAATAGATTATTTTGCATATTTACTACAATTTTAAGCATTTGTAATGGGCCGCTTTGCTTGTAAAAGACGACGTTTTTCAGTTAATTTTTATGGAAAGGTACAGGGAACTGAACCTTGTTCTTGAGATTCTAACTTGACATAAACTTCTTTTTACTTTGTATTTTTGGTAACTGCTGTGACCTGCTCTACATAGATTCCAACTCAAAAAAGAAAATCAGTATGCCAAAGTTTGGTTTGAAGTCTGATTTTTCATTTCAATGTGGAAGATTCTTTGCTCCCATTCAAGTCCCCATATGATAAATTCATGAAATTTCCTGTATTTCATCTTACTTATACTCTGCTTATGTGCAAGCTATTTCTTTTCCAAATGTTTATCTTCAGACAGAAGTATAAAATCTTTTGTCTCAGAGCTAAATCAAATTCCAGATATTTTTTATCCAATCACTTAAGGGCATTTTCTTCTGTATCACAGTTGTTAACACAGTAAAATAATTACTCATGGTTGGTTTGTTACTCTATGGCCATTTTTTTTTTATCATGATTGAGAATTAGACCAGAACATATGGCTTAGAGTGGATTCCAAACCTTAACTAATATCCATGCCAATAACAGGGTTTGAACTTGGAGCCTGTTGAACCAAGGGCCAGAGTGCTAACTATTTGGCTACCAGGCTGGCAATAATTTCTCATAAAATTAAAATTTAGTCATAAGCTAGTAATGTTTTAACAAATCCCAACTACCAAATAAATATTCAAAGGAAAAGAAAGAAGGAAGCTGAGTATCTAATAACTTTGTTTTGTTATCTTACCTATCAACCAAAAGCTAAGTAAAACTAGAAATGCAGGATCATCCCTTGCAAACTGGTTCTTGGTCTCTAAAAATAATAAAAAATCTTGAAATTTTTATATTTCAGAAATAGATAAAAAAAACAGGATCACAATTTCTAGAAATAATCTGTAGAATTAAATCCAAAATAGACATATTTTTTAAAGAATCAGAATTAGGAAACAAATAATTTGTGGAGCATTATTGTCATAATAATATGAGACAGAATATTTCTGTAATCTTTTCAACTTCTAATAGAGATAAGTTAAATTCTAAATCATGTCTCGAAGAACCAAGCCTAAAATATTTATCAAGTAATATACATAACTTCAAAAATGCAATAAAAATAATCAATTCAATTATAATGCTGCATAAAATATGCTTCAAGTGTATATCTGTATAAATAAAAACGGAATGTTTGTTTTTACATTGAATATTTTTGACCCATTTCAAGTTATCTGTTTTGGACCTTTATGTGAAATCAGCGGTTTAAGCATTTGATGTTTGCATATGTTAGCCAGTACTACCTCCAAGCAGCTAAGCATATTTTCATGAAACTTTGCATATTGAGTACTTACATTCATTTAGTGGCTGAACTTGGTTGCATTGGTCTGTCTGTCTTATCGTTTTACGTCTGTTTTGTGTTTGAGCAAGAATCACAAAATTTATGCAACATATTTTAATAAAATGTTCTATATTTGATAAATCATATTTTAGTTCAGTGAATACTTTGAATTTCCTTTGTTTACATATTTAGACAAGTTTCATGCTAAACATCTGAGTAACTATACTTAAATCAACAGGAATTTGGTAGTTTTGGAGAAGCTCATCTGAGTGACTATACTTAAATCAACTTAATTTAATAGTTTTAGAGAAACTAGAATATATATCGAGTACTGCAATTCTTGGATTGTTTTACCAGTACTGGTGGAAAAGAAATAATTTTTTCAAATTTATTTTCATGGAATTTTAACTGATATTTTATTATTTTGAGCCTTACTCTTTCTTTGTGAAACATAAATGTTTTCCGAATGTTTGGGACAGACGATATTTTGTAACGAAACAGAAACTCATGTTCGTTGACCATGTGCAGTGATATTTTCTTTTTTCACTCAAAATGAATTTGTACTTTTAAATATTGTTCTATTTTTAGCTGTAAGTTGTGGCAACTATGCAAGATCATGAGATAAAATGATAAAACTTATCATAAATTAATTTCTTCAGAACTTTTCCCTGACCCCCCAACTTTAGTTTTATTTTACTGTTTTCTGATATAAATTTATCAAATATTTATTTTATTATTAAATCGTACTTCCTTTTCATCACATACAACAAAGTATTCAATTTAAAGCAGCATGTATGTTAGAATAAAGCAAATTTTAAGTGGAATTTTGCCATTATAGAAAGAATGTTAATGATAAAAAAAAATCCAAACTCGGAATTTTGAAAATTAAAAATTCTTTGTCAAAGTAACAGAAGGACACTGGCTTATTTTACGAGTTGAAGCTATATTTAATAAACTTATTATATGCTAAGATTTGTTGGAAACAATGTTTTTCTTTTTAAAAAATGTTGCTAAATGCTTGATTCCATTTTTTAAAAATGGTAATAGGTTATATTTGCTTTGTACTGAAGACATTTAATTTTAAAACAAGTTCTTTTATTATTGCATGTGCCAAAAAATGCAATTTTCAAGAAAAAATGTACTTGCTTTAAAGGAAACAACTTAGTGAGGAATATCTCATCAAATTAATTTGTCATCCTTCCCTTAACGATTGTGAAATTTAATAACTTCGCATGCCTGGTGCAAGAGTGCCACAAATCAAAATATATTGGTATGTAAATTATGAGTACGAGTATTCGTCATTTTTGCGAATTGAGTTGAGCAGTTTTACAGGAAAAGAAATTAAGAGAGCATTCCCAATCCCCCTCTAAATCACCTTTCGTAGTAACCTCAGTGTCACCTTGTCATATTGTAGTTTGTCATACAGCAAGGGTGAAATGTATTGCATGGATAGATATGCATGTATAGGATTTGTGTCCAAAGTAAGTTGTAGAAATTATAAAAATTTCGAAAAGGTGTTAAAAATTATTTTATTCACACTTAAATGATTTGGCATTTTTCTATGAAAGAGTGAAGTGATTATTCTAGGTCACTTTTCAATCTATATTTAACAAATGCAACCTGAGTAAAGTCAGGTAATTCTGCTAGTGAAATAATAAACATAAAATGGATGAATAGTTTCATATATTTCATAAAATCAGTCACATAGCTCTTTTTAAATGAAAGCTTTTCGAAATTAAATGTATACTACAAATGAAGGACTAAACTTCATATCAAGCATTGTGTATACTTCAAAAGGTAAACAAAACTGTTATTAATCTCGTTCATAAAATGAAATCTTATTTAAGCCTAAGGTTTTACACTGTACAAAGCTAGCTACAACTGAAAAAAATTAAGGTTAAGCTTCTATAAACTTACATAATGGCTATAATATAACCACGTAAATATAATTAGAAAATTTGTAGCAATCCCATAGATATTTTTCCAGATAATTTATGATACAATAAATATTTCATTTTACATGCCAATTTTTTAAATCATATGCAATTTATAGTGTTTCAGAAATACAAATTCTTTCGTTTTAATATCTTCCTTGCATTTTTATAAATTTGCAAAAGGTTTATAAAACTGAATATATATATATATATTAAGCAGATTTCTTTTAAAATTATAAGATGCATATAAATATTTTGTAAACTTTAATTATTATGAAAATATACTTTATATAAATATACTTGATATTGTGGCTATGAAGAGAGAAAACAAATTATAGATATCTATAAAAGCCTATTTTATAACTTTCACTTTTATGATTCATGAGAAATAAACTCACGTTTTCTATATTGAAAGTTTCTGTATCTGAAAATAAAAAGAAATATTTTAGAACACGACTTAAAAATTCTAGAATTCGGAAAGATTAAAAATGAGTTCATAGAATTGAACATTTACAACAAAAATTTGATTTTAAACAAGGATATCTATTTAACAGGTCATTGGTTTTTAAGTAACAAACAGGATGACAAAATTTTATATCATAAAAGTTAAATTTTTGATTCATTTGAAAATTGTTTTTTCTATTTTCGTAAAAATGATAAGCTCAAAGTAATTTTTAAAATAAATAGTGACAAGAAACAATCTATTAGTTTTGAATCATGCTTGATTTAAAATGGCTTAGTAACTAAAAAAAGCAATTTTTTTCCTCTGCTAATTATTTATACATGGAAACTGCAATCTCAGAATTTAATGAGAACATTAAAATTAAATGATTTGCTACTACTGACAGCAGTTATCTCAAAACTAAAATTTAATTAAAAGCCCAATTATTAGTGTAGAAATTAACTTATAGCTTAACTCTACAGCATTAAATAACCTTTCCACTTCAAATATAAATTTGAATAAAAATATACAGGTGGGCGAAAAGTCCATGACACATTTCAAAATTTAATGTAAAATCAATCGTCATGAGTGTGCGGGTTTCACTAAATAGCTTTACATGACATCAAGTTTTTTTTTGGCATAAAAATAGTTCAACTGTTTGCACATAGAGGGCACTTTTTGTATAGCACTAGCTTAGTAAGGTTAGCTTGCAATCCGCCATTCCAGCTACGACGACCCCAACGGAAAGAGCAAAAACTATTAAAACCTGGTTGGATGTTGCTCAAGCCTCAAAGGGTGCCCACATTGAAATATGGTAGTATGTAGTGACACAAATGCTCTAATAAATTCTAATATGTATTGTTTTAATGTATATGTAATTTTATCATTACAATATGTATTGTTCTAATATGTAATTTTTTATGCCAAAATAAAAAACTTGATGCCATGTAAAGCAATTTTGCGAAAACCGCATTCTCATATGACAATTGGTTGATTTTATATTAAATTTTGAAATGTGTCATGGACTTTTCGCCCACCCTGTATATTCATCAAGAATTTACTGTGGAAGAAACTCAGACACAAGGGGCAGGATTAGAATGTTTTTATAGGGTTTTAAGGTATGAACAAATGTAGTATCTACGATTGAAAATTTAACAAAAATAACAGAATGTGTAACTTCATTTATTTGTTTTGCAAACAATTTATCATTTCAATTAGTACAAGACCCATTTTAAAGCCCTGTGTCCATGAGCGAGAAAAATTGCGTGAGTCTCGCGCGAGATGCTTGCTTGATCACGTCCACAACGTGCAAATAACGTCGCAATTTTTCTCACGCTAAAATCTCGCATAGCTGTGTCCACGGACGCCAATGGCAACCGTGTGGTGCAAGAAATTTGTTATCAGTGAGTACATTGCCAAAGCAGTACCAAACATGGATTCTCACAAATAAAAGGCTGTGGCAATTAATACTTGTAAAATTAAACTTGTCTTAACTTGTTAAATAAAACTTACTTTTATTTTTTGTCTTTACCATTATCCTAGAAGTTAATTTAACAAGCACATGCAACCATAGCTCTTGCTTACAAATATTAATCTACTTTAAAACTCTGATTGCACAAAACTATGTATCTGTATTCTGTTACATTCTTATTGTAACGGAGGATACATATTTATACCCATGAACCAGAATTATTACATGAAATTACAATTAATTTAACTATCAATAGTTGAGGAATGTGCATGATGTGATTGGTAATCTGAATGAAATTTTGAAGAATAACATTGTATTATTTTTTAGTAGACTTCATTTTGCCCAGAAACTCACTACTGAATATCTATTTACTATTATAATACATGCAAAATGAAAGTAGGTAACAGAAAATTTCTAGAGAAACACCAGTTTCCTTATACAGAAATTATTCTATGCTCTCTCTCTCTTTGCAAATCCAATCCCTATATTCCAGAAATCTGGATTATATAATTCAGGCTGGCACTCATAGAATTCCAGCAAATTTAGAATTTCATCTTTGCCCCACACGAACGATTCATTGAAACTAGATGTAGAAGCCATTTCAGCGACAACTCGCAGCAACAAACACAAAATTTCCAACTGACTGGAACTCGGCGAGAAAAATTGATCAGCTTGTTTACACAGGAAATTTTATGGCTCGCGCAAGCATTGCTGCATGATTTGCAAACTTCTTGCTAGGGGACTCGCAAGGCTGTGTACACGTGCAAGATTGAATCTCGCTTGACACTCGTGCAAGTTTTCTCGCTCGTGGACACAGGGCTTAAAGCTAAACTTAGATCAAATTATTTAAAACAAAATTTGGTATTTTATTATATGATATATATAGATGTGATGACTGTATAGTATGTCACAGTTATAGACAATTTTCAACAATTGAGAAACAGAAGAAATTAAAACTCATAGTGTTCCTGACAGGAGATAATTTTTCTTTGACCCCCTGAATCCAGCTGGTTTAAGTGAGTTCTGGAACTATAACAATTTTAATTAAAAACTTCCTTCCATTTTCTCATGCAAATTTTTTATACAATTTAGGTCTGCTTGTGTTTGGTTTCATTTAAAATATTTTATAAATCTAAAATTGCTGTAAAAATGAGAAAATATACATAGAAACTGCTTTACACTTTCTGAGGAGCAACAAGCAGATTGAACATTTGCCACAAAGCAAATTCAAAATCCATGTGTTTAAAATAAACCAGTCTACGCAAAAATTTTGATCTTTTCGCTACTGCAGTGCTTCCACAGCGGTATGTTGGAACTGGTGAAGGAAGTGGTGAACTGCTGCCACTAGCATTATAAGAAAATGATTTTTCCGGATAATTAGACATTCTGAAAATACACAAAATATTATTTATAGCAGTATAAAACAGAAGAAAAAATTCAAAATAGATTTAATTAGCTAGATTTTAGTTTTTATGATGTAAGGCATAAAACAAGCAAATTTCAAAATGCAACAATAAAAATGTGTATAGATAAAAATGCAAATCAAACAATGACATGACAGAACAGATTATAACAAATGTTTTGGCTCTCATTTGAAATTCAGCTATCAATTTTTGTTAGCAAAATGAGAATCTTAAAAAGAACTCAGAGTTGAGCAGACTAGGCCATGTTTGATTATTGTTAGCATCTGCAAAGAAACTATTCATACCCAGTGATGAAGATAATATTTATTAACGAAACCTTGTCAGTGGTACCAAGTTCTACGGCCCCCAATATTTCTATGCCTGGGTCCAGTCCTCAAATGCAAGGGAAAAAAAACAATTATATCAATGATAAGAGTAGCCAAATATGCAAGGTGGATCATGAATAGTGTCAATATCAAGGTGGATCATGAATAGTGTCAATATCTCAAGGTGGATCAATCATTAGGTTGCAGGGATGTTAAATCAGGAGACAGGCACCAAATTCAAGGGACCCGAACCAGTCTCCCAAAAACATGATATAAATATTACAAATTCTTCTTCTGGCTTCTTAAGACTCCCCTAATAGTAATTTCCCTAAGTTGGCACAACTGTCTTTTGTAGTTTAACCTTCTGAGTATTAAGATATTTTCAATAAGTGTAGTATTCTTTTACTCCACAACACACATAATGACTAAGTAACCATATCTATTGGTTGAAAGAATCTTAGGAAAGATTATATTGGTCATACTGGTTGGTTAGGTTTTATGGTACAAAGGCCATATTTGGCCAAGCTGCACCAAACTCCAGACAGACAATGGCAAGTAAATGGACATATACACATGGAAAGTTTTTACTGACCAGAAGAGAAATACACCCAGGGAGGATTCAAACCTGGAACAAAACTGGTTACAAGTCATTCAGGAAAGGCTGCTGGCTACATAACAAATATATATGTGAACATCTCAGAGTGTTAAGAGTAAGAATAATCAAAATTGAGGATTCAAAAATAGTATAAAATACTTATGCCTGCCCTACCAAGTGTTAAAAATCAGTTAAATCTTAGTATACAGTATGGTCGTCAAAGATTGTCAGGTTGGCACCAATTTGTCATTACTATTCTATTTTGTATTCCATCATTTTATTACTTTTTCTCACAACCAACGTCTTTACTTCACACTTCTTTTCTGTATTTCAGATTACCTTTTTAGGATTTGACAATAGACAAATCAGAGTATTAGGAGTTGCTAAAACGGTGCTTTTCTCTGCTCAGCATTACTATTTGACAGTGATGTTAATTTTCAGTACATGACCTATGTATGCAACAGAGGAATGAGGGCCAGTTGCATTCACCTCAGTTGTTAAGAGTTAAATGGTTGGGGCTTTATGGTGCAATGGTCATATTTGGCCATGCTGTGCCAGACACAAGACATACAATATCAAGTAATAGACACACACACACAAGGAAAGTTTTACTGACACAGAAAAGAGAAATACACTACGGGAGGAATGCACCCGAGAGGAATTGAACCTGCACTGCCTACAACTTGCAGGTTGTCAGCACAGTGGGCATACCCAATGAGCTACCCCCCCCCAATAGCCTCTCAGTTAAGACTAAACAAAAATAGTTTCACTTGTTCAATTTCCAGAGTACATTTAGCCATTCTGGCTATGCACCAAAAATTGATATTGGGCTAAAGGTGTATCCAGATTTTACCAGAAAATATATTATCATCTTGGGAAAGCAAGATGTCTTACCAATATTGAATGGGGAACATAAAACTATGTTCATTAAAACAATTGCACTACTTCGATGTATACTTCCATTTTAATACGTTTTTGGATATGGGTCAACTGAATACAGGGAATTAGCCTTCTACATTCCTTTATTTTAGGTTTAAGTACTTAAAGCTGAGTCATTTCTAGTTAACATTCAAACATGAACTTAAATTTAAAAAGGTTTCACTACAATTACCTGTCAGCAAAGTAGTGGAAAAATATATTTTGCAGAAATGCTATATTATTCTCAATACCTATTAATACCACTTCAGATACGACATAAAAACGATTGTTCATAATATATTTTGTTTACAGATAAAACTTCTCCAGAGATTTGTTGTAAGCAAAAAAAGGTTCGACTCAAAAATACGGTACCATCACAAATAAGCGATACTTTTTAAATATGGTAACCTGTCATCATAAGTCCATGCAAATAGTCATTTGGCAATGAAAGTTTCAGTCACCAATTTGGCGTCGGGCAGGTACAGTGTTCTTGATTTTATCGTAAAATGTATAGAATATTCAAATATTTAACCTGTGAAGGTTCTATTTTTGATAGCTAAGATGCTAGTATTTATTCCTGCTTGGCATCAAATTTTTAAGACAAGAAAAACTGGACTTGTGGAAATGTATACCAAATGTGTTCCAGAGTGTTAAACAAATTCAAGGTACAATATACAAATCTTACCTTTTAATTATATTATCGAATAAATACGATGAAATGTTTTTCAATTCAACTCTTTCAAATTCGCCATGCCTAAAAACAACCAAACATTTTAGAGACAATATTAGAAAACTTAAATCTCATAAATATGAAAAAAATCAAAATATAAATGTAAACAATGATACTGTCAACAGTGTTGGCCACGTATTTTAACACGCCAAGAATTTTTAAACTTTCCATATTTTATTTGAAGATTGTGTATGTCACTACTTTAACGCGACTCATGATTCATTTATTTTGTATCATAATTGACGAATCGTAAAAATATTATTTTGATATCTTATTTAATAATACCTGTTAAAAATCAGTTGATGTACAATTTTATGCGAGAAATAAAATCAAGATGTGAGGAAAAGAAAGGGAAGCTTTGATGAAAAGCACAAAAAAAATTCTGACGAGATAAGTGCAAGAGAGTCTTCCCCTGTTTCTATTTATTAATAAACAAAAACAATGACAAGTCTTTCCATTTAAATTATTTCAAGTATTGCAGTGTTGCCAACTTCAGACGTAATCCGGAAGATATTCATATTTCTTATTTATTAGTCATCTGTCGGTTTATTAGATTTTAATCGACTAATTTGTGAGTAATATCTTCTCTTCAAACGAAATATAAAAACGGGTGACTTCCTGAATTTGCTTATTAATAGCTATGACGGAATTCGGTATCAATTTTTGGATAGATAAGATGTCCAGTGCAGAACTACTCAACTGACGCCCCACCTCTTTGCTTTGCTTACTAAATTCAAGGGTGTGCTTTTGTCGCATTACTCTATCCTATAATTTTTTTTATTTAAACTAAATTTAAAAGATGAGAAAGTGGCACATTGAATTCATGCAAGTTCCCCATCAATCGGCTATTATCTGTTCTTTCAGTTGATTCCATTGACTACTTAAACATGACTATACGTTTTTGCAAAAGTAAGTTTTAATTTGTTTGCTAATGAGACAAACAGGAAGAAGCAAAATATACTAATTCTGTTTGTAAAAGAATATATGAATGGAGAAAACAAATTGTTTTTGTTTATTTTCTGAAAATAAGTTCAAATCAAGTAGACAGATTGATCTGTTTATGTGTAACGAATTCTTCAAATTTCTCTGAGAAGCCGGACCGGTGATATATTTAATACTGCACAGTGGATGTAGCTTGTCCATAGCTTAGGAATTTTTTTAAAAAATTTGTACTGCTATTTCTATTTTTTCAACTTCTGTGTATTTCTTTTGAAATTAACTCATTTTTGTAACAACTTCACACTTGCATTAACTTCGACCAAAATTCTTGAGATAAGAATTACAAACAAAAATTACAATGAAAACTCACTTTTACAAGAAATGGAAACAATCCTGTTTTGTGGCCCTTACGCCACAAATAACCCATCCTACCTGGTTTTAAACTAAATTTGTTTTGAATTGTAGCATGGTTCCAAATTTTTGCCTGTCAGTCATTCTGCACCTATAAATTTGGTTGTGATGATTGCATTTTTTAGATTTGTCAAATGTGATGCTAACTTCTCTGAAATTTTTCACATGTATGAGCTTCATAAAATTCATCAAACCTCAAAGTAAAAGAAAATCACTTTATAAGTTGAGAAAAGTTTCTAGAGTGCATTACTATTGAATGGTATATGTAGGTACGTTGGTCATCCTGGTTCTGAGTCGCAATTGTGAAGCATTTTTAAAAGAAAAAATTTGCTTTCATATATTTATTAAAGGAATTGGTAAAGTGCAATACAGATCCCAAATACTAGATGCTGTATGAGAAAAAATGCTTATGTTCAAAGCAGACCCAAGTCCTCAATTATGTGTTATTACATCCACATAAACAAAAATTTAAAATTGCATCAAAGTAAAACATTTTGGTAATTGAGGATAAATGTTTTTGTGACAATGACTTATACATCAAAATTT
The DNA here is from genome assembly GCA_933210815.1 of Meta bourneti. Lineage (NCBI taxonomy): Eukaryota > Metazoa > Arthropoda > Arachnida > Araneae > Tetragnathidae > Meta > Meta bourneti. Next base: position 57,788,484 of record OW119923.1, read on the forward strand.
GTATATCTTGCATAATCAGAAAAGTATTGAAAATCAGATTTATTTTATTGAAATTAATTTTCTCATAAATATAAATTAGATGTTAAGATAACAGTGGGAAAATAGTGCAGTTTCTAGAATTATATTCAACATTAATACAGAAGGGGAAGGGTTAAAAATCAGTATACTTGTTATATCACTTGTTCAGCTGTATTGCTCTTTTTACTAGGCCTCCAATGAATCTTCTGTTTGTGGAAACAAATTCTCAGACTAATCTCTGAAATGACACTTTCAAAGACACTTCATCTTAAACCTTTTCCCACAGCTCCAGGGCCATTGTAGCTCAGTGGGTTTGTCCACTTACTGCACTAGGAACCAGCGAGTTGTATGCAGTGCAGGTTCGATTCCTCCCTGGGTATATTTCTCTCTTCTGTTTCAGTAAAACTCGTGTGTTGATGTCCATAACTTGACATCTGTCTTGTGCTTGGCACAGCTGGACCAAATATGGCCCTTATGCCGTAAAACTCGCAGCAACCAACAGCTCTGTTCACATTATTTAAAATACTTCATATGTACCCTCTAACATCAAGTTAGGGGAGAGGATTTAGGAAATTGTATCTGGAAATAAAAATTTTAACTTCACGTGGGGGTTGCCATTATCCTAATAAAGCAAGGTTTGCCTTTGCTTGCCAGAACTCATTACAAAAAACGCTAAAAGTGTTGCCACACAAGTCTTTATCAAGGCTGAACCAAATCTTTTTTGTCACTTGTCCTTTTCAGTTCTACCTCGATTAAAAAAAACTATTAGTTTAAATTACGAACTATGTAACGGGAAGTTCAAGCATGGGTATTGGGACAGTTTTGAATGAACAATTAGCTTTGAATAGATAGGTTAGTTCTTCTATGTACACAGAACCAGTACTTATGAGTAGCCAAAAGTATTCAGAGTACCTGGTGATTAGTAACGGGATGAAATGCATTACATGCGAAAAGTCTAAATTGACTTTCAGTGCATCAAGTGTGGATGAGAAAAATGTGTTAAAAAATTTTTTACAAATTCTTAAAAGGGGGTAATGTTTTAAAATTTTACCATTGATTTTGTGTTTAACATGTAGTTGTACATAATTTTAAATAAAGGCATTTAATTCAATGTATAATTTATGCCTTTTAATTTCCATAAGTAAGCTTTTCTCTACCCTTGATATATCATGTTTTTTTCTAGTCTCCAAAAAACATGCTATATGGAGAGGCTACTGTATCAAAGCAAATTCTTACTTTTATATTTCCATATCAAAATTTAAGAAAATATTTTCTAAAACAAATTTAGAGAAAACAGCATGTGATTTTATAAACATAAGACCAGGGTATGAAAAAAATCACGATTTTTTTTTTAAATTGGATTTATTTTATTTAAATCACTTTTTTATTTAAATTTGATTTTTATTTTAATTTGTGGGTGAGATGGTCGAATCCGAGACCGTGGCGATTTATCGCCAAACATGGTAACCTTGATGTTTTGATCTAGCTTTATGGCAACCCTATGCAAAAGGTGTTTCGCGTAGGAAGTCAAGGTTTTTCTTTTTTAACGGACATACTGGATAAGGACGCCATCTTGATTTGGCAACAAAAATTGCTTGGCGACAAACATGTCTCGGATTCTACATCTTTACCTAATTTGTTTATTAAATGAGCTAGGAAGTGCTGATTCCTTTATCAGCAATAGCAAATTCCTTCATGAATGGGCATCAGTTCTATATCTGACTTTTACATAGAAAAGAGTCAAAATGAACTGAAAATCCCTTGTGCAATGTATGGACTGGCCTCATATGTATAAAATTCAGCCTCTGCTGATCAAAAGATTTGTGAGCAACATTTGTTTCAGTGAGTTCTTAAAAAGAAATATATTTGGTGGCTAGTCATTATCTCAACATTGGTGCTAACGCCTAGGGGTCCCGAACCACTTGAATTACCCAAACCAGAGAGTAAATAGTTCCATTGAAAAACTAAATAAATTAATAAAACACCTACACAAGGCTTGGCCTCCTTGGAAATCCCTTTAAAATTTTTATGCTAGGGCCTGATATAAGGGATAAATATACATATAATATGAGTAACCAAACAAAGCAGTGATTTTTATCGCTCATATTAGATCAACTTTATCAGAAGTTCTAGATACCCAAACTCCTTGGATCCTAGTACTTTTATGGTTGAAACCTGGCCCTCTAACAAAGGGATGAGCCTTTTCCTGAATAAGTTCAACTAAAAGGCACCACTTAGCTCCTTTCAGTTTGTGTTGTCACCTGAAATTATCCAGATCTAGTGAAGAAAGATGTCAATCTGCAACTTGAATACATGCCTAGATATATTGGTCTAAAATTTTTTGTTTGATAAATATTATGAATATACCAATGATTTTATGTAAACAAAATAAAGTTCCAAAACATCTGAAGCAAGTGGTATTTTAATTAGGTCACTAATTTATTTCTCTAAGTTCCTGCCACTGCATCCCTATCAATACTAATATCTCTAGTGTCCTCATAGAAGAAAAGTCATCTATTTTCAATTTTAAAAAGGATCCTTCTTTGGGTGTTACTAAATAGAGGTAATTTTTTGTATAAAATAGCGTGCATTCTATCCCATATGTTCCATTTTCAATTTTATTAAACTTTAATTTTAAAAAAGAAAATTCAAAGTTTGATAAAAAAAATCATGAGTTTTTGATAAAAGTCACTTGATTTAAATCGGCATACTCTGGTAGTAAGGCTCAAAATTAGTGGTTGATAGTCATATTTTGCGCACCTTTAAATTTTGTTTTGATGATCTTGTTTTAGACCCAGTCATCATTTCTGACAACTGAGTTTTCTTAATATTTTTGTTTGTAAGACATTCCAACCAATCAACTGTTTTCTTCTAGCAATTTGTACTATAATCTAAATACAACAATCTACTTTTAACGCAAAACAATAACAAAAATTCTTAAGGGTAAAAGACCCACAGATGTACTAATATATCAGCTTGATTTAAATCAGCATATCCATATACCAAACAAATTAGTATGGATTCTAGAATATTGAGCAGTTACATTTATTGAATGTAAAAATGTGTAGAACTGAAAGAAAAGTAATGTCTAGATAAAATATGTAACGGCAATGTGATCACTTGGTCTTTTTTATTATTTATTTAAAAAGTAAGTTAGGTTAAATTTAATTTTAAATTGTTCATTTGTTATCCTGATTTTTCTGTAATTTGTCTAATTCTGTTATTTGTCTTTGTTTTAGGTGACTTCCTAAGCTCAGTGTTGATCTTGAGCAGTAATGTGAAACATACCCTCCACTGCTTATTATTTGTTTCCCTCCTCTTTGTTTTCGAGATTTTTGCCGGAGGACTGTGCTACTGGTCCTGTGACACTAATGATTTTGATCCATTTGAAGTATATGGTTATATTCCTGCCGCATTTTTATATTTACTACGCTTTTTAACATTACTGGCATTGCCACAGTGTTTGTGCAATTGCTTTGGACTCCTCTTTTTCAATGCTTTTCCTGAAAAAGTTCAGCTAAAGGGCTCACCTCTTTTAGCTCCTTTCATTTCAATTCGTGTTGTCACCCGAGGAGATTATCCAGATCTAGTAAAGAATAATGTCAATCGCAATATGAACACATGCCTAGATATTGGTCTAGAAAATTTCTTGTTTGAAGTTGTCTCAGATAAAGCTCTCAATTTACCCAAACATCCTAGGATTCGCGAAATTGTTGTACCATCGTCATATCGAACTAAATCAGGGGCATTATTTAAAGCCAGGGCTCTACAGTACTGCTTAGAAGATGAGGTCAATATCTTAAGTGATTCAGATTGGATTGTTCACTTGGATGAAGAAACTATTCTTACTGAAAATTCCCTTAAAGGAGTGATAAATTTTGTTTTAGATGGAAAGTATCAATTTGGGCAAGGCATGATAACTTATGCAAATGAAAATGTTGTAAACTGGCTGACAACTCTTGCTGATAGCTTTCGGGTTGCAGATGACATGGGAAAGCTACGTTTTCAGTTCCAGATATTCCATAGACCACTATTCAGCTGGAAAGGGTCTTATGTAGTTACTCAAGCTGGAGCTGAACGAAAAGTCTCCTTTGATCATGGCCTGGATGGATCAGTTGCTGAAGACTGCTTTTTTAGCATGGTGGCATACAAAGAAGGCTACACATTTAATTTCATCGAAGGTGAAATGTGGGAAAAAAGTCCTTTTACTTTATGGGATTTCTTACAACAAAGAAAGCGATGGTTACAGGGAATTTTCTTAGTAGTTCACAGCCCAGCAATTCCATTTCGAAATAAAGTATTCCTTGCGTGTGCTTTATATTCATGGGCTACTGTACCTCTCACAACTTCAAATATTATTCTTGCTGGACTCTTTCCAATACCATGTTGGCAGATTATAAACTTCCTGTGTGCTTTTGTTGGAGCAATGAATATTTACATGTATTTATTTGGTGTAATCAAATCAGTCAGCTTGTACCGTCTTGGAATTTTAAAATTCTGTTTGTGTTTGATCGGAGCATTGTGCACTGTTCCTGTCAACATAGTAATAGAAAATATTGCAGTGATTTGGGGATGTTTTGGGAAGAAGCATCGCTTTTATGTTGTGAACAAAGATGTTAAATCTACTTTATGTGTGTAATAAATACTTGATTTATTAATCATCAGAATGTTGTGTGTTCTGCATTTCATCAGCAATTACTCTTTAAATTATAGATTCATGTTGAACCTTTCAGTATTACAAAATAATTTATTTATTAATGTGATTTGTACATTATGGTTTAGCTTAAATTGTTGATATTTTTTTTAGTTCATCAATTAATAGAATTTTGTTCCTGTTGAAAAAGCTTGAGCTGTTCAATCTTGATTTGAATATCACAACTTTAAAAGTTTTTGTTTCCCTTATTTTTATAATTTATTTTCATTTTGTTTTTAAAACATCTACCAAATGTTTTACACTACTTAATGCATCTGTTGTATAGCATGTTGATTATTTTGCACTGCAAAATTGTATTGGCTTTCATGTAATATTTCCTTTAATCCTAGAATTTGAAGTGTTATTACATTTATAAAAAATATAAACAATTAAGATATTTGTTGTGTTATTCCTTTGAACATTTTGTATCTCAACAGCTTTTCACATCTATGAGAAAGTTTTCTTATAATTCTTTAATAACACAAAGATCATATAGAAGCAAGAAAAATACATACAGAGTGATATATTTTTGTTGACTTCATTGTAAATAGAAACACTATTTGAATCTTTTATTAATATAATGGTAAAAGTATGGCATAATAGTGTTTTTATGTCTGAAGTCAATGCAGATCTATCACCAAATGGATCTGGAAATGCAGAAGTATAATATTGATGTTTATTTACACTGTATATAAAATTAAATCATTAACTGTAATGAAAGAGAAATGTTACTTTAAAATCATTGTGATACTTTCTTATAATCTTTTGTTTTTAAAAGAATAACCATGATACTAATTTTGAATATTGAAAAAGTTATTTGTGCATTGTTACAAACAACTTTGCCAATAATTTATTGTGAGTTTTTTGTTTGATTATTGATATTTTAACCTTGTTTTCACTAGTTTACTCAATCCAAAATAAAAATTGCAACTTTTATAGATGTTTTATTCTTAGCTAAGCAATTCATGTTTTGAATCAAGTTCCAACTGACTAAAAAATGCTATGCTAAAGATCGTTTTGAATTGTTCTTAGGTAAAGTAAAAGCTATGTAAATTAAATTGAAACTTTTTTATTTATACTGTATCTCAGGCTTTTTATTTTTTCTAAGATATATTTATTATGACTGGCATTAATGAAGGAAATAAAATTTGAAGTCATCAACCAGAAACAGTGACAAAGTGATAGTGAGGAAATTGAGCATTCATGCATTAATTTTTATATTTTGGAAAGAATTACTCTTTATGGCAGTTGGAGTAAGTTTATTCGCCACTCTCAACTCCAATTAATTTACTCTGTTATGTATATGGTTGTAAAATTAAAGTATCTAATTAGTGTTTTGGAGAATTCTATTGATTGCGATGCTCTCTCAGAAATTTGCACAAGTGCTGCAATGAATCTGCTTGCCATTTATGGGGAAATATTCAATATATTAGATATGGCACCCTTGTTCACTGCTGTTTGCGAACCCCAAAAATTTGCTACACAATCCTTTTCAGTTTGCTGCATGAAATTAATTTAGTAAGTTATGTTTCAATGTAATGCTCCATTTATTAAAGCCTTTTAAAATTTCTCTGAATTAAAAGTATCCAAGGAACATAATCCAGTTGGTGGAATGAAACTTGTTAATTTTGTATTTGAAACCTTTGCTTGTGGATCTGGTCATATCCAGAAACAGTCTTTAATTCTTTGAGATTAAAAGCCAGTGTCATACTCTTTGATATGTTGATAATTATTTTTCAACCGAACCATCAGGGGTTGACAATCTGGTAATGTGAGAACTTTTCCATTATAGTTGTGCTTTATGTAATACAATTGCAAACATTTCTCAACAGCAAGCTCTGCAAAATTCACAGATTATATTCTTTGTTTCTCAACATCCTCTTCATTATTCTGGATGCAGTTGAGGTTGTCTTTTAATTTAGTAACTTTCAGTTCTCTTAAGAGTAATATCTCATCTATTTCCTTGGTTTTATAAACATATCCTATGTATGTTATTCCTATTGAACGTTAGCAGAATTTTTCTATTATGAATTTTATTAAGAAATAACTCCATTCGTCATAAATTGCACATAGCTGAACTGAAAAATTTCTTCAGAACAGGAGTTGAACCTTAAGCCAGAACTGATAAAAAAAGTACTTCCTTTAATAATCTGATTTCCTTCAATGATTTGTTTCACAGCACGGATGCACCTTTATCTTGGGTGTCTCCTGTACATGTAACATGGGAAAACATTTACTTTCATTTTACTCCTGCATTGTAACACTAGCTAGTCCTGATAACTTGTTCCAATCTGTTTTTCATAATTTCATATCAGTCATTAATTTCTAGTTATCAATAAACTTAGAGGAAAAAGACTAATTTTCATTTTAAAGTATAATTTGAAGAAGTGTTGTCAATGTAGAGTACTGTTATTGGAAATTGGGAAGAGTGTAGAATTTGATATGAAGATGTCCCTTTCTGTAAAATTTATTTTATGAATGTAGAAGTTATTCCTATCGAATGTTATCCGAATTTTTCTATTATGAATTTTGCACAAGTGAGGTGATTTTTAGTCTTAAATTGGCATAACTTTTTGCAGTGCATTAAAATTAAAGTTTAGTTTCATCCATTTTACCAATGGAGCAAAATAAATCCAAACTTATTTAATAAGACAGCAGGGGCAAACCTACTAGAAAAAAAGAAACATCCTTAATTAAAGGACACATCAACTAATTAGTTGATGTTTCAGTTTTATCTTTCTTCCTTATATTTTTTAATCTTGAGATAAATCATACTGAATTAGATTGTTTCTAACAATATTTGTGAGCATTTCAATGTTTATATAGTTTTTTAACACGATAAAAAGCGCAGTGGTGATAAAAACACATTTCACAGCGAAATGAAATCCTTCACTATCTTTTTCTACCTGAAAGGGGGGACGCTGATTTTTTCTCTCTAAATAGGGTATTTTAACGAATTAAGTATCTTTGAAAATTTATGTACGCAAAACACACACATGCTCCTCAATTGAGCGAAACATTTATCTTCCACAATTTTTTTAAGTTGAAAAGAACTTTTTAAAAGCATTAAATCTGTAACTTAAACTTTTAAGGCTCCTTTCCTTAAAACAATAAAAATAATTTTGTATTTATGATTTTTAGAACTATAATTAAAACAATTTAATTTACTTGTAATAATAACTTGTAAAGATGTGTACATGCTAAAAATTCATTTATTCAGTTCTTGTATATTTAAAAATTTTATTTGTTTCATTTATTAGTTTTCCTAAAGATGAAAGAAGAAAATCGTGGAAAAATCTAAACAGAAAAATTTTAAATCTTCTAAATACACCAAATTGTGTTCCAAGCGTTTCGAAACAAAATGTTTTCTTGTAGAAAAATTTGGGGGTACTTGGCTTAAAGAGCTGAAGCAGTACTTTCAATTTACCGGAAAATCTGAACAATCGTACAGCTGAAGAAATCCTTCCGAACCAAGATGGGTAGTGAACCAGATTTCCAGTAATGAGCCAGGTACAAATTTACTTTATTTTCTTAATCAAAAGGAAATGTTTTTGATTAAAAATTTCTAAGATTGATTGAAAATCAACCTACATAATTCAATATGCTAACCATTTCAGAATATTTCCTTCCAATACCAGTGAATAGTAAAATTATAATAAAAAATCTCATTTGATGACAATTCAATCAAAAGTAAACTACGAGCGGAGGGATGAAAAAATGCAAAAGATAACATTTCAATGGCTGGAGGCTACTTCGCTGTACAGTTGGGGAATGGCCGAAACTTATTCATGTTAAGGTGAAAAATTATTAGCAAAAGGTTTGCATCCTTTAAGCAAAATTGTATTTTTTTCCAGCTACAGTATTTCAGTACAATTGCCAATATACCAATAAACAAAATAATTCGGTATATTTTTCCTTTTAAATTGAAAATATAAAGAATAGGTTATCGAAAGCACGGTCTTTTCAATTCTTTACATTGTTAGTCTGAGCTCTTTTATAAGACATTAGCAATCTTCCATTCATCTGTATTTTTAGGTATTTCTGCAAATATTGGGCAGAAAAGAAAATTCTATAGGAGAGATTATTCAGCGAATGATATTACATCAAAAAAAGCAAAGGAAGTTTTAGTCATTGCTAGAGACAATCAGACAACTTACTGTAGGAAAAACGGAGCTTTAACAAAAAGGCTAAGATAATGAAAAAGCAAATCACATCCCTAAAAGAAATTTTATGTAAAAAAAGAGTATAAAGAAGAAATAAATGACAGAATCGGCTTCAAGGTATTAGAAGTGAGTATTGTTTGTTTATTTTTGTAGCACTTTTAATCACAATATTTGTAGAAATTATAAATTCTCAATGCCTTTATAGGAAACTAACTTATTTGTATATTACAATTATAATATATACTTATATATTTTTACACAATTTTAGCTTTCTCTCACTGGTTTTGCATTCGAGCTTCTTTAAAGGGTGGACAAAGAGAAAAGCAAAGAAAAATATCCCCCACAATTGTGTGCATTTGCCTTAACGCTGAACTTTTATTCAGCTAAAGCATACAACTATGTGCGCAAGACCTTTAGTTCCAACTTGCCTTATCCTGCCACTTTGAGAAAGTGGTATCAAGGTGTGAATGGCTCTCCTGGATTTACAGCAGAAGTATTTTCAGCTCTTGATGCTAAAGCTCAGGAAGCAAATAGAAATCATAAAAGAGCCTAATTTGTGGCTTAATCATAGATGAAATGTCAATCAGATCTCATTCAATGGAAAGTTGTGTGGCTTTGTAGATTTTGGTTCATCTGTTGATGATAAAATGCCTCATGCATTATGGTTAATTCTCTGAATTTGAACCATTGACATTTATGGTTAATTCTCTGAATGGGAATTGGAAGGTTCCTATCGCGCCTACTTTTTAACTAAGGGATTAAATTGTTCAGAAAAAGCTAATTTGATAAAAGAGGAATTATGTAGATTGCATGATATTGAAATTACAATAGTATAATTAACTTTTGATGAGCTGAGTACTAATATAGCCATTGTAAATAATCTCGGGGCTAGCATTAATGCTGAAAACCTAAATAATACTTTTCCTCATCCTACAACAAATCAAGACATGTATGTGGGTCATATTTTAAAGATCAGCATTCCACATGCCACTCCCTGTGCGTAATACAGGAAATGAAGTGCCGCGAAGTATAGACAAACTGGCTTTAGGACGATTTTCCCAGAGAGTTCAGAGACAGTTGCAGAACGATGACGCGAGAAGAGGATGGCGTATAGTCATGTCTAACCATGAAGTGAAATTGTTAACTATTCTTAATCTGTAAATATTCCCCCCTTTATTTGTAAATAAACTCTCTAATTGTTAATTATGTCGCTTTTATCCCTTTTGCTAAAGTAGAGATTCTGGATGCAAACTCATCCTAAAGTGGTTAGAGCCATCCCACATGTATCATTAGATGTATGTCATATGCTTAAATTGGTACGAAATACTTTGGCTAGTAAAGGCTCAATTTTCAATGAAAATAATGTAATTATTAACTGGGATTACATAGTGAATCTGGTTAACCACCAAGAAAACTATGACCTTCATACAGCAAATAAGTTGCGAAGGCGATATTGAATGGCAAAGAGAAAAATTGAAAGTCAAATTTTAAGTACGAGTATTACCAATTCTTTGGATTACTTATGTTATGATCTGCAGGCAGCTTAACGAATTTCAAGGTGTTTCACCAACTGTAAATTTTCTTAAAATTTTCAATCACCTGTTTGACATTAAATTCTAAAAATTTAGTAAGTAAAGGTTTCAAATCCCTTTTTAAATCATCCAATGAAAATTCATTTTTTAAATCAAACTGATACATATATTAGAGGACTTAAAGTTTCACATGATGGTGGTTCTATTCTCTCAAGCAATAGAAACATGGGGTTAGGGGATTTTTAACATGTATTAAATGTGTAGAATGCTTATATACTAATCTATGTGGATGTAAATATCCTTTAATGAAATTTTTAATAACCTACAAACTTTCTCAGGACCACATTGAACTTTTTTAGCGCAATTAAAAGTAAAGAAGGATACAACAATTCAACAGCTAGGTAGTTTAAAGCTGCGTACGTACGACTTCTTTGTCATCATGAAATAATGGCATCGAATAATGCCAACTGCATTATTCTTGATGACACATATTTTACATATCTATTCCTTGCGGAAGAAATATTTAAGTCAGATAAATTGCATTTATGCTCAGAGTGATAATGACTTTTCAACTATAACAAATAATGCAGAAAAATTATATATTCGGAGCAATATTCGGAAAAAATTAATTATTACATTTCTGATGTAGTCAGCTATATTTCTGGGTTTGTTCGAAAGTTAAGGGGAAATTAAATGTGCAGACTGTATCAGCTTTAAAAAATAATTCACAATTTCAGGAAAGCCTTCTTTTGCAGCAAAATGATAAGGGGGGATTAATTAGTCCTTCTGTGATGTAAAAATTTGCAAAATTGGAGAGAAACTTTAGAGTGGCCCAAGCTGAAGGAAAATTAATAAGAAAGAATATAATGCATCAACTCCTTATTCAAACTTTGCAAGAAATGAATACTATCTTTGATTCATTATATGAACACACATTAGATCAATCTCCTCTTGAAAACCACAGGCTATCACTGATAAAAGCTGTCTTATTTGAATATTTAAAAATAAAATTTTGTCATGTGGGAAAACAAATGACGGAAAAATTTCAACTTAGAAAAGTTCGAAGCATTAATAACAAAACCACAATATTTATAAGGGTCAGTAAATGGCTACATGTTTCTATGAGTTTTATTCAGTGGATTTAAAATGTGATGATGTGACAATAAATTTTATAAGTTTACTGTTTCTTATTTATCTTTATTTATAAAATATTGATTTCACACACAATAAGTAATACAAATTTAATATTAAAAATCCTGCACTTTTCCCACACACTTAAGATCACAAAAATTGTCAAGAGTTATTTACATGATAAATTTAAAAACCAGATATAGACACGGATGTAACTTATTTAGTTTTTGAATCAGAAATTTAAAATTGGGCAAAATAGCTAACAACTTCAAGTATATGGTTCCATCTTGTAAAGATTATCTGTACAACTTTTCATGTTAATAATACTTTTTTGCGTAACTGTCCTAAAATAAATTTGCGTTTACGAAAACATAAGCATTTAATGATCTTTAATATACACTGCTGGCCACCCAAATTGCAACACCAAGAAAGACGAGATATCACAACAAAATTTATTTTGTAGATAACATGTTGACCAAGTATAAAATGATTAAATTTATAGACTTCTGTGAAGTGTGGTTCCTGCCAAAATCAGTAGCCAGAGTAGCCGCCATTGTTGGAGATCACCGCTGCCACACGCCTCGGCATTGATTCAAAGAGACTTTGGATGTGTTCTTGGGGTACAGCAGACCAAGCAGCTTCCACACGTTGCCAAAGTTGATCTGGTGTGGCAGCTGGGGATGTATTCTGGGTCAATCGTTGAGCAACCATGGACCACAAGTAGATGGAAAAGGCGGGTTCTGGAACAGCGGTGCCGCGGTACCGGAAGTGACGTCACGTGGAGTTGAGTTGTTTTCTCCTGCTGCCGGAAGTGACGTCATAGACCGGAAGTTGAGTTGTTTTCTATTGCTGCCGGAAGTGACGTCGTAAACCGGAAGTTGAGTTTAGTTGTTTTCTATTGCTGCCGGAAGTGACGTCATAAACCGGAAGTTGAGTTTAGTTGTTTACTCCTGCTGCTAAAAATGACGTCATAAACCGGAAGTTGAGTTTAGTTGTTTACTCCTGCTGCTAAAAATGACGTCATAGGCTATAGGTTGAGTTTAGTTGTTTTCTTTTTAGTTTTTTTGGGATCTGGCAACACGAATATATATCTTTCGCAGAATGGCAACGAATTTATCATGGGAAGTGCATGTTATGAGCAAATTGCGGTGCCGTGAGTGACGTCACAGTCTGGATTGAACAAATTGCGGTGCCTTGTGTGACGGCAGACTCGGTATACGAGAAAGGACTCGTTCTTACATGTTTGATCATGTTCTCAATGCTGCTATGACGTCATCATGGGAAGTGCATGTTATGAGCAAATTGCGGTGCCTTGGTATTTTTTTTTTTTTTTTTTGCGTGTCAGATCATGTCCCCTGATACAAGTTCCTGTGTAGAAGCCTGTTTTCATTTCATTTCCAATATAAGTACTGCGGTGAGTTGTAATAGTCCTGCTTGCAGTTTTTTTTCATTGGTTGTCAACCGGTTTTCTGTTTGGAATAAACGACGTTCTCATCTGACCATCGCATTTTAAACTCTGAGGTCCTTTAGTGAACAGTGACTCTATCTCTTGCTGGGCCGCGGTGGCCCGGTTGGAAGAGTAACGGACTAGCAACCGAAGGGTTGCGAGTTCGAATCCAGCCAAAACACCGTCGTGTACAAAGGGGGCTGGTGCACGTTAAATCTGTCGTGGCCCCAAACGTCCTCACGTTGGCGTGGTGTGGAAGTTTGGAGAGTGGGGTGCCAGCTCAGGTGTTGCCTCGTCATCTGACCGTGGTTCAAAATTACGTGGTGTTGTCCTCGGATCTTTCCCTCTGGGATTGATCCCGGACCGTCACCAATAGCCCGTTGTGTTGCTCCAGTGTGACGTTAATTGAAAATACCAAAATACCAATACTATCTCTTGCTTTACTGAAAACCTTTTCGTGAAAAAAAAAAACTTTCAACCTAAAAGCTAAGGGGAAAAAATATGAAGCGTTTCAGCAATCAACCTAAAATGTGTAAAAGAGTTCATTTTGATGATCAAGTGGTTCAATCTGAAGTTTCTAAATTAACGATGCAGTCACTTCCAGACACCATGTTTCATCTTGGAAACTATTCATTTATGTTGATTAACAACTTCATCGGCTCTACTCGAGTGCATGTGCGAAAATTTGCTTTGAATGGAAATGGTGACTTGCAACCAACAAAGGAAGGTATCTCCCTACATCCAAAAACATGGGATATTCTGATGAGAAAGGTAAGCAATTTTTTTGCACATGCTGCTGACTCTGACGTTAAAGTTTTACAGAAAGAAGTCTGTCTTTCGAAAGTGTGTGATAACGGAAAAATGGACTTGGTTTTACAAAGAGTATTTCAAAAAAGAGACCATTCCTTACAATTCCTACCCAACTCTATTTTTCTGAATTCTGATCAGTATTTTAAACTGTGTGAACACTATGAGAATGTATCGGATATACTGAAAATATCGCTTTTGAAATATTCCCTACCATATTATGTGAAAATGGAAGTGCAAAAGAACTTTCCCAGTGAGATTTACAAACTCTACTATGGTGATCCTGATAACCCTGAGGGTTGGAGAGAAGTTACAACTTCATTGTGTAAGTGCCTAAAGGATATTATAGCGCTTAACATTACTCTTCTTTTGGACTGTTTAAGTTGTAAAAATGAAATTATCGATCAATCTGTACATACATGCATGAACATGAGTGTTGATGAACGCTTTTGCGAATTCTTTACTCCAGCCTTATATTCTATAAACTGGAAAGATTTTGCTTTTAACTTTGTGAAAGAAAACCATGGAATTATAAACTTTTTTTATATAATATTTGAGGGTGACTTTTTTGAATGCTTGAATACAACTGATGTTTTCAATAATATCAGAAATATGTATGTAAAAGATCTGTAAAAATAAGTATAATATATTCTCTAACAAATGTAACTGAGTAACATCTTACGTGCTTTTAATAAATGTTGATGTTTTTCAATGGTGTGTTATTAAAATTATTCTTTAACAATCATGAATTACTGTGAGAAGTTTCAAAGAATTTTTACCATTTTTTTTAATTATCTAATTTAAAGAACATAAACTAAAATTAAGTTTAATTTAATTACTAGAAATAGAAATTCTTTTAAGCAAAATGTTTTACTCAGAAATTAGAATATTAATTCAGATATTAGAAACACTATTTCTTTTTTATTCTTAAAAATTATTTCCCATGAAAATTTCTATTAAAAGTCATCAATAATCACATCAAATGCTTCAAAATGAAAATGTCTTTAAGTCTAATTTTTAGAACATATTAACATAAGAATTACATTACTAGGTCTTTAAGCAAAACATTTTAAGCAATATAATAGAAGCTATTTCAGAAAAAAGACAGGTTTTATAAATTAAACACAATAAAAATTCATAAGTGTTTAAAATAACGAATTTTATTTCACCATATACTTTCAAGAAAAAAGTTACATAAATTCCTCCTGTTATAAGCAACAGTAATTTTCATTTTCAAAGTTCTGCATAAAATATCTAATTTTAAGAAATAAAGCAAAGCTACATTTTTTTTTATTAAATTGTTAATTAAACTTTTAACAAAAAAAAATTGTTTAAATCAACCACAAGAGAGTTCCTATAGTTAAGATTAATCAACAATGAATGGTTTAATGCGAGATTGTTTTAAACGAACTCAGATCTCAATGCTTTTTTTCAGTCTAATTTTCAGAATACATAAATCCTGTAAATTTTTTTTTAGCTTTACTGCATTACTAGAATATTTATTTAATCAAAACATTTTTTTAAGCAAATATATTAGAAACACTACAAACAAATATAAATAACATAACATTTAATAAAAATATGTAACTAACTACAAAATTGATAATATACAGAAATAGTTACGTGCAGTTTCATATCAGTTAAATAGTAATTGATAACATTCTTTACAATATTTAATTAAAATGAGGTTACCTCTCGCAGTTCATGATGCCCCCAAGCGTATGTTGAAATACCGTCCTCGGAGACGAATCTTTTTTCATCACCCGGGGACAGTGCAAGTTTATTCATCTTTGAAGTAAATACCTCGTGTCCCACACTTCGAATGCTTTGCATCGTTGTGTATCGCTCATTTCCAGCAAATACACAATTTTTATAATCCTCGAAGGTTATTCGATTCTTCAAGGCCGGTTTCCTCACACCTTTTAATTTTTTTACAAGGTCTCCTCCTTCCACTCTGTAGCAGTACACTTTGCTGCGGAGTGCTGCAAATTCGATCATAATACGACCTCCACATTCATCTTTCATGAGCCCTAATTTCTTTTTGTTGAGTAGGGGCAAACCAAACACATTGTTTTGAGGATAATCTGATGTGTCGAAGAGATGAAGAGAATCTTTCATATCCTCATACACATCATGTGTTTCTACTTTGAGAATTAAAGAGTCTGTGTCGGTATACATCAGACGAATGTTTCTTCCATACCTCGCTTTCAGGTGGTTGTAAAAAAAGTCATACATAAGTATTTTCGAATTATCTAAAATAGCCATTCCAATTGTGATTGCTTTGTTGAATACTATCTCGGATTTTCGGAGGTGAATTGCCGCCAATTGAGGAGTAAAAATTGTTCGATCAACAAAATTCGGCTTCGCAATCAATTTTTCAGCTTGTCTTGTGCTGCAGCATAAGCGGATATCTTTTCTTCTCCTCACATCCTCCATACATTTTCCGAAAACACTGTTGTTCATCAATTTATAAAAATCCTTTTCGAAGGCATTTAAGGCCGCTGTTCTTAGATTGGTATTATGTTCTATATAGGGCTTTAAAAAGGGCATTTGTTTAAAACGAAGAATTCTGTGTATTTTACTGAGCTTTAGTCCATTCTGAATATAAAACTTCAAATTTCTGTAATGAACAATATAATTTTTCTTGTCTTCTAATGTGAGGAGAAGCCGTTTTTCCTTGCAGCCGGGAGGAACTTGACTGGAAGGAGCTAATGGATAATCATTATGATTTTCATGCAGCTCATGAGGATAGTCCAGATCGACTTCTAAAATGAAGCCAAATTCGTCTTCGTCGGATGTCTTTAATATATCGGGTGTATAATCCACCCATTCGAAAGTGTTGAGTGGAAGTGGCTGGCTCATGGCCCAACCATACAGATTATTTGCATCTAAGTAAAGCAGGTATGAGTCGGGCTCACAAGCATCATACTCGGACATATATTTGTTATTCGATCGGGCATAACGGTGACTGCATTGGGACACACCACCTCTTATCCCTTTTTCAATAAAAAGCAATTGTTCGTAATCGTGAAGAAGCTCAATTTGAACTCCAGTAAACTTTAACATAGCATCGAATGAAAGTCCAGGGGCAGTATAGTACCATGCCATATCCAAACCATACGTCCGGAAACAATTTCTCCTAAAGGCTTCTAGCACATCGGCTAGTAGCAAAACATCTGTTTTTACGTACAGGTCGGTGTATTCACCCAAGTCCTTTAGTTGAAATTCTTTCCAGACGTGTTGGGCATGTAAGTATTCCTCGTCGCTGATGTTACATTCGTTCAGAAAGCTGTAAAAAACTTCATGGCTGGGAAGAGACGTTTCATTGAATTTGCACATGTCGTCCATGTAATCATAAGGATAAACACCCTTCCGCAGCAGCATATCCACTTTCGAAGAAGGAAAGAAGGTTTTCATATGCTTGAATTCCTCTTTGTGCAAATTGGAAACCAAAGTTTCTAAACTACTCGGCATGAAACGGTAGGAATCCAGGAAGCGCAATCGAATCTTTCCTACTTGCTTGCTGAACGAAATGTATTTTTCCTCATTCTCAGCAATCAACTGGATTTCCTTTTCGTCTAGACCAAGTTCTTTAACTATGAAATGCGAATCGTATCCCGACAAGTTGTGCAGAAAAACCGGGATAAAATTCGGCATTTGATGCTTTAAATTGCAGTTATTGCATGCTGCTCCTCTATAAGCCCCTGTGACGTGGTCGTGATCGAAGACTTTGTAATTTGTTACTGAAAATTCACAATTACATAGATAACACAAAGTTTTTGTGAAATGTTCCAATTTTTTCTCTTCGTTGAGGCGTTCCATTGGAACTGTAGCCTTGTATATTTCAGCAATTTCTTTAGCTTCTTCCACCAGCATCTCCATAAATTTTTTAGGCGCTGCAGCTCCTCGGTAAACAACAGGTGCCTTATATTGTCCATGGGAATATAAAATATAGTAACAAAAGGAGATACACTTATGCTTTTGATATGGCATGGAGAAGGAGGCTCTTAGGTTCGGCTCACACACATCAATTTTTTCTGTAAGCGCTTCAAAATCAGCAACAATGATAAAAGGAATTTTTTGCTGATGTTTTGTGTTTTTAAATGAAATAAAATCACCTTTCAGGGGCATTTTTACTTTCGCCACATCATGCTCGGAGCACAACACTTGATGCTTTGACAAAAGTTCTGACGACCCGAAAGCATTGAGGCAGCGACGGCAAATGTACTTTCTATTTTTGTGATTTGAAATTTGAGATGACACCAAACGCGAAAGATCTTTAATCCACGCGTAATGGGCAGTGCCTTCAGTTTTCAAGTATAGAAGGTCGATGTGTGAGGAATTACATACTTTGCTTATACACAGAGGATAGATTTTAAATTGATCATTGTAGGAAAACACATTTATAGAAATATTATTGCGCTTTTCAAATTTTGGAATATCAGAGAGACTCACCGGAAATAGTATTCCATCAAAGTTCAACGAATCAGCATGCGATTCGTAGTGTGATTGTCTATGAGCATTTTCATCAACGGGATGCAGGGCTGACAAAACGGCCCATTTGAAGCACTTATTGTCATCATTTTTAACATTTATCACCGCATGTTTTTGCTGAATCAATGGTGGCAAAGGAATATAGGATGTGGCTTTTAAAGGATTGTAACTATTTACTCGCAATTCCAAATACAAAATTTCCATCAGCCGCCATCCAGACTCTTTTTGCTCAAATTCCGATGCTTCTCGACACAACTTGTCAGCAGCTTTGGCATAAAAATTTGCCAATTCTGTGGTTCGAAGCACTACATCGGTTTTTGTTTTGAAGTATTTAACTTCGTCAATATATCCACCGTCCACAGTTTTTTCATATCCGCAAAACAAGCGAAAATTGACTTTTAGTTCACGTTGCGGTAAAATGTCATTCAGATGATCACACACATCGACTTCCACCGAATTCAGGAATCTCTGAATGTCCAAGAACCCAAGAGAGTTTTCTATTCGGTATGTCTCCAGCACACCGTCAAAAGCACGTTCACTTTGTTGCAGGTTGACACGTCTCAAACGAGGCCTCTTCTCTTTCGGTTGCACAATATTCGATTCAGATCGCTTTTTCGATGACCCAGGAACAGGTTTGTTATGAATCTTACGATGACGTTGTAGAATATCTTTGCGATTAAACACAGACTCACAAATATCACATGAGAATGAGGATGTTCCGCTATGCTTTACTCTGTTATGCCGCAACAAACTTTTCTTAACCGTGAAAGAAACGCCACAAACTTCACAAGAAATCATATCGAAGTTATATTCAGCAGTAATCTCAATTAAAACGTTTCAGCAAACTCAGATAATGGTGCTCACCAAAGGCTGAGAAAAAAAGCAAGTAAAATGCAATGATCCACCTAAAACGTCTTTATATCTGCTGGTTAAAACTTATTTCTATTGCCACTAAACATGGAATAAATAGTTGACAACCAATGAAAATATTCCAAGAAGCACTAATACTACTCAATGCGTTATCTAAACTTGAAATGAAATGAAGACATGTTTTTGCTGGAACGCCACGTGGTGTTAACAATGCATGGAGGAATGTTGTTAGAACATGTTTTGCAGGAAAGTCGCGCGATGGTGTTGACAATGCATGGAGGAATGTTGTTAGAACATGTTTTGCAGGAAAGTCGCGCGGTGTTAACAATGCGTGGATTGTCGCAGATGCATATCAGTGACTAGACTTATTATCTTGAAGTGAGAGGGTCCCTTCCAGTGTAGATAAAACTATTTACCATACAAATGTGAAAGATTACTTTTAAGATTAACTTACTAAACAAGACATTAGCATATGGCATTATGTCAAAAGGTGATGAGCTTCGTCTAAGTTAATGTAATTTTATAAAATAAAAAAAAAGAAACAAGTCAATGTAGTTAGATAAATAAAACATTTTTTTATTAATAAGGTATCCATGACATAATTTTCATATTAGATCTTGTTCTACGCTTAGGATTAACAAAAACCTTCGGAATATTCAGTTCGTGAATGGCATTCAAAAATTGAGAAAATCCATTTATTTCTTCTTTGTTAGATGCATCATTTACAACCGATTGAATCAAGTCGATCACATTAGAGTGTGGAATCAGCTTTCCCTTATGAATGATTTCTCCTCTCTCATTCCAGTTTATGACGTGTTTGTGCTGTTTTAAAAATGATAAAATGTTTCTAGTCATAGTCTTTTTATTTCTGGGCGCTGCATTTAATATCAGCTGATCAAGAATTTCAGTTGAAGGTTCCGTTTTGATAGAGATTTCCTCGGACGATTCATGAACCGGAAGTCTTTCTCTCTGTTTCTGACCAGGAGTAGTTGTGTATATTTCTTCAACAGGTTTCTTAATAGAGGGATTATGTGTTTCAACATGAATACGCTTTTGAAGAACTTGATGGTAAAGCTTCACTTTTTCATCGTCAGAAAGCATGCGTTTCAGTATTGCAGACATTTCTTTGTCCAGATTCGATAAGTTTTCTTCGGTAGGTACATGTTTTGAAAGTTGATCATGAGGTACCAGAACAAATTTTTTCGCAAACTCCATTACTTAGCAATAAGACTTGTTAAAACACTCAATGCGGCTGGAATCAGCAAATTTAAAAACCCTCCTTTTTGTACTAAAAGCTTGCGCTTCACATACAACGGTGTTTTTTTATCAGCCAATTTTCTGAATGTTGTTTTGTATTGACGGAATCGAGCTTTTTGAGCTGGTCTTAAAGACACATTGCCTTTTATAAGATTTAAACAATATTCACAGATGCATTTCAAAGTTGATTTCGGAACTTTCCTTATCAAGGATTTCCTCAATTCAGGTTTGCTTGCACTAATGGCCAGCAGTTTTTGAACGTCTTTCTTATTCGGTGGCATACTTCAAACTAAATTGATACAACTAATGTCGTGGTTGATAAACATACGTTGTTTCTCCTGGTAATATGTTGGTTCGCAAACGCATGGACTCCTCGGTATCAGGTTTTAAATCAATCAATAAATAACTCTAAGGTCTCATTGTTGCGTCTTGAAAAGCTTCCATGAAAAATTTTGTATTATGAGGATACAATTGTCTTCCAAGATGCGTAATTTGATTGATATCTCTACGTGACTTGAATAAAAACATATAATGGCTGTTTAGCGATACTTCTCTGAACTCTTTACCTTTATGAAAAATATTTTGAGTCACTGTGATGATTGATAGATTGAGATGATGTGAGCCTTTAGTATACAAATTTGTTAAACGTTTATCGTTTCCGCATTCAACCATTAGATCATCGATAATGAAGAGTGTATTTCCATCCAAATAATTTTTAAAATTCTCTGGGAATCCCTCCACAAAGGTCACATTTGTTATCTTTTCATACAAATCCTGATAGATACCGTAAAACCATACAACTTTGTTGATATTTGCATGAATCACCTCTGTTCGGTGTTCGAGAAGTTTTTTTAAAAAGTATGACTTTCCACATGAAGTCGGGCCTGAAACTAGAGCAGTAAAAGGATGTCGTAGCACTAAAGGATTCATTGTGTCAAATGAAGAAAGAAAAGTCATTTCATCTAATTTATAATATTTTTTTTTATTGAAACAATTTCACATATAAATTATGGTTTCTTTTAACATAATTATACATAATAATATCATTATTCATTGAATCATGTCCAAACTTAGATAGAATTTGCTTAAAAGAATTATTTCTACATCGCTGTTTAAGGTAATATATGCAGTATTGTCCACAAACAGCTGTTCTGAAGTTTTGTAGCGGGAAATCGTTGTACGTCACATTGGAAAATTTTTTAAAATAATAGCGGATGTAATTGTTGAAAACTTGAGGGGAACGTCCAAAGGAGTCAAAGAATTCTATATTTCTCGACGATCTCAGAAAAACTGCTAACCAGTGAGTACCTTCTTCGTGAGCAGGATCTGTGTTAATAACCATGGCTGCTGGATAATGATTCAATCGCATTGGAATATTATCACAGGCAAACACGCCAATGAAACAATGTCTTGTGTAAGCATCTCTTTTCAGAATTTCATTTATTTGAATTGAATTCATATTGAAAAATCACATAATACATTGCGCGACTTGGTTATTTCAATAACACTTTGAAATTCGGCATATACCAACACTGAAATGGTCTTTGGTAGAGCAGATGCGAATTTCAATTCTATGCGTAAATTTCCTTGTTGTATCAAATTAAGGTGGTTTCCATCGCAAAGATCCGGAGTCAAGTCGAAGGAATATAATGAATATCCTTTTGCAAACTCATCCCTATTTATGTATATTCCTTTGTCTGATATCAATTTTCCACTTCCTAACAGTAGACTGTTATATGCTCTTATATATTGATCGCTAGAAAAATCCGGTGTGATAGGTTTGAAAGCGATTGGATTTCCATCCACATACACACCGATGAAGTTTAAATCATAGTGTTTGAATTCCAAAGGGTTCTTCTCAAAATTTCCATTGAAAGCTTCATTGTCTATGGTGGCGATAATTAGTTTATTTGGCATAGCACCGAGAAAAACATTATCCTGCTGGAAACTATAACTTCCACCTGAGACGGCGTACATTTTACATAAAATTCGATCAATGGGATATTTAGCGTTTGATTTCTCAAGAGCCTTTGCATGTCCTATTAGAACACCTGGGGACAATTTTTGTTTCCTTATAAAAATAGAAGCATGATCAATACTGATGGTGTAATTTGCTTTCTGCAAAGCCATCAGACAGAATTCCGGCTTGTTTCGTATCAGTCTAATCTTCAAATCCACCAAGTTCAGTAAAAGTCTATCTTGGTGGAATATATCGCAATGCAAGTTTCCAATCATATCTAAAACTTTGCTTTGGGCAGTCATTGATGTCCTTTTCTTTAAACCTTCGTTTCCTTTCGATGGATCATTTTCCCCAATATGATCGGCTGTGTCTTTATAAAAACCTTCCGAGGTGAGAAAACTTTTCTTGTAATCCGAACCGTAATTTAGCAAAGTTTCGATGTAAGCTCTGTATGGATACGTATTACTGGACGATGAAATCAGACGATCATTCAAACTCACATCTACTTGAGAAAACAGGGAATGCAAGAACAAATTTATAGGGCCTACAGGTTCAGTATCGGGTAAGTCGGCGCCGTTCTTTAAAATGCGTACTTTTAAATAAAGCTGTGTGGCTGATAAATCAATGTATTCCTCGCCGCTCCCCGAAATATTAAATTCTATGGGTGACTCATCTTGTATATTTGCAATTGGGTAGTATTCCAACCATTGTCCTTTTTCTATTGATGTTTGTGTCGGAGGAGTTAAAAACAAATCAAGCTCGCTCTTTACTGAGGGATAGGAATCATTACGTATTAGAGCCATGTTATGGATAGTCGAAAATATCTGACGTGCTCTGCTTGCGAGATTTCTTTCGAATGAAGCGTTTCTTAGTAAGACGTTTCCTTTTATGTCCACCAACCATCGATTTCACTTTGGTTGCTGCTTTATCAGATAGAACACTTGCTGCCTCTTTTGCTCTTTCTTTTGCTGACGCCTTCAGATTTTTCCCTTGTACGTAGTCGTTGGCAATATCCACCCCAGTCTTGAAGGCCTGTTTTCCAAAAACCTTTGCACCAGATTTGAATAACGGCAGAATCATTCGGTACATACTTCTAAAAATACCTCCAATACCGCTACCTCTTTGTAAAGAAACTCCCTTGTAGAAAGATAAACCATTTCCAGCTTGATTTGAATAGTATTCCTCGTAAGAACGAGTGCAGCAATGATATGGTTGATACATGACTTACAAATGCTTTAGACGAAAATGTAGTTTCACGATCACTTTCCCACGTTCAAATGACACGTATCGTCCTGTGTGCGTCTTTATAACTATTTCGATGGTCTGAAAATTTTTTCTAGAAATCGAATAATAATGAGGTCTATCGAATAATTCATGTACCATCTGACCGTCTATACCTCGAACTGTAACGATGCGTAATAGGGGAGCAACGACACCACCGACCACTTGAGACTCAATTATATCTGTATACACGTACAGCAATTGTAAGTCAACATTAGGATCTGCCACAAAAGGACTCTCAATGCTCAAGGTTTCAGAAACATTATTTTCCCCAATTATATTATTGGGCTCAAAACCCAAACATTGCGCTAATCCATCACTCAGTTTCAACTTTGAACCTTTAAACAACTGAAGTTTAACTTTCTTATTATGTTTATTGTAATTCATTTGTATTTGAATGCGTTTTTCAAAAGCGTTTATAATGTCTTGCGGTGTTTCATAATAACCGCATGGAATACTGTAGTTCATTTTTCCACCAGAACCTAAATCATACTCATATTTATTGTTACCGTGAGTAACATTATTCCACATTTTTGGATAGATCAATTCAACTATGCCGCATTCCCATTCTCCAGACAGTTCAAAATTCTTCGGAAGTCTCGTTATGTAATGAGACAGAGCATTATCAGTGAAAACATCAATGCTTCCATCACTAGGAAGAGTTATGTAGAAACTCATTTTTCTTTATACAAATGATTGCTTTCTTACTCTCACACGTCTTTTATAGGGAAAACAAATTTCTGGAAGGTATCCAATCATTAAATTTATTCGAATATCCCTTAAACTTTACGAAGTACTCTATCACGTTTTTCCTCTTCCTCTTCTTCAGAACTTTATCCACTGGAAATTTTTCACTGTTCGCTACTTGTTGCAATTCTTCAGCATAAAATGTACCTTGAATGTCTTCATGTAACAAATCCTTAATTTTATATACGGGTATAGGGTTGGACACTAATTCGCGTATTACAAATAATTCTTCTGACCAATTACTTTCATATCCTTTTTCGAACGTTATTTTCTGCTTTGAAACTCTTACAATATCTCCCACTTTAAATTTGAAAATAGGTTTCTTACGCATCTGAAGTGCATCCCCATAAAGTTTTTTACGGACTTCATTTTCATTATCAATATTTACGCTAGATGGTTTTCTACCGATGCTCGAGTGAACGGTATTGTTGTAGCTGTGAACCAACTTTTTCAAAACATTAATGTAATTGAAAGTGTTAGCATGAGTAAAATATCGCCACATACGGGTTTTAAGTGTGCGATTGTAACGCTCAACAACGCTTGCTTTTGTCTCATTAAATGTAGAAAAGAAGTGAACTCCCTGAGATTTTAAAAAGGACTGAAATCGTGTATTCAAAAATTCTGAACCACGATCGCTTTGCAATTTCAAAGGTTTGCGTTCCTCAAATATAATTTTAAAAGCTTCCACTATACTTTTACCAGTTTTATATTTCAAAGGTATAGCCCATGCATATTTCGAAAATACGTCAATCACAGTTAACAAATAGCAATATCCTTGGTTGAATTTGGAAAGACTTCTTAAGTCAACTAGATCTGCTTGATACTGCACTTGTGCACCTGAAACGTAAACGCGGTTACGGGGAAATACTTTTCTAATTGGTTTATGTAAAGTATATGCACGTTCCTTTTGAAGCATAGATCTTATGTCTTTAGCAGGGACTTTAAAAAATTTCTTTAAGGTTTGAACATTTCCCAATCCAGCAGGATGAGCAACGTCGTTGAATACTTTCTTCACCTCTTCCATGACTGATTATTTTTTGTGGAAGACTAATACATTTATATAGCTAAGATCGGTAGATATTCGTGGCCGAGTGGTTTAGTTGATCAAATACTCGGAGACGAGTATCTTTTGACACGCGTTCAAGTCCTGAAAAAGTAGATAATTTTTCTCTATATAAAATTTAAAAAATTGTCTCTTCATTTTAAAAGTGATCGCCAGATGGCCCCACGGGTACCGAAGGTATCACTAAGTCATGACGTCACACAAGGCACCGCAATTTGCCGAACACGCCAGACTGTGACGTCATAGCAGCATTGAGAACATGATCAAACATGTAAGAACGAGTCCTTTCTCGTATACCGAGTCTGCCGTCACACAAGGCACCGCAATTTGTTCAATCCAGACTGTGACGTCACTCACGGCACCGCAATTTGCTCATAACATGCACTTCCCATGATAAATTCGTTGCCATTCTGCGAAAGATATATATTCGTGTTGCCAGATCCCAAAAAAAACTAAAAAGAAAACAACTAAACTCAACCTATAGCCTATGACGTCATTTTTAGCAGCAGGAGTAAACAACTAAACTCAACTTCCGGTTTATGACGTCATTTTTTAGCAGCAGGAGTAAACAACTAAACTCAACTTCCGGTTTATGACGTCACTTCCGGCAGCAATAGAAAACAACTAAACTCAACTTCCGGTTTACGACGTCACTTCCGGCAGCAATAGAAAACAACTCAACTCAACTTCCGGTCTATGACGTCACTTCCGGCAGCAGGAGAAAACAACTCAACTCCACGTGACGTCACTTCCGGTACCGCGGCACCGCTGTTCCAGAACCCGCCTTTTCCATCTACTACCACATGTTTTCTATCGGCGAAAGATCCGGAGAGCGAGCTGGCCAGGGAAGCAATTCAATCTGGCGATTGACGAAGAACCCTTGGACAATGCGTGCCACGTGTGGTCGCGCATTATCCTGTTGAAATATGGCTGTGGGCAAGCCCTGAAGGTAAGGAAGGACAACTGGCTCCAACACCTCGGAGATGTAGCGCTGGCTGTTTAAAGTACCGGCAATGCGTACTAAAGGAGTGCGAGAGTGATATCCAATACCGCCCCATACCATAATACCCGGTGCAGGACCAGTGTGGCGGTGCATAACGCAGCTGTTCAGCATCCTCTCTCCACGGTGTCTCCAGACTCGAGTCCGACCATCGTGGTGTTGCAGACAGAAGCGTGACTCGTCAGTAAAGACAATTTCATTCCATTCTGCCGTCCACATCCTTCTTTCATCGCACCATTGGCGGTGGAAACGTCTGTGGTTCTGCGTCAAGGGTAGACGAAGCAATGGACGTCTTGCGAACAGACCACTCTGCTGTAAACGGCGTCGAATGGTACGCGCAGACACTGGATGATGCGGTACAGACTGAATGTGCTGTGCTATGGTTCGTGATGTGGCTGAGCGATCCGTCACTGTCATACGCACAATATGCCTGTCATCACGTGAAGTGGTGCATTGAGGTGGATGCGATCGAACACGTCGGTCCCTCGTACCCTCCTGCATCCAACGATCACATATCCGCATTACAGTTGTTTGGTTTCGTCCAACACGACTACCGATTTCCCTGAAAGATAATCCACAATCTCGGTAGGCCACTATCCTTCCTCTGTCGAACTCGGATACTTGATCAAAAGATGATCGCTGTTTTCTACGAGGCATAATTGATCGTTTTTTTGAAAAAACCACAAGAAAAACACAATTGCCGTACATGAAATCGTCGAAATCTCCAAGCCTTAAATAGCGCTTTGAAGTGGCGCCACAGGCGCGCGTGATGTGCGTCTGCGCTGAAATTCTAATCATTTGCATATCTCACCTCCGCTAATGCATGTTGTAAATTTCATATTATTTGTATGCTTCCTTCAGGGTGTTGCCTTTACGGTGGCCAGCAGTGTAGATGAAAGCTTTCATTGGTGACCCGGACTTGATTTGAGCACGCAACTTTATCTGTTTTCACTATTTTTATTTTATGCATCAGTAAAATATTTATTCAGGCAGTCATTTCTTAACTTGTGCATTTATTTTTCAATTTATTCCAACTCGTGTTAACCATATTAAGTTTAAAAAAGGAAGTTAGAATTATTTTCTGCTATTAAATCTTAAAGATAATTTTCACAACACCTAATACAGTTGTTAAAGACAAATATATAATATATTGAATTAAAGGTCAGGTTTCAGACAACTATCTTACACAAAATTTTAACCAGTAACGATATACTTATGAGCATCCCCTAACCCTTTTAACATTTTCTCTTAATATACAATTGCAAAAGGTAACAAACAGCCCAGATAAATCAAACCAGCAGTACAGGACCGATCTCGACTGTGGGTCTGGTAAACCTGTGCGGAGGACTATCTGAACTGCAGGCTGGTTAAGCCGATTTGGAGGACCGGGCCTGAAAAAATATTTGGAGGATTGTTTCTGGATTGCGGGCTAGGTAAAACTGTCCTGAGGGCCGTACCTGGACGGCGGGCAGGTGAAACATGTCCAATATCTGGTCTGCTGTTCTAATAAACATATCCGACGGGGCTTATTCGGTTTGAGGGCTGGTTAAACATGCCCAGAGGGCCGTATCTGAACTCCAGACCTGCAATCAATCTATTCACTGCGACGTATTTATCTTACACGTAAGGATTTTTTGTATACGTGCTAGTTAAACTTGATCCCAATGAGAAGTTAAGCTAATTATATAAGAGCTCAAATTGCTAAAAACATTAAAAAGTTACAAATTCGATAAATATTCAGTAGTATTCACATTCGTATCGCCTAAAAATGTTTAAACGTAACTGAAATTCAAGAACCATTCAGTATTATACACATTCGCATCGGTAACTTTTTATAGGTAAATGTTATGTCGCAAAGAGAGAAGCGATAAAAAAAAATCAATCAACCAAGCTGAATTTTCGCGTAGCAATCATGTTACTACTAGCGACATGTTGCTCCCACTTTTTGAATCTCTTCTCAATACGATACTAAGTCTACTTATATTTCACATCTATGGAAAGAACCGAAGACAACACCTGATAATTTCGAACCACGGTCAGATGACGGTATAAACAAAATGATTCGTGAACTACGGAATGATGAGTAGGTTTTTTGAGTAAAGCATTTTATACGCACGCGAATATTAGGTAGGTAGTTAAATAACGTCCCACAGGAGTAACACAACGGGCTATTGGCGATGGTCCGGGATCAATCCCTAAGACACAAATAAAAGGAAGTGAAGTATAAGACCATGCTTCCCAAATCTTTATATTCACGTTGGCGTGGTGTGGAAGTTTGGGGAATGGGGTGCCACCTCAGGTGTTGCCTCATCATCTGACCGTGGTTCAAAATTACGTGGTGTTGTCCTCGGATCTTTCCCTTTGGGATTGATTCCGGACCGTTACCAATAGCCCGTTGTGTAGCTCCAGTGCGACGTTAATTGAAATACCCCAAATCTTTATGTAAAAAAATGAGTTTTTACCGATGTAAATTCAATTACCAACCAACCACAAGGGTTGTATTTCAATTAACGTTACACTGGAGCAACACAATGGGCTATTGGTAACGGTCCGGGATCAATCCCAAAGGGAAAGACCGAGGACAACATCACGTAATTTTGAACCACGACCAACCACAAGGATCACCTAAACGAGAACGTTAAATGTACCTAAACGAAATTCGTAACTGTAACTTGTGCATGACTAGCTGTTTTGTTACAGAAGATATGCAACTCAACTTCAAATTTGGTATTAAGTAAAATTTTTGTTTACGTAAATTGTATGAATGTTCTTGCATACAAAGGATTATTAATTTTGTAATATCAAATAGTTAGAAGTCTCAGTAATTTAATCATGCAAACAATGAGTGACAGTTAGATTTGTGAAACACTTTAACTATCATTTGTGTAAGTTAGATAATGTATTTCCCTTACAAATGTAATGGTGTCGAAAGTTTGCTTTGTAATTGTGACATTTAAGTTTTTCATGTATAATTAAAAATGAAAATATTGTTAGTCACATATTTATTTTTTAAAGTAAAATTTTATTCATGTCTGTTGTGAATAGCGTCAACATTTATTAAAGAACTTCTTTTTGAGTTTTCAAGGAATGTTCTTAATTTTTCCTGCTATTTACAATCTATTCGATTGTGCTATTGTATTTCAATTGCGAATGATGATTTAATCATTCGAATATGGCAATAGTTTTGTAACTTCAAAAGAAAACTTCACAAAGAATTTATAACAATTCTAAAACTTTTCAATGTTAGGCATTTTCAGATAACAACGAAATGTTCATGATTTCTTCTGAATTTTTGTTTTCGTTCTTATCCTACATTTAGAACACAATTTTGGAAAACCATGTTTTTTTGATTAAACAAAGAAAGTACTAATTAACTAATCAAAATTTTATTTGCATATTGCCCAAAAAATGCTGTGGTACAGCAAAAAATTCTTGACCAAAATTTAAATTGAAGATAGATTCGATTTTATTTCTAGACAAAACTATTGATATTTTATCATAATATTCAAATGTTCTCCAATACTCATAATCAGAACAAGAATATTGTTGACATGTCAACTTTTTTGGTATAGCATTGGTAGATAATGCTCATACATATAGAAATTCTGTTTGCATTCTTCGGATTCTGGATATGCATGGTTTCTTGATCATTGTTTGATACTTTTGAATTTTGTTCATTTAGTAGGGTTTATTAGGTCATTTTTCAATGTTTTGCATTTTTGAGTTTAGTTGTTTTTGTTCTGAATTTAAATCAGATTGGTGTTTAATATTCCCTGATCATAGTCTTGTTCAATTTCATTTTTATAACAAGCACATTACAAATTGCTTATCTGTCAGCTTCTGGTGCCCAAAAATCCATGATCTTCCCTTCAATGTAAAAGAAATCCTTTATTTTTTAGCTTCCTATTTGTGGGTGTCCAACTTGAAACAAGTCTAGCTGACTGATAATTTAGAAAATTTTGATAGTTTGGTACAAATAAAATTCTTCATTTTAAGCATGACAGCTAAAAGTATGAATTTAGTTTACAAGGAAACAATTGTTTTAACTGCTTACCCTAAAAAATAAACACTCCATGACAAATCAATACGTAAAGATGCCAATAAAGAGAATAAGATGCTAACCTCAAATTTTATGTTTCTAGAAATGTTCAGTAAAATATAATTACTAACCTCGTTTTAAGTATGGCATGTTAATTAAAATTACAAGGTAACTAAACAATGCACATACGTATGTTTATAGTTTTGTTGCTCTCTGGACTGGATTCTCCTTAAAAGAGAACTATTCTCATAAAATAATTCAATAGTTATGTAATAATTCAATTCTTCCACTACTGAAAGCTTTTTTAATGTAGGTTTTTCCTGGCACAGGTCTCTTAAGTAAATACAAACAGTAAAATCAAATATTGTTTCTATAAAAAAAATACACTTTTAATGAAAAATATATTTCCTTTATACCCTAAATACAGAAAATGTGAAAAAAATTGCCTGGACTGTGCTTTTACTGCAGAAGTTAGTCATCCAGAAAGTGGGATAAGTTAAAATATTCTTTGGGTTCAGAAATCTTAAAAAATTGGCAATATTCTGTTTATTGGTACATTGACTTCCTAATGAAAAACAATTTCTGGGAAAAAACTCATTTGCTTGAAGATTGTGAATGGAAATGTTTCATGATAAAATTGTAGAAGTATCAGTATGTATTTTTTCAATTAGAACGCTGATGTCATTTGTAATCATCAGCTCTTGTGTTATAATTTTTTCAAGGTATGCCGATTTAAATCAAGTGGTTTTTGTTAAAAAATCATTGATTCAAATCACTTTAATTTTCTTTTCTTAACTTTAATAATATTGGAAATGAAATAACCTGGGTCATAGTGGGACAATAAAAATCAGTTTAAAAATTTGCTTCTACCCAGTAAAGAATGACCCTTTTAAAAGCTGACAATAAATGGTTTTCCTACTTTGAAGACCTTAAAGATAATTCTATTGAGTAGGATTAATTAAAAAGATGAAATAACTATGAACAAGATACATGCGTTATTTTATTCAAATAAGCAAAAAACTTTGCTTGCTCTTAGTTCACTGCCAAAATTATACTGAAAATCATCCTCCCTTTGAAAAAGTATTTATTAATTGGAACTACAGACAAGCATGTATTTCCCTCTTGAGCCATTGACCAACAGGCTTCACTCACAAGTCTGTTCATCAGCATTGGTTGTTTTAAACATTCCATGCAACTAAGTTGCACATGGCCAATTTTGAACTGTGTTTTCCATGTTATGGGGGAAATGCTTGAAATATACTCACTCAAATTATGAAAATTGGCAATTTGCATTCTTTTTAAAGATCTAAACCCTTACAATGAAAAAGTTTTCTGCAGTATCACAAAAGTATTACAATTTTGCTCGTAACTAATTATAATGGGGAATTTTATTTTCATTTTGTTTTGTGTAATATGTTGATTAATTTTTATTTAAATTTAATTCAGAAATATTATGTATTGATCCCTAGGAATTCCTTACACTTCTAGCATAACTATTATATATTTATGGAATTGAAATTTGCACTGTAAGGAGTTAATTTGTCCATCTGATAATTGAGTGTTAACAAAATAGATTATGGATTTAAGTGGAAAGCTATTTTAATGATGAATTTTCTATTGCAAGCTCAAAATTCCCCTCAATATGCATGTTGTCAGGGAATGGTATTACACTTATTCTATGCTGTTCATAGAGAAAATCTTAGTTTTCTTGTAAAGCTAAATACTAATGAGAAGTAGGAATTTTTTCATGAATTTTTATTACATGTTCCTTTTATTTTATTTCCTATTGGTGACATAATTTTTTCTTAAAAATAAGTCTAACTAATTACTTTATATAAAAATAACTAAAGAAGTTATATACATTCTATTCATATATGATAAATATATAATGCAACACAATTCTGAAATTTGTCTGATTTTTGATTAATTTTATACACAAATTTATAATATGGTGTTAGTGGGATCCCAGGGGTAAATTTATTTATTTAGGTCCAAAAAATTTCATGTCATCAGTTATGGGTGAAAATCAGACTAATCTAAACTGGTCAAGAATTAGATAGGAAAACATTGCTTATGCATGGCATTTGTTGTGCTGTTTTATTTCCCTTATGTGACTAAGTTTGCTAATTACTATATTGCATTTTAATCTTTCAAAACTTTACCCTGTTATATTTTCTAATACATTTATTATGTCTCATATTCAACAAGTTTAAACTTGTACAGGCAAGGGATTAATTAAAATCATAAAAATCCAATGTAAAAAAACTGATTTAAATCAAATAAATTCAATTTTTATGATTTAAAAAAATCACGATTTTTTTCATACCCTGATTTTTTACTCAATCCCCCCTTGCCAATTTTTTAAGCTTGAATTTGGTAAATGTTAACATTACAACATTGACTCAATTTTATGTTGCCAAACCACTATCAAAGGATAATTGGCTGAAAGGAATACCTCATTGTACTGTGAATAAAATACAAAATAGAATTTTCAGATTGTTATTTGGTGTAACTTTTATCATCCAAAGAAGTTTTCTGTAATAATTTTACTATTCGCCTTTATAAAAGGAAAAAATCCATAATGAGAGCAATCCGTAAATTTAAAAAACTTAAAATAAAACGACTTGTAGCCAAAATTAGTTACATCAAATAACTCCTATGTATCAGTAGAATAGCAGGGCATTAGATGACACTAAGTACAGAAGAGTTAATCATAAAGACAAAGGGTGAACTAATTTTTTTGTTTTCTTTTACTCTACATTTAATTTCTTTTACTTTTGATAAATATATCTACAGTACAGTATCTTAAATACCAAAACATGATTGCCAATTCATGCATGTTTTGTATGTGGATATTCTAGTTTTTAACTATATCGCTCCATTTTCAATATTTATAAAAAATTGAAACATTTTATACAGCTTCTAAGAAATAAGAATGACTAAATTATTTCCCATTTCAGGATAGCATGTCTGACCAAGATTTCAAGAATCCATTTGCTGCCCTGTTCCCATGTCCGGATGAAAGTGAAGCATTTAAAGCTGGTGTGATTTCATCTGAAATTATTGATAGACCTAATAAAAGTGGTGCATGCAGTTCTCAAGAATCTTCTAGTAGTGAAATGCAAGAGTCCGATGCATCTGCTTCCAAACTGGTTGAGAATGAAAGACACCATGCCAGTCATTTTTATGAAAATATTTTTCGATTTACTTTGTCAAAGGGTTTGTATTATACTTATTAAACCTTTGCAATGTTTTGTGAGATATTTTTTATGTGTGTTATTACCATAATGTAATATAATTCCATCATCTGTGCTTTTATTGAAGATGCCATCATACTGCTCCAATTTTTTTAGAAACAGCAAAAACAAAAACTAAATTTCTGATATGAATATGATTAATTTATATTGTTTAATTTCACTCTTTTATTACAAATTTAATTTTACTATAAGTATCAATTATAATAACAGTTAGTTAAAATAACACTATATTATGTGCTTTAAAATTGTTGAATTTGTGCATTTTCTGTTTCTTTACAATTTTAATTTATAATATTTATAGATATAAATTATCCACTGATCTAAAAAACTGATCCAATTAAAAATTTCTACCAGGAACACATTTTTATCTTTGTAAATTGGTAAAATAGAATGCTTTTATAGCCATATTGTTTTCTTAAGAAGTAAACCTTTTTTGTAGATTCCTGTTGTAATAAGAATGGACCAGGATCCCTCATATTCCTAAATGAAGTTCATGTTGCTCAACATTTCCAAACAGAGTTGGATGAAACTTGTATTGATCGAGTAAGTTTATTTATTAAATCTGCCACTGCTCTCGTTAGGAACATGTTCATGAAGTTGAGAGTAAGAGTGCATTTGTTTAAATTTTTAAAGGGATAATTTTTGCTATATTGAAGATTGTTATTGGAGAATTTTTTAAATCTCAGCACTGTACCAGTTTTGATGAATACTCATTCACTCTCAGAATTGTAAAAAGTGTCAAGTTTATGTCTAAATAGATTAGGTTTTGTATGATTCCTTAAATCCCTTTAAAGTTCAGGAAAAAATATTTCAAATTTTTTATGGTATTTTAAAGGAGACATTTTTGAAAGTCTCGCTGAATTTTTAACCTTCCCTTCAGACAGTTTTTTTTTTAATCTTTTGCTGTTTATTTTTCAAATGCTAGTTTCAGAGAGGCATCAAAAATGGCAATTTCCATTCTTGCTCAGGTGGTGGTTATTGTCATTCTTTTTCTTTATGAACTAATTTTTATCGATATTTTAACAAATACTAACACATATCTGCCAACTTATGTAAAATATATAATTTTACTTTTTTATTCACATAACTGACTGCAGAAAGCAGTTCTTAT
Organism: Meta bourneti; assembly: GCA_933210815.1. Lineage (NCBI taxonomy): Eukaryota > Metazoa > Arthropoda > Arachnida > Araneae > Tetragnathidae > Meta > Meta bourneti. Next base: position 57,823,354 of record OW119923.1, read on the forward strand.
ACTGTGGATAAGAAAATTTTCTGTTTTTAAATTGCAATAACAGATGCCAAATATTTATTGTTCTAACTTCTGTATAATAGTGTAATATCAACTGATTTCAGTTGATATTATGCAAGCCTATGAAATTATTCTCAATTTTAAACATTTTGACTTGTCATATTGTCAAAATTATCAAGTCACAAGGTTTTATCCATGAATTTCCTTATACTATAACCTATTATTCATGTGCCTGCTTGCATAAAAAAATCTGTTTCATTCTTTTGTACAAAACAAAATCTTTCTACGCTTTTCCATTGGTATGTGAATCATCGGTACCAGATAAGAGTTGAGACTAGTGTGTGTTGAAGAGAGGTTTTTGTTGTGACTGAAACAAAGTATCGCTTTTTAGTTTATGATGCTCGAGTGTATATAGAAAAGTTTGAAATCCTAAAATTTACTTTCTTTAGCTTTAGTTAAGTACAAATTTGACTACTTCACATTTTAATTGGGAAACAGTTTTAAAATCAATTCTTAGGGGTTACACACCCAGGTCGTAATTATATCTGCTATAAAACATGTGCATATTTTTTCCAAGGCCATTTTTCTCAGCTGAGAGTTTTAGAAACATCTGTATACATGTTAATTTGAGAAGATAATACTCTGAACAGATATTTTTCTAAAGTTACTGTCTTTGGAATAAGGGAATGGTGTTATTCTTGTATGGTGTATATGTGTGTTTAGTGTTATTTCTTGGTTAGATATACTTCAAAGAGAAGGCGGTTAGTTTCTTAAAGTTTAATATATGTATGTATCTTATTGAAAATATTTTCTACAGAAATTTATTGTGCCAATTTTGAACTACCATCAGAAACATTAGACGTAAAATTTCTATAATTAATCCCAGTTGCAATGAGATGATCATAAGGTATAGATCTTTAACCATTTTTTCCATTACAATTCATTTTCGTTAAATAATTTTTTGAAAAATATCCCTTGAGGACAAGTATCTTAACACTGGTCAAGATCTTGCATTGCCATCCTTTTATACAAGTAAATGTGCAAAAATTCAGAACATATAATTTGAAGAAAGACTAGTGTGAAGTCATGGGATACTAAAATATGTATCCATGTGCTAGTTTTCTCTTCTGAATAGTATAAACAGAATTTTAGAGCAATGGCATGCTCTTGAGAACTTTGAAAAAGCTTGGAATCGAGCAGAGAAGATGGGTCGGAATTGAAAAATACCATTTTATGAATGAGCAATCCTCTAACAAAATTATGTTGCTTTTTTCTTGCTTCAGTGTTTTACTAGTTTTCTCCATTACAAATGGAAGTTTGAAGTAGGAAGCCCCTATTATACACAGGCTGAAAACTAACTCCTTAATTCGTTATTTGAGTTTATAGCCAGATTGTAAAGCTTTCCACCATCACCAAATTGAACAATTTCCCCAGAGTTCAATTCCTAACTAGAAAAATCAAAATGACTGATCAGACCTAAAGGTCGCACCAACATCAAAGATAAAACCACACTTAGCAAAAACCGATTTTCAATTTTTTAAATTTCATAAGACATTTTTAAACAATAAAAAATATTTCTTTAAATGAATTTTTGAGCCACACAAAGGTTACTGATGTTGAATTTTAGAAACTGTTCTTTTTCTTACATTATTTTAAAGTATATTATTTGACTACATCAGGGTATGAAAAAATTATTTAAAAGTATCATACAAATCGGATTGATTTGATTTAAATCAGATTTTCTTATTTAAATTGGATTTTAATTAATTTGTTGCCTCTATGGTTAAACTTGTTAGACATGAGACATGCAAATCACAGTATAATTTCTAGGTAGTGTTGATTTTTGTTTAACATTAATATATAAGGGTTTAAAAAATCCAACAGGGCAAATTTTTGAAAGATTAAAACAATTAAAATTATCATTTGCCTTGTTACTTTCATTTCACTTGTATTTCATGATATAAATCCATAATACTTAAAATTCTAAATATAAAAAATTATCATTTTAATGAGAGGAGAAAAAATTATTTTAAATTTGATAAATTTTTATAAATCATAATAAATAAGTTAAATTTTAATTTTCCTACCTTTTTGTTACCCAACTTGTTTCAAGTGTCAGTAAGATAGGTTGAAATGTTCTTTCTACAAATACAGAAGTAGCTGTGGTGCTAAGATGACTATGAATATCTTATCTGTTATACAGAATCTAAAATCTAAGTGACTCCAATCAAAACGAGATATCTGGAATACAATATTTTCACAAAAAGAGGAATTCAAGAAATATCTGCTTTCTCTTGAATTTTCTTAGACTTGATACTACATGAATATAGTATTTCTTTGTCGAATATTAAGAGGTTCATTTATTTAAGCTCAGTCGATTTTCCAGAGGGTTTATTAAATAAGCTAGAAAGTGAGGGGCTCCTAGTATTCGTTTTTAAGATACTGAAAAGATATGTCAAACAGTGCTGGTTCCTTTACCAGAAATAGCAAATTCCTTGAAAGGCATATGTTCAAGCCCAGGTGCCGTAGGAGCCTGAGCTCCTTGAAAGTTTTTATTGTAGACCCAGGAACCTCAAACATAAGGGTAAATATTACAAATATGAGTAGCCATAAATATGTAGTAATTTGCTCTATTAACAGATCACTCTATTAAAAGAGCAAAGTTCTAGAATCCTGAACTCCTTGGTTCCTAAAAGGTTTTTGGTTGGTCCCTGGTCCCCCTCCAACTTGAGGGATAACTATTACAAATATACAGATAATATTAGTAATTATTCATATTAACAAATTAAGAGTTCTGAAACACCCTTGTATATGAAGCAAGTAGTGTTTTACTTTCTCCAATAATTTCTCCATGTTGTCACCACTGCATCTCAATTAATGCTACCATTTCTAATAGGAAATCCAGTTATTTTCAGAATACTTTTGACTTAGACAAGAATAAATGAGTTGGTTTTAAATTTCAAATAAAAAATGACCATGGAATCTTAAAATTGAATGTAAAATAGCATGAATTTTTGCATTACCTCAGTTAAAAACATGTATGATAAAATTTAATGAATTGTAAATGGAAAGGTTATTTTTTAATTATTTCCTGCTGTCCCCTGTTGTAGATTCATTTGGGAATGGGGAACTCTGGGGACATGAAATCTAATCAGGCACAGGTGTAATGTTATGGATATGGACAGCTATAGTACAAATGTTGGTCATTTTGCTAACAGTTTAACTAATTTAAATTGTAGCTATGTTTATACGTGTTTTAAATTTCTTTCAATACAGGCATTGTTTGAACGCTTGCTGCTGGAAGATCCTTCGCAACACATTGTTCGTAGGAAAAATTATAATGATGATGATGCTAGTGCCAGTGAAAAAAGAGTAATTTTTTACCTCTATGAGTCATATTATCGATTAAAGAACTGCACAGACTCAAAGGTTGGTAGATTTTTCTAAAAAATTTATAGCATAACCCTGTATTTTTACAATATTGTTTAAACTTAATATTTTAAAAGTATTATATATTTGTACAAAAGTCATGTGCAGTCGAATCTCTTAATGAAAACTACCTGTCGGGATAGGTAGCGTGGAGATCCGAGCTGATCGTCTGAACTTACACCTTGGACCGATCGCCCAACGGAATTGCCATATATTTCCGTTTCCACGGAAATATTTACAAATCTTTATCCATTATGTTGAACCCAGAGTGGAGAAGGAAAATCAACTGCCAATTTTAAGACATCCACATTTATTTAACATTGATATATATGTGGGGCGGTGTCTAGGGTTTACGAAGTGATACGGAGATTAGGCCTAACACATTTTATTTTTCTCCCTAAAAACTATGTACAGCAACCGTTATCTCAAATTGATGGAACAGCCTACACGCTGCCACTTGCATTAATTCTCTAAAAAAACTGCGCTCGCTCCACCTGCGCATGGAAGCCTTCAGTTACTAGTTCAAAACTGCGCTCGCTCCACCTGCTCGTGGAAGCCTTCAATTACTAGTTCAATTCTAACTCACTCTCGCTGAGTCAGGAAAATAGTTTCTACCAGTCACCGGATTTCAGCGGACACCTGCACGTGTGGTTAAGCCGATCATCAGCCGTTTGCACATCCTCACACGCCGCCGCCAAGAGGAAAACAGATTTTTTTTTTTCCAAAAAAAATCTGTTTTACTAATAATATAGTCGGAACATTTGTGGCAACCGGTCAGATCAGGAGTGGTTACCCTCTCAACCCAAGAGAAATCAAGGGATCCAAAAAAAATTATGCATAAGAACATTTATACTTTGCAACCACTTTTCAAGCTAATATTAGATCTTAACATCCAAATGCTATATCTATTTACACCACAAACAATCAAATATTGATACTCCCGAACTCCAATACCTTTTCATTCTAAATTGATCCAATCTACAAAACCTAACCTAAAGTATTGCAAAAATAACATTCGACTAACACCATACATATAAAATTAACCATTATTTACACTATATTTAATATACATCTTAACTCTCCATATTTAGTTAATAATATCCCCTTTCCAAATCCAAGCAAGTTAACCATTCGGCCATCCCCGCAGTGAAGATCAACTCCTGCATGTCCTTCATAGGATAACTGGGCACTTTTGTTATCAGATTAAGCGCCCTATAGTCAATGCACATTCTAATCGAGGCATCCTTCTTCGCGACACATACAATGGGGTACGTAATGTCTGCATTGGACGGCTCCAAAAGACCCAATTCTAAAAGTTCTTGGACTTGCCTATCCACTTCTGAACGGTATGCTATTGGTATGCAATAACTATGTGGTTTTCTCCGGATGGAGTCAGGCAGCAATTCAATCTTGTGCTGACTTACTCCCACGGGTTGTATTGGTCGGCAAAAAAGTGTTTCGAACTTACACAAGAGTCTTTTCAATTCTTCCTCCTGTTTAGGATTTAAGTACGGTGTCGTGATCATTTTCACTTCTTGGGTGAACTCGTCTCTTGCTTCGACAATTGGAGCGTTTTCTATGTTACCAAATTCTTCCTCACCTTCAAAAATGACATTTACCGCGTTGGAACCGACCACAAATTCCCTTATCTTGTTCTGGTGAACGTGCCTCATCCTATTGTCTGGCATCTTTTTAATGAAAGAATGTTCATTCTTTTGCTCTTCAATGATTCCGGGACCTTGCCATCTGGCCAATAATTTGTTTGTAGAATCTGGCAAGAGCACGATGACTTTATCTCCCGGCTTGAAAGTCTTTCTTGTAGACCTTAAATTATAATAATGGGCCATTTTCTCTTGTTGTATATTAGATGTTATCTTGGCTTTCTCTGCTGCCTCCTCCAGTCGGGTTTTCAACTTCTCCAGATAGACATGTATTGGGGTTGTATCCAGCTGCAAACCCTCGTGTCTTCCCGTCCAGGTATTCTTTAGAATCGACAAAGGACCTTCTGGCTTCCGACCAAAGAGCAATTGAAAAGGTGCTACACCCGTTGTACTGTTCGGGACCTCTCTGTATGCCCATAAAATGAACGGTATTTTGGTGTGCCAGGTCCGTGGTTCTTCCTTAATGGTGTGATGTAACATACTCTTTAAAGTTTGGTTAAATCTTTCCACTAACCCGTTTGATTGTGGATATAATGGTGTGGAGAACCGTGGAGTTGAACCCATTCTTTTTTCAAATTCCTGAGTCAATTCAGCGTTGAAATTTGTACCATTGTCCGAGGCAATTACGTTTGGCACTCCAGTCCTCATAAAAATAGATAATAAAGCTTCACACGTTGCTTTGGCTGTAAGACTCGTCAAAGGGATCGCCTCAGCCCACCTTGTATGTTGGTCTACCATACACAAGATAAATTTGTGTCCTTTAGAACTTGGAGGATCTATCGGTCCTATGATGTCCACATTGACCACTTGGAAGGGCAATTCTGGCCGCGCAACGGGAGTTATTGGGGCCCTATCTTTGTGTTTGACCCTTCTCGTCAACTGACAACCTTCACGTGCTAAACAAAACTGTCTCACGTCTCTTGATAGCCCGTTCCAATAGAACGAATATCTAATTCTTTCTATTGTCTTCCTCGCTCCCATGTGTCCCCCAAACACTGAGCAGTGAGCTAATCTAAGAACCTCTTTTCTTCTACGTTTAGGAAGAACCAATTGACATACATTCTCTCTAAGAATCTTGTCTTTATGAAAGACCAAACCATCGTTAAAGAAAAATCCTCCACTACCTTGCTTAGCCTGTTTTCTGGTCTCTTCCAGCTCTCTACACTCCTCTTGCTCTTTACGGAAGCTTTCCGTCTTCGATAACCCTTCTTCCTGGTCTCCGTCAGTGCTTTCTACCACTAACACTTCTGTGTCCTTATTCACTTCAACGGAATTCCCTTCTGTGTTCCTCTCTTTTGTAGGTGATTCCAAGATGTTTCCACTACCAATATCGGTGGAAATTAATTCCTGCTTTCCTCTAAGCATGTCTCGGATATCTGGTGGCAACAGCACATCTTCCACCAATGAGGGAGCAACTGCGCAGAGGACTTCTTGGTGAAGCACATCACCCCTACCTCCTATGATCAGTCCTATGGGAACGTTCATTAACGGGCATTTCTCCGCTGGACCGAAGATTCCTTTAATAAAGATGGACGATTTCTCTTTCAGCGACAGATTTTGTACAATATCTTTCCGTATGACGGTAATTTCAGTCCCAGAATCAATTAGGGCTTTTGCCTCCCTCCTGTCAACACTAATTAAGATTCTTTCCAAGGGGCAAAGATTGTCTCGCCAGGATCTTTCCTTAAAGGATACAACTTTAGCTACCACTGCCGTTCCGCCAATATTCAGTGTCCTTTTCTCATCCCCCACACCGCTTTCTTCAGTTATGATCCTATTCACGTTCGCTTTCCTTCTATTATCGTGATCTGATCTTCCTTTATCCGACTTTGGACAGAACCTCTTCATGTGTCCCTCCATTCCGCATGAGAAACAAACAAGCCTGGAATTATGTTTCGCCGGTTCTGGTTGAGTTCTGTGATAGGTTCGTTTGGTGTCCTGCTGAGATATGTGGTATCCACCGTAACCTCTTGCATCATACTGGGTCTTGTATCCCGAATTTGTCTTCATGGTGGTACTTGGCTGTCTCTTGTATATTCTACGAACACATTCGTATTCGTCTATCTTTTCAGCCAGCAATGAAGGTTTTGATATTTTCCCCCATTCATCGATAAAATGGTCCCTGGCTTCCTGTGGCACTCTTTTCTTGACTTGATCGGCTATCATCAATTCCTTCAGACTCTCAAAATCGGAGATACCAAGTCCTTCGATCCATCCTTGAAAATAATTGGTTACTTCATGAGTAAAATCTTGCCAAGTTTTATCAGGACTTTTTTGATGTTGAATGAACTTCTGGCGAAATCCCTCTGGATTCATCTTAAACTTCTTTAACAAGAGGTCTTTAATGTGTTCATAATCTTCTAATCCCTCTTCCGAAACCCTCGCAATCAATTCTATTATCTCCCAAGGCATTAGGGTCAAAAGACATGATACCCAATTTCTTTCATCAATTTTCCTCCGCCTAGCTTGACTTTCGAACAGGGAGAGGTATAAAAGGATATCACCCTCTTTCATTTGGAATTTGGGCATGTATTTCGTCATGTCGACATGTATTTCGTCATGTCGACATGTATATCGGTAGGACTACTTCTTCCTTCTATGGAATCATTGCTTATCCTTATTCCTGCTTCTATCCTTAACTTTTCTAGCTCAAATTCTCTTTGTTGTTTCTTTCTCTCCTTTTCCTCTTCTCTCTCCTTCTCTTCTCTCTCCTTCTTCTCTTCCCTCTCCTTCTTCTCTTCCATCTCCTTTCGTGAACTCACTATCGTTTCAAGCATCTCCATCACGAATTTGACTTCGTATGACTTACTTCCTGTTATGAGATCTTTCAGTCCTATAACTTTAATATTTGGATCAGGAGTTTCCCCTAACTCCAATGCTAAAGTAAATAGATCGCATTTCTTATATTTTCCCAAAAAAGCCATATTCACTAATATATTTTCCTTTCTAACTGGTATTAACTAAAAGACCATTAAAATAAAAACCCTTTTCAGCTACTGATTGACTACCCCTAGCATATATCACAATTGTTTAAAGAGAAAAATAATGGTTCACCCTAAACTGATAACTATGACATGTGAACAATAACACTGACGTGTCACATGAGTTAACGCTCAATTCGTAACTCTGAAATTCCAGCACTGTCGTGCTTTAAAAATACCTTCTGCCACTCCTGGTGTATCACAATTCTTCAAGAGAAACTATAATCAGCACTTTTGGCTAAGAACACTGACGTGTCACCTGCGCTGTCGCGCAATTCTAAAATTTGAAATACGGATGTATTTCCCGCACTGCCGTGCTTCAACTACACCTCATCATTTAACAAACAAATATGCTTCACCTAACATTTATTTAGCAATGGATCCCTGATTATTTCTCTTAAAAGAAAGGGTAAACAACACTCACCCGGTTCGTCTGCTTCACCAGGATTTCGCGTAGCCTCGCCGTCCGTTTCCTCAGGATTTCTCGTCTCTGGTCCAATCTTTACTGTTCCCGGTTCATCTGCTTCAACAGGGTTCCTCGGAATTTCTCGTCTCTGGCCAATCTTTACTGCTTCGGGTACATCATTTTTACCGCTGCCACCATCTTATTGTCGGGATAGGTAGCGTGGAGATCCGAGCTGATCGTCTGAACTTACACCTTGGACCGATCGCCCAATGGAATTGCCATATATTTCCGTTTCCACGGAAATATTTACAAATCTTTATCCATTATGTTGAACCCAGAGTGGAGAAGGAAAATCAACTGCCAATTTTAAGACATCCACATTTATTTAACATTGATATATATGTGGGGCGGTGTCTAGGGTTTACGAAGTGATACGGAGATTAGGCCTAACACATTTTATTTTTCTCCCTAAAAACTATGTACAGCAACCGTTATCTCAAATTGATGGAACAGCCTACACGCTGCCACTTGCATTAATTCTCTAAAAAACTGCGCTCGCTCCACCTGCGCGTGGAAGCCTTCAGTTACTAGTTCAAAACTGCGCTCGCTCCACTTGCGCGTGGAAGCCTTCAATTACTAGTTCAATTCTAACTCACTCTCGCTGAGTCAGGAAAATAGTTTCTACCAGTCACCGGATTTCAGCGGACACCTGCACGTGTGGTTAAGCCGATCATCAGCCGTCTGCACATCCTCACACTACCCCTTAAGGCAAACTAAACATGGGTCCGACGTCAATCCAGCGACGTTAAACAGGCTGAAATACACATGTGTACCAAGATGTTATCTGTACAGAAATTGAGTACACTACACATATACAAATGTTTTGTTGGATGCCTGATCAACATGTGGCTTGCCTAAAGCTATCCGCATTCAGGAGCACATCTTTAGGTGTTTACAGGCATCATAACTTCGAGGCATCCTAGTGATCTTTCCTCCCTTTCATTTTTATCTTGCATACCCTTTTTCTTTCTCCCTCATTGCATTTTCTGTCTTGTGATTGGCGCAGATATACCCAAAGACATCAAGCATTCATTTAATATGGGAAGCAATGGGGTGGCACTAAACTCAGGTTACTGTCATGCTCAATTTCTAGATTCCCAGTACCTTAAAATGAACATTACTGTATATTCCAATTCCCAATTGCTGATATAGCGGATAGCAAAGAAAGATACTGACAGCATTTTTGAACCATAAATGAAGGGGATGAATTTGTACACACTCTTTAAAAACACCCGTTTTCAAAACTGGATTGTCTCCAAGAGTGAATTTGCGAAAGTTCTCACCAACTGTTCTTGTTCCTCTGGAAGATGAAGCGGCTCCAACAGACATTAATTTCAAGAAGGAAAAATGGAGAATTTATGAAGAGGTAGGAATTTCCAGAAAACTTCTGTTTAGCCTTTTTTACCAAATTAGAGGAGTTTCTGAGGTTAAACTCAAACTTCTTCATTTATGTTTACATGAATCTGATAATTGCGAGTAAAAAGGTAGTTTGACATGGCATGCAGTTCATATGCCATGTCAAATGTACATTCCGAAATGATTAGCTGTCTTTTGACGCATCAGTATTTACCCCTATTTATGTACTAAATTAAGATGAAGTATTTTTTTTAAAATTTTGTTCATTCATTTTCAAATTTGTGCACTCATTTTAAAGATTTTTGTACTGCTTATATATCGGCTGGTGTTCAGGGTGCTGGCTTCTAAATCGAAAGGTTTGAAACTAGGGTAAGGCATGGATATTTGTCCATCTGGTGTGACCTCTTTTTGAATATATGGTATGTATGTGAGGTGCAATGGGAACCCACCCTGTGGTGCATCAGGGTAACACAATTTCACCCTTTTGGTGCCATGATGACTCAAATGTAAATTGGCCGAACATTGGTAAAAAATATTACTTATATTTTTGCGTTTTTGTATAGCTTAAATATCTCCTGTAGGTAACACATTTGTTTCCTTACAATTCACTCCCTGAAGATGGACAAAATGTTTGGTCTTATGAGTATCTTATTGAGTTCTAATGTGAATAATTATGAACACAAAACTTGAAACTCGAAGAATTTCTGATTAAATTCATTAAAATGTTTTCCAATGGCTAATATAACTTAGACCAACTTTCAGAAAATCTGGGTGCATATAAATTAATATTCATAAATTTATTTGATGGCCAATTTTTCCCTTTCTAGATTCGGCCATCTGAGACTGCTCATCATGTATTAGTTACACAAACAGCCTCAGCTCTTTGTAATCCTGAAATGTTTCCTGATTCAAAGTTATCTGAAGATATCATGAAATTGCTTTTGCATTATCATGAGGAAATAGGTAATTTATGTTTTGTAAATTTTTAAATGTTATTTTTATCATTTTAAGTATTCATATTAACCCAATGGTGTCATAGCACTGTAGTTGGTAGCCTAATAATGTATAACAAATCTTATAAAATCAACCAATAAAGATTTTTTCTGAAAATTTGCAGGCATAAGAATGAAAGCAAGAACTCTACAATTCTGTTGCCTTAAATATGATTGTTGAGTATGGTAGATCTAAAAAATTCATCTAAATGAAGAGCACTTTTTACATTGCCGAGAATTTTCATCAATTTTGATTTGTACTGCAGACAGCGAAATACAACGAAGATTTTTTTTTCAATCGAGAAGCATCAGTGGGGCTAGCTACACTCTGGGGAAATTACCAATGTCTACATTTCATTTCATAATGCATTCATAATTCATATGCATACAAGTAACACTTGAGTGCTGGACATTGAACTATATGCATTTATATTGGGCAATGCAATCTTGCAAGCTGAGCTCGTCATACGATGCGAATGGGTTGAATTCTGATTAATTTAAGAAATTATTTCATAAATGCATCTTCATTGTATTACTTTTTATCTATTTCCACTGTTATATATTTACTCAGTTCATATTGTTTCTTTATATTATTACTATAGTAAAATGTGTAATATTAGCAAAGCTATGTGGTGTTGGTAGTATATAAAATTGTAAAAATAAACAGGGATGAGAATTAGAAAAGCTATTGATAAAAATGTTATTTCATTGAAATATTTGGTCCATACAAAATTAGAATTTTTCAATTTACTTCAAATTTTAGAAAATGGATTTTCATTAAAGTCTTGATATTATTTATGTAAAATTAATTTTAATAACAGTGGTTTTGTAGTTATGCTTCAATTCACCACAATATAACTTGTAATGTCTGAAATTTGTCTTTTAGGTCACTTTGATATATTATCACAATTCATGACTGATATTGCAGCTGCAATTGTTGATGTGGAAGGTGGAAACCTTGCTGAAATTCTTAATCCTACTTTTAGTTACTTACAAGAGAAGTTGACTACTGCTACATTATTTGATAGACATTTGTTTCTCTATATAGACTGTCTGAATTATTTTACTGGATCTGATAATTTGATAAAAGTTAGTATATGTTTGGCATTTCCTTACAATTTTCTGGTTTTCTGATTCTAATACACAATAGCAATTCATTTATCAAACACTTACCACCATAGTTCAAAACACTAGCATCAGTTCAGATTATGTCAAAATATTAATAATATGCATACTTGTTACCTGCTTTAGATAGTCTATTTTAAATTATTCCATTGCAATATTTTTTACTGTTTAAATCCAATGAACTTGAGTGCCACAATACGGTCTGCATGAAAGTGCTCGAAGAAAGAACTTTTTAGTTGAGAGAAAGTTCTTTTTGTATTTGAAAAAAAAGAAACTGCTTTTATGTGATTGACTAACTAATCCCAAATTTCACATTTAGTGTTTCTTAAACACTGAAATTTGGGATATGTTAATTAGATTAATTTTTCACTTTAGTTTTTAAGGGCCCTTAAAAAGCCTTAGTATTTGCCAAAAGTAATTAAAAAATTGTAAATAGCCTTAGCTTTCTTTAAAAAGGAATGCTGCATATTGTACTTGAAAAACTAAGATCAACAATATTTGTCCATGGCCCAATGTCATAAAAAAATCGACAGCGTAATGTTTATGTTATCTAAACATTAGGTTTGGGTCTATGAGGCCTACTCACTCATGTTCTTCACCTGTACATTCATACTAATCTATTGTGATCTATGAAAGGTAGCCTTTAAAATGAAAATGATCCTAATTTTTCTTTTGTTTGAAGATTCGGAACCCTGCTATTCATTATCTTTTACAATAAATACTACTTAAGTTTTAGTATTTATACATTGCTGACCATTGAAATGCAGGATAAGAGATATCAAAGCTATGGTTTTTTCGAATAACAAAGCATAAGGTTGAAATTATTACTCCATTTGACATGCAGAATAGGGCAATAACTGATGCTAAACATCTTGGCATTGAAAGAAAGAGGCTTTGGATGTGTTTTTGGGTATGTCAGTTCATGCTGCTTCCACGCATTGCCAAATTTCATCTGGCCTAACCCCAGGTGGTCTGATGTGCCAGTCGGGTGATCGTCGATCAGATGTGTTCAATGGGTGACAAATCTGTTGAATGAGGCATGGAAGAAGTGAAATTCAGTGGGCATTGAGGAATTGTACATTACATGCCATGCACAGTCGCCCATTGTCCTGTTGAAAGCTGACCACAGGCAAGCTCTGAAAATAAAGGAAAAAAACCAGCTCCAAAACTTAAGAGATGTTGCTGAGAGTAACAGCAATGTGTGCTAAGCAGGCGTGACAGTAGAATCCAATGGAGCTCGATACCATAACAGCAGAAGGCAGATTAATATGGCAATGCATAATGCAAGAGTTATGCAGTGTGTTGTCATGGTGCCACCAGACTTGATGCCACCAGCGTTGTGCTGTAGATGAAATAGAGATTTACTGAAGAGATGTTTCATTTGTTCATGATCCAGACACTATTGCAGATGCTTGCTGTGTAGAGTCGAAGGTAGTTGCAGCAATGGACAGAAAAAATTCCCCACTGCTGCAGATGAGTTTGAATTGTATGTGCTGACACAGGTTGTTTGCGATGCACTCTAATTCTTGTGCTATGGTAATTAAATTGCAATATGATTCATAATTCATAGCCAAGCACACTAGAAATCTGTTCTCATTCGGTGGTGTGACAAAGCTGCTACAATCGTTCATATTAATCAATTCATCCCTCCCGCACCCACCAATCTTATACTTGCATCACTTGGGCTTGATTTTGTCCAATGCAAGCACTGATTTCTCGAAAGGATAATCTGTAAGTCTTGATAAGCTACAATTTTTCCTCTGTCAAATTCAGAAATAGACTCTTGACTACTGTATTTTTCGACTAGGCATGATTAGGCCTCCTATATACAGGAACAGCGACAAATCACAATTTCAGTACTTAAAACCGGTTCTCTGGTCTCCCTTTTTATACTGCTTACAGGAGGCATTACTGGCATGCACGATCTGCATATATGTAGCAGTGCTTGCAAATCCTTCCATGATCTGTACATATTATGCAAATTTCAAGGCTACTGGATTCTTCCTTCATTGCATTTTTGATAACTAGCAATATATCCTTTGTGTCATGAATTCTACTATATAAAAGGCAGACTTGCATGACGTAGATCACTTTTATCCTCTCTATTGCAGTATGAAGGTTATATAAAATATTTAAATACTTTCATGCTATGAAACGAAGTATATTTTTAATTTATTTTTCTAGGCATTATTGAAGCATAGCATGCCAAAAGAAATAAAGAATGGAAAGGCTTATCAGAATAGTTTATTGGGTCTGCCTCTGGGTGTATCCTGCCTGCCAAAATCAGAATTTGACCGATATGAGTTTTTCCAAGAGCCATCTAGGTACACAAATCATGATCATGTCATTATAGAAGAACGTTTAGCTCTGGTGAGTAAATTCAACTATTACAGAGGAACTTCATTAACTTAATTTTAATAGAGGAATGTAAAATGTATTACCTCCAAGGTTAAAAAATGTTAGTATTTATTATCTTGCATATTTGTTGCAGCCTTTAATAACTATTGCCAGAAACATGCATCGCTTGTTTGAAAAGATGCTTCGAAAATCTATTGACACACGTGAATTGCTACTTCAATGGATTGGAAACTGCTTAGATGCCAATTCTGGTAATTATTTTTACCAATGTCTTGCATTGAAATTTAATGTTCATTAAAATCTATTGAAAATTAATGTACATTAAATATCTTTCATTGTTAGCAAAATTCTAAACAATATATCTAATCAAGACATTTACAGGGTTCTCAGTCCTTGAAAGTTCTTCAAAAGAATTGTTTCAATTCAAATCAATAGTTTTTTTTTTAATTTTAAGTCTATAATGCTTCAGATTCTTATGAAACTTGTGTGTTCATCATAAAGCATCCTTTCAAAGTTATGAATAAAAATCATAAAACAAATTTTTCTTGCATTCTGTTCAAGTTATTTAAATTTTTAATTAAAAGAAACTGCTGCCTTACTGTCTGTTCAGATGAATTTTCTATTATTTTTTCAAGAATCATGAGATATACACCTAAATGTAACCATGCAATGTCTTATTTCAAAGCTCTTTCAATGAACTTTAATTTGATTTGCAACAGGATGCAGTTTAAATTTCTTAAAAACTAGATTAAATTTTTATATTTCAAAAAGGGCAGTTTGAAATTTATAAAAGCATTTTGTACTACAGTGCACTCCGCTTTATCGAACCACTGGATAATGGGACCAGTTGCTTATTGGGGACGTTTCCTTGTGAACAGAATAATTTTCTATTCAATACCATAGAAATCACATTGGTTAAATGGACCACCTTACGTCGGTTAAACGGACCAGTTGGAATACAACTTCGGAAACAAAAAGGTTAAAAAAGATGTCACGCCAATTGCCTTGGTGAACAAAGACTATAAAAAGATTCAAATTAACAGAGAGCAAGAAAAGGAGTAAATAAAAAAATTATTTCCGCTCTCATGGAAGACAAAAAATAACTCAAACAGTATTGCTTCTGACCCATGTGCATTGGAATAAAAAACAAGATAAATTTAAAAGCACAGAACATCAGGTGATAGAAGATAAAAATAACCAATCAGCATGAATCACATTTCGGAAATTTATTTTGCACTTTCGTCTTCCGAAAGGCAAGTGAAATTCAACTCATGGCGCATAAAGATTTATCAGGAAAAGAAAAATTAGCATTGTTGCATCGAATTTATGAGTTTCCAGGATTCAGCCAACGTTGGCTCTCAAATGCATTAGGTGTGTCGAAAACTACAATTTGCCGACTGCTACAAAACAGACTTGAAATCGAATCGGACGATTCGGCTGCATCAAGAAAGCGCCAGACTCAAAAGATGACGAAGTTGACCAAGCGCTGTTTAAATGGTTTCGTGAAGCAAGAAACCGTGACATTCCTTTAACTGGGCCCTACTAAAATCAAAAGCAGAATATCTTGCTACACAACTTGGTAAACTGAACTTCACTGCTACTGAAGGATGGCTAACACGCTGGAAGAAAAGGCACGACATTTGCTTCAAAGTCGCACATGGTGAAAAAAAGCATGCTGATATTCGAGGAGCTGACTGTTGGATTACCACTTTGTTGCCCGAAATTTTGGAACTGTATGCACCTTCTGAGGTGTACAACTGTGATGAAACTGCCCTTTATTATAGGGCAACTCCAAATGGGTCACTAACTTTCAGAACTGAATTATTGAGTAGATCGAAAAAAGTGATGGATCGTGTAACTGTTCTTGTCTGCGCTAACATGACTGGCTGTGATCGACATCCTCTTTTAGTCATAGGAAAAAGTAAGAATCCTCGGTGTTTCTCAGGTGTATGCCAGTTGCCGGTGGAATATCGAAGCAGTCGTAATGCATGGATGACATCGACAATTTTTGAGGATTGGCTGAAAGGCTGGGACAAGATACTCGAGGGAATCAGAAGAAAAATTGCTCTTGTAATGGACAATTGTTCCGCATACCCTAATGCAGCAACGAAGAATATATGTCTGATTTTTTTGCCGCCCAACACAACCTTAATCATTCAGCCAATGGATCAGGGGGTTATCAAAAACTTGAAAACCCTCTATAGAAAGTTGGTTCTTGAAAAAATAGTCTGTTACTTTGACTCAGAAGAATGCTAAATTTAGCGCAATCGAGTTATCTCGTAAGATAAATCTCCTTTCGGCAATAAAAATGATTGCAGTTAGCTGGAAATCTGTGAAAGTCGAAACATTTGTTAATTGTTTTGCCAAAGCGGGATTCATCGCTCTATCTTCGTCATCATCAGCAGATAACGCTTCCCCCAATTCCGCATTCTGTGAAATCGATGTTGGAATGAACCCCAAAGATTTCCAAGCTTTCGTCAATGTTGATATGTCTGTCCAGTGCCGCGACTCCCCTTCGGAAGAAGATATTGTTCAAGATATTATGGCCAATCGGTCAGAAGAAACATCTGAAACACGTTCTGAATCAGAGGAAGAAGTCATCTGCAACAAAGCGCTTTCATGCTTAGAGAAATTGAACATTTTCTTGGCAAAAAACAATGGCGATGATAGTGTCAAGAAAGCTGCTTACAAGCTACATTCTGACTGATGATCAGTCAATAATGAGCGGCGTAAACAAACGATGATTACGAAATATTTTAACCAATAAAGGTAAGTTGTTTTTTATAACTTCCTTTATGATTTTGTTGTACTACTAATTAGTGTATTGTGTATATATGCAATTATGTAGCCGGTGAGCGTTATAGCCTTTCATAAAATGTAATCGGATAATCGGACCAGTCAGTTAATGGGACCACTTTCATGTCGAACCAAAGTGGTCCGATAAAGCGGAGTGCACTGTATCTTCTTATTAATAGTTCTTGAAGGCAAGAAACTGTTTTGTTTAACTATATAGATAGTTGTGAAAGGGAAACAAAATGTTTATGAAAGGATATGAAAATTGAATGGATATCATGAAGATTGGACACTTGATAAACAAAGTTTCATCAAAGTCTGGGGTCATCAATCTGTTCATTTTACACTGAATGACTCAAAAATACTTGAATTTTATTTTCTATTTCCAGGGCCCTTTTAAAATACTTGATAATTGCCAAAATTTCATTGTCCTTGAAATTTTGCCAGGTCTTGGTTTTAAATAATTGCTCACAACCCAACCATTGGTGTTGGGCATGTTCCATAGTGATTTAGTAACTAATTTTTACTACTTCTCTTCTCTTAAAAATTGAAATATTTGCTTATTTAATCTGAAATATTTTTGCATTGAATTTTAATTTCAGTTTATTTCATGTGCTAATTTTTATTTAGTCTTGTAAAAATGTCATCACTAAAAAACAATGATCTTGAAAACTAGTTGTTTTTGAAAAGTACTTGACTTAGTTTTATGCAAAAGAGTGGAAATTTTCTGTTTTATAACATGACTTGAGTGTGAGGCATGCAAAATGCACTCATTGAAGTAAGCTACAAGAATTAGTTTGATTTCTAGGTCGTGCCAAAATTTGGAATAGTCAGCTTCCTGAGGTCTATGCTTCTCTTCATGGTTCTGATGGATTCTTCATTAATCTTCTCGGAGTGTTGCTACTACTTTGCAAACCTTTTACTGAACCCTGTTCCCCTAAATTATTAAAAATTATCCCTTTATATTGTGCATCCCCAGTTTCAACTGAATCAAAGAGAAATGGAGTTCATATAAAAAGTAAGTTTTCTATATGTGCCCATGTGTGTGACATCACAGATAATTTGTATTTTAAGTTTTGTTTTTGGAATTATTTGTAATTGTTTAATGTTGGAAAAGTGAGGTTAAAGTGAAAGTTTTCTAATTACATTTTAAGTTTTAAAGCTATTCTGAGATTAGAACCCCCTTTTGACAAGTTTCGTTTTCAGATTTGAGAATGTTTTGTCTTTTCACCATAAAATGAATGAAATTGAGAAACGTAAAGATGCTTATGTATCAGTTATGGGCATTTTTAATATCTTCATTGTAACGGAATACAGTAGTAATCTTCCATGCACATTACCTAAGTTACATTCCGTGCACTACCGCTGATTCTTTTAAAATAAATGTTGCTTGATTATTTAAAAAATATTTTCACAAAAATTATTTCGAAAAGATTGAAACCATGTTTAATAATTTTTTTAATGGCAGCATTTTAGATATAAGTCCATTTTACCCACCTTGACAAACAATCCATATTTTTAATTTTCTTAAAATATGTGTTAGCTCCTACAGTGTTTGAGGATGAGTTGTGATTTTCTTTGAAATGTCTCAGTCTTTGAGGAACTCTAATCAAACTCATGGAAAGGTTCAATGTGTTAATAAAAATGGGTTTAAATTATGAAATCTTGAATTTTGTAAAGAAAATTCATTGTTATAAACGGCATTAATAAAAGATTTAGTATGTTTTCTTCCCTTAAAATCTCCCTCCCTTTTTTCTTTATTATAATCATGTATCTTGTGTGTGAAAGCTGTTTCTGTCGAGGATCTGTCATTCCATTTTTTTCAGGTATATCGTCAGAAACATGCCTGCTTCCCAGAGATGAACCAATGGAAACAGATGAAAATGTTTTTAATTTCATTACCGAGTGTTTCTTTGCTACTCACTATGCATTTAGAATTGGATTCCATGTAGTCAATGAAAAAATGGTTAAGCAGAATCAAGAATTAATGCGTACCCAAAGACTGTTTGAAGAAGCTCGTATACAAGGAGGTGAAGGCTCTGAAATTGGGCAACAATTGAAGGAAAAAATGGAGAGAGGTGAGAACTTTTTCTCATCTTGGGTTTACTACCAAATCAAGGATTACATTTATTATTTGTTTTGAAATTTATGCATAGCCATGAATGTAGTTTTATTTATTTTCTATAAAATTAACAAAACGAAAACTCTTGGATTGCTTTAGTTTAATTATGTTTTTATTGGAACAAAAATCATCTTATTAATTGAAATGTAGTTTACACTATAATATTTCTTGAAAACAATGACTGATTTGATGTTCTTTATAATCAATCTGACTTTACCCATAACTAATACATCTACTCTTGAATTGTAATTGAAACAGTCAATATTCCTGATATTTTTTGGCTTTGTAAAAACTGAGGTTTTAAAATTACTGACATTTTCAAAACCAGAGTATCTGATGGAAATTCTCAATAACTGTTTTTAGTTTTGTTTCTTTCCTAAGTGAGAGTCACTGATGGGGCTTGATTGTAGGACATAAATCAGGTACTAGATCAGTACTACCATTAAATACAAAATTTCAGATGTATAAGTGTATAATGTAAAATGATATCAATAATAGCAGACCCACGCATAGCATCTGTGTTAAAGTTTCTTATTTGCTATTATCTATTGATGGCAGTATTGTTACTCACATTTTATACCTTATTTAAATCCATTTTTTGTGAATATGAGCATTGAATGCACATTTCATGTGTCCTAATGAAATAAGTCAAAAATTAAAAACAGCATTTTGTTTACATTTTTCATATATGCTCTTACAGGTGTTAATTCTTATTTCCAATAAAGTGCATGGAAAAAGTTCACACCTACCTACCTTACCACAATTAGCTTTCTGGACATCCACTTCAATTGCATTTCATTCACTTGTTCAAGGGCGATTCAATATTTTTTACCTCAACCTATTTTTGGGTTGGCTCAGATTTTCTTTTCAGTACTGATTTCTATCCAGATTTCTCATTGCCTACTGTAATCAGTTGCTGAAGAATTTTATTTGAGTGGCAAGACCTCTTCCATGCAGTTCCTGCAATTCTATGCAGATCCATGCTCAAATTCAGCATATTTAAAATTTGCTGCAAAATTAGTGAATTAATCTCGCAGTGGTTAGAATTTATATTGTTTACATCCACCAGTATACAAATAATGCTAATTTCTGTCCATGTACATTAGTGAAATATATATATGCTTAGTTAAGTTCCAAACAGAAAAAATACACCAAGTATAATGGTCACATATTCAGGTTGTAGTTTTAAACTTCAACCGGTGAGGTTGAAGATAGTGAGGTTGTAAAGATAGTTTGTTAGGAATTTCCCAATGCAACTTCAAAAATAGACATAATTGTACAAATTCATTTAAAAGATTCAGAAAAGATTAAAGTTATTTAAGAACTGTGTATAAGAACTTTTTGTGGATGGTGGTATATTTTACTAAGGTTTATATTTACCTTAGACTTCACATAATGAAAATTGTCCAGATTGGATTTCTGGTAGCATTTGCTGCTACTGCTATTGTATCAATTGATTCCTGAAATATGATCTTAAAAATATAAAACTAAAGGCAAAAATATATGTGCAACTCAGAAAAGTGGTAATGAGTTTTTGTTATTTTAACTGTAATTCTTAACAATATCCAAAACCAGTAATTACTGGTATCTCATTTCCGATTTTTAAATTTTAATAAAAATGAAAACTCCAAAAATGATTAGAATTGTACTCAGATTATTTTCTATAAGTTTTTGGGAAGTAAGTTAAAGTTAGTTTACAATTTGATATTGGTGGTTTCGGAGACCAAGTCTACCAGTTAAATGTTAAAATATATTATCTCTTCATTCAGATCTCACTAGTAAACCACCAACTAATGAACAATCCATGATCAACATGCTTTAATACACCACACACTACTTTGGCATCAAACAGATCAAAGGAATTGTGCAGAAATCCTTTGCTGTTTGTCCAACCAAAGACTCGTGTACACTGGGATTAGTGCACTTTAAATCTGTGTCCCAAATGTTGGCTGTTTGTGGAAGTTTGGAGAGTGAGGTGCTAGCTCAGGTGTTATCCTTGTCATCTGACCATGGTTCAAAATTACATGGTGTTGTTCTCGGATCTTCCTTGGGGGTTGATCCCGAACCATCGCCTATAGCCCTGTTGTGTTGCTTCAGTGTGACATTAATTGTCTACCTTTGTTCATTGAATTATTTCCCTTCTGTATGATTCTAGTTTACAGGCATTTATGGTTTTTGAATTCCCATTCTTTTCAAGCTATTAGCCTTTAGACTATGGGCGGTACAACAGTTGTACCGTATTCAGGTAGCGGAATAACAGAGCCGTAGTGTAAAGGTTAAGGCTGATTTATATTAATTTCCTCATTTGGAAAAAAATTTGCAATTTCAAAAATTTGTCCTGTTTAATTGTTTTTGAATGTTATAAAAATAAGTTAATTGAAATTTTGTATTTATCAGTAATTGTTCAGTGGCTTATAATGTTTGTAATTTTTAGGCATGACGAAGTTTTTATCCTATCGTGCAGCACTATTAGTTCCAGAGACAGTGCATTTAATGTTAAAATTTCATATAGCTACTGCCACATGGTTGGTCAACCTCTCTACATCAGACACTTTAAATGTTTTCAAAACTTTGATATTTCCTCCACTTCATGAAACCTCTTGTAGCTTATCTTATGTTCCTGAATTTATTGTGGAGAATGTTATGGATTGCACAATATTTTTAAAGCGCTTCAGTACAAAATCTTTTGAGGTGAGCTTTTTTAAACATTTTCAATTCTTTTTAATTGCTGCTATTATTTTATACCTTAATGAATTATATGTAACCTAATAGCTTTTTAAATTATTAAAGTAATACTATCTCTAGGAATTACTACAAAAGTATAGATGGTACTACAGTAAAACCTTATTTATATGAGGAAATGTGGGCAGTGGCCACCTCGTATAATTAGAAACTGATAATATGGATGTAGGGACAGAAAACAGCCTATTAGAAATTCACTAAATTTACTGTTTTACTTATTGCTACTGAAAGATTCATTAAACAAAGCAACTTGGTATCAAATTTGGCTTGGATAACATGGACATTCAGCTAATCGGAGCTCTGATGATCGAAGTTTTTACTTTATAATTTGGTTCACTATGTAACAGTTCCTTTTTGTCTGATGAAGTAAATGCATAATAATATTTAATTCTAAAATACTATGAACATCTCGTAGTTAAGTTTGTTTTATAACACTTAATTTAAGCATTTATTTTGAGATGTATTTATATGCGTTTTCTTTTAGAAATTTTTGCAAGATAATTTCAACAATAATTTTATTCACTTTCCTAATATGTGTTTCGTTTTAGTATAATAACACATAATTTTTTAATAGCTTGCTGGACCCAGTTTAGATCACTTTATGACTATGATCCTAATGTTTATGGGCAGTCCTGAACGAGTGAAGAATCCTCATCTAAGAGCTCATTTAGCAGAAATGTTAGAATCATTAATGCCTGAAGATGAACATGGTTCTCTTTTATCAAGGTATTTTATTATTTATACATACATTTTATTTATGTGCTTAATTTGGTTACAAATATTAATTTCTCTACATTTGTGAATTTGTCGTAAATTGAAAAAAATTTGGTAAGGCTTTTTAGGAATTTAAGTTTTTTCTTTATTTATTTTGGAAAATATCTTATGTATCGTTTTTTTTTTCATAGATCATATAGCCACAACTTGTAAATAAGTAATTTTTTTATTTCACCAATTTTATTAAGTTACAATCTAAGAAATTTTGTTCTAAATATATTTTGACAACAGAGCAATTAAGAATTATTATTCAACTATTTGAAAATGTCTATTTTTCAGTGTCTACAGAGAAAAACTGTTTACTACACATTTATTCATTGATGAAATGATTCCTACATTACTAAATGTTTTTGTGAGCATTGAAATGACTGGTCAAAGCGTAGCTTTTGAGCAAAAATTCCAGTACAGACGACCAATGTACATTGTTCTGGATTATTTGTGGAACTTTGAGGTTCATAAAAGAAAAATGAAGGTATCTTTCAAACTTTAATGCAAAAATAAACTTGATATTTTGTTTTTATTATTCAGGGAATTTTGTATCCTTCTGATGAAAAATTAACATCACCCTTTGAAAAATTGATGCCTAGGTTATAAGTTAGACCATATCTTATCCTTTGTTTCTTGTGCGTTGAAGGATGAGCTTTTCAAAATCATTTTTTATTCATTTATTCAAAATAAAGTTTGCAGTCTCATGCTTTCTTAATTTCCTTCCTTAAATTGCTCTTCAAATTTAAAAAAAACGTACATTATTCTTCATATAGGACCATAAAAATGAAAATAGTGTATTGTGTTCATTTTTAAAAACTGGTCTGTATTGGATCAGTTTGGATTATGCTTATGGACATTGTTCCTTGCTTGAGAGTGTTTTATTTAAAGCTTTTCATAGTTTTGGGGACTTTTAAATTTTGCCATAACTGTAAAAACAGTTTAACTAAATGTAAATCATTTGCAAATTAAAAACTGGTTATCCTGTTTCTGCCTGTTTAATTTATCAATTAGAAGAAGCAAAATTCTGAATTAGATAAAGTATTTTTATTTATTTGATATCTTTTTATATCTAAAAATAATTTTTAGGAAGTATCTGAAATTGCTGAAAGAAATATGGAATCTCCACACCCACCCATATTTCTCCATTTTATTAATCTTTTGATTAATGATGCGATATTCCTTTTGGATGAAGCCCTGTCAGTAAGTTTTTATTTCAATTTTTTTTCAATACCTGGATCTTGTAATGTTTTGCATTAAATAAGGTTAAATTGTATTTTGTTTTTGAAATGTTACTTGTGTAACTAAAAAAAACTTCGTTCCCATGTTTTTGAAAAATAAATTGTCCATTTTCTTTTAGTACATGAGCAAATTGAGAGAAATTCAACAAGCCAGGGCTGGTGGATCTTGGAATAATATGTCAGCTGATCAACAACAACAACAAGAAGGAAATTTCCATCACATGGGCTTACTTGCCAAATTCCACAATGTTATGAGCAATGAAACTATAAACACATTACAGTGGCTTACTACTGAAATCAAATCTATATTTTGTCATCCAACAATTGTTGATAGAATCACAGCAATGCTGAACTATTTTCTACTGAATTTGGTAAGATGGAATTATTGTTTTGTAATTGTATAATTATTTCAATTTTTAATATAATTTATGTGTCATTTAAAATGTGCAAGTATTTTAATTGTTTAACTTTGAAAGAATTTATACGTGGGTCATGTGAAAACACCCATTTTGAGAAAAAGTTGTTGCACTTTAAACACTGATTTATTTCAAATTTTTAAAATACATGGCAGTCAAACCCTAAAATCTCAATTTTTAAATTATGGGATACAGGAATTTAAAAATTTTCTAATTTTACACCATTGTGGCCATCTTGGATTTGCCACACTTGCACATCTTGGATTTGTCTAACTGGAGAACTAATCGTTCAAAATTAATACTTTGTACCAAATGGAAGCTATTTCAGGAGTGTATACAAGTGACAAAAACAGTGGTAATTTTACATTTTAACCTTTTTTTATTTGATGTAAAGTGAAAAAATCACTTTTAAAAAGTCTACTGTAAATGGCTGTAGAAAAATAAATCTTCACATTTTTCTCTGAAACTTTGCAAAATGGTAAACTAATAAATGTACTTTTAAGCTGACAAAAATTCTGAGGGGGTAAAGTTTTGGTTTTCGAAAAAATCTATTCGAATTACAGCATATGTATTTTGAAATGATAGCCATTTACAGTGCAGAAGTCACCAAAGCTTAAGCAAGTCAAAATTGAATTCAATAAAGTACTAATTCAAAGCAGGCTCACAATTAAATGGTTAAATATCAAGATAATATTAACTTAAGACCCATGTAATTAGTTCATCTTATCACATGTTAAGTCTTTGTACAACATGTTTTAAAAAGTTTAATTAAAGATTTGTCAAATTTTCATTAAAATTAATTTTTAAAAAGATTGGCTGAAATGTACCATAATCATATTTAATTGAAGTATATCTGTTAAAAAATATTCACTATGCTTTGGGCACATTTTTGTTACTAGCATTAAAATTCTTGTTATTTGTATCAATGTATTCTCTGACATTCAAATACAGGAAAGCTTGATAAATATAATCTTTCTATTTGTACATCATTAAGTACATTTCATTAAAATATTAGAAAATCTTTTATCTTGAACAGCTTTGGCAGACATCTATTAACTATTTGTTTTTTCTAGTTATTCATAGCAAACACAAACATTTAGTTTAAATCATGGATGTTAAGTAACCACAAAATTCAAGACACTTCTTGTCCAGACTTTGATGAAAAATTATATGAACAAATCTATGATGGAAAAATTGAATAAGTTTTTAAATGCTTCATTTAAAGAAAGAGTCTGAATTCATACATCAGTGCCAGATTCGTAGTCATACCAGCAAATACTTATTTTAATACCACAGAACATTTATGTATTTTTTATCTACTGTAAAAGTAAAATTTATTTGTTAATTGAAATTTATTTATATATATTAGTTGTGAGTGCTTTACATCAGTAACAGTAATCACAATTGTTGATTCGTACTTCAAGAAAGTCACTTGACAGTCACTCGCTGATCTGTTCAATCGATTGAAAGGTATTTGCCTTTAAGCCAGTGTTTGGGAATTGTGAGAGATACATTCTTTGTGTGCCTTATTTTGAGATTTTCAGGGAGAAGGTTATTGTCAAAACATCTGAGAACCACTTGCAAAATTCCTCAGAAGCATAAGGCCCAGCCTGTTTTTAAAAGCCTTTCAAAACATCTTCCATGCCTGCTCAGTCAAACGAAAATCACCTGTCAAACAACTGCTTGATTAAAGGGTATCAGGAATGGGTCACTCTTGAAACTCATTAACGGCCTACTTCTGTGATCTTTTTCAAAAAGGTGGGGGAGGATAAGCCTTGCACTGAAACCTGCAGGTTATTTCTCAGTGGGCTCATCCTTAGCAAAATAGGGCAGTTTTCATCTCAATGAGGCACCTCGTGATTAGCAAAATTGGCCGGACTATGTTGGATGAGTTATCTAGAGGGAAACCACTTGAGGATTAATTGTTATTGTTACTGGGACATGGAAATTCTATGCATCATTTACTGAAAATCAATCATCTTATTCAGTGTATGCTGATTTAAATTAATTTGATTTTTTTATTAAAAATCATGATTAAAATCAAACTTTAAGAAAAACAGAAAATTTATAGTTTAATATTATTGAAAATGAAATACTAGTTGAACAGGATGTATGTAATTTTTTTATACAAATAAGTTTTAAGAATTGCTTCTACTCAGTAACATCCCAAGAATGACCTTTTTTAATTCAAACTAACTGGCTTCCCTACTTTGAAGACACAGGAGATAATGGTATTGATCATGATGCAATGACATCAACTTGGAGAAATTATTGTGAGGTTTAAGTAAAACATCACTTGCTTCATATATAAATGTTTTGGAACTGTTTATTTTGTTTATAGAAATCATTTACCAATATTATCTGTATATTTGTTATATTTTTATTTGTATATCTATCCCTGGTTTGCCCCAAGAATGAAATAATGAAAAGTTTGAAAAATTATAATTTATTCATTATGATTTATGAAAATTTATTAAATACATGAAATTCAAAAGTTAAATTTCATCTCCTTATTTTATTAAAATGATTATTTTTTTAAATTTAGAATTTTAAGCATTACAGATTTACATCATGAAATTTTTTCAAGTGCTAGAATAAAAGCAGAAACAAGGCCCAAGAATAATTTTTATTGCTTTAATTTTTCAAACATTTGTCCTGTTGTATTTCCTAAATCCTCATATATTAAAGTTTTTCATAAATCAATACTACCTAGAAACCACTGATTTGCATGTCTAACATGCTTAAACATAGGAACAGCAAATTAGTTAAAAATATCTTATTTAAATCAAATCACATTTTAAATCATTTTTCATGCCCTGATCTTATTCCAGACAATGAACCAAAGGTTGGCATTTCTGAGTATAATGTAATTGATTAATGTATTTAAGAAACATTACATTAAATATCCATTTTTGAAAGTGACTGAAATATTTTTGTGAAAATCAATATAACTACTTCCATTTATGTAGGTTGGACCGCAGAAGAAGAATTTCAAAGTCAAAGATCTTAATGAATACGAGTTCAAACCTCAAGAACTTGTTCGTGATATTTGTAAAATCTATCAAAACCTTGGTGCTTCTGATGATGCCTGTGCTGAACTTTTTTGTGCTGCTGTGTCTCGAGATGGTAGGTCGTATACTAGTGGCTTATTTCCTCTTGCTCAAGTTGTGTTGAATAAAATTGGACAAGGAGTGCTAGCCTCCCAACTTGAAAGCATAGCTTCTAAAGTTCATGTGAGTATAAATGAATTTAAATAATTTTTATTTAATGAATGCTCAATATAATTTTGGTTTCTTTATCATTTCAATAGAAATATTAAATTTTTTGTGTAGAGGCAAGTTAAGGGTTTTATGTTAAAGATTTTGTTACCAATGGACCAATGCTTATTCTCTGTCTGTTGGGAATTGATAGAACAACAGATAGAAATGACAGAAAACAAATTAAATTTCAATTTCAATGCTACTGACTAGAAAGGAAATTTGAGCTTCAAAGATTAAAGTAATTCCAGCTCTAGTTAATAGTGATAATACTTCTGTCAAATGATGTAATAAAAATAAATCAATAAAATATAATTAATGTTTTTCCTCAAATTGATCCATAATTTTCATTAAGCAGTATGAATAAATTTTTTGAGTTAATTTGATTTTTGCATCACTGAAAAAATTGGTGAGCAAGTGGTAACATATTTTGTGCAATGTAGTCGCGAAAAAAACGAACCATCCCCTTTATTTCGAGCACTATTCATAGTAAGGTTTTTGAGTGGAGGATTAGTAAAAATATGTAGTTAAATTTATCTTTTTATTTATACTTTGCATGTTTATAATACACAGAAAATTAAATTTGATGCTGCATCTCCATCGATACAGCGCCTACTAGTGCAGAAGCTGCTTAAATTGAAGAGAAAGAAAATTAAATATAAAAACTATAAAAGTATAAAGTCTATTAAATGACCTTTAATAGACTTTATACATTAATGAATTATTAATGAGATCCTTGAGGCTGATGCTGCGAAACTAAATATTTGATCTGATTCAATTTTCGTAAGGAACAAACAAAGGTCTCCTCTTTCGGAAATATTCGGATGGTTTCTCTGTTTGGTGATAACAGCACTAAGCCTGATCTACAAGATATGAGGTAGGGAAAGGTATCTATAAATTGAATATTATTTTCCACATATTTGGATATAATGCAGGCATTTTTTAATTTAGCCATAGGTTTTCATATCCACCATTATCGAAATTATATTTACTCTCTTCATATCTAAGTTCTAACAGTTCTTGGCTAGTTGTACCAGCCTCCTCAATATTTGCAGTAAAAGGATTTTTCATCCAGTCATCCAGTTCACACCTTTCATCCAGTTCACATCTTCAAGTTCAAAATATCTTCAAATCGTTTTTCCATATCCAATTTAAGTTCGTTAAGGTGGCTACTGAATCTTTCAATCTCCTCTGGAGTTACATCATCTTTTATAGATGATAATTCAGGAACTGGTGAAATTCTCTCTTCAATAGATTATAACAAAGATCAAGTTTGTCGATAAATAAGGACACAATATTTTGGCAATTGATAAGAGTTTTATTAGCTCCTCGAAGCTGCAAATTGATTTCATTGAATCTCTCGAAAATATCTGCCAAATAAAAAGCATCATTCTTTACTGTTTTTTATTGTTGACAGATATTGGTCTCATTAATACTTTTTAAAAAATGTATGACACTATCATATAATGCTACAAAACGGGACAAACATGTACCCTTTGACAGCCACCGAACTTCTGTGTGTAAAAGTAACCTAATAAATTCCTCATTATTGTCCTGGCACAGCTGTCGAAACATTTTATCATGTTTGGCATTGGATCTGATCTTATTTACAGCTCTAATTATTATAGTTAATGATGAATGGAGATTTGTACTTAAATGTTTTCCTACAAGATGTCTGCACCACACAATGAATACTAGCGACCTACCATTGATGGTGCTCCATCAGTAGCGCATGCAACAATATTGTTGAAAGGTATATTATTTTTTGCAAAGTATGATTTCACAGCATTAAATATTGATAATCCTCTTGTATCTGTAATGAGATTTATTGCGAATAGCATTCTTCTAGTATTGTTTTCATCTAAATAACATACATATGTCATCAATAAAACATTATATGCAATAGTAGACTCATCCAATGGTGTAGAAAATGAAAAGTTTTGGAGAATACCTATAAGTTTATTTTCAACATTAACTGCCATTTCTTCAATTCGTTGCTTTACTGTGCTATCGCTTAGAGGCAACGTTTTTAAAGCTTTAGGTATATCCTGATGCATTACTGTTGAGATAAATTCTTTTATAGAGGGTATTATTAAAGTTTCTCCTATATTATAGCTTTTACCACTTTTTGCAATTAATTGTGAAATGCGATAAGCAGCAGTTAATCCATCTTCGTTCTTTGCACGTTGTTTCTTAATAATGCAAGGACTGTTGGACAATTTTGAAATTTTTTATATATTTCCTGAAAATATTCAATGGACTTGCCTTTATCTTTTGGATGCTTTGTAGCAAAATGTTATCTCAATTGACTTGGCTTCATTGATTCATTAGATAATATTTTATGACACAGTAAACACATTGGGAGTTGTTTATTTACAACAGATTCGATGAAACCCATCTACAGATACTCCTAGCCACAAGCATATTTCTCCTAGCCACAAGCAGTAAATAGCCACAAGCATATTTCTTTTTTTGAGACATGGGCTCACATATATTTCACACAATTTATAAAGCTTGTTTGAATCCGTAATCACATGCTTACGTTCACAAATCTAACTATGTACTGGCCCCACCATGAAACGAACTCAACTTGAGTGATGGCCCTGGTACACCCCACCTTCGTCATGCGCACTACAGTGCAGTACAACCTGCTCTGTCATTGAGTCATAGATGCGTGGTGATAACAGAAAGCAGCTTCAGCATCAGACAAAACCCCTACCACCCACCATGAAAGCTTGAATCACCCACTAGTGGGCAGTAGGGACCAGGTTGACTACCACTGGTGTAAACGAATAACCTGGAATTATATTTATTATGCAATGGAAAACGATCTGCAAATTATTATATTTATTATACAAGCTCAAACAATAATATTGTGAATTGTAACCATAATTAAAATGTGGTGAAAGAAGGATTCGGAGTTGAGAACAATTAGAAACGGAGAAAGATTGTTGATTGGTGTTCTCTATAATTTTGTATCATCTTTAGTGTTCTTAATAAATGTTATTTTTTTTTAAAATTAGCGTTCCGTCTCCATGTATGCAACCAAAAAGCCTACCTGCAATTATTTAATACCAATAAAATGGATATTCCGATCATCCAAAAAGTGAATAGAACGAATCAAAGTATACATATCAAAGGCAATGTATTTTAGATTACATAAGTGAAATTTCCAACCATTTATCAAAAATTTAAACGTTCCTCAGATTTGTCAGACATTTTTTTAAAGTTTTGGTTGACCCCTAAAATCTCCATAATAAGGAAAATTTAATGTAACGCAGAAACTAACCATTGGAATGAGCTGAAATTTTGCATGGTCATAATAATTATGACCATGCAAAAATATTAGGTGGATTTTGTTCGGGTTGTTTAACAGTAACATGGTACAAAATATCAGCGCTGTAGGAATATTTAGAAAGATGTCCATAAAAGTCCAAGAAATTGATTTAACATTAGAAGCTCCAATCTTTCTGTACTCAGAACTTCAAAATGGTTAGACCTAATGACATGAAATTTGATATCTGAATTTGAAGTTATATTTTGATATAAATTCGAAATTGTGTGTTGAAATAGGGGTTTCTATTGGAAATTATGAAGTTGGTGCTGAATTTAATATGAAGACATCCCCTTATGCGGATTTTATGCATTTGAATTTATAGAAGACGTTAATTCCTGTCAAACGCCATCTTTGAATTTTCTCTACTGTTAAAATTGCTGGAATGAAGAGGAGTAGTTTGTTTTTTCCCACAACTCTTCCTGGTGTGAACTGTGGTCAAGGCATAAATGTTAGTAGTGGTTTAGCTATCATTGCAAGTCAGGTTCTGATCTAATTAGCTGTCACGTAGCTTACTATGCAAATTAGTGTCTTACCAGCGCAGCCCTGTGAAAAAAATTGGAGACCCTTGTTAAATGTTCTGATTGATATGAAGCACATTGTAGCAGACATCAATACTATTGCCTACCTTTTTAAAGCTTTGTTTAGGTCTTTTTAAATAATCAGCTCTTTTGTTCCAAAATATGGCCGTAGAACAGAAGCAATCTCTTAACCTGTAGAAAGGAAGAAACATCCTCTGTGTTTGTGATTGATGTGAAGCACATAATTGCAATAAAGCAGGATTATTTTTCTTCTATAATCTATTTTCATAAAGCTTTATTTAAATAAATTTTTCTTATTTGGCCCATTTTATTTTTAAACAAACATTTCATTTTCTTTAAATATCTAATATATAAAAACCATTTTACTTGTGTTGGTAAATCAAATTAATTGTTTAGTGACTGGTAAAATAAAGTTTTTGTATTAGTGGTATTTTAAAGAATGTATATGCTTTAAAATCTCGATGTTAGGTTTTAAAATATGGTATAATTATATGGTATTTTTTCCCCAAAATTTATTTTCTTTTATTGTTTTCTTCTATAGCTACTAGCTGTAAAACAACAACAAGATGATGAATTACTCACAGGTGCTCCAGATGAATTCCTTGATCCTATCATGAATACTTTGATGAAAGACCCTGTCAAGCTTCCGTCATCAGGGGTGACAATAGACAGAGCAACAATTGCACGTCACCTTCTGAGGTATAACCACTTAAAAACGTTCAAGTATTTGTAGAAAAATATTTTTGTTACCGTAGACCGGGGTAACTTTGGGACACTTTTTCCGGTTTTTTATTGCTCCTGTCAACATGTGTTAAGCTAGATTGCTGAGACTATGGTATTATATGAAGTTAACCTTCCTCTTACTAAATATGGACATGATTTTACTCCACAACCAATGACATCCTAATAAACATCTTCCATCGTTGTCCCAGTCTTACCCCATGAAGTGGGGTAAATTTGGGACAGTACTGTTTTTCGCTTAGAAACACTAGGAAAAATCAATCTGTTCCAATGATACACATAAGCGTTTTATTTGAGACATCAGACATAGTATTAAAATATTACAAGAGGTTTTAGCTCTACTTTGTATGATTATTTTGTAAATTAGAGTAATATTTTGAAAATAATAGGATTGTCAAGAAGGTTATAGTAACATTTTAACTTAAATGAATTGCTTGCAAGGGAATTTCAAAGTTCTTCGTAAAGTATTAGTTCTTTAACTTTGAAAATTTCCCGTTGGCCAATTTGTTCAGGCTGGTTGATCTTTTGGACTATTTCGTCCTTCGAATAATAAATCATCGGCCATTGCTGGCCATTTCCAGTTCAAGGCGGACTTCTTCATGGCAGATATGAGTACTTCATCATTGTTTATTATCTTGATGATCCGTCCCGGGTAAAGTCCACCCTCGTACTTCACCAGAACGCAATTTCCCACCGTCAGGTTCTGGAGGAAACTTGAAGGTTATGGGCTTGGCATCGATGGATCAAGCTGCTCTTCCAAGTCGCTGAATATTTCGCTGTCTTCAGAATCTTGTAGCGAAAATTTAGCACTCTCATCATTGCTACTGTTGCTCTCTTATTCGTTTTATCTGGGCGCGGTACTCGCTGTTGTGCTCCCGCACCATTCGATGTCGATGGTTGGGAATGTGACCTGCGAATTGCAGCTCCTCTTCATTTGTAAAAACAGGGCCCCGACCCACAGTATTCAAGTGCTTTTCCTGGCTCTTCAAGTGCAAGGTGTTTTTCGGAATACCATATTTTGATGATGCTTTGCGAATCGATAAAGTTTTGTTTCGTAGAGCTTGCAAGGCTTCATTCAAACTTTCTTCCATGTAATTTCTATTCGGCCATGTACCAAGAGCACGTTTGGGAGTTCTCGGTATGGTTAATCAGCTTAGATTTTGAGAAAAAGGAGGAAAAAATACGGTGAAACACGTTAGGCCAACTTTGGGACCGTCCCAATGTTACCTCACTCAGTGCTGAAAATTTGCAATGTTGAGGTTATAAAACAAAATACAAGTATTAAAAATATTATGATCACATGAAATAGTTGTCAAAGCATGTACTTCTCAAAATTCATACCTGCCTGTAGTGAAGTATTTGCAATTTTTAAAAGGCATATGAAAGTTTACACAAAAACTAGAAACTTAAAAACATGAGGTTGAAAATAAGTTGGGATGCTTTTGGCATCAGTGCAACTACAGCTTCAAATAATTGCAGCGAGGTAGCTGCGCATGTCGGCGGGTTCGGTAGCGGTGATTGTGTGCCAATTAGAAACGAATGACATTGACTGGAAATTCGAAAGTCGAAAATTACCCGCTGTCCCAAAGTTACCGTTACCCCGGTCTACGGTACCTGAAATTCTGAATAATTTCTCTTAACAATCATTAGATAAAATTAAGTCATATTTTATGAAATGTATGTCATCCAATTTTCTGACATTATTTGTTATTTAATTTCAATATATTTTTGTGTAATTCTTATAACTTCCTATTGAAATCTTGAATATTAAATTGTTTTCAATCCTATTTTTTAACTAATTTGATTGCTCTGTAGCTTGTATTAGTTTTCATTCTGCTTTGTTTGTATGTAATAAAATACTGAAGTAAACTCTTCTATAATACCCCATGTGGCACTTGATTCCTATCAATTCCAATAGCTTGAATAAATTATGACTATTGAATGATGAAAATCATTAATATGAAAGGTTTTTACTTTTTGCTTTAACCATTGTGCAATAATAATACACAATTCTCATCTCCTTATATAAACAGTTCTGACTGCAAAATTCACAAATCCTTGTGCTCCAAATCATCTCTTGTATAGCATTGCAATAATAACTCATGCATAGCATAATTAGGTTCCAATTGAAGTCCATTAAGAGTTTAAACTAGACAGTCTAAATAATCACATAGCAGTTATGTGCTACATTGAAATCAGGAGATAAAAGTCTGATCTCCATAAAAAAGTTCTTCATTCTAACAAGTCATGAATTCTCTGAGAGTTTTGAAACTTAATTGGATGAAAGTCTCTCCTGAATGACTAGGAATCATAATCTAATTAGGTCATAATATAGGTTCAGAAAAGTGATGGCTTTCAGTATTTAGGTAGCAAAGCTCTACAAAGTGAGAAACGTTGAATGAAATATTAAAACATTGAAAGGATTTTTGGGATATGTAAAAGTTTAAGACATTAGTCACACAGCACTTGCAGTGGGTGATCAAATTATTAAAGCCACAGTGTAAAAATAAACCTGAATTTTAAGGTTTTTACGTCAAATTCTATTAAAAATTAGTCATGAAAACACTCTAGAAGTGCACACAAAATGCAGTCTTCCTGTTGGATTGCTTAGTATTCAATAAAAATATTTTAATTTCTGAAATTTTTGTTGGAGAAATATCTTTGGTCTTGCCCATGGTGAAATCCACTGTCCAGAAAAGTATAAAAATTACAATGTAACACCATACAACACTTAATAAACCATTAGAAATCATCAAATAAATCAATTTACCATCACAATTGCAGAACAGTGCTTCAAACACATTTAAGACTCAAATAACTTGAATAAACACAATTAAACACTGGCTGTCAGTCTGAGCACTGACACGAGGTGGTGGCTATGTTACAGGTTGTGAAACCAACAATGTTGCCAACTATTTATTTCAGATTTCTTTATATGAGTATATAAAAAAAAGAATTCAATGTAACCTGGTTTTCATAAATATGATTGAAATATAAAATTGTTAATTGATAAAGGTGGCTCTAATAATATAATCAACCATTGTATATTTACATCATAAGTTTTATAAAATGTATGTCACTCGCATCCTAAGAAAAGTTTGCTACTTATGAATTTTTCCCATCTATCATTTTGTTTTCATTAAAGCATTGTACAAAATCATCTCTGATCAAAATTTTCTTTTTGAGTCAAATACATGCGACTAAAAAGTGTTTTTTTTTTTAATATAGTGATCAGACTGACCCTTTTAATCGAAGTCCTTTGACCATGGACATGGTTATCCCAGATGGAGAGCTGAAAAGCAAGATGGATAAGTGGTTTAAAGAACGAAGAGCAGTAAAATAAAAATATCTGAAATTCATAAGGAAATAAAATGAAGTTTCCATTGCATTTTAATTAAATGTTTCATACATCTGTACACCTAGTGTTTTGTATTTTATTATGTTTTTTTTATTATACAATTTTTAAGAATTGTTGCATAAGAAAGCAACATTTTGTATCATAAATAGTTTGTTTATGGCTGTCATAAACTTGAGTGTGGAATGAGTGTCTTGAGTTTAATATTTTGTATAGGAATTAAGCATTTAACATATTGGAATTTATATTGACACCAACTTTTTTGTGTCAGGAGTACTTATTCATTTTTCCTGATGTTAGGGCTAGATGTTGGGATAAGGTAATATTCAGTAAGTGTGAATTGATGAATTATTAGATGTTCAATTTATTCCTCTTGGAAAAGCGTCTAGTCGGTGTGAATTGATTTACTCCACTAAACTTATACGACTTGTAAGGAAGTCGGTTTTATCTGTTCTTTGACTGATTTCTCCAAGTTAAATTGTGAATGAATTTCCTTGTGTGGGTAGCTTATTTTTGAACCATTTCCATTTTGCCAATTAAGATTATATATAAAGATATCTATTAAGAACAGTTTATTGACTGCTTTCTCCATGTTAAGTTGAAAGTATGGTTTCGTTTCAGATTTAGAGCATTTTTCTTTGCAGTTGTGCTAATTTGAAATTAAGATGCAAAGAAATATATGAGATGAATACTAGCCATTTTACTTTATTCAAGCATTAAAAGTAACCAAAATACAGTGATTGTAATTTCTATTAAGTTGTGCAATATTAATAGAAAAACATAAATTACAACTTATTTTGTATCCAAAATATAAATTTGTATTTTCTTAAAACATTTACAATATAATATTTATTTCCACATTATGTATTCACTTCTTAATACTCTGACCGTGAAAGATATGTGTTTTTTTTTCAATAAATATGAAATTTCGTAGTTCTGTTTACATTCAAAAATTAAGTTGATTCAACATTTCTGTATTCAATCCTTTTGCACATATTTCTTTTTAAAAAAGTACCCATAAATTTATTTCATCTTCATATTGGTATTTTGTCTGAGGTAGACAATGAGCAATTTGGACTGAAATAGTGGATATTTTATCAATGACATAGTTGATCATAATTGCAAGACATGTGGCTTTCATTCCATGAATTCTCAGGATTCCCCTTGAAAATAATCAAATAAAAATTTAAGGTAATAAATTTTAAAAGTTAATATATCAATAAGCTAAAATTGATACATTAACTTTTTTGAAGATAGATGAAAGTATGCACAGTTCCAAAAATTAATTTTGGAAACTTAAAATTCATATTTTAAAAATGCTATGCTTGGTATTTATATGTACCTTACCGATTGTCTACTATGAGAACTGCTTCTATTACCGAGTGGGGACAGTCACCATCAAAATTGGGCTTATTCATTTTAAGTTGAGTGATGAATATCTTTATTTTATTTTGTTTTTGGTGAATGTTGGCAGCAAAAGAGGTATTAGTATAATCTCAGCAACTAGTAAAAATCAACAAATGAGGGGGTCAGAAGCAAAGGGGTGCAAATGACAAAACTTGCCAGAATGAGTTGGATGCATGGAGAGATTCTTTAGGCAAGTGGCTGACTGGCAGCGGACGGTCGGAGCCGTCATGTGTACTGGTACTGCCCTATAATGAGAGAAAGATAACCTGCTCAAGACATACCGTCTGGCTTGGTGCCAAAAGAATGCAAGTCGCTTACTTGTCTTTGCCGTGAAGTAAAACCAGTGTTGCACATTCACTTGGTTGGCAGGAAATGGCTATGATGGTTGGTTCATTTGGATTTATGGCGCAAGATCCAATATCGGACAAGCTGCGCCAAACACAAGATTAAATGTCATTCAATAAAATCAGTTAAAAATAGAAATACATTAGTGAATATTAAGACTGAATAAAAAGAATGAAATGTTTTCGTGTTGTAGCAAATGAACATAAAGTAGGTGAAGTAATGCAGTTTAAAAAGGCGATAAAAATTCTATACAGAATTGGTCTTAAAAGTTTAAAAAGATTTGAGTGCTCAATAAAATGTGGATAGGGTTCCCTATCCATAAGAAAATCTAAAAAGGTATGATTTGACATATATTTAAAAATTGATAGCTATATACATGTTAAAATTTCCGAAAAGTGTAAAAAATGGAAAAGTGCAGAGTGGGGAAGATTACCCAGCAGGACAGACAAATTAGGCGAGGAAGTTTTAAAATGTGTAACTTAAATGCCAGTCCTGGACAGGAAGTTAAAAAGGGAGATATAGTCAGGTCTCAATTGCAATAGTGGCAAAAAGGAGAGCTTTCTCCAGCCAGTAAGTACCAATGAGTAATCCTCGTATGCCCAATGCGAAGTCTTGTTAGAATTACATCAAGACGACAAGGATACAAAGAGGGCCAGGGTGATGTGGTCAGTTGTATCCCCATGAAGTTTATTACCACTGCTAATCCTTCCATATGACATGATGTCTCGTATAGTTATTCGAATATCCGAACAAACATTCCAAAATAAGTCCATGTAAACAATAAAATTATCTATCCCCAAGTGAGAAATGTGTTTCAAAGCTTCGTGTAAACCATAAAATTCGGCTGTAAAAATGGAGACCATACAGGGTAAAGCAAAACTTACAGTTATACTATTTATAGTTACGGAATTCATACTTCCTGCTCCGTTTACACTGCTGAAGCGGTGGCAATTTATTGAGCCTTTCAGGGGCAGATATCCTCTAGTACCCACCGTAAGTACTGCATTTACACTCAGCATGAGTGTATTACAACAGCTGGAGCAATATGGCATCACTTGCCATCCTGTCATGTCAGATATTTTTACTACCTTGCAGAGCAAGGGTTTCGATATTCAGTTTTGTTGTGTCCCTAGTCACGTGGGCATCAAGGGTTATAAGCTTGCTGACAGTTCTGTGAAGACAGCTTCTGTTCCATTGCAGCAAGCAGTTCCTTTTAGTGACATCAAGATGTCCACAAAGGAATTCATCGACTCCTTGTGGCAAGAGTTGTGGAACCTGCAAGTCACCAACAAATTGCATTATATAAAACCCATTGTTCATCAATGGCCATTATCTCCAGTGTGGAGGATGGATGTTCAAACTGACCTGCCTTCGCAATAGACACGTTTCACTCATCACCATCTTTTGTTGGGCGAGAACCCTCCCTTTTGTTCATCATGCTCTTCAGATTTAGTTCATATTTTAACAATATGTCCTGCTTTTAATCCTCATTGGCAAAATTTTTTTTTAAGTATAATTTTAAACTTACAAGATTTGGTTGGGAAAAATTCCCATCCAAACATTTTGCATTTTTACGTTCAATTGGTTTTTTACACCTCATCTAATTTTTTTCCCAAGTTCAGAATTACTCATCAATATATTTTATCAAATTCTTTTGCAATTCAATCTTAAATTTCCATCCATACAAATTAAATCATTAGTTATGCTACAGTCAATGGTCTTGTTTTTATCATCTGACTATTTGTAACATTTTACATGTTTTAAATCTCTTGATTTTTCAGTGTACTTTTATTGGGTTATATTCTGTCTTGTGTTTGGCACAGCTTGTCCGCTTTTGGACCTTGCGCCATAAACCCTAACATCCAATCCTACCTGCAATCACAGACCCAGCCGAAGATCTAACCGAACTGGAATCTGAAGATGACTACTTTTTCACTTATCGACAAATTTTTGTATACTTAGCATCTGTTTACGATTAATAATTTTTACGGTTTCTTGAACATTTTTATACTTTTATCTTATGTTCATATTCCTAGTGTTTTTTGAAATCATTTTAGTACTAATGAGACACTACTTTTTCAATATATTTATCGGTTATTCTATCTATTATCAATTATATTTTCCTTAGAAACTCGTACATTAAACTGTTTTAACCTTTCATTATATAGTTCCTTCAGCCCTAGAATACCGATTGACAATAAACTCTTGGAAGCAAAGGGGTGCAAGTGCATGATTGCTTGAAATAAGCCCATAATAACCTTCAGGTAAACAAGCATGGGATAAATCAAGATGAAAGACAGGAGGGAACAAGGTTTGTGCTCTAAAAATGTTATGGTTCTGTTTAAGTATTCACGGAATTTTCAAGATCACTTCAACTTTGAAGCTCCTTTTCTCAAAAGTCAGTTTTTTCACTTGCATCCCTCTGCTTCTGACCCCCTCAAATGTATTTCCAATTTGTCATAAAGTGCACCAATGGGACAAGCTTGAACACATTTCTTCAAACGTTCCATTTGGAAAATGAGATAAGGTCCATTTCTATGTCAACAGTTTTTGTGATAGACGGACATTACCAGTAACTCTAAACAAGAGACAAATATGAATAAAAACACACCCTACTATCTGCAGATATGCCAATTATTTTACGTACCTACCGTATTTGTTACAAATTTTCACCTTTAATTATGGTACAACAGTATGTATTGAAATAATTACAGAAAATCCCACTAGATGTGTTAAAACGGTGCGGTCTCCAAGTTAACGAACAATAAATCATCCTTTTTTCCCAAGAGGCTGCTAGTTTGGCGTCTTGTAACAATCTGAAATTCCAATCTGTATTTTATCTACATTATCATGTGGCATTGTTTTTGGTTCATTACAGATATCTGCAAAATTTAACTTCAAAAAAGTTTGAAGAAACTTTTGCATATTTTCACTTACACATAAATATGTTTTTCAAATATTTCTATCGTCATATTTTTGAACAAACCAGTTTCCTGATGCATATTCACTTTATTTGGTGAAAAAATGTAATATTCAAATAATCGTTTCATTCTTCTTTTGTCACTTGTTGACAATTTCACTTGTCACTCATTGTTCACTGCTTTTTCATGCCTGAAAGGGAAACAATATAAATTGATTAATATCTTGCATAAAATGTGTTATTTTTCTCGTTTTTTATATTTAAAAGTGTTTAGTGACACAATGTTTGTATACTGCTTCAGGTCCATCTCTGAATCGCCCAATAATGTTCCGAAATTATGCTGATATCCCAGTGTTCTTGATACTCCCCTTCTGTCCTTAATATTTTGGTTGAACCTTTCCCCTGATCCTCACTCATAGCTCACCTTAAATGAAATCCAAGTGTCAAGCTCTCTTGATTTTCTTTACTGCTTCAAACTCTGAATAAAATATACGTTTTCATATCTGGTCCCTCTTCATTTTAACATCGGATAAAATTGGAAATTTACTCATTAGGTACAAAAAGCACTTTATTCATATATAGAGCCTTGATAAACTGCTCCATCAATGTAAGTTTGATATGAAGGTGTGGTAATAGCATCTCTGGGTTAACCAGAAAAGGCTCGGATGCTACATTCTTGGTATCAGGTTGTAAGGCTTGCCTGAATCGTAAAAAGTAGGATCCATATTTGTAGGGATTGAAACATCAGGTCCATGTGGCACAGGTCTAATAGTCTGAAGATTGTGTTAAAAAATGTTATTCTCACTCTTTTAGTTATAACAGTGTTTTACAGCAAATAACTGTTGAGCAAAAATAAGTCACCACTGTATGTGTGTTTATTTGGTTGCCTCCAAATTAGAATATCAAAAGCAAGAGTTTTTCAATGGAAACATCAGGCTTTATATGGTGCCCAGTGTTTTGTTTGATCAACTAGTTACACCAAAACAGGTGTCAACCATTTTTACAAACTCGATTATGTTCTGACTGCTTCTGGATACTAAATTTTCCGCATATTTCAATAAAAATAATTTTGACTATTTAACACAACCTCTAGCAGCCATTTTTGCTTCTATCACATAAAAACACGATATTAAGGTCAGAATTTTTAAAGAACTAAAAGGAATGTTAACATCTTCACTAAAAGGAATGTTATTCACACTAGTCAACTGCTGAGGTGGACCTGAAAATGATTCTTGACTTACCCAGGAAATAAAATTGAGTTGGGGATATTCCTGAAAACCTTGACATGGTGGGCGGAACTGACTTACATTTTCGAATTCTGTATTCAAAATTACATTAAAATCTCAAACAATTTTCATTGTACACTTGTTATATGGCATTGACCTGATAAAAAATTGAAATTGCATCAAAGCCATAAAATAACCAGGATTTTAGCAAAATTCAAGCTTAAACAAAACAAATTTGGCAAGTGGGATTGTGTAAAAGTGCACAAGACGTGATGGCTATAACTGACTTCAGTGTTCAGATGGTACATACTGAAACTGCTACAATTTTAGCCCGAAAAATTTTATTCTTGATCTTTATGCATCCTGTATGCAATTGAGTATTTTTCCAGTTGTATTTCATAACGAGCCGATAAACCAAATATCTCCTTATTTTTATTAGCAATTTTAAAAATTTGATTTTTTAAGCAACTTATCTTGTTTATATTACTTAAATTTTGTCAGTGCACTCAGTGTAGAGACAATTTTTCACTTTTTCTATTTCTCAGAAAAGTGTTTAAATTGTTATGTTGGTGTGTATTTACCTTAAGAGAAGTAACTGTTCCAGGGAAAACCTGCATTGAAAAAAGCATACAGTAGAAGAATATGGAAATTTTATTAGTGATTGAATTATATGAGAATAGTTCTCTAAAGAATTAATTCTGCCAAAAAAGCAAAAGATATTATGTACTGCTTACAGAGTTACCTTGTACCCTTGATGAAAATGCCATTTACAAAATAGTTTAATAATGCAATATTACAGGAAACATTTCTGAATGTCACTTGGTGTCCTGAACCATCAAATCGAAGGTTAGCATCTCTACATTGTCTTTTTACATTAATTATGTTCGGGAGCAAGGTAGCCTACAAGCTTGGATGACCGAAATTATTGTGTTGATGCCAATGATAAAACACATGTACTGAATCTTAATGTAAATACAAACTGATAACAGATCACAAAGATACTGGGCAGATTTTCTAGAATGAGTACAATATTTTTGTTAACCAAAATGTCTGTTAAGGCTCACTTAACTATTAATTTAAGTAGTTTTATAAATGTTTTTTTTAATTCTATGCCATCATTACTGAAATGTTGGGTATCATTACTAAAAATCAATTAGTTTATTACTGATACAGTAAATCAAAGGTTGGCATCTCTATCTGGTACGTCCATGTTTGGAGTGAATTACTGCCAGTAATCATTGAGAAAGAATTTCCTACTAAAATTCAAATATAATTCATGTTCATTCTTGTAAAGCTGCATAGAATGAACCAACAACATACCTGCCAACTTATACGGTTTGAGTATAAAGAACGGGTTTTGGCTGAATTTGACGATTATACTGGCGCATGTAAGATTGTACGCTAAAAGGCTTGCATGGAATGAACAAACAACATACCTGCCATGTACGGATTTTGACTGAATTTGATGATTATACGGGCCTATGGCAAGATTGCACGCTCTTTTGCAAAATTA
Organism: Meta bourneti; assembly: GCA_933210815.1. Taxonomy (NCBI): domain Eukaryota; kingdom Metazoa; phylum Arthropoda; class Arachnida; order Araneae; family Tetragnathidae; genus Meta; species Meta bourneti. The sequence goes on from OW119923.1 coordinate 57,866,432, forward strand.
GCAAATGCACCTTAGACTTCATTTCCAAGAGATTCGATGCATGTTTACAGAGATGCCAACCCCACCACAAATTCTTTTGTTTCTACGAGAAAGTATTTTATGCTGCGGACTTCGAAAAATGTAAATTGTACTATAGTAGGTATTGTATGTATTTTTAATTAACGTCACACTGGAGCAACACAACGGGCTATTGAATTGTACTATGGAAAGCAAATCTTCTGTTCTCAAAGTTTGTTTTCCTCTCTGCATTGTAAAATTACAGGATCGCCGTCCACCAAACATAATGTAAATATTCAGACCCTGATTACTACCAAGAAGCATTAGCCGAAAAGATTAATGAACCGTTTCTGCACTGTTTCGTTTTGCAGTTGGTAGCTACTAATGACCATAGGGCAACAAACCAAATATTAAACAAAATAAATCTAGACTAAACAAGATTACCATTACAGGTATTGATATACTGAAACGGACGGTTTCATCCTTTAATTCATGTTGAATTTTCAAGATGATTTGGTACAGATGTATCTAGCGCCTCGTTTGGTGGCAACGCTCTTGGAGCATTTTTAGTAGCGAGTTAGGGTAGGTGAAGGTAACTCATCTTTATTAGGGTTATTCCCGTTTTTATGGCAACCTGGGCAAGCGGAAAGATTTGTAAAGATGTCATTTATATAAAAATAAAAAAAGATTTTATCTAAGATTACTTTCCTTGGCGACATAAAAGGGGCTCCAAAAAACACCAAGAGCGTTGCCACCAGACGAGGCGCTAGATACATCTGTACCGATGATTTTTACTTTGTATTAAAACCAACAAATTCTTAACTTTTTGAAAACAAAATCTCAGTTCTCGCATAGTATACTTTCCCTCTGAGCGTCACGAGATTTGAGTAGGGTAGTGTTGCGTTTTCCAAACCACATCGATTGGTTGAAAGAATCCTTGGAAAAATTATTGGTCAAAACTGAGTAGGAGGAGTCCACGCAGGAATGACTGCTGGTTGCAAAACGAAGGTATAGGTGTGAATCTCTCAGAAGCTTAAACTCTTAAGTGGACAACAAAAGTCGTTAAAAATTCAAGAAATGGAAAAAGGTCGTGACTGTCAAAATGAAGCTCCTTCCCCAAAATTAGCTAAAAACCAAAATATTTTGAAAATGGTTGAATCTTACTTTATAAAACTTAAATTGTAGTAAAACTATAAAATAACCCTTATATTTAGATTTATGTATATTTAATGTTTTAAAAATTATATTAGACATTTCGCGGGTGTCATGAGCCTTCCAAAATTGTGAGATTTTCAAAATTCACATATTGGCTGGTAACTGAATTTTTATGTGTTAGCGTTGACCTCAACCATCGTTTCATTTCGTCCAAAGGGGAAATCGTTTCACCTTATCTTTTCATGCCGTCTATAATTGTATTTATACGGTATATCGTTTATATTTGTGGCAGGACGGGCACTTTTTTAACTTAGATCGAAAATTATTTGTATCGTCTTTGAGGAAAAGAAACAATGGTGATGGGGATGATTTATAAAGTTGACTGAAGCTAAGCATAAGATTTTTTTGCTTTCCATTGAATCTTGGGATCTCCAGTTATCAATGTTACTCTAAGCTACTTCAGATTTGATAGGAGAAAAATTTTCTAAATTTGTATTATAATATTAAAGTTTTTAATATTGTATGTTTTTTATCATGCATTCATAATTTTATATTATTTATCATCTTTCGTGAGCATTTTCTATTTAAAAAAAATTAAATTAATTAAACCACCTATTAATTTTGTTGATCGATGTTTTAATGCCACTTACTCTATTGATCAAAGCGTTTTAATTTTATTCATTGTTTTCGTTTTCCCATCATGTTTTTTAATCAATTTTTTGATTGGTGTGACCAATTATTTAAAAATTTTATTGTGTGATAAGTGCACAATTGAAGTTAAGTCCATAACGTAGTCATTTCATCCATTTCAGTTTTTTAATTTTGCGTTTGGCACAGCTGTCTTCAGGTGCAAGCCAATAATGTTCTAAAATCTTCTGAACAATAGAATCATCGGAAGGTTTTTATCGAAAGAACAAAGCTTCGTTGAATAATGAACAAACTTCTGATTATGTTTATTTTGAAATTCATCAGCTGTTTAGAGTAAAAAATTAACAAATAGAGAAATTTGCAAAACAGATTTGTTAAATAGTGGTTTGAAGTATTTAGTAAATAAATCAGACAGTAAATCCCTGGATTTTCTGTTTGTTCTTGATATCTAATTGAGGCGCTTGTTGAATAAAATTGTTTGGGGTTTGCAATGTTAGTGTACAGCTTTTGTGTCTGATGGTTATATAGTTTGAAGTACCCTTCCTTTTAATTCTATTGGGGCATTTTCTAGAAACATCAAAATGCTTGAGTGTAAGAAACAGAAATTAAAATAGGGCAATCAACGAAAAAAATGAAGACTTATTTGCTTTTCTTGATTTATTAAATTTTTCCTTCAATGTCGAAGAATGAAATCCTTACGAGTTAAAAGAATTTATACAATTAACGGTTCAATTTATTTCAAGTTGAGATTGCAGGAAACAGCTGCTGAGGTCAACACTTGTATGTCAGAGCTATCAACACGTGAACACTTTCTGAAGAATTTACGCATTAACGGCTCAATTTATTTCAAGGTCAAGCCGAAATTCGCAGTAACTGATGCTGATATCAACAATTGTATGTCAGCGCTGTCAACATGTGAACACTTTTTCTGAACATTTATCTTCAAATATTTCCGTAGACAGCCCAAACATTTTCGAAAAGAGAAAATTGCTTAAAAGAAATTAACTATTCAGACTACATCACAGCTTGTCCTGTTATGTTGATCATTCTCCATATTTTCTCATAATTGTTTCTTAACAGACTAAAAATTGGTAGTTCAGAAAAATATTCCTTAAATGTTTTTAATTGGTAGTGAGAACAAGCTTTAATTTGTGTTACGAATTTTAGGACATTTCAATTTACCGATTTTCAGTGCAAACAAACACACCAAACTAAAAGTGAAGATTTTGCTTCAGCTACCCAAATGCTTTCGTATAGTAAATATCGGGATTGACTTAAAATAAAGTTTATCGTCGGTTTGGTGGCGTTGACCAATTCAGGGCTACCTTAGCCAAAGCACTTGTGAAATAGTGGCATTAGTAGCACAAATTCTTATAAATAGTCTCTGAAACCTTATTTTAGTAGCAATTTACGTTGCTCAGGTACACAAAATGAATCGGCTAAAGACAAAATGTGCTAATTAAGTATGAAACACTCCACAAAATGTATGATATAGAAACTAAATATTTTCTTACTATGATATTTGAATTTCAAAGTCAGAATTAGCATTTCTGGCAATTATACATACCAATGTTGCCAAATTAGTAGTATTAATATTGAAATAGATTTTTATTAGGATAAGTTACTTGGAAAATCAACATTTTAAAATCCAGAATACAAAATAAGGTGATATCCTGTGAACTGGTATATCGATTCTTGTAATTTAATACAGCAATTAGAAAAGTATTCATTTGCACAGCGGATGCCTAAAGATTGAAACTGGCCGCGTTCATAATGAATTCTCTGAAAAAAGCTCAAACCAAAAAATAATCCGCCACAATGACCTCCGTTTCACCAGTTCTGAAGTTGCATTTACGAACGCTTTCTTGAGTCATCGTTGCTAAGCAACATATGCTATGCAACTCCAACTTCCGATCACATATAAGGTTCGTAGATATTTTACAAGCGTTTAATTTATAAATGCAGCAAAATGGAACACTTTCACATGGCTCATATTTAAGTTACAATTGAAAAACTAATTATTTAAAGATAATCACATTTTAGGTATCGATCTAAACTCTTACAGCAGTTTATAGAATTAGTTTTTAGGTATAAAATAAAAATTATAAGCATTTCAGTGGTGTCATGCTTGTTTTACAAAGATTAAATTGACAATGTTATTTCTTATCTTGAAAGTAAATTTTTAGTATCTTTAAAAACTTTCCATGAGTTTGCTCCGAGCCGATGTTATTACAAAATCTTGTAGAGTAATGTTTCAAAAATTTTCAAAAAAATTCATTTTTTAAAGATGATTTTATTTTATGAATGTTTGGTAAAATTGATAAATGCATCTAAAAATTAATTTTGCAGGGCCATTCTCTCATGCCTCTTTTGGGCCTGGTCTCGATACGTTTTAAACCACTGGTTCTACTTCAACTTTTCTTTTTTTTTCGTCTTGGAGAGGAAGAATTACAGGAGGCAGGCTCGGCAAATCCAGAATTGATGCTGGCTGTTGGCAAATCCGGATATTGATGATGCCTCCCAACTAGGTTTATATCTGGAGATGCCACAAACAGTTCCTCCTATCTCCTTAAAATTAGGAGTTTTACGGCAACCTCCAGACTGCCGGTTATTGGCTCTTGCCTTTTAATAGGAATTCAGTTAAACTTTTGAATTTATTTTCTGTTTGTATTCTTGTTATACTATAGTCGTGATTCCTTAGAACTTCAGATATCCCTTCCCACACTATCTTTTTTTTAAGTGTGGATTTAAAAAGTTCCTTTTTTCCAGCATATGTTGCAAGTAGTAAACGGGTTACCACGTCGTTCCATGAAAAAGTGGTCTGCATATGCTCACCTACGGAAAAATAATATCAATCAGCAATTACCAACAAAGAAAACTCATTTACAAATGTATGCCAGTCATAGAAAAACCTCTCAGTATTACTCTTTCACATAAAAAAGTTAGAATGTAAATAGGTTTATTCCGAAATAGAATTTTATTTTATTTTAATGTTATCAGACAATCTGCTTTATTTTACGTAATTTAAATAGTAAATGTTGGAACGGCTTCAATTTTTGCTTTTCTTTCAACAAAAAGTGGACCGTGCTTCATTTAACTGCACAAATAAACTAGATTCAATTGAAAAAGGTAATCGCACACAATTTATAATTTCAAACTAATAACACATTCTCCATTCTAATACCATCCAACAATATATCAAATTAATCTTAAATCTTATTCTAATTCTTATATTCTTATCACTGGTCTATTACTGAAACTCTTGCAGTTTTCACAAGTTTTTTGGGTGATTTTAAATTTGAAGATAGATAATAAAGACAAAACAATAGACTACAATTTCTTACAATACAAATATGTATAATGGAATGTTATTTGCAAATTACATAACTAAAACAACGATTACATGTCTCTCATTCGTATTCTACTCGGTTTAGGGTCATTCCATGTGAAAACACCCATTTTGAGAAAAAGTTGTTACACCATAGTCATGGATTTTTTTTCAAATTTTTACCATAGATAGACATGAGAGTGAAACCCTTAGATCTCAATGTTTTAACTATTTTGTCCAATATTAGCCGAGATATAAGTATTTGAAAATTGGTCAATTTTACAAAATGGCGGCCATCTTGGATTTGCCACACTGTCTATACAGGGCCCTAACTTGAGAACTAATAGTTCAAATTTAGTAATTCTGGTACCAAATGGAAGCCATTTATTTCAGGAGTGTATATAAAATACTATAAACCAGTGGTAATTTTACATTTTAGTGGGGGTTTTTACATGCAAAGTGGAAAATTCACTTTTAAAAACAGTCGACTTTAAAGGGCTATAAAAATATGCCCTCTTATTTTTCTCTGAAACTTTGTAGAAGTATTAATTAACATATGTACTTTAATCTGAGAAAAATTCAGAGAGGTAAAGTTTTTCATTTCTGAATAAAAGCTATTCTAATGACAGCATATGGATTTCAAAACGGTGGTCATCTTACAGTGCAAAAATGACCATAACTTAAAAACGGTCAAATTTTAATTTTTATGATGCACTAATTCAAAGCAAGCTCATGTTTCATGTTTATATATCAATACAGTATTGTAGCGCGGACATTAATACCACGCCATCTAAGACTTTAAAGACGCGCAGGCGCAGAACAGCTCCCCTGCGTGAATCTGAATGAGACCCGTCAGTTAGGACAAAGTAGTGAGGGAGAACAGTTGTCCCTTCTTCCCCGAGAATCTTTTTAAACTTAAATATTATGATACAGTGCCCATATAACGATTGTTTCTAATTAATGTCAAATGTTTAGTGTTCGTGTTTGTAAAAATGTAATGTCTTTTGTTAGTTTTTTTACTTTTTTTTGCTGGATACCGTGTGAATTGCTTTGGAATTCTATTTAATTTTAGTCCGGGACTATGATTCTTAATAAAAATCTATTTTATCATGGCCTGGTATTTGCTGTTATAAATATGTCTTTTTGAGCACACCACAACGAGGTGAGTATATTAAAAAAAAAAAAAAAAGAGGACATTGGTGAACGACGATTAAGGGAGATGAAGGATTCACCAAGAGAAAAGGTGACAAATCTTTTCTAAGTTTTCCGGCACACCACAATGAAAGATGAGAAAGAGAGAAAAAGAAAAAGAGAAAAACAAAGAGAAGAAGAGGAAATAGGAGAGGAGAGATAAAGGAGGGCAAAGTTTGGCCAGGGATAGAGGACGCTTGAAGACACCATCATCTGCAACCACATCACACCTCGGGGCCCCTTCCTCGGGTTTGATGCCATCTTGCCTCCGTGAGAGACGACCCTCATCTCATCTTATTTTTAATTTTTTCTTTGTATTTAAGCCCTTTTGGCCGTTGTGCGCCGTCATGTTTTGTTCAACATCCAAATAATATATGTTCGGCCCATGAGCGGCCATTGACCTGTAAACTTTTAGACACAATAAATATGTTCGGCCGCGCGCGCCCATGCTGGGGGAAGCGGTGCACTCCCGGTGTCCCTCTCTCAAGTGCTGTGGAGGTCTTCGAAATCTCCGCCCCCCGGTAAAAACTCTAAGCCGTAAGGCGAGTTGGGGGAGCGAGAGTCTCCAATATACACCATCCAGGTACCCAGGTTATTTGATGTGATATAAAGTCTGATTTTTAGATAAGTACATTTATGTATTTTATTTTAATATCCGTAATCTTGTTGATTTATATTATGCTACTTTCCATTCATTATCTTATCATTGATAAGTATATGTGAATTACGTTAAAGCATTTTATCATCTTGCCAACCAGGCATATTTTATTATGAAGCACACCCAGTGCTATCCTTATTAGTATGTTATGTTATGATTTCGAAAACGGAAGTATATCGAGTAGCTTATTACTTAGTTTTGTAAAGTAGCATGACCAATTAAGCATTTTGCAATCCATGCATATCTCGTATAAATGCACATCCAATGCTATTTTGAAAACATGTTAAGTTAAATTTAATTTGATTACTCTTAAAAATTGTGATATTGAAAAATTGATTCTTCAAGCAATAAGAATATTTCTTTTACTTGTGTACCGGAAACATTCCGAAAAAGAAAACCAGTGACTCATTTTATGCTATGGCTCATTTTATTCGTGTTGATTAACCTTGAGTTTTGATCTGTGATTTTTCGAAATGTATTTATGTGTTCCTTTTAAATATCACTGTGTTAAGAATGTATCTTCGTAGTTGAGTCAGGAAAAGTATTTCATTTGGGATTGTTTATAAACATTAATATTCCGTTTCGGTTTCACTTCTTACTGGGTTGAACTGCGGATATTTTATCTGTGGATTTCACTTAGTATTTAGTATTTTATTAATATCTTGGTAAACTCTGAAAATTGATTTAAATACTGTGGAATTTGAACACTATTTATATAAATGTGTCATTATAACTGAATGTTTATAAAATAACTTAAAGTCAAAACTTTGCATTTGGTCTCAATAAATAATCATGGCGTTTCTGGGGAAAGGTAGAAAAGAAGATCTCAGAAATTTGGCTAAGGAAATGGGACTGGACATTACTGATGACTTAAAAATTATAGATCTTAAGAACCTTATAACTAAATCCGAAGACTTCGAAGAGGAACTTGTAAAAAATATGCTATCAACTGTTATCGAGGAACGGGTTGATAAAGAAAAAACAGCTGAATTAGAAAGACTGGCGACAGATAGAGCGGCTGAAATAAAACGAATCGAAAAAGAGAGAGACTTTGAATTAGAAAAACTTCAATTAGAAGCAGAATCTCAACTCGTTGCCAAAAATAACGTGTCAGCAAGCGTTCCAGATGTTGAACACCCAAGATTTGAACTGCATAAGTTAATTCCTAACTTCAATCCCGACACTGATTATATCTCTATTTTCTTGCACCTATTTGAAAGACAAGTGAAATTTCTAAAAGTTCCGGAAGTACAGTGGGTACCTTACTTAATTGCTGTTTTACCAAGTGAAATTACTAAAATCATTGCACGTGAACCTGATGACAGAGCTCAAGACTATGAATATGTTAAAGATATTCTCCTAAAAAGATTTAAGATGAGTGCTGAACGCTTTCGACAACTCTTTGCGACTCATAAGAAGAGTGCTGAATCCACTTGGAAGGATTACTATTTTGAACTCAGAACTTATTTTGAAAGTTGGATCAAAGAAGTTAATGTGGATACGTTCGAAAAACTTAAAGACCTAGTAATAACGGACCAAATTAAGAAGAAAAGTCCTTCTGACTTTATTTTATTTTATTATTTCAATTAACGTCACACTGGAGCAACACAATGGGCTATTGGTGACGGTCCGGGATCAATCCCAAAGGGAAAGATCCGAGGACAACACCACGTAATTTTGAACCACGGTCAGATGACGAGGCAACACCTGAGCTGGCACCCCACTCTCCAAACTTCCACACCACGCCAAGTTCTGACTTTAAAGACCACCATATAGATGAATGGGGATACCTCTGTTCGCCTGTGGAACTGGTGGAAAAGTTGTTCTTATTCTTCGGTGATTCTTTCGAGAATCACCGAAATAACTTCAAGAAAGAAGGAATTATTACAAATAAAAGAAAACCATTCTTCAAACCTGTAGAAAGAATGGAAAGATACTTGCATCCCAAAAAAGAGTTCCATGAAAAGAAATTTGAGAATACAAAACCGAAAGAAACATCTACTATCCACTGTTATGGTTGTGGCACACCTGGCGTAACCAAGCCCAAATGTCTAACCTGTGCTCCTGCAAAGGGCAGAACCGAATTCAGTGCTGTTACGACCTCCGAGTCACCTTCTGCTTTGGTTGCTTTCCTTCCTGTCCGAATCAACCAAGTTAATGGAATTGTCTGTGCTGATTCTGGAGCCACACGCTCCATTGCTGGAGAGGGTTTGTCCAAAATTCTTCAGAAACAAGGTGCGAAGTTTGAAAAAGAATCGATCAACTTGACGTTTGCTGATGGACGATCTTCTGTTGCTGAAGTCCTCACCACCCAGGTGAATGTCCAGATAAAAAATAGAAAAATTTTAACCTCTTTTATAGTTTTGCCTGACACCAAAGGAAACAGAACATTGCTAGGACTTGACTTCTTACATAATGCAGGCCTGGTTCTTGACCTTAAGAGCCACAAATGGTATTTTTCTGATAGCCCTTACAGAAAATACCCTTTCGAAAAGGACATTCACCTACCTCCGTCTCCACACTCGGAATACGTTTCTGAAGTAAAAGCTGAATCCTTACGAGAAAATGAGGGAACCATGCTTACCACACAGCAGAGAACCACTCTCAGTGTTGTATTAAAGGAATTTGAAGAATTGTTCAAACTAGGGGGAGATCCTACACCCTATATCGAACACCATATTGACACACAAAACAGACCACCTGTTGCTGTTCCTCCATATAGAGTTTCTCCAGCCAGAAGAGAAATTCTAGAAGCTGAGATTAACAGACTTCTACATGAAGGTATCATCGAACCTTGTGAATCACCGTATGCTGCTCCTGTTGTTTTGGTCCCCAAACCGAATGGAACTTTTCGTCTTTGCGTCGATTACAGGAAGCTGAATTCTATCACCAAAACTGATGCATATCCCTTACCAAGGATAGACGATCTTCTCCACACTGCCAAACACACGCAGTACATGAGCACCATTGATTTAAAAGCCGGATATCACCAAGTGAACGTTTCTATTGCTGACAGAAACAAAACTGCTTTTACATGTCCTTTTGGAACCTACCGTTTTGTGCGCATGCCCTTTGGACTAAAGAATGCACCAGCAACTTTCCAAAGATTGATTGATGCCTTCAAAAATGGTCTGAAAGATGTGAGTATCCTGTCCTACCTGGACGATATTATTGTACTATCTCAGACCTTTGAAGAGCACATAGAAGATATGAAAAAAGTCTTCCAAAGACTGATGCATTACAACTTGCGAGCAAATCGCGAAAATTGCAATTTTGCATGCTCAAAAGTTAAATATTTGGGACACTTCATAACTTCAGATGGTATACAAGTCGATCCTGAGAAGACATCCGCCATCCAGGCTATGCCTGAACCCAAAAATGTGAAGCAAGTGCAGTCTTTTCTACAAACATGTAGCTGGTACAGACGCTTCATTCCGAATTTCTCTAATGTTGCTAGACCCCTTAGCAATCTTACCAAGAAGACCAGTCTTTGGCATTGGGAACAAGAGGAACAAAAGGCTTTCAACACCTTGAAATAGTTGCTAATTTCCCCTCCTGTTTTGAAGCAATGTGATCCTGCCAAACCGTACATGCTTCGGACGGATGCGAGCAGTTTTGCTGTGGGAGCTGTACTCTCTCAAGGTGAAGTTCCAGATGAACACCCCATTGAATATGCCAGCCGTCTTCTGACCGCAGCAGAAAAGAATTACAGCACAACTGAAAGAGAAGCACTAGCTGTGGTGTGGGCTCTTCAGAAATTTCGTGGATATATAGAAGGTGCTGAGATCACTGTAGCATCAGACCACCAGCCTCTACGATGGTTGAGCTTGAAGTCCCCTTCCGGTCGACTAGCTCGGTGGGCTCTCCAAATACAAGAGTTCAATCTTAAGATCTGCTACACACCTGGAAAATCCAATGTCATAGCGGACATGCTGTCAAGACCCTTTGCCGAAAGTCAAAGTGACAAGTGTGAAGTTGATCACTTCTTCGCAGCAGACCTACCTTCTAAAAGTACTAAAGAAGTACGTGAGTCCCAATTGAAAGATGACAACCTGCGTCAGATTGTTGAAAGTTTTGAGTCTTCCCAGAAGGATGAAAATTTTGCCAATTGGACTGAGCGAGGATTTGTAATGAATCAAGGAGTACTATATCGTTACGTTCCAGATGCCGACACCGAGGAGGCACAACTTGTTGTTCCTTCCCATGAAATAAGTGACGTTTTAAAGCAGTACCACGATGCTCCTACTGCTGGCCACTATGGTGAAGAAGGAATCTATCACCGACTCGCACAACGTTATTATTGGTCAGGAATGCGGTCTTCCATTGCTGACTATGTGAAGAAATGCCTAGAATGTGCCCGATATAAATCAACCAATTTGAAACCCGCAGGACTGTTAAGAACCCCTGTCCAGTCACAAAGGTTCGAGACTCTATCAATTGACTTGTTCGGACCCTTGCCCGAAGGGGCTACTAATAAACGTTGGATATTTATAGTTGAAGATTGTGCTACCAGATAGATAGAGCTCTTTGCTCTCGAATCAGCTACTGCTAAAGAGTGTGCCATCACACTCGTGGAAGAAATATTTCTCAGATATGGCATTCCCAGACGAATGATAAGTGACAATGGACCACAATTTATAAGTTCTGTCTTACAACAAGTATGTTTCATCCTTAAAATCGACCAATGTCTCACGCCTGTTTATCACCCTCAGGCAAACCCAGTAGAACGCAAGAATCGAGATCTTAAACCACGATTGGCTATTCTCGTGGGCAACGAACACGATAGCTGGGAAACAAAACTTCCGTGTATTCGCTTTGCAATGAATACTCATAAATGTGAAACTACAGGATTTACTCCTGCCTTTCTACATTTTGGCCGAGAACTACGTACCATCTATGATGTAATGAATAATTTAACGTCTGTTATCGAAAACGACAACTTCGTTCCGGAGATAACGCCATACTTAAAACGTTTTTCGAAACTCGACACCGAAATCAGAGATAGGATCGAGAAGAAGCAAGATCAAAGAAAACAACAGTTTGATCGTCGCAGACGACCGTTGTACTTCTCTCCTGGAGATAAAGTATGGATTACCCTACATCCTGTTAGCAAGGCTCACTCAAAGCATACTGCCAAGTTTGTTCCAAAAAGGGATGGTCCATATATCATCCTAACACAGAAATCGCCGACAACATACGTAGTCTCAAGACTCGAATCTCCCGAAGAACCTCTTGGAACATACCATATATCTGCACTAACTCCTGCTCAGAGCAGAGACACTCAGCCGGTGGCTCCACTAAAGAAACGAGGACGTCCACCAAAGACTAAAACTACCTCTTCACGTTCTGGAGTGCGATCACCTCAACAGAGCTGTCCGCCACGCCGCCCTGGCAAACAAGACTGTTCTGGTTCCTTATCGGGACGCTTTCGCAACCAGAGGGGGAGATTGTAGCGCGGACATTAATACCACGCCATCTAAGACTTTAAAGACGCGCAGGCGCAGAACAGCTCCCCTGCGTGAATCTGAATGAGACCCGTCAGTTAGGACAAAGTAGTGAGGGAGAACAGTTGTCCCTTCTTCCCCGAGAATCTTTTTAAACTTAAATATTATGATACAGTGCCCATATAACGATTGTTTCTAATTAATGTCAAATGTTTAGTGTTCGTGTTTGTAAAAATGTAATGTCTTTTGTTAGTAAGAATAAACTTAATTGCCTGAGAGAGCTAGCCTTGTGTTATAGTATCAAATTACTGTCCTATGCGATTTTTAATTTGTTTTATAGCATGGTTGTCTTTTTGAAAAGTACTTTTTAAGAAGCACCGTAGAAAATAGTTTTTATTTAAAAATTTTTAAATACTTTTCAAAATGTTATGCATTTCACAATATTTAATTCCAGTATTTCTATAAAAAATTAAATTTAAGCTTAGGGTACATTGTTTCAAAATTGCCAGTGAAATTCTTATACTTAATAGTTTCTTATCTTTTCAGAAATACAAAAATACTTATAATAACCCCAATCGTACAACACAAACTCATAATTTATCATGAATTGATATAGGCTCAATAGTACAACTTTTTTCCAGGAATAAGTACTTCAGGATTTGCCAAAGATAAATTCAAGGAAATTGTTTTCAGAGATTTTGCTCTGATCTTGTTTGGATGTTTGTTAAATGGGTCACGACATGTTTTCTGTTTGTACTTGTACCACCTTAAAAATTTATCCTTGTGAAACCTGCAGATACTTCCACGTTCCTAGATTTTTTCATCTGAAATTAGGTGATATATTCTCCTTTTTAATATTTCTGAATCACATGAGGAGACAATTTAAAGACAGGAATAAACTCAGTACACACTGATACTTTGAATTTTTTTTAAACAAAACATTCCATCTCCAGCATAGAACTCACAAATACTGAAAAAGAACTTTGCAACTGTTTGATGACCTGAATATCTTCTACATATTTTAGCAAACGATATTTATTTAAGAGAGTACAAATTCATATTATATATTTTATCAAACGATAATTTAATTATTAATTAAATATAATATATTTTAGCAAACAAAATTTATTAATCTTTTTATTTCAAATGTTTCAGAATAGAATTTATAATTTGTGTTTGATGAATGTTTGTTTGCTATGAGTATTGATATATAAACATGAAACATGAGCTTGCTTTGAATTAGTACATCATAAAAATTCAAATTTGACCGTTGTTTTTAAGTTAGGGTCATTTTTTGCATTATAAGATGACCACCGTTTTGAAATCCATATGCTGTCATTAGAATAACTTTTATTCAGAAATGAAAAACTTTACCTCTCTGAATTTTTCTCAGATTAAAGTACATATGTTAGTTAATACTTCTACAGAGTTTCAGAGAAAAATAAGAGGGTACATTTTTATAGCCCTTTAAAGTCGACTGTTTTTAAAAGTGAATTTTCCACTTTGCATGTAAAAACCCCCATCTGAGTTCTAACCATCGGCTTTTGTGCGCTTTGTGAAAAAAATTTTACTCATCTCTGTTGGGCTGCAGTTTTTCTTTTTTAAACTTGAATTTTAGTAAAATCCAAGTTAAATTTACGGCCTTGGCGTGGGTTCAATTTTTTGTCGCCAAGTCACTGCTGAATAATAACAATGTCGGGTCGAAAAGCACGCCACATTTGTACACGGATCAAATATAAATTGGAAATTTCGACTTGTTGTTTGCTCCAGCTTGGCACTATATAACTAATCGAAATCTTAAGAGATGTTTTGTGAAAAAAGGCACAATAGATTGCCAATTCGGCGAATTTTGGGACCGCACATTTTGACTCATCTTTTCAGTCAGTCGAATTTTTGGCAACAATTTCACTATTCACCGTAATTTTAGGGTAAATCCGGAACAATGACGGAAAATTCATAATTGTCGGCATCTTTGCTAAAGGGAATTTATTTATGACTCCATTCCAATTCTGGCAAAATTTTTCAAGTGTTACTTCTCGCATAGAAGCAAGGTCTTTTAGAATTCAAAAAGAAAAGACTTGTAGTACAATAAATTTAACATTGTTAAATTTATTATTAAAATTCCCAAATTTATGATAATTATGCCAAACAAGTCTATGAATGTAACCTTGCTTTTGTTACTGTTATATGACTGGCTGCATTATCCAGTTGATACTAACAATTTGGCAATATTTTAACGGCAAAATGGTGCCAAATGTACATAAATTATCACTAATTGTCTTTTCTCGTTCTTGACATTAATTTGCGATATCCTGGAAGGAATTTTTCAAGCAATAAAGGTTGAAAACTGGTGAAAATAAAACTTTTTTTATTATTCGTTTCATGTTCTAGAAGAAAACTTGATATAGTTAGAAATCCGGGTCTAAAATAAATTAGAGTTGCTGAAATTGTAGATGACGCAGAAAGATAAATTCGGGACGGTGACAAGGATCCGTACTATTTATTAAAAAAAAAGGGGGTTTAATTTTCGTTAACCTTTGAGTGAATTTTCAAAAAAAGTCGCCAAAATTCTGAAATAAATAGCTTTTAAGACGATTTTGATTGATAAGATACCACAAGTCGCCAAGGTTGAAAATTAATAGCAAAAGTCGCCTTTTAGTCTCATGTGGCAGTACTGCCAATTAACTATCATATGCCAATTTGGAATTCATTCTTTGGAATTTTTATTGGCGAAGTACTGAAATCGTATTCGAAAAACAAGTCAAGTTATATCACAGATGGACTCCTTAGGCTATTCTGGGGCAAATTATGTCAAACATTCTATAGCTACTGATATAGACACCTTATATTCCGGAGGTAGTGTAATAGACGGCCTAGAATGCCCCAGACATACTCAATGGGAAACAGATCTGGATATCTCGTTGGCCAAGAAACTTTCAAAACCAACAACCTGGGAGTGGCAACCCGTGTGTGGCCGGGCTGGTATTAACCCCTTGGACACATGACATGAAAGGCAAAACAAGAGGTTGTAAGATCTGAAGGAAGTATCGCTGTACTGTCAAGCTACCTCATACCACTAGAGGGGACCAACTGTTATAAAAAAAATGGCTCTCCACACCAGAGTTTCAGCTGTGAGCCGCTCGACAGTAAACTGACAATTGTAGAGCTGACCTCGTGAATTCTGAGATCATCGGCCCCAAGGCAAAAGCTGGAGTCGTTACTCAACATGATACGCTACCTCTCCATGCCTATCAACGACTCCAGGACACGGCACCATTCCAGACGCAACCTATGTTCGATAACCATTCTCAGTTTACTGTTGAGCGGCACACCGCTGTAACTCCTAGTGCAATGGTGTGGGGATCCATCACTTACGACAGCCGGTGCCCATTGACAGCACAACGATATGTTCATCAGATCTTACAAACTGTTGATGCCTTTTGATGTCATATGCACAAAGGGCCACCAGCACGATAATGCCCAGACACACACGGTTCACCTCAGGAGAGCCTTCGAGGTGTCGAAACCTGTTCTTGTCTTGGTCAGCTAGATCCCCAGATCTGTCTCACAATGAGCACGTCTGGGATATGCTAAGCCGGCAAATGCACCGACCCTGGAATATAATATATCTGGAACAGCTACAGAATGCTTGACATAATTTCAATGATGGTAATTGCTACAAAGTATTTTGGAGCAGGTAAATTAACATTTTGGAGCAGCCAGACTGTCTTTTGGAGCAGCACATCAAAGGAGCAGTGGAAGATATTTTAATAATGAAACTAATAAAATTCAGGTTTTTAAACATATGACTGTATGAATGATAAACAATAAACATAACTGTAAACTATTACAAAATTCATTTTAAATACTTACTAAAATTGATGAAATATATATAATGAATAAGAAAAACATACATAAAAACTTACCAAGTATTTTCCATTTCCATAAAGTTATGTGCAAGGTAAGAAATAACTTTGACAATAACATGACTAATAAACATTTTATTAAACAAAAAATATTACTTTCTTTTCTTATGTTTGCTACATTCCAACTGCGCCTTTCTGTTTTCTTCTAAGGCAGATATCGTTTTAGAGACATTCTATCTTTACCTTCTTTAAAAAGAATCTGTCCGCTTTCAACAGCACTCATCTGTCTGCAATACCTTGTGAAATCTTGCTTTCATCATGATTTAATAGTTTTTGAGAAAGTTCCTTTTGCAATTCAATTTACTTCGACTTTAATTTTAAATCTTCCTCATTATGGCAAATATTTTCTACTTTTCCCTTTTTTTGTTCTGATGCTAACAGCAATCTGTCATGGTACCGCCTCTAGGAATTTCGAACTGATTTAATCAAAGCCGTAATAACTTGAAAGTTCTTTATGCTTTCTGTATTAATAAAATGCGACTTAATTTGCCTTATACCATTTATACTGTATAGTCAGATTACTCCTATTTTCCAACATGCGATTGTTCTCACTGAAGCCTCTTTCTACATCAGTTTCCATGCGATAACTTAAGAGACTTGACAAAAATAGGCAAAATCTCAAATTTAAATTTGCCAGATGATTCTCTTATATTAAATATATTCCTCCAATAATGGTCTATACGACTACATGTTGAAACTTCTGGAAAATGAAAGCTATCAATAGTTTCACATTGATATTTGATCCATTCATATAATAGAGCAGATCCTTCACTTGGTTTTACAATAAATGGAAAAGATGCTGCTAAAAACTTCAAAAGAGCTTAAAGATTTTTCTTCAGTTCGCTTCATGGGATGAAGGCAAGAATGTAATTTTTACATAGCGGGGAAGACCTCAAGAGTGGATTTTATTATTACTCGAACGCGATTTGGAGCAGCTCTGGAGCAATCTTAGCAAAAACGGGCGTTTTGGGGCAGTCTGGAGCAGGCAATACGCTATGGCGCATGCTGGCGCAATTGGAGCAGCATTACCATCACTGTAATTTGCCTCAGGACTCCATGCTGCGCTGTATATCGGTATGCATTAACGCTAGTGGGGTCTTTACAACGAACTAATTTACATTTCCAATGTAATTCCGCAACCGTTAAGGGTCTTCTTGATGTGAAAAATTTGTCTCTTGTATATCACACCTGTTTCAGATCGATCGAACAACGGCTTTGGGGCACTCTTTCGGCACAGAGTATTTAGAGTCGACATTTTAAAAACGGCTGTGAGAAAGAACTGCTACTAATTCTTCACTGCTCACCTTGATTTGGACATACTTTCTTTTCTTGAAATATGAGGCAGTAGAAGCGCGTTTCACCTTAATATCATTTAAAAAATCCAATTCGTTGATTTAATTTTAACGCAACCTCTCCCGATTCATAAGCAGTCAACGAATTTGAACGAAAAAAATGTTTCAAGAGTAATTATATAAAATAAAAAAAATTATAGTCCTTTAGAACGTTTGATGAAATTTTTTTTGAATGGATTATGTACGGAAATAGCATTTACGTGTATTTATAGTATCAAGAGAAATAACAATTCTACAAACGTTGAATAGATGTAGGGTCATTCCATGTGAAATGAGCAAAAATCAGAAAAACGTGTGGCCGTAGGGTGACGGATTTTCATGAAAGGGGTTAAGTTTATGCATAGATAACGATATCCAAAATATTTTGGCTCAAATAAAATATTTTGGAAGTTTCAGGCATTTTAAGGACTTGCAACTTTGAAGAAATCTCTTGATGTTGCATGTTTGAGATCTCTTTCTCAAAAACTACTTAACGTAGACACCAATATTTCATATTTTTGTAATCCATGAAGAATTTTCTTTTTATCTATTTGGAAACAACAATTTTAAACATCATATTTAAGCTAAAAATAAGTAGCAAAAATTGAAAATAGTCGATTTTGATAGAATTAAAAAGGTTTCTATGGGCTAAAGGAAATTAAACGCACCGTTGAAATTCATGCCAGACAGCCCTAGGTCTGATAAAACTACTGCTGAAGTTTGGAAGTCGGCTTTTATTTCCTTCATCTTCCAAACAGCAAAGGAAAATTATAAAATGTCGGTTTTCCACTTAAAATAGGCACACAAAATGAAATGGACAGCTCTGACGAAAACTATATTTTGGAAGAATATAGTTTAATATGTCTATTGTAAAAAAAATTCAGGATTGTATTTTAAGTCCCAAAGCAATAATAAAATTAGTAAAACGCAAAAACACGTTCTTGCCCATCCAATCAATTAGCAACTGAAAGTTTCGTCGCCAAACGACTATTCGGATGTTCTACGACGGGTTACTATATTCCATCAGTATCGCACTAACTATCAATGTTTATTATCGCCAATCATAGCATTTCCTTCCCATTCTATGCATATTATTCGTTTCAAATGGCAACAATGAAACCACAAATCAACAATGAAATACCAAATTATTTTTAACTTTTGAAGGAAATTTTAAAAACAAGACATCAAATCACAATTAAAAAAGCTTAAACATTCAAACCTTTACTTGATTGTCTTCAAATTCATTTTCAATCTGATTAAGGTCCTGTTCAATTTCGTAGATGCTTAAATTGAAATTTTCCTAGTGTTGCCGAATCTTGAAATCTTTACTTATTTCATTAGTGATTGTGATAAATATGGAACAAGGGGATTCGCGCGCGTGAGTTATGTACATTTGGGAGAATCGAGTTTAACAATGATGTTTACATTTTTTTTACTCTCAAAATTAGTGTTTATCTGACTAATAATGCTTAATATTTACAAAACGCATTCAATATTCACAAGTAGTAGTATTTAATACTTACGTTTCAAAAAGAAAAAGCAAATCTAGACTTCTCTAACAAAATTAACTTTCCACCTAATTTTTTCACTGATGGAAACACTCCTCGGATTAAACAAAAAAGTCTAAAAAGAATTTTCATGGGAAATTTTGCATGTGTACCATAATAATAGTTATTTTATTCTTGTAATCGCATTTTTTATATCATCTAAGGTTATAACTCATCAGCTGCTATAAAAAAGTAAAATTTACATTTAGTTAAAAAAATTTCTGAGACAAAAATAATCAAATTACAATTATCAAAATTTCAGGACATAATAGACATCTTGCTCTTTTATGTTAAAGTCTTTCCATTTCTAGAGATACCAGAGCAATTTGAAATTTGTAGCAAATTGGCAAAATTTAAATTTTTCTCGATCCCTCATCAGCAATGACGGCTATTAAATTATATTCTGACGTTTCCTAAGAGATTCTTTTCTGAAGAATGCAACGATATAAAAATTTTGAATTTGTGTCAATTCCTTATTGAAATATAGGGTCGCAAACCCCCAGACCACTTTTAGTACTAGAAAATTTCAATTTGTGTGACTTTGAACTTAAAATGTCAATAATTAACAAAATATAGATTTCTGAAATCTAATATTTTGCAGTTGGTCATTACTATATGTGACCTATTTAAAAACTAATTTTCATTAAAATCGGTGATATGTCAGCAGCAGCCGATTTGCTCATTTTGCGTGGAATGACGCAGTACTTAAAAAATTTGCAGTAGTTAAAATGACATTTACATTTCTCTATGATAGAAGTAATTACTTTGTTCATTTTGCAATTAATTTCGAATTGATTAAATTAACTTGATTGATTTTACATTTCTAAGCCTTCAGTGTAGCTTTGTATTGGATGGGTGACACAGAACTTGAAGTAAAGAAAAAAGGTTTTACTGGTAATTTAAAATAAATCAATGAAATAACGACACACAAATTTAGGAACACATTAAAATACACTGGTGCAAAACTTAAGGAACAGTAAAATTTTCAGCTGCTACTTTGCATTGAAGTGACCTGGACGTCGAGTTACCGAACGGATGAGTAAAGTCAAAACGATAATAGAAGAGAATAGTAAAAAAGTATTTGAACTGAAGTGGTGACATTGCACTAGGTGCTATGAAATAGAAGGGTAACTGTGAAAACTTAAATAAAGAGTCCAAGTAGACTATGACCACCCCGAACACTGATGTAGACTTTGCACCGCGTTTGTATACAGAGAATGAGGCTGCGGATGAGTTCTTTCGGTAGCAGAACCCATTCCTGTGTTAGAGCCTCCGATGTCATAATTCTAAAAATTGAATATGCACCAGTTTCCTATTGAATATTCTCGGTTATGCAAATCGTCATAGGTTGCTTAGGTGAATTTTGAGGTAGGAGCTTTTAAAAATAACGGCGATCCTTAAGTTTTGTACGCCAGTGTAATTGAAATGTATATATAATTGAAAAACTGAATCAAACTCACAAGCATTTTTTTATAAATTTTATTTCTCACGGTCTTCAAATTCAACAGCGACTGCAACAGTTTTCGAGACACTTTGGAAATATTTGTGAAGACACTTTGGTATGAAACAGCACAAGACTGACTGACCAGACATTAAAAATAAAAATCACATGGAAGCCATTCACTTCATAAGTCATGTGGAATGAATAATTACAACTGCACAACATGTACATAGTATACGTGAAAGATTTTAATCAGTTTACATAATAATGGCGAATATGTGCGTACTCTTATTTTCAGCTCTATAGGCTGCAGATCACAGATCATAGTACATATATGAAGGATGTAAAAACACGCTGGAAATGGTTCTTAAAAATTTCTGGAATATATTTGTAAAACTAAAAAATGCCTGAAGTATCAACATCTTTTGTTTATTTAAAAGTGCATCGTTTTAAACGTATAAATTAAACATTAAAAATGCATTTTCGTTAGTTTTTTAAAAAAGAGTATTCAAAATAAAAACACTAACTTTTCAACATTAAAAATAATACTAACTTATCTAAATAGCAATAAACATCTAAATTTTTTAGAACTTGCCAAATCTTTGTTGTAGCACATTGCCTTTTTCTATTGCAGAATTAT
The DNA here is from genome assembly GCA_933210815.1 of Meta bourneti. Taxonomy (NCBI): domain Eukaryota; kingdom Metazoa; phylum Arthropoda; class Arachnida; order Araneae; family Tetragnathidae; genus Meta; species Meta bourneti. The sequence continues at coordinate 57,887,738 of OW119923.1, forward strand.
GTGGCAGCTTAACAGATGTACTTTGGTTTATTGAAATTTGTATAGACATGAGGTTTGAGAAGCAAAAAGGGATTATTACTCCATACAATCTGTTCATTGTTGAACTTTCCTTTTAATAATACATTCAAAATTTAAAAACAGTATAGTTTTTTAAAAAGCGAATATTTCTCCCTCCAACCTGTTTATAGTATAACTCTCAATAATTTGATTCAAATTTTTAAAAAGTACAGAATTTTTAAAAAGCTAAAGAGGAAATAGTATCTCCTTCCAATCTTTTCATTTTTCAACTCTCCCAATAAATTACATTCAAAATTTAAAAATGGAATTTTTTAAAAGCTGAAAAGGGAATATTTCCTCTTTCAGTCTGTTCATTGTTGAACTCTCCCAATAACAACATTCAAACTTCGAATACAGTAAAAAAAAAATTTTAAACTCAAGAACATCCTCCATCCTAAAAAACTCTTGATTCATGAAAACATGCCTTTTATTTCTGCGTTGTATCAAACAATCGACACTCGTTTTAATGAATTTCCATTTTACGAACCTACACGATTTTACGGACTTACAAGTTAATATTAATGGGACAAAACTTTCAAAAGCACCAAAATTGATTTTTTAATTAAAAAATTAATTTACATCAAAAATAATTTTTCAATTAAGACATTTTTTGATGTAGTTACATTGACAACATGAAATGGATAATAGATGAATACGGTAGGTCATTTTTCTACGATAGAGATTTTTTGACATTATTCTGATTTCGAAAAGTGTTTCCTGCGCATCAGTTTTTCTTGATTTTCTTCAAATTTTTTTTGGCTAATTCTGGTAATCTGTAGTATGCATCTAAGTGCAAATAAGAAATCATCGATGCCTTCTAGTTTTGAAATTTCGGTTTAAAATGCTATTTAACCCATATGTTTCTGCAAAATATTAGGTGTTATAGTACAAAAATTGTTTTAGTTTTTTCAATTGAGTAATACAATTACCAAAAGAAGTTAATTTGATTTATATGTATAGAAACTATTATATGAATTAAAATAATACATGTAAAAATTAATGCGTATGAGATCTATAAATTTCTGCTGACTTATCAAAAATTTTGACCGTATATTATGTAATGGCTACCGCACAACTTAATATTTTTGGATCAAACTTCAGACATAAACCTTTTAGTGGAAAACAGTCTGAAAATTTTATAACAATCGGATCACAACTTCAAAAGTTTGTTTTGAAAGTCCACTAGCCCCTTAATTGTCTTTTAACGAATTTACCATTTTTACGAACTGTGTTTCGGTTCGTATAAAGGAGCGTAGACTATTTTTATAAGTAATGTTTATTTTTTTTTTATCCTCTTTATAAAGTCAATAGCATTTTTGATTGTCATTTCCAGCAATTTATGTTTATGTTTAATACTCAGCTCAGAAGGCACTTTCAAATCACATATAATTAATTAGATATCTTAAATGAAGGGAATAAAGATAACAAGCACACATATACGATGCAAACATAAACAATAAAGTGAAATATATGCATTATAAAGCTATAACTAGGTGTCCTATATACATATGTGCACATGAATGAAAATGTATACATAAAATAAGAGAATGAGTATTTGTTCGCATATATACAATAACTGACTGATATCTGAGCACCATTAATGATGGTATAAAATAATGTACACATCTTTTCTTCAATCCAAAGGGAAAATATTCTTTGGTAATACATTAGATGGTAAAACTCAAGAACACAGAACCAGCCCATCGCCAAATTGGTGACTATAATTTTCGTTACCAAACAGTTATTTGGATAGGCCAACGGGTTACCATATTACAAAATTGTAGCCAATTGGCGATGGTACCGTGTTATCAAGTCTAACCCATTAGACATATTGCCGTTGCTTTTACAATTCTGAAATTATGATGCATTTTTAAAAGATCTTAATTTATTCATAGAAAACGATTTAAAAATTACAAAATATCGGTGCGTAATAGCTGTTTTTTAAAAAATATTGAACATTTACTCATAAAAATATCCAAAACAATGTTTAAATTGAGCTTTCCTTCTAAAGCTTACGAAATGTATTTGATACAAGACATTTCGCGTTCAACATTTTCACGTATTTTTGTACCATAAGACATTATAATTTTAAAAAATTTAATTACTCATCTGTGGAGTTAACATTTGGAATATAAATATATTTTTAATTGTAAGCTCATAAAGCATTGCTTCCTGAATCAAAATATTTGTACACTAATATTAATATATATTCCAAACTTTACGGAAATAAATGATTATAAAAGTTCACAGCATTCAAAGCAAGAATTTCAATCATGACTTGATTTTCTACATGGATAGGATGAACAATCCTATGATTTATTTATAAAGCAACTTTAATGCTACAAAAACAGTAAAATTTTAACAAAGTACCTGTTAAGTACCTTTTCAGTTTCACTGATGTGTAATAAAATGTACCAGCATATTTATACAAACAGTTACTTTTTAATAAAAATTATTTAACAATAGATTAATTTTCATATTCTTAAATAATTACTAATTAAATTCTTATATAAATACTAAAATTCATTCATTCATAGTTTGTAGTTATTCACGTTTCGTTCCAATTAAAATTTAATTAAAAAATATAAATAATAAAACCAGATCACATTACACTGAATGTCTATGACAATAACAGCATTGCTCGAAATAGTTAAGACGATTATGCAATTAGTTTGAAAAAATCTTGTTTATTAACAACTCGCCACTTTATATTAGCTTCATATTAAAAAGGCTATCTTCACACAAAAATGAAATCTGTCGCTTCGTTTGCAAAATAGTATTTAAATACTTTATTTATACATGCTATACGACGTGCATAAGAGTGTAATAATTTACTTCCCTTTCCTTTAAATCTAGATAAAATTTGTAAGTTATTTCATCAAAATATTACATAAATTTACGAAAACGTAAATAGTCGACTTCGTATTATAAAAGTTCACAGCATTCAAAGCAAGAATTTCAATCATGACTTGATTTTCTACATGGATAGGATGAACAATCCTATGATTTATTTATAAAGCAACTTTAATGCTACAAAAACAGTAAAATTTTAACAAAGTACCTGTTAAGTACCTTTTCAGTTTCACTGATGTGTAATAAAATGTACCAGCATATTTATACAAACAGTTACTTTTTAATAAAAATTATTTAACAATAGATTAATTTTCATATTCTTAAATAATTACTAATTAAATTCTTATATAAATACTAAAATTCATTCATTCATAGTTTGTAGTTATTCACGTTTCGTTCCAATTAAAATTTAATTAAAAAATATAAATAATAAAACCAGATCACATTACACTGAATGTCTATGACAATAACAGCATTGCTCGAAATAGTTAAGACGATTATGCAATTAGTTTGAAAAAATCTTGTTTATTAACAACTCGCCACTTTATATTAGCTTCATATTAAAAAGGCTATCTTCACACAAAAATGAAATCTGTCGCTTCGTTTGCAAAATAGTATTTAAATACTTTATTTATACATGCTATACGACGTGCATAAGAGTGTAATAATTTACTTCCCTTTCCTTTAAATCTAGATAAAATTTGTAAGTTATTTCATCAAAATATTACATAAATTTACGAAAACGTAAATAGTCGACTTCGTATTATAAAAGTTCGCAGCATTCAAAGCAAGAATTTCAATCATGACTTGATTTTCTACATGGATAGGATGAACAATCCTATGATTTATTTATAAAGCAACTTTAATGCTACAAAAACAGTAAAATTTTAACAAAGTACCTGTTAAGTACCTTTTCAGTTTCACTGATGTGTTGTTTTAATTTTCCAGAATTCAAAATTTTGACTCTGATTTGCAAAAACATCATCCAAATGTAGACTAGTTTTCAATAACGAACAACTGTATCTTAACACCGAAATTTTTTTCTCCTGGGTACAATACCATTCATTTCTGGACAACATACAACATAGTAATCCATCTTCCAAATCATGACAATGAACGACTCAACTATTCACATAATTATTTTCATTAGTGCTGGTGGCAAGAGTGGTAATGGAAGAGAACGACGAAAACAAGATCTGCTGGATCACTGTCATCTCCTGTAACAAAGAAAGCACATCTGACTAGTTCTGAGTTACTGCATGAATGAAACCGAGTGCTTTCCTAATGCTTTTGTCCAGTTCCCAACGGGAAATCGCACAGAACGTCCATGGTGTTTGATTTCCTCAATGGAGATACGAAATGAGTCTGCTACAAGACGAGGACATGGTCCTAGCCGCTGGTTGCATCCACAATAAATACTGTCTTCTATTACGTGACCAGATACTTATCCACCAACGACTACCGCTCATTCTTCAGTTTTGATGTCTGGCTTCAGATCCACCATAGCATGCAGTTCCTCGGGAGCGTATCCCAAGAGGTTCTGCAGGTCGCACACGAAGCGGTAGACGTATCGCTTTCCCGCAGTTTTGTGGATGATGTTTTTGTCGTAATAGTATCTGAGTCCTCTGCTGAGCTTCTCGTAATTCATCTTTGGTTTGTTTTTGCGGATGCCCCAGCGTCGGGCGACCTCGTCGGGATCTGTGAGCTTGAATTCCCAGCCGTCTCCAGTCCAGCTGATGAAGTTTTGGCACGATTTATCCGTCAATAATTCGAGGAGGAACTGCCATAGTTGGATGGGCCCGCTTCCTGCAGGGAGGAAAAAAAATAGAGGATTAGAGAATGGAACCTCTTCGATACAAGCCCCTAATGGGTCGCTTGGTTTGAAATACAGAGAAATCCTTCCGTGTTCTTAATTGTGACGAAAGAAACATTCTGTCGCCGAGATGACAACTTCTCTTTCTAGCCTGGCATTCAGGAAATAGTTTTTGACTTTTTCCAAATTAGCATTCTATTTTAACACGACATGAATGAATGAAAGTGCGTAACATGTCTTTTCAAGAAAAGTGTACGTTTATTTATAAACTCTATTAATCACAGCTAAGAATGTTGAAGCTGTTTACACTTCATAAAATAAAAATATATATTTCGTAAAATAAATTAGTTCTTGAAAATGCTTCTTGGAAAAGCTTTTTGTGTATAAATTATGATATAATGTGTCCAAAAGTCCTTCAGAAAAATTAACTACCTTTTAAGTCGAGTGGAGTTACTCTACATGTTTGGCTTTCCATATTATCGGTATAATTGTAATAGATATTCCATCATTTTAAGGAGGGACGAGCATCAGCCATAAAAATTTTGAGAAGGCCAAGAGGTTTAGGAGTTGGCACCCCTTCTACATGGAAGAATTGCTATTGTTGGAAGTATGATATTAATTACTTCATTGAACATCACTTGCGTTCCATCACTTTTTGAGTGAAACATTGATACTTAAGTTGTGTTAGTGACAGACATTGCAGGAATGGAACTTCTGTAATTATAAAATCAATTAATGAAAACTAAAATACCAGTTGACTGCACTCGTACAACTTTCAAAATGATGCACCCAGATCTTACACAATATGTAACAATTTACAACAGTACAACTATAGTAACTCAAGGTGATTCTTTTCCGGGCCGAAGATAAAGAAAAGTCAAATATCGAGTCTAAAATTACATTTAGTATCATGGTTCTAACCTTCCACAAAAAGTTTTACAGGAGTACCACAGCCAAAGCACATGTGAAATAGTAACTTTATAAGCAAAAATTCTTAAAACTAGTAGAAAAATTAGTCTTCTCGTAAAGCTTATTTCACTTGCAGTTTTAATTACTCCAGCAACTACATCCTGGGAGCAGGGTCCCCGCTGTGTAGGAAAAGTGCTTTGAGTTTAGTTAACATTTCACTTTCAACAGAAAATACTGTATGTTTTGGTACCCGTATGTGTCGATAAAGCGATCAGAATGTTAAAATTTACCAAACGTTTTTAAATGTTTGGAATGAAGTACGTCATCGAAGTATACAAACATTTCCCCCAATGATGAAGCAGAAGACATGAATTCGTGACTGAAACAAGGATTTATGCTATTGGTTCAAAAATGGGGGACTTAATGGTTGTTGACCTTTGGTGAATTAAAAAACTTCTTAAAAATTTTCGAAAAATTGCTAAAACTTTGAAAACAGGAACTTTTGAGACGACTTTGCTTAAAAAATACCCATAATCGCCAAGATTGAAAAATAGTAGCAAAAAGTAGCCTTTTAGTCGCCTGCGGAAGCTCTCATTCATTGTATTGGTGTCTGTCTGGACAGCTCCTGGATGAACAGGAGTTGGTGGTTGTGCGACTTGAAAAACATGGTCCTTTGGACTTGGTCCAGATTAAAGTTGTTAACAGGGTATATTCTCGCCTGTAGAAGCCCTGAGCTTAAGCTGTGCAACTGAAAGGACAATCGGACAACAAGGAACTCACCTGAATATCCTGCTAGGACGGCTGCCTGTATGACAGGCTTACTCTCTTGGCCAGGAATGGTGACGGGACTGTGCATTCCTATCATGTTCTGCAGGTTGTTGTTGAGGGATACGTGGCCATCTCGGTTGATGTTGCCGTAGCCAGTGTGCTGGTGATTCATCTCGGATGGCCAGTGGCCACCGGCCTGTATGGAGCCTGGGACAGTCTGGAAAGGCGGCTCGTAGTGGTGAGGACTATAACTTTCTGAATACCCCATTTCATGATGCGGGTACCTTCCTGGAAGAGAAAGGGGGTATTTCAATTAACGTCACACTGGAGCAACACAACGGGCTATTGGTGACAATCCGGGATCAATCCCAAAGGGAAAGATCCGAGGACAACACCACGTAATTTTGAACCACGGTCAGATGACGAGGCAACACCTGAGCTGGCACCCCACTCTCCAAACTTCCACACCACGCCAACGTGAGGACATTTGAGGCCACGACAGATTTAACGTGCACCAGCCCCCTTTGTACACGACGGTGTTTGGCTGGATTCGAACTCGCAACCCTTCGGTTGCTAGTCCGTTACTCTTCCAACCGGGCCACCGCGGCAGGAAGAGAAAGGAGAGAGGCTCTTTCAGAACTTTCGTGCACGTGTCAACTCCACACATTGAGAATGAGCCTCAAACCAAAACGATCGGCGAAAGGTTGGACACCTCTTTTTTTACATAACATGGAAGGTCAATTCAAAAGTGAATTGGATGAACAGTCACCAATGTATTACAAATCATACTTCCTTTCTACCATTTAATAAAATCCACCGTAAACAATAGTTTGGTTGTCCCATGTGATGAATTCTAAATGACCAAAATTTTGGTCATCACTTTTCTCTTGCAAAAAAGTTACATTTTGAGGAAACGCACTTCATAGAAAAATGAAGCGTATTTAAAAATAGTTCCAATTGAGGTAGTTAAAAAGATTGAAAACATTATGTTTTCACAAATGATGCTTTTTTATGTTTAGAGTCGCCAGAAATTACTTATAGTGCGATTCCGGTAAGAAGGCAGATGAAAGCTTGATAAGGAAAGGTGATTGCCATACGCAAAATCCTGTATGGTGACCACCATAGATGATTATTTTCGTCAATTCCTAATCTCTGCTATCGCTTCTGGCACCGAAAGATAAACTCGGAGCCAGAAACCGCGCTAAAGATGTCAATAACGGAAACGCATTGTTTACATTTAACCTGTCTATAAAAATATAAGACTCATTCAAAACCACATGATTGAAATGTCAACAAGTCAGAGCCGGACTTTTTTAGAACTTACATAGCACATGGCTTACTACCTAGTGCCTGTTGGCACAGAATACGTGTAAAATTAATTTTTTTAGACAGACCACCCGGCCTACCAACAAAGGTGAATGGACGGACAAGGGATGGCCGGGTGTAAAATGAGCCCGTTAAATTTACATTTTTTTAAATTAACCTAATAAAGATGAATTCACTCTCTTCGAAACAGGACGCCAAATCGTCAGCTGTCAGATTGAAATAACAATCAAAATCCTGAACTCAACTCAATATTAAAAACAAATCGTCTTATGGAGAAAAACTAGTTCTAGCACATTGACAATCGAAATTCTAACAAACATTTTCAACTTTATTTGCGAAATAGTACATTCTCACTTTAAATATATATATAATTCTCCCTAAATTTACAATTTCCATATTATTTTTAAATTCTATTTAATTTTAATCAGAAGCAGTTAATTTACTCGTTTAAAAGATAAGAAAAGCATCGTACTGACTAGTATGAAATCTGCTTAATTATTTCTGAAACAAGGTGTAAAGAGAGCTTACCCCTGTAATGCCTGTTGACGTACGTCGGCTGATATTTGACTTCTTGGGTCATAACTACTCCTGTGGGGGAGTAAAATTCTGGACTTCCTTCTAAATAGGTGGGATGGTTTGTAATAGGTTCTAAAACGTACTCAGAACTGTCCTCGAGTTGTGTTGTCGAGACTCCCATGTCGTCTGGGGTGATTTCATGCAGCGTATGCATTGTTTCCGTGATTTGACCGTAACCTCCTGCAAAGACAAGACCAACAATAAAAACAGTGCTTCTAATACATTTCTATTGATCTGAATATCAAGAACTATTTTAAAAATCTAATATTACAGAATTGTGCAATACGAAGGACATCAACAAATGACCTTTTACGCGATTTCGTTTTTTAATTTACTCGGGGACTCAAAAAATGAAATTGATCTCTCGAATTTTGTGATAACCTGCATATTTTAGCAACGCCATTATTGTGGAAATGTGCTTTTGATTTTGAAACAATAACGAAATGATATAGAAAAGTATTTTTTTAGTTTATCTACATTATTTAACATTTTCCGCGATTATTTTCCAAAGCATTCATTCATCATCATTGAATAGTTATAATGTTTTAATGCAGGGTTTCTACTCTTTAAGCAAAGGACAAATGAGGGTCTTTTTAAGCTTATTTTTCATTTTTAAGGCTGCATTTCATATAGATTAACCTGCGAATGCACATACAAATAAAAATTCACGAGTGCAATGTTTGGGTCTCTCGAAGACTCAGTTTAAAGAAAATATCAACTTTAGTTAGCTTATAAATATTATGCCACCGATTTTTGATGACACTCGACCTTATACGAGTATCATCGACCTTGGTTTTTGAATGAAGGCGAAATAAATATGCAGTATTCATGTAAAAATTAAGGCATGAAAATGTTCAAAGGACTTGGAGCAAATATTAAAATTTTTCAAGGGTTGGTTGGAGTTTTTTTATGGCACAAGGGCCATATTTGGCCATGCTGCGCCAGACACAAATGGACATACACACACAAGGAAGTTTTACTGACACAGAAGGAAGAGTACACACAGGGAGGAATTAATCGAACCTGACAACTTTTTAAGGCCCGTGCAGAGGAGAAGGTTTACAGGGGCTTGAAAGAGAGGGAGTTTCTACCCTTTTTTTAAAGTGTTTTCGGAATTTGATGAAAAAATTTATATTATTCGATATATAACAATAACAGGGCTGCCACATCCAAAGCATAAAATAATAGCATTAGTAGCATACATTTTTAAAAATAGTAGCAAAGTCTCCTCTTAAACCCTATTTTAGTAGCAATTTTAGTTACACAGATACAAAAGGGATCGGTTAAAGCACAAATTGTACTAATTAAGTATGAAACAGACGTTGAAGATCTCGACAAGAAATTTAAATTTTGAAATTAAAAAACTAGATAATTTCTCATTAAAGTTTCCATGACAATCTAGCAATCACAGATTTCCATACTTTTATTTCATGGTTGCCCCCAGCTTGGCGACAAAACTTCGAAACTGCTATCCCTTGAAAAATAATTTCTAAAGAAAAATCCGAAAAATATTTTTCCGTCCGTTATTAGTTAAAAAGGGGACTTAATTTTCGTTGACTTTTGGTGAGTTTTCAAAAAATAAATTAGCATCTATATACAATGAAAAAAAAATTAGATTTCTTAAAAGAAAAACCTTATTAAAGTATTTTTCTTAGAAAAACATTATTAAAGTATTTTTCTTAGAAAAACATTATTAAAGTATTTTTCTAAGAAAAACATTATTAAAGTATTTTTCTAAGAAAAACATTATTAAAGTATTTTTCTTAGAAAAACATTATTAAAGTATTTTTCTAAGAAAAATATTATTAAAGTATTTTTCTAAGAAAAACATTATTAAAGTATTTTTCTAAGAAAAACATTAAAATATTTTCAAATAGCTGTTATATACACAAAAGATAGCTCAAGTCTAATAATGCGTGTATCATCAAAAAGTAATATTTTATTGCTCTTCCAATCGCCGAGTTAAAACCATCTGTATGAGGTTAGAAGGAAGTATAAATTTCACTGAAATATTTCAAATCTAGTTCCGTTAACCAGAAATTTTGAGGTGTTTTCTTCGTTGTGCATTGTGTTCCATTTCCACGAATGACACTAAGTAGAGACGAGACATACCATAATTCTTTGTTCACCCGAAATAACTGTATTTTCCATCCACTGTCCATTCCATTACTAGTTTCCTTCACAGAAAAATCTTCAGTGACTATATTCTCCACTTATCTTCGTTTCCTAATCTTTTTGCTTGTTTTCGTATTTAAAATTATTCCCACACGTATAGCCAGAAGAGTGCGCAATTTCTGAACAGAAACCTAAGTGTATGCAGCATGTAGCACTAAATGCATTGAAAGAACCAAGGTTAATTGGGATGTTTTTATGGTTCCAGCAAAAGTGTCATGCTTGGATGAGCGCGTAATTTTACTCGGACTCTTGATATTCAATTCAGTTCTATTTCTTTATGTGCAGCATTTCCCAAACTCTTATTGCCCTTGGGGATACTTTTATGTGTTTGACATCTGTTTTGTAAGTGACGCCCGAAAGGTATAGTCCGGCTCCCGGGAGTTGGCAGTCGAGTCACGTGGTTTTGAACGAGTCTATTAGTTAAATTAGGGGACTGGTGGTAACATAAACAAGCGTCTTTAGCGGGGATTATGGTTCTAATTTATCGTTCGGTGCCGAAAGCGACAGCATTGATGACGTGCTGTAGGGGGGAAACAAGTCACGGTGAATCGTCATTCATGGTTTTGTGTTTGTCAGCCTTTTCTAAGAATCACACATTTCAAATAAATTTACCCAAGGTCGGTTGTCTTCTCTTCAGAGCTACACTGCATTAACTCGTATACGAAATTCGATGTAAGATAAAAAAGAAGTTACAGCTCCGAAAAGGCAGTCGATCTTTGGTGAATCAATTTTTGAAAAGGTGTGATAGCACGTTAGGAGAAGGCTGTCATACACAAAATCATGAATGGTAATAATACCGTGGATGTTTTCCCCCTGTCAACTTGTTCTCAATTGTATCGCTTTCGGCACCGAACTATAAACTTCGAACCAGAATCCGCACCAAGGACGCCAGTTGGGGTTTGTTTACATTACCACCGGTCCTCTAATTTTATTAACACTAGGTTAAAACCACATGACTCGACCGTAAACTCATGGGGCTATTAGAGGGATTTTCAGTACAAACAAACCAGACAGAATGGTAAGATTTTATACCGCTACCCAAATGTTCTCACTGATACCTAGGGTCACCTTAAAATGTAGTTTATCGCCGTTTTGGTAACGTTTGGCGTTTAATTAAATTACAACTTCAGACAAAAGTGCTACCGAATGTAATAGAGGCAGAAAAATTACCCGATATTATCTCACAAACTCGACGTAACACAGCTTATCCCTTTGTGGGACTTGATTAAAGATGTCTTAAAGGGTTGTACTACATAGTTAACATGAAATATCTAAATTCCGGGTTTTATCAAATGGATCTTGACAGTTAATTACGAATTAATAATCTTTTCAGGTCTGGTCTTCTGAAATGTGAAATCATTTCGGTTCTATTACTTTAAAGCTCCGTAGAGACATTGCTTTAACACATTTTTTACAACCTCCTACATGACAAAATTGATTCACCATTTTTAGTTTCTTGTATTTTTGGATCATATATTTTTGTTCTCTCTAATTGAATATTTTTCTATAAAGAAACAACAGTTAAATAAACAGAAACTTGTTTTGGACGAAATTTTTTTAAGCCTCACAATGAAGAAACAATCAGTGGCATTGAGAATGATTGTGTAATTGAAAGACTAACTCAGACAAGTTCACGTTTTTTACCAGCAATCAGTATAAACTTCCTCTTACACTAATTGAACCAAATTCAGTGTTTTATTTTATTATTTTTTAACACCAAATTATTTCGACAGTGGCACAACAAATAGACAAAAATTCATACCATAAAAAATTTCCAATGCATTTGTTCTTATAGCAACATAAAAATCATAGAACAGAAAAAGTTGGTAAGGCATTATATGAGAGCATCTAAAACACTTATGTATCCCAATTGACGAAGAAACCTAAAACTTCAATTTTATCATACTTTGGAAAACAGAAACGTATTGAAAAAACTTTTAATTATATGTGGGAGAAAACCGAAATCCCTTTTTCGCCATGAAGTAAAACGCTACTTGTTCGCTCCCTAAAACTTGGTTTCACGGTACTTCGAGGAATACATTGGTTCCATGGCGCTAACGTGCTCCACATGATGAACACTATCCGACTTTTGAGACTTAGTTACTAGAGATTTTTGAAAATTTAAGTAAATTAAAAGAATTCATTTCCTAAGTATCAAAATAATACAGAGAAGTTATGTTGATGCGTTCACCTTTTTAAAAACGCATAAATAAAATTCGACGGACCACAGCTGCCTTTTCTGCTTTTTATTTAACAGGTCGTCACACACATTTTGTACAACATATAAAGACAGCTAAACATTATTGAGTTGAAGCAATTGTGGGTGTCGAGATAAACATTAATTACCCACTTCTCGTTATTGCTGCTAACTTTGCAGCGTCTAGTAGTCAACTGGCGATGGGCTCAGTCGGCTCGGGTATTGCGCATGTGTGAACATTTTCGCCTCTCTGGTTGGCGCACGTGCGGCAACATCCCGCCCGGCCTTGCCATGTTCTCATGCAAGAACTTAACAATTCTATTTTTTTTTAATGTATAAGTCCAAACATAAATGAATGTTTAAATTTCAGTTATAATCAATGTAAACTAATAAACAATAACTAATCACTATGAACACAATAATCACAATAGTAAGATAAACAGTATGCACTTAAGCACTAGAATTTTCATAAAGAACAAATATTTTTTTTTTTTTGAAAACAATACATTTAATTTTCAATAGGCAGTACACTCAATCTGGAGATGGACCTTTTCTCTGATATCTGTTTTTGATTAAGAATGGCCCGCATAAATCAATTCCAGTCGAATTAAAAACTTTATCGGGTGTTATTCTCTGCATTGGCAAATTGCCCATTTTTTGTGAGCACTCATTGGGATTGGCTTTAAAGCAAATGACACAATTGTGCACGATTTTTTTGCACAAATTTCTTCCATGAATGGGCCAATATTTTTGCCTAACCTGAAAAAGTAAATGTTGAGGTCCAAGATGAAAATACTTTTCATGATAATATCTTACGATAATTTCAGTTAACTTACCTTTTGAGGGGAGTAATATAGGGTGTTTACTTGAATATGACAGCTGAGAATTCTCTAGTCTGCCTCCTACCCTTAAGATACCTTTACTGTCTAAAATTGGTGATAAATTTAAAATCTTGCTTTTATTTGGAATACTACTACTGGACTTGAGGGCTGATATTTCTGCAGACAATTCCTCACTTTGAAGTTGTTTGACTAAAAACACCTCAGCTTCAGAGATCTCATCCGATCCCAGGGGACCTTGTCTCTTATTCCTAGGGTTCCTACAATTATTCACAAACCTAAAAAGAAAACTCAAAATTCGAATTATAGTTAAAAATTTGCTGTTACGGTTAACTAGATAATCAAAAATTGTGTTTTCAGAATTTAAAGTCAATAAAGTGTTTTCATTAGAGACTTTAGATTTTAGTTCTGGTAAGTACTCTTCTTCATTCGGTACTGGACACTCATCATCAGTTTCCACGAGTTCATCAGACTGTAAGAAGAAAGGTCCATTCCACCATTTTTCATTATGTAGAAGCGATTCAGCTTTAAGACCCCTGGACAAGAGGTCTGAAGGATTGTCCTTTCCGGAACAGTGATACCACGTATCGGGATTTGTCAACCTTGTGATTTCCTGGACTCGATTCGCCACGAATTGTTTCCACCTTTTTGAAGACCCTTTGATCCAAAATAAAACAATTTTGGAGTCTGTCCAATGAAACACAGTGCAGTGCCTTTTCTGACTGATGATTTCTTGAACCTTTGAACTCAAGCGAGCTGCTACCAAAGCACCCAGAAGCTCGAGCCGAGGTAACGTAACACTCTTTAATGGTGCTACTCTGACTTTAGAGGTGACGAGGTTTACAAGTACCTTACTTTGTTTTTTAACTTTCACATAAACTGAAGCTCCATATGCAAGTTTGGAAGCGTCACAAAAGGTATGGATTTCTATGATGTCATTTTCTTCTTTGGTAGAATCTAGTACCAATCTTGGGACTCTGAGCTCATTTAAGAGCGGCAGCTCCTTGCACCAATTCAACCACTTTTCTTTAATCTCTGGAGGTAAAATTTCATCCCATGTGATTTTTCTCGACCAGAGTTCCTGAATGAGGCATTTCATTCTTATTGTAAAGGGGGTAAGCAAACCCAACGAGTCATAGATTTTCCCAATGGTTTGCAGAAGAAATCTTTTAGTGTTTTCATTGTCTGAAATGAATTCTAATAGACCTTTTGTGTCCACGGTCAGACAATCTTCTTGTGTTTGCCAAGCCAAACCCAATACTTTCGTCTTGGTTCCCAAGCTGACAGAATTTTCAACTGGATATGTCTCGAAACCTTCTGCAGCCCACTGACTCATCAACGTAGCGTCATTGGAGATCCATTTTCGCATCACCATCCCTGCTTCTTTCATGATATTTTTGGCACAGCTGGAAATAAAAAGTGCCTCTTCACGAGTGTCTTGTCCTGTGATCCAATCATCAACGTACATGAAAGAATCTAGATGTTGTACAGCTGTGCAAAACTCATCTTTATACTTATCAATGTGATGTTTAACAGTAGCCGCTAACAGGAACGGGCTAGCGTTGACCCCAAAGGGTACCCTGTTGAAACGATATATTTGCAGGTTTGGCCTTTTGTCAATACGAGGATTACTGTCAGTCCACAAAAAACGTACAGCATCTTTATGGTTGTCTTTCAGGCAAATTTGAAGGAAAGCTTGACGTATATCAGATGAAATTGCAATTCGATTAAGTCTAAAGTTGATAAGCACATCTAGTAGATTTGGATATAAGTTGGGACCCTGCCACAAGCAGTCGTTTAAGGACAACTCATTAGTCTGGTGCGATGCTGCGTCAAATACTATACGTGTTGTAGTTGAAACCCGACCTTCCTTTTTTACGGCTTGGTGGGGCAAATAATATGTTGGTTTGTCTTTATTTATTTCAGAATTTTCGACTTTCTCAACTATTCCTTGATTTAAATAATCCTGAATAATTTCTGTGTACTGTGAATAAAGTTCCCAATTTTTTTGAAACCTTCTCCACAAACTATGGAATCGTTGTTTTGCTACCAGAAGATTATCTAATAATTGTTTCCAATCTTTACGAAATGGCAATCCCACTGTATATCGCCCTTCATTGTATCTGACTGTTTGTTCAAAGATTTCCATGGCCTGATCGTCTTCACGAAAGCAAGGATCATCTTTTATGCCAAGAGATTCGAGTTCAAAAAATTGTTTCAAAGTGTCGTCTATAGAACTATCGTCTTTAAGAAGAAAGCACGATGCCACATCATTAGTTTCGATTTCGTCGAGTCTTCCACCCGCGACCCAACCAAATTCAGTTTCCTTAAACAGTAATTCTTCATTCACTTTGTAAAGATTATCTTTCATTATTCGACAAAAAATATCTGCATTTAATAACGCATGAATCTCTTTGGCTTCGAAAAAACAAGGATCCGCTAATTTCAAAAATTCAGGAATTTTTATTTTTGAAATATCTAAATTAACACTAGGCGTCAACCCAGTAATCTTGTCAGTAACTAAGAACTCGATAGGTTCCACAAAACTTCCGTTTTCATTCGAGATGAAAGTCGTCAATTTCCCTTTCAAATTTTGTTTTGTTGAATTCAATCCAGAAACCGAAGTTTGTACCTTTTCTAATCTAATACCAAGGAAATCACTCGTTTTTCTGGACAATATATTAACATTTGACGCGCTATCAAAAATACATCTACATTTTATTAATGTTCCATCTTTATTTTGCAACCAAATTATACCCGTAGATAATAACACACTCTTTATTTTGATTAGATATGCTTGTTAAAACAGTGTTTTGGAAAGTGGAAGAATTTATTGCGGCAGATGAGCTTTCGTTTTGAATTTTGATTTCTGAATCCGCTGCGGACACGTGTTTACTTTCGACCGGCGCCTCTTTCACACTAGCGTCAGCATGTCTACAAATTGATTTAGAATGCTTTCCACCGCAGCTACATAAATAATTCGAACGGCACTCATTTTTTCTGTGATTTTTTCGTAAGCACAGTTCACAAAGTTTATGAAACTTAACCAGTTCGAATCTTTTTCCGAGGGAATATTGTAGAAATTTTGCACATCTGAAAACAGGGGGGGGGGGGGAAATTTCAATTAACGTCACACTGGAGCAACACAATGGGCTATTGGTGACGGTCCGGGATCAATCCCAAAGGGAAAGATCCGAGGACAACACCACGTAATTTTGAACCACGGTCAGATGACGAGGCAACACCTGAGCTGGCACCCCACTCTGAAAACAGGATGAGGATTCTTTTCAGAACAAATTATACAGCTTTTATTTTCATTGTTTTGATTAACCAATAGAGTTTTGGATTTGGAAACGAAATTAAAGGATTTTCTCATCATCGTTTTTCCTTCGGGAATAAAATTCCTGTCTACAGCTAACAAGACTGCTTCACGTTGTTCTAAAAAGGTCATGAATTGATCAAAGGAAGGGACCTCTTTAGATTTTTGTAACAATTCAAAGTTCTTTCTGGATTCTTTATCCAATTTTTTAAGCATAATATTTAACAGAAAAATGTTAAATAAATCATTTTGTTCATACTTTAGTATCTTTAAAGCGCGTAAATTCTTTTGGATACAATCGATCATTGCACGAATTTCTTGTGCATTCTCACGTTCTATTTTCTTAAAGTTCAAAATAGATTGAATATGAACATCAACAATTAACCGTTGATTGTCATATCGCGATTCAAGGGCTTCGTATAAGGAAGAAAATGAATCGAAAGTAGATGCAAATTCTTTAACTTCTTCTACAAGACAAGAATTTAAATAATATAATTTCTGTGACTGACTAAGTTGATCGTTCGACGTTATCAAATCATCAAATTGATTTTTGAATGCACTAAAATGCTCATATTTTCCCGTAAATGTGGGAAGCACAACAGGTGGAATTTTAGTTTTAACTAGCAAAGTTTCAGTTTGTTTTTCGTCAACTTCAGTCACAGACTCACATTTCTTATTAGAATTAATAAAGAGCTTAATCTTTACCTCTAAATCTTCAAGGCGTAGTTCACACTGTTCTATATCATCCTGAAATTCTATTAATTCAGGTGCTGGGGCCTTTTCTATGCAGAAGGAGTATTGTTTCAGTTCATCAACTTTTTGCTGCAGTTGATCTATTTTCTTCAATTTCACATCAAGTTCCGTTTTACTTCTGTCTGTTGACACTTTATCAACAAAGTTTTCAATTCTGGTAATACTTCCTTTTAAGGAAGTTTTCGCTTTTACGAGTTTTTCTATGGTATCCATTTTGCTGAGTTCTGTCTCCCGCTCTGACGGGACCAAGTGATGCGTTCACCTTTTTAAAAACGCATAAATAAAATTCGACGGACCACAGCTGCCTTTTCTGCTTTTTATTTAACAGGTCGTCACACACATTTTGTACAACATATAAAGACAGCTAAACATTATTGAGTTGAAGCAATTGTGGGTGTCGAGATAAACATTAATTACCCACTTCTCGTTATTGCTGCTAACTTTGCAGCGTCTAGTAGTCAACTGGCGATGGGCTCAGTCGGCTCGGGTATTGCGCATGTGTGAACATTTTCGCCTCTCTGGTTGGCGCACGTGCGGCAACATATGTCATGTATTTTATGTCTTATTCAGTGCTTGTTTATAACTTTAATATGTAATTTATTCAGTGGTACACAAAATTTGTAATCAAAATTTGTATGAGAATTGGACTTGTTAAGTGGAGGTTCTTCGGAAAGTTTGAGCCATTTTCTGTGTCTAAGAAATAAAATAGGTCAAAACTACAAACCTAGAATAACATCACCTCCTGATGAATTCATTTGAAATACGTATACTTTTGAACTGCTTCTGAAGTCAATAAAACCTTCGACGTGTAATAAAGCCTTCGACTTCTAGTTTGAAGTAGAATTAGATTATACTAACAAGTAAAGTATTGTCAGAGATAGGGGCTTTGGGGCCAAAGCCCCCTGAAAATGTCGATTTTGTAATTTTAAAAATATCTCATTACAAATAAACTATCCTAAACTTTTAATCGTAATAATATGTTAATGCATAAAACAATTTTTTAAACGATTCTTTAAATTTTTCTTAATTCTTTGATCTCAGTGCAAAAGTGACAAAAAAATATTCAGCAAATTTTTGTATGAATAACAAAGATAATATTTAGACAAATATTCAAATTTTGTTCCTGGGAAAATTCATTGTTTACTTTTTCGTCACTCGTTACATTAATAAATAAATATGAAGTAAAAGTTATGGAATTTGTTTTCTCTTCACTGACACGCACATCAGATCAGCTCTTCAAGAGCAGCGAAAAAGTGAACAATGAATCTCTAGAAACAAAATATTTGAATATATGCCTAATATTATCCATTTTAAAATTGTTTATCGCAAATATTTATCGAATATGTTCTTTCTGTACTGAGATCAAAGGAGCAAATATTACTTGTTCGATTTTATAATTCCAAATAAAATCCTGGCTACGCTGTTTGTTGGGTTACTTGACGAAAGTCCGCAAAAGCCGTCCCAAACAGAAAATAACAAACCAAGAGCAGCGAAACGATAAACATCACAGGAAAACGGCATCAAGCGCCGGAATCCAAACACGTTACGCTACTAGAACGGTCCGCATCTGGGATGCAGGCGATTCCACAACTTCGAACGTTACGCACGTGGAAGAACAAACGGACAGAAATTCTCTCACTTACCCGGTGAGTGTGTTCGAATACACGATATTCCATGGGTAGCTGAACGGTAAAATTAATCCATGTTGGGATGAGTGGATTGTTTTTCTGTAGGCACTGCAGAGGGCCTTACAGGTATCGGCTGTTCGGAGCGGCGTAGGGCAATTGAGGTACTCAGGCGAGCGATCTTTCTTTCTGAAGAAGTGCGGAGAGTGTGGGAGGGAAGCGAGAGCGGTGACGCAGAGGCCATTCTTTTCTCTCCGCCAGTGAGGGTCACTCTCATTGAATGAATGCGGAGTTGGCGGCGCTGAGTGAGAGATGACAGAGTTGGAGTATGAGGGGGACCATTGACTAACTTCGGATTTCACACGTACGACGGGCATAGGTACCGTGGAATGAGGAAAGTTTTTTGCACAAAACAGTCCGTTTCAAATTTATGAATCTGTTCAATGTTCTAAAGTAACGAAGCTCTTGTGAAGGCGTTGAGAACTTTATCACTTGTCCATGGTCCGCATCCCCAGCAACTCCTTCCCATATTGCACACGGCTGTTACAGTCAAAGCACTTGTGAAATAGTAGCATACATTTTTTAAAAATAGCAGCAAACAAGTCTCATCTTAAACCCTATTTTAGTAGCAATTGTAATTGTTCAGATAGAAAATGAATGGGCCAAAATATATCCCCAGCTTTCATACTCAATTAGCACATTTTGTGCTAATTGAGTATGAAACAGACGTTTGAAGATCTTGCCAAGAAATTTAAATTAAAAAAATACATATTTTCGTAGTAAGGTTTTCGTGACTATCTAGTAACCGCAGATTTTGATGTTTTTCTTTCGTGGTTGCCACGCCTTGGAGCCAAAAATTTGAAATTGGCGTATCGGAAAATTTTTTAACAAAAGAAAAATATTTTACTCTACGAGACAAAGTTTTCGTTGACTTTTGGTGAATTTTAAAAAATAGTCGCGAATAATTTGAAAATAGGAGCTTTTGAGACGCTTTTGCCTTTTAGTCGTAGTGGTAACCGATTGTATTGGTGTCTCTGGGACAGCTCCTGGATGAACAGGAGGTTGCTGTACGACTTAAAATACATAGTTTTTTTTGACTAGATTAGATTGTTAACAGAGAATATTATCCGAGAACGAGAATCCAATAATAGCATTAATAGCTTTCTATTTTAAACCTCATTTTTCAAAAAAAATTTCGTATTATTCTCCTCTTGGAGAATATTTTCCAAAAGATTATTACCGAGAAATTTACATTAATTTACAATTATCTGGTTCTCTACATGGGCAGTCGACAGTACTAGGAAATGAGGAAAGCTTTTTGCACTATAATATGCAGTCTTTTTAAAATTTATGAATCTATTCAATGTGTATTTAAAGTAATTAAACTTTTGTGAGAGAAGTTAAGAACTCCAACTCGTCCTCAACCCCAGCAAGTCCTACCCACATTTTATATTGTTTCGGTGTCCCTGTGAGGAGAGCTCCTAGATGAACAGGACTTGGTCGCTGTTCGACTAGTAGAATAGGATCTTAGATGGTCTACGGTCGGTCTACCACGAACTACTCCAGGTACGAAATTTGCCCCCTATCCGTTGCTGTAGAAACGGACCTAATCCTACTTTCCATAGGGGATGCTTGAAGAAATGTTTTTAAGTTTGTCACACTTAATGAGAATTTGGAAATATATTTGTTAAGATTTTTACTTATCTCCGAGAAGATTAAAACAAGTAAACTATCTCTCCATCGCCAACATCCACGAAAAACAAAATAAAATTAAGTCATCCGAATAGTAACTCCTACTCAAAATGGACGAGCCCTGTTTCTATAACGACCGCCACCATCCAGACTTAGTCAGGAGCAGTTGGTAGACAGACAGTAGATTAGATCTTGACCAAAGGGATTAGAAACAACAAATTAATGAAGCCTGTACAAGGTGCAAAGGAAAAATAAAATTTTATTCTTATGTCAATATCGAGCATTTGGAATATATATTTCAAGAGAGGCCCATCTTTTGGCATGTTACTCTGAGGCTTGGAGTGCAAATGTGGAGGACCTGGTGACAGTTTCCGAGAGGCCCTGCGATTTGAGGACCCTGTAGCTAACTCATCTCGAACTGATTCATTTCGTGTTCATCAGGTTTAATTAACCCATAAAATAATTGTTTCCACTCGAAATAGCAATGCAGTCTGAAATAATTAAATTGTACTTTTTTCGGGTGGATATAAAGCGTACATAGGACTTCCTACTATTTAACCTATTTTTCTCATTCCCTAACCTTTCCTTTTGCATTTCTATTTAAGGAAGAAAGTCACTAAGGATTTAAACCCCATGATTGAATCTGTTTGAGGACAGAAAGAGACGCATAAAAATATGCATCCTGTAGAAATTTAATTGGAACTGAAAATTGTTGGGTTGTATTGAAAGACATATTTTTGCAAAATGGTTTGGTGATATGCAACACAAATTACACATTTCAGGTAAATTTGAAATAAAGGAAATAATTCATCTAAGATTCGAGTTCGGTTAATGTGACATCACGAGGAGCATGTACAGAAGTACTTCAAAGAGAAACGTTTACTGCATTTGAAAAACCTCTAATTCTAAAAAGCAATTCTTGAAACAAAGACTAATTAATAAAGAACATTTTACACATTTAAACACTACTTTTTCCTTTGTGAAGTTAACTGGTGGGTTCTTTTTATTGGGAGAAGCCAGAAACTGTGACGCAGATAATTATGATGTCTCAAACTCAACTAAGTAGTGACAACGAAATTAGGATGACACAAGTGTGAAAACGGGAAAGGGCGAACACGTTATTCAAATAACACATAAAAGATAATATAGATGATAGAACAATGATACGCTAATTTTTGAAAGAGTCGATCAATCGGTCTAGTGGAAAGGTTCCTGATACGAATCCGGGGTTAAGGTATGGATGTTTGTCTGTCTGGAATGAATGTGTGGCACTTCTGTAAACAGGTTGTGCCTTGAATGCATGTAAGGTGCAACATAAAACCAACCCCCGTAGTTGAACCAAGGTAACGCCAAGTGGTTCACAATTCCGCCCTTGTATGGGCATGATGAATAATGTTAAATTGGTCGATCATTGGGGAACTTTTTTGATATCTAAAACATTTTATACTATCTCTAACGTTTCTATTAACGTAAAACGTATGTACGTCTCCTCAACTAAATATTTCTAAGCAATGAATGCCAAAATTTTCATTTTTGAACTGGTTTCTAGCACTGAATTAAAAAGTATGCTTGCAAACAAAGAAAAAGTTTTACATTTCTGACGATACCCAAATAACGACTTGAACAATAAAATAAACGCAGCATCTTCATCGTTCCAGATCGCACACTGTTTTAGTGATAAAGAACGATGTTATATTCTCTTACAGTCAATGAACTTGGAACTAGCAAGAACCATTAGTGCGAAAAACTAATAAAAATGACACAACCAATATAATTTAGTTACAGCATCAACCTTTAACGTCATCGCACACCTTGTTAACAAAAAAATTTGTTCAGGCAAAGCTGACATTTACACTTCAAATCCCTCTGATGAAATACAAAATTTTAAGTTTTAATAGTCTACAACTTTTCCTGTCATGAAAAAAATTCTGAATAACTTTTCCGAGTATAGTCAATTATCCTGATGCATCGCAATTTTCCAAAATCATCGAATAACACGCAAATGAACTTATACAAAACTTTATTCCGATTCACGGTAGTCCACATTTCCAAAAAACCGAAAGATAATTCGAATTTCGATAGATGATACTAATGGACATTCTTAAAAACAACTTCTGTTCTGTCAGATGATTTATATAAGAGACACTAAGAATCTCCATACATTGCTGTTTTAATCCGCGTGGAGGAAAATTATTGGACACTTGCTTACAAGAAAAAGTCTAGAAACATTCTTGACGGTATTTTTCTTTGCGGTTTCGGAGAATCAGTTGATAGTATCGATATTGCTCAGCTGAGCGGGAATGGAGGTCAAAATGATAAAAACATGTACATCGCAAATTATTCCGTGTACAAAATCGTGTTTGATTCATATTTTATTTCAACTTTCTGTAGTGCCGTACCAATGCATGGTTAATGGTCTGGAGATGCCAAGAATTCAGCAAGATTGATGGTTTCATGCAGCATCCATGTTTCAAAGATATGAAGAAAATAAGTGTAAGCTTCAAGAGTGAAATGTGAAATTTCCTAAGCACAACATAGGATACTTCATTTGTAGGCAAGTTCAATTTTAAACAAAAAAGAAATACTTATGGATGCTGGGTATTCATTTTATAGTTGCCCTTACGAAGTGAATCTATCGAAATAAACAGGACTGTGCCTTTAGACCCATTGTGGGTCTTAGGTAACGCACCTGTTATGAGTAAAATACCAGGAATATATTTTTCCAAATGATATTTATTCTAAAGAAAAATTCTGATTATTAAAATTATTGATTTAAAAGTACAAATTTCATTATATGTTTTGCAAATGATTTTAATTGATGTTTTAATTTCTTGAGTTTCGGAGTTAAATTTATGCATATTCTTTTGCTATGCGGCAGCAGAAAGGATATAAAAGCAATTAATCAAAAGATGTTCCACAAAAATGTCAGTACGAAAACATTCTTGGAAATTATTTAATGGGATATCAATAATGTTTAATCAGACATTGTTAGCTTTTATCACTCTTTCCTGTTCTGTCACCAAAAAGACCTATGGAAGCAAGAACCTACATACCTTTCTTAGGAATAAAAATGTACGGTTTATTTCTATCCCCCAAAACAATTTAATTGAATTTTTTTCAGATTGCATAGGGGTTTGAAAGTCATTAATTGATTATTTTACGGATGAATTTAGCATAAAATCAATATTAATCGGTGAAAAGTTCATCATGGGGTCCTAAAATTGTGAGGCTCCTGGGAAATTTCACAGAACCAGCTGTATTTCTTAATACGCTGCAACCTAGTGAGGCAAATCCAAGGAGGCGAGATTAGAATATTTTCAGTCAAAAAATTATTACTTTTTAAATATACAAAAGTCACAATTAGTTTATAGTAATGAGGTCAAATAAAAGTAGAAGCCCCCACGCAAAATAAGAAATTTAACGGATAAACAGACAGTAATTACATCGGGAATATAGGACAAATTTTAGTTTAGGCTGCTCTACAGGCAGCGAAAAGATAAATCCGGTCATGAGAATGAGAGGCATTTTCTGTCAAGTTAAATACAGGTGGCGGTAGTGTTTCTACGGCGATACGTATTTCCTGTATTGATTCAGAACGTGATGTCACTTGGCTTGTTTTTCGAATACAATTTCAGAACTTCAACCAACAAACCTTCCAAATTGATATATGATAGATTATTGGTCCCCATCAAACTATAAAATCACCACTGGTGTGTTACTGATTCATCACCACTGGTAAATTAAATACCAAGCGTTGCCAAAACGACGATAAACTATATTTTATTTATACGGCTACTACAGCCGGTTAAGTACCATGCTAGAGCATTTGGACAGCAGAAGTAAAATTTTCGCAGGCCGTCTGGTTTGTTTGCTTACACTGAAAATCCCTCTCATATGGTTCGAAGGAGTCGAGCCACGCGGTTTCGGACTAGTCTATTCTTCAAAAAAGGTGTTCGATTGAAACGGAAACAAAGAGCTAGCACGACAGGAGTCTTTAGCACGGATTCTGGTTCAAAGTTTATCGTTCGGTCCCGTAAGCGATCGCAGTGATAATGAGTTGGTAAGGGGGTCACTCACATCGTCACTCATGCTTTTGGATATGGCAACCCTCCGAACGACCTTTCACACTTATTCAGAAATGACTGATCCAATGTCGACTCCATTTCGTGTGAGTCGCACTTTACCCTTGCTTCGAGATGGTACTGAGAATACGAGGTGGTAAATTGGCCTTACATTGTTTTGCTATCATGGCATCCAATTCTTCCGTTTTGAATTGGAAAGGTGGGAAGAGTCATTTAATTCAATTCCACAGATAGGGTAAACACTTTAAAAGGCATATTTGGAAAGAGTAGAATTTTCAACAACGAAATCCAGGCTGGATTTCGCACGTCTCGGTTTTCCCATCGGGTTCCCCACTTTGCCGCGGATCACTCAGACCGCAACGTCCATACACCTACCTGTCTTCCGGTGGAGGCCACCCCCTTCCCGCCCACGAGACCAGATGAAAGGTAGTAAGTACCACGTGGCTCATTGTTGACACAGCAACCTGGCACTCCCTTCAAAAAACAGAGCTGCTGCCTCGCACAAACATTACGTCACCTTGCGGAGAGACTTCGTTCGGACGGGCAATTTATCAACTCGGCTCTTAAAAGCTAGTTTTAAAATTTAATTGCAATTACAGGCAGTGATGAGGCTCTTGGTGTGCGAAATTACACAGGAGTGATGAGCAGGCAGGTGTTTATCTAGTTAAATCTCTAATGCTTGAATCTACTTCCCTTTATTTGGAATCTGTTGTCAACATTTTTGAGATTTGGTATGTCCCGAATATATATATATAAAGTACGTAAAATTTGCCGGAACTAAATACCTAATTCAGGGTTTAGGATCAATGAAATTTGAAACAACTTTCCAAGACTAAAAGGATCTTTGAAATGCACTTAAAATATGTCAAAACGCCTTTACGTATTTCGACTTCAAATGCATTTTGAGAGCGGTTTCGTTCAAAATGGTGTGATATTGGGTCATTAGTTTTGACCAGAGTAAAACTACTTCTTTAGCTATATACAAACTACTAAACACATCCGACTATATAAAGTAGTAAAAATATGAGCAGTGAAACAGTGCCATAACCAACTTATAAGTTTAAAAGCTATAAGAGAGAGATGTTTCTTTATGCTATTTTCATTCATCTTTTAGAATTTGTTCAATTTAAATGTGGATTTTTTTTCTGATATTTCAAAAGAAATCTCTTACAAATGGCAAAAAGACTCGAATTCCAAAGCACCAAGCTAAGAACGTGAACTCAAGGAGACAAAAGTTTTATCACTGTCAAGCCGTTAGTGGTAAAACTCTTGGATTTTATTAAGTCCCAGTGGGGAACAAGCACTGTGTTAGCCGATCACTATGTGGCCATTAAAAACGCAGTGAAACAAACAGTACTTATATATCAGTTGGCGTTAGATATATCGCTCAGTGTCAGCTCCCTTCAACTATGGTTCGGATTTTATTAAAGCACACTAGCCACTTAGCAGCCACTGTTACAAGATTGGAGGGATCATAATTGCTTCTCTGTCGATGTAATAGATCTCATAGAGGTGTTTAACTGACATCAGCGAAACGTAAAACTAGAAGTCAGTCTTTTACTGACTTTCTTGCAAGAAAGTCAGAACGGTTGACAGCTGATGTAAATTTAACATTCCATTTCAAACAACTTAGTTACATGTAAACCCTAAAATTACTGAAACTACAACAGATAATACTGCGATGAAACTGCCCTTTTTACGAGTAAATACGTTATCTGCCCTGCTAAATCAAGAAAGTAGTATCAAGTTTAGTCTTTCCAAGTTGGACTTGCCACATGCTGCGTACTAAAGTATTTAATACTTAACACTGGCTAACAGATATGATCACTTGATTGAACGTGTTGTTACAAGATTGAACTTAATTGTTGTTACAAGTTGTAACTGTTTTCTAGAAGTATAAAGTATCAGTTATTTCATACACATCATATTAACAAACTTTAACCCTAAAATCTAAACTTGGAGATTCTAGCTATTTTGATTTGCACGACAGTAATATAATAGTAATAATTTTTTTGCACAGATGGAAAATGTGCAGAGTATCAAAAGAAGTTGAATGTCAGTTTTCAAGCTCCTTTAGAAACTGTCTATTTAAATAGATAGCTACGCCAGCTGAATAGACAAACATAATTTTATCAGCTCTTAAATTTAAATAATTTTAACATAGGTAGACGCGCGATTGATTTCAATCAAGACAGTTGAATTTTCGCCAATGGCATCCACAAGAATCGTCACTTGTCAACCATTCTGCACTATCACTCGCTAGTTAGTTACACACAATTGTTGAAATCCCCACACTTTACGACAAATCATGGCCATGTCACCTCATCATCAAAACAGCTTTGTCACTGCCTTGTACGGGAATCGACACCAGTCAACTGACAGTGCCTTACTCCTTCTGTGTATCTTCAAATGCATTCGGTTATGATAAAACTGAACAAGCAAGAAAGACAACCGCAATACACAGACGGTGCTGAGGAATTCGATGGGTAGCAGCATTCACCGCATATATTACAAGAATGCGTGCTGCTTATGGTCATGTCTGCTTCGAATACTTTTGCAAAGCGACTGTTGCATCATCCATTAAATCCACGTTTGCGTGTCTCGGTAGCAAGGTCACCCACTGAGGGGTACTGATGGACGCACGGTCGTAACTAACTCGAGACCACTAAGCATAGCATTCCATAAGATATTGCATCGACGCGAAACCGTTCTGTTACGACAGACTGTTCATGTAATAATAGGCTAATAATACAAGGCACCGATCGATAGTGTCCAGTGTCGGATTTCTAAATTACAGTTTCCACTTTTCCAGCAAAAGAAAATTAAGGCCTTTTAAGGCTATTCAGAGTACACTATCTTTTAGCCCCAGAAAAATGAGAGCCTTTTTAAGGTTATTCAGGATTCCGACTCTTCACCAAAAAATAAATTATGGCATTTTAAGGTAATTAAGACCTTTTTAAAGCTAATCCGGGTTTCCAGTCTTTTAGCCAATGAAAAATTGAGTCCTTTTTTATTCAGGGAACACTTTTAGCAAAAGAATAATTAGGGCATTTTTAAGGCTACTCATGGTTCTTAATCATTTAGAAAAGAAAAATCAGGGTAATTTTAGGGCTATTCAGGGTTTTTGCACTTTTAGAGGAAGAAAAATTAGGGCTTCTTTAAGGCTATTTTACTTATTTTTAGGCTAAATTTCACATAGATCGAAGTAGATTAATCTATGAATTCACAGATAAGGTGTCACGGGTGCTTTGGTTGCATTTCACACCAGGGTATGCCGATTTATATCAGCTATCACGATTTAAATCAAGTTATTTTTATTAAAAGATCATTGATTTAAATCAAAATTTTAAATTTTATTTTTCTTTCTGTTATGCTTAATAATATTGAAAATGAAACATTGAACAAGATGCATGTTATTTTATTCAAATAAGTTAAGAACTTTGCTCGTACTGAGTTCACCCCAAAATTATATCGAAAATCATCCTCCCTTTGAAGACACTAAATAACAGTATTTGCTGATTGGGATCATAATTACCAGACAAGTATTTTCATCTTGGGCCATTGACCAATAAGTGTAACTCACAAGCCTGATCATCAGTGTTGGTTTTGTTTTAAATATTCCGTGTAACTATAAATCGCCACGTGGCCAATTTTAAACAATTCACCATGTGTTTAGTGAAGATGCTCGAAATACATTCACTCAAATTATTAAAATTGAGGTAACTTGCTTTCTTTTTTAAGATGTTCTAGTTACTTATTTAGTATTGTAGTCCATTCATAAAAAAATATAAAGACACTCACAACGAAAACTGCAGTATCACAAAAGCATTCCAATTTTGCACATAAATCTTTATAATTTGCAATTTTAATAGTTTCATTTTGTTTGTGTAAAATTTTTATTTCAATTTATTGGGAAATTTTCACTGATCCCTTAAAATTCTTTACATAGATAGAATAACTATTCAATATTTATGGAATTGAAATTTGGAATGTAAAAGTTAATTCACTCATCTGATAATTGAGTACGTTGAGAAAAGATTATGGGTTGAAGCAGAAAGCTATTGGAATTGATAAAGTTTTTACTGCAAGCTCAAAATTCCAATAATCTGAATTGTCATGTTCTCGGGGATGCTATTATACTTGTTCTATGCTGCTCATAGAGAAAAGCTTCATTTTTTATACCATTCTTTTTTCCATAATTCATTCTTTTTTCCATTATTCATTAATTTTCCCAAGATATTCATTTTTTTTGTCTTGAACCAATTAATTATTTTATAACAAAATGACTGAAGTAATTCAAAATATTTTATTCTTATATGATAAATATATAACGCAAAAAAATTCTGAAATTTGTATGATTGAAAAAATTCATAATATAGTGTCCGTGGGATCCGGCAATCTTATTTATCAGGGTTCAAAAATTCACGTCACTGGTTATGGATTAAAGTTAAATTAATTTAAACAGCTTGAGAACCAGATGGAAAAACATTGCTCATCTTAGCATTTGGGGCACTATCTATATTTACTTTATCATGTGATTTACTTAGCTAATTTCTATGTCGCGTTTTAATCTTTCAAAACTGTACCCGCTATATTTCTTAATACACTAATGTTTTACATAAAAATATTAATGCTTAAATAAATCAAAACTATCTAGAAACTACACTGTAATTTGCGTGTCTCATGTCCAACAAATTTAAACTTGTACGGGCAAGGAATTAATTAAAGTCATAAAAATCCGATTTAAATCAAATAAATCCGATGTTTTTGATTTTTAAAAAGTCATGATTTTTTCATACCCTGTTTCACACCCTATAATAATACTTGTTCAAGGTCAAGTGTCCTTGATTACTTATAGCTGATGTAAGGAAAAACCTGTATTGGACGGAACTTCTTAAAGTTGAAAAATTATTTGTCTAAGATCATGTGCCATTTATTATAGTTTTTGAATGCAGGCGAAATGGAATTTGTTATATTTTTGTAAAAAAACTTAAGGCATTTTTAAAAATGTTTTTGACGACTTTAAGCAAATATTAAATTTTTGACCCTTGGGAACCTTACTATTTATCATTTTTTAAAGCTACAATCGATTAATTAACAACCCGCAAGCGCCCAGGTGAAGAAATTTTCACAAGTGAGGTTCAGGTTTCATTCAACCAGTTTTAGAAACATCAATTTTTAGCAAACCTTTAAATATTACGCCATTGATGTTTGACGACACTTTACATTGGTATTGGTTTTTGAATGCAGGTAAAATAAAATATGTAGAGTCCTTGTAAAAACTAAGGCTTTTTAAAGGCCATTCTTTAAAAATTAACTGAAAAATCAGGCTTTTGTAAGGCCCGTGGGGTCATAAAGCTGCAGTGACTAACAGTGGCGAATCCAGAAAGGTGCTTGATGGGCTTCAGCATCCCTCAAAAGCAATAGAAAAATAAAATTTTCATCTATTGCAATATTTTATGTGGGAGATGGTTGGTAGGTAGTTGAATTATACATCGCACTGGAGCAACACAATTGGCGATTGTCCGGGATTAATACTCAAAGAAAATCAATCAAGGGAAAGATCCGAGGACACCTCGTAATTTTTTGTTCTAGAACTAAGTCCACTACATCGTCAGCTTACAAGAGTTAAACACACCAGGTCAAAATTTTCAAGATACGTGTTTTTTTAGATCAGAATAGAGTGATCTACAGACTGACGAAGTCTGTCCACTAAGTCATTTTTTCTTTGCATGAAGATTAAAATTCTTTCCTGAGAAACAGACTTGGTGTGAGTAAAGCTCAGGGGTAGAACTTCTTTCCCTTCATTTTCACAGAACTGTAGTTCTCAGTGTTTTACTTGTAAGCCAATAATATTTTAAGTTACTCCATTATTATCAGCTGGTGACCTCTTCTACTCAATTGAAAGCAAAGGTATCATGATCAAAGATTCACATACACAAAACAATGGTTTGATGTTTTTAAATTTTCATAATCCACCGATAACGGAAGTCACAAACGGAAGGCGGACCGTTGAATCAGGAGATCGAGTGTGATTTTGGGGGATACACCCCCACAACAAATGACTACATCAGCACCAGATGACGACTATTTATGGCCACTTTTTCAGTCCCACCCCCCGTAGAAAAATTCTGTATGCGCGTCTACTTTCAAGCATCAATTTAAAATAGATGCTACAACTAACTAATTTTACAAAAGTTCAAATTAAGCTATTACTAAAGTGCAAACCAGTCATTGCGACAACTTCTAACAAAACAATAAATGAAGTGGTTGAGTACCAGCGTGGTTAGTGTCGCAAGATCATATATTTTATGAAATCCTGTTATGCGTCATATGAGCATACACCATCCAGTGCTACTGTATATTTCAGGATATGCCACTATTTCATAACCTAAACGGAACGCTAAACTAAACTGAAATTATGAGAAGTCATAGTATAGAAAGTGCTTTCTTGTCCTAAAATTGTAATTACACGAACTCACTCTGGTTTGCAATCCATTCCATACCATCTTTTAAGGTTGAAATTTGTATTTTAGTTCAAGACATTTTCTGTCATTAATATGCTAAAATTCAAATGAAATGGTCAAGGATGTATGTGACAGCTTTGTCTCGGGAAAATATTAGATAAAATGGCATGTAATTTAATCCTAGATTTAGAAATTACGTAGTGCATTCATCGATTATCATGGTTTTTTTAATGTTTATGAAGTTTCATATAAGTGGCTCATTACTTGTGTTTAATGACTTTCTAAGTTATTATATCTATTACAGAAGTACCAATTTAATGGTTCATTTTTGTAAGAGGGTATCAATAAATATGCTCATTTCAGGTTTGCTGTATGTTTGTATAGGTGGTGGTGGTGGATGGGCAAAATTGATGCCCATACGAATGTCGTTTTGAAATAATAGACACCCCTTTTGACGCTATCCTGTACTTCACTTCAATATTTTTGCTTACCCTTTATTTTAGTTCACAGTAAAGTTAAAATAATTTTACGCATTATATTTTGGTGTCAAGATATACAACAGAATTTTCTCAATGAAATAATCTTCATCTGACCGTGGTTCAAAATTAAGTGGTGTCCTCGGATCTTTCCCTTCGGGTTTGAGTCCGGACCGTCGCCAATAGCCCGTTGTGTTGCTCCAGTGCGACGTAAATATCTACCTACCTCAATGAAATAATCTATGCCATTTGCATCTGCTGTAACGATATCTCTACCAGAATAACTTACGAAACTACTTAAATAACAATGAAATATCCCTTGTATCGAAGTTATTTAAACATGAGCTGTATTAGATATGGTGCCTCAAATACACATCGATAGTAAATACATGTAATTCTCAGTTATTAGGACTTCCACCCAATACTTTTTAAACAATCTCTAACATTTTTTTTTAAATTTACAAAAGGCTACTTTTTAGTTTATAAGGTTTTTAGTTTATCTCATCAATCTTAAGTTCACGGAGACTACTACTAAATGCTGAATTACTTAAAAGTTATCTAGACCCCAAGAGCCAAATTTTAAATATCACCAGATACAAAAACATAATTAATAATGAAAAGGATAGGGGAAAGTATGGCTGATTCTTAAAAAGTTATGCATCATAGTATACTTTAATATGCTTAAGAAATTTGTGAGTGTCATTGCGTTTAAATTGGATAAAGTTAACGTCTGCTATTAGCTGAAATAAAAAGTACATTAGGTCACAAAAGACCACTTTTTGACATCAATTCTTTTCTGATTTTCTGAGGATGAGTTGGATTTTTCGATACAATTTGTGATTAAATTGTCAACTCTCAGTAGTGAATATGAAATTTAAAAAGCAGAACAGTCCTATCGAATTTCAAAGCAAATAATCTCATTTACGTACATTTCAAAACAGATCACTGAACTCTACTTCTGGCCCTCCATTATTCGCGGTCTTTTTTCAACAAATGATATAGCGGTGCATCTGCGAGAAGCTCGACGTTTTCTTTCCTAGTTACAAGAACCCTCCAAGGATATCTCGTCCATTGAGATCTGACGAATGTTTGCTAATGACGAGATATGTCGTCATCAAGATATTGCTGACATTTTTTTATAAGATCAAGATCTGGTCAGTTTATTTTTAATGACGTCTATCTCGTCTATCAAAATCTAATGAGTTTTGCTAGTGAAAAGATACAGCACCGGGAGAGTTAATTACCTATTTTTGAAGAAAAAAATGCGTAGTATATTTCACGAGATACTAAAAAACAAATTACTAAAAATGTATAATTTATTTTCACAAATAAAACATTTATTCTTTTCATTGCGTAACATTGAAAAATGTCACCGTGCACCTATCAAGACGAGTGCGACTCACGGAAGGAAAAAGCAACACTCCTTACGATCCTCAAACATTTTCCCACCTCACAATTACGGACAACCCTCTCTACGGGGGTCAGCCCAGTTCACAAGGGTGCCCCCCTTACGCTAATCGCCGTCGAACTCAAAGGGAAGTCCTCACCGGCCCATTAAGAGCCAGGAGCGTGTCGACGGGAAAACAAGTGTCAACTTACCGGGCGTCCACGGGTCGGCCTGCGGCATGGAAAGGCACGCCATCCGGGGAAGCGACGCGAGCGATCCTCCTCTCCCACGGAGGGCCGTCGAGCGCAATGGGGGAGGAGGACAGGAAGCAGAGTCGCCGGAGCGTTGGACAGGTGCGCTCCCCTGGCCCATATCTATGCGCAACAGGGTCACGGGTCACGCAACGATGCTGCGGTCCCCTCCCCACGCAGGGGCAGGCGGTGTTTTTTGGAGGGGATGGTCGTCGGATGCTCATTTGGAGTCAAACGATGCCGAGGGCTTTTAAGTTTTGAAACATTTTTAGGTTTGTTTGAGGCTTGTCTGTTTTCCCCAAACTTCTTAGTCCACGACCTTCTGAGCATCACGAGATTAGCATTGCTTTCCCCCACATCACATATAATGACAAAATAATACTAACTGTATAGCTTGAAAGAGACTCACAGGAAAGATTCTATTGGTCAAGACTATTCAAACTGGTAAGAAGTCATGCAGGGAAGACAGCAGGTTGCGGATTATATGCATGCGAACCCCTTAGAAGGTCAATTAAAACCCAAATCTCAGAGGCTCCTCTGTATAAAAATCATGAGATTAGCATTGCTTCCCCCCCCCCACAATGTACATAATGACTAAATAAAACCATCGTACGGCTTGAAAGACTCCTATGAAAGATTCTGTCTGTCAAGACGATTCAAATTGGTTAGAAGTCATGTAGAGAAGACAGCAGGTTTCAGAACGGATATATGCGTGCGAATCCTATAGAAGGGAAACTAAACATAAATCTCAGCGGTTTCTCTATAAAAATAGCAGGGTCATTCTATGTGAGATGAACAAAAATAATAAAAAACTGTGGCCTTATGGCGACGGATTTTCATGAAATTTGGTGCAAGGGTTTAGTTTATGCACAAATAACAACATCTAAAATATTTTGATTCAAAATTAAATGTTTTGGAAGTTTTAGGCATTTTATGGCCTTGCAACTTTGAAGATCAGTTGTGAAAAAGCTTAAAGTTGCATGTTTGAAGATCCATTTCTCAAAAAACTATTGTGAAAAAATTTCTTATCTATTTGGAAATAACAATTTTAGACATATTTAATTCTATATTTAGTTGCAAAAATTGAAAATTTGTCGATTAGGATAGAATTAAAAAAGTTTCTATGGGCTTAAGGAAATGAAATAAAGGGTCGCAAACAGGTTACAGGCAGGAGCCAAAAAATCTACATCTGTGTGACATTGAACTTTAAATGTCAATAAAAACAAAATATTCATTTCTGAAACTAATATTCTGCAGTTCATTACTAGATGTTACCTATTTAAAAACTGATTTTCATTAAAATCGGTGATGTCAGTCACAGCTGATTTGCGCAATTTGCTTGGAAATGATCAAGCATTTAAATTATATTAAGCATTTAAACTAATCGTATTTCAATTAATTACATCAATTCAACCCTCCTAGTGATTTATCTTCGCGTCGAAAATTACACTGAGTTGGCCAGCCTCTGTCCAAAAACCTGTTCCAAACTGTCACCAGTTTTGGGCAAGGGACAGTTTGTTTTTCCCACTTGAACCTTCATTCTTCCTTTGAGTAATAGGGCAATTTGGTCTCGACGTGGTATCTCGTCATCAGAACCGATCAGATCTCGGACGAGATATCCCGTCGAAACCCTTGGATGGTTAAGGATCAAGTTATAAAAACGGTATGTAAGGCTTGTGAACAATGAGAGAAATAAAGAAAAACAATATTCTAAACGCCAATATTTCTTCAGAAGCGATTCTAATTTTTTGTACTAGAATAGAAATGTATCATCCCATTTGTAATCGAAATGCATCGTCCCACTGGTTTAAATTTTTTTAATTATTACTTTTCCCACATTTAGTCATTTTACACGTTGTGGGAAGATTTTTTATTACAAAGGCCTTTGTGGGGTCGGTGTCCCATGATAGAGCTGAGTTGAGTATTATTTTACCCTAAAAGTGATATCAACTAACGATATTAGTTTCACAATCAAACGCAGTTTCTTTTACCAAGTACCCATTAACAGCAAATAATTTTTCTTTATTTTATAACAAGGAAAATCTAATATCTCGCAAAATGTTCAGACATCCACGGTTTTCTTGAGAGTTTGATTGAGAGTATAGAAATCCCTTCACAATGGTTTGGATTTGCCAAATAGTTGGAATGACATTAATAAATAGATTTTTCGATTCTTTTTCTTTCTTCCCCCAAAATTCACTTTTTACCTTTTTGCAATTTAAGAATTGATGTTAATATGTACAAATATGTGTAATGGTTATCTCAGTAAAAACCTCATAACCTTCACACTTACATTTTTTTGTAAGGAACAATAAATTTATATAACATCAGTTAATTAATTTAATTACTCGTACAACTATTTTGTATAGATCTTCCAAAAACAAAACAAAATCAGGTAATGAACATGCACACACAAAGAAAGTTTTACCGACAAAGAGAGAAATACATGAGGAATCGAACCAGGGAAGAATCGAACTTATATGGCGAGAATTTAGAGATGAACTTTTTGATCATACAGGAATATGTGACCCTTTAATTGCTTATGGGTACCATGGGTACATCAACTATGGGGCACCTTACGGTGTTTTATATAGCTTGGTAAATTAAATAAAAATTGATAAAAATTTCTATATGAACTATGAATCCACCCATCCATTTTCGGGCAATAGTTGACAGATAGTCAATCCACCTCTGAACACAGTAAAGTGCATACATTCTATTAACATTAAATCTTGTGAAATCTTCAACCTCTTACTTGGTAAATCGTTAATGAATCCCTTCAAGCCTAACCTATTTGGTACACATCACACTTCGTCTGTCTTGAAAACTGACAGTTATTGAAAAGATTACAGGAAAGATCTTGTTAACTACTGATGGAAGACCGGAAGCAAAGTACATAGAATACCCTGCTAAGGTATGCCGGTTTAAATCAGCTTGATTTAAATCATATATGGTGTATGGTAATATGGTGTCGGTGGGATCCCACAACTTTATTTATTTAGGTCTAAAAAGTTCACGTCACTGGTTACGGGTTAAAATCAAACTAATCTAAGCCGCTTGAGAACCAGATGGGAAAAATTGCTTATACATGGCATTTGTGCTGTTCTATTTACTCCATCATGTGATTAACTTAGCTAATTCCTGTATCGCGTTTTAATCTTTCAAATATTTACCCTGCCATATTTCCTAATACGTTAACGTTATTCTTCATTAATATTAATCATAAATCAAAACATCTGAAATTATCCTGTGATTTGCGTGTCCAATGTCCAACAAGTTTAAACTTGTACAGGCAAGAGATTAATTAAAATCATAAAAATCCTACAAAAATAAAAATAATCTGATTTAAATCAAATATATCCGATTTTTATGATTTTTTTAAATCATGACTTTTTCATTCCCTGCTCCCTGCTAAACTTAACTAAATCAGAAATGGAGGTTATTTAAGTTTGACTTTTGGACTTTCTCTGATCTTGGATTATATTTGAGACTCATTTGTAACACATCCATTTAATAAACATCCCCATGAGAGAGACCAGATTTGATCGAGAACATCAGATTTGGAGAAGTTTTATTGTTGCTCTCTATCAATCAGTAGTGTAAAACTCTTTGTTCTCTTTTTATATTTATGTTAAGAACCTCCATCAATTGCACTACGAGAAATATAATGCAGTTTACTGTATTTAAAATACGTGCTAATATATAAAAGGCATATAAAATATAAATTGTTATATTAACTTATATTTAAAATAAGTAACGAAATTTGTTCACTTATAAAAGGTACGATAGAACATTACCCCCTCTGCGTTTTGGAAACGATCAACCCTTTCCGAATAGTTCTGCCCAAATCAACTTGGTGACACTAACCAGGTTTAGTTTTGATGCCACACTGGGGATTTTAATCTGGATTAGAAAGTTAAGTTAGGCACACTTAGGCCAAGGTTATTTGAAAATGGGTGAATCTAAATAGGTGCTAGGTACTGTAATGATGATATAAGATGAAACACTTTACACAATTTAAAATTTGTTTACCATTTTGAAAGCTTACTGTGTTCTAAATATTTACACTAGTGTTCCAAAATTTTATTGGGACTCAATTGAATACTTTTTAACAACACGTTACAATTGCCATTGAATAAATACATACGGTTCCACAAAAGAAACGAATCTGGCATTACAAGCAATCTTAATTCATCCTTGTAAATTTGACTTGAAAAGGCATAAGAAAACAGCTTGGTAAATTGGATGTTTC
This sequence comes from Meta bourneti, assembly GCA_933210815.1. Classification (NCBI taxonomy): domain Eukaryota; kingdom Metazoa; phylum Arthropoda; class Arachnida; order Araneae; family Tetragnathidae; genus Meta; species Meta bourneti. Next base: position 57,925,555 of record OW119923.1, read on the forward strand.
AGTGATCCGTGCGAGTCAGATTTCCCAATGTTGCAAGGAGCAACTCCTCGTCATTCACACATACGTCTCTAAAATTTTCTTGATCGAATGTGGCAACTTTTCATTTGTTCTTTTTCTTATTATGAGAACAATGTAGATGGCCTGCTTTCAAGTTCCGTTCGAACACTGATGTTTATCTTTTCCATTGATAAGCAGATCGCCGCTTGACCTTGTAGATAGTCTGACAGAATGTCAGTATATGAGTATTTGTAAAGAAAGCAATCAGCAAAATTGGCATAGTACGATGAAATGTATTTTATTTTAACTCATTATGGTCACGTTAATATATGAGAAGGATTTACAGTATAAAAACAAACCAGACAGAAACTTATGGTTTTACTTCCACACCTGAATGCTCTCTTTTATACATGTCGGGGTTACCTTAAAATGAGTTTATCGCTGTTTTAGCGGTGTTTGGCGTTTCATCTAATTAGTGTTGACCAATCAACTCTCATTTTCAATTCGGAATATTCTTTCTTTTGAATTTTTATTGACGAAGTTATTAAATCGTATTTATAAAATAAGCCAATCGAGAGAGAGAGAGAGATGTCACGCTCAGAACACGTATTGGAAACACGTATCGTCGCAGAAGCACTACAGCCACTTACATTTAGCTTGACCGAAAATGCCTCCCACATCAATGGAAAAAGGAGAATATTCTTTCATTTCATGTGAAATTAAAAAAAAAACTTTTCAAAATTCTAAACTTACAAAAATACATTTATTTGATGGATTAATTTTCAAACAAAACGTATCAAATTTCAGAACGAAGATGTACCTTATTAAAGATTTTTTTTTGAGGGAGTCACATAAAAACAAATCTTAAAGAACACACTAAGCATGTGGGACATTATGTTCACATAGAAAAATGAAAAGTTGTGAGACAACTTTTAAACTCTGAAGAACTTATAAAATCAAACAAGAACATGTTTAAAGTATTCACATGATAATTTGTCTATAAATACGATATTTTTAGAAAATATAAAAAAATTCAACCTTATCTAATTTAAGTAATTCAGATAACTGACCAAAATTCTTTGTGCATTAGCAGGAACATTTTACAATAAATGCAAAATTTTTACCCTGTATATATAGTATGTATTCACTGAGTAATTAAATTATAAGTTATATATTCTGGATATATTCTTAGACATATACAGTATCTTGTATCTTGGAATGAAGATATTTATAGAACATTCCAAATACGAAAAAGATTCAAACATGTTAGTTGCTCTTGTCAATATTCAAGTTCAAACTTCCTTAAATTAAAATAATGTACAGTAAATATGTAAATCACTAAGGAGAATAACCTCCATATTTCCAAAATCTTAAAACTAAAGTATTTCACATATGTTTTTTTTTTCAAATGTCTGTTTAAATGCCCTGTTCATTTTAAATGGAATTATCGAAAATATATTCCTTTTTATGTTATTATTAGACAAGAACTAACACAACACGCATCAATACGAAATTAATCATATGACGATAACTAGCCAAAATGTAAACAATGAGTGACACACGAGTCTAATCAAGTGTTAGAAGAATCACTGCAGAATACCAACATTAATATAAGCAAAATTCTAAGCAATGTATACCAATTCGATTCTAAGCATTTTGAGCTAAATGTTATACTAAGCAAACACTTCTTTTGGAGAAGAACGAAATCAAAGGAAATATATTCACAAACAAAAAACCATCCACTGACCATTGCCGAATCGTACAATCAAAAGAACAGAAAACCCCATAATTTTGGAACAAAGAGCCAGTTTAATAGCTTCAAAGAAATAGAGAGAAAGAAAAGAAACAAAAAAAACCAAGAAAACTTACCCCTCCAAAACAGAGATCAAAGCATCCGATAAGAGAAGGGAAATTATTAAGAGTTTATTCCAAATCACGCTATTCCATGGCTCACACGCGCGAGAGGAAGATTCGAAGTGCCGGGAGCGCGCGCACACACTGGCAGCAGAACTTTTTGTGGGAAATCGTCTGCCAGAAAAGGAATTTCCTAAAAGAGTGCTTCCGGAGTAGGTGGACTCGCGCACCTTTCCGCTCCTCGTTCACTCCTTTCCCGACCCCCCGACTTCCGGTAGTTGCTTTTGTGGCAGGTGATCGCTCGCCGGAAGCTTTACCCACCCACGACCTCCTACGTTTTGTTTGTTGGGGGGGGGGCTACCCTTTTCATGGGCGCGTCCCCCTCGTCTTCCAATCGGGAACTTTATGAATGAGTGGATCGTATTGGGTGTCGTGAATGGACGTGCTATAAAAAGAGTAGAGGAAGAAAGGGACGTACGATGTATGGGAAGCGAAATGTGGGAGGGGGCACTGATGGACTCCAGGTTGGTCTGTGGTGGAATGGTGAAAAGGATCGTGATTTTGTGGCATAACCGCGGTGATTTTTCATTTGTGGTCCGTGGGGATCCCTTGTAGTTTACCCGAGGGGTTCGCGAAATCCATTTGAGCACAGAATAAAAATAAAGTTTTTGAATATACAAAATTTGGAAAATCTATTTTGCCAAAGAATGAACCTAACGTTCCCTAACTTTTCATATGCGGACCAGTAATTTTTGTCATAAATTTTTCGACGTTTACTTTTCCATTGGCATTTATGAAACATAAAGAAGTTCCTCAAGAAAAATATAAGTGAAAAGAGAAGATTCATAATACAAAGATACCATTGTTGGAAACGTTTGGGCCAGCCTTTCTGACAAATTTATTCAATGTGATTCGCTTAGAGCTGTAGGGGTCGCTTGTTTTAGGGTTCTAACTGTACGTGATTAATCTACAAGGTGCATCACCCTCGAGAGAACTATAGTGGACATAATAAAAAAACTTGTAAAAGATTAACGCTGTCTTTTTTACCAATATGATCACCGCGAATTCTTTTATCAGAGTGCAAAAGGTTGGACGCAATTAAATTCTAGTGAACTCAAAGTAGCAAATATGAAGTAATTAAACATTTATTTTCAAAAGAAAATGAACAGACGATGCACGATAGATAATTGTTTGAACGTTAACGTGAAAAAATTATATTGTTTGGCATCGAGAAAGTTGATTTCAGTCTAAAATATAAATATTGAATCTGTTAATATACATTTCTTAAAGCAGACTTGATAATCTAGTTTCGCACTTATATTGTAACAGAAGATATTGCTTTTAATCGCATTGCTTTTATAGAGGCAAACAGCACACTGATCCAACATCAGTCCTTTAATACCAAATTGGCAGAAATATGCATGCATACCAACACGTTTTCATTACAGAAATGGAGTAAGCATGCGCATATCGTATGTTTTGTCGCATGTTGTTCCAGTGTGGCCGGGCTTACACACATTTGAATACTCGTTTTGATAAACAAATTAAAAACTAATTTAAAAGACGACCTCAATTTTTTTCAGAGCAAAGCGTCACGAAAAGTTCGGTTGGAGAATCTACTTACTTTTCAAAAATGCCCTATCTAATCAGGTAAATCCTTCATTAGGATAAATACGGTTATATTTTTGTGTACATGACGTATATTTTACTAATATTTTCCGAGGACTGTTACCGGGCCACGGATAATAGTTTGAGAAACTGAAGTAAAAGTATACCTAGCCTAGGACCAGAGAAACTGAAAGTTCTATAAACAGACAAAATCAAATGAAAATACAGCTTGTAAATTGTAAAGTTGGATGAAGAATAAATGAATATTTTATACTATTTTGAAAGTTTATTCTTACAAAATTGTAAGAGTCGTAATGCGAGAACTTGTGTGATTTAGCAGTTTTATATTGTAGCACAAGGTCAAATATGCAGTTCATTAGAAGCCATTATAAAGAAAAACTGAAATTTTTTTGAAAATGATGAGATTTAGCCAACAAGAGTTCCTCGTTAGAGAGTTAAGGATTTTTTAAAGGTTTTGGGAGTTGTGAAATAGTCATTTGATTTGTCATAATTTCAATCATGTTTTAATAAAAGGTATTTATTTTTTATTTGAAAACATTTTTAGCACTTCAATAATATTTCGCATGAATGATTTGTATGCAAGTTTAATCAATTTTTGGGAACGAAACCAAAAATAGTCGACATAAACACTAGAATTGTAACTGAGCACAGTCAATAGAAAATTGCAAAACACTTAAAATTATGTTCCCAAGTCTGCATATAACGATATTTAACAATATTTTTAACATGCATCACTTCGTATTTACATTAAGATTCCACGAACATATCTTCAACAACTCTTAGCGTCATGATAAAAATACAATATTTTCAGTGGATCTATCATTTTAGGAGACAGGCCTTATAATATGAAAGTTCTAATGCACATCGTTTCGCAAATACAGGTGTTTGAACAACAATTTAAAAATGTTCAAAAGAAATTATTCACATAAGCTGCATCACAAATTTGCCTCGATAAGCTTATACTTACCTAATAAAACACTTAAAACCAATAGATCGTTCGAGAACAAATTAAGCATATTTCCCAAAACATGATCGGAATGTATATCGGAAACAATACATTTTTTGAGGACAAAAAGTGGATAAGTCCTTTTTTTCGGAATAGGATGCAATATTTCTAATTTTGTTTTTCTAATTGAATCATAATATAAATAAGAAACCAAACAAGAGTGAACGATATAAATATTATCAAAGTGAACAGCCTCAAGAGGTTAAGATTGATTTAAAGATCAGGATATCCAAATGGCTCAGTCAAGAATATCTTATCTTAGTAATAAAATCCGGTTCATCAAGTTAATCGTAGATCCTGGTATTTGCTGTACTGGTTATTTGATTATGCTTTAGTAGTGTTTCTTGTGATATGCATACCCCTAGAGGTAGGATGCTGAGGAACCCAAAAAAGTTGAGAAGTTGAGAGAAAAGGTGATAGACAAGAAGTTAAGTTTGGAGACATTTACAAATACTGAGTTTGTGGAGGAGGATGACTTTTAGGCATTGAAAATAAATATCATTGGAAACTGAATACATGTGCAGACTTGTTATAATACTTGAATCGCATTTAAAAATCATGTGCCTGAAAAAAGCTCATAGATTTCATCAAACATTTGTTGTGAATTTTATACTGTTCCAACACCATTTTTTATCACATTAACAAATTTGCTATCATTTGGCCTTTCTCTCTTGGTTATGACGTAAAAATCACAACATTTCAAAGTATCTCTTGGAGAAAAAAATTTGTAGTCGAGTTTTACTTTGCGGGTACTCATTGAATATATAAGCGATTGATAAGCAAAAATAAACTCCCATATAAGCACAATTATAAAATAAACTCCCATTTATTTGATCTTTGAAAAGTGTAATGATGTCAAGGGTAGCCGTTAAATTAGGCACCGATCTATCTATTTACTCATCATTCAATTTGAATGAAGAAATAAAAGATAGAAACTAAATCAAATCTAAAAGATTACAGCAATTCAAATACCTCTTCTTTGTCTCAAATAATTTCTTTAGAAACCGAAGTTTTAATATAATTTTCCGTAATTTTGGCTATACTGTCCGTAATTCCACAGCCAGCAGGTAACAAAGAATATACCGTACCAGTTGGCAGGCATGTAAGGGACACACTTCATAGAGTATGCATGTAAAAAAGAGGTTGCTGTGGGATTCATGAAATACCACTCAATTCAACAAGTAAAAGCAGGGAGTCAAATTAAGGCTGCCTTACCGTCTATGTAGGGTGGCTGGCTTCCAGGAATAGGCGTTGTTGCGTTGGCCCCGTTCATAACTGGAGTTACCGGGTTCGAACCATTCATCACAGGTGTCACCTTCGGATCTCGAAGAGGAGCGTAACAGTATTCTTGAGGAAAGAATTCGTCCATCTCTGGTAGACCTTCGTAGGCATTGGTAGACAGTAACTCCAGATTCGTATCTGGTCGACCGTTTTCTATGTCTGTAAGGCAAGTAAAACTCATTCAAAAAAGTATGCTAAGACAAATGGAATAGTACGATTAATCAGACTTCCGACTCATCAATCTCTGATTGTATTTTTTCTTCTGTGGCAGTAAAGCTTTCCTTGTGTGTCCATGGCTATTTACTTGACGTTGTTTGGCGCAGGCCGGCCATAAAATTCAACCCAATCAATCCTCTCTTCAAGCAAAAGAAAAATGGGGGAACATTTTAAGGCGTTTCCAAGTCTGTTTTTCAATGCTTTAAAAGCTACTTTTCACATATACAGTAGTAGATTGATTAACCGTGAGTGCACAGGTGAATATAAACTTACACGAATGCTAAGTTTGGGTTAATGGGCGCCGTTTTGAAAACATCAATTTTCAGCTTGCCTATAAATGTTACAACATCGATTTTGGGTGACACTTGACCTTGGACGAGAATCATTAACTTTGATTTTTGAATGCAGGTGAAATAAAGTATGCAGTGTTCTTGTAAAAATTAAGGCTTTTTAAAAATTTTACACTTTCAGCAAATATTAAGGCTTTATAAGAGCCCTTGCAAACTGAAATGAAAAATCGGGTTTACTTAAGGCTAAGAACTGTAAATGTAGGTCATGATTTTAAATGCTTTAGAGAGCTTAATGAGCTGTAGAGTTGCTTAATTCCCAGACGGATAGCTATATTGAAGAAAAGGTGACCCAACTATCTTATCAATAAAAATTTATAATAGTTTCAAAATGCGCATATTATTTCGAAAGACCATTGTAATATTAGAAACGCGGCCCTTTTGTAAATTATGATGGAAAATATAGAGAAGAAATATTTTTATTGATCTGTCTAGTAGAAAATCTATCTAGATAAGATCTTTATAAAAGATTTTTTAAAAAGAACATCAAATAAATAAGGATATTTTTATTTATTTTTATCAAGTCGGGGAGGGGCTTAAGCACCCATAGTTCACTTCGTAGCTGCGCACCTGGACTTTATCATATATTAATTTTACATTTATTCCACTTGGATTGAAAAGGAAAACATTATATTCTTGATGGTTAAGGTATGGTACGGAATTATGAATGAAATTTATACTATCCATGTAAAAAAAAGATAAGGTAAGTTTAGTTACTGTATTTTACACTTTGCCAGAGTTAAAATAGGAATATGTCAAAACTATAAGAAAGTTGACCAAATGGTTCTATATGATTTTTAAGTTACTATTTATTTCTAGTTAAATTAATTTTCTTCAAACACTTCGGTCTTTGATTTCAAGTACGTTTTAAACAAATTTCTAAAACGCTACATTGCAAAGTTTATTTTTTAGATCATACATCCCGATACTATACGAGTAAACTTCACATGAAAAACTCATTCTTCTAGTTTACAGTGTGCTGAAAAAATACAAACATTCAATCAAAACATAGGAAAGGATGATAAGAAAGAATATTTAACACTGAGTACTGGGTTAATTATCGGTGGCATTGTTTTTGCAGGTTGGGATAAAACTTTAAAGTAAAAACTTGTTATTAAGTATCTCGAAATTATTTCTCATCAAATGATAGGTGGGTTTCAGAAACAAAACTCTCCTGACTAAAAAGTTTCTCTTGGTGTTTTCAATGTAACTCAATCACACAATTAGCGATGCAATTTAGGGATATTTTACAATAACAATGATCAGATAATTTTATATGATATATTTTATGTTAAAATTCACATTGCTCATTAAAACGTAAGTAAATTTTGTTCTTAGACAATTTCGAATCTTCTATTTTCCCTTCATGTTTCTCGAGGTACCCTAGTGATCTATTCTTTTTCCATGGGTTTTACTGCCTCTGGTAAACATGGGGGGTCTCGACCCCAGGATGCCCGAAGGATCTTCCTCTATTCCCTCTTCCTCTTTTCCTTTCTTTTCACAATTACTTGACGTTATCTCTTGTTTTTGGCGGGATCTTTGGTGGGCATAAAACCCAAAACCAAGCAACCCTCTGTTGTTGAAAACCCATACACATGTTCCTTATTGTAATGTATCTACTTCTGACCTATAAGCCAACAAGTGGTGAAACAAAAGTGAAAATATCACAGAACTGAAGCAATTAAAAACTTAAATGAACTCGGGGGCCCGACTTATTAATCTGAAGATAAAACATGATCGTCCGTGGACAATACAGCAATGCGGTTCAACTGCCTTAAGCAACTCTTGTTTCGTTGCTGAATTTCTCTTGCAGCAGTCGCTCTTGTTCTTAAATTTCTAAACCCAGAAGGAAAGAAAAGACTGCAGCACGACTGAACACACTGGCCAGCAATTCGGCCCGCTTTTTAAATACAGAATAGAGGGGAAAGATTGTGGGTCACTGACTCGACAACAACCATCAACGTTCACCAATTGAATTCCACAGCTTTCGAAAAGAAGAAAACGTGTGAGCGTTCAACTCACTTCATATTAACGCTCCCCGTCAAGAGAACTACGTTCCGGGTGTTATCAACCACCAACCATTGCTGGGGGAGGAATGATGATTAAGAATGAGTAATCTGGCGTAGAGGTAGGGGAATCTCGTGAATGGAGCAACGCAACAATTGAGAGAACTTGCGACACAGGGCGACAAACAATAATTATTGTGTTCCGCTGGAAGGCCGAATCCAGCGATTGTCATCTTGGGCCTAATACAACAACGCTTAAATGCAGTGGTAACGCTTATTGCCTCTCTCCAACTGCCGGTTTTGAATGCATTCTTGGGCATCGACGGAAGAACAAAGACGGGAGTTTTCACTTGTTTTAATTTGTTTCTTACGAGATGCACGTTTGACTTTTATTGTTACAGCTAATTTGCTTCGTGAGTCGCCTTTAATGTAGTGTATTACAGATGCAGGCGCGTGTTGCTGGACAAAGGGGTGTGATAAATATTAGAAATGAATTTTCGGATCGATGTATTAGTGTGTTCGTACTCTTTAAACTAAATTAAAGAAATATTCAAAGCATAATTGCACTATTTCTCTTTATTCGTGCCATTAAAGGCTCTTTTCGACTCACTCTCAAGATCTATTGTACTAGTATTTAGATATGCCCCACTTGTGGCCGAGCGGCTAAAGGCGTAACTCTTAAGTACTTTTGAGGTAGTTAGGCTGCTCTTAAGGACTCTTAGGTAGACGAAATGCGCTTGGTTGCGAGTCCAAATCTCATATGTGCCGAAGTCAAGTTGGCTGCTTGAAGTTTCTTGTGATAAGTAAATGTAGGGCAGCTTCCTTAAAGTCCTCAACAAAGGTATGTTACTTCCCTCCCCCAGTTCGTTGTAGGAGCGATGCGGCAGCACCTCCCATGGTTTCCCCGGGTTAACGTGCCATGTTCTCACCAACTAAAGCTTGAAGTGCATAAGCTGGAATTGATAAAAATTGTATTTGGACATAAAGGTGGGTGAAGTCAAATTAATCCTTAAAACTAAACATTGCTCTATTTAATAGATTGTGTGGTTTTACTGAGATGAAAGCTACACTATTTTATACAAAATTAAAAGTCGTTTCTTCTCCAAAATAACATTTTACCGGGAAAATATCTTTAACGTATTTTTTTTGACGAAAAATCTTGTCATCTTTTATTAATTCTTTATTTTTAATCCATATCATACGCTCTCGCCAATTTCTCATTATCAACCAAAAAAAATATACATTTCTCAGTATTGGAACATGTTTTACATTGTTAAAGTACAATGAATTATATGTGAAGTGGGAGCTTAATAAAGAATTTCTTAATAGTTTTCATGAAACGATTCTAACAAGTTTTATCAAGTATTCAATGATATGATTTAATCAATCTTCGATTGATATTTATAACTTCCTTTTTACATAGGTTTTACTCCACTGGTAATGGACAAACAAGTGAAGAAACTGGTCACTTTGATAAAGCATCTCCAATACATGGAAATAAATGAAAGAAGCTTAGCTAAAAAGGTAAACGCATCATAATGACAAATAAAAGGTAATAGCAGTCCAAAAAAATGTCCCTGCGTCATTTTAGTAGGACTAAACATTCACCATCGTTCAGGACCACACACTAAGCATGGAAACTCAAGCTTAAATAAACTTTCTTTACTCAGTTGCCAATGATTACTTTCTCAGTAAATCTTTCTAGGCCACAATTAATAGTGGATAATATTAAGTGTTAATATTGTTAACCAGTGTGTCAGGTGGGTAAAAATTGATGTCCTTAATATTTAATTCAATAAAAGATTTCGAAGATTTGATTAGTTTAGCGCGCTCAGACTCAAAAGGACGAGAATGTTACCAACAATGTTGTAAACAACAGATTTGTCAGCATAGATTTTACTTAACTTGTGTTCCTGCAAGCGGAAGATGTGCTTAGTTTAACCTACTTTATTTACACCATAGGCTCATTGAAATTGTATATTGCCCTCTTATTCTGACGCAGCTTGTCCCCTTTTGGTCTTGGCCATCAAATCCAAATCAACCCCTTTTATTGAGACCTAAAATTTGTAACAAGTTGAAAAAGTATTTTGTCTAGGGCAATTTATGCAAGATTTAGTTTGCACTTTTCATAGTCTTTCCCGTTCAATCAATGACCTTTTCGTGCTGATAAATCTATCCATCAAGGGTCAGTCGAGGGACTAATAAGTCTAGAGGTCAGGATGTTGACTTCTGGATAAAAAGGTTCATGGTTCGAATCAAGCGAAAGGCAAGTCTGACCTCTCTATAAACGGGTTGTGCCTAGAATGTGTGTTATGTAAGTGAGGTGTAACGTAACCACACGTGGTGCACCAAGGTAAAGCAGAATCCACCCTCGTAGTACCATAATGAATAACGTTCAAGGGAGGGGGTATAAAATCGTTGGGTTCCAGGTTAACAAAGGCGTCTGGTCATGGTAACTGCATTGGCTGTCTCGTATTGAATTACGTTGCTGTTTTGTTTAAAATAACGCTGAAATCACTTACAAATTGTAATTTTCATCTATATGATTTTGTGGTAGAAAGGACCTTTTTCTGCTTCGATTTCATTAACACCAGCCTAAGTCCTAACATACGAATTAACTATTAAAAATTTCAAAACATGTCGTTGAATTGGACAGTTCTGTGAACGACATATTTGTTGATCTTTCGCCGGTCAGTTATTGGCTAAGAGATTCGCTCTTCTTGGTGTTGAAGCATCATTGACCAGGGCATTCGGGGGAAAATGATCAGTCGATGGATAAAGAGGCATAATTTGCTTATGCGGGCAGATAACTATTCTCACCTCTGAGGAGTCGGTCTAAATGCTCCCACAGAATCTCTCCCACAAAATGGGGCGCCATGGACAGGAACAAGTCCTTTCCCAGACAACACATGTCCTTGCCTTTCATCCTGAAGTTCTCTATGTTGATTCCTTCGAGGCTGAACTCCCGCATCGCCCAGTAAAGCCACTGGATCACATCTTCCTCGCTCCATGTCCTCGGGTCTGGAAAAAATCCAAAATAAATACATAAACACCCCGCCATTCGGTGACATTGCATTGTTCCGTGATTACAACTCGGCAGAGATTTCAAATACCTAACTGGCCACTTTTGCGTAAGCTTTGCTTGTCATTAGACACAAACGAATCATTTTATTTTGGCCTTCGCGATTTCCGCCGAATTTATACCACTGAACGGAGTGTGAATGACAATTGGAGAATTGTGTGTTTGTGTTGCTTGAAAAGGCGACATTTTTAATGCCTTATTGCATGTCAAAAGACCTATTTCGAAATTTGTATTTGGAGAAGAAATATTTTTCTTCTGCAAATACAAATTTCGGAATCAGGAAGAAATATTTTTCTTCCAGGATGCGAGGTGACAAAAAAGGATTTTCTTCATCAAGGAGATGATGATGAAGGGGTTTTAAAGAATAATGTAATTTAATTACCCATCCAGGAATTTATGTAAATAATAAAAAGCGGTATTCGTAATTATTTTCAGTGAGCTTACATATAAAATATTTACTGAGAAACACTAAAATAAAATATTAAAGTACACCAAAAAGCCGTGATAATTTTGCAAATTATCACGGTTATAGTGTGAGTTAATAAAAATGAAGTCCCATTTCAATTAAATAACTGTGTGACACAATTATTACGTAATATGTAGTTAAACGAATAGTTTCCGTGTTTTGTGTCTGTCAGCAGATTTGTTCAAGCATCATGCCAAAACGGATGAATATATTTCCATAAAATTTTGTACATTTTACATACTTAGTAATTGAAAATAGATTATTCAGAGTTACACACGCGTACAAATCAACAGAACTTACTGAGATACCTAATAGCCTTCGTCCAATTTTGTTCCAAAGTGGAATTTGAAAAACGCTGATCAAGAACTTCGTCAATTTTAGATAAGAGGAATAAAACGATTTTGAGAACTTTTATAATCCAGGATTTTACCCACACCATCAGAGATCTCGTTAACTGTAGGAGCTGGAATTACAAAAATGACACAGGTTGTTTGGAAAATGGAAGATTCTCAAATCCTGTTGTGCATACTTCAAGCATACAATCAATCGTAGTTCGAAAAAAATCCGGAATTTTGTATCACTTTTCAAATAAATACACAGAGCTATGTTATAAGAAAAATATGTTAACTTATAACTGTCTTTTGAAATTTAAATTCATCAGCATGGTGAACAGTTTTACTATCCGCGATTCCAGTTTCAAATGACAAAGTCGTAATATATGAATTGTATAATAATTATTCAAGGCTTTTAAACAAATATAACAAGATATTTTATAAATCATGTAAATATTTTCATGGAATTACATGATAAAGCATTTTTGCAAAAGGGGCCCTTTTGACAAAAAGAGAAAAGGCAGGGCCTTCACGGCCCATGCTCACCATGCTGAATCATAATGCTTCATATATTAAACATTCATTACACTCACAATTATAATAATGCAAGCGAAAGTCGTCAAGTAGTCTGTCGATGTAGAGGTATGTGAAAAGCGGTCAAATACCCTGCAGAAGAAGTGAGCCTGTCTGTGGCTAGTATGCAGCTGGTCTGCTTCAGCTGCTGATCGCGAAGGAATCTTTTGAGGCTATTGTTTGAAATATAACTGGGTGTCTTGCAAAGGGTCATTGATGATGACGTCATAAATATGGCGGCCTCTTTGTTCGAGAATGAAACGTTTATCAATAACGGATGATTCAAAGAATGCCATTCTTGGAATGTTTCGATGGCATTTCAGACCGAGACAAAGAGAAGATTGATTTCCAGGCCAGTGTTTCTGCGGAACCTTTAATGTCAAAATTATTAGTTTTTCAATCACTTATTACGTTAAAAAAAGGTTAGGTTGTAAAAACCACAAGACATTTTTCCCTCCACAGAGCAAGTAAATCGTCTTAACATTTAAAATAATTTCCATACAGAAATTTTCATTTGACTTGGCATAAAATAACACGAGAATGCTCAAAAAAATCATTAAATGAAGAATTCGTGTGGCGTCCTGGCAATTCGATTGGGATAGGTATGTGGGAAAGAAAATAATGACTGAACAACTATCAAAGTTTTCCTGAATACGTGCCTGGTCAAGTTTTCTATTGGCTATTCACTTTACATTCAGTTGGTTTTGATGTATAGCTACTTCAATGAGAGTTACATAGACGTTATAAAATATAGTATTACACTAAGAGATTGTATTTAGTCTCATACCTTCAGTGGTCCTGCATTACAACTGGAAGATATTGTTATGTTTTAATAACAAACTGAAAAATCAGTTTAGTTATAAGGGATCATTCCCTGAAGTCACCGAAACCGAAGGCTGGAAGTCAGTGAACTATATAAAGTCAATAGTTATATTTATAACAGGAAGTCTGTAATTTTTATTGAATACAAATATTTGAAATAGTTGTAACGAATCGCGTAATAACGAACTCTAAAGATAGTTAAAATATTTCGTTGTGGGATATTTCCGTTGTAGGAAATTGGTGTTAATATACTATTACAGTAAATATTCACGTTTAGTGATATGTAAAATTTGACTTTGACCTTTATCCGTTTGACATCCAGGGAGGAATCGAACTTGCGGATCTAGAACGCGCAGGTTGCTAGAGCTGCTGGCAAATTCGTTGAACCACAAAAAAGATGTTTAAAATTCAGTCAAGTCAAGTTCACAAATTAGAAATACATAGTCTTAAATTAGACAAAATAGAGTTAAAAGTAATTTTGGTGTGGTTAGGTATATTAGAGAAGAATCCATCATGTAAACTTTCGCTGGAATCGTGATAAATGACGTTTCTCGTGTTGTAAACTCAACAATGATGGCCCTTCATCTGCCCATACCCGGATATAGGATAATTTACTCTTATCGACGAATTCCAATTCCGGGTACAGCCGAAGAAAAACAAATTCCCCAATCACTCACGACTCTAGACCTTAAATACGTATTCCGATTTGACCTCCCCTGCCGCGTAATTTGCATGTCCCCGCTAAAAAGTTCGCCAAAGGCCTTCTCAGAGACGCGTGCCACGGTGTACCCGAAGGGCGTCGTAAATTCAGACAACGACGCGTGCAAGGCCTACCGTGTTCATTAATCAGAGGCCTCAGAAGCAAATGGACTCCTCACTTGGCCCACCGCAGCTGCTGCAAGTGTAGCGGGCAGATGGTGACGGAACGCCGTTGTATAGTCTAGCTATTTACTTCTTATAGGGAGTTCAATTTTGAGTATCATCTTGCTTCTATCGACAATACTATTCATTTTATGATAGACTGACCATATTTCCTTTAGACAAAAACGGGATATCGGGATAGTAAAAACGGGACGGGGGTTATGTACCGTTCTGTATTCATGAAAAAGGAAGATTGTATAAAAAAATTATTACATAAACATATTGAGCTCACCATTAATTTTGGTAACAGAACCCAAACAAAAATTTAGGTAGACGTAGAGGGATTGTACCACAATCCCATCATAAATAGTTAGTTCTCCGATGAAATAATCTTATTCAGCAAATTTCGGTTTACCCAACATCTTTACATAAAACTTCTCACTCCATGACCTTCAACTAACATAGCCCTCATTGTCTCAAAACTTAATTAATGATTATAATTTATGAATAATAATTTAGGATTGCCCAAATTATAGTCTATTCATAGTTTCTTATAATTAAAAACAAGACAAAATTGACATTTTTAATCTACGAGACAACCGGAAAAGATGAAAAATCGGTACTTCCCGTTCAAAGTATCGGAATGAAAAATGTTGCCATCTGAGGCGTATCCAGAGCCTCGGGGAAGTAGCTCTCTTGTCCAAAAACGACATGCATCTTTCGCACAACTTTAATCCTCCTGGTGGTTGTCTCGACGAGATATCGGAGATTATTAGCAAAACCTGCCAGATCTGGATGACAAGATATCTTGTCATTAGAGAAATCGGTCAGATCTTGATGAACGAAATATCTCGTCGAAACTACTTTGAGGTTTAACACAAAAACAGCTTAAACAGTAGCGTAGCTAAGGGTAGTCGACAGGGATTATCCCTAGCGTGAATGTCTGAAGGAGCAGCATTTCATAAATATTTATTTTAACGTTTGGTAGTTTTTCTCGAAAGAAATGTTTTATAATTTTAAATACAATTCTGTCCTGGTCACCTGATCAAGAATTTTCCGGTACTATGCGTGTGAAGTGAATGCTTTCATGCACTCTATTTCTGGAAAACAGCTTAAAAGTCAATACTTCCTTTCATGTAGCACCTGTATTACTAATCAGAGATGAGACAAACCAACACAACTATGTTCACACAAACGTCTGGAGAGTACAAAATAAGACGGGCCGGGCCGCATTTTCTTACTTCCGTCCTCGAGATCCATTAACAGTAGTCATTATCAGATACTTTATCACGCTGTAAATAGCAAATTTTATGTTGGACCACGCACACGACGGTCTTTGGTTGGATCGAATTTCGCACTCGCAACCCTCCGTTTGCTAATCCGCTACTCTTCCAACCGGCTGCAGCGATCCAAAATCTGGGAAACTAATACAAATTTTTACTAAAGCTACTCAATTTCAACCTACTCAATACGGAAGCAATTTCCCAACCCAATAGGCAAGCATTGTTCTCAACAGGTGATGTGGTTTCAGTTCAGAAATACTGAACATCCCACAGGTAAAAAAGAGTGATCATAACACATCATTGCACATCGGACAAGAATACATCCAAGTGGGATATACATCTAAGATGGGTGGAAAAAGGCAGAGAAAAAATATATATATCATTTAGTCTCGGAACAGGATATTAAAACACGACTTGCGATGAGATGGTTTTGGCACCAATCAAAATATCTGGTAGCAAAGAGCAGTCTTCTTACTTTTTAAAACAAAAAAATACGTTTCTTTTGTTACAAGACTTCTGGATTTAGAAAATACAGAAAGTGTAGGAAACCACAAACGCAAGACAAACGTTTTGTAAAGATGCAAGATGGTCGGTTTTGAACGCTTTTATTATTATTTCAGTTGAGAAGACCAGCCGACAGCAGAAAATCAACATTTACAAACAAAAACTATTGAGAAGGGAGTGAGACAAATCTCGGCGTTTCTTGAACAATATTCAAAATTTACAAAGAATTAATTTTATAACTATCATACATTTGAAGTATTGAAACCTTTTTCAAACATTTATTCGCATATTCAAACACAATTAAAACTGGTGTATAACTAGCAATAAATGATGGAAGAGATATAAAGGGGAAACAAGAAACAGTGAGTTTTTTATTTCTTGTTCTCCGTTGGAATTAGATAATTAGGGAATAAATTCTTTCGTTTCACATATATATCGAAAGCCAATAAAAGTAAAACAGTGAGGAATCTACTTCACAGGGAACAGATATATCAACTAAATTCAGGCTACAATTATCAAGCAGATGAAGAAGGCGCTATTTGCTATTCATGCAGATCGTCTCGATACGCCTCACACATGACAATTAACCAAAGAAAACACACACCTGCGGAAACTATTTTCATGACTGATTTATATTTCTCGCATATCATTTTCTGCCATGAATTTCTACACATCATTACAATGAATTTCTACAGTTACATATGCTTAAAAGAGAGCATTTCCACGACTTATTTTTAAAATTTTATAACTTTAGTTTTCTGTTACATAGAATATTTTATTTTGGTGAATAGTGAGCCTTGATCCTCAGTGGCAAGTTAGCGTTTAACATTCGGTTTACAAGTATCTCCTTATTTTGTCACTTATGACGTAAAATTACGTTTCTGCTAATCGAGGGGGATTAACTTGGGAATTGAGCGTCACGAAAAAGTGCAACCATTTCACGACATTACTGCTCGCAAATACAAGACACACAGAGATAGTGCATATATCGTTCGATAGAGGAAAAAGTAACGCATCAAAGCAATATAAACGAATTTGCCGGTTAAGCTTGAACGTGTTGGCAAAGTCGCGAAAGTGTCCCACATTTGATTCGTTATCGACCTAACTTTAGACAGAGGTAGAGGGCCCGAAGGCGGATCATTGACTTAAAAATTACAAAGATGCTCATGAAACACGACGCAAAGTAGTATTCCGATCGACGAGCTGCACTTAAGGGGCAAGCCGAGGCCTCTAGAATTCAAAAGACACCAAAAAAGGTACTGTATGAGCGAAAGCGTGAGCAGCGTGCTCTGGAGAAGTCGGAACTGAAAACTGCAAAATTGACTAAGGCAACTTCGGAATCGCAACCATCGACTTCTCGTGTACTCTACATCTCCGTACAGCATGAGCCCATGGACATGGATGCAGCAGCAGCCGACCTGGTGTCTGGGTAAAGTAGGCATCGAGTACGAGGCTTCTTATTACAAACGCGCTGACGAAACATTTCGCTTGACTCATCACATATCGGCTAATGCGCAGATCGTCACTTAAGTTAATCGGGCAAGTTATCAACGTTAGATGATGTTTAGACTGGTGTTGACACCATGTTGAGACGGCTGCCTCGCCAGCTGGACATCTTTACGCTTTTAATGTGAGCATAAAGAAACGCTAGGTACTTCTCATAATACCGTTCTATGCTAGCTACGTATGATTTCAATTAATCTGTAGTGCCCTGATTTGTCGCCGAATAAATGATTGCATGCACAAACTCATTTCATTTCGTGCACTAACCACACGTAGTTCTACGTAAAGATATTTAGTATATAGTAACGAGTTTGTTTCTAAACTAGGATACTTTTTCAATGAGGTGCAACAGACGCGTGACACAAGTTGAACGCTACATATCGGACGAGTGACTACATATAGTGAGTACTTGAATTCTTAAAATAGGCAAAAAAAATCAAAAACATAATTAAACTTAGTTTTTAATCTCCTAAATATATTTATCAAACAATTGAGAGCTTGTCAAACAAACAAAAGACAAACCACACGAACCTCCCTTTCTGATGTAAATTTTTATTTGCTTTCATGTCAATTTTATCGCTCGATATACATATCCATCACGCAGGCAAGGAAGGAAATAATAGTGCGAACAAATCATAGCTGGAGTAGAAACTCATTAATAGACAAAAGCAATAACAATTTTTGCAGTACAGACGTTTAAAGAATAACTAGTTTTTATCAAAAATAAAAATGTAATAATTTTTATAATGTTACATCTTTATTCAAACAAATTATAATATGACAAAATATTTCTCATCATGTAAACAAGTATTAGTGTCAAAAAACCGCATTTCCGAAAAATGTTAGTTATGGATTTCTGTTCTACGCCAATGAAATATTCACTAAGAACATTTCATTCTTATTTCAAGATGCCACCAATTTCACAGAACATCTAATTACAGATTTCTGGATTTAGAAAATACGCAGTTGGGAACCATAAATGCAAGATAAGTGCGTTTAAAGATACAAGATGGCCGATCTTGGACGTCTTTATTATTCTAATATCAATTGAAAAAGCAAGTCAGGCAGCTGACAGCCGAAAATTAACGTTGGCAGACGAAAACGATTTCGAGGGGAAGGGAGACAAATCTCGGTCTCTTAAATAATAATATTCTTCGGTAGAGCGAAAGTCGAGGTGGAATAATAAGATATTCCCGACCAGGTGCTGTTTTCTGCGGACACGGTCTGGCTGCTGTTTTTCTCCTAAAAATAATGATTTCCCTTCGCCCACAATGAAACCGTTACTCTCACGAGGGCCAGTCACGCGAAGAAATGCACACACCGAGTCTTAGACTTACTGTAGAATGAACACTTTCCAAAATCTGAAGAGGAAACGATCACGGTCGTTTTAAATTAATCGATATAGCTTTCATCATTTGGGGTTCGATTTCAGTAAATGTGAGGACGGTTGGTTGGGTTTTATAGTGCAAATACCATACTTGGCCAAGCTGACCCAGAAGGGAGGAAAGTTTTACTGACACAAAAGGAGGAAATACACTCAGGGAGGTATCGAACCTGACAAGAATCCAACCTACGCGTCTCCTACAACTCACAAGTTGCTATCGCAGTGGGCAAACCCATTGAGCCACTACTAGTCTTTTTAATTAAGTTATTTCAGGTTGCGCGTGAATATGGGGAAGTACTAGTATTGTTCACTATTTTTTATGAACGTAAAAATACTTTTACGTTGTTGTTGACTCAATTTAGCTAGACCTTAAGGAATAAGTAAGAACGAAACAGAACTACTGTTTTGAAGTAACAGGATTCATTCAACTTCTTTTTCGAACCTACTTAATAAAGACAAATAATTTAAGCGAATAAGGGTTTCAAATAAATTGTATTTTTTCAAATTATCCTGCATTTTAATAACAGGGAGACCGTTACGATTGCTTTTTGGCTAAACAGCAATTTCCACAAAGATTAAGAAGCACTGACATAAATCAACTAATCTACACGACGAATACATAAATGCATGTGCTATTCTACTACGCTAGACTCCATATCAAATGATGACTTCTGGGTCGTCGCCCTTGCAAGAGAAGCTAGCACGATCAAGCGTGAGCAACACGATTTTCTTACATACGAAATAATTTAGTGGTCTCGTTTTTCATCTTGACCTTAAAGACATGACATACAGTTGCAGTATGACCATCCGATGAGCAAGTTCCAACTGGAATAGAAGCGTCGTTGTGGAATTTCGTGTTGGTTTCTTCTTTTTCTGGAAAATAACTCACGAATAATTTACAGTGTGCTGATGATGACGAATCAGTAAGGCACGTCTAGTGTCCAAATCAATCTTGAGATTCATTACCGGCCGAACTTCCTTGATGGCAGTTTACGAGAAGTACGGCAGAAGTCAAAATGAAGTGCAAGAAATATGAGTTAGTTAGGGACGATATATTCCATCAAAGGGGGTTTTATCTGACAGCGCTCTGTTATCTGGGATGTAAATAAGAAAGAAATCCATAAATAACTGCTGATTCTTCCGTCATTTCGTTCTCTTCAATTACTAGAAGTATTCGGAAACATTTATGGGGGACTGTCGGCAACTTTCATAGCATTTAAATATAGATCAAATTTGAAAATAAAATTAAAATTAAGTCTTCATCAAAATAATTTCCGGTCTTCGAAAACGAATCTCAATATCATGATTCACAACTGCTATATATATCGAAATAAAAAAGTATCATAATGACTTCAATGTGCAACTGTTTTTTAACCCTCCTAGTTTAACCTTCGTATCGAAAACTGTCCTGTATTGGCCAGCTTCTGGAACAAAAACCTGTTCCAAACTGTCCGCATACCTGAGCAAGGGACAATATGTTTTTCAACTTGGATCTTTATTCCCCTTGGAATAAATAATAGGGCAGTTTTGTTTCGACGGGATATCTCGTTCTTAGCAAAATTGACCAGATCTTAAACAAGGTATCACGTCGAAACACTTGGCGGGTTAATGCTGTGCATTTGAAAAGAGTGATTCGGAACTCTCAACCAATGACAAGAAATGCGTTGTCAGAATATCAAAAACATTTATTTTAGATACACACACAACACAACAGAGTATTTAATTTCCTTTGGAATCATTTTTAAAATATACCAATATGAAGCTCGGTGGATTACGTTTCAGTAAAATGAAGGTTAACCACCTGTTGCTAACCAAGTCAAATAAATGTACATGTAAATGTACATGTCAAAATAAATGTAAATGTAGTCAAGTAATTAACATCGCGGCACTTTAACTTTCCCTGATTTAAGTCGGTTATTTATCGTGTAGCTTTACATTTTTGAGAAAAGTTAATGGAGACCTTTCTTCTAAGTATAAACGATGATCTTGATTTAAAAAAAGAATAAAATTTATTCGTGAGAGATTATAAAAACCATAATAATCCACACCCACGAACAAAACGCAAGCACAACATTCAAAAATTTGAAAACTAATGATATAATCTTATTGTTTACCTTCGCTGTATAACTATTAAATCTGAACAACTGCAAAAATGTCAATAAATTATATCATTCACACATAAAAAATATTAGAACTATATGCTTATGGTAAATTTACAAATTGCTTATCTTACGACGTAATATACAATTCTTTTCAGTTGACATATAATGGGATTTCTGCTTTGTTACATGGCTCCATAAAAACCCACTTTATTAAAGGATCAATAAAAAGAAGCAAATATTAAACAACAGTTTCTTCTCATACCAAATTCGTTTATGTACTATACCTGTTTTTAAATTATACATACTAATTATATTTTTTAAATCTTTTTGGAATGTTCTGTACTTTAAACAATTTATGAGAAATACTAGATATTATTTAATAGGAAAGTAATAGTACCATATACAGTAGTGTAGCTTAACATCGATAATTCTGAATGTCCATATTGGATCGAAAGCAAAAACATATTTAATCTTAGATTTAGTTTGTTTCTTTCCTACAACCACAATTCACCACATCTAAGTTTAAGCCCCAAGTTAAAAAGGAGCCCCAAAATCTCAATTGCGCCCGATTTCGGAAACTGAATGAATGATCCAAACGCTCTTTTTGCTTGAGATAGTCTTTAACAAAGGCGGGAAATAGGGAGATAATGATAGATCATGCGCAAGGACCAACTGCTCATATTATTTTGACGTGATGCTAGCTTCAGTAAGAGGCATGTGATAAAGGGAAAAGTCTGCGCTGAAGGGTAGCCATTACGCATGACAAATTATTAACCAATCATAATAAGAAATCATTGAATGGTGAAATGAACTTTCCTGTCGATTTGGCTTTTTGCGATGAAAATCGACTTTAAAATTGAAACTGATGTCCCATTCAGATTTATGAACTCGCTCTGGGCGTACATGCCACAGACCATGTCCATACTCATTTGATCAAGGATCTTGGTACAACAGGTCCTGAGTTCAAAACTGGGTCTGGAGGCATAGATATTCGCATTAATACAATAGAATTAATAAGATATTTCGCGTGAATGTTTTATAAAAATAAAGAGAAATCGCTTTAAAAAGGATCGCAAAATTAATATGATTAATCACTTGTTTTCATTATTGAAAATTTAACTCAGCAATTAGAATTTGTGGGAAGCGTGTGACGCATGTAGAAATAAATAAAATAAAATTGTGGTACCTTCTGAAATGTTGTACTGTTCTCGTTCCTTTTCCCAACTGCTGAAACTCGCTGAAATCGCTTGAGCCATCTTCTGATTCGTTCCTGGGGTGAGCGGAGGCACTTGACTAGGAAGATCTGAAGGAATGAAAAGCCTTCTATTTTACATGCATGCTAATATTAACAGAAAATAATTCATACATTTTCTATAAGGAACACTATTTAATCAAGTATCTCTTGGAGATAAAGCATTCACTCCCAAATTAATTTTGTAACAGTGGTGGTTTTTAGACTATTGACAGGACATGATTCTCCCTAACCAAGCATTTGCATCGTTTTGGCATTATGGTAGCCCCCCGAAATGTCTCCTATGCAGGGGGATGGTTGACACTGACTGTTACCACCTTGTAGAATGTTCGGATTTTTTTATCAGGGGAAGGCGTCTATACACGCTATTGGAAGGATGGAGAACATGTGAAGCAGCTGAACTCTTGTTGATCTTTTTACTTCTTTTTTGTTCTATGCTCTAACTTCATGTGTAACATAAGAACACATGGGGATTAATAGATGTATTTGTTGTCTAAGTGCCTTTGCAATTTAAGAAGTTGATTGGAAAACTCATTTTTTTAACGTATTCACATAACAATGAAGATTTAGGGGAGATTTTCAAATGGTTACACTTTGCATAAAGACCATGAATGGGCATTGAAAATGTTATACATAAGAGTTTTTCCAATTATGCTTTGAACAATTGACGTGATTAAACAAATATATTTTGCATGTTTATCACAGAATAGCAAGTTTCAAAGTGTAAGATTGTATAATGACATCTAGTACGTAAATAAAATGGTCATAATTCAAATAACTAATTATTATAAACAAGTTATTCGATTCAGTCCTAATACTACATTTATTTTTTAAACATTTCCTTTCATAAAACAGATTATGGTAGAAAATATTTCAAGACATGAGATATTTTTTTACGATTATCAGTTATTATTACACGTATCAGTCAGTTTTGAAAAATTTTGGACATGTGGTTTCTTCACTCACCGATCCAGTAATTAAACTTGTGCTTATTACCTCCATGTATCAGAACATTAGGATTCAGCTGAATGGGAACAGCAGTAATTAATGAATATACTTTAACGTTTTGAAGGTTAAAATGCTTTTATTTTTATGTATACTAATGGTTATTTCAGGAATGAAGAGGTAAAATACCAAGCGCCATAGTAGCCAATTTCAATAAAAATATGGAATCCGTCAGATATTTTGTAGGAATATTTCGACTTCAGTTTACGAAAGATTTTATATTGTCTGTTTCCCACGAGAAGTTCTCCCTACTCCAAGTTGGGTGGTGACCGTCGCTATAGATGCAGGCTCGATCATTTGGAGTAGGGGGGACTGACTCTCAGGAATGATGTAATTTTATTTTGTTTTTTTTTTGCGAATGTTGGAGGCCGAACGAGACAGTTTACTGGTATAGATCTCGGCGACAAGTAAAATTCTTAACAAATATATTTCCACATCGCATCAAGTACACTCATGTCCAAAAGTTAAGCATAATTCGTAAAATGGGGAGAAATCGGAGTAAATATGGATACAATGGTTCACAATTACTTGTGGAGAATCGTGGGACGAAGGTAAAACATTGTACATATGCAAAACCGTTCAGTCGATGTCGACATGCGCAAAGCACCGGCACACATCGGAACGAGTATAAAACGGCCTCGAGCTGCATGGCCAGTTTAGACAGAAATTTCGCAATTGCTGAGGCACGGAGCGTTATTAACAATCAATAAAGACGAAAGATGTCACAAAAATGCCAACTGGACATGTTTGTGAAGGGACGAATTATTGGAATGCTGGAATCCGGTCGATCCCAAACCGAAGCGTCTATAATTCTGCATGTGCCTCAGTGTGTGATCTCCAGACTGTGGCAAAGGTTTCAAACAACTGGAGATGTTACCCGATGACCAGTACCAGGTCGGCCAAGGGTAACAGCTCGGCAAGACCGATATTTGGCGATAACTGCGCGACGTCAGAAGAACCGTTCTGCCAGACAACTGGGTTCAGCCCTGACATCCGCCACAGGAATCATAGTTTCGAGGCAAACTGTTTACAGGAGACTCAGACACGTTGGTCTCTATGCCAGACGACCAGCAGTTTGCATCCCCCTGACGTCTGTACAGAAACGCGCGCGTTTACAGCGGAGTTTGGAATATCGGCAGTGGAGTCGATAACAGTGGGGCAATGTCATGTTCAGTGACGAGTCCAGATTTAGTCTGCAAACTGATTCTCGTCGTACCACGATCTGGAGAGAACGTGGAACGCTTTTTCACCCGGGAAAACATCACGGAAAAACATCGTTTTCCTTCAGAGGGAGTCATGATCTGGACAGGCATGTTGGACGGCTACACAGAACTTCACATCTTTGACAAGGGGTCTGTTACCGGTCAAAGATACAGAGGCGAAGTCCCTGAGCCAACCGCTCGCCTGTTTCGAGGTGCGGTCGGTCCTGGTTTCATATTCATGGATGATAACGCGCCCCCTCACCGTGCAGCCTTCCTTCAAAGTGAAGATATCCACCGCATGCAGTGGCCTGCCAACTCTCCTTATCTGAATTCTATAGAGCATGTGTGGGATATGCTCGGGAGACATATTGCAGCCCTCCGCCACCCGCCGAGCTCCGTTCCGGAATTGAAAAATCCTCTCCGTGAGGCTTGGAACTCTTAGATCACACCCTCATCGAAAGTATGGGAAATCGTTGTGCAGCATGCGTGGCTACCAGAGGTTCCCACACACCGTATTAAACTTCAGCATCACATTGTTTTAATCATTCTGTTTCACTAAAGTTGACACTCGAATTGTGAACCTTTTTCTTTCAGCCCTTTTCTTCTGATAATAAAAGTCATTATTCTTCTTGTTTTGCATTGTTTTCTTCTTCTATAACCCTATTACACCCGCATACCGCGTTTCCTTCCATTCCGATGTAGATTTTCTGAAATATTCACATAAACAGCAATTATGCTTAACTTTTGGACATGAGTGTACACCAATGTTGACAAACTTGAATACCTTTCTTCAAGCATCCCCTATGGAAAATAGGATAAGTTCCGTTTCTACGGCAACCATACAAGGACACACTTTGTGTCTGGAGCAGTTCTCGTGGTACAGAGACAGTACGTAACTTTCAGCAAAGAATTTTTAATGTGTTGTCTTGTATTTTTTATGCGGGTCAGAAAAGTTTGACTCACGTAAGTGCTCTTTTATCGCTTGAGATTGGTGACATCAGGCATAACCCAACGCTTAATAGCTTATGTAATTAATTAACGAACTAATAACCCCTCAAGAACAAAGAGCTCACTTAATCGCCATAGAGATATGTTGTTAATTTGATAGATGCTTTGAAATTTGAAATAGGGGAAAGACTTCTGACCACCCACGAGAGCTGTTTTGTGGCATATTCAAGAGAGACCAAGAATCTTTTCAGCGAACGAAAATCGCCGTCAATTATAGGGACATAACAATTAAATATTTTTAAAAGGAAGAATTGGCTTACACATTTTTGCTCGCCCGCTATTGGACAGTACATCTTTTAAAACACTGTTTAAAAGGATATTTCAAAACAAAAAGTTACTATCCCCATTCCAAAGTTTTTTTTAAGTCTTGATGGCCGTCATGATGAAACATGACGCAAAATTAATCCGCCGAGTCACTCGATGAGTTTACATTAGCGCATTGTGACACATTTCTCGGATGAGTGACTCGCGTTGTTTACAAAGAAAAAAGACCGTTTTGACCCACAAATCGAAAACAAAGGACAGGACAAAAGACTCGCCACATGTCCATTGGGTTTCGTAAATGGTGCGGGTGGCTAAAAGACGGTTGCCCAAGACCTTCTCTTGGACAAATGAAAACGTCGGGGCGTGGTCATTGCTGACCCTGTCCATCCGTTTCCTCACGTCCACTCGCGATTTGACCTCACGCCATCGTTTGACACTGGTGTCAATTGTTTCTCAATGACGAAACGGTCAGTATTGTTCTTTTATCGCTCTCTTCAACACTGTGCGTTTTACATCTCTTTAACTATCACAGTGTATTGCATTGTCCATCAACTACTACAGGCTGAAGGTTTACATACAACAGTGCTTTTTTAAATGATAAAACACTTCAAATAAAAATCTGACATATGAAAAGAATGCTATCCTCCCTTGAATGTTATTTCCACAGATGGATCCATAGGTAAAAAAAATGACTCCACATAAAGACTAGTAAGTGGTTTAACTGGTACAGTTAACATTCATACTACTTCAGCAAGTTTGTACATATAATATATATATGAAATAAAAATGCAGTATGCACTAATGGAGAATTAAATATGAATATTGAAGTAGGGTTCCAACTCTTCAAGCAAAAAAATTGGCCTTTACTGGGCTGGTCTATTTTTCATTTTTAAGGATACATTTCACATAGATCGCAAAATATAATAGATTAACCCGTGAATGCACAGGCGAAGAAATTTTCACGAGTGCTATACTTGAGTTTCACGAACCAAGTTTCGAAAACAACAATTTTTATTTAACCTATAAATATTAGGGCATCGATTTTTGATGACATTTAATCTTGGAAAAGTATCGTTGTTCTTGGTTTCGGAATGCAGGTGAAACGAAACATGTAGTCTTGTAATAACTAAAGCTTTTTAAAAAATTTATGGATATTCAGTACATATTAAGGCTGTTTGAGGGTCTTTAAAAACTACAATGAAAAATCAGAACTTTTTAAGGCCCATGGGAATCCTGTGAAGGTTCCAACAAGGTTAGTACATTTTTAAAAAAGCAAATACAGTAACCCTTCGTTATATATATCGGGGATTCGGTTGCATCGTATTTTTTTACTTGGCCACTGATGAATTTTCTTTTCGAGTAAAAGAACTATATAAATCTTTCTTCAGAATTAGGAGTAAAGGACTAGCTTTCAGCAGCTGTCTAAAACTGAATTGGTATTAAAGATTTGGACGTCTCGAAAGCGTGGTTGAGATGGAATTTATCTTCAAAAATATTCTACTATATTTATTTCCATATTAAAAGTTTGTAGCATCGATTTTGTGTTTAAATTGGTTTCATGTAATTTTAATAAAAAAAACGTGTAATTCAATGATAATTTATGCCCTTTTTAAATTCTAATAAGTAGGATTTTCTTGACCCTCGCTATGTGCCCTTGTGCTTTTTTCTCGTTCCTCGAGAAGTATTTTAAAATTTTATAGGTGATATCACAATTTAATAGGAATGACCGGAGTTGATGTCATTATGTAGAGTGCGAAAATGCCATAAGTCAATCGCAAAACCGGGCATTCTTGTTTCTCAGAAAATTGTTAAACAAAGGTAGAAAATAAATATGAAACAAAAGATTAACAGGAGAAAAGTAGTTTTAATTATTTTCATTGTTTCTTATTAACAGGTGGATAAATACATTTCAAGTTTTATAGCGTATGGCTATTATGAAAAAATTTCTTCGCGGTGCCATCTAAAAGGCACATTTTGAACTAGTTTTCCCCTTTTCAGTCTGCTGTTTCCCCCTGAATTGCTTTAAAATAAACTTTGAAATTTGAATAAAAAATTTCTTCTATTTAAAGTTATTAAAATTAAAATGGAAAAATTCAAGGTGTGAATTTCAGTTTTCCAAGAATCGTAAGTTAATTCTAATAGTTTTGAAGCGGTTTTGAAAAAAAGTTCATTTCCATGATTTTTCAAGATGCGAGTTCTGTTTATAGAAATGATACTTTTTCTCTATAGTGGTACACGCTAGGTAGTTAATTAACTTCGTGCTGGAGCAACACAATGAGCTATTGACGATGGTCCGCGATCAATCCCGAAGGGAAAGATAAGAGGACAACACCTCGTAATTTTCAACCACGGTCAGATGACGAAGGCAACACCTGAGTTGGCACTCCACTCACCAAACTTCCACACCACGTCAACGTGAGGACATTTGAGACCACAACAGATTTTACGTGCATCAGCCCCCTGTTTACCGATGGTCTTTGACTGGATCGAGTTTCGAACACGCAACCCTCCGGTTGCTAATCCTGTGCTCTTTCAACTGGGCTACAGAGGCCCTAGTGGCACAAGGATTTCAAAGAACCAGAACTATAATGGTGATCAGTTTAAAGCGAAAAATAAATTAAATCCAGATAGCGATCTTAATAACAAATGATCCCCACTTTTCTGTGAAAAGGATCTTGTAAACATCACCAGTTTATGACGATAGCAGCTCTTTCTGCATGTTACTAATAGAATTTATATTAACTTTATCATAAAATGAATGTAAAACATACTATAAATACTAATTACAGCTGTTAACTTTCTTTACTACTGTAACGTCTTGGTTCACGGGTAGCTTAGACTAGTTACCATTCAAAAGTATCCGTTTCTAGACTAATGAATTTATTTTACAATTTGTACAAAAGTCGGAAAAAATGAATGAAGAGTTCATTTAATGTTAGTTCATTGGAAAGTCCAAAGTTCTATCGATGCGCTTCTTATGGCTGCTGGCGAGCCTCACAAATTGCTCGGAGGAGTCTGATTCAGGCTACGGCGAGCCTTTTCTCAATAAAAACTCCGATGAGTATAGAGTCCCAGGGCAGGATATTTCAGTCTTTTCCAGTTTGGATGAGCAGTCGCACAGGTTTTTCTAGGAGGTCTCCTTAACGGCTACGGGCGAGCCTTTCTCAATAAAATACTCAGGCGAGTATAGAATCCCAGGTCGGGATAAATCAGCCTTATCAGTTCTGGTGAACTTTAGATCTGGTGAAGTCACTACTCGGGCGAGTAGCGACACAGGTTTCTCGGAGCAGTCTCCTACACGGCTACGGGCGAGCCTTTTCAATAAAATACTCAGGCGAGTATAGAATCGCGGGGCGGGATAAATCGGCCTTTACCAGCTCGGATGAGCTCTCCCGAAAGATGGCAATCTTTCGCCGACAGTGAACGGGTGTTCACTTCTATCTCCAAAACGGTCTCTCTGCTGACCTCCTCTGCTATTCTCGTAACAATCTCTCTTCTGTCTCCTATTCTCTCAAAAACTCTATATACGTATATCGGGTGCTTCTGGACTCCTCCTTTTCGTTTCGGGTCGGCCTCTCAGTCGGTGCTGTTTGGCTGTTGAAAATCTCACCATCTTCGGACTTTCCCGAATGGCTCTCTCACGTTGGCCTCTCCCCTTGACTTTTACGACAGACTTCGGCGGACTTGAAAGGGGACCGTAAACCCTTGTCGGCAATGGTCATCGTAATTCATCTCCGTCCTTTTTGTCTCGAAATGTCATAGAGAGCGACAGAAAGGCGCCTGCCTTTTGTTTCGAAGCCACCCACGATTTTCGCCACCTGGAGCGTGGTACTGTCGTTAAAAAGATGTTTTCGGGTGGTCTTTTCCTTTCGGCACGATCCGCCGATAAGATGGTCAGACCCCCTATCTCGACTGCCGTGGTGGTCGTTTTCCTCTTCGGCGCTTGATCCGCCGGCAAGATTGTGCGTTTCCCTAGCCGCCGTTACACTACTGATAAATCTCAAATCGCCCTGGCCAATGGATCACCACTGTCTCTTCCCGGGGTAGGTAGTTGAATTAACGTCGCACTGGAACAACACTACGGCTATTGACGACGTTCCAGAATCAATCCCGAAGGGAAAGATCCGAGGAGGACACCTCGTAATTTTGAATCATGGTCAAATGACGAGGGCAATACCTGAGCTCGAGACCCACTTTCCAAACTTCCATGACACACCAACGTGAAGACATTTTGAGTCACAACAGATTTAAAGTGCAACAGCCCCCACGTACACGACGGTCTTTGGTTGGATCGGGTTTCAAACTCGCAACCCTCCGGTTGTTAATCCGTTACTCTTCCAACCGGGCTAACGCGGCTCTCCCTTTCGGGGAGGCAGTTTCGTTCCTTCAGCACATTGTATAGTCACTTAAACAAGAACCACATATTTCGAAACTTAACCCTCCAAAGGTTTTCGACGAGATATGTCGTCCATCAAGATCTGACCAATTTTGCTGTTGACGAGATTTCTTGTCATCAAGATATTGCCGATTTCTTTATGATGACGAGATCAAGATCTGCTTAATTTTTTCAAATGACGAGATATCTTGTCCATCAAGATTCTGGTCAATTTTGCTAATGACGAGATACCTCATCGCGACAACCACCAGGAGGGCTAAGTCGAAGTCCAGAAGAGCCAAATTTCTACCGTTTCTTTATATTATTATTATTATCTTAGAAAGAATTTAGCTTGCACGGCTCAGTTTAAAATTTCTTGAATGGGCGTCCATGCTTTATTTCGGTGACCATTGAAATAATCTATTTACATGAAACTACGTGCCTTGTAAAATCACCCAGGGGTTTTGGTTATTTCTCTAATCCTGGGGATCAGGAGTATACTGACACACAATTCTATCCAGTTTGCTCATCAATTGGAAACTCTTTGGGTTATTTATGTTGGATCTCATTGTGACGGTTGGAACTTTCGGACGGACAGAAGTCCTTTCCTGAGGTACGTCGAAAACCTGTGGTCCAGCGTATAGTGAAGAGAATCGCCGACTTCACAATTACAACTTCGATTATTCATGTTAAATATCTAAGTAGGCAAATAAATTCCTGCCAATATTTGTTGCATTTTTCTTCTCATTTTGTTTATCCTTTGAAGAAATGTAAACATTTAGTTTAATGAACTCTTACTTAAACATGAATAAATTGTTGCTCTCACCAGAATTTAGTTCTACACAAAATTCATTCCATCGTGATAACTGGAAATTTCGTGTATTGAGAATATTTAAGATAATTACAACATGCGGAGTGGTACTTAATAAAAAAGACTGGATTTATGATAAACCAGGGTATGTCGATTAAAATCAGCTTGATTTAAATCAAGTGATTTTTATTAAAAAATCCTTGATTTAAATCCAAATTTTAATTTTTGTTGTTATGTTTAATAATATTGAAAATGAAATACTGAACAAGTGCATGTTATTTTATTCAAATAAGTTAAGAACTTTGCTCGTACTGAGTTCACCCCAAAATTATATCGAAAATTTTCCTCCCTTTGAAGACACTAAATAACAGTATTTGCTGATTGGGATCATAATTACCAGACAAGTATTTCCATCTTGGGCCACTGACCAATGGGTGTCACTCACTAGCCTGTTCATCAGTGTTGCTTTTGTTTTAAACATTCCATGTGACTATAAATCTCACATGGACAATTTTAAACCATTCACCATGTGATGAGTTAAGATGCTCGAAACATATCCACTCAAATTATTAAAATTGTGGTAACTTGCTTTCTTTTTTAATACTTTCTCGTTATTTTTTAGTATTATTGTTTAGTATTTTTTAGTATTATTGTTCATAAAAAATATAGACACTTACAACACAAAGATTTTCTGCAGTATCACAAAAGCATTCCAATTTTGCATATAAATCTTCATAATTAGCAATTTTAATAGTTTCATTTTGTTTTGTGTATATATTGGTTAATTTTTATTTCATTGGGAAATTTTATGCATTGATCCCTTAGAATTCATAACACTGCTAGAATAACTATTCAATATTTATGGAATTGAAATTTGGAATGTAAAAGTTAATTCACTCATCTGATAATTGAGAGAGTATGTTGAGAAAACATTAGGGGGGAGGGGGGGCTGAAGCAGAAAGCTATTGGAATAGATAAATTTTTTATTGCAAGCTCAAAATTACACTGAATTGGCATGTTCTGGGGGAATGCTATTACACTTGTTCTATGCTGTTCATAGAGAAAAGCTTCATTTTTTATTTTATATATAAACCCTTTTTGTGTGCTTCGAATATACCTATGAAATACTTGTCAATGCTCAAAGAATTCGAAAAATAGACATATTTGATTTTTAATTTATGTATTTTCATGTCGTCTCATTTTTTACAGTTAACTTACAAAAATAACAATTTTTTCACCAATAAGTTATTTTTGCAAGTATTTTTTAACGAGAAGTAAGAACTTTTCAAGATGCAAGTTCCTTTTACTTTATTTTCTATTGGTGACATGATTTTTTCTCAAAAGCAAGTCTTGAACCAATTAATTATTTCACATAAAAATAATTGAAGTAATTCAAAACATTTTATTCATATATGATAAATATATAATGCAAAAAAACTTTTGAAATTTGTATGATTGAAAAAAGTCATAATATAGTGTTAGTGAGATCCGGCAACCTTATTTATCTGGGTCCAAAAAATTCTCGTCGCTGGTTATGGCTTAAACTTAAAGTAATCTAAACCGCTTGAGAACCAGATGTAAAAACATTGCTCATGCTTGGCATTTGGAGCACTGTTCTATTTACTCTATCATGTGATTTACTTTTCTAATTACCATGTCACTTTTAATCTTTCAAAAATTTACCCAGCTATATTTCCTAATACATAAATGTTTTACATAAAAAATACTTATGTTTAAACAAATCAAAACTATCTAGAAACTACACTGTAATTTGTGTGTGTCATGTCCAACAATTTTAAATTTATACGGGCCAGGAATTAATTAAAATCATAAAAATCCGATTTAAATAAAAAAATCTGATTTAAATCAAATAAATTCGATGTTTTTAATTTTTTTAAAGCTGATTCAAGATTTCATACCCTGATTCTAGATTTTTTTCATACCCCGCGATAAACTATATAGGATATTACAAAACTCAGAAGGAAAAATCTGCAATGAAACGAAATAAAAACCCATAATTTTCAAATATTTCCAATATACTACACAAAAAATTGATTGCACTAAAGAACATTTAGGATAAATAGTATACAGCTGACGGTATGTGCATGGCGCTATCAATTGAGACTACAGATCGTTCATAATATGTCCCTCGTTAGTCAGAAGAGGATAGTCGATTTGTAATCTTCGAAGTCACAAAATGCGATGGATTTTGCTCACTTTCTTTTGAAGGTTACAAGGTAATACAAAATTATTAGTTTTCCATGAAAAATTAGAAGATAATGAATGATAAACGATGTCAATTCTGATACTAATCAATATTCCTAAGTAACTATGATAATCATACAATTCTGAGAGCAACAGGAAATTATTTTCTTTTGAAAATGCGAACATGCCATCATTTTCTTCGTGGAATCTATATCTTGGGGAAAACGATTACGACAATTCGCCGAAGCATCTTTTCAGTGAGAGAGTGATCTCTACAGCGAAATAGTGCGACTACTTCCTTAGAAATGAGCAGCCAAAAGGGCACTGAGTCGTGTTGCTCATTTTGCTGAAACCCACATATTAATTAAACCAGACATTTTATAATCTATATTTGGCTTCAAATACTTCGTTTCAGCTGCTACCAAAGCATGGTAGTCGCCAAGTTCTACTTATATTATTAAATAATCCCTACACAGAAAAGAGTCGCGTATTAGCAACCGGAGGGTTCAGAGTTCAAAACTTGATCAGTCAGTCTGTCTTCTGATCATGGAATCCAGCCAAACACCGTCGTGTACAAAGGGGGCTGGTGCACGTTAAATCTGTCGTGGCCTCAAATGTCCTCACGTTGGCGTGGTGTGGAAGTTTGGAGAGTGGGGTGCCAGCTCAGGTGTTGCCTCGTCATCTGACCGTGGTTCAAAATTACGTGGTGTTGTCCTCGGATCTTTCCCTTTGGGATTGATCCCGGACCGTCACCAATAGCCCATTGTGTTGCTCCAGTGTGACGTTAATTGAAATACCCTACCCTACCCTTCTGATCATGATTCCAACCTTCGAGGTATTGTCTTCGGATCTTTCCTTGCGGGATTGATCCCGGATCGTCGCCAATAGCTGTTGTGTTGCTCCAGTGCGACGTAAATTCAGCTACCTACCTACAGAGAAAAAGCCTTTCTTTTGCTTGCTCTAACTTTAGAAACCTACTTATTCATATGTCGAAGTAACCATTATTCGTATACAGAAGGGTGTCTCTTAAGTTCAGTCTCAGACAATTTATAGTCCGTTTAATTGATCCATATTGTTCAAAGCTTCTTGTTGCTGCATTGTGCTGTCACTGTGCATTCATCCTATCGATAACGGTAGGATGAATTTGACGACAAGCGTGAATAATTCTTCCAGGTGCTGAAAACCATTGATTTCCACGGCGTCAATAACGGCTTTTGATGACCCTTACAGGTGAGTCAAGTGATGTCAGATCTGGGTTTCGTGGGGGCCACCCAACACTCTTCTAACTGTAACCAGTGTTGTGGAAACTGGTCTGATGATGTTGAACTTATAAGGTACCCTGTATAGCAATAATTCTTTCACTACTTAAAATACTACTGCAGTTACAATCATTTTAAATTATAAGAGAAGTTCTTGTACAAGTTACCTTTCCACACTTTTAAATATGAATATACATTGCTTTCAACAAGATGTTATTAAAGATTAACTTAAATGTTTAATATTGTGTTTGTTATATATTTTACAAGAAAATTTGCACTTCCTAGAAGGTAATTCATGCATGGTGCATTGTTTGATTAAAGTCGGCCCACCTATTTGTTGCTGAAAGGAATGAAAATGTCACATTCTTCTGTTGTAGTGAGGTTCCGACTAGAAGGCAATCGACCTTGGGTCAGTCAATGTTTGAATTGGTGTGAAAGGTCGTTAGAAG
Source organism: Meta bourneti (assembly GCA_933210815.1). NCBI lineage: Eukaryota > Metazoa > Arthropoda > Arachnida > Araneae > Tetragnathidae > Meta > Meta bourneti. The sequence goes on from OW119923.1 coordinate 57,960,633, forward strand.
AAGGGCTGCCATACGCAAAAAAGTGAATTCCGATTGCCGTGGGTGGTTTCTTCCGCCAACTCATTACCACTGCTATCGCTTACAACAACGAACGATAACTTAAAGCCAGAATCCACGCTATACGCCAGTTGTGAGAAGTTTGCTTACTTTACGACCTATCCCCTTATTTAAAGAGTAGACTCGTTCAAAACCACGTGACTTGATTGCCCTCTCGCGTAAACTTACTATAATTAGTAGAGATGAGCAAAAGTGTTATTTTATGATAAACTGTGTTAACTGTTATTGTTAATTTATGATAACAGTAATTATTAAGTGCAAGTATTAGCAGTTTGTCATCAGCAACTGACACACCAACAGTTAATAACTGTTTAACGGTTATTAATTGCATTAACGGCTAATTTGAACAGTTATTTACAGTTCTAATTGACCGATGATTTAAAAAATGTTATGAATTACAACCTTTTAATTTTGACAAATATTTTTATAAATTTGAATACTTTAATTTAAAATTTAGTTCAGTTTAGATTGAACTGTTATTCTTTGGAATAACACTGTTATTGTAACTGCTATCAGAATAACAGCCTATCTCAAACAATTAAACCGGGGCATACGGCGTAGATTCAGGATCCCTACGAACATCCAAGCCATGACTGAGGCTTTTGAATTGAGGGCCAAGAGCGTTCCTGAGGTTGCCCCCCCCCCATGTGCACACATCATCAATAACCCCCTCTTCTCAAAAACATTTTTTTATTTTCTCGCTTTTCATCAAGCATTGCATTGCAACCAGTATACTGAAAACATCACTAGTCCATCTCTCTTGTCATATCCTATCTTAAACAAAAATTTCTAAAACTAATTTGCTTCCAACGTTTAGTTCGCATTTTGGGGTTTATTCCCAGTGTCTTAATCAAAGCGTATCGTAACATATACTAACGTGACTTTTTGTTTTGTTAGCATCGACCTTCTAATGAAAATGACGGAGCATGAACGCTCAGCTTCATGCTATTTCTTCCTGTTGCTCGGTTTGAAGATTTGTCACATGGTTGTGGGAAAGAGTTCAACTTGAAATATATTTCTACATAGTCTGGGCAATACTTGAATAGATTTAACCTTTGTAAGAGACAATCTATGCAAATTCGATGCCATATGTATCGAACCTCTCCTATCATCGGCCATTGGTAAATAAAATTATACTTAAAATCACGAAGACTTAATTTATTTACATCTTACCCTTTCTCTAATAACCACTAAGACAAATTAAAATCTCAAACGATTGCGGTTGTTTCCGTACATAACCCACACCATTTTTTTACAGTTGTTGGTTTCCTTACATTTTCTGGTATTTTTGCTGTAATTTTAAAATAATCATTATTTATGAGCCGATATCAATGATTTCTACCAGAATGAAACGATAAAAACGTGAAAAGAAGGCTTTAAAAGAGTTCCATATAACAATGATTAAATGTAGAAGGATCGAAAAACAGTTCTAAACTTTCTGTGTGCTCTAGTAGAGAAGGAAGTTCATGGGAGTGGCATCACGAGTAACACCAATCCTAGTAACGAACTATTTAACTCGTTTGCTTTTTCTTCTAAAATTTTTTTAAACCTGATATTTTCTTCAATGAAATAGGTGAACAGCATATTTCTTGCGTTTGAATGGGCTAGGTGGGCTTGTTTTATAAACTCTCTTACATAAATTAACCATTTTAACACTACAGACAAGAAACGCTCATTTCTGGTGCGTATGCAATGTCCAGAAACCTGACACCGGACATAGGGCCGACAATCACGTGAAATTCCCACCTGTAACCCTTTTTAGGGTTTGAACCAAAGGAGTGGATACATTATGGATGTGCTGTGCGAGTGATGACGGGGAGTGGACTAGCACGCCTTACTGTGGGATCCCTGTAGAAATATACTGTATCTTTATTTTTAAATTTTTCTGCAAAATATAGTAATTTCAAGCAAGATGTCTGCATTTACCACCAGCGATGATGTTACACTATAAGTGGTTTAATAAGAACCGATGCATCAGCTCATCTCGAAGTTTCACTTCAACATATTCTCTCAATTTTTGCAGTCCTGAAGGCAGAACTTTCGTTGACTTCAATAGTATAAACATTTTTAATCTCTGAATTCAAACTTGACATGAACCCAGCACAAAGCGTTTCATTGTTTTATTACATGTGTTAGATCCAAAAGTTTCAATCTCACAAAATTTTCCCATATTCAACACGCGCCCCCACAAATAGAACTCTTTAACATACGTCAGAAATTTAAGGAATCCCGAGTATAAATTAATGAACAAGCTTTAAAACATACAATCCACACATCAGACTTCCATCGCCAACTCTGAGCGGAGCGGTCGTGCCTTCTTGAGCTCTCGACTTCGCTGATATATACTAAGTCTCGAATATACGCCCGATCGGCATTGCTTTCTACCGGTGATTTGTTTCACTTTTGCGGCATTGTGCCCTGCTTGCCGGTGATGTGTATTGGTGTTACAATTGTATATCTTTAAATTGTGTTCACCTGGAACCCTTGTGTTTTAGGTGATTTAACACATAACTCAGCGTTACATAGATATTTAGTGCCTGTGTGTGCTGGATGTTCCTGGGCACTTATTAGTGGTTCCGTAGCTGTCTGTCCTTCATTTTTGCTGTTTTTTGAGACTGCTGTTCATTGTGGATATACCGTAGCCTAACGTAAATACTGGCTCCGGCCGCCATTTTCTAACTGACGCGAAACGCCCACTCTTCTATCTGACGGGTGTACTCCCCGTTTTTGGGCTGTTGCTTGTTTCTCGGTGTAAGTACTCGTGCACTGCGAAATTTTACCACGTTTGGCCCTGTTGCCTGTACTACTTCAACCCAGTTTTTGCTGTGTGTTTTCTGGCTGCTGTTTCCTGGAACTTTTTCGATGTTGGTAAAGTAAATCTTCTGTATTTTTATCTCTTTTATATTTGTACTCTGTCCTGCTCATTGCCTGTTGTGATTTGTGTCGGGTGTTTTTAAATCCTTAAAATTTTAATTTTTTTATTGTATATATATAATTCTTATTCTCTGACTATTTAATTTACTATCGGTATATGGTATTGGATTTTATTGTATATATCTTTTTATGCTGTGTTTGATATTTTGCTGACCCTTGGTGCTCTTTTATATGTTCTCCGGCCTGCTTCATTAACTGGAGCATGGCCGTGGACAACCCCCTGAAGTCTTGCCTGCCCTGGCCTGGACACTCTCGTTCAAAGTTTTTCTGAGGAGGAGCTGAGACAACCTAACATTAAATCTTACAGGGAGACCATTATTGAGGTTGTTAACTTATGCAATGATAAGCGCTCCAGTAAAGTCTCCACCTTGGCATTTCAGGCTGGTCTCAGTGGGATCTTTAAGACTATCACTGATTTGTTCGTCGAGCTCTCTACTCAATCTGCCACCCCCTCTGCATTCAGAAATGAAAGGCGTGCTTCAGCCTCTGTTTCCCCCTCTGTGGAAAGATTGCCCGTAACTCGCATTGCTGAATTCGAAAGAACTATCATGGAAAAAAATAAATTGATACAAACCCTTGAAGATAAATTCATTAAAGAGTCCTCAGAATTAAATAATATCATTAAGCAAAATAACCTCGATATGCACTCATTGCGCTCAACAGTCAAAGACCTTGAAATCGACTCTGCATATCATCGAGGTGTGTCTGATGAAAAGGGAAAGACTATCACTCTACTCACAGAAACCTTCACCACTATATCGGATAAAACCCACGATTTAATAAAGGAGATTAAGGATGCTCCGGCTCCTACCCCTATTTCAACCCCTTCTTATGCAGCTATTGCGTCCAGACCTCCCTCTGGCTCTGCGGGGCCAAAACCTATTCCAAGAAACTTTACTATTTTAGTTAAACCAAAAAAAGAGGCTGACTCCAATCTGACTAGATCCAGGGTCCAGACATCTCTGGGTAATTCAAACCTGAAAATTAAAAATATTAGAGGCATTGGGGGGGGGGGGGCGTTGCTATCGAAGTCGACTCGACTGATGAGCTGACTGCCCTCGAGACCTGCCTCAATGGAAGGGAGGACTTCTCTCACGAACACGACATCTCCCGACCATCCAGGCGGAAGCCCAGGATTATTCTGCTAAATACTGACAAGTCGATAAAGGAGGAAGATATAGTACCAAGTCTCCTCATAAAAAATGATTTATTAATTAAAGAAGAATTATTAAAAATTGAATTCAAAATTAATTCTAACCGGGGCAACCACTGGGTGGTCACGGTTGATCCATCTATATTTCACCCCCTCATGAACATTGGTTACCTGTATTTAGGCTGGCAGAGAGTCAGAATCGACGAATTTCGTAGTGTGAGACAGTGTACTGGATGCGGCCAGTTTGGCCACTCGAAATCCAAATGTAGTAATCCCCCGAGATGTCTCACTTGTGGAGAAAATCATGAGCAAAATAAATGTACTACGCCAAAAAAATGTATTAACTGTGTCGCATCCAATAATAATTATAGAACTAGGTACAATATCGATCATGATTGCAGAGACAAAAAGTGCCCCAACCTAAAAAGGCAACAGAACATCATGGCCGCCAACACTGATTATGGTGCAGAGTGATGTACAAAATCAAAATTTTGCAAATTAACGTCAACCATTCACTTTCGGCCCACAGCCTTGCCTTGGCCACTGCTGCACAACTAAATTATGACTATATATGCATTCAAGATCCCCATAAAACCAAAAATAAAATATTATCTCCTCCCTCGCATGGTTCTCAAATATCATCAATATCAAATAACTGTTGTATAATTTCATTAAATAAACTTAATCCATTAATTTTAAAGTTTAAATCTAATAATACTGTTTTTGCGGAAGTTCATTTCGATGCTGGCTCGCTTGTCCTCGGCTGCTTCTATTTCCCTCCTCACGATAACATCGACCATCTTTTTGAGGAGGTTGATCATCTGGATTTTTCCAAGAATAGACTCCTCATATTGGGGGACTTCAATTCGAGGTCCCCCATATGGGGCTACAGCTTCGAGGATATCAGGGGCCGGCGCGTCTTGGACTTCTGCAGTACCCATGACCTTAATATTCTCAATATCCCGGACTTTGGGCCAACCTTTTTATCCCATTCGGGCAAGGGTTGGCCCGATCTCTCCTTATCCTCTTATAGTTTAACTGACCTAGTTAGTTCTTGGCAAATTTTAAATCTTGAACCTGCAGTGACCATAGGTATGTGTCTGTGGTGCTCGACTCTAATTCAATAGCCCCTACCGGGTTCTTTCTCAGGACAAAGTTTGGCCTGGGGAGGTTCCCGGGTAAATTCCGATCTGTTTATAAACAATTAAATACTTTGGCACAATTAATTTCGTCCCCCAGTGATATTGATAACTATTTCCAATTATTAACTTCTGAAACCCAAAAAATAGCTCTTAAAACCTTAAAAAAAACTCCTAAAAACACCAAATCTAAGATTCACTGGTGGACTCCCAAATTATCCTCCTCGCGTAATAGAATCACTGCTCTCTATAAAAAATTTAAATCTCTTAAAAATAATTCTGATTCTTCCCCTGACGAGATCCGGGCCGCACATCTAAAATATAAAAATAACAGAGCGCAATATAAATTAGATTTAATAACAGCCAAAACTAACTCCTGGAAAACCACATGTACAAAAACAACCGATACTTATGGAAAAATATTTAAATTTACTTTTCGTAACTCTAAAACCTCCCCCATTACTAACATTTTTTTTCCCGATAGTCCTAACCTTGATTTTTCTGACAAAATAAATATTCTAATGACTCACTTTTTTGGTGATGTAACTGCAATTAATAGTAAAGTTTCAGTCCCCCATACCTATTTTAATTCCAATATTCATCTAACCCATAGGGAACTTGATCTTACCTTCTCAATCTTAAAATCTGGAAAGGCACCCGGCCCGGATCTCATTGACTATAATATATGGACTTTTATTTACCTGAATTATCCCTCCCTTCTGCTCTCTCCGATCGAAAAAATCCTACAACACAGTTACTTTCCTAGGTGCCTCAGGAGTGGTGGGGTCCGCTTCATAGGCAAGCCTGGAAGGGACCCCTCCTCCTGCGGTGCCTATCGTCCTATCTGCCTGCTCCCCACACTCGGAAAAATTATAGAAAGGGTCTTCACCAGGAGATTAGTCTCCTGGTTGGAGACCCATAACAATATTCATCCACTCCAGTATGGATTTAGAGAGCAGCGATCTTGCGAGGAGGCCGTTATTTCAATAGTAAATAAACTTGAATCTCATTCGGGCTTACATCACTCTGCCCTCACTGCCATCGACATCAAGTCCGCCTTTGACAATATGAATTGGCTCTCTCTAGGGAACGCTATGACATTAATGAATTTACCACCATACTTAATTAATTTTATAAATACTTACCTCCAGGACCGAACAATTTCATTTATTGATACTAACTCTACTACAACTCGTGTACTAACTAAAGGCTGCCCTCAAGGTTCGGTCCTGGCTCCTACTCTATGGAATATTTATTTTAATATCTTATTAACACTTAATTCTTCTGATCTCTATGTCCAGGCCTTCGCGGACGATCTCGTGATTATTACCACGGGATCTACCCGAAGGATCCTGGAAAACAATACTAACACAGCTCTTGATATAATAGCCAATAAACTAGATGAACTTAAATTGACTGTTTCCCTGGAGAAGTGCCAATCGACAGTATTTTCAAAGAAACAAAAATTGAAACGTAACCCAATCTTTAGACTGAGAAATCAAACAATTAAAATTACAGATTCAATTAAATTTCTTGGAATACATATTGATAGTGGGCTCACGTGGAGTCAACATATACTGTCACTCGTGGGGAGGTGCCATGATATTGGTGGCACTCTCTCCAGGGTGGCAGGAGGGGGTTGGGGCGTCAAGCCCCAGCTCCTAAAAATCTGGTATCTTACGGTTATAGAAAAAATTATTACTTATGGGGCTGGGGTTTGGGGTGGAAACCTTAAAAAAGCACAAATCGATAGGCTCAAGTCTATCCAACGACCTTTTCTACTTAAAATTACCAGAGCCTATCGAACCACCCCTACTGACGCCCTAAATGCTATTACTGGCATTCCTCCTCTCCACGTGACCCTACTCAAACTTCATAATATTTTCAGTGTTTGGAAAAGGCGGACCCCTGACCCTTTACTGCTGGGGCTGTCAACTAATAATTTAGATAGTAATATTAGATTAATACCGATACCCCCAGATCAACTAACACTTGATTTCCCCTCCATCATTGACAATTCTGATTTCGAGGTGTACACTGATGGCTCCGGTATTGATGGCAATATCGGGGCCTCGGTGTGCATCTTCGATAACAAAAAACTAACCACTGTCTTTTGTTATAAACTTAACCCTTCTAACACTGTTTTCCAATCTGAACTAACAGCTATTTACAAAGCTATCCAATGGTCATCCTCTCATAGTAAAAAAATTAACATTTATACTGACAGCCTCAGCTCTATTCAGGCCTTGAAATCAAATAAAATAAAATCAAACTACATTAATACTATAAAATCTTTTATTTTTCAGCAACATAACTTTGGCCTGAGTTGGGTCAGGGCCCATAATGATCTCCTTGGCAATGAGGTGGCGGACCACTTTGCGAAGTTGGGGACCGTCGCCGGTGAGCCACTGGATATCCCAGCCCCTTTATCTTACATTAAAAAAACTTTCAATAAACAAATGAATATAAATTGGCAAGATTATTATTCAAAATCTGAAAAGGGGCTAAGACCGAGGGAGTATCTCCCCTCGGTCTCTACCAGTCGTCTCATCGGCGACAAATTTGTCATCTGGTTTATAACTGGCCATGGCCCGTTTGTCGCTTATCTTCACCGCTTTAAGATCAAGGTCTCTAATTTGTGTACCTGCGGTGAGGTGGGCGACGCGGACCATTACCTCTTCAGCTGCCCATCCACTTCCCCTTGGCACCTAGTCAAACCAACTACCCAGAATAAACCAATTTGGCTACAAAATGTTATTAACAATCCAATTTCTTTGTACAGGGTCAGGAGGTGTATGGGATTTGCTGGGGAGGTTGCCAATACCTAGTTCTCTGCGTCACTGCCTCTCTGTCATGCTTGGATATGTCATTCTGTAAATTTTAGCCTATATCTTTTTATCTATATCTTCCTTAAGATTTTATAGTTCTTATACTGTCATCTTCACCTTTTTAATTGTTCTTAATGTTGTTCTTAATCTTTCAGCTTTTAAATCTCACCTGCATCTTTTCATTTTCATTTTGTTCTCGGGAGTCCTCCTGGTGGGTCCCGGTGCTGGATGGATCCTGGATTCTAACCCTTTAGTTCCTGAGTTATTCATTTTATAAAAGGGGGAGAGGAAAAAAAAAATACTCCCATTCTCTAATCTAGTTGCAGAGACCAAGCCTGCTGATGGATTCTTCTGGGGCGCTGAACTTTTATTTAATAAATAATTGTAAACTAATATGTCTTTTATCACTTTTATACTTCTTATCACTTTTATTTGTGAGGCCAGGATCTGCTCTCCCATTGCTGTTTGCTCGACCTTTGGTGTATTTTAAACTCTAGTTCTTAAATTTTAATTATTTCCCTTTTAAATTCAGAATTTTAAACTATGGGTTTTAAATTTTGTCTAGACTATTAATTCCCTTTTAAGAAATACTTTTCCAGCTCCTCCCCTCATATATAGGGCGCAGACTAGGGCGGTGAGTAGTGGTCTACGTCTTCTCGACGCAATTTTTTATTTATACATAGACGCCGCACACCACAACAGGTATTTTTCGTTTTTTTGTAAATTGTAATATTTTTCTTTCTAAGTTCTTATCTTGTGACTTTGTCCACTTTCCCTGTGCTCGAGCACACCACAACTCGAGCACACCACAACAAGAAACGAAAAAAGGAAAATGGGAGAAAAGAGGAGATGTAAGCACCCGAGTGGTTATAGAGAGTTTTCGAAGTTTTTAAATTTTTCTGTTTGTGGACTTGTAAATTTTTAGACGGTTGACTCCACTAGACTTAATATACTTGCAACTTGAAGACTTTTAAATTTTTAAATTTTCTCTCACTTATTTTAATAAAAGAAAACTTGTATTTTTATGCTATATTCGCGCACACCACAACGAGATGATGGAAAAAAGAAAAAGGAGGAGTGAAGAAAAGGAAGAAAAAGGAAAGGGAGAAAAGATGGACAGGAGAAGTTAAGTAAACCAAAAGGAAGGTTTTGGAAACCAACTTACCTCTACTTTGTACAGAATTCTCCCAGGGTCCTCCACGTGCGCCCACCTGGTTTGTTCGGATGGACTCTCGTCATCCTGCCCTGTTGGCAGTCTCCTCATCTTTTTGTTTGTTCCTTGTGTGTGCACAAGTTGAGAATTTTTGTTTGGCCCCTGAGTGGCTTTTGATCTGTAAACTCACCTTTTTAGAATTTTAAATAAATGTTCGTCCGTGCGCGCCCATGTTGAAGGTAAGTGGCTCCCCTCCTATTGGATGGTCTGCCCGGTTCCTCAAATCTCGTGCTGGTGGAAGTCCCCCGCGAATCAAATCCCCGCCCACCGCACCAAGCTGTCAGGCGAGCTGGGGGAGCGCGGGTCTCCAATCCACACATCAGTAATAATAAAGGGATTCAGCGTACGATTTAGTCACATGACTTAATTGATTGGCGTATTCTCTGACTTCAAATTAATTGAATAATTTAAGTCAAAATACAAAAGCTAGTCTCCAAAATCGGTGTATGGAACCACGTCGGCTCATCGCATACTAGTTTTCACAGTTTTCATAACACTGCATCACATTGTATCATTCATATGCTACTTTTCTCACGATTTAGCTGTCTCATATTTCATGATACACTTCGAATTTGTTATTTAAGTATGAGTGATAATGAGCTACATTTTAAAGGTACTCAATTGTTATTAAGGGACAACTATTTGTGACCCTTTGCATATTTAAGACCAGCGTTAAAATTTATACAGCATATGAAAATGTTACGCTTTAATTTTAAATATTTCATTTGATACGACGGTTTTTCTACTTGTTCCTTTGTTTTAAACAGGAATGTATTTTTCACGATCAGCCTCACCAATTTTAGGAGCTGGATAACACAGTTATCTCCAACTTGCGACACGGCGCGAGCTGATTTGTGTCCCACACGAATGGTTAAAAATAAGAAAAATCATGTTTTCATTGAAGTTAATGACAGGATAGCGAGAGCAAATTTGAGGAAATGTAACATTTTCCTTACCGTGTCCACTTAGAGAAATGTTATTGTTTAAAAATTTCAGTGAAAACACGTGGCATGAAAAAAATATTGTTTTCAGTGACTCAACGTGCCCATCAATTTAGGGATCAGGGTGCTGGCTTCTGGATAGAAAGGTTCCTGGTTCAAATCTGGAGTTAGACATGGATGTTTGTCCGTCCTGAATGAATGTGTGGCCTCACTTTTTAACCTTCCTGGGATTGTCTCGGAAGAGGTGTCTCGTCATTGGCAAATCTTGGAGGGTTAACAGATTGAGCCTAGAATGTAAGGTAACAATATGAAATGTAACGTGACTTCACCCCTCCTTTGGTGCACCAGGCAAACGCAAAGTGATTCAAAAATCCGCCCTTGTAAGTGCTATGATGGAAATGTTCAATTAATTATTGGACATTGACAAAATTTATACAATGTAATACGTGCGCTCTATAAGCCCTGTAATTTTGAGATTGTTAAATGGGCGCCTCATATAAGCCCACTTTTAACTCTACTTTTGGTGTCTTGTATGAGCCATTTTTATACTTTGGGCGCCTATTATAAGCCTTTCTTCTTCTGAGTCGTTCGGTCCTCTAAATCTGGTCGGTTCAGCCTCGGAGTCGAGCACCTTACTTTGTTCTTGCTCGACTCCGGGCTGTTTTTGTGTCCTTTTGTGGTGTGTTTTAGTGTTTTTGGGCCTTGTTTGCCCCTTGTAATTTGCTTTAGAAATAATAAATCTGTCTAGGGGGTCGGGTATCCCTTGTCCCTCTTTCATGTGCAGCGGGGGTCCTTTTCTCCCTCCTCCTACCAAAAGCTCTAAACCTTTAGGTGAGTTAGGAGGAGGTGAGTCTGTAATGTAATACGTGGGTAGTTGAATTAACGTCGCACTGGAGCAACACTAAGTGGTATTCGCGACGGTCCAGGATAAACCCCGAAGGGAAAGATCTAAAGACAACACCCCGTCATTTTTTCGTCATCACGATCAGATGACGAAAACAACACCTGAGCTTGCATCCCACTCTCCAAACTTCCATATCACGCAAGCGATATGGAAGTTAATTTAAGGCCACGACAGATTTAATGTGCACCAGCCCCACGTACATGACGGTTTTTTGGTTGGATCGAGTTTCGAACTCGCAACCCTACGTTGGTAATCCACTACTCTTCCAACATAGTAACAGGTCACTGTGGTAAGAACGTAATAGAAATAAAAGTAATAGATAAATGATATGTGTGTGTTGACTTTTTACGGATAATTAAAAATAATTTATTCGTATGGAAGAAATTGATATTCATGCGGCGTCAATATGTTCTTCCAAAACTGGAAAGTGGTTCGATCAAGGGTCTGAGTTCGAGACCGCTGGGGTAACCCCATCACGTTACTCCCCGTGTCTTCATTTCCGATCGCGAACGGTGCCGCAGGATACCGGAAGTACGCAACGTCGGCCAAGGCAATAAGAAATCAAGACGCTGGAGTAGGAGGGGAAAGTGGAATGAACAAATAAAATAAGCCATTTCGATTTCCGGACTCGAGGCCGGATATTTACTCTCCTGGACGCTGGGTGTGTAATTCGACCCTTTTCACTGCGGTAACGATTCTGAACAAGCAGTGATTCTGAACAGCCGAAAGAAAATATTTCTCCAAGAATCTGAAGTCAATTGTTACTTATCATGACGCGTAGATAGCTGGATCATTTGAAGGAAATTATGTGTCAGTTAATTGGGGATAACAACTTATTAAAAAAACCCGACAAATTAAAGGCAGGTAGATAGTTAATTAACGTTGCACTGGAGCAACACAACGAACTATTGGCGACGGTCCGGGATAAATCCCGAAGGGAATGATCAAGGACAACGCCTAGTAATTTTGAACCAAGGTCAGATGACGCGGTCAACACCTCAGCTGGCACCCCACTTCCACACCATGCCAATGTTAGGACATTTGAGGTCACGATGATAATTTTTTATCTTGGTTCTTTTAATTGATCTTTTTCTTTTAATTTTGATCCAATTGAAATACCATTTTAGCTATAAGACAGAAAAAAAATTTAACGCTAATTTAATGTGTGCTCCATCATATAGGGTTGGTTTTAGGGGTTATGGCACAAGGGCCATAAGTGGCCAAAACTGCGCCAAAAAAAGACGGATATTGTCGTATCTGGTTCTATTTAATGGGTTATCAGCAAATCTCAGGCAATGCAGACAGCACAAACATTTATTATATAACAAAATATTTACAATTTACCAAGGAGCGTCCTACACGACCACTCCATGACCATATCATCCCAATATCTGCTTGTTCGATCGTAACACACTCTGACGGTGCTTTTAGCGCCATCTGTAGGGTGATTGAATCCCTAATACGACATCTCCCCCGCAAGATATGGGTCTGGGGTTTTCTCAAAACATAAACACAAATCTGAATTTAAATATTATGGACTCAATCACCTAAATATTATTACACCATATCAACAGTAAAGAAAAATGCAAAATAAAAATATATATACATATAAGAATAATAATGCTAATAAAATACGAAAGCATATAATAACAGACATTATGCTTAAAGTCACAATAATAAATTTGTCACTACTTCTCTTCAGAAAATAGTCTGGATAATGCATCAGCATGAGGCATTTTGACTCCTGGACAATGTTTTATTGTTAAGTTATATCTTTGAAGAGCAAAAACCCACCGCTGTAGTCGTGAAGATTGTGGAGCACATTTTGTAAGGTATGACAAAGGGTTGTGATCAGTGTACAGTTCTATTTTGGACCCGAAAACTAGAGTTTCAAACTCCACACAATAGCGTACGCTTCTCTCTCTATTGTAGACCAAGCTTGTTGAGTTTTATTCAACTTCTGGCTCACATATGCAATAGGTCGGAGTAATCCTTCGATTCCTTGGGACAGACAAGCGGCGATACCATACTGGGATGCATCACTGTGTATTATGAACGGTTCACTCATAACTGGAGTGTGCAAAGCTGGAGCTTTCATTAGAGCAGATTTCAGTTTGTTGAAGGCAACTTCGTGTATATCCAGCCAAGGTAAATTTTCAGGAATCCTCTTTTTTGTTAACTCTGTAAGAGGTAAGGCAATCTCTGCATAGCAAGGTTCCCGATAATAATTGCACAATCCAAGCATGCTTCTAAGTTGTTTCTTGGTCTCAGGTACAGGTATTTGAGCAATTGCTTTTATTTTGTCTGGATCTGCTTGATGCCTTCCAGATCCGATAACATGACCTAAATATTTGATTTCAGGTCTTGCAAATGTACATTTGTGTAAATTCACAGTAAACTGTAGTTCTTCTAATTTTGAAAGAATAAGATCCAAGTGTTTTAGATGATCACTCATGTTGTTAGAAAATATAGCTATGTCGTCAATATATGCACGACTAAAATCTCTATGGTGCTAACGCTTTGTTCATTTCTCGTTGAAAAGTCGCAGCAGCATTTCTCAAACCAAATGGCATTACTTTGAATCTATACTGTGCTCTGTGAGTCTTGAAAGAAGTAAAATCACGACATTTTTCTTCCATTGGGATAGCCCAATATCCCTTCAACAAGTCAAGTGTAGAAATAACATTTGCTTTCCCTATGCTGCGAAGTAATTGAATGGCATCTTCCATAGGAAAATCATCAGCCTTGGTGACAGCATTGAGGGATCGATAATCAACACATAAACGCATGCCTCCATCCTTTTTGTTTACACACACAACAGGATGAGCGATTTCTGCAGAACTTTCTTCTATTAAGTCCAATTCAAGTAGCTCTTCAATTTGGGTATCTACTTGTGATTTCAAAGATTCTGGTATCCTATAAACATATGGTTTTGTCCTTTCTTTGCCTTCCTCAAGTCTTATTTTGTGTTCACCAACTTGTGCAACTTTCAATTTTCCACTAAATAAATCTTTATGCTTCTGTAATATCTGAATCAGTTGACTTCTTTCTTTCTCATGTAAATCGTATAAATTTATTTTCCAAATTTTATCAGACAGTTCTTGTTGATATACAGTTAGTTCTAGGAGAGGCATGAATTTCACCAAATTCTTCATCATCTTCAAAAACAATACCAACTGCATTCATTCTTGGGTAATATCTCCTTATCTTATTTACGTGGCAGTGTCGTACTTTTCCTTCAGGAAGTTTCACTTTGTAAGAATGTGGCGATGGATGCTCGACTATCTCCCCAGGTCCGGTCCATCGTGCATACAACTTGTTGGAAGAATCTGGAATTAGTAAGTAAACCTGCTCTCCTAATTTAAATTCTTTGGATCTTGTGCGGCGATTAAAATAATCCGTGTAGGCTTGTTGTTTTCCCGATGCGATAAGTAAGGCTTGGTCGGTTGCTCGTTCGAGATTTATTTTGAGTTCCTGGAGATAATCTACGACTGATTTGTCCATATTCAAAGGTATAGGAATTTCTCCACACCAGCTAGATTTCAACACACTCAGAGGACCTCTTGCTTCTCGGCCATACATCAACTTGAATGGAGATACTCCGGTAGTACAGTTAGGAACTTCTCTATAAGCAAATAACAGAAACGGAATGTATTTATCCCAATTACTAGGATCTGTTCGGATAACATGATGAAGTGCATTTTTAAGAACTTGATTATATCTTTCTACAAGTCCATTACTGGCTGCATATCCTGGTACTGAAAATCTAGGAGAGGATCCTAAGCGATTCATGAATTCTTGAGTAAGTTTCGATATAAAGTTCGTACCTTGATCACTTGCTATAGTATTTGGTATTCCAGTTCTCATGAAAATTTCCAACAGTGCGTCACATGTCGCCTTAGCAGTTAAGGAACGCAAAGGAATTGCTTCCGGCCAGCGAGAATGTTGATCAACTAAACATAACACATATTTATGACGACGAGCTGAGGGAGGTTCAATAGGGCCTATAATGTCCACATTAACACATTCAAATGGTAATTCCGGTCTGAGAACAGGAGTAATGGGAATTTTATCAATCATTTTCTCTGGGCTTCGGAGTTGGCATTCTTTACATGTTTTACAAAATTCGGCGATTTCACTAGTCATGTAAGGCCAATAAAAACTATATCGTATTCTTTCATTCGTCTTTTTCATTCCCATGTGACTTCCAAAAACAGATTCATGAGCTAATTTTAAAACTTGAGCTCTTCTCTTTTGCGGTAAAACCAGTTGCTGAACGGTCTCTCCTAATATTTTATCTTTGTGGAATATTAATCCATCGATAAAAAAGAAGTTTCCCTTTCGAAGTGATAAATTTTTTCTTATTTCTTTTAACGTATCACAACTGTTTTGTTCTTCACGAAGTCGAAAGCTTTCACTTTTGCACGATAGTATTCCGCTTTCTGGTGATTCTTGTTCTGATTCATCATTTCCGGTTTCAGCGCAGACTAAATAGTCCTTTTCTTTCACTGGAAAAACACAATCCAATCTGTTACATTTAGGAATACATGTTTCTTTTCCATCTTCTGTTGAGCATTTTAGTAATTCATAAATATTTGGGGGTATAATGCACTGACCATGAACTTTGTCCGTTACTGCTGCAAGTATTTCAATCGGACGGCAAAGTCTATTTTCATCTTCGTTTTTTAATGAAACTTGGAATTTTGCTAATCCAGCTTCAATTTTTTCTCCGAAAGCACTAGTTAAAATTATTTTTCCCTTTTCAGTTTTTGATTCGGAAATAAAATTTGAATTGAAAACTGGGATTTGAGCTCCAGAATCGATCAGGCTTTTCAGTTCTCGATTATCTACGAGAATGTTTACATATTGAAGAGAGTTCATAGGAACATTTATTTTTTCTTTCACCAGATGCTCCGATCGTATTTCAGCAGTTAATATTTCATCTTCTGGTTTCTTTTCTTTCTTGCTAATATTTGTTGATCTGCTGTATCTTTTAGGACAATCTCTTGCGAAGTGCGATAAACCACATATGTAGCATTCCCTTGAAGTTGTATTTCTAGTGCTTTGGTAATCTTCTCTCGTCTTGAATCGATGTTCTCTGATGTGAGGGGGTGCATATTTCCGGTCTATGGAATTTTTCGTTTCTTCTCTGTTGTAATTAAAATTCTGATGTTTGAACGTATTCGTTTGATTCTCCTTCCAAAATGTTTCCTTCACTTTTTTGTTTACGCAATTTCGAACGTTTTCGTAATCATCTAGTTTATTTGCAATTTCTTCTGGTATTTTGAATCGAGACCATTCGTCGATGAAATGATCACGGATTTCCGATGGCACTTTACGCTTAATCTGACCAGTAATAATTAAATCAGACAGTTCTTCAAAAGTCTTTACATCCAGTCCTCTTATCCATTCTTGATAATAATTTTTAAGTTCATAGGCGAAGTCACACCACGTAATTTCGGGTTTCTTGTAGTGTTTCGTAAACAATTGGTGGAACCTTTCAGGAGTAAATTTATATCTTTTTAGTAAGAGTTCTTTCACTTTTTCATAATCATCCGTCACTTCTTCGTTTTCTCTGGCAATTATTTGCGCAACGTCATAGGGTAGGAATCCTATTAGGTATGACACCCAATTTTCTTTCTTGATTTCCGTTCGTTTCACTTGACGCTCGAAGAGAACTAAGTAGAGGCTTATATCATTAGTTTTGGGATCAAACTTCTGTAAAATACTTTGCAAGTCAAACCTCGGCTTCATGTTTACATCAGTTTGTTGAATTTCAGACCCATTCTTCAATCTTTCGTTTTCTAGACGCATCTTCTGCAACTCGAATTCCATTTCTTCTTTCCTTCGTCTTTCTTCAACTTCTAATTCTTCTTTCCTTCGTCTTTCTTCAACTTCTAATTCTTCTTTCCTTCGTCTTTCTTCAACTTCTTCTTTCCTTCGTCTTTCTTCAACTTCTTCTTTTCTCCTTCTTTCTTCTATAATAGTATTTAAGAGTTCCTTCACGAACGGTTCATCATAGTTTTTATTTTCGGTTATAACTTTCTTTAGCTCAATTACAACCATGTTTTCGGTATTCAATATCCCCATTTCGGTAGCAACAGTCTTTAGAACTTCCTTTCTTGCTTTCGCCAAGAACGCCATAATGGGATCACGAGACAAAACTGTTCGATTTAAAACGAAAGTTCCACAATAAAGTTCCGAAAATCAAATTCAAAATTCACTTTGAAGCATTTCAACAAAAATCTTTACACCATTCTTCAATGTTCTTCAAAAGTAGTATTTAGCAGGAAACAAATATAAAAGTTCACAACGAGGAGCAGGACTCACCATGAAAACGAAAGCATATTTCCTCATTAAAATCCTGTCGACTGCGCCAATGTCGTATCTGGTTCTATTTAATGGGTTATCAGCAAATCTCAGGCAATGCAGACAGCACAAACATTTATTATATAACAAAATATTTACAATTTACCAAGGAGCGTCCTACACGACCACTCCATGACCATATCATCCGAATATCTGCTTGTTCGATCGTAACACACTCTGACGGTGCTTTTAGCGCCATCTGTAGGGTGATTGAATCCCTAATACGACAGATATCTTAAGTGGATACATACAACATTTTTCTGACAGAAGCATCCCGGGTGAGTTACAAAAGAATCTGCGCCGCCAACAACCTCGCACTGTCATGTAGGGGATTGGATTTGGATAACACTTCCCTTTGGGACTTCGTTTGAAAGCATTTTCTAGGTTTTTAAGGAGTCGGGGATCTTTTATGATTTCGGAATATTATTTTTTCGTTTTGAATCGTTTATTGAATTTCCTGTCACTTTTTAATTTAAAAAATTACTTTTTATCGGATTAAGCTTTAAATTTGCAAAAAATAAAACCAGATAATCGAATTAAAAACTTACAAGATCTCATTTTGGCAATGTTCAAGAGAATCTCTATTTTTCTACCATTGAAAGTAATTTTGTGATGGGGAGGAGTTACTTGTACAGGTATTGTTTGCATATTTTTCTTCTGAGGTTTTATAGAACATTTTATACAGAAAACACAAAATTCTAGTTTGTGAATTGAAATACAATTAATGGTTCTTTGCACTCCATACTAAGGGTATCTTTAGTGGGGGTAGGAAAGGAGTGAATACATTCTATTTTAAGAATTAACTTCGCACGCATGATTCACCGAAAATTTCATTCATAAAATTACCAATAGGAAATAAAGAAAAGATATTGCTATGCTGATTTTATTGAATATATTGTGTTATTTTAACCATTGAATATTTAATAGCCGACTTATGTTTTTAACATCCCATATTTGGTTTCTAAGTAAATCGAAGTTAATTCGTTGATATGGTTCTCAGCCGAAAGATTACAACATTGGTTCACAGAAACTATTTTGGTGTTTAGACATTTTGTGCATTTATTTGAAGGGGCATTCATTTTGTTTCAATTAGTGGTTCTCAATATAAAGAGCTGAGACACGGACATAATCCGAGTCTTGTTGGTTGATTCTTTATTTTCCTTCTTTTAGTAATTGTTTTATTCACTATTAATATAACATAAGGGACATTGGTAGCTAGATTAATTCATTAAGGAATGAATATTTCAACAGTAAAAGGTTAATAAATAACGAATGAATGGAAGTTTGATTTAATGGGCATTGAGTTTCTTACTCTATCTGAGTTAGGGTAACAGTGAGAGGTGATTCAGAAATATTTATTTTGTAAGTTAATTTTGATTGACCTTTATAGTGGCTTTTACGTTCCTACATTTTATTAAATTTAGAAACCATATTTCCACATTCACAGCTGAAAGGCGACATGTGAAAAACCTCTTAAATGATGGGTCTGATATTTCTGTGCTACAAGGCAATATCGTTATTTCATTCTCAGTCGAAATTGGAAGCAATGCTATTCAAAGGATTGTTAGTTAAAAAAGAAAGCAAATTTACTGTGGTCAGAGCAATGGATATCTAACTTTCCAACTTTTTTGCCATAGTTGTCAAGAAAATAATGATACAATGTGGTTGGAATATTTGTTTTGTTCTTCCCTTTTGATGAACTCGCAGTTCTCACTTTCATGTGAAAGTTAACAGAAAGTATACAGACAAAAAAATTAAAGCGTGCTAAAAAATCATCGCTCTAGCAACAGCCTCATCGAATTATTTTATTCTTGTTATTTAAACAGCTCTAATAAGAAGAAAAAATGGGTTTCTGTTAAATGTCCTATTCTGCCTTAGCAATCTGACAGTTTTGGTGATGGATTGAGATAACTGTTAAAAACACGTGATTGACCTTCTACAATTTTTTATGATGTCTGAAGAACATGAAAATACAAGACGCATATATCAAAGGTCTTCTTTTCATTTGACACAACTTTTAGAAAGAAATTAAGATCCACAATATAACAATTGCTCTCATCAGAGAACGGTTTATCTGTGCTGTGATAAAATGTTTGTTAAGTTTTTTGGGTATAAAGACTTAGGATATCACTCAACGTTGGAACAATCACATGAGATAAATACAGCTGTAGTATAGTTACATCCATAATTCTGTATAGTTCCGAGAGACCTAATCCATAAGAATAGATTAAATTTCTTGAAACTGGTGTAGTCCCAGAAAATTACAGCAGAACAAAAACAGTACTGATGTTTGCTTCGGCAGTCACCAAATTTCGAAATCTGTTAGGACCTTTGCACATAGACATACACATCACTATCTTTTTTTCCTTTTCCAAAAAATACTAGGTTAGAATTAAAGTAAATTTTAAACTAGTAGATAATATATGAATAGAGTTTACAGGAGGTGGAATTACTGATAACTATCAACTTTGTTTCTACAGTAGACCCTAGTTTGAGAAAGATGCATTGAAATCATTCCAAGATGCTTCAATATAAAGGGGTTTTTTGTATTGGAAATCTCATAATTGGGTACAATCATGTTGCTTTTTCCTTCTCTTTAATCGTAAATAAATCTGGTAATTGTACCCATTTGGAAGATCAGGATGGATTGCTAGAATAAGGCTGTCACTTTTGAAATCGATTCCACTGAAACTAGAATTCCCTTGCATTCTTAACATGACACCCATTTTCTATAAGCGTGACTTAATTGACATTTCTACTTGGTTTGTCTTGGAAGAGAATACAGAGTGTCACACAAGAAACTCCTTCGCCAGATATGATGGTTTTCTCGTGGTCAAAGTTGGTGAAAGCACTAATAGCTTATGAATGCCTTAAAATGATACGAAATCGGAACTTGATTACAGTATTGCTTAACAGAATACTTTGCAAGGTTATGAATTAGAGTGGTGGTGAATGACTTCACAGGACAGCAGACAATTAAATCTGAAGAACTAAAACTTGTTTTAAATGTTTTTCTTTTATATTTCTCATATATTGATTCTCCTATCGTTACACAATGTGGTCTTTTCCTAGATCCTCAAATTTATGCTGTCACATTATTTGTTACTTATTATATTAATACTTAAACATTATTCCTCTCTTAACCTCTTCTATTAGCATCTTAAAGGTCAAATCAGAATAAAAAGTGAAAGTATATTGAAAATCGGTAAAGCATTAATAGAAATTCAACATTTCGTAATGGGAAGCCGCCATCTTTGAAAACGTCATAATCGAAAAATATATCAATTGGTCATTATCCACACAGTCAAAAATGCTTAATAAGATTCCTACAAAGCATTTTTGAAAGGTTTCATGAAAATCGACCAATTATTATCGGAGATGTGAGCTGTTTAGTGATTGAGTGGCCGCCATCTTGGATGACTTGATATCTGGAAAACGTCCAAGATGGTGGATGTCCATCTATCAAAAAATTGCTAAAGGCGCCTTTTTATGCATTTCTGAAAACATTCTCCATATTTGAACAGAACAGCAACCAGATCCAGAACTCCAACAGAACAGCAACCAGATCCAGGAGGTATACAAAGTTTTCCACTTTTACTTCGGTTACTCTATGGAAGACAGTACCGATAATCAAAACGAGTCATTTTCTTGTTCCCCAATATGCTTAGCACGAAACAATTATTTTGCTCCAATTATGAACAGCATGCCAGTCAAGGGTAGACGAAGCAATGGACGTCTTGCGGACAGACCACTCTGCTGTAAACGGCGTCGAATGGTACGCGCAGACACTGGATGATGCGGTACAGACTGAATGTGCTGTGCTATGGTTCGTGATGTGGCTGAGCGATCCGTCACTGCCATACGCACAATATGCCTGTCATCACGTGAAGTGGTGCACTGAGGTAGATGCGATCGAATACGTCGGTCCGTCGTACCCTCCTGCATCCAACGATCACATATCCGCATTACAGTTGTTTGGTTTCGTCCAACACGACTACCGATTTCCCTGAAAGATAATCCACAATCTCGGTAGGCCACTATCCTTCCTCTGTCGAACTCGGATACTTGATCAAAAGATGATCGCTGTTTTCTACGAGGCATAATTGATCGTTTTTTTGAAAAAACCACAAGAAAAACACAATTGCCGTACTTGAAATCGTCGAAATCTCCAAGCCTTAAATAGCGCTTTGAAGTGGCGCCACAGGCGCGCGTGATGTGCGTCTGCGCTGAAATTCTAATCATTTGCATATCTCACCTCCGCTAATGCATGTTGTAAATTTCATATTATTTGCATGCTTCCTTCAGGGTGTTGCATTTACGGTGGCCAGCAGTGTAAAACGTTTTATTGTGAGAGGGATAAGTGCAACGCAATCTAGTGTGAACAAGATTATGTAACGCGTAGTCTCGACTTGAGATTGTACGCACTCTTATCTAAAATCAAACTAAGCTAATTACACTAGTTTATTTTCACTAGTCTAACTGAAGCGTTTCAAATTACATGAGATGGAAACGCAGTAACACTTAGCTAACTTTCCGGGATATTGTGCCGAAAGTGCACGTGGCTATTAATGACATAATTTGCAATTTATAATCCAAAATAAAAAAGAAAATTTCTGATTAAGACCAACTTAAATTAAATTTTAAATGAAATTTAACTGTGTCGTTTAACTTTTTTCTCTAAATTAAGTTAAGCCAATCACATTTTATCAGTCAATTAGCTAACTTCCCCAACATAAGGCTTCGATTGAGTAGTGAAAAAGAAAATATAGCTAAAAATTCTTCCACATAAGGAAACATTTCAGAAGTGAAAAATATTATGTTAAAAGCTGTTTGTTGCATAGATAACATCGGTTTTCTGCATTGGAAAAAGTTAGTGTATAACTGATTATTGATATGACTACAGGATCTATATGGAAGTCCTGATCTAGTGTTGAACTTATAAGCGCGTTCGGACTCATGAATTTGGCCTAGCTGTTAGCCACGCCTAAAGAAATAAACAACAGTATATAACTGTCTACAAAGCAAATTTATTACTACAAGTAATAAATGTTTGCTATATGAAATTTTAAAAATCATATGAAAATTATATTAAAAATTAAATCTTCGTTAACTGTAAAAAGAATTCATTTCACATTTTCTTTTGATTCGGTTTTTTCAATAGATAGTCACTTAAAACATTTTTACTAAAAAAAATTCGTATAAAAGTTTTCAAATTAGAATCACTTCCAAGTATATTTTACTACACTTTAATAAACCATAGGGGATCCGCGGTGGTTTAGGGAGGTTCCAAAGCTCAGCTGACATTCTGTCATCTGGAACACCATAAATTTATACTAATCTCAATTGAAATAATAAAATTATAACTAAATAATAACAGTTAATTACATTGAACAAATAAATAATACTTTGGGATTTACGGAAAGACAATATTTATATCAAAGACATTTCGGATATATATATATTATAATTTTTAATCAGATCGCGCCCCTTCTCGGGAAAAACAACAAAAAACGAAATAAAAATTTCATTTTCCCATTTAACGAGCGATTCTATTTAAAAACTCCAACTAATCATAGAAGTCAATTCAGAAATATGCTAAGCATATTTTATAAAGATAAGGAAAAGTTCAACACATGTTGAATCGTTAAACGAAATATGCTTAAGATTTCCAATCTTTCAGCCCCTGCAAAAGTTACTTTTTTCAGTTGTGAAGGTGCGACGTCATATTTTGATCTTCCTACACACAAAGCTTTTCTGTATCCACGATATCAAAATCAAGATGTTACCAGCAAAAACAAAATCAAAGAACCAACAAGCTACATACCTCTGCCGGGATAAAACCGCACACCCGTCAACAGTCCCATATTCGTCGGAGCCACCGACGACACCACGCACAACAGTAAAATCCTTATCCACAAAACAAACGAATGTCCACTTGGAAAAATTCACAAAACCCACGCCGGTTAATACCGGCGACAAGAAAGGGAATCCACGTGCCACCACCAGGACCTTGCCGCGAAACCCGACTTCTCTGTCCGCTACTTGAGTGTTAACTGTCGGAGGCACAGTGGAAGGTCGGTCTTTCTCTCCCCTTTCTGGTCGCCCCTCCTAAGCCTTAATTAACTAGTTTCTCCTCACGGCTTGCTCGCTCCCGTCTCCCCAGTCAATAAGTAAACAAAGAGACAAGATTCGAATCGAGGGGGGATGGGTCTCCGCCGCGTGACACCTGGTTGGTAGAATTGCCGAAGCGTGGACTGCGACGCACCTGTTGGATGGTTCTCTTTACACTGCCCGGACTCTAATGCCGACGTTTAGGGACGGTTGAAGAGGGGAGAAATTAAAGAGGCTCTTTGGCTTTTGTTGGTGGTCGTTGCTGTTGCGTCAGACGTCATCAAATGTTGAGGGGGTATTGAATGTGGATATCGAGTGGCTCCGACGAAACGACAGTCAATTTTCGAAAAGGTGTGGGGGCCGCAGCGGATTTGGTCACAACGCTCGCTACCTGCGAGTTGCAGGCGGGGCAGGTTCGTTTTCTCTCTGGGTGTATTTCTCTCTTCTGGGTCAGTAAAACTTTGTGTGTTATTACACACAAAGAAATTACTTGGCATTGTCTGTCTTGTGTTTGGCGCAGCATGGCCAAATTTTCCCTTGCGCCACAAAACCCAACCAACCATCGAAAAGGTGTGAAAACGTGAAAAGGTTACAAATTCTTATCTCACCCGGGGTGGATTCAGGCAAGAGTCGAAAATGGTCAACTGATTCCATACCACCTGGAGAATATAAATGTTTTCTCTTAATTGAAATAATTTTATACAAAGGAAGAGTTTAAGTGCTTCTGTATTACTTTTTTGGGAGGCTACCACCCGGGAAAAGGCAGTCGGCCTTGGGTCAGTTGATTTCTGAAGAGGTGTGAAAGCGTAACGGTATGAATGGCAATCGCCTTGGATGTTTTCTCGCCTATGAACTAGTTATCACTGATATCGCTTTCGGCACCGAATGATAAACCAGAATCCGTGGTAAAGACGCCGGTTGTAGAAGCGTCTTGTTTTCTTTACCACTAATGCGCTAGTTCAAAACTACGCGACTCGATTGCTAACTCGTGGGAGCCGAATCATAGTTTTCTCCTGTTGGGGCTAAGTGGTTGATTCAGGAAAGCAAGGCTGTGCAGAGGGATATCAAGGTACAACAGTGGCGTCACTAAGGTGGAAGTGAAGGGGCAGGGTTAATTAGGCCAATTACATGTGCTGAATCACAAAAGTGTATTTTCTCAATCTCTCCGAAGCATTCATAAATGTATCGCATATACATAAATATTTGAAATTAACCGTCTAAATTTAAGTATGAGGTCTAATTTGTCCTCGAGTAGCAAAAAAAGGACGTAGCCATTGAATCTACATTTTTTTTGGCTTTATTACTAATTACTGAAGGTGACAACACACAGGGAGCAGTGTCACAATTGAAGGTGTGCACCGTTGGAGACGTGTTCTTTCATAGTAAAGGTGTTAAATTACGGAACAAAATTCATCAGGCAGAAGTGAGAATAGGATTGAACTTATAATGAAGACAAATACCAAACCTAATTATGAGAATGGGGCAGTTTGAAGACGAGGCGTGTACTAAGATATGTCCTCAATAAATTAATAAGATGGATATAAATAAGAAAAATATCAAACTTAAAATCTCAAATCGGAAATTACAAAGAATAAATTAACGTTGTCAGTTTTCCACGAGACGATAACTTGATGTAATTACTATAAACCCACAGCATTTTTCTGAGATTAATAACATATTGATATAATCTCATGCATTGATGACAGTACGATATATCACTAAGAGCACATGATTCCTTATAAAGAATGCTGTTTAGAACAATTAATTTGTGACATGCTTAGAAACTAATTCAACAGGGAAAAGTTTGATATTAAATTTCCTTTTGAATGGAAACTCTTAATAAAGCTTTAATTTCCAAATCGTATCACACACAAACTCAAATCATGTTCGAGAGCACTGTTTTTTCTGGTTTCACTCTGTTCTGTTTATCTAGAGGTGTTTCAGGTTACTGCCCCGTTCTTTATGAGGCCAGAGAGGTTGCAAAGTTCTGTTTGATGTTTGCCGCCACACACAGAGCTCGCACCTATGGCAAAGCACGTCTGGAGGCGGGGCTTCCACAAGAATCCGAAGCAGTTCTTCCCACAACAGCACGACACGGACAATTTAAAGGCGTTTGAAATCCCACAATGCAAACTCAACCCATTTTTTAAACAGCAATGTCGAAACCACACACGCTGAGCTCACGGTAAAACGTATTGAAGATGGGAGTGGCGAGGTAAATGCTTAAGCAGAGTTTGCGAAAAGATGGACCTGGGCTTCATTGTTTGATGTTTTGGTAGTTTTGTCTCTCTCTTCGAAAACAGTTGTGTGGTCAATATCATATGGACTTCTGATGTCTCAAGCCTAAACTGTAATTTAATTATTTTAAGAAACAAATAAGAACCATCAATTAAGGTGACTTTCCTTTCTTTAAAAAGATAGTTCAATAAATAGTAGAGATGGGAGTATTCGAACACAAAAGTACTCGTGTACTCGACCCTTAAAAGTATTCGTAGTACTCAATTCTTTCCTAAGTATTCGGATACCAAAGTGCTCGAATACAAAATTACTCGTCAAAAATACCCATCCTAGGTACTCGAATACCAAAGTATTCATCCTAAGTAAGAGTGTCGCATTGCATGCATATCCATGTTGCTTGTTTATTTTAGTGCTATATTTCTAGTCTCCATTTTACTTTTTCCAATTATACATATCTTGGAAGTGAATGCGTATATTTATCGTTTAAATGTAATTTACTTTCTAAACGAAACAATGTCTAAAAATTCCTTCGATTA
Organism: Meta bourneti; assembly: GCA_933210815.1. NCBI lineage: Eukaryota > Metazoa > Arthropoda > Arachnida > Araneae > Tetragnathidae > Meta > Meta bourneti. Next base: position 57,987,056 of record OW119923.1, read on the forward strand.
AGAGATTGAATTAAGAGACCTTGGTCCCAGAACAAAAAAAGGAACACATAGTAGGGTTACTATTTTCAAGCAAAATGAGGAAATCGGCTGTGGCTGACATATCACCGATTTTAATGAAGATCAGTTTTTAAATAGGTCACATATAGTAATGAGAAACTGCAAAATATTAAGTTTCAGAAATCTAAATTTTATTAATTATTGACATTTAAAATTGAAGGTCACACAAAAATTTTGATTTTCTAGGACTAAAATTGACCTGTTTGCGACTCCATATTTTAATAAGTTATTGACACAAATTTAAAATTTTATATCGTTACATTCTTCAGAAATAGGTCTCTTAGGTAACGTTAGAATATAATTTAATAGCCGTCATTGCTGAATCTGAGAGATAGGCGAAAATAGAAATTTTACCAATTTGCTACAAATTTCAAAATTTTCTTTTTCACTTTTTTCCCATTATTCTTAATGAAGAGCTTTTCCAAACAAATAGCGTGGCGTAATTTGGTATTGTGTTTCTACTCCTTTATAAAGAAAAAAACATTTAAAAGTAAAATTATAAAAAAATACGATTTTTCAATTTTTTTTAAAACGCACAATTTTAAAACGCACACTGAGGGAAAGCTCCGAAAACATCAAAACTTTCAACATGAAAGAACAAGATGTCCATTATATGTCCTGAAATCTTTATAATTGTTATTTGATTATTTTTATCTCAGGAACATTTTTAACTAGATGTAAATTTTACTTTTTTTTTATCGCAGCTGATAATGAGTTATAAGCTTCGATAACATAAAAAATACGATATAAGAATGAAATAACTATTGTTATGGTACACGTGCAAAATTTTACATGAAATTTCTTTTCAAAATCTTTTTTTCTTTTTGTTTAATTCAAGGAGTGTTCCATCAGTGAAATAATTAGGTGAAAATTCATTTTGTTAAAGTCTCTGATTTGTTTTTCCTTTGGAAACGTAAGTATTAATTACTATTACTCGTGAATATCAAATACATTTAAGCATCAGTCAGGTAAACACTAATTTTGAGAGTAAAAAGGAATTTAAACATCGTTATTATACCCGAATCTCCCAAATGTACATAAGTCACGAATACGTGTTCCATATTTATCACAATCACTACTGAAATAAGTAAGGATTTCAAGAATTCGGCAACGATAAGAAAAATTTAAATTTAAGCAAATACAAAATTGAACAAGAGACCTTTATCAGATTGAAAGTGAATAAGCGATTGGAGTACAAGTTTTAAATGTTTAAGCTTTTTCAATTGTGATTTGATGTCCTGCTTTTATAATTTGCTTCAAAAGTTAAAAATAATTTGGTATTTCATTGTGATTTGGGGTTTCCTTGTTTTCATTTCAGTGTGCCATTTGAAACGATTAATATGTATAGAATGGAAATGAAATCTATGATTGGCAGTAATAAACATTGCCAGTTATGGCGATAGTATGGTAACCTGTCGTAGGCCTATCCGAATAGTCGAATTTACTTTCATTTGATTTTGTTTGCCAATTTTAAATGGAAAATCGTCATTTTATAATTTTCCTTTGCTGTTTGGAAGATGAAGGAAATAAAAGCCGACTTCCAAACTTCAGTAGTAGTTTTATAATACCTAGCATTGTATCTGGCATGAATTTCAACGATGCCTTTAAATTCCTTTAGCCCATTGAAACCTTTTTAATTCTATCAAAATCGACTATTTTTCATTTTTCGGTACTAATTTTTAGCTTACATATGTTTAAAATTGTTGTTTCCAAATAGACAAAAAGAAAATTCTTCATAGATTACAAAAATATGAAATATTGTTGTCTACGTTAAGAAGTTTTTGAGAAAGATCTTCATACTTGCATCATGAAGCGATTTCACAACTGCTCTTCAAATTTGAAAGTCCTCAAAATGCCTGAAACATCCAATATATTTAATATTGAGCAAAATATTTTGGATATCGTTATTTATGCATAAACTTAACCCCTGTAGTAAGTTTCATGAAAATCCGTCCCCCTACTGTCACAGGTTTTTTCCAATTTTTGCTCATTTCACATGGAATGACCCAGTAGTGATAGTCGAAACCGCAATATGATTCATAAAAAGGATGTAGGTGCCCTCATCTTTCATACCAAAAGAAAAGGGTTATAAATTAAATATACAATGGTAGTCTCTTGGAATAAATTTGCATTTCATTATTGTACTAGTCAATATCTAATTTGGATCAATTTCATATTGTGTTTTTATTATAATGCATCAATATATTAGACTAAAATAAATAAAACCTGTTTGACAAGATGACAATATCGAAAAGGGGTTTCCTTAAATTAATGATACAAAAATTATCGTCTGATTAAAAGGCGTCGAATTGTTGAAAATAACATATTTTGCTTTTAACAATTCAAAAGTCTACCTACCCCACCTGAGGCCAGTACATGGTTAAATTTTCCCGGACCTATAATCCGAACCAGTCCGTTATTGTCATATAAATAGTATTTTTTGCTTACTCTAAAAAACAAAGGGAACCCCAAACTGGAAATTCTACTTATGTAGAATTCTACTTATGTACTTAATGTAGTACATCTGGCATCATCATACATCAGCATTAATGCAAGTAGATAAAAATATTATTTGAGTCTCCAGTCGATAGAGACGAAACAAAAAGTTTTAATCGGTTGAAAAAAGATAACACTCCAATTTTACTTAAATCTAAAACCATAATCCTCTTAGTAGATACGTCAAAACAATTTTAATATTTTTGGCACGCTAAACTCTCGTTCAGTAGTGCAAAAGAAGATCCTTGAAATAGAATCCTGATGAGCCTCCTATAAAGCCATTTATAAACGAAATTGATCGTTATTTATAAAAAAGCTAAATTATGCCACTCCTAGAATACTATTTACGCTGTTGTCCCAAAGAATTAAGCCTAAGATTAATATAGTCATGAATATTTTACTAATCTATTATCGGATATCACGAAACTATGTATGATTGTCAAGGCAGTTTCTGAGAGAGAGGTATTAGTTGCTTGCCAACCTTCGAAACATTTGATTTTTCAAAAGTCGCCCGTGGCGAATACTTTTAAGTATTCTATTTTCAAATTAGATCCATACAAGGCCCACCACACGTCTGCACTCAGGGCACCAATACCAGTTTAGAACCGCCAGTACCAATTTAAATGATGGCCTCTGTACCCGTTTAGATGAAGGCCACAGTACTCGTTTAGATGAAAGCCAAAGTACCCGTTTAGATGAAGGCCAAAGTACCCGTTTAGATGAAGGCCAAAGTACCCGTTTAGATGAAGGCCAAAATACCCGTTTAGATGATAACCCCAAAGCTAGCTTAGATGAAGGCCCCACTACTCGTTTAGATGATGGCCACAGTACCCGTTTAAATGATGGCCACAGCACCCGTTTATATGATAGCCCCAGTACGTGTTTTAAGTAAAGGTCCCAGTACGTGTTTAAGTAAAGGTCCCAGTACTCATTTAGATGATGGCCCCAGTACCAATTTAAATGAAGACCCCTGTGCTCGTTTACATGATGTTGCCAGTACCCGTTTAGATCAAAAGGCTTCAGTACACGTTTAGGCGTAGCAATGTAACACAATGTAAGGACGGGCACTCAGGCCACAATTTGTCCATTTCAAACAATTTTTGTACTAAGAAAACGACATTAAAGAAATTGTTTTTATATAAGAGTATGTTTTATTCTAAAGTCAGAATCCTCTAAGTATTTCATTTGATACAATACAACTTCATTACGTAAGTCCGGAGCTATTAACTACGATTTCATGGTGTATACTGTACAATCTAAAAGAAATGGTCATAAAATAAAAACTAGAAAAAACAGTAACAATCGTCTAGGACAGTGGTCTCTAAACTTTTTCACTTGAGGGCCAGATTGAAAAATCATGGAAGTCAGGCGGGCCAACAACACACACCTATGTATGTTTCCGCGGGCCGGACACTGACCCTTCGCGGGCCGGGTTTGGCCCGCGGGCCGTAGTTTGGAGACCCCTGGTCTAGGAGGTAAAAATCTTGTCAAAACTTCTCTATAAAGATCTCTCCGGTTCAGAAAAAATAAGATATGTTCCACTGTCTCCTCTTTGGTTAAACAAACCCTTTGATTCATTTGATAATGAATTTTTTTCAGAAAACATGATATTGGCGAAATGATTTTTTATGACAAAAGTTCATCAATACACATTTATAAAAATAATTCCTTTTTTCTATCATATCTAAATATATGTTTCAGTGTTCTGATTTTCTTATTAAACTCGATGCTAATTTGTATTGACTGCTACTACTGCTGTCACAGAAATATCACGTAAATACGACGTACTCTTGCTTAGAGTATTGTCCCACGCCGATGGAAGGTCCCATGCATACGAGTGACATAAATTACATAAATGCACCCCTCCCAAACGACGAACAATGCCTGTTCTCCCCAACCTAGATTATTTAATAACCTCTTTATCAATCGACGTTCACTGACAGGTCCACCATCATGTGAAATATGACTCATGGCCACACGGACTTAGACCGTCATCATATAATTTTGTGATATTAGTACTGGGAAAGATAAGCACACTTTCATGACCCTGAATTCACTGGGGGAAATTTTTTTACGTCATCCTCAGTTACTTTCGAAAGAATATAGCTATGTTCTCCGAAAATAATTAACGGAACAAAAATACACAAAGAAATTAGAATTTTAATTACGATTACGCCTTATTATTGTTATTTTAAAGTTGTGACAATAATTTATTTTACAAGCTTTTTTTAATCTCAATTTAAAATACATAGGATTCGTAATCTTCAATATGAAATCATCCTCACGTCTTTCAAAAGGATCCCCAGGAAATTTCGTTGCTTGTTTTTTGAACACGAAATACATTAGTTTAAATAACGCTGGCCAACAATTTTAAACTTTTTATTCATGACAGTTGAAATAAGATTCTTCTCATTTTGGGGTGATGAATTCAAATGTCTATAAAAAATCACCTTTACATACAATTTTTGTTAATTAACAATTGCTATATTTCAAAGTAGTATGTACATACAATGCAATATTTACACACCTTGGAAATGGAAGTAAATGTCATATTTCATTAAATTCCAAGTTGAAGCTGAGCTTCAAATTGCCATTTATTGCAGCATTTACTTTTCTTCTTAGCTATCAAATTAGTTTTAAAAATTGTGAATACGATAATCCCATATCACTGCATGAGACAACAAAAATAGAGTAAAAATGTATAAATTCAAAATAAAATTTAGACACTTATACTTGTGTTCCAAAATCCTCACAAGTTCACAAATCTCGAACTTGTGAAGATTTTGAAAAAATTGAAAAAAATCAGATAATAAATTTTGTTGTTCCTTTTCAACTTTTTTGTGGCTCTTCCTCTGTTTAAATTTGCGACCGTTGTTTTTCTCGTTCTTCATCAAGTTTTGTTCACACACTAGATAAGTTTAAAATGTCTAACTTGAATTCTAGATTCAGCTAAGTTGTCAGCTATGTTTGGATTTTCTTTTTCAATAACTATGTTGCATTGCTATTGTAAACTGGCATTAATTAAACAAATGTTCTTTATTCATTAACATTTTATCTGTTAACAAGTGAAACATATTATTAAGCAAAAAAACATAGTTCTGAGAAAAAAACGAAGGGGAAAAATTCTACTCCCTAAGTGTTTCTCAAGAAGAAATCTAACATTCATGTAAAAAAAATGGCTTGGACTTAACCAGTCTAAAGATCCTCACATTCTGGTCTACAAAAAGCTGACACCCATCTTGAAACTTGACTTGGTGTGTTTCACTTATAAGCCGACAATTTATTCTATATAGTCAACCAAATATTCTGGTATAGTAAACCAAACTTTTCAGAAACCATTAATTTAGGGATTGTTAAGTTTACTATGTATGTTTGTAGAAAGTACGCACACTTAAAGAGCCCTCATTTAAAATGTCCGGACACTCGATTAAAAAGCAAGAAAATCAGTAAAAGACCAAGATAAATTATGCGCTCATCATTTTTTGTTTGACGAACAATTTACTTCAGATTAAAAATAAGTTTCTGGAAATTGGAACACAATTAAAAATCACGCAAACGCCATGGAAGTTAACGTCCACAACAGCAGCTGTTCGTCGCCTAGTAAAAATAAAACCGAATCGGGTCTTGTGGTTTGAGGAGAGATTGTGAAGCAGGTGCTGGTGCGAGCGTTATATCCCAGCTGCTACACTACTTACATGCGAGTACAACATGGCCGCGGGCTGCAATGTGGCAGATATCGCCAAATTCCGTCACACTTACAATTCAAATTACATGGTCTCTACTTTTGAATTTCATTATCCATTTAAAAGCGTTGAGTCACCGACAAAAATTAATTGATCGTTAATATCTCCAGCGTCATTTTGAAGACTACAAAACCACCCAAGATTATTGCTTTTAAAGCAAAATGGAATCAAACCAATTTTTGAACAGAGATGATGCTTTGTCTTTGTTTATCAAAGAAGTTTCTTTAGTAAATTACTTCATGCGATAGTTTTAGAAATATGTATGCTATAAATGAAGAGACATATAATTCATATATCACACAATTATGTATTGTCTGAAATGTTCATGTTGTCACCATAAACTATTTATTATAAGATATTATAAGATTATTATAAGATATTAACGGATGGATATATTACCAGGTAAAACTATATCATTTGCGTTTATATATAGATTTACTTTTTCTTTTTAAATTCAGCTAAATTCGTTTGTATTTAACAATTTTTATTATTGAAAGTTTTCTACCAACAATTGGGGCCGCTGTGGCTCATTGGGTTATCACACTGCGCTAGCAGTCTACGTGTTTGTAGTTGTAGACGGAACAGGTTCGATTTCTGTAGCTTACTCTGGTTGTACTTCTCTCTTCTGCGTCAGTAAAACGTTCCTCGTGTGTACATGTCCATTACTTAACGTTATCTGTCTTGTGTTTGGCGCAGATGGGCCAAATATGGTCCTTGCGTCATGAAATTCAACCAACCATCGGAGTACCATTCTTTTTTCAGATTTGCTTTACATAGCTAATAAAAAGTTTGCTGGCAACAAGACGGTTCAAACTGTGTAGAATGAACAGTTATGAAAACTTGACAATGACATTCACAGGTGACTTAAAATAAAAATAATCTGATCAGGAACCTAAATCCCAAGTTAAAGATTTTAGTATTGGGGGTACCTAAAGACCATTATATCTCGGGAAGATAAGTGTTTTATAGGACAAGATTGGGGAACACACACACTGAAATAGCGAGACCGCTTATACCAAAAATGGAAAAATCATGAACTAATAATAGCTAACTCATAACTTAATTAATGAATTAATAATTGTTAACTCATTTACCGGACATTGATTTGAAACACTGTTTCCAAGCAATAGCGTAGCCAAGATTTCATTTAGGAGGAGGTCCACGTTAGCACATGATCTTCATCTGACATACAATTTTTATGACAAATGAAGATCTGGACTTTATAAAAAAGTTTTATCGTCTTCATGCATCATACTTCGTCAAAACATTAATTCCTAGCAAGGGATTACTTACGCATAGCAAGTGGCACATCTCAGTTGATCCGACAATAGAAACCATTTTACAGTGGTTGTGATTGCCAAATATTTATAATTACAATACAAATATTCCAATCGTTTGACCGGGCACACCTGCTACGATGTCCTGCGCTCTCTCCTGCTTCAATGTCGGAGAAACTGGGAGGTATCAAATGGGGTCCATAGACTTTTCTTCTGTTGCCATTTGTTTTTATGTGTTACATTGTTTGGCTTAAGTCAATATACCCGCCATTGGAAATAAAAAAATATTGTCAACTCAAGGTCCTCAAAATTATAATTAATTATTATTTGTATTTTTTGTCATTTGGTAGCGTTTAACACGTGTGATTAACTATGAATTATTTTTATTTTATGACATTTTTTTGGAAAGATTATTCTAAAAATATATTGCCTTTGTAATAGTTTATTTGTTATCAGTTCGTATAAAAATAGAAAATCAACTTATTTTTTGGGGAAGGGCTCGGGCTCAGTTACTGATCACTGGTTCCAAATACATTTTTAACAAACAGTGGAACTCAGATTTAAATACTGAAACAACGTTGACTGCAGAGTAAGAACCAGGCCTAGCATCCCTGCTTCCACGAGTTAAGAGGTTGCTTGACGAGTGCGAGGCACACGACCTGCACGCGCGGAACACACTTCTTTTACCTGTTGAGAGACCTTTTTCTTTTCCTTACACTTTGACCCTCGAGGTAAAGGTAAACAACAAAAGCCGAGACCGTTGTGATGTGTTTGGTACTTCCGAGCGATTGGATGGACCGGGGAATCTCCCTGTATGCGGTTTTTTTCGTCTCTTCCCGTTTCGGCAATCAAAGGTAATTTTGACTTGAGGGTTTTTACCTTTGCCATCCGCTGAGCACCTGTTGTCCATGTTCATTTGCAGACGAGTTGATGATCAAGACGTTCCCAAATGCCATAAAGGTTGACTGGCAGTTCATCAGCAATAAAGTTGTCAAGTGTGGGGTTGGTTAAGAACTAATTTTCTTTACTTAAAAGGACATGGGATGATTAATTACGAACGAGTATAAAATTAGTTGAGGTAAAATAAATGCGTGTAAAACTAAAAGAATCCAGGAATGTTCTGAATAAAAATAGTATGTTTGCAGTGATTTACATAGAGGAGGAATCTCTTCTCTATAGTGGTGTAGCTAAAGGAGCAGGTGTGGTGGCCCCGATGGCTAATTAAAATCGTGGCATTTCAGAAATATTTATTGAATAGTCATGATTTTTCTAGGAAAAAGTTTTACAATTTTTTTTAATTTCAAGAACAATTTTGTCCGTGTCAGAAGCATTTTCTAGTGCGCTGTAGTAAATGCTTTCATGATGCATTCTATCTAAAGAATAGAACGCTTAAAAGTAAATTTTCGTTTCATGTCGCCCCTATAATCGTATTGCTGTTTGGAAAAGAGAGAAGAGGTAAAACAATAAAATTATCTTCTCAACCGTCTGGAGAGCACAAAACAAGACAGGGTATACCTATCTTACTTTGTCCTAGAGATGCATCAATACTAGTCATTAACAAAGCCCGTTTTTTTGCTATTTTTATGCGTTGTGTTTTATAGGCCATATTTGTCCAAGCTGAGGTAAACAACGTCAAAAAATGGACATTACACACAAAAGGAGTTTTACAGACACAGAAGAGAAATACACCCAGTGAAGAATCGAGCTTGCGGCGCCTATAACTCGCACATTGCTAGCGAAATGGGAAATCCCACTGAGTCATGGTGACCCCAAAACCAAATGAATGAGCTCGGCCGGGATAGTTTTTAATCAAAATGCAATCAAAATAATGTTGTGAACATTAATTTATTAACAAAACTAATATGATGTCAATTAGTATATTTAATATTAATTAATCCATTCAAATAAGTATATTATCCTCATTTAAAAACAAACATGTGTAAAACAATTTTGTTTTGGACAGGATGGCACGAGCTTCATTTTCTCCAGATCCCCATAAGTCTAGGAGTCGATTCTGTATGTTTAGTTTAGATGGTTGGTTGAGTTTTGTGGGACACAGTTCCCCAAACAGACAAGCTGCCCCCTTGGTTTAGATAAGAAGTATATTTAACTTAACATTGAATGATCAAACTGTCTATTCTCAAAAATTTATGCATGTTTTATAACTCAGTCATTTCCCTGAGTTTCTCAATGCTTTTGGAAGACAGGAACAAAATTTCTCAACTCCGTTAAATCAATTCAATTTGCTTTGCAATGGAATAAAAGTAATACTTACCGACCGTTAAATCAGGATGCGAATTTTCACATGTTACCTTTTATTCATAAAATTTAGTTTGGAAGTATGAAATTAAAAAAAAAAATTAATGTTTAGCTTTACTAAGTAATACACCGAAATTAATTTAATACTTTTTATCTATTAAAATAAAAATAATAAAATAAAGAGGACCATGCACCGTATGCAGTTCTGACTGCACTTTTAGTTTCATCAAGCGCAATATTTAATACGACAAAATAAGTAATAGTAGATGAAAATAGTTGTTTTAATGGTTTAACTTGCTAAATTGTGGTAACTGAACTTAAATACTTAGAACAGCCTTTTAAATAAAAAATGTACAACTAAATAACATTATAAAATAAACTAATAGGCATTTAATTTAAGTCGCACTGGAGCAAAATAACGGGCTATTGACGACGGTTCGGTATCATCCCCGAAGGGTAAGATCCGAGGACAATACCACGTAATTTTGAACCACGTTCGGATGACGAGGTCACACCTGAGCTGGCACCCCACTTTCCAAACTTCCACACCACGCCAACGTGAGGACATTTAAGGCCCCAACAGATTTAACGTGCACCAGCCCCTTTGTACGGTCTTTGGTTGGATTCGAACAAGCAACCCTCCGGTTGCTAGTCCGCTACTCTTCCAACCGGGCTAGATTCTATTGAAAGATAAACCATGAGTATATCTGTGCTATGAATTAAGTACTTTTATTTGGAGAAAGTATTTATTTTTCCTAAATTGGATCCTTCATTAATGAAATAAACAAAAAGAAGAAATAAAAAACTTGTTGCTAAATATTTTTATCAAAATTAAAAATGAAAGTTTTAAGTCAAAATTTATAGATAGAAGTTTTTCCGTTTCCAAGGCCTGTGGAAGACAGCAACGAAATTTCCCAACTCCGTTAAATCATTCAAAAGGAAAAGCAAGGACGAAAGAGATCTGCTGTCAGTTCAACCTTAGGGCAAATATTACAACACATCACAAAGCGAGGAGCACCTGCAAGTTACGTAGAATCTGACCACATATTCGAAACCACAAGTTTTGCAGCACTCCTTATGTCAATTGGCGAAGGACGTTACTTAAGACTCTTCTAACCATCCAATGCGTCTACATGATTATATGACACCTCCCGAGAAACACATTCACGCTGAATAATTATTCAAATTTCTACTTTTATTTTCTTCTCTCTAGTTTTATATACTTTTCTTTTGGGCGGATTATGTGTTTCAACATATTTTCCCAATTTCCTCCTTTAACAAAAGTATTTAAGGTATCTTATAGAATATTTAGTTGCACTTTCTCTTATTTTAATATCATTATTTGATCTCATGACAATTATTTAATTTAATAATGACTTAGATGCTACGTTGGCGAGATTCTTTCCCCATACTTTCTAAACCCTATATAGAAATATGTTACATCAATAATTGAATATAAGATTTGATTTTGCTGATAAAAATGCATTGAGATAAATACACAAAATTTATACACGCAAACTTTATACGCAAATATACATAAAATTTCTAAGGAGATATTCGTGTTCGGCTCAATGAATGAATGAAAGCTTTCCAATACATAGATGTAGCTTAATTTAACTTATCAGTAGATCTGTAGATAACTTATCTGTAGAAGGGTAGTTGTCGGGTATATAGTTGAATTAACGTTGCAATGTATCAACACAACGGGCTATTGGCGACGGTCAGGGATCAATCCCGAAAGGAAAGATCCGAGGGCACAATACCTCGTAGTTTTAAGGTGTCCGACTACCTTCGGAAAGGATTTTTTGAAATAATTTGAAATTTGACTTTTTTTGTGCATTATATTATAGAATATGGTTAAAAACTTAGAGAATAACATATAAAAAAATAATTAATAATTTTTTTAAAATTTAAACCCCAAAAAGGGGTGAAAAATAGACAAAAACTAGCACCACCGCAAAACATGATAACTTAAATTTAAATTAAGATATTCTTATTTTGTAAATTTTATTTTGAAGATTGAAACCTCCTTTAGGGAATGTACCTCTCACATCATTGTAAACCAGTTCTTTTAAAAACTGGAGAGGTTCAAGTACAACCAAGAAGAAAATCTTCCATAAATTATAGCAACGCATAACTTTTATAATTAAAAATAAAAAAACTAATTAATGCACAATTACAGAAGTGGTACATTCCCTTTATAAACTCTTTGAAAGTATTCCTACCAAATTTCATAACATTTGAAGCATAACTTTTTGAGTTTTCATGTTTTGCGTAAAAGCAAAATTCTAAAATGTCAATTTCAAGAAAAAGCTAAAAACAAAATTCAATAATGAATCTTACCTTTAAATGGAAAATGTAGCTCTAAAATGATCCTGATTTATAAAGATCACCTTCTATAGAAGTTAAATCAACTACTTTTTTTTTCCTAATTGCCCTCAAAACCTTCCTGCGCTTCTTTGAAACGGGTGTTGTATGGCGCTTGGAATCACTGATTCTAATGCGATCCAAACTTTGGTAACCTTTTAATGTGAAGTAACCAAGATTTTCAATGTTCATCTTGCTTAAAACACTGGTGCAACCCTCAAATCCATCATTATATTGTATTACTGCATCATAAGCCCCTAATTTTACAGTTTTTAGGCTGACGAAAACCTCCTTCGGAACTCTCTGCCAAATAACACCATTGAAACTTTCATTGGCATTTTGAGTTTTGCCATGCAGACACTTATTCAAAAGTTCTCTGGTGCAAAGCTCTAAATACACTGGTTTGACTACATTTAAAATATTGTTGGGCAAACCAGAATGCTTGAGCTTTTCTGGTTCTTTCCCTTCGCTTACAGCTCGCTGGTAATAGCACCAACTGTCTACACCAATAGGGTACTGGCCATGCATCGGTTTCTTTGGTGATGAAGCACAATGAAACAAAGCTGCAATTACATTTTGCTGCATCATTTGTAAGTTGCCCACGTTAGAGCGAATCGCAATGCCATAATAATTTTGTAGTCTGTCGATAAAGACATCTGATAACTTGCCTTTACCAGACAGACCTTTGGTTTTGCTTTTCAATTTTCGCAGACGTGTACCCACCCGTTTTTGAATGTGCCCAATGCATTCCAGTTTTGAAACACTTTTTTCGCCATATGTGTTTTGGACGCACAAATAGCCTTTAGAATCCCCATCACCGTAGTATTTCGTGTACTTCAGCTTCCGAGTGCTCACTGACCTCTTGAAAATTCTGTCGACACCAACAGTTTCCATCTTTGCTGATGACCCTTTAAAATTGCACTGGCATATATGGTCAGCTTCCTGTGATTCAAATGACGGGTTTCTCTTCAGTTTCTGTAATCTTTTGCAAATTCTGCAGTATGAGGACATGACTTCTAAATCGAGAACCTTTCCCGTGTCAATTGAAATGGCAGCAACACAACCATTCAAAGAAGTGTACCCTCTACGCTGCCACGTTCCATCTACAGACACGCCGCATTCACTGTCTTCTCCCTTTGAACCAACTTCATCAGCTGCTTTTAACATTGAAGATTCAGCAACCTCGGACACAACTTTCAAGAGTTTCTCTTCATGGATGTTATACGCAGCTTTAGAAATTGGTGGCAAATTCAGCGTGGTGCACAGTTTATACGCTGAAGAAAATCCCTTTCCAATCTGCCTCATCCCATAAACTATTCTAGAGTTCACTTCAGGTACATTTTTGTTCTTTTTGGAGGAGGCAAAGCCTTTTACAAAATCACAATTGTGACATTTCAAAGAGAAGTGTGAGCACAATCCATACCTGGAGTCTTCAACTAAATGCAAACCAGAAGCAAAGCATTTGGGACATGGAAGCACCAAAAATATATTTATTAAAGTTTCCAGGTCGAAAATCCGATTACCACACAGTTCCTCATTCAAAACTTCGAATTTGGAAGAGCTAGATGCTTGCAGTTTTGAAGCACTGGCTGTGCACACTGGATCTTCAAGACTGTTAGTCTTCAGTGTTTTAGAGTGTTGATTACCTTTGAAGTGGTGTTTCTTCTTCCTGGCAATACTCTTTCCCATTTTGTAAAGAAAAATCACTTTATGCAAGAAGAATTATCAAGTTGTAGAACTTTTTGAACGCACGATCGAAAATCACGAGTTCAAATTGTGTACAAACTGAAACTCAAGTTTGATGCCAGATTGTGAAGTTAAACATGATTGCCAGATGTATTTTTGTGTAAAAAGTAGTTTTTTAATTAATTTTTTTTAATTAATAAAAAAAATCCACACTTCAGAGCAAATTTTAACGCTTTAATTTGTTAAAATAAGAATGTAAACAAACTTTTACGTTCACTTCCTGTTTGCAGAAAGGCACTTCCGGTTTTAAAAAGTGTCGACTATGTAGTATTAAAAGACCTGTATCTTACGTTCTATGCATGGTAGGAACAAAATTTAAACAGATTTGGAAAGATAAGAAATCGGGCTTTCATATTATATCAAATTTGGAAAATCGCAATTTCCGCCGAAAATCGCGTTTTAAAGGTAGTCGGATACCTTAAACCACGGTCAGATAACGGGATGGTGAGCTGGCATCCCACTCTCCAAACTTCCACACCACGCCCAAGTGAGGACGTTTTAAGCCACGACAGATTTAAGGTGCCCCAGCCCCCATGTACACGATGGTCTTTGGTTGGATCGAGTTCAGAACTCGCAACCCTCCGCTACTCTTCCAAAAAGGTTACCGCGGCCAACAGAATAACGGATTTTAGTATTCACCGCACACATTTGAAACAGTTTTTATGAGAATTTCTATCTCAAATTGTGGGAGAAACGTAATCCCATACGGTGGATGGCGAATTCTATAACAATACCATTTTAATGCTCAAAATCAGTGTTGTATCTTGAAAAGTTATGATGGTTTATTACATGCGCCTAATGCAATTGACTTCAGGACCAAGAGATAGTACCAAATACTTGGGATACCTGATTGTGGTTAATTACGCACCCATTAATCAATATGTTTGATTTTGATTAATTCGTGATTAATTCGTGAAAAGCTTACGATTTATAGTGAAAGTAGCTGGCCTTCGATTTATAAGTATTTATGGTAATCTTGTTTCCTTGAAAAAGATGCCATTTGCGCCTGAAGTGTCATTAAGGTATCTTACAGCCTGTTCAAGATTTCTACAGCTGATCCAGACAATATTTAAATTTCCCCGAGAGGGACTCACTTAGCTTCGGAGAAATAGAATCCCTTGTACGAAATGAAAAAAATCTGGGACAAGGAATCACATCATTGGCATAGAGGACAAAGACTTGGAGAAATGGCTAACTTCAAGTTATGTAAGGAACAGGCTGCATTTTCAAGATTTAGAACTGGCCACACCAAAGCTATGAAATAGGTGTCGGGAAAATATTTATCCTGACTGTCACAAATGTCAGAGCAATAGCATGGTTAGGGCGGACCCCGTACTGCAGAGCTTCGGGTGTCGTGGATGGATATTCATGATGATCCAAGACATATTTTGGACATTTTAGAACCTATCTAATTTTGATCCGGGAAATGTCATATGATATAATTTTGATCCGGGATACAAATGTCAGAGTAATAGCATGGTTAGGGATATGTCATATGACATAATTTTGGGATATGTCATATATATAATTTTGATCCGGGAAACAAATGTCAGAGTAATAGCATGGTTAGGGCGGACCCCGTACTGCAGAGCTTCGGGTGTCGTGGATGGATATTCATGATGATCCAAGACATATTTTGGACATTTATCGCAGAAAGGACATTTTAGAACCTATCTAATTTTGATCCGGGAAATGTCATATGATATAATTTTGATCCGGGATACAAATGTCAGAGTAATAGCATGGTTAGGGATATGTCATATGACATAATTTTGGGGTATGTCATATATATAATTTTGATCCGGGAAACAAATGTCAGAGTAATAGCATGGTTAGGGCGGACCCCGTACTGCAGAGCTTCGGGTGTCGTGGATGGATATTCATGATGATCCAAGACATATTTTGGACATTTATCGCAGAAAGGACATTTTAGAACCTATCTAATTTTGATCCGGGAAATGTCATATGATATAATTTTGATCCGGGATACAAATGTCAGAGTAATAGCATGGTTAGGGATATGTCATATGACATAATTTTGGGATATGTCATATATATAATTTTGATCCGGGAAACAAATGTCAGAGTAATAGCATGGTTAGGGCGGACCCTGTACTGCAGAGCTTCGGGTGTCGTGGATGGATATTCATGATGATCCAAGACATATTTTGGACATTTATCGCAGAAAGGACATTTTAGAACCTATCTAATTTTGATCCGGGATAAGAGTAAAATGGTTTCCTGGTCTTGTGAATTTATTGACATATATTGTTTCGTTTTTCCTCTATAGATAGTCAAACGTTTACTTTAGATAAGATATGTGTGTTGAAGAACATACATAATCTGTTAATATTGTCGACGCTAGTTCCGGCGAGCTTCCATCAAGTCTTGTCCAAATGTCATACAACAAAATTTTAATTCCCTTTGATCGAACCTGCTATTTTAACTTTTTCTATATGCATTTCTTCATGTATTTGCTATTCATAAGTACCTCACATATTTTCCAGGTGTGGAACCCAAACCTGCAATTGAATGTTCGTGATTTTCGTCAGAATACTTTTTGCGATTCAAAAAATAAAGTTGAACCGCGACTCAACTGCTCGCCACCATCCCATTCCAACGGCGCGCGAGTCCCAACGTCTTCACTGAACCTCATCCGAGTCACTTCACTCTTATTCAGTTACGGAATTTTTTCCGCTTTCGTTTGACTGTCCGAAAAAAAAGGACCTTCGGCTCCAGCACAGCCCACTTAGCCACGGCGAATTTTCATCGTCTGGGGGGCTGACAGGCAGGGAGGGGTGGAGAGGTCAAGCAAGCCCAAAAGACCGGCGAACAGCTGCCGCGGCTGAGGGCCGAAAGCGTGACTTCATTAACCGCCGCTTTAGTCATTAGCCATCGGCGAGCGGTTTATTGGGCGCCGCGTGCAAGACGGATTGGAAGCAAGGTGCCGCGGGTGACACTTGTTGAGCGGCGCGGGAGTGAAGTGGTCGAGCGTGACCTGCTGTTCTGGGTCGGGGAGCAATCTGTTCGAGTGGTGATGGTGGGAGGCCACATGGGGCCCCAAAGGGGGCCTAAAAGAATAATTTTTCGGAATTACTTAAAAAAAGATCGTGTTTTACATCTTAAAATTTACAAGAAAGCGATATTTGTTAAGCAAACGTGGCATCACTTCGCTTGATAATAATAAATTTATACTCTTGTATCTGAAAGCAGTGGCGTAGCCAAGGGGGTTGCAGGGATTGCAACCCCTCTCATGGTGTAGTATTTGAAACACAAAATACATCGTCGGCCTACAAGTGAAACAAAGTCGAAAATATAGTTCGATGGGTAAAAATTATACTTACTATACTAAATTCACTAAGCGTGTTTGTCAAGAAATCTAATCTTCATGTAAAGAAAAAACATCAATGCACTTCTTCACCAGTCTAAAGCATATTTGATATATATAGAAAATCCAAAAAACTCATATCTTGAAAATTTTGACTTGGTATGTTTCACTTCTAAGCCGATGATATGTAAAAATAAATCTATGGATACGATAAAAACTTTTTGTCGTTTCACTTTCCAAAAAGGCAATTATTGTTTTGGAAATAACTACAATTTTATTCATAAGCATAATATACGTGGAAACTCCCAGGCAACCGACCCGACTAGAGCTCAATTCAAGCTAGCATTCCCATCTACTACATAACGTTTTTTAGTTTTGAGCTTATCCCCTTAAAGTTCGTAAATCTAAACTGCCAAATCAATGTATATTTTATTGACGTATCCAGAAATCTTTCAATATTGATACATTTGGACAGGTCCAACGAGAAGGGCAGTCCTTTTCAGACCCTAGGCGCAGGGAACTTTGAGACAAATTGTTCTGATTATTCTCAAATTCGCTAACATTTTATTAAGACGCACCAAATTCATCTTGTTGAAGCATAAGAGTCGTTCTCTTCTTCTCAGGGATAAAAATGCAGTACGAGGGAAAATAGAAAGAAAACCCTCGTTGGTCTACTCATTTAGCGATAGTATCTGTTGTTGAGACCTTTCTATTTAAAAATACCCTTTTGGAGTAAATAGCTTGAAGCCAATATAGAGAAAAGTATCTGTAGCCTAGATATATGCCAAACTTATTCTCGAAAGGTTTTTAAAAAGTCCTTTTGCTGGAAATTTTACAAACATTTAGGGCTGCCACAATCAAAGCACTTGTGAAATAGTAGCATTATTAGTATAAATTTTTAAAAACAGCAAAATAATCTCCACTTAAACTCTATCTGAGTTGCCAATTGTAGCTCATATAGTAGTAGTACTATAGTAGCTCATGAATCGGCTGAAATACAAAATGCGCTAATTCAGTATGAAACAGACGTTGAAAATTTTTCCAAATTAAAATTTAAAAATGAAAAAACTAGATATTTTCATTTTAAAAAATCTAGCAACTACATCGACTTTCTAATGAAATAAACGGAGTATGTGTGCACGCAGATTCATGTTATTTCTGCCGATTGCTTGGTTTGAAGATCTGCACGTGGTTGTGGGAAAAAGCATGAATACTAAATTATTGATTGGTTCAAGCGTTTATCCACTGTGATCGAAAACACTAGCCTGTGCTAATAGGCCAAGTCGATTCGAAGCCCTAGTGATTTACCCTTCAGTGATCTTATGGCAGCGATTCCGCTCACATGCTCTGCTATTAGAAGGCTTATTCATTAGAAGGTTATTTCATTAGAAGGGCGATGAGCAACTACAGATTAGGATATTTTTACTCTATGGCTGCCACATTTGGCGCCATAACTTTGGAAAAAATTCTCAGGTAAGAAAAATCCCAAAAATATGTTTTTCGTCCGCTATTAGTTAAGAAAAAGGACAAAATTTTCAAGTCGCAAAAATTTTGAAATTAGCTTTTGCTCCAGAAGATTCCCTTAGTGGCATGATCCAAATCTGTGAATCTTAATGTGGGGCTTACTCTCTACAGGGGAGCCAATTTAAGAACATGGGGGGGGGCAAATTGAATACCTTTTTGAAGTAAGCACGAAGTATATATACTAAGAAATGTCCAAAAAGTAAAATGCGGAGTTTAAAAACTGAATTCAAAGATGCATGCGCCCGCAGCATCATGTTATTTCTTCCAGTTGCTCTGTCACGTGGTTGTGGGTAAAAGCATGAATCCTAAATTATTGATTGGTTAAAGTGGTTATCCACCGCGATCAAAAACACTAGTCTGAGATTCCATAGCCAATCGGCTAAGTCGATTTGTGATTTACAGTTCAGAGATCTTACGACAGTGATTGCGCCCACATGATCCGTCTATTTCATTAGAAGGTCAATGTTTAAGAAACGATGACGTGGTCCTGCGATGAGACAGATAACCCAAATTTAACTACTTAGGCAAGAGAACTAGTTAGCATTCGTAGTTCAAATCTGATGAGATAGGGATACAACTTACCAAGCCCAAGAGTTAATAGCTAAGTGTAGCTATTTGCTCTGTGACCAAGCCTACATAGATAAAAGATGGTATATCTATATATTTCACTTTTAGATGAAATAGGGATACAACTTACCAAGCCCAAGAGTTAATAGCTAGTGTATGTTTAGCTATTTACTCTGTGACCAAGCCTACATAGATAAAAGATGGTATATCTATATATTTCACTAACTACGTGGCACAGAAATAGACTGTGAGCGTGTGCATAGCGTATTTGTAAACGTTTTTTGTCTTACTATTATATTTATTAAGCACACGCGAACTATGACATTAGTGAATGTATTTTTATGCACGTGAAAACTGTTATCCTGATATGGAATGTGATGAAAACTTAATTTGGAATTGGGGAAAGAATTAGGAGGAGTGTAAAAGAGAGCTGATCCGTGTTCTCTTCATACTTTTATATGGGCTTTAGTTTATTAAAAAACGTCGAAATTTTTTTAACAAGTGTTCTTCTCCATGCGTGTAACGAGCCGCGGTAGCCCGGTTGGAAGAGTAACGGATTAACAACCGGAGGGTTGCGAGTTCGAATCCAACCAAAGACCGTCTTGTACAAAGGGGGCTGGTATACGTTAAATCTGTCGTGGCCTCAAATGCCCCCACGTTGGTGTGGAAGTTTGGAGAGTGGGGTGCCAGCTCAGGTGTTGCCTCGTCATCTGACAGTGGTTCAAAATTACGCGGTGTTGTCCTCGATTTGGGATTGATCCCGTACCATCACCAATAGTCCGCTGTGTTGCTACAGTGTGACGTTAATTAAAATACA
This sequence comes from Meta bourneti, assembly GCA_933210815.1. Taxonomy (NCBI): domain Eukaryota; kingdom Metazoa; phylum Arthropoda; class Arachnida; order Araneae; family Tetragnathidae; genus Meta; species Meta bourneti. The sequence goes on from OW119923.1 coordinate 58,007,237, forward strand.
TAAATACCTACCAAGCATAACGAAAAGCTAATTTACAATTATTTAATGCAACAATCTTACTGATAATCTTGTCTCCCGAAAGGTGAAAAGAGAATCTTCATTTTCAGGATCTGACTCGGGATCACCACGCTATCTGTCATAAATGGTGGTAGTGGTAGGATTAAATATACCGACGTAAACATAATTAGTATTTTGGCGAATGGAAACAAACGAATATAAACAATATAAAATCAACCACTACGGAATTCATCCTCCACTTTTACCGCTTGGTTTAAATATGCCTGATTTGAGTTATGGAGCTGCATAATTTGCTAAAACTACAAGAGCTCACCGCACCAATGGTATTGAAATTCATCAGCGGTCTGATAATAGATGGTAGTGAGAAATCTGAAAGATAAAAACGAAGAAAAGAAAATATGTGTGAATGCGCATATTGGTTTATACATAAAAAAAACCGAATCGTCTTAAAACGAGTGAAAAAAAACATCGAATCGGTAGCCCAGTTGGTAGAATCGCGGATTAGCAACCGGAAAGTTGGGAGTTTAAAACTCGATCCAACCAAAGATCTGAGTGGGGGCTGGTGCACGTTAAATCTGTCGTGGTCTCAAATGTCCTCGCGTTGGCGTGGTGTGGAAGTTTGGAGAGTAGGGTGCCAGCTCAGGTGTTAACGTCATCTCACCGTGGTTCAAAATTACGAGGTGCTGTCCTCGGATCTTTCCATTAGGGATTGATCCCAAATCGTCGCCATTAGCCCGTTGAGTTGCTCCAGTGCTACGTAAATTCAACTATCAACTACCTTTAAACAAGTAAATGGGATGCAATTGAAGGGGCCGTTTGAAGCCTATTGTAGTAATATTTAAATAAGGTATCAAATTGCCATCAATAGACACATTAAACAATTAAGAAACTTTAGCGCAGATGCTATGGCAGATGTGCTTGTTTTCATCATCCAATTTTGTTTATTTGATACTTAAATTATTCATTTACTTATTTTTATACATTTTAATGGAGAGGTGAATTCTAAAAAGATTTTATTTGAATCAAGTAAACATATGCAGATATATAACATCATGAACAATATACGATGGCATCTACACGAGTAAAACACTTTTCTATAAAATATAATTAAAAACAGATTGAACGCTTAAACTTGTGTTCTGTTTTGTAATGTAAGTACTTTTAGTTAATTTCACGTAAGGATTAGAGCTTGTAAATTTAAATACCTCCTTCAAATGAACTACTTTCAAATGAAACTATCATTTGAAAGTAACATTTTCAACTAATAGTTTCAGTCTCGGTTTGTAATAAAGTAGATAAAAAAGTCCGACTAGACGAGCTTTTTAGAATTCGAAAATTTCTTTTCCAGAAATATTACCAAATACTAAAAAACTCGTCTAGTCGCTCTTTCTTTTCCACTTTATTTCTTTCCCGAACAAAGCAAATTTAAGAAGCACCTGAATGAGACATAAAAAGCAACCTTGAATTTTCGAATTGAGGTAGGTATCATTCATTTGTCAGTAGAAGACTGGTAAGCAGCGTGAAAAAATTGTGTGAATAAGAAAAGAATGAAAGGAAGCGTGAGAATGGGAAGAGTATGGCTAAAAAAGAATGGAAGCAAAAAAGAAAGGTAACACAAGTTTTTACGCTCAGGGCAAGAGTCACCCATTGACAAACTCGAAGGAGGATTATGAATGAAACAACGGGAGTTTATTTCGAGCCTTCACCTGGTTTCACTCACGATCTTTTTTTTACGGTTTTGGTTGAAGTTTCACCAAACCTTTTCTGTGATTTTCTGACGGAACTTTTACAAGAAGCGTTATAGAAGGCGATGAAAAGGAAAAACACGTGCCGTTAATTTTAGAATCGTTTTGAGTGAGATATCATACAGTTATGACACCCACCTTCGCTTTTGAAAAGTGGAACAAATCTTACAGTTCTTAACTAGTGACATGAGTGTTTTTGTGAACAGTTCCAGTTCCAAATGCGCGTTTGGTTGAGAAAAAAATACTTATATAAATGCAAAATGTTCTACCCATTAAATATTGAAAAATAAGTATTCAAAAATACTTTCAAAATGTATATAATAGGAATTTATACCTGACAAAAATATCGAAGTTTGACAAAATTCATTTGTTTTTTCATTTTAGCAATGAAGTTTTTAAGCTGAATATGACTTTTGATATTTCCGAAATTCCTAGAAAAATGGAGAGTGCATGTAAAAAGGTAACATAACTTGTAGAGTGTTTTTCTGAAGAAAATGTTACAGGTCTTAGATACAAAGAGAAATAGTCTTTAGATTTTAGCATTTTATACAACCACCATTAGTTTGCTAATTTTTAAACTATCTTTAGCAGTTCTTTCTAAAAATGTGCTTATGTAAGAGCATTAGATTTTGCATTCTTTTTCATAATTTTTAACAAAAGATGGAATGTTATTTCGATTACTTTGCTTAAACTGTAATGGAACATATCAAACAAATGGACCAGATACCCTTAACATATTGCAGATAATTTTATACCAGGGAGGATAAAAAATGATTTGCGATTGTAGACAAACTTAATCGGAATATAAAATTAATGTCACAAACATTTTTTCTCTATGATTATACTATATGAGATGCACACACAAAAAACGACTAAGTATTTGGGTCGTCAATTTTAGTCTCAAGTTTAACATTCGAATTCTTCAGAACTTTAATTTCCTAAGGTATAAAATGGGTTTATAACCGCTCCATTAATTTTCAATAACGAAACTGAGTGTTACATTAAAAATATGTTTATTTTTTAAAATGAAATTTAGTAATAAAACAAGGCGAGATGAACAAATTTCTCTCCTCGGTATGTTTTTCTCCAATTCACTCTTAAGAGTTCTATGAAGTAAACATGGCAATCTTACAAAACATTCCTATACCTTGTTCATCTGGAGTGTTGGCTGTGTGTCAAGTCTTATGTGAGAGCGATTTCGTGTTCCTCGCTAAACACTTCTCAAAGGGGCACGCGACACTGAACCAGAAAACAACACTCGGCAAAAAAACATCCGCCATTCCCAAACTTCAACAATAAAAAAGCTTATTGATTCAGCTGGCAATGGTAAACGGGCGAAGGGGGAGCGAACGATAACATGGAATTTCACAAGGCGATGACAAGGGCACTAGCTTATTGGTGGAACACCTCGTTCTCTCTATTTGCGTGTGGGTGTTGTGTCAATCGAGCTTATCAAGCAGTCGGCTTTCTTTGTGCTGCGAGAGCATGGAGCTTTTCGTTTTCTTCGTTTATTCCCCCTGCTTTGGCCCAAATCTCTCGATGATGTGAAGTTGAGTAAATGTTTTCAAGTATCGTGAATTTGTTATCGACGGCGATAAGCACGATTCTCGAGTGCATAAGTGCAGTCATATAAAGAGACCTGCTTGATAATTATCGTTTGTTCCGAGGAGGATTGCATTGAAGCTGCATAAACCGAAGATCGGACATAGCGACGGACAGGACCTGAAAATACCCGAAAGGTCGGTGCTTGTGGAGGTCGGTTTGTCTCCCAAGAAGAATAAAAACTGTATGGGTTTTGACAAGAAGAGTTTATGTAGAACAGAAATTTAATTATTTTTATTAGAAAGACAGTAAGCATATAGTGAAATCCAATTGCTTGTTATTGCAAAGCTAACTTTTAATGGAACACAATTCAGTCAAACAGTGTGTTACAGGCCTCGTTTCCGGAAAAGTAAAAAAGAACAATAGCAATGATGTAGTCAAGTCAATCCATAGTAGTCAAGAATTGTTGAGCTTTGCCTATTATCTTCGAATAGCACATGCAAACAGGGAGAAAAAGATGGAAAATTAATAATAGAATCTATTAAGAACCTAATACAACTTAAACTTGTGTTGTTTACTTTTTGTATAGATACTATACTCTCATTAATAAGACATCAAATTGTTTAATTTTGCATGATTACTCTCAGCATTTTCAAAAAGCACCGAAGGCGGGTAGATAATTTACAATTCCCGGATTGGTCTAATGAGCCACATTGATATTTAGTCGAATTCAAATAGGAAATAACAGCCCACAAAAAATGTTTTTAAAACATGGTGGGGGAAATGAGAAATCACAATACACACAATACATCTTTGACATTGAGACAGAAAGGGAACACTAATATAGCAGCCGAAACAATTTTTGTTCCCAGCAGTAACAGCTAAATCCGTCCAAAGTCGACTCGAAAAGAACTTTATCTCAAGTACCTTTTGCAGTCTCATTAAAACCTTCCACCGTTCTAAGAAGAAAACAGGAGTGGCACGCGTGTGCCACACGCTCTCGGGGAAGGTTATTTTCAATAGCGATAATCAGGGAATAAAACGGTGATAAGCATCAGGACATTAAAAACGGGAGAGTTGAGAGGACAATAGCGGTATGACCAGTTCCAAGCACGTGGGACTTCATGGGCATGGGTATAGGGACGAGAATATCACTTCTGTATCGCGTGATCTGGGGAGAGGGCCTATTACAGAAGTTTAGTACTCCAGAGATAATCATAACGTAATAATGATGTATACATTTAGAAGTAAGCATGGCTTTGAATAACAGACGTGTGTAGTGGTATGAGGCTCTTCCAGAAAACATGTTTTGAAGCTTTAGACTCATATCGTCGGTTTAGAGCAGAAACCCAGTAATTACATTTCCTTCGGAGACACTAAATTTTAAAATTATCCATTACATGAACAAAAAAAAGTGTCAATTTATTATTTTCAAAAGTCGAGGAAAACTATATGTAGTACATATAGCAAATAAACAAAATAATGTGGATAACTCGCTAATGAAATTATTTTTGTGTAGCGATATGTATTTCTGTCATACATTTTTTCTCATTTAATTAAGAAAAAGCAATTATTTTTTAAATAAACTACAGTGGGATTTAAATCAAAACCTGAAATAATAATTACAATTAAATACAATGGAAAATCTGATACAATAATCACTTGACCGTTTCGTTAAATTAAATGCTTTGAAGAATTTAAAAATATTTTTGTACTAATACCGTACATTCCTTCTTACAGTGCAAAGCTATTTTCACAAAAGCGTTACATTTTCTAGCAGATGTTTTTCCGTATCTATTTAAAATCTAGAAGCAGGTGATGTAGATAATAGTAAACACACCCAGTTATTCACATCAGAACACAAGTTGTTGTCAAGTACTTTTAGAATGAGGTAGACCGTTTTTTTTACTACAAAAAATAATTATTATTGAAAAGCACTTATTTTTCGATCTGTTCACTGGTTAGTCTGTTTAGAGAAATCAAATAAAAGATCGCACAAGAACTACAGTACAAAATTATTTCTCTATTCCGTAGTACCTCAGTATGTACAAACAAACGTTCATGTTGGCTTTCGTGCTTGTTTCTATTTCACGTGTTATTCAGTAATTAAAGTAATAGGCACATTAATTACTGAAGCAATATGGGAATCGGTTAACTGTATTAATATCTGTACTTAGCGAAAGCTCTCGAAATACAGACTAAGACAAAAAATCAATCCATTTCAAATTAGAATTTCTCGCTGGTGGAGAAATATCTAAATCCTACACATTTCATCCTGTATTATTAATGCTATACGTGCTGCATGTATCATAAGCCATGCATTTAAAAATGTAATCAAATACTATAATTTTGATACGAATGAAATCTGGTATCGTACTCTTTCTGATGATTAGGAAAGTTATATTGGAAGAAAATTGTTTTTTTATTCGTAAAATTAAATCAGTGAAACATGATTTTACGCATGCAATATCAGCATGCAGTTAAAGTGCTGTAATATACTCTAATCTAAAACATTTGTCTAAAAGAAATTTAAAATTAAAATATTTTAGAATTGAATTATTAGTTAGGAAATAGAATAGTAATTTAGGATCATTAAAAATATTCTTTTAGAGCAGCAATATCGACAAAAGAAAACGAAATGCTTAGATTCTAAACTAAAGGCATTTCCTTTTGAATAACACAATTCTATTCAGGGAAGTCATCGAGGCTTTTACATTTCTCAAGACATCAAGTAGAATTCTTGAAAATTCAAACACCTGTGCATCTTTCGCCAAAAGAGTCACTTTTAACTAAGCAATATTTTCTCTTTGTCCAACGCAGCAGACAATTAAGGACAAAAACTCTTTGACAAATACATGCATAAAACATAGGGAGAGAAAATTAAATAAGTAAATTTAGTTATAAAGTTATTAAAATGAGTTGAAATTAGAAGGGAAATCACACTGTCAACTAACTCCCTTCGGAATATCAACAATATGATCAATACGTTTGCTGATCTCTTCGGTTGTCCAACAAGCATCCACTTACGACTAGATGTGGTATATTAAGACAGAGTTTTCATGCAGTTTCAATGACTATCCAAACAACGGTCTAAGAATAATTTTGAAACACAGAGATAGAATTCAATTCACTAAGCCCGATATTTAACCATGCCCCAACTGTCAAAAACGATTCAATGGACTGGATGGAATCTTAGTTTGACAGAGACCAGGGTCTTCCTCACTTAGTGAAGACTATATCCTCTGCAAAGGCAATTCCTCCGGAATCATGTCAATTTTTTGTCGGAGGAACGATGGCGCTTACCTTTTATCATATCCTGTGTCCGGTCTCTGTGGAATGATGTCCGTTTGGTGATGTCCGGCAATCAGAAGTCGTCAGCTGATCAGGAAATCAGCCTGTACAAATGCAAAGTGGAGACTTGGACGTGAAAAAGGAACTATATACGGAATTCTAAGTGGTGGAGACCAGGAGCATATTCAAATGAATTCTCGGCAGACAAGTAAAGAGGTGGGTGTTTACTTTTGGCTATTTATCGCTCCCTTCATTTGAGCGGTGGATCGGTTCAGGTCAACATGAAAGTTATGGGCTTTCTGAACTATGTCCTACAGTAAGATATCTTGGAACAGTTTCTCGAGTCATTTATTTCCTTAAATTGTCAACAAATTGATACTTAGATTTATTTAATGTCGGTTTGTTAGAAATGAACTATGATGAAAATAAGGGTCAAAAATCAGATTATGAATAAAAATTAGTAGTGATCTATAATATGAAAAATCTTACGATTTCTTACATTGCACCAAGCTTAATTACGCCTATTCGATACTTTCCATTTGTATGTTCGAAGCTGTTGTCAGCAACAGTTATAGGCACAGATGACAGACTAGATATTGTTTAATAAATGTCTATTTTCACATTTAACTATTGCATAGACAGATTCTGTTAGCACATCCATACGTGAAAAAATAAGCACAGTTATAAAGATTCAAGGAAAAAAGTTATTTCGTCGCTCTTACGCTTTATCATGATGTTAAATGGAATTACAAATTTTCGGTTACCACAGTTGAAATCAAGAAAATTATTTGGAAATCCTGATGGGTAAAAATATGTTTAGTCAAACATTCGAAATTTTGGCAAATAAAAATGCTTAATTTTCTGGAACCCATACATAAATAAAAGTTAAAACAAAAATAAAAACTTCATTTTTGATACGTTTAATGAATTTAAGTCAAACAGATCTACGCTATTCATTTTTATGAACTGCATACCAATTATAAGTGTAAAAACATTTGTCTTTCCTCCGATGCTTTTCTATCATTAGAAAAAATATTTTTTTAAGTATAGTTATTTTTTAAGTAAATTTCCGAAAACGAGAAATGTTTTTCAAATACTTTTATTGGCAGAAAAAAATATTTGGTTCCCAACATTAACGCCAAATTTTTTCATACAACTACCATTAATCAACATGTTCAACTTCTATTGAACTTCGTTAATTGTTTTGGACTAATTGATCATTTGAACTACATTACGTTACAGGGATTGTGGTTTGGAAACCATCTTTTAACAAACATATTTATTGTCTTATCAGTATTATTCTAATATCGCAATTCATGTGTCTCAGTTTGCATTATTCCGAGATTTAAGTTCAAACAACATTCAAATTACTTTTTAAGTTTTGATAAAGATGGAAAAATAATTCTTTTAAAAATGGAGATGGAGAATCGAATATTATGTGACAATTAGCGACTTGGCGCATAATTTTGGCACGTTTTCAATCTCAGTCGGCCCAACATCGTCGACATGATGTTGACACGTAAAATTCGCGTGTCGTGGTAACCCACGGGCCTGTATTCTTATCTCTCGATTTTCAGTAAGGCAGCAGGAAGGAAACGGGTGCGGGCTTCTCGGCTGGTACAAGCTGATAAAAACCTGTGATTGCTATAAAACACTGTAAAGTTTTTGTTGGAGCCCAATGAAACAGTTCGCGTTCTGCGATAGAGGAACCAAATTTATCGATGGGAGCAGGCTGGAAGAACCACTGGGCCACTCCCGATTAGGTTGGCCAGAACTCAGACACGTCCATCACAGTTCGGAGACTTGTTGATGGTTTGTCTGGAAACCGTGCGTTGTGGTAGTGATAGGGGACTTATTTGTTGTTCTTAGAAGATAGTTTGACTGCGATTTTTTCTACTGTACAAACATTGTTGTATTTTTGTTATCTTGACAAGACACGAGGCATCAAAGAAAGTTTTCCCAAAGCAAGATCTTAATCCTATAAGTAAATATATAAGTTGCTCTACCACAAGAAGGCAGAGATTAAAATGTCTTTTGAGAGTGAACACTCTTAGCATAGATCTTAGCATACAGGAGCATAAAATAATCTTACGTAACATACATTTACATGAAATTTAACATTTTTATTCACATTTCGGAGTAAAACTATAAAGGTAAATACAGAAATAAACAGATAGATATTCGTTAAAAACTTGTTTTGCGCATTTATGATTGGATCACACTCGATACCAATCATAAATGCGTCACTATTTGACACTCACTTCCTATGAAGTTTAGTGAGTAAGAAATGAAAGTAAAATCCTACTTGAAGGAAAAACCAAGTAGTCATTCATGAACGAATAGCACACTTTAACATTATTTCGGTTGTGAGGACATGAAGCGACTTGAACCCTCCCTTCTATGTTTTTTGAGCTCCGACATCCTTAGAAGGGCCGTTCCTGTGGTGTGACGGCGTTCACTTGCATGCCCTCGGAAAAATTGGGGGGCGGCCTAAAAACGTTTACTGTGTGTCTACATCTTAAAAAATATTCAGTAATAAATATTTCGACATTGTATATTTTCATACTCATAAGTCTATATTATTAGTTACTTTATACTGGGTCCTTCATCTAAACTGGTGCTGGATTCTTCATTTAAACTGGTACTGGGTCCTTCATCTAAACAGGTACTGGACCCTTCAATTAAACTGATGCTGGGTCCTCCATCTAAACTGGCACTGGATTCTTCATTTAAACAGGTACTGGGTCCTTCATCTAAACTGGTACTGGGGACCGATGTGCAGATGTGGAGGACTGGACTTCACAACGGAATACTCAAAAAGTACTCTTCAAGGTCGATTTTTGGAGAATCACATGTTTTTGAGAAAAGGATGTGGTTTGTTAAGGTGGCAGCTAATACCCCAGAAGCGGTTTGGTTCCTGACAGAGGCCACAATCAGTTTTTAGCAGATTTTATTTGGTTTTACCTCTGTAATGTACCTAATTTTACACAACTGATTCACTACATTTTCTATTAATGAACTATTTTGTTTTAGTTCAACTTCCAAAGCTTGCAATTTTTTCTCAAGGGCAAGAGCTACTGGATATACTATCATAGAACTAGACAATAAAGATTAGCTGACTCCTGTTCTCAGATGAGCACCTTAAAAAAGACGGCAGAGCAATGGATGCACATCTAAAGGAGCAGCGCGACAACCGGAAACACTTATATTTGATATTGACCTCCTTTCACGGTCCAATTGTTTCATTTCTATCTCTAGAAAACGAAATCACGCGAAAGCGTATCTTTGAACAAGAGGAGTTGGTGAATGAATTCGGAAACAAAAGATGCAATCAGCAAGAATTCATATTATGCATCTCGCTTAGTTTAGTCACGCTAACTTTCTTGATTCTGACTCTCAAATTGATAAAATCAAAAACTCAGGAAAATAAGAGATCAAAATCAAAATAGCTTTTATTTTTTTAAAACTGAGAAAAACTTTGCTGAGGCCTTGAATTGAAAATTGCTATTATAGTAGTCGTTTTAAACTGAGATGAGTTTAGGATGTGATGCGGAATTCGCGTAGCGAAATGAGAACAAGGTGAGTACAGAAAAATTGACGTTCGGAAGACAACGCGCATTTTCATGTTTAATTATTTCCATAAATTTTAAATTATTAAAAAATACTATTCACACAAATATCATCGATATATGTTCATAATAACAGAATATTTTTTCGAGTACAATGAAATAGTTCCAGGTGAAATGGTACGATTATGTAATTATTATTTGGCAACTATCGTAAATTAAAATCAATTTAGCAAACACAATTTTGTTCTAATTATCCTATGCCCTATACTTATCACAAAGCATTTGAAAAGAAACTATAATTCAACTGACTTAAAAAGGCAACGAGTTAGATGTTCCAGATTTAACTAATGAAAAAACTAGTTTGGATACTTTTTACTGAAATCGGCATTAAGATTTTGTAAACTAAGACTAATTCTAACCAACTTCAAATATGACTTGTTATATTTTATGAACATTCGGTGCTATGAATAATATAATATAATATAATATCAAAATTGCTTTTTCAAGTTTCCCAAATAATGAACGTAATAATCGAGTGCAGATGATGGAAAAATGCGCTTGAGAACCATAAAGGCACAGAGCAGGAAATCAAATAAAAACCTGTGTAATTTCCAAAAAAGGAAATGCCAATTATCACAATGTTCTTCATTCATATGACCAATGCCCTATCCGTATTTTCCATCAAGCACGTATTCAGAAAATAATTTTGAATGACCCAGTTTTTTTTCCCGGTTCCCATGCCGTAATGTTAAATGAACATTGCGCTTAATGATTTTTCTGTTTTCCGAATATTGACAGATTTAGAGGTATGTTTGTAATGTACTTCAATGTGCGAAACTTCGATTTTCTCTAAGGTAACTAACCAAAGGATGTGTTTTTGGTAGCTTTTGTTGCAAATTCAAAACTGGGTCCAACCAAAAACCGACGACGGGGCAAGTGCACGTTAAATCTGAAGTGGTCTAAAATGTCCTCACGTTAGTGTGGAGTGAAAGTTTGGAGAACGGAGTGCCAGCTCAGGTGTTGACCTCGTCATCTGACCGTGGTTCAAAATTACGTGGTGTTGTCCTCGGATCTTTCCCTTGTGATTGATTCCGGACTGTCGCCAATAGCCCGTTGTGTTGCTCCAATGCGACATTAATTAATTACCATTACTTTGATCTTTAAAATAGCAAAGAAAAATTACAAAATGACGATTTCCAACTCTAAATAGGCATACAAAATGAAATAAAGAAAATCTCTGACGAGAACAATATTTTAGATGAATATAGTTTAATTTGTCTGTTACTTGTGAAAAAATTCAGGATTGCCTTTTGAGTTCTAAAGTAACAGTAACAAAATCGGTAACACTCAAGAACACGGTACCGATACATCACCAAATTGGCGACTGAGAGTTGTCTCGTCGCCAAACGAGAAAAAGGATAGTCTTATTTCGAAATTATCACCATTACTGGCGATAGTTATTATTGCTAATTGACATTGATTCTTGAACTGTATTGGGTTTTTGGCTTTATGGCACAAGGTCCGGAAACGGACGACAATCTGCGCCAAGGATTATAAAAACGAAAATCAAATTACTATTAAAAAGCTTAAACATATAAATTTTTTAATCATGGACATTCAACAACCTTTACTTGATTATTTTTTCACATTCATTTTCAACCTGATGAAGTTCTCTTAAATTTTGTAGTATTTGCTGAAATCGAAATTCGGCCTTACTCGTATTGCTTCTCTGACGTTTCCATTTTATAAACGGAGACAAATTTTTTCAATCTCAATTACAACAGTTTGATTATCTTGGAGCTCAGAAATTTCTTTTAAACAAATTGTTTTTACATAATGGATCTTATCGCAGCTTCTAAAAAGGCAAAATTTCTTCCACTCACTTTGAAGTATCAGGAATTTTAAATTCCTTTTTCCTTTCAAAATTAGATATTGCATTTACATGTCTAATAATGCTTGTTTAGAAAACGTATTTAATGTTTACATTTCTTCAGAATATAAACAAATAAGATTTTCGATTACAAAATTAATTTTCCACCGTCAAAATGATGATAGTTTCACTGATGGAATACTTCCTGGATTAAGCAATAAAACACAGCGTTTATAAATCTAATTTCATATGAAATTTTGCATGTGCACATACTAATTATTTCATTCTTATATAGCATTTTTATTTAAAAAAAGTTTATTACTTTCTTTTATCAGCTGCGATAAAGGAAGTCAAATTTTCATCTAGTTAAAATTGTTCCTGGGACAAAAATAAGCAAAATGCAGCAATGAAATTTTCAAGACATATAATAGACATATTGGTCTATATCATGTAAAGTTTTGATGTTTTCGGAGGTTTCCTTCACAGTTAAATTGTATTTAAAAAATCAGTTTATCATAATTTTACTTTTAAATGGTTTTTCCTTTACAAGGGAATAGAAAGACAATCACTAAATTACACCATTCTGTTATAAAAAGCTCTTCATTAAGAGTAATATTTAATATTGTCTTTCCATTTCTAGAGATATCAGAGCAATTCGAAATTTGTAGCAAATTGGCAAAACTTCTTTTTTCGTCGATCTATCAGATTCAGCAGAGACGGTAATTTAATTTTTTCTGACTTTTCCTAAGAGATCTTTTTCTGACGAATGTAACGAAATCATAATTTACAATTTGTGTCTAACTTATTGAAATATATGGCCACAACAGGCTTCCTTTAGAGCTAAATAATCAACATTTGTGTAACCTTGAACTTAAAGTCAATAAAAAACAAAATATACATTTCTGAAACATAATATTTTGCAGTTGCTCATTACTATATGTGACTCATTTAAAAACTGGTTTTCATTAAAATCTACGATATATCATACACAGCTGATATGCTCATTTGGAATGGAATGGCCCATAAGTAAAGTATAAAATTAACAATATCATAACACTAATTGCTGGGCTTGTTTATTTTAAGTTGGAGACATACTGTGCCTGTGTTTCGGATGTCCCTATTTTTTCTGGCAATGTACAAATGCACTCACAGCACACCACTCAGGCCCTAGGTATTAGTATGTATTATAATCAGAAAATATCAGGGGGGGATGTTAAATTGTAGACAGCATTCCGATACTTCTGCAGAAAATAATTTTTATTAAAACAATTACATTTTCTCTTAATGGTATAATGATGGTTTTTTCATTCTCAGGTACACACAGTGAAACTTGTGAAACCGATTTAACATCAGCACTCGCCTCTGGAAACCATGCCACAGTTGGAACAGGCAGGTCTTTGAAACTGAATATATACATGAAGGATCAGCCAGAATTAGCAGAAATCAAGAATCGGAAAATCACTATCTGTTTTCCACATCTTAAACATGAAAATTATTATTTCACTCACTTTAGAAAATTCAGAGGGTAATCCAATCTTGTCTTCCCATGATCCTTTCCCCTATCAAATTGTCAAATGATGACTTTAAATATCATTTACTGATATTCCAACCTGTTTTTAGACATGCTTTCATTTGTTTGGTACTTATGGGATTAACGAAGCGTTGAAGCTTGTTAAACTCAGTTTTAGCGTTTATTTTTAGTTGCTTTTCATAAATACAGAATTTCAGGGATGTCTTAGACCTTGTGTGGGCTTACCCTTCAAAGTGTTGAACCAACTTCTGTTTGATGGCAAAATGTTGAACGTTAATTCCGAGAATCGTTGCTTTGGGTATGGTTTGTCGCTCTACGGTCACTTTTTGCTACACGAGGGCTAATTAGACCGTCGGGGGATTCACAATAACTCCAAAACTAAACATTCTGTAGTATTCACCTTTTGTAGTTTATCGAACAGCAGGGATGCAATGAATGTGAAATGGATTATATGGATGGATATGTCATGAATAAAAATTTACGTCCGAAGTAAATTGTAGAAGTTATGAAAAAGTTAAAACTGTGTTTAAAAAAATTGTTTTCCGTACACTTAAATGATGCTTACATCTTTATATGAAAGAAGTGATTAGTCTGATCACTTTTCAATCAACATTTAACTAATTTAACCTGAGCAACGCCGGATAATTTTGTTAGTATACTTATAGCCAATGTAATTCAATTCCTTACTTTCAGGTATTTTTGAGTGGACAAAGTTGCACTGTCTTTCAAGCGTACTGCTAAAGATATTTCTCAAGGCGACAATGGTCAAAACACTAAAAAAAAATAATTTTTAAAATTTTAACTTTAGAAATCAATTGATAACCAAAATAATTGTTCGATACTTCACTGGACGGAGTTTCACAGACAACATAAAACATGTATTTGGTAATTATAGTAGGTTTGTTTACAAAACACGTTTCTCTGATATTAAGGTTTTTTTGACATTTTTCAGATTTCGAATTGTTCCCTGTCCGTTTGAATTTTCTCCATTGAAATTTTTTTTATATAATCCTTGCTATCTGCTACATACATTTAAAGGCATTTGAGAAATTTATGTTTGACCCATGTTTTTTGGCAAAATGCAAGGTGCTTCAAAACAAATTTTAAGAGAGGTACACTAGTCAAAGGGAGCTTTGATTTATATGTATACAAACTGTTATATGTAAATTAAAATGAGAACAATCGAAAATTAATATGCACGACTAATTGTTTACTAATTTATCAAAACTTCTGCCCACATATTATGTAATAACTTTCGCACAACTTAAATGTTTTTGGACCGAATTTCATACATAGGACTTTCAGTAAAAATAAGTCTAAATATTATAAGAATAGGATAATAACTTCAAAAGTTTATCTTTTATATCTCACTCGAAAAAAGACCTTTTATTTTTCATGTAATCCTTAAGACATATCTATTTTTGTTTCAGATCATTTTATGAGTTAGTTGTGAATATTTTTAATATCCTACATAAAAATTGTGCCGTTTTACTGTTTGGATCAAATCCACCCATATCGATACCTAGCATAGAGATCTGCAATTTTTTTAATTGTTTTCTGAAAACTTTTTATTGAGTAAAGATAATTGATTATTTGTGATGAAAATAATTTTATTCTTCCTTTAATTTGAAACAATTTTACTCTTCCTTATATTTTATTTTTTCAAATTTACGGAAATTTGGTTTGTGGTTTTAGTATTTACTAGAATCTAGAATAAAATCTTATAGAAATTGGGAGGAGGGTTGTGATGTATATGCACTGAAGTGCCAAAACAACTGATACCACTCTAATACTTGGTCATATCTTTGAGGAAATGTCGCACAATCCTCACGCTGATGTTTGTTAAGGGCCCAGCATTGAATTCTGATGTTATTTGGAACAGTGTTGTACGCCTATCGCGTGAAACGATTCTTGCCAGCCGACATTGGTCACTTTCGTTTTTTTACGGCCACACTGCAGTCTTGAATTACGTGTTTTGCTAGAATTCTTGTAGTCATGGTACACCCTTGAAAATCCAAACTTCTCTACCTCTGAAATGCTAACTCATCTCAATAGCTCCATCAATTAAACCGCTTTAAAATAGCGATAATTTGCCATTCTCACAGTGAAAATAGTTTTAGTTGCTCCCACAGATGTCTATCCCTTTATATATGCAGTGGAAGACTCAACCAATGACGTGCATAGGTGGCATGGCTATGTATTTTGCATAGGCTCGTCTATACCAGTTTTTCTAACACTTAAGTATTCTTAAACATTACAATTATATGAAATAAATTGATTACAAAATGGTTTTGGGCGTCTAGAATTAAGAAAAACAAGCCTGGATCAAATCAACCCATGCAGGTAAAACGTGATTTCTTTCAAACAAGGTCGGAATGTTTAAGTCTACTGTCCCCTGAAAAGTGACGGTTAAGAAAAACAAGCCTGGATCAAATCGACCCATGCAGGTAAAACGTGATTTCTTTCAAACAAGGTCGGAATGTTTAAGTCTACTGTCCCCTGAAAAGTGACGGTTAAGAAAAACAAGCCTGGATCAAATCGACCCATGCAGGTAAAACGTGATTTCTTTCAAACAAGGTCGGAATGTTTAAGTCTACTGTCCCCTGAAAAGTGACGGATTCTTAGTCATTTCTGATATTGGTTTTAACTTGTTATCACTACTGATACAAAACAGGCAATTGTGCTAACACTCACATAAAAACAACAGGCCATCACAAACCACGGCATACAAATTTCAACGCGTGCGAAGGCTTTGATACTGTAAATGCGGGTATTTAGTAATAGTCCAAGGCATTCTGCAAAGGATGATTATCATGAAAACGGATTAACCGCCTATGAGACAGAGGTGAAGTAGAAAGCGAAAAAGAGCAACACAGTGCGGACAATGGCAATTTCTTGTGCCCGAAACGGGTCAAAGGTTTTTCTTTGTCGCAATTATCAAGCGAAAGGAGTTTCTCAATGGAGACCCATCACGCCTGGTTGATCAACTCATCTTCACCATTTCTCTTTTTTTTCAAGCAAAACTCACTCAAGACAGAGATTAAGGTCTGTAGTGGCAGAAGATTAAACGAGTCACTGTTCAGTTCTACCACTCGTAACGTAACGAGACTCGTGACATAGTTTAAAGAGTTTCTTCCAGATTCGGACTTCTTTTCTTTCCTGTCCTGCCTTTTTTTGTTTTCTATGTAGCTATAATCGCCGGCCAAACATGCTTCGATAGTTACCATTGTGCGCGAGATGTTTGCATAATTCGTTGAAACATCAAGCACCAGCGATCTTCAAAAGGTATGATGAAACGAAGTTCACGAATGTTTTACTAGTTGTCTTTTTTATTTAAATTAAGGTAATTACTGTTCCATTAGGAACTTATTAAAAAAGAATGAAAATGGCTAATTTAACGCAAAGATTTGACGTAGCCGGTTTATTCAGTAAGCTTCAATAAGAGAGATACCACACTTCGAAGTGAGAATAGCATTTTTATTGCTCTATGATTTCGAGAGATAGCAATATGATTAAACCAGCAAGGTAACTAAAACGAATTTAATTTGTTTATCAACTGCGATAGTGGGGCTTTAAGTACCACTGACTCTCGATTCATAGGTTTCAAATGAGAAATTTTAAATACGGGTTTAAAATAGTTTTTGGCTTTCCTAAATGTCAACAAGAGGTATGTATGAATCTTGTAAGAGGATGTTATTACACTCTATCACCTATTTCAAAAATGGATACAGAAACAGTATATATTATAATCATAATATAATAAATAGAGGGTTAGTGCATTGTGTGGGTTGAAAGATAGGGTATCTAAACATGGTATTTTGTATCAGACGAAGAAAACGCTTGGGTGAAAGGTGAGACGAATCTAATTTCTAAAAATTCTATATTTTAATTAGTTTTAACATTAACCGATATTTTGAAAAGAATGTAGCAAAAGGAGCTTTATATTAACATTTCCCAAACAAAAATTACACTTTAACTCAAACAAACTTTTGGATTTTAAAACAAATGGTTCCGATATTTTTTATTTGATCATTCGTTACGACACAAGATTTTTTAATGCTCTGACCTCTTCGGCCTTTAGCACCAGTTACTAACTGAGAATATCTGTGAGGGATCCTAATAGCCCGTTATGTTTCTACTGTGCTACGTAAATTCAACTACCTACCTTGTGAGGGATATACCGCCCTTGCTCTAACAGGAATAATCACCAACATCCATGAGCTTACAAGCCGGGATTCAAACCCGGGACCTACTGGTGTCAGCCAAATTCTATGACCACTATAGCAGGTAAGATCTACCAGTAAGCCTAGAAAATTTACAGTCCATATAGTCCAATTCTTTGGAAATTAAATAAAGCTAGATGCTACGAAATAAAATGCCAAGTGAAAAGATGGGGAGTTATTTAACTCGCCAATCCGAACTTGGCAATTAATTACGTATAAAGAGTGTTTCGATTCTCACTGTCAAGTGATTAGGCTCACGAGACAAAACACTAAAATGATTTTAATTTACCACTTTTTAATAACTCACAACGTATTGTGTTGTTTGCATTTCGAAGTTCATGTGCTTTTACTGCCAGCCTTTTCATTTAAATTTCATGCAAATAAAATTAAGCGCTAGTTTCTTAATTGTTCATATCTATTGATGTCAGTGTCGTTACTCACATTTCATATCTTATTTAAATTCATTTACAATGAATATATGCATCGATGTTTGCATTTCATACCATCAAATGAAATAACATTATGCTAACATTTTTTTCCACTCTGATTTCTGTTTTACAGATATCTCTTCCATTGTCTACTGTAATGATACTGCAGGAGAATTTCATTAGAGCGGAGAGTTCTTCTGTAGTTTTAGCAATATTATGCAACTGTAGTTCAAATCAAGCATATTTGAACAAAGCGGCAAAATCCCGTAGTGGTTGATTTCACATTGTTTATATCTGATTCATGCCATTCATCAGTATACAAATATAGTCCATTTCTGAGCCACGTACGTTAAAGAAAAAATATATCACGGCCTGCATGCGTTCAGCTGTCAACAATAACAAAATTCAACCGAAAGGTCCCCTCGGAAGTTCAAAAGCCAAAAAAGTCAGTGCTTATAGAATTTTATCCATGTTTTTTATCGTGTTGGAGTTTTAAAACAATCGGGATTGGTGGCACTGATCCGATGACCGATATCAAGACAGACATTTGGCAGACAGACCGAAACGCCCTTTTGATCAGCTGAATAAGCTCGAGAGGGACATGAGACGATTGGCCTTTTTAAGAGGGTCAGTTTGCTGTATTCAATCGACAATAATTATGTTTTTCGAACGATGGTGTGGTCATGCGATGTAAAAGAAGACCAAACGTATGTGAAATCTGAATATTCGCAACATCAGTGACGTTGTGTCCATGGAAGTCCGGCATCCTCGAGTAAAAACGATTAAAATTTGGCGACAAAAAGAAATCGGCGCGATAAAACCCGAAGCAAAAACGGTTTATTAAACGTAAAAGTGTGTGAGATGTACGTTTCTAGTGAAACGTCCTTGATTTTCACAGCAGGAAGCCAAACAAGAACTGCTGATACCCCATCCTTTCCACTTCAAATGGTTTCTTACTGTTATTGGTTAATGGCGTTTGTCATGCGCATTAGGTACCTTCAGTTCAGACTCTTCTCTCCTACTCCAAGCTTTCCACTGAGGCTAGCATCCAGTCCAGATTATATGTGAAGTGGGTTCTTACGCTTGGTTTATCATTATCTCCGTTCTATCTATTTCCCCCGCTTTTAAGACAGCTTCACTCAAGGATTGGTTGCACCCTTTTGGGCTCTTTTTTAATTTAGGGCTAAAAATTATTTGTATTTTATTGTCTTTGAGGGAAAGAAACAATCTAATTGACTTATAAGGTTACCTAAAACAAGCATTACGTTTATTTTGCTCTATCCAATCTTGGCATCTCCAGTTATCAATGTTTCGCCACACGACTCCTCAACATAATAAAATAGTAATAAACCATAAGGCACAGGAAGTTTCTTTGTTTAACGAGTATCCCGTTACTCGCCAAACAAATAAACTTGTCATAATTATGAGAAAACATAATTATACTCGTCGTAATTTTGTGAAAACGTCTTTGCAGTTAGCGAGGGGGATATAGTTAGAATTTATTAGTTTATATCATGCTACAATTGGCCACTAGACGACCCTTTCAAAATCATTTCCACTCTCATTACATCTGCATAGAAACTACTCATTCTTTTTTTGAGAAATTTAGTCATTTATAGGTTTTTTATGGATATTGTGTCATTTGATCGTTGTTTGCTTGTTCTTCTCTGATTACTGTTTGCTGCAAGTGAGCTAATTGGATCCGGACCAACATGTTTATTCCTCTGATAAATCATCTAACGCCCGCAGGACAATTTGTGAGTTAAAAAAGTTTGATACTTCTTAAAAATTAGAAAATTCATTTTAAGTCAGCGCTGAAATTTGAACGCTGAAAGAATGATGCTGGAATTTCCCAGATCGGTTCAGGAGTGGCGAAAACATAAGCATTACTTGTTTGACATAAAATAATTTTGCAAGATTTTCAATGACGCGTTTCCCTGGTATTTCAGAACGATTCGTTTCGTACTTTGCCCTTTAGATGTTTGGAAACAAAAAATTTCGTCACTTCGATATTTTCACATAGAAATTTCAGCGTCTGTTGTAATTCACCCTCGTTGGTGAATTATGTTTTTTTATTATACAATCCCTTTGGATTTGAAAACTTAA
The DNA here is from genome assembly GCA_933210815.1 of Meta bourneti. Lineage (NCBI taxonomy): Eukaryota > Metazoa > Arthropoda > Arachnida > Araneae > Tetragnathidae > Meta > Meta bourneti. The sequence goes on from OW119923.1 coordinate 58,027,560, forward strand.
CTAACGTCCGTTTTCATCAGTATCTCTGTTAATGGTCGTTGCAAAAACATAATTCAAATTAAGTTGAACTATCACACAACTGTAATCACGTCCCACTGTCTAAAAACAAAAGCAGTAAAAGTTCAAGAAATCATTTGAAGTCTGGCCCATAAAATAAAATAACCCAATCGATTAAAGAAAAATCAAAAGCAATTCTTGCTTCTGTGAGACGAGGAATAGTAACGATACGTACATACAATTCTAATACTCATGACCATAATTTCAATACTGGGGATTTGAATGAAATACGGATTCCATTATACAACCAGCACGAAAAAAACTGACTATCAGTGGAATCAGGAGGTCATAACAATTCGCAAATATAAAGTTCAAGGTAAATATTTTTTGTATTTTTCTGTCCATCATTTTTCAAGGGAGCTTATCAAAATTAGATTTCCTTTTATACACACCTCTACCTACTCTGTTACTCTTTCAATTTAATTTTTTTCTCTTCACAAACAATGCACTGATTTTGTATGCAAATACTAAAAGTTATTAAATACCACAGATAATTCCTTTTTGTTATTTGTTTAATAATTTAACCTGCGAGTTGTAGGCGGCGCAGGTTCTATTCCTCCCTGGGTATATTTCTCTCTTCTGTGTAATTAAAATTTTCCTTGTGTGTATGTCTATTATTTGACGTTCTCTGTATTGTGTTTGGCGCAGCATGGCCAAATATGGCCCTTGCGCCATAAAACCCAACCACTCATCAATCATTTAAACTTGTATATTAAAAAATGACCACAGAGCGCCAAATTAAGCCAAGATAGACTTAAAGCAGTATATATTACTCAATTGGCAAAGACAAAAACTTTAAAAGTTGGGTCATTTGGAGGGGGTCGTATTTACTTAAGAGAAGAATATAGGAATTTTGTTAGTAACCTCCACACCTCGGTAGGAAACACTTGGCTATGCTACTGCTTCACATACAGTGTGTGACAGAAATCCCTTAACTTTTACTTTTGTTCTTTAAACAACACAAATATATGAAAACGCGCTTTTTATTTCGCAGTGTATTTAATATTTTAGTTTAGTTTCAAGCATTAGTTTTTATTAACCCTACGAGCGTCAAGATATTTCCGAGAAGTGTAGTGTTGCTTCCCCACAACAAACATAATAAGTAAACAACCACGTCTATTGGTTAAAAGACTCCTAGAAATGATTTTATTGGTGAAGAAGGTCGTAATCAGTTGGGAGATTGCAGGTTGCAGAACGGATATAAACACATAAACCCCTCCGACGGTTAATGTACTCCAGCTAATTCGTTAACTACTAAAGCCCAATTCGAGCCTTCACTTTCTCACTTCTCATCATCAAGGCAAATAATATTTTTTTCTCAAAACACTCATGCATTTAACACCATAACATTTTTAATTAAATTTATAATTTCCCGGCTAATGAGCCTTTTAAATTTTTTTAGCCCTTAATTCCTTTCCTTAACCCTCCTGGTGGTTGTATCCACGAGGTATCTCGTCATTAGAGCAAAACTGAACAGATCTTGATGGACGAGATATCTCGCCATTAGAAAAAAAACTGACCGGATCTTGATCTCGTCATCATAAAAAAAATCGGCAATATCTTGATGACGAGATATCTCGTCATTTGAAAAATTGGTCAGATCTTGATTGACGAGATAACCCTATGGATGGACGAGATACCAATTTGAGGGTTAAAGATATCTCCTTATATACTCGTAATCAACTGCGGAGTAAAAGCGTCTGCGACGCTGTGGATTTCAAAATTATGTGATTTAACAAGACGGTTAAAGTATCAAAAATAAATTGCTTCAAAAAGATGTTTTTAAAAGCTACTTAGGAGCAAAAGAGGTAATTATTTTTGTAAATTAACGGCAAAAAATATAATACATATTTTGGTGTGCCGCTCTCTTTTTAACAGAGGATTGCAATCCGCAATAAAGATCAAGTCCATGCACCCCATTAGAAGGTTAATGGACAATTCTTCCAACAAATTATAATCATGAATGGAACACGAGATGACTGCGACTGGTATTCCATTCATCTACGCGAGCTGATCTCAATGAGGACGAGAGGAAACCACAAAATGATAATTCCATAATTCGAAAGTGGAAGATTTCCTGTGACGCTAGGACGCGTTTAAGATCAGAACTTCCACAGATATGAATCTCGTGAATCTTCCACAGAATTGAATAGCGTGAAGTATTTTCCAAGATGTCATCCCTCCGTTGGTGGCCTCATAAGCCACCGTCGATTTTAGCCCAAGATTTTGAAATTAATCCCTAAAATTACGGATAGATAAACAGGTATGAGATAATGGAAATTTTGAAAAGAAAAAACGGGAGGGCTTAGGTTAAAGAATGCTTGGTTCTGACAACGTAACCTTGAATTTTGATAGGTATACGATATCGAATTCGTCAGGTGGCAGCCAAGAGCTGGATGAGAAATAAAAAGTAAGCAGGAAACCAATCAAAAAGGCATGATGTTTGTCAGTTCAACAAGAAAACTTAATGCATAAAAGGCCCGACCCTTTTGTTCGCCAAGTTTACCGATCAGATCGCAAGCGATAGATGTGACATGAATTTGTGTCAAGCAGTATTCATATGCTAAATTATTGTGTCGGATCTTCTGTTTTTATTAAGCGTCATCGTAATTCACTATTTTTCATTTTAGAACATTTCAATATATTTAATTTATTTAATTTAACCCTCTGAGCGTCATGAGATTTCCAAGCAGAGTGCAATACTTCTTTTCCCCCACAACGGCACATGACTAAATAACAACATCGATTGATTGAAAAAATCCTAGGAACGATTCTATTGGTTGAGAAGGTCAAAACTGGTTAGAAGTCATGCTGGGAATCTAGCAGATTGCAGAGAGGATAAGTACGTGTGAACCTCTCAGAGGGTTACGGGTATTCATTTTCCCCGAAAAATTCCCAAAGTTTTTGCCCAAACCTTAAATTTGATGCTCAAGGTTCTGAGCTATTTATAAATAAGGCATTGGCATGCGACCTGAGGGCCGCAGATGACCAATTAGTAGAGTCGCGGATTGGTAGCAAGAGGGCTGCGATCGAAACTAGATCCCACCAAAGACCGTCGTGTACGTGGGGCTGGGGCACGTTTAGTCTGTCGTGGTCTCAAATGTCCCCACGTTGGCGTGGTGTGGAAGTATGGAGAGTGGGGTGCCAGCTCATGTATTGACCCCGTCCGCTGACCGTGGTTCAAAATTACGATATATTGTTCTCGGATCTTTCCCTTCTGGATTGATCCCGGATCGTCGCCAACAGCCCGTTGTGTTGCAAATTCAACTACCTGCCTGCATATGGTTTGTTTTACAACAGGCAACTAAGAGCTGGATAAGAAATAAACAGGGCTCTCTCCATTGCAAGGGAGAGGGAGCCGCTTATACTAAGGGAGGGACAAGAAAATGTTGAAAGTTTCTGTACTGTAATTTGCAGTGTGTTTCTGAACTCAAATAAGTAAGTTCCATTCATTGTTTCATAACAAAGTGTACAATAATTGCAGAAAGGAAAATAAGAAAAATTTTCCAAACAATAAGTACACACTTGAACATATATTTTTTTCATGGGGGCTCACAATACACCCTGGTACTGGTCCCGGATGGTTGAGGTGGGAGGTCTGGAAATAAAAATAGAACTGACTAAGAACTCGGCGTGATGTTTCTCAGAACAAAAGAAAACGGCAAGCAGACTCTGCTCCAAAATCATCACGCAGCAGATATTTTGTGAATGAGCCCCACTTAAGAGTTTTCTGCTGACAACAATCGTCAGAGCGGAGTTGTAAAACAATGAGCGCACGGGGGGAGGGGGGCAAACAAATATCGCGCCATTTTTTGTCCATGGGATCGAAAGAAACGCCCACTGCCGAAGCGCTGGCTACTGCTGCCCACGCTATGCGAAATGCGATCTCATGAATGGATGTTAGATTTCAAACAGCTGCCGACCTTGACTCCATCTTTGATTTTTTCCTTTCTATTTTCATTTTGCCCCTTCCTTTATTTCGCCGTGGAGTAGTTTTCTTTCTCCTAGTTTTTTTATTGTTCACGGAAACATTCTTTCTCTGTAACAAAAACCCTTAATTTTTTTCCCAGTGCGACACAAAAAATATAACATTTCTTTTCCACGTCCAAGATTGAACAACTGCTTCCGTAAACGATTGATAGTAACTGTAGGTCATTTTTGTAATTGATTTACAGCGAAAGGTTTCTTTGTTGTGAAACAAACTCCCATCAAAACAAATGCAAGAACATTTCAAAATAACTTGTAGTCAAAAAAGAAGGTGAAGCTGTGAGCTGGGTGCATCAATGTGTTATGGATCAGTCCAATGAAGTCGTAAGATGTCAGAAATCCCAGCAAATACAAGCAGTGAACTGAAATGAAAATTTGCAAAGGCAGGCACATTGGGGGGAAAATAATGAACACTTTCTTTTCCACAAACTTTCTCTTAAATTTATCGTCCTCAGTTTTACTTCATAAATGTCGACAAAGGATTAACAAGTTATAAAAATGTAAATTTAAATTTCGTTTTCTCGCATCATACATTGTTATTACACAACGGCTATTGTCACAAATTGTATATCTTTTATCCTTCAAATTCGTTGGCCAAATATGGTCCTTGCGCCAAAAAACCCCACTAACCGACTTTTCAATTCGTTCCCAGATGAGAACTGTTTGGAAGCCGAGTGGTTAGCACTCTCACCCTGTGTTTATCAGGCCCTGGGTTTGATTCCTTGTCTGAGCATAATAGATGTTTCTAGTGTTTCGGAATCCACTCCTTAGCAGTGAGTACCAGTGAAATTAGTTCCTCCCTCCCGTGTTGAGATACCAAATCGGTGCGTTTTAGTTGGCTAAATCCAGAAACTTCAGTGATAAACACGACGTAAACAGTGCCTATTTCCCAACCAGTTTCTTTCACGTACTTAAAAAATAGTCTGCATTTATATAGCAAAATATCAAACAATGATATATTTTAAAATTACAGTTATTAGAATTCAAAACACGGTAAATTATCGTACATCTCTGTCTTTTAAAGCACTCAATCATTGCCGTTTTGTTATTTTATGAAGTAACATTTGATTCCTGGGGTGTTGCGAAATGATTGAAAAACACCTCGCAGGTGAAAGCGAAGTGAGAATTGGAAGCGAAATTTGTTTTGTAAAACGGGTTTTCGTCTCTGTCCCACCTGCTATTTAGCCATCTGTCCTCAAAGAAACATCTGCATATAGGTAATACTAATTTCAAAGTTAAAAGAACACTTTTTCTCAAAAATAAGCTATTTCCGTACATGTTATAGTTCGACCAAACAGCTCAGTATAGAAATTTAACAATCTCCAGTATTTTGGAGAGTTGTTGAATTTTGCTGATAAAATTGGTATTTTGCATTGCCGGGAAGTACTTAACCTTTGAAAATCATGTGCCGTTTATTAATATATGGCTTTTTTTCTCAGTTTATAAATCTAGAAAATATTTCGACATTTTAACAGAGAATACAGGTGCATGATTAGCGTAGCATGAGTTTTCCAGGCCTGGTAGAGGAGTGGTTAGAGATAGGGTATGTTTGTTTCCTAGGCGGCCCTATGTTAGGAATACACTTCAAGCTGAAGGTTAGCAGCCATGTGCTTCCTAAGCCCCCACATGAGTAATATAAACCAAGTTTTAATGCTTTCTCATTAAGATGACGCCTAATAAAAGGATACCCAATACAATAAGTTATATAACAGATCAACATCGAATTGATTTGAAATCATGACAGATATCCAAGTTTCTTGTGATTAGGTCTGTATAAATAAAAATGGAGTGTTTGTACATTGAATATTTTCGACTCATTTCAAGCTATGAATCCGTTTTGGGTAAATTCTAAAGCAAAATCAGTAGTTTCCGCGTTTTGTGTCTGTGTGGCCCACTACGTTCAAACGGCTTGGTATATTTTCATGAAACTTTGCATACTGTGAGTACTCAGTTATTTAGTGACTGAACTTCATTGCGTCAGTCTGTCTTCCAATTTTATGTTTGTGCGAGTATCGCATAAAATTTATTGAATGTATTTCCATAAAATGCTATATAATTTATAAAATATATTTTGTGATGGTAATTACATTATTTGAATTTCTTTCGTTTGCATATTTAGGCAAATTTCATGCTAAAACAGCTGAGTAACTAAACTAAAATCAAATCTAATTTGGCATTTTTGGAAAGCTGGGATGTATATTGAGCATTGCGATCACTCAGATTGTTTTACCAGTACTGTACGAAAACATTAAATTATTATTATTTTTTTAGAACAAGTTCTTTTCAAGATAAATTTTTTCACTTAAAAATATTAGTTCCCCATGAATATCTTATCAAATTAATTTTTTATCCTTCCTTAAAGATGGTAAAGATGTCATCCTTCTCATTCGAAAATGTCGCATACCTGGTGCAAGAGCGCCACAATTAAAAAAATATATTGGTAGGAAAACTATGAGTGTTCGAGTATTTGCCGCTGTTTCGTCACTTTTAAGAATTGAGTTGCGCCAATTTTACAGGAAATGAATTTAATAGAAGGCATTCATAATCCCTTCCAACTCAAAACCGACTCTTTCAGTAGTCATCTTAGCTATTAGCTTTCGTGATTTTGACTTAAGAGAAAGTGATTATCCAGGTAACTTTTTCAACCTAGTTTTCCAATTCTACCCGAGTAGGGATGGGTTTTTCTGCCAGTTGGTAATATGGAACGGTAAGTTCAATTTAACAGCTTTTGCTGTTATTAATTTCTGTATTTCATTGGCAATTATTTCTTTTATGAAACGCTTAAATACATAATTTTTGGAATAAGCATTCTTTCAGAATTGTCATATTACTTGTAACAAGAGTGCCATAATAAGAGTACCAAGAGTGCTTTCTGGCTTCTGTTTGACTATGTTTATACCCCGATATTTTGGCTTTTTAGCCTTTTTGCTTGTCTGCATTTTTGACCTTTTGTGGTCTGCATTTCTGGTACTTAACGTTTTAATGTTTGTATGTTAGATTTTTTTAAAAATATTTTGCAAGTTTGATTGTTTACTTATATATATGTATATATGTATATATATATATATATACATTCATGTCCAAAATTATCTTTACATGCATAAAATCACGGATTTCTCAGAAACTGTGAACTAATTTGTGTGAAATGATATATAACATCATAACACATAAACACAAAGGAAAAAATTTAAGAGCACTGCATATGATATAAAACTGCAGCATGAAACAATAAAAATGGCAATAATATGTGACAGGAGAGTTCAGAAAAATAGAATAACTCAGAAAAAAAATTAAGGCTTGTGAATTTAATATGGAATTTGATTTCCCCTGACGTGTACACACATATCACAACGTGTTTTAATGCTGGCAATAACATTGTTAACCACAGTTTGGGGAATTAAGTTCCACTCCTCCAGCAATGCAGTCTTCAAGGCATTTATATCTCTAGGAGGAGGATATCTCCATGCAGCTGCTTTTCCAAGGTAGTCCCATAAGTTCTCTATCTGGTTAAAATCAGGAGATTTTGCTGGCCACGATATTCGCTCAATGGCTTCACTTTCAAGGAATTCGTCAACGAGGTTTGCTCGATGAGAACGAGCATTATCGTCCATAAATAAAAAGTCAGATCCATATGCACCTCTGAAGTCTTACATAAGGTTCTAAGACCTTATCCCGATATCTCTGACCGGTCACAGATCCGCTGTTGAAAACCTGTAGGGGCGTACGTCCATCGATCATTATTCCTCCCCATACCATCACACCTGCACTACCGAAACGGTCATGTTCCATAACGTTCGAAGGAAGATTTCACGTTCCTGACTCCCTCCACGTTTAGAATCAAATGTTAAACTAAACCTCGTTTCATCAGTAAAGAGAACATGGGTCCATTGGTGTTCACTCCAGTTATGATGATGTTCGTTGCACCAATTAAAGCGATCTCTCGTTTGTTGTGAAGACAGTGAGACACATACCCTTGGCTTTCTGGCATAAAGGCCTTTCTCATCAAGCCTTCTGTATACAGTTTGCCGTGATACAACAGTTCCAGTGGCGGCTGCAACCTCTGAACTTAACTGCCGAGCAATAGACTTCCTGTTACGACGGGCAGTTATTGCCAGATATCGATCTTGAGAAGCAGTTGTTAGTCGTTTACGACCTCGTCCAGGCCTCCTTACAACAGTTCCAGAGTTCTGAAATTCTTTCAATAGCGTAGAGTCTGTCTGTCTTGAAATATTCACACATCTCGCTGCTTTCATGATTGTCTGCCCTGCTTCTATACGGCCGATAATTCGCCACTTCACAAATTATTACAAATGATACTTCGGAGCCATAACAAACCGTTTTGTGTCCTTACGCACTGAAATCAGACGCTGTATTGCAGAAACTCACTCAGATATTCACTTTCCGCAAAGCGCTTGATTCACCGTCGGATGACGTAACGCCTTGATTTGCATATCAGAAACAGTTTGATCATTTTTGATTGGATAATGCTAATTAGGCTTGTCTTTCACACATTCCCTGCAAAAATGGATTACATCGATTGGATATTTCATGGAATATCATTATTTTTGGGTATGTAAAGATAAATTTGGACATGAGTGTAGTTAAATTGCTAACACAATAATTGATTTATTCAGTGTGATGTTTCACATGTTCTCGATCAATGGACTTTTTTCTAAGCACTGTTCTCTTATCTGTCAGCAAATTAAATAGAGCATTATTTATTTCGATGATTATATATGAGATTTTTTAGGAAAATCTGGATACCTTGTGGCCTGCTCACAATTTAAAAGATGAATCAACAAATTTCTTGAGTTAATATATTTTTCAGATTTTAGAAAACAATGAACTTTTGAGGGGGTAATTGACTTTTTCGTGGGACTTGTCAAAGCTGCTTCAGAGTTACTTTTGATAGGATCGGTGGTCACCGTTACCGTAGCGTAACATTGATATATGGGAATGTCGAGATTCGATGGAAAGTAAAAATATGCTTAGCTTTAAACAACCTTATATGTCAAATCGATTCTCCATTGTTTCTATTCCGCAAAGACTATACAAGTCATAAAAAAGGAGTCCAAAAGGCCCAATTGCGCCTAATCTTGGCAACTCTATGGATGATTCAAACGTTGTCTTAGAGCTTGATGGCAGTCATTTACAAAGGCAGGGATATGAGAGAATAGACCATGCGCAAGGACCCCTTGCGCATATGATTTGGATTGGAAACTAGCTTCAGTAGGAAGCTTGAAGTAGGGGAGAATACCGATTTCGAATGTGCTGAAATACCGATTTCGAATGTGCTGAAATACCGATTGCGAATGTGCTGAAAATACCCATTGAGCATGACAAGCTCCATTCACCAATCATAGTAAGAAACGTTTTGAGGGTGAGAAGATGGAGAATTAGTAGTCCCTGTTTGACTTTTTTCGGTGAAAATCAAGGGCTCTAAAAAGAAGTTGATGTCTCATTCAGATTTACGTTTTTAAAAAGTCGTTGATTTTGCTTCAGGTTTCATAGATTTTTATACATTTTTTTGGCACCGAATTTTTCCGAAATGGAATTTTTATTAAGAGATGCTGGACACTGGGATAAAATAATAATAAAAAAAAAACATTTTTGTGAGATTATATATATTAAACTTATTTACGTATATATTTGCAATTAATTCGTGAGTGAACATTGGGTTGAGCAACGAAAATGTAAAAATTCAAAACATCTATTGGTTGGAAAGGAGACATCTTATCCAGACGTAGTACCAATGCTAACTAGAGATGGGCGATACTGTATCGATATTTTATGTCTTGATACCAGATATTTTGGATCGATCTGCAAAGAGTGGATCGGTGCATTTTCGTGAACATCGTTGCAGGCATTCTGGGTAATACGGGTACTGGATCGGCAGGCATTCAAATCGGGTCGAATCGAGCCGAAACTTTCCCAGGAGATGCTAGTCGAATACCCAGTTGATTCAATTCCAAAGCGGTCTGATACCAAGCTATTTGTACCTGTACGGGGATCGATGCTTTTAAAATACTCATTCGGTCGAAACCGGATATCGGACCAGCATTCGTACGAATCAGGTCGGACCGCTTCGATACTTTTCCTAGGCGATACTAGTTCGATACCAAGGCGACTGAACCGCGGTACAAATAAGGAGGAGGCAACGAGAAGATAACAAGGGGCATTGTAAAAAACCCTTTCTTGCTGGAACCAAATATCGATAATTCACAGATCGATGATGTTTGTCCGATATTTTAAGTGTATCGATAATATGTACTTCGGAAAGGATCGATACTTTGACCAAAAGTGCCCATCCCCAAAGCTAACTGTGTTCTATTTGTTTTTCGGTAGAACCGAGAGGGGGTGGTTCGTCGATCCGAGTCGATGATTTTGGTAGGTGGGGAAACTTAGACACCTGTTTTGTCTCAGCCCTCGTCAAAGGGACGTTACAGCATGGAAGCCACGTCATGGGGTCATCACGGTCTCTTTCTTTTACACGAATCCACACCCCAACTAATCATTCAATCATTCTCCAGTTATATAAATGAAAGAGTTACAATGTTTCAATCGCTGACCAGTTTTTGCCTTCTCTTTTTCCCCAAGGCACGCAATCAGGCAAATTCGCCATTCCTACTCGAAGATTACCACCACCAAACCAGAAGACAATCACCGAAGCCATGGAAATGAGTTTCCTCCGGGTACGTAAACGGTGGTCCAGCACGCCATCCAGCAGCTGCTACTGCTCGCAAAGTTTTTCCTACCTCTCGGCAGTTCTTAGTCGCCTTATTAAATGAACGTTAATAAGAAATCACACTGTTTTACGCCTTCCGACCTGTCAAAAGCCTGCGCTTGTAAACAGGTGAAAAAGAGGCAGGAGAGAGGGCGGACAGAGGGACAGGATCTCCACTTGGCCACTTGAGCACAAAAAGCCGAGCGATGTGTGACCCCCTGCCATCGTTAAGAGCCCTCCGTACTGGTCTGTGCTGCGCTACAGGCAGAGCGCATCGGCCGCTATCGCCGCGGCCACATTCGATGACAATTAAGAGAGGGCAAATAACGCGTGCACCGATGATGCATGTGGAGATAGCAATCTGAAGGTAAGGTCTCTTTTGATCAAGTAAATTACAGTTGCTAATCCCTCCAAACGTGAGCAGGGTTTGAGGTCGGGGAATCGGGTGCCTCTCTCTAAGGTCAGGTACGGTGTCAGGAAGGGTTAACAGTGGGTGCTGTATCCAACTGAGGACATTTCTATTTGCTTCAGTGCCTTCGATTGCACAGGAAAGACGAGGGAGTGGGGGTGGAACGGCAAAACCTTGACCGACTGGTATAAATGTTACCCGAAAATAAATGTGGTAGAGGAATAATGGTTTGGGTTGTGAAACGCTTCATAGCTTGTTGTAATTGCGTCATAACATTGATATGGTAATTTTAATTATATGTCCCATAGCTTTCGCTGAAATGGTTCGAATAAACGGATTAAATTTTAATAAAAAAGCTAGTGCAGAGAATGGAGAAATTTGTTTGCAAAAGGCCGTTGGTGCTTAATTTGAAACACTGATTTTTGATTAAGAATAGAAGTCAATGGAAATAACGTAGTTATACAATATCGAGCCTATATCAAATATTGATTGATTCGGGATGTTATTGTCGAAGAGAAATTGTTTCTTAGGTCACTGGAGGAACAGGGTTGTCGAGGAAGGAATGATAAATTAATAACTGCTCATTGATATTTTAGGAGGATGAAATAAAAAGTATCATCGACGTGTGTACAGAGGTTAGTTTTTTTAACGAGGTGGTTCACAATTAAGAATATTGAATAGAAATATGTAGGTTTTTGATATCCATACAGAAATGAATGCATACAAGAAACTCAACATGATCCAAACAGGGAACTTGTACAATTTTTAGAGACAGGATAGTAATTCTAAAAAATATCAATATATCTCTCCACCTATCTTAGGCAGAGAGATCCTTTCTTTGAACAGGCATTGTCCCATGGAATGATTCTCAGTAACTAGTAAAGAAGTAAGTTATGCCCAATCCTAGGACAGGGCCATCATGTTTGTAGGCTAAAATTTGTTGACACTAAAGAGTAACATTAACAGTTCCATTACAAGGGCCCTTTCCCAGATCAAGCATTAAACAATTTTGAACCTTGGTTCAAATTAGTTTAAAAGCGGCAAAAAAGCGTGTAAGAGCTGGGAGCTCTAGCGTCTAATTTTATTTTATCGAACACACTAGTGAATAACGCTAGTGCTTTCCCGTCGTTACACGAGGCCTGGAAAGACTTAAAAAAAGTGAGTTGTGGCAACACCATTCCAGAATACGTAACTTATTCAAAACTCGCGTTCTCCTCTCGTGATGACTAGCCCGTTGTGTTGCTCCAGTGCGACGTTAATTCAACTACCTACCTCCTTTCGTGATGATGGTGGATATTTTTCTCCACCGAAATGACCATTGAGGACTTTTTCAATTTCTTAAAAATCTTCATCACTCATTATTTGAAGTTTTACATTTTTACTACCAATTACCCAAGTCTACAACAATAACGTTTTTCTTTGTGATTGTAATGTAATTTTGAATGACGAGAGAATTCGAAAATGTAAACCAATTTTCTCCACCACGTCAAGATTTTTTAAAATAGAAAAAGTATTATTACTAAAAGTATTATACACTCTTAATTTAAGGTCTTTGATATTCATATACATAAATTATGCAGATAATATTTGATTGTCTGCATAATATTGAATGTAGATAAGCCTATGCATGTAGTTATTAGAGAGAGAGAGGTATAAAAGAGAAACTATACGAGTCATGATGCAGGAAGACTAATGTGCGTTCAGCAGCAAACATGTCCTAAAAAGGACGTCCCCCAATCAATTTTATTCCCTGAGAAGAAACATTTTCAGTATCACCCTAGCAGTTGACTTGTGCGAATAACATTATTTATACTGGTGAGTGTGCGTTTTTTTGTATTAGCTATCTAAAAATTCGTAGCTTGACAAAACGTTACGTAATATTTTAAAATTATATTGTATTTATGAGCTAGAAAGCAAAAAATGGCTTGCAACAGTGATATTGACAAAAATATGGAAATGATAATTTGAATAATACCCAATGGACTCCCTCTTAACCGACCACCTTTTAATCGACCTCCGCTTTAACCGGCAGCCACTGACCAATTATGTACTGTAAATACAGTAGCCTACAGTAACATGTGTTTAGTTTTTTTCCAACAAAGGAAGTTCTTCCAGGTTAAGTTTTCTTAATTATATATATCATATTACAATAAAGTAGGTTATATACTTAGTTTTATTCTAATAAAAACGATTTCGGGAGTGTATTTTAATGCTATTAAAGGAACGACGGTTTAACGGCCAAATAGTTATCTGGTCTGGGTCCAGGTCCCGAAGTGGCCGGTTAAGAGGGAGCCCACTGTATTAAATTTTTTTCATCAAACATATTGAATATGTAACTTGAACTTGTGCGAAAATGTGATGTGTTAGAAATATTTGGAAAACCTATTCTATTATGTTTATGTGTACAAATAAAAATATCCGAAATTTTTTAGAGTTAAATTTTGCAGACCTGTGTTATTAATGTATTCCAATGCAATTCCATCAAGCCCACGCAATCTTAATGTGTTACAATTCATTCTTCATTTCATAAATGTTTTGTAACTGGAGGACTTTGTATCGTAGCAACATTTTATTCAAGGAAACATAGCGAGGAATTATCTTTGCAAATGTCATCCATCAGATAATTTTCGAAAGCGCTACACCGGAAACAGAATTTTCTGCTGCCGAAGCTCAACATTTCCGCTAAACTAAAGAGATAACTTAGCATACTCGTTAACAGGTAACAGATGTTTATCAATATTTCCGAAATCCCATTCGCTATACGAGGAAAGTAATAAAGAGCAAGGTTAAATCGAGAGAAAAATGAAGAAATAATAATTATTACTTTCGTTTTTGTAATTACTACCAATTTTAAAAATATAATGTGCCGAACATTCCTGAGTAAATTATGGAACTGTTCGATTTTACTCAAATTTTGCCATAAAACTCCCAATCCAATCCAAATTTGATCAAAAACATAGCTACCTTGTTACTCAAAAATAAAATAAAAATAAATGAAGTCCTAGTTCAGCGCAATTTTACAACAAAGTTCATTTACCAAATGAAATTATTTTTATGAATCCACAAATTTGGACACAGTATTCTAATCTTGAAAAATAAATATAGGAACCATCTAAAGTAACTCTGGTCTGAATGCATCTGTCAATACTTCCGTTGCATTTTATTTTTCGAACATGTTTTTTTTGCACAAAATTTTAATTTCTAAAATTGATTACCAATAGTTGCATCATAAAAATATTTTATTTTATAGTTGGCTTCTGCAATTTCTTAACAATTGAACAGGCCTGATGTCTTATATTGGGTCGGTGCGAATGAAATGTCCGGAAAATGACCATCATACTTCGATGGCGATAACTGAAAAATACCAGAACCTGGCCTACTCGAAATAATCTCCCTCTGAACTGCCACTTGTCTGACAAGGCCATGATCCCGGAGCGAAAAAAGTCTTGTGGCTGGGATGCGAAGAACTGCACGGTGAACAGTTTGCCAGACAGAAAGCGATCCAGGTGACGAAACCGATGAAAATCTGTAGGTCAGGGGAATAGGGGGATGAGGCATCCCTTCATAGTCCAATTCACGTAGTGTCAGCATCGTCTGTTGTGCGACATGAGGACGGGCATTATGTTGCAAGGGGAGAACGCCATGCCTGTTTACAAAAGCCGGTTGTTTCACCATCAATTTCCCGTGCAACTGTCGTAATTCATCACAATATCGTTCTGAAGTGATTTGGCCACTTGGCAGGAAATTGCGATGAATTATTCCAGCTGTAGACCACCATACAAGAAGCATAACCTTCCTGGCATGTAAGGATGGCTTGGGATGGCGTCCAGGAGGCTGTGCTTTGCTCAACCATTGTGCAGTTCGTTTCCGATTGTCCTCGTAAAGGACCCATTTCTCGTCGCAGGTAACGATTCGCTGCAGTAGAGGCTCTCTTTCATTCCTGGAAAGGAGCGATGCAGACTTCCAAACGTCTCATCTTGTTGGCAATTGTCAATTCATGAGGCACCCAAGAATCCATCTTTTTGACCTTTCCCAGTGCAGCCAGACGGCGAACAATTATAGTGTGGTGGACACCTAGCTCGGCCGCTATCTCACGACATGTTTTCCGCGGTTCAGCTTCAACCACACTTAGCAGAACATCGTCAGAAACTGCAACTTCTCGGTGACTACGTGGTTCGTTTTTCAGGTCCATATCTCCACTTCGAAACTTCGCAAACCATCGCCGAATGGTTTGTTCATTGGCTGTATCCTCCCGAATGCTGTGTTAATGTTTCGAGCAGCAACTGCAGCAGAATGTCTCGGTTTAAATTCGTAAAGGAAGATGACTCTCAAATTTGAGTTTTCCATGTCGAATATGGAAGCACCTTACGCCCAAACAAATTAAATCTGGAACTTGTACTTCACACGCGTGATAGCTATTTATAGTAGCTCTGTGATGTAAGATGCCGGAATCTTGTAGGTAATTACTTTTAGCTGGTATGGGGGTCATTCCCAAAGCTATTTCTCATTAGATATTTCATTCGCACCGACCCAATAACATTACAAAAATCCTTTGTAAAGGTACCTATAGTTTAAAAGTATACGATAAATAAAGTAAGAGAGAGTGAAAAAGTATTAGAAAGAAACGAGGGTGGATTGATCAAGAGGTTTTATGATCAGGGAGACAAAGAGAGGATGAATTACAAAATAATTAAAAAGGACAAAAAAATTTCTATTCCTTTCTTATAGCCAGTTAAGAGGAAGGTGTTAGAAAGCTAAAGAGAAGGAAATAAATTACAACAGAGAGCTGCAGGTAAAGAATTGGAAAGAAAGAGGTAAACACAGTTTTTAGAAAATAAGGGATAGGAAGAGAGTATATCATAGATGTATATACGAATTGGATAGTAAGGGAGATAGAAAGGGGGATTAAAAAGGATATAAAATATCATGTAAAGGAGAGAGAGAAAATGTATAAAAGCAAGCAAAAAATCACAAAGTAAGGAAGGGAGGAAAAATTCAAAAAATGACAATGATACAATTTGAAAGAAAAGTAGGAAGAATAAATAGAATAAGACGAAAAAGTAAAACGATGACCGCGAAATTAAGAATGAAAAAGTAAGAAAAGATAAGATAAATTAGAAAGTAAGAGAGAGAGAGAGAGAGAATTAGAGTAAATAGAGATAAAAAAAGGTATGAAAAAGCAAGAATTTGAAAACAAGGGGCATAAGTTAGATGAAAGGAATTAAAACTAAAAGATGTATACAAAAACGGTAGAAAAAATTTAAAGAAAGAATTGGAGTCAGATGTAAACATTCGAGGAAGCAAGTAATTCAAATATCCACAAGCTGGTTTAATCGCTTAGTAATATCACAGGTTGAGGGCTACGTGTCACTCTTTAATTTTTCGCGCAAAATGAGAGTAGACCACCCTGTAAGCGAGACCTCCTTCGTTGCTCAAAGACAGACAGTTGGCGCGTAACCAGGACAACTTTCAACTGAGATGCACTTGTCTAAGGAAGGACGAGTGATACCAAAGGTGTGTTCTTGAAATAGAGAAGGTGTTTTCAAATAATAACATTTTGATCATGCTATATTTCTTCAGTATTAAGTTTTCAGTGAAGTAATGGGGAACATCAAATTTCGACAGGGATTTTTGCTTTCCCAAATTTGCACTTCGTTTTACATCTACCTTAACCCACATTCCCTTTATTTCCCATGTTAGAATGAAACAAGGGGCAGTTTGAAAAAAATATTTTTGAAAAAGGGACAGTTTGGTTAAAATGAAACAAGGGACATACTTGATACATCCTTTTTATAGAATCTAAGTACTATAGGCACTATGTTTGCCCTATCATGTGCATCATGTTCATTGGACAGTTTTTGATATTTTAACCATTCACTGGGTTGATTACATTTTTTTTCTGCCTGATATAATTAAAATACGTAATACACTGCCAAATTTTTTGGAAATGCAAATTTTCAAAAATTATACATTTTTACAAAGACACAAAA
Organism: Meta bourneti; assembly: GCA_933210815.1. Taxonomy (NCBI): domain Eukaryota; kingdom Metazoa; phylum Arthropoda; class Arachnida; order Araneae; family Tetragnathidae; genus Meta; species Meta bourneti. Next base: position 58,044,727 of record OW119923.1, read on the forward strand.
AACTGTAGTTAAAACTTGCATTAAAATCCTAAGATTACTTCATAAAAAATTTAAAATATTTACCTTTGATGGAAGTTTTGAAAAGGTAAATTATATGGCAGAAAAGTGACTTGAGAAATTTAACTTTCAGTTTTTGTTAATGCATAATCAAGTTCTTTAAAATATTTTTTAATACTCTACAAAGAAAAGTAATATATCATTTAAAAGCTTAGAAACTACTTAGAAAAACAAAAAACTCAACATTGATTTTTTTATTATTTTATTCTGTTTTACCTCTTCAGCTTTTTCTACTTCGTTCTTGATCAGTTCAATAGTAAAAGAACGAGTTTTTAATTTTAGCAATTTCCTAACATATATTCCGCGATTAATCGTACCACACTTCGACCTCTTCAAAGAAGAAAACAATGAAGTCGTTCTATGTAAAATCAACGCAATGATTAATCCATGACGTCTCAGATTTTGATGAAGCGAAATGAATACACACCAGCTCGTTGTGTTTGTACTCGACCAGAAGGTGAAAAAAGTTTGCAGATCATTGAGCACATAGAATACAGAAGCGACCAATAAATGTGAGTTAGACACCAGTCATCACATCTGACATTCTGACTAATATTAGGTTAATTTTTTAAGCTAATCAGCTAAAACTACTGTTTTGTTGTTCACTAAATTCATTCTTTAAGTTATCATATGCTTAAAAAATGTAGAATTAAATTTGTATAGCACTTTACCATAATTTTCAATACTAGCAGTAAGCTAGACTTGTTTAAAGTTGGATTTTAGTGGAAAGCTGCATGTGAGCTGTCTCCATACATGTGAAACTATATCCCCTGTATGACCCGATCCTATCAAGAATATCCCAGCATAAAACTCAAACAGGGGTTAGGTAGTAGTATAAAGTAATTTTGCAATTTTTTTTCAGAAATTTAAAATTGCCCTTCTTAAATATTTAAATTTTAAGTTTAATTTAATTTTATGTTCTTAAAAAAATAAAACTGCATCACATTTCACACGAAGTTCAAGTCCCCCATTAAAAGAACTTCAAAATGAGACCCAAGTCTCTATCCCACATGGTTCCTGAGAAAATGACGGTTAACGATCTCAAGATGCAACAATTTTCATTAAAAATTTTAATAATTAAAACTTAATAACTTTTGACCGGATGATAAGAAATTTTATTACTTTTCCCCTTTATAATTAGGTAAGGTCACTTAATACACCAAATTTCATCAAAATCTGAGATCATGCACTAAAATAATTAAAAGTACATTTGGACTTTGAATTACTCAATGGTTAATAATAAGAAATTCATTATTCTATGAAAAATAAAATGTGATTATATAATAAATGTATGGAAGCATTTAAATTTATTTGAAATGATTGAGTCACTTAGAGAAACAAGCAATATATAGAAATGAATATTTTCATACTTCCGATTTTAAATTAGAAGGGTAGGTGAAGGTCCGAAGAGAGGACAGATCACTCGGGTACCTCGACCACGGTGGGTGGGTTCACGTTCCAACCAGAGATGTTACAAAGTGATTTCACAGTAACAGTTATAACTGTTACTGCTACTGAAGAATATCTGCTTCTAAACAGTGATTGTGATTCTAAACTGAATCTGATTGGTTGATTGTAAAGTATCTCAGCCATTTGTAGCAACAGGATGCTCCTATTTATGTTTTAAATCTTTTAGTAGTTCCCTCCGTAAGAGTAAAATATACACAGCTGAGTTAGTAGCGTCGCTGGAGAACCCAGTTCGAACCCTGATTTTTCTTTCATCCAGGACAACCGAAATATCCTTTACATTTTTTTAAAATTTAACCAAACACAATACCACTCGATAAACTTACAATTTAAACTGAATTAAAAAAATTTATTCCGCCGATGAGCCGTTTTTTATATTAAGCCCGTTATTTCTTTCCCTAAAGATACTTTCCCCCTCAATAAACTAATTCAAAAGCAACATTTTTTCTCTTCCTGACAGTGATAAATTGTCATTTTGAACTACTAGGCGCAGGTAACTTAACACTTGCTCATAACTGATTTTTGCAGATCAAAATATATCGACATTTTTATTTCATAAAAGTAAAATTTTATAATTAATCAAACATTCAAATCAAGAAATATGCATTAAAATACTTGATTAATTTGCTTCTAATTTAATGTAAATTATTGAATTTTCATTATTAAATAAATAATTAATTCACATACCTATTTTTTCTCTTAAAAAGTCGTTTAAATTAATTACTCTATCTAAAATATTGATTAGTTGAAAATGTTTTACACCATATGTGTAACAAAACAATTTCCTTACATTTGATAATCTGGAGCTACTGAAATATTCAAGGAGAAACTGTTTCAAAACGTTAAGTAATTTTTCTAAATCTCTGTTAGCATCCGTATACATTTGTGTTTATAACACTCAAATTTAAAGTTAACTATTTCCCTTTGCCAAAGATAATATTGTTTTCTATCATTTTTATAAATTCATGCGCATAAAATTTGTTTGGGGGTTTTTATGTTAAATTGCATACAAACACCCAATTTTTGTGTAAAATTTAGAATTTATGGAAAAATTTAATCTTGAATGCCATATTTTAAGTCATTTAACCTAGTCGTTTCTGAATTATGAGTATGAAAATGTGGAGTTCCTAATGACAAAAAGAACGATATATTTCTCACTTTTGCCAGTCACAGAATTGGAAAGGACTCACAACATCAATAGAAATATTTAAGGATATGAAGATGAAGGATATGATTAAAAAGAAATTTTTTTGTTTGGACAAAACCAAAAAATAGAAAAAAATTTCTAGATCATGTTTTCTTTATATAAAAATATAACGAAATAAATAATCAGAGAAGTTGAAGATCAATAATTAATTTGTCGTTTAAAATAGCGAATTTTAAAAACGCTTTCTTTTGAACTTTCCTTTAAGCTGTCGAGCTTCTTTATTTAACCAAATGAGCGGCAAGATGGTGTGTCATCAGGCCACTTTTAACATCCGCTTGAAAATCCAAATCCTCTGGAGAAACCAGAATCCGTTATGGAGCCCTGCTACCGAATCACAGATACTCTCAATCACATGTTATAAAAATCACTGTTATTTTGATATTCTAGTAACCGGTAATAACTGTGACTCAAAAGTATTGGGATTGAGTAGCAGTTCTGTGCAGGGATGGGAAATACTGTTCTTTTCGGCGAACAGTTCTTTGATGTTCCGTTTGTTCTTTAACCTCTTCTGTTCCCAAATGTCTCGACTCGAAATGTGCAAGCCCTGTTCCTCCTCGTAGACTATGTGGCGCCAGCAGTTTTCGCGATAGACAGGGACCAAATTTTGTTCACGTCATCTTTGTTAGTAGTTTGTATATAGGCGTGAATATATAAAAAATACAAATGTCTCGGAGTCTTCGTATTGTTATCGGTTGATTGATTTTTTTATGGCGCAAGGGGCAAGTCTATTCTAGCTGCGCCAAACTATCAGCAATTGAGAAAAGAAAATCAGAATTTTTCCGTAAATTGGAAAACGTTCTCGTAAATCGAAACGTTTAAATTCTCTCCCCAGTGGCAACTAATAATGTCCCACATCTGAACCATCTCAAGTAGTTTTCCAAACAGATATGAGGTGCCTAGGACAAAACAAATACGCAAGCGAAAGTAATAATTTTTTTAGATTTTAATGTCATTTTTAAGTCAACAAAATGGTCATTTAAGTCAATAAAACGGTGGTCCGTGATCCATCCCGAAGAGAAAGATCCGAGGACAACACCAGGTAATTTTGAATCACGTTATGAAATGGGGAGTGTTGCTCTTTATAAAAGATTATAAACACAAAAAACGCATACCGGGATTACCACTTGGAAAGTAAAATTGGTTTGAAAAACAGGTTAATATTATATGATCTATCTAAACACGTTTAAAACAAAAAATACAAGTCAAAAAATCACTTTCGCTTTTTAACACATTAGTCTTATGGTGGGATTCTTATTTCCGAGATGTCTTTAATGAGATCCCTTTTCAACTTATAGAGAGCATGACACACACCCGATCCGAATTTCCTTTTCACAGTGAAATATGTCCACACATTTCAAATTTTGCTTTCCATTTTGTACAATTTGGTTTTAAAATAAAGTTAAAAGCATTGCAAATCCTAAGGACGAGTAGAGGCGACACCACCAGAGAGAAAGCTGGACAACAAAATCTTGATAAGCAATATTTAAAAAAAAATTTAATTTGTTTAAAACTAAAAATTCATCATTATGTCATTGCCTAACAATTATAAAATTTCACAATTATTACGCTAATCTCCTCGCAAATTCATTAGACGTCGGGGCTTGGTTCAGACGAGAACAGTTCCTGGAACAGTCATCGAGATCAGCTCCGCGAACCGTTCATCGAGAACAGCTCCGCGAACGGAGAACAGCTCCGAGAACGGAGAACAGGGTCGGATCAGTTTGAGAGCAGGAATCGATTCCTTCGGTAAATTTGATTCCTGCTCTCAAACAGGAAGTAGTCTCAGAGCAGGGAGTAGGTTTATGGACAGAGAACGGATGAATGAATCAAAAGGAAACAGTGAGTCACGAACTGTAGAATGAACAGCTGTGTTTTGGACTTACCATTAATTTAGAATATACGAAAATTTTTGCGAACTTGGAAAATTCGAGAAAAGAGAACTTTGCAAAATTCCCACCTGTTTAAAATCGAAGTTTTTAAAATTGCAATGTTTTTTTAACAAAAAGAACCGAGAACAGGTTTTGTGATAAGTGGGAACAGGCTGTTCCCGTTCTTTTTGAAAAACAGGTGAAAAAGAACAGTTCGTTCTTTTTTCCCCATCCCTAGTTCTGTGATTCGCTTAACATCCCTAGTTCCAACTCACATACAACCACACATTCAAGGCACAACTCATTTATAGAGAGGCTACATATTCATTCTAGATGGACAAACGCCCAATCCTTAACCTTGATTTGAACCAGAAACCTTTCGATTCAAAAACCAGAGCCCAGACCACTAGAACCATTGGTCGGCTTTGTTTTATGGTCTTCAAACATTTGTAAGAAAATAATTTTAGTGAATTACTTCCTCTTCTCTTTTTCCTTAATATAGATACATGATAAGCAGAGAGCCTCGTGAAGGGAAAGATTGCCTTAAACTTTGGATCAGAAGACGGAGTGCATGAAAACGTTCACTTCACACGTACAACACTGCAATGCACTTTTGGGACAAGGACAAAGTTGTACTTGAAATTATAAAGCATTAGAAAAAAACTACAAATGCTTAAATTCGTATTTTTTTAATGCCGCCCTTAGCTACGCCACTAGTTTTGAAGAAACCAGAAAACATCAAGCAGGTAACCCGACTTCGAATGAGATAATTCCTACCTAATAGGAGTTATTCGTATTCTCAATTCTAATAATAACGAGTTAATTCTTACCTAAAGAGTTTTCTTCCGAAAGATCGCTGAGAGAGGGCACTTTTTGGATGGACCTCAAAGCTTCTTGGGAAGAATCCTCCAGGACTTCTTTCTTAATGGACTCCAACGGAATCATCACGTGGTGCTGGCCCACAAGCCTCGAGGTGAGGTCCATTTCACAGTTATTCTGCAATAAAACGAGATCTCGAGATTATCATTCCACTCAGTTCAATAGAGAACTTGAAATAAGCTACTTGATAATAGACCAAATAGCTAAGTAGACCAGGGCCCCAACGTGGGAGGGAGATCGACTTTACAATGATATTGGGTACGAGAGCCAGGGAAATGTAGGTTTTGTAATGTACAATCCCGGGGGCAACATTGTACAGCCAATTTTCCAAATTTAAAAAGTTAGCATACATTTTTGTGCAAGTTGAGCATGCCTTATTTATATTTCGTGAGGAGACCGTCGTTTGAATCTGGAGTGCAGGGGTGTTTATACCAGTAGCTTTAACCTTAAGGCTTGAGAACTAATACTAGAGAATTCTGATGTGCCGTTTATCATTACAAGGCCTAATTAATTTAATTTATTAGAGGTTGTTTTGATTTATCGCTGAAGTCTTGTTTTTCCTACACGAGGACTATTAAACCGAGATTCACGGCTTGAACTACTTGAAAGCACTACTTGTTGAAACGTAATTTAAAGGTATAACTCCCAGTTTTAATGAGTGCTTTAAACTTTATTCCGTTTATTTTAATTCTATTAGTTTAAAACTCGATTTATGCAAACGATTTTCAACTTGTGCGCAGCAAGAGTAGCAATGGTGTGCTTTTCGGATGGTAAAAAGGATTTAAATTGAGTGATATATTTCATTCCAAATGTGTTCACAAATAACTTATGTAATACCCGTATCAATAATTTTGAGTACTATTTTTTATTGAATTACATAATGAAGTATCATTATTAGAAACAATTTAAATAAACAGAGAAAATAGTTTCAAACAGATTTTTAAAAATCCACTTGAGGAGCAAAACGTTTAGGTAAAAATGAAGCAAAATTATACCTTTTTGTTTGGTCTGTGCCGTTGAATTTTAATTAATTTGTTTACCATGAGCTGAAAAAAGCCGAAAATCGCTGATTTATGCAGCTGAAATGTTGAAATTAGCTGAGGTAGAGTATCCGATCACAGCAGTATTAGTTTTGATACTTTTTCATTATCTAGTGATATTAACGGTAGCCTATAACTTTGCAAAGTTGAAAGGAATTCAATTACGTTTATCACAAATCATAAATTCTTGTGTTTTTGGATGAATAGTCTGAGAAAAAAATTACTCTGACAAGAACAATGCTTGAGATAAAAGTAGTCACAGAAGATGGATCATTTTTAGAAATACTAAATGCTCGTAATTAACACCTGAATGTGTAACTCTAAGCCGCGTCCACACCGGCCGCGAGGAACTAAACAATAGCGAGCAGCCCTGCCTAACTCTTTACCTGCCTAACTCGTTACAAAATGTGCGCGAAAAGCGTTGCCACAAAAGCATGCATATATCAAAGCAGTACCAAAGTAACCCTGCTCTCTACGACTATTATATACGCGCTTCAATGGCGCCAAATGTATGAAAAATTAGCAATTAAGCTTTTTCGTGTTTTAGAAGTATATTTGTTGGTTTTCTCGAAAATTAGTGCCCTCCCGAAGAGGTTTTCGCGTCAATCTGGAAATCACTGATTCCGATGTTTTCTTCCATGTTGTCTCGGCCTGGCAGATATGTTAAAACGTACGCCGGACTATATACGAGACAAGTTGACACAAGACCGGAAGAACAAATATTGTTTACAATAAAAGATTTATCGACACAACAAATGAGAACTAATTTCGATTAAAATTAATTTGAATTAGATTCTTTCTTTTTTAAAACTTTACAAATAGCTGAACTCCATAATAAAAAGAATCAATACTTAGCCTTCACTCTTACAATTTTTTTTGACATGTTCAAAATGTGTTATTTATACACAACAAATTCATTCTGTATGATTTATCATAAGATTAGAAGAATCTGAATTTACAAGATACAATTCTGGAACACTTGCACAAACATCAAGAACAATAATTGTGATTGACGAAGAAAGAAAAGCTTCAGCAATTCTCGCTTTACGTGGGAATTCAAACATCTTAAAAACAATGCTCATCACGTTCAAGATGGAGAAAGGATGGTCACATTCAATTTCTCTATGATCAGAGAGGTAAGGAAAATTCAAAAATAAATGCAATTATCTCGCGGAACAGGAAAATCCCAAATTTGTTTTGAAATTCACAAATATGATCACACTACAAATGATGAAATGTAGAAATTTAAGCATAAATTGTTTTAACCTTTGAAAACATATATTATAGTACTCCAAAATAATGTATGTAGTGCATTTCAGATGAGAAATAAAATTACCTGTTTTTCTAGAAATACAGAAATAAGTTGCCGGCACAGCTATGAATGAAAATAACCAGTAATTGTCGGGCTGTTCGCAATTTCTTTTCTGAAATCTCCTTTAAAACATTTATCTACGCATATGCCCAATGATGATTAATGTAAGTCGAGGAGCCAGGATTTTTGGAACCGAATCTATCACCAAATTTTTTTTGTTGCATTTAATGGCCAACTTGAAATGTATTGCGTATAAAAGATTTATGCTGGGTTTTATGGCACCAGCCGTCTTCGCTGCTTGTGAACACCTGTTTATATTTTCCTTTTGTAAGAATGCTTTGGTGTTCGTTGGACGTAGTCGATAAATAATGTGAAAAAGATAGCTCCACTAATAACACTTCAATAGTTTTCACCAAAAGTCATTAGACAGTTTGATTGATTATAAACATACTTTTAAAAGAACTGGAATAAAGTCTTTTGTAACTTCCAAATAATTGGTAAAGGTCGTTGGATCTCCTGCAGGGATCCCCGTACTTATTGTGCAGAGGGTCACATTAGGATTTTGAAATGTTCGCTGAGCAACAACATTTTTCTATAATATCATATGTGGCTCAACGTAAGGTAATATTCTGATGAGGAAAATCTAAATCAATCACTAAAATACTGTAAAATTTCAAAGAAAAATTCTTCACCTCTGCCATTCTTTTTGGCCAGAAATTCATGTAAACCAGGGATGCACAAACGGCGGGCCGTATGCGGCCCTCCGTTGATTTGTTGGCGGCCATCCTCAACATGTGTTATTTGAACTTTAACTAGTCCCACGACAAGTAATTTTCAAAAATTGCACATGCGCACAGCAAAGTAGTTGTGACACCAATGGCCAAAGTAGTTGTGTGGCCAGGCGCGGCACGCGGACCGGCCGCGGATCATTCTCACGCTACAAAAATTTTTTAAGATGACTACGACAGAAGTCGATTTTGAGTTTTGAAGTGATTACAAATGCCCCTTAAGTTCACTTTCAGTAAAAATGTCGAACTTTCAGCGTATAGTCTTGCACTCAGTTCGTCCTATCAATATTTATTACTTGTGGCACTCTTGCACCATGGATTCGATGTTTTCAAATTTCATCATTGTGAGAGGATGGTAAATTAAACTGTTACGGCATTCGTGATTAATTTATTTTGAAGAAAACACATTTTTTTTCTTGAAAATTCTATTCACGGCACGTGGAATAATGGGGAGCTTGTTTTAAAAATAAATGTCATCAGTGTAGACAAAATAGACTCAAAATTGATTACAATTTTTACAAAATCACTGCTTTCAACGAATATTTCGCAGGTACCTAAGTTGCATGCGAACAGTTTCAACTTCAAGTAAGCAACTTCAACTTTCTGTCACTAAGACAAAAAATTTCTATTTTTCAACAGTCCTTGCTTAAATACTTCCTTACTGCGATATTATTCCAAGATCAGCAGTCTTATTTAAAAATCGCTTTATTCGAACAGAAATTCAGTTTTAAATCGAATCCTTATGGTACTTTTTTCAATTGGGGGATTCACTTTCTATACATGGAAAGCACGTACCTATTTAGAATGATAGATGTAGTTACTTGACTATGGAGTACAGCTTTCAATAATACCCATGAAACACAAATGTAAATTTAATTTATTTTAATCGTCTTGTAATGAAAATCTGTCACAATTTAGAAATATCTGAGCTATAACGTATGGCTACGTTTTAGAGTAACTTTATTTTAACTTAACCGGTCATTCTAAAATAAGAAGTTACATACCTTACTTAAAAAGGTTTCCATTTATTTTTATGAAACAGAATTCTACAAACCATAACGTATTTAACCAAAGATTCAAGGTAGGTAGGTACTTGAATTAACGTCGCACTGGAGCAACGCAACCGGCTATTGGAGTCGGTCCGGGATCAAACCCGAAACCAAAGACTCAAGGAAAGTTGGTTGATATATACAGTGAGTAAAAAAAATTTCCGTACGCACTTACTATTTGAAATAAATTGCTTTATTATTTGCAGAATATAAATATTGAAGAAATAAAAATGGAAAAACAGATGAGCATAGCTGCATAGACAGTTGCTATTGCATTTAAACGAAACATATTAATATAATTTAACGCATAATTCACAATAACACAAAAATGTGGCAAATGTAAAGCAAAAAAAAGTCTCCGTCCGGTGAAAATATTTTATTAAATGTTATTTCACCCCGTTTCATCATTTAATGGGCAGTTGAACTTTCTTTTGCTTTAATGACCTCTCTTTGAAGTCTAGGCATGACACCCACAAGTTTTTTTGTTTCTGGAGTAATTTTGTTCCAGACGTCCAGAATAGTACCTTTCAGGTTATCTATGCTGCTGGTATCATAATTTTTCAGTTCACGACTGATTTCTTCCCACAAGTGTTCCATGGGGTTGATCAGGAGATTGGTGAGGAGACTGGTGGTGTGAAGTTTCTGCGACATATGGTAAAGGCATCATTCTTTACAGAACATTGCAGTGTGTTCTAAATCGTTGTCCTGTAAATGGTCTTCCAAAAGACAGTTTCGTAGCACTAGCAAGGATATTTTGTTTCAAAATGTCTAGGTACACATAGCTATCCATGTTACCTTCAACAAAACATAAATTATACACACCAGAACTCATGCAACCCCATATCTTTACATTTCCCCAGCTGTGTTTTAAAGTTCTACTTAAGTTTTGTTTGCATTTGATGTTTTGGTTTTTCCATGCTATAACTCGTCCATCTGAACCATAGAGACAAAAGTTTGATTCATCCCTAAAAAGTACAGAATCCCAGAAAGTTAAGGCCTTACATGCTTTTTGAAAACTCAAGACGTCTTATTCTGTTAAGTTTGCTAATGAATGGCTTCTTACGTGCAACATGCCCATTGTAGCCACCTTTTTTATTACTTTTCTTAGTCTGAGGTTACATTTCAAGATTGCAATCAGTTTTCAACAAGGATGCAAGTTGTGGTGCACTAATTCAAGGATTATCGCAAACTTTTCGCGGAATATTCCTGGTTTATATGGCTCAATTTCTGAGATATTCCGAATGAGTTCCTATTTTCCAGTTTCTACCTTATATCTTTCAGAGATTTTTACCGTGGATTTAGATTTGTTTGCGATTACGCCAATATTTTCCTCATTGATAAACCGTCATTTCCCAACTTTATCACCAACACGCGAATAGCTTTCGGAATTACCATTTTAGGTGATCCACTGGTATAAAAATCGTTTGAAATAATTACTTACACTATACTGAAGTTCTTTTTTATTCGATAATTATAATAATTGAATGCGGGACAGCTGGCCTGTTCGTTCTAATCAATTTTCATACTGCGTACGGTAACTTTTTTTACCTTTCATTTTTTGTTTTTTCAGTTTTAATTTATTACTTCTTATTTGTGAAAGTTAAGGAATTTTTGTTGCGAACGCATTCTCTAGTATGAAATAAGTTTCGTGTGCAGTTTCTGAATCTTTGGTGAGATTTCTTTAGAAGTTATAGTAATTTATACGCCATTTTCGTTTCCGTACGGAAACTTTTTTTATCCACTGTACGTATACCACCAAGAAATTACCTGTCTATTGATAATTTGCAGAAAATAAAAATAATTCATTAAAATTTAACTCCTAAATAAAATATCTGTAATATGGAAAGTATACTAGAACACATAAATACAAGCAGAAACGAAATTCTAGTCATTGAAAAATGTAGAAATCTGAAAAAGGAAAGGTATGAGCAAAGCGTGTCGAATTTTGACTTGAAAATAAGTATTCTGAAAAAAAGCGATTCGAAAAAAGACGTTTGAAAAATATTGATAGACAATAATGAATTATTTAAAAAAAAAACACGATGGAGATGTCGAATCTGGGGCATAACGATTTATTGCCAAACATGGTAACCTTGGTGTTTTGATCCAGCTTTATGGCAATCCTATGCAAAAGGTCTTTCACGAAGGAAAGTCCGCGATTTTTAACGAAATTGCGATGGCGTCCAAAGCCATACTGGCTTTGGACGCCATCTTGATTTGGCGACAAACACATGCCCCCGATTTGAGAAATTTACAAAACTTGGAAGTGCTCAAATATGACCGCAACTTTCTATCTTAACTCGAATGCACAAACACGGAATTCTAAATCCAATTTACGTATAAAATAAAACTGGCGTTGCCAGATACTGAATTGCAAAATTACGCTTTTATGATCAATGAGTTTTTCGTTTGTTTTCGTGTTCCATAATAATACGTAAGTTGTGTAAAATTAAGTATTTTAAATATCCATTTTTCATCAATCAAATATTCATAAACTATTTATATTACGGAAAGAAATAAAAAATCAGTTCAAACGTAATTAGAATTTTAAATGGTTTAAATATGTTTTGGAAAACTTGTTTTTCGAGCAATACTGGTAAAATAATTTTATTAGAAAATTTAATTTTCGATCAATACTGGTAAAGCAAACTGAACTGCGTACCACAATAGGTTTATGTTCAATGTTATTCCTATTCAAATTGATTGATTGTAATTTCAAATTGATTTTAGCCCCCTCTGCACACCTAAGTAAAAGAGAACGGGGATTAATATGTAGCCTACGTTACCAGTAGGGTTCCAAAGTATGTGTACCAAATTTGGTGTGGATTGGTCGAATGGTGTAGATTTGCATAGAGAACAGACAGACGCCAACTCTGCTTTATATATACGTATATACTAGCTGATTACCCGGCGTTGCCTGGGTATTTATTTATCCCAATCTTCTATTAGACAGGAAAAGGAATCAAATCTATATATAGTGTAAAAATCAAAGCAATTTTATTTACAGGTTTTTAAAAGTATAAGTACAGTATACAAATTATAAAGTAAAATCTTTTACAAATTCACTATATTAATTTAACACAAAACTTGACTATAATTAACACTTTTAGTTTCACCTCCAAGAACAGGAATAAATAAATTCTTGGGTAAACCCACCCTTGAGCAAGCAGCATAAAGTTGCTCGTGGGAGAAACATGACTCTATCTCTCTTATCTTGTAGTCGGGCCCAATACTGTTGTACTGTCTGAAGCTCTAGATGTAATAGCTCTCTTTCAAATCCTGTAGTCGGGCCTCACGCTGCTGTACTGTCTCTGAAGCACTAGATGTAGCAGCTCTCTCGCGCAGCGTCGCAAGTCTTCTATTCCTCTCCTCGGGAGTTTCTTGTCTACGCTGTTTAATTTTTTTAGCCTTTGATTGCACTTGGCCAATCGCCTTACGTTTCCTTGGAGGCATTGTTACAGCAATGAACAATGAATGTTGATTAATGAACTTGAATCCAAAATGCACATTATCACTCAAATAAAGTAGGAAACACTTATACAATCAACTAAAAGAGAGAAATGAAACTGTCACATTCACTGGAAGATGATAAACTGGAAGACTTGCGAGTTAGCTTCCCTTATATACGCCCATCTAAGATTCGAGTGGGTGCTGGAATTTTCACGAACATCATGAGTCCAAGACAGGGGCATAATTATTTCTAAAAATTTCCAGAAGGATCTAGAGTTCTATTCATTTCTACAACCTTCTAGAAGGTTATAGAGTTCTATTCGACTAAACTTGGGCTTAAATGTCATCGAGACTGTCACCAATCAACCTAGTGACCCCGAAAACTATGAATTCGACATTAACCTCGGTCATTTTATTTTTCACCCCTTCTCACTTTCAATGCCGATGGGGCTGAACTTGGACTTAAACGGCATCGGGAGTGTCACTATTCATTTCAGCAACCCCGAAAACTATGGATTCGACACTAATATCAGTTTTCGATTATTATTACATGTCACCCCCTTCCCACCCCACCCCTAAGGGTGCTACGGGTGTCTTACACCCACAGTATTTTTCCAGATAGTAAGTCATATGTGTACCAAGTTTGTTTCAAATTGCTCCAGGCGTTCCAGAGTTATGCTGGAACACACATCCATTTTTATGTACGAGGTCTGTCCAAAAAGAAACCGAACTTTTAAAATAAATCAATAATTGATAAGAGTACCTTTTAATCAGACTTGTCTCTTTCAAAATACTCTCCTTCTCTATTTATACCTCTCCCAACGTGTCTTCCATTTCTGGAATGCCTCCTGGAAATCCTTTTGTGGGATCGCACTTAAGTCTCGCAGCGAATTTTCTTCAATCTCTTCTATTGTTTCAAATCGTCGACCTTTCAAGGTGGATTTCAACTTTGGTAACAGAAAAGTTCACAGAGGCCAAATCTGGAGCGTAGGGAGGCTGCTGGATGACAGTCACCTCTTTTTTGGCCAAAATTTACGGATAAGGAGCGAAGAGTGTGCAGGTGCGTTATCATGGTGAAGCATCCAGGTCTTGATTCTTCAAACTTCCGGCCTCTTCCGTCGCACTGCTTCTCTTAACCGCCTCATAACACCCAAGTAAAAGTGTGCGTTGATTGATCGACTTCGTTTAACGAACTCATGATAAACGATTCCTTGCCTATCATGAAAGGCGATCAACATCACCTTCACATTCGAACGACTCTGATGTGCTTTTTTTGGTCTTGGCGACGATGTTCCTACCCACTGCTGCGACGATTACCTTTTTGTTTCAACCCATGTTTCATCACCTGTTATATGTCTTAGAAAGTTTTTATCCGCATTTGAAAGATCTAACTCCTGACTAGCTGCGATTCATTTTTCGCTCATCAGTCAAGAGACGAGGCACAGATTTTGCTGCGACGCGATGCATCTGCAGATTTTCAGTCAAAATTGTGACATGAGCTTTTGCTGATGCCTAGATCTTCAGCAATCTCACGGACAGTTAAACGACGATTTGCACGAATCAAACCACGCACTTCCTCGAAGTGAAGATCGCCCGTTGATGTGGAAGGGCGCCCAGTTTTCGGATCGTCTTTGGTGGACGTTCTGCCCGATTCGAAACGTCAGTATCATTCATAACGTTGGGACCGGCTAAAACAATCCTCTCCATACGCTTGTTGCAACAGCTGAAATGTTTCAGTAAAGGTTTTTGCCACTTTACGCAAAACTCCACACAAACTCGTTGCTCTTGAAGATCTTTCATTTTCGAAATGTAAATAATCGCCGAACACACAAAATACTGATTCAATCTACCACTCATAAAACAGTGACAAAATGACGTGGCGTTCTCGAGAAAAGAAGGTTCCAGCTCAAGGTTAACGCTACACAACGTCACTAAAGCGATGTTGCTAGGCTGGCGCTTTAGCATTCTAATTTCGAAGTTCGGTTTCTTTTTGGACAGACCTCGTATATACAGGGTGATTCTACGGTCATGGGACAAACTTCAGGGGTGATAGAACACAACGAAACAAACACTTTTCCCCATAGAATGTAGGGTCGCAAGTGCAGTGGTTGGCCGCTAGAGAGCGCAGTAAAACGCTTGTATAAAAGCATTACGTTGGCGATGCGAGGCCTGCATCAGGTGTGGTGGTCGACATTTTGAACAGCTTCTGTAATTGTGCATTTGCGTTGTATTTACCGACTAATGTTTGTACATGTCGTTTCATTTCCATGTGAAAAGTTTCTCATGTTTTGTACATGTCATTTCTTTCTTACCCGTTGCTCCTTGTACTTATCTTTAATTTATGCAAATCTAATTGTATTATTTCGTTTTGTTAAGCAGTTTTTGTTGTTTATTTGACATTAAAGCGTTGTTTCCATATTTCATGCCTTTTCTTTCCAACTTGCGTCGGACCATGTGTTTGTGCCGAAATGGAAAGCGCCTTCTAGCGACCATGCATTCTATGGGGAAAAGTGTTTGTTTCGTTGTGTTCTATCACCCCCCCTCCCCGAAGTTTGTCCCAATACCGTAGAATCACCCTGTAGATAGAAGTAAATATGAAACACAAGAGACAGTTGCGATGGCAGCCATAAATTAAAAAAAGAAAACTAAGTTCGAGTTCTAAAAATATAGGGATATTCTCTTCTGATATGCAATTGTTCGTAGAAAAGAAATTTGAACGCCATTTTTGCAATGAGAAAACCAACTAAAACGGAATGGTATTTTGTGTAAGCTAGCGCCAGTTGCATGTCCATTTATATGAATCGCTCTTTCATTTTTTGTTTACTTTTTCTACTTTAGTTCACTTGAGTGAAAAAATTATTTGCATTTGTACTAATTATGGAAAAAATATTTATGAAATGCGATATGATAAAGTACCGCACTTTTGGCATAACACACTAAATAGGCATTTAATATAGTGCGCGTCTCAAAACTCAAACGTTTTTTGAAATATAAACTGAATAAAAGTGAGATAAATTTTTCCGTATAGCAAATTAACCCTCCAAGTGGTTTCGACGAAATATCTCGTCCATCGAGAAACACATTTTGCTAATAACGAAACATCTCGTCATCAAGATATTGCCGAATTTTCTTGGGGATGAGATCAAGTTCTGGTCAGTTTTTTTCTAATGACGAGATATCTCGTCCATCAAGATCTGATCGGTTTTGCTAATAACGAGATAGGTCATCATTGAATCTGATTATCGTCGAGACAACCACTAGTAGAGTTAAAAGAGAATAGGTAAAGTAAGAAAAAACACAAATGAAAGCGGAGTTGGTTTTTAAAAGAAAGTGGAAAGATAATTTAAATTTGCACTTTCCAGTGACGGAATGGCCTCGCTCCGGACATTTGAGGTAATGATCTTACAACTTAATAACTTTTTGTGGTTCTCCCTGAATCTAAACTTTTTACAAAACCAGTTTCAAAGCATGCCTGATCGAGTTTTTTACAATTGGAAACTCAGTGAATTCAAAAGTTGAATTTAAAACAGGAAACGTTATGATTCCTAAAAACGAATTAATTTCTTGTAGTAAATAAATTCTATGTATATTTTATGTATTTTTATACTGTATACGTTTAATTTCATTCAGCTCGTCATCTGACCGTGGTTCAAAATTAAACGTTTGTTAGACAGTTAAAGTGCGGCTCCGAGAGAAGGCAGTCGACCTTAGGTCATTCGATTTTTGAACAGGTATGAAAGCTCGTTAGGAGAAGGCTGTCATACGCAAAAGCATGAATGGCGATCGCCGTGGATAGTTCCCCATGCCAACTCATTATAATTGCTATCGCTTTCGGTACCGAACAATAAACTTGGAACCAGAATCCGCGCTAAAGACTATTCGTAAAAGCGTTTTGTTTACGTTTCAACCTATCACTTAATTTGAAAAATAGACTCGTTCAAAATCACGGGATTCGACTGCCAACTTGTGGGAGTCGGACTGTAACTGCTATACAAATGTAAACAACAAACAAGCCTTTATCCATAAAACTTCTGAGACGCATAGTAGTTATGTGGCCTCAAAGTTTACATAGAAAGCGAAATTCATCTTTGAAAATTTGAATTTCTTGAAACTATATTTTGATATATTTTTGTTCGAAATATATTTCTCCTTAATTTGGGCGAAATTCTAGTGGTTCAACGGTGGACCGCGATCGACGTCTTGTCCAGGAGAGAAACCTGTTTTTTCAGTTCGCCAAGCGTTACCCGATAACCTGGATAGTACTTTTTCAAAATGGTAAAATTCAACTATTTGGGTTTCAAATTTTGCTAAAAGCACACTTTAAACACTCCTTTAATAGCGCAAGACATTAAATATGTGAAATTTTTTTATTTTACTATGTTCTAAAATTATTGAGAATTTTTTAAATTAAAGTGAAATATGCAATCAATTTCATTAACAATATGGAACTACTTAAATTTACAAAACAATTTATTCATGTCATAAACTAATAAATTGCAAAAAATATTGTCGCAATTGTTAAGAATACCGATATAAAATAACAAATAATGAGCAGTTCTATCATTTTTCTGTTTTCTCAGAATTAAGTTCTGAAATAGTTGCGAAAACAATTCGCAACACACGCAGATGATTTTTATATTTTTAAGAAAGGGGTTTTCTGGCTAGTTAAATACAGAGGGCGCTAGTGTTTTGGCAACCAAAGAATTCAAGAAGTCTTATATAATAGGGAGAACTGAAAAACACTTTTTTTGAAATTCGTTTAGTTCCACAGCCGAAAACTTGGCTAGTGTCAAAACGATCTGACGAAATATTTCGAAAATGTTAAAAAAACATTTTGCCAGATCCTTCTGGCCTTGAAAAAAATCAAAATATTGGTTTGTTTTGTGATAATTTTAAAAAAAATTAATATTAGTGTTATGCAGTTGAAGAATGGAAGCCTTATGTTGCAAAAAACATTTCAGATATACATAAATATCTAGTTGTGCGTTTCGGTCTTTGTAAAAATCGAAAATCACAAAAAACGTTTTTTTTTTATTTTTAAAATTGATGTTTTTTTCGTTATCGTTAGTTTTAGTTATAGAATGGAGACCTGTGCACAGCCGGGTCCCTCTAACCTTGAAATAATCACTTGTGACATGAAAGATTTTCGACATCCAGGTATCTCACATCAGTTAAAAAAAATTCTGAGACCTACAAAATATTTTGTCGGGTCCCTCGGGCCTTAGAAAAAAATAAAAATAACACAAAAATGAATGTATTACAAATGCAGAATCTGATCAATTCTTTCAAGATCAGAGGAGCCCGGCAAGAAATTTATGAATATCGTTAAAATTTGTTGTGCAGCATAAGGCTCCCATTCATTAACTGTTTCGCACTATTACTGTAACTATAAAAATATGTCTTAAAATTTTCTTAAAACACTGTTGCTTTATAATTTTTGATTTTTCTCAGGGCCGAGCGTCTGGATATTTTTTGCATCGTTGAAATTTTTAGTCAGTACGTTTTGACACACTTGCCAAGTTTTGCGCACTGGAACTAAACGAATTAAAAAAATGCTTTTCGGACCACACTATTACGTAATCCATTTATTTTATTTGATGCACCTAAAGCAGAAACCGTTGATATGGCAGAGATCAAAAGTGTCCCAGATCTTGGTGATTTTGTAGGTCTGATTTATATGGGGGAAACAGATAATTCATAAAAATTCAAATTTTAAGTAAATGCTTGTGAACAATATATAGTTCCGTAATGATAAAATATCCTTTAAAAACACTCGCTACAGTAGGCTTTGTAACTGTATTGCCAAGAATTTTAGGGCATTCTTTGAGGGATTTTTCAGTTACCTTGTCGTGTTCGCAAAGACGACAGATGCTGATTTCGCTACTATGTAAGTGCCTTTATAGGTTACCATGTCCGGTAAGCAGTGGCGGATCCCCCACTAGGCGCACGCCTAGGGTACTTTTTTGCAGAAGAGCCTCAAAAGGTGAAAATATCATTTATGAAATATCTTTATTCAAACATTTTCTACCTAATAGAAAATTGTTCAGTTCTAGAATTTTATTTTCTTGAAAATTTGTCCACTGAATCAAATCTGTTCAAGCAACTCCACATTTGTTTCGAGCCCAGAAAGCATTAGCGCAAAGGCAAGGATTTTACGTCGTTAGGTTCATTGTGGAAAATATCTCCCCTGAGGAAAACCAGAAATCTCGGAAGTGCAACCAAAGGCGGTGACTATTGTCTCTTAAAAGACACATTACTGAGAATTTTGTACTACCACTCATCCCGATGAGTGGGGGAAAGGAATGTTTCAATGATTAAACGATTTCTAAGTACTTTCGGTCTAAATTACCATGAGAGAAGGTTCCTATCAGGCGATAATGTCCTTCTCAATGGGTCAGATTGTCATTTTGTAATCAATCTCCTTATAAGTAAATGACAGTTGAAAGTACCTGAAACTAAAGTGCATCAAAGGCTGGGGGTTAGATCGGCAGCCGATCAATTAACCCTCCTGGAGGTTGTTTGGTCGAAGTATCTCGTCATTAGCAAAATTTATCAGATCCTGATGGACGAGATATCTTGTCGAAACGGGATAAGCTACTTTATTCAGTGAGAAAAACAGCATGAGATTTCTCTGTAATTTCCATTTGTGGTAATGGGCTTATAATGCTCTCTCTTACAAAAGTTTCTTGTCTGTACTCTGGTCCTGGTATAGCTCAGTATAGTGTTATTCTTACACCGTTATATACTGATAGTTTTTGCATTATACCTTTGTATCTGTCCCGTGATTTGTAAGAATCTTCTTATTCAGTTAATAAGGTGTGAGAGATTATTTTTTTAAATGCAATCATATTAACTTTTAAACACCACTTTATTCAGATATTTTTGTGAGTTACATTCGCTGTTAAAAATACATGTGCTTTTGAGAATATCATAAGGGCGTTTTTAATCGTCGATACCCTATACTAAAGTATTTGCCAACACGCTGATAAAATCATTTTATACTTTCTCATTAAATAGACCTGCATCTGATGTAGTTGCGATAAAGTGGTAATGTTTAGTCCTTAAGTCGAGTTGTATTGAATAGTTTATTCCCCAGCATATAGTTTTCCATTGCTCGATACTGGGTCCCAGTGAATTATTACCTAGAGTTGTGTGTGGCCATTACTTGAAGTTGTTTGTATACTGTTAGGCGCAACTAGGCCAAATGTGACATAAAACTCAACCAACCAACCAACCTTTTAACCTAGAAATTTACCCCAAAAATATTAGAAAAATGTACGCAGTGTCGCAAAAATGTTTTAAACTGATACTTGAAGATATTTATTTTTCACTGAAAAAGTTCCGAAATTTGCAGCTTTAGGCTGCAACCTACTCAGGCTAATTAGAAATGTGATATTGTATTTATATGCTTTTATAAAAAGCAGTCTGTTATAAAATTCCTCTCCTCATGTAAAAAAAAATTACAGTAGAGCGACAAACGAAACAAAACTAAAATCAAATATTTGTCATTTTTTGAACAAATGTTATCAGATCTTAGTTTCTTGGTCATACACAATACTTGTACAGTTTCTTATAGACTATGACAAAGTCATAAAAATGATTGGAAACAGGCAAGGAGACCGACTTGGAGGTTGTGTGTCGTATGTACAACGTACGTAAACACTAAGCAACTTTTATGCCCCTACGCATCATTCCTCTAAATAAAAAGAATAAAATTCAATTCAGTTCGAAAAAACGTCCACTAAAAATCTATTTTATTAGTTTCGCGCATACTTTAATTGTTTGTGCATCATACTATATGAGCGCTCAATGCCTTGGTATTCAGGAGCAAATAATTACCACCGGCCCTTGAAGCATTGCCAGATAGCCAATCCTGGCACCAAAACTGTGCAGGAAGATCAGAGATATCACCTTACATAACTTTAGTTGGTGACAGTTGGTCAAAAAGCTATTTTAGAAAAAAATCCTTATTTTTAAAATAATTAACTTTATAATATTAACCCCTCTTGTATTTCAACAATTCTCTTGACTTTCAACTGAGCGATTTTGTTTTCATCCTTCTCAGTGCTCTTTTTCAATATTCAATTCAAATCACAGTAATGTTAGGACTTTCTAAAATTCACTTTCTCGAATAAAATGGAGCTTTCCCGAACAAGAGTCTCAAATTTATTCCTATGCTGAATATATTATCCCAAAGCAGTGGGAAAATTGAAATTCAGTGTTTATTAACACATTTTTGGAGATGTTTTCTGAAATGGGCTAGCAGATCTTAAATGCTTCATAGTTCATAAATTTTAATTGATTTGTCACAATGGCCATTTTTCAAAAATGTTTAGAATTCAATTGTATGATTAAATATAGCTTGAAATAAACAAGGAAAAGTGCAAGGAAAATGTAGCACTTGTAAACTATTATTCATTTTTTCAATTACTTACTATAATTAACTTATATAGTAAGGTGACCAATCGTCCTCCTTTAGGGAGGATAGTCCTTCTTTTGTAGGTTCTGTCCTTCCTCGAAAAGTGTCCTCCTACCTGTCCTTCTTTTCGATATTTTAAAACTAATCTGTTAATCTCTGTATTCAGAGATGCCGCGCCGAACTGTTACGCGTCATGTGACGGTACGGTTCGGAAAGACGCGATTATGAAACGCATGCGCAGGGCATAGGAGAACTTCACGTGTCTCGCACCATTGCGCACTTCACTTTGTTTACTTTATATTATACTTCGTGTTTACTTCTAACGGAAACACGAAATTATTTCTTTCTCAGTGAATATTATACTCAGGTAACTACAATTCACGTTTTATTAATTCATTAATTCAATTTTATACAACCCTGTTTTCAACACAAGTGTAAAATATTTTAAATATATAAATTTAGTAAAGTTTTATCGCTTTTGCTATTAAAGTTTTAGTTTTAATTATTATTTTTATCTATTCATAATGTGCTTGCATCCTTCATGTAGCTCTATATTTTATTTTTAATTTCATTTAAAGGATGGAAAAATCAAGAAAGAGGAAATGCCACACACACATTTCAACGATCAATTGAAAAAGGAATTTCCATTCCTCATATCAAAGAGAGACACCATTGTTTTCTGCAATATTTGCAGAGGAGAATTTTGTATTGCAGTTGGAGGCAGAGCAGCCATAACGAAACAATTGAACACCAACAAACATAAGCAATCATTAGATGCATCAGTTTCCAGTAGTAAAGTAACAAATTTTTTTTAAAACTTCTAATTATTCTGAAGATGAAAAACAGTTAGCTGTAATGGAGGGAACATTTGCATTTCATACCATAATTCACAATCGATCAATAATTCATAAGTTTTCGTAGTATGGATTGTACAACTAAATTATTGAAAAAGTTTCACAATGCTAAATTTTCCTGTGCCAGGACAAAATGTGAGGCTATTATTAAATCAGTATTAAAAATTACTGTGATAAAATACTTGCAGAAGACTTGAAAAATACAGCATTTGTAACGGTTTTATCTGATGCATCAAATCATAATGAAACCAAATTGTATCCAATACTAGTAAGGTATTATGTTAGCAAGGGTATTCAAGTAAAAATTTTAAATTTAGAATCCATTGAGAGCGAAACTGATGAAATTTTGTCAAACCACCTATACAGAGTAATAAATGAAAACAATTTGAAATCTAAAGTTGTTGCACTAACAGCTGATAATACAAACACAAATTTTGGTGGGCGAAGACACAAAGGAGTGAATGTCTATGTAAAATTACAAGATTTACTCCAAAAGAAAATACTAGGAATAGGTTGTAATGGCACATATTTTGTCAAATTCAATCAACACAGCGTCATGTGCCATGCCAATTGATGTAGAAGTAATAATAACGACAATTTATTTGTATTTTAATCGTTTTACTGTTCCGTGTGGCTACTTTAAAACAATTTTGTGAAGACGCAAATGTTGAATACAAAAAACTTTTAGGATATTCAAGAGTTAGATGGCTCGATCTGACACCTGCTATAGAGCGTGTTTTACAATTATTTGAGCCTCTCCGTTCATATTTTTTAAGTTTAGACAAATGTCCAAAAATTCTGGAATCTTTTCTCAATTATGAATTATCGGAGATATTAATGTATTTTGTACATAATCAAGCATCTTTTTTCCACAAAACGATTCAAAAGATTGAAGGTGAACATATTTCAGATACAGAAGTTAGTCTTATTTTGAACGATTTTGTCCTTCAATATAAATCACGATTTGAAGAAAAATTTATTCCTTTAATAATAAAAAGAAAATTGTCAAACTTAGGGGTATCAAATCTGGGCATAACGGAAAAGTTTACCAAAGAAGTGCAGAATTTTTACCAAATATGTTTCCAATATGTCGAAGAATGGTCTGAAACAAATATCACAGGAAATAACAGTTTTCAATGATGTTTTTTGACTTCATCGCAAGTAAATTGGGCAGATATTGAAAATTGTGTTGAGTTTTTATCGAAAGAAATGCCTGATATTAAAATCGATGACAATTGTCTGTTTGAAGAAATTAGAAGACTGAATGTATATTTAAATTCTGATAAATTAGAATAATGGGAAAATCAACATGTTGAAATTGATAAAAGATGGGTGGAAATATTTAACCATTTCAAAAATGAACACATTCCATATGAAAATTTAGTTATTCTTGTTGAATTTACGTTGTGCTGCCCTGGAACTAATGCAGCAGTTGAAAGAGTTTTTTCAATTGGTAATGATTTTTGGACGAGTGAGAAATCAAGATTGAATGTTGATACTCTAGCTGCAGCACTTACCGTAAAATTCAATATGAAGGATATTTCTTGCTCCGAAATTTCCAATATATTGTTACTGTTAGAAAATGATATATTGACAAAAAATATTCATTCAATGGAAAAATACTCGTTTAAGTAAATAATTAAAAGAGATGCAAGCATAATTAGTGTATTTTTGTTTGAATTAATAAAATGCTTCATTTATTTACGTTGTACCTTTTTCTTAAATTTTTTCGTCCTCCTTTTCATTGTAAAAAAATTGGTCACCTTATATATAGGCAAATTAATTTCCGACTTCTTTTTGAGTTAAAAAAGTGTACATCATTTGTCAATTTTCTCAAAAGTTAGTTCTCTGCACATATAACAATAAAGTATTTGCTGTGAAGATATTTTACTATTTTATATTCGAAGAGCGACGAATGCATTAAAAATAATTTCGAAGAAATCTTTTTGATTGTGGGAGCTACTACTTTATAAAGATAATAATAATTAATAAAGAAAGCTATTAATACTATAAATTAATAGTTAAATATAAATTATAAGATAATACTATAAATTACGATTTTGCATTAATAACCGAAATTTTAGTTCATAAAATATAATTCTAAAAATGTCCCTTCTGTTAATAAAATAGTTAATGTTTCCATTTCTGCCTTTCCTCCACACTAATTCTCTGCAAAGCAGTCTGTGAGAGCCGCATATCCTAAAAAATTTCTATCATTGTTAAATTAGAATCTTTTCCAATTCTGTGACTTGCGGTGTTCTGAATTACCTAGTTCTTTTTGCACTATTTTAACATTTGGAGCTCCAAATTTTCCCTTTGTATAATCCAGAAACGACTGAAATGACGTAAAACTTGGTATTAGAGTTTAAATTATAATATATTCGAAATTTGTCGGGAAAATTGGATGTTGTTTGTGAGCAATTTAATAAGTGAAGACGATTCCTTAAGCAAACTTAACTTATATGATTTTTTTGGCATATGAATTAAAAAGCGAATGAAATTCTTTTATTGGTGGTAACTGTGTTTTTAGATGATTTCAATACTAACCCCAATATAGATATTTATTAGATGATATCTTATTATATCTAATTATTTTAATGCTAATTAAAATTAATTAATTGTAATGATTAAGAAAAGGGAAGGATAATGCCGCACATAATTAATTTATAATAAAGTTCAATAATTTAAATCGAAATATAATTAAATGCCCTATACTTACTTCAAAGTTCTTAATTATACATACGCATTTGTTGATTCTGTTGTTTGATTAATAATAAATTCTGCTGTTTGATTAATAATAAATTCAGAGGAGCCCTGCAAGAAATTTATGAATATCGTTGAAATTTGTTGTGCAGCATAAGGCTCCCATTCATCAACTGTTTCGCACTATTACTGCAACTATAAAAATATGTCTTAAAATTTTCTTAAAACACTGTTGCTTTATAATTTTTGATTTTTCTCAAGGACGAGCGTCTGGATATTTTTTGCATCGTTGAAATTGTTAGTCAGTACGTTTTGACACACTTGCCAAGTTTTGCGCACTGGAACTAAACGAATTAAAAAAATGCTTTTCGGACCACACTATTACGTAATCCATTTATTTTATTTGATGCACCTAAAGCAGAAACCGTTAATATGGCAGAGATCAAAAGTGTCCCAGATCTTGGTGATTTTGTAGGTCTGATTTATATGGGGGAAACAGATAATTCATAAAAATTCAAATTTTAAGTAAATGTTTGTGAACATAGCAGTTGAAAATTTGCATTCAAAGGAGAAATTCTAATCATCGGTTTCGTATATATATACATTCCCTACTCTAAGTTCTAGTCAGTTTTAATGATAACAACAAAAGCAGAAAACCTCTGGCTTTTAAACCTATTTCAACATTTTGCTTTGTGTGAAATTGCTACTTATTTGGCAACAATCAAATGCGAAATAGTGTCTAGGTGAACATAACTTTTTTCGACTATCATGAGTGACAAAAACATTATTTTTCGGGTTGGAACGAACTACGCAGTTACATCATCATCTGCATAGCCAAGGTCAAGGCCAACCCATGGCGCTTAAAACTATTATCGGGGTTCAGAATCTTGCTACCGACTGGAACAATAGAAACGGCAAAGGTGACCCACTCAAAACGAAAAATACGCTTTATGTGCCGTTACATTGCCAGAAATGTAGTTTAGTTTAATCGGTGATGTATATGGTCCGTTAACTGGCTTGATTTGAACAATCTATCTTGTCCGGATATTTGACAGACGTCGACAAAAAAGGTATCTTCCATCCACCCAATTTTTAGATAGGTAGGTAGTTGAATTTACGTCGCACCGAAGCAACCCAACTGACTTTTGGCGACGGACCGGGATCAATCTCGAAAGGAAAGATTCGAGGACAACATTTTGTAATTTTGAACCATGGTCGGATTAATGGTTAACACTTGAGCCGGCATCCCACTCTCCCAACTTCTACACCCATTTTATAGGGGGGAATTTGGCTTCCGGGTTTCGGGCCGAAAAGACAAGTTAAATGCAGTTCCTTTGATTCAAATCGAACTTACAACAGTGTTTTAGACAATGAAACCGCCGGAAAATGTACGATAGACTAGAGTAAAGAACTCATGTCAAGTGAGAGTACAATGCCACTTTTGTTTCACTTGTCGTTTAAAATAATTTTGTGAAGACGGCTTTAGGATTCGTCGAGTAAAATCAACGACTGTACTATTGTGATAGTGGAACGAGGATTGTTACTGGGACACCAGATGAAACATTTTTTTTGTTTAAAGATAAAAGAAGAAAGTTTTTATATAAGCTTCTCTGCAAGGGTACACAGCAGAGGGAAAAACTGCCTTTAATCCTCGAAGTTTGGTGTTAGTTTCGAGTTAAGAAAAGTATTAGGTTACAATTAATACACATACTTGAACTTTAAGAGCATTTCTAAAGAATATGTAGTTTAAAATCGTATTCGAACTCGAATTGTCTGAAATCAACTACCAAACTGTCACATTTCTTATAATGAATTTAATTTCTGAAACGAGTATAAAACGAATATATTCGATTCCAAAACTACACTACAGCGAAGCTATTGTCTTCTGCATATACTGGGTTCCAAACTCTTATTTAAGGGTGCGTCTCGAGATCCCGGTTGGTTGGTCCTTTTGTACCGGTTACCTGCAGAAAAATAATGTAGCCGATGGTAATTCTGTAATAACTGAGATGAGATGGTTGGTAAGAAGTTAGCTGCTCAGGCATTTTGATCTTCCCACATTAAACACCCAAAATAACTTAAAAAAGGGAAATAGGTCCATCTATTCGATCCCTTCAGGGACCAGAACATTCGATCATCGATCCCTTGTCGAATTGTGATAGGTTTTTCTGTGAAGCTGAATATAGGTGGCAATAATGTTTTTGTGGTGGAACATGCTTCTTGTACATATTCCGGATGTGACGTCACTTGGCTTGTTTTTGGAATACGATTTCAGCACGTTGCGAATAAAAATTCCAAAGAATGAATTTCAAATTTGTACATGATAGGTAATTGGTCAACGTCAATTAGGTTAAACGTCAAACGTATATCGCTAAAATAGCGATAAACTACATTTGAAGGGAACCCGTTATGGTATCATTGCGGAGAGCATTCGGGTATAGTCCGGCTCTAGCGAGTTGGCATGTGAGACATGGTTTTAGACGAGTCTATTTGGTAAACTAAAGGACAAGTTAAACAAAAGCAATGCATTGACAGAATTGGCTTCCTTAGCGTAGTCCCTGGCTCCGAGTTTATCGTTCGATATTGGAAGCCATAACAGTGATTACCATTTGGTGAAACATAATACCTCATGGCTATCACCTTGCAGTATTTAGAATATAGCAGCCCTTTCGGCTACGAGCTTAACCACGTTTGTCACTTAGACTCCCCAAAGTCATCTGCCTCCTCACAGAAGTTGTACTATAACAGGAAGTAAAATCGTCGTATTCCATTTTTTGTTTGCACTGAAAATCCCAGCCATAGAGTTGATTTTCTGCCTATAAGGCATTTCGGCTCCTGCTGAAACAATGTTCTCAGTAATGAACAATGATTTGAAGACTAGTAGAATGTGTATGGCCGAATCAACAATGGTAGAGAGAGATTTATAATAAGAGATTTATATAGAATAAGTTTGTACTTATTTAAAAGATATTTTAAAAAATGTCACGAATTTTTTTGGAGAATGTAATTCTGTACCTTCCATCCCCCGAACTTACCCAACTGCACAAAAATATCTGTTTGAAAAAATAAATATGGTAAGTTCATGCACGTTCTTCACTCTGATCTAAATTGTGAATCGAGACACGAATAACGAAAAGAATAGCGACTCTGATTACCTTTCTTTGTTTAGCATGCCCAACTCGTCACCCGAATGTTTAAATACGAAATATCCATCGATAAATTGAATGTACACTTTTTGAGCACGAAGACAGACCTAATCGTAAAATTCGAACAAACGCACATGTTCGCCCATTGTTCCTTTAACTGTGTCCTCACCGACAAAAGACCGATGAATAATAGCGCTTATTGCAGCGAAGTGAAGAGCAAGCAAGCGTGACAACAAAGCCATCCATTAGGTGAGAGTCGCACTACAAATTCGGCAGTAAACGCCAAGCAGGCCCATAATGAATCGGTCATAAATAGGCAACTATTGGTTTCAAAGAATTGTTTTAGTAGTCCATTGTACATTCTAGGCTACAAGGAGTTTAGAAATACGACTGGAGTAAGAGTAAATAGTTCTATTACAATAAACATTTGTGGCTGATGACTATAAATAAGGAGGATTGGGAAAACCTTGTAAATTCGCTAAAAATAAAGGATATTTAATTCTTTTTGTTTTACTCGTGTAGAAGATAGGGAGCATTTATTGTTTTAAGAATGTTTTCGGTTCTCTAATTGGTTGTTTTCGTTTATGGCTTCAGATAAGGCTTTAGAGACGTTTAAAAGACAAATCTTATAAACGAATAAATTTTATTTTATGATAAAGCAATATTTGAGATGGTATTGTTTCATAGCAAATGCGTTTTAAACGAAAGTGCTCGGAAACAAAATTAACAAAAGTTCACTATTGAATAAAAACCTTTGATAAATTGAATGGAACTCAATTCTCGTCCAGATAATTTAAAATAATTATTGCTTTTGTTTTGATGATTGTATTGGTGCCGTGGCATAAACCTAAACATACAAAAGCTATATTAACTATGAAATGCTATATCCGAATATAAAATGTTGTAGTACTTATAATTTTACATCAAGCACGTAACTGATGTAAAATTTCATTAATGAACTTGGTGTCCCTTTGTCCTGAAAAAGAGGCCAAACGACCTACTGCCTGCGTACTACGAGAACTGCTCCAGACAGAATCTCTGTATCAGCCGGTTGCCGTAGAAACGAGACTTCCCAACTTTCTAAAAGGGATTCTTGAAGCATTCGAGTTTAACACATTGACGCACTTTGAGACAGCTTGTAGGGAGTTTGTGCGACAATGACCGACTCCAGAGCGTTTGCAGTCGAGTCACGTGGTTTTGAATGACTATTATTTATCGATTGACTCCAACAAGAAGGCAGTTGACCTTGGATTAGTTGATTTTTGGAAAGGTGTGGAAGCTCATTAGGAGAAGGGTGTCATACGCAAACACATGAATGGCGTTCGCTGTGTATGGTTCCCATTATCCCCAACTTGTTGTCACTGCTATCGCTATAGGTATAAACTGAATGATAAACTTGAAACCAGAATCCTCGCAAAAGACTCCAGTTGTGGAAGCTCTTTATTTATGTTTCAACCTATCACCCAATTTAAAGAATAGATTCGTTCCATACTTCGTGATTAGACTGCCAACTCGCGGGCAGTCAAACTATACCTAGACTTTGGTTTCTGGAGATGTTCTCCTGATAGACAGACAGTAATGTGATATATCGAGTCACCTTATATATTTGGTAACCATAGTAACAATAAACGGATGTTCTGGAATATTTGTAATGTTTTCCCCTCATGGTTTGAGGAGACGTGCTCCAATCATAAAAATATTGAGGGGCAATGGGCTCGGGCCTCTAGGATTTTGGATCTCTGATCATTTCCGTACTTGATGAACAAAAAATCAATCCGGATCGAAATCACAGAAAGAGGTTTGCCGAATCCGCCCTCTTCAGCCGTGTGATGAGGTTAATCAGCATGAAACACCTCTACCCACTAACACAGAAACCTCGTGTTCTTCAGCTGAACGAAGCGAGACGATGCCAGGAGCGAAGGTATCTGTCAACTCCAATAGCAAATGGTGGCGGAATGAAATGTCCGAAATTTCAACACCAAAAAAGCGGAGAGTCATCAGCGGTGTTCGGGCATGCGTGAAGGTCAGAACGTCAGTATACTGATCCGCTCTTTTGAACTCAATTTCACTAACAAGAGCCAAGGCCGGTCGACCCGTCTGCGTCTTCTCATCTTCTAGGTGACTTACTGGAGCATCCCCGAAAAACGACACGGCCGTCCACTCGACCGTTTCACTTTTTAAGCCTTTAATCACTTGCAGAGAAAGGGGCGATTCGCTTATCCTGGGTCTGTAAAGAGGGACCGAACAATCTTTTACGCCACTTGTCGCCCTGCACGATTGGAAGAACGCACGGGAAGTTCCGGTAATACACGATATAAATTGTATCAGACGGGGCTTTAGTGGTGGAAGTTGTGTCCCGTCTTCCATGGTTTGCCGTAATGCAATTTATAGCTTTCATATTTTATTTTCTCCAATATATTTAACCCTGAGGGGTTCACAGCCATTATTTCACCTTGCTACTTACAGTCTTCCCTGCATGACTTCAAACCAATTTTGATCTTCTTGACCAATATAATCTTTCTAAAGGATTCTATTCCAAGGAAAGGAACCTTATCTTACCAAAGGATTCTTACCAAGGAAGGAAGCAATGGAACCTTTGCAAAGGATTCTATTCCCAGGAAAGAAGCAATACAACGTTTTCAGAGGATTCTGTTCCCAAGGAAAAGAACAATAAAGCGTTTTCAAAGGATGCTGCTCCAAGGAAAGGAACAATATTCTGTTAACAATATACTGTTAACAATATTCTGTTAATAATATTCTATTAACAATATACTTTTTCCAAAGGATTCTAATCTAAGGAAATGACCAATAGAATCTTTCTAAAGGCTGAAAAAATTCAGATTCTTTCAACCAATATATGTAGCTATTTAGTCATTGATTGTGTTGTGGGGTAAAGCAATACTACACTATAAATCTCGCAACGCTCAGGGGCTAATTCCACGCTTGTCTCCCGGTAAGTTATATCTTAACCACGGGGGATAAGTGCCAGTGAGTTCTTGAAATCATTTTTTTATTCTACGCCTGTCTCCGGATTGTTTTAATGGTACAACTCTGGACTTGCTGCACAATAAACAGACTTAGGTCCACTGAGCATATACTGCTGCACCGTATGCAGATGCATCCACAAATCCATGAATCGTTATGCTAATAGTATTAGGAAAGTGTCTTAAATGGCAACATTTTCTATGCTGAAGTACAGATATGAATTCCTGCCACTTCTGGATCACCTCGTCAGGAAAGGGTGTATCCCAGTCCAATTTTAGAAGCCAGAGGTTTTGCTTGAACACTTTCATTCTTGTTATGACTGGTGATATCTGTCCCTGAGGGTTGAAAATGCAATTTTCGAAAAACTATTTGCTTAGTATAAGTATTTTGTAGTTGCAGCAGACTACAAACGAAAAACAGGGTTTCTCGGCCATCAGTCGCCGAGCAACCCCAATATAGCTCCATAATGATAAAATATCCTTTAAAAACACTCGCTACAGTAGGCTTTGTAACTGTATTGTCAAGAATTTTAGGGCATTCTTTGAGGGATTTTTCAGTTACCTTGTCGTGTTCGCAAAGACGACAGATGCTGATTTCGCTACTGATGTAAGTGCCTTTATAGGTTACCATGTCCGGTAAGCAGTGGCGGACCCCCCACTAGCGCACGCCTAGGGTACTTTTTTGCAGAAGAGCCTCAAAAGGTGAAAATATCATTTATGAAATATCTTTATTCAAACATTTTCTACCTAATAGAAAATTGTTCAGTTCTAGAATTTTATTTTCTTGAAAATTTGTCCACTGAATCAAATCTGTTCAAGCAACTCCACATTTGTTTCGAGCCCAGAACGCATTAGCGCAAAGGCAAGGATTTTACGTCGTTAGGTTCATTGTGGAAAATATCTCCCCTGAGGAAAACCAGAAATCTCGGAAGTGCAACCAAAGGCGGTGACTATTGTCTCTTAAAAGACACATTACTGAGAATTTTGTACTACCACTCATCCCGATGAGTGGGGGAAAGGAATGTTTCAATGATTAAACGATTTCTAAGTACTTTCGGTCTAAATTACCATGAGAGAAGGTTCCTATCAGGCGATAATGTCCTTCTCAATGGGTCAGATTGTCATTTTGTAATCAATCTCCTTATAAGTAAATGACAGTTGAAAGTACCTGAAACTTAAGTGCATCAAAGGCTGGGGGTTAGATCCGCAGCCGATCAATTAACCCTCCTGGGGGTTGTTTGGTCGAGGTATCTCGTCATTAGCAAAATTTATCAGATCCTGATGGACGAGATATCTTGTCGAAACGGGATAAGCTACTTTATTCAGTGAGAAAAACAGCATGAGATTTCTCTGTAATTTCCATTTGTGGTAATGGGATTATAATGCTCTCTCTTACAAAAGTTTCTTGTCTGTACTCTGGTCCTGGTATAGCTCAGTATAGTGTTATTCTTACACCGTTATATACTGATAGTTTTTGCATTATACCTTTGTATCTGTCCCATGATTTGTAAGAATCTTCTTATTCAGTTAATAAGGTGAGAGATTATTTTTTTAAATGCAATCATATTAACTTTTAAACACCACTTTATTCAGATATTTTTGTGAGTTACATTCGCTGTTAAAAATACATGTGCTTTTGAGAATATCATAAGGGCGTTTTTAATCGTCGATACCCTATACTAAAGTATTTGCCAACACGCTGATAAAATCATTTTATACTTTCTCATTAAATAGACCTGCATCTGATGTAGTTGCGATAAAGTGGTAATGTTTAGTCCTTAAGTCGAGTTGTATTGAATAGTTTATTCCCCAGCATATAGTTTTCCATTGCTCGATACTGGGTCCCAGTGAATTATTACCTAGAGTTGTGTGTGGCCATTATTTGAAGTTGTTTGTATACTGTTAGGCGCAACTAGGCCAAATGTGACATAAAACTCAACCAACCAACCAACCTTTTAACCTAGAAATTTACCCCAAAAATATTAGAAAAATGTACGCAGTGTCGCAAAAATGTTTTAAACTGATACTTGAAGATATTTATTTTTTACTGAAAAAGTTCCGAAATTTGCAGCTTTAGACTGCAACCTACTCAGGCTAATTAGAAATGTGATATTGTATTTATATGCTTTTATAAAAAGCAATCTGTTATAAAATTCCTCTCCTCATGTAAAAAAGAAAATTACAGTAGAGCGACAAACGAAACAAAACTAAAATCAAATATTTGTCATTTTTTGAACAAATGTTATCAGATCTTTGTTTCTTGGTCATACACAATACTTGTACAGTTTCTTATAGACTATGACAAAGTCATAAAAATGATTGGAAACAGGCAAGGAGACCGACTTGGAGGTTGTGTGTCGTATGTGCAACGTACGCAAACACAAAGCAACTTTTATGCCCCTACGCATCATTCCTCTAAATAAAAAGAATGAAATTTAATTCAGTTCGAAAAAATGTCCACTAAAAATCTATTTTATTAGTTTCGCGCATACTTTAATTGTTTGTGCATCATACTATATGAGCGCTCAATAGCTTGGTATACAGGAGCAAATAATTACCACCGGCCCTTCAAGTATTGCCAGATAGCCAATCCCTGGCACCAGAACTGTGTAGGAAGATCAGAGATATCACCTTACATAACTTTAGTTGGTGAATGTTGGTCAAAAAGCTATTTTAGAAAAAATCCTGATTTTTAAACTTAATTTTTAACTTTATAATATTAACCCCTCTTGTATTTCAACAATTCTCTTGACTTTCAACTGAGCGATTTTGTTTTCATCCTTCTCAGTGCTCTTTTTCAATATTCAATTCAAATTACAGTAATGTTTGGACTTTCTAAAATTCACTTTCTCGAATAAAATGGAGCTTTCCCGAACAAAGTCTCAAATTTATTCCTATGCTGAATATATTATCCCAAAGCAGTGGGAAAATTGAAATTCAGTGTTTATTAACACATTTTTGAAGATGTTTTCTGAAATGGGCTAGCAGATCTTAAATGCTTCATAGTTCATAAATTTTAATTGATTTGTCACAATGGCCATTTTTCAAATATGTTTAGAATTCAATTGTATGATTAAATGTAGTTTGAAATAAACAAGGAAAAGTTCAAGGAAAATGTAGCACTTGTAAACTATAATTCATTTTTTCAATTACTTACTACAATTAACTTATATAAGCAAATTAATTTCCGATTTCTTTTTGAGTTAAAAAAGTGTACATCATTTGTCACTTTTCTCAAAAGTTAGCTCTCTGCACATATAACTATAAAGTATTTTCTGTGAAGATATTTTACTGTTTTATATTCGAAGAGCGACGAATGCATTAAAAATAATTTCGAAGAAATCTTTTTGATTGTGGGAGCTACTGCTTTATAAAGATAATAATAATTATTAAAGAAAGCTATTAATACGATAAATTAATATCTAAATATAAATTATAAGATAATACTATAAATTAATAGCTAAATATAAATTATGAGATAATACTATAAATTACGATTTTGCATTAATAACCGAAATTTTAGTTCTTAAAATATAATTCTAAAAATGTCCCTTCTGTTAATAAAATAGTTAATGTTTCCATTTCTGCCTTTCCTCCACACGAATTCTCTGCAAAGCAGTCTGTGAGAGCCGCATATCCTAAAAAATTTCTATCATTGTTAAATTGGAATCTTTTCCAATTCTGTGACTTGCAGTGTTCTGAATTACCTAGTTCTTTTTGCACTATTTTAACATTTGGAGCTCCAAATTTTCCCTTTGCATAATCCAGAAACGACTGAAATGACGTAAAACTTGGTATTAGAGGTTAAATTATAATATATTCGAAATTTGTCGGGAAAATTGGATGTTGTTTGTGAGCAATTTAGTAAGTGAACACGATTCCTTAAGCAAACTTAACTTATATGATTTTTTTGCCATATGAATTATAAAACGAATGAAATTCTTTTATTGGTGGTAACTGTTTTTAAATGATTTCAGTACTAACCCCAATATAGATATTTATTAGATGATATCTTATTATCTAATTATTTTAATGCTAATTAGAATTAATTAATTGTAATGATTAAGAAAAGGGAAGGATAATGCCG
Source organism: Meta bourneti (assembly GCA_933210815.1). Taxonomy (NCBI): domain Eukaryota; kingdom Metazoa; phylum Arthropoda; class Arachnida; order Araneae; family Tetragnathidae; genus Meta; species Meta bourneti. The sequence continues at coordinate 58,080,037 of OW119923.1, forward strand.
CACATAATTAATTTGTAATAAAGTTCAATAATTTAAATCGAAATATAATTAAATGCCCTATACTTACTTCAAAGTTCTTAATTATGCATACGCATTTGTTGATTCTGTTGTTTGATTAATAATAAATTCGGTTTATACTTTTGAAATAAAAAATTTAACTTATTTTGGTCAGTAAATCGTAGAATTGTGGGCCTCTCTGAGTGACCTGCGCTTAGGGACTAAAAATGACGTGATCCGCCAATGTCTGTAAGAAGTCGAAAACAAGGCGACTCCAACAGTTCTGGGCAAGAAACCTGGGATGGGAGTTTTATATCTCAGTAAAACATGCCAGTTCTTTCTGACCTCAGTCACCTACTCGTGGTACACCCTGCCCATGCTAAACGACTGATGGCATATCGCAATTTGTGGGACCAAGGGCAAAGCTAGACTTTTTGGGATATATATATATATATATATATATGAAACGATATCTAAACCTAACCCCCTAAATACAATTCTCACTACAGATAAGTCCCTTAGAGGTCCCCTTTATCCCTGTCTTTGTCTCCCTATCTAAGTGGTCAATATCTTGCCAACCCCTTTCACCTTTGAACTCAAGCAGTCTCGTTAACTTGGACCTCCCACGGACTCTCCTGCTTTCAAATCGCATATGTAAGATTGTATTCCGCCTTCGTTAAACCACCAACTTCTACCAATGAACTTCCTTGTTAAATCCTCTGGTTCAATAACATTTATCTTAATCCTAATCCCTCTAGCGAGATCTTTGTAAACTATTTATTCTTTCACGAACCTCTTGGGCTAAGGAGCCCTTAGAGCCGTTCCAAACTCCAAACCCTCAACAACCTCATGATGTAACTACTAGTCTATTGAATTAATAAAGAATTGTTATGGAACTTTCTGCCTCTCCATTTGTGGAATCTGCATCACGCACACGCACACGCACACGCACACGCGCACACACGCACACACGCACACACACACACACACACACACACACAAAATTAGTGTTTTTTAAATATACAAATTGGTATATTTTTATAAAATTACTGTTCCCGATATTAATTTTTTTGTTGCAATTGTTATTGGATACGTATAAAAACTAGCAATAAGTGGGGCTTTTGATAATGGCTCCTGTTAATGGGTTTTAAGGACAAAAGTGAGAAAAGGCACCCTTTCTTTTTTTTTTCCTTTCTTGACATTTGTGACAAGAGAATTTTAGTGATTTGTCTCTTCTGTCTTTTCTCAATAGTAATACGAATGCAGTGGGCTATATGAAAAGCAATACGTATACAGGGAGCTGCATAAAATGAAAGATTGACTTTTAAACATTGTATCCGAAGATGAGAGCATAAAAGCACTCACTTTACACGCACAGTACTGGAATATACTACTGTGACAAGAACAAAATTGTGATTAAAATCATGAAACTTTTTTTCAAGAAAAATTAGAAAACTTTGAAGTAAATATTTTTGCCGTGCTGCTCCTTGAGACATTGGCCCTCGGGGTCACCGCCCCTGTCGCCCTCCGTTACGTACCAACTGTGTGGCAATCCAGTTTTCCGAGTTATTGGATTCATGAGGCTTGGGCGGCCCACTCCCTTTATCTATATTCGGGGTCCAGCAACAGGTTAGGCAATGAACCACACATAAATATTTTTTGTGTGTATGGAAGTAAAAAATCATGTTTAACTGGCCCCAAAAGCAAATAAATTGTTCCACAAAACAAGATGCAAAGCAAGACACAATACAAATCCTTTTTAGCCCTAAATTAGAAAAGGAGGCCCAACAGCGTAATTGCGGCCAAACTTTTACATCCCCAGTTAATGATCCAAACGCTATCTTAGAGTTTGATAGTAGTCGTTTACAAAGCAGAATAACATCCAATTCAGATAATATGCGCAAGGATCCATTGCATATTATCTGAATTGGATGCTAACCTCAGTAAGAAGCATGAGGTAGAAAAGAATAATGTGTGCTGGAGGTACCCATTGCACATGACAAACACCATTTACAAATAATGGTAAGAAACCATCCGAGGCTCAAAGGATGAGGCGTCAGCAGTCCCTGTTTAGCTTTTTGCGGTGAAAATCTAGGGCCTTAAAATAGAAACTGACGTCTCTCTTAGATTTTCGTTAAAAAATCGTTGATTTTTCTTCAGGTTTTATTCTGTGTCAGTAAAACTTTCATTGTGTGTGTATGTCTATTGATATTATTTGTCTTGTGTCTGGCGCAGCATGGCTAAATATGGCCCTTGCGCCATAAAACCCCAAAACCAACCAATCTGCTTCAGGTTTTATCGTTTTTATTTTTGGTGAGGTTAAATTTTTTTATCAGGGGATGCCGTGGACGCTACGTCACTGGCAGGTTTTTGAAATTTCAATTACCTACGAGTTCCACCATACTAGGTGATCTTTATCTGTACTTCTTTAGTGTGGAGCTTATGTTTACCTACCAAATCGTTGGAGGGAGAAATTCAAAAACGTGACTTCTAAAAGCATTCTCTACCCACGAAGAAAGACACGATTGCATATGATGTCAGCATCAACTCGTACGGACATAAATCTCGCGGACGGCAAAGACCCCGCTACGCCGACACTTTTCTAAATCGCTGTCATTCTGCATAAGGCAAGCGAAAAGCAAAAGTAAAGTAATTCCGACATCATTACGAAAAATCTCCCGTCCACAGTCACACACATTAAAACTGTTCGCGCTCACACACTAATGGTCCGTGTTCGATGGAGTGCACGTGCAGTTGTGACATCACGGCCACGTCCAAACCTCCCCCGATTGGACGCTTGCAGCTGTCCCTTAATTGTTCTCTTCCTTATTACGTCTAATAGAATCACGTTACAGTGGTTCTCGGTGGCTGCTTGTCCATGGATCGGGATGGATGGAACGTTCTATTGAAGGCCCGACCCTCCCCTGCCGAAGCCGTCGAACCCTGGCTCTCGGTTTCCCACCATATAACGGTCGGTTCGAATTACCCCAGAACAAATCAAGAGGGATCACGTGAGCCGTAATTACGCTTCCGAAATTGTTGTTCGGCTATTACGCAGACGTAATTCTTGGAGATTATGCAGTGGACGATGTGGGGCGAATTTGTCAGTGCCGTAAAAGGTGAGTAAGACCAGGAGTCCGGGGGGAGGTCCCCCATGCACTTGCCCAGTGCCGGCCTTGGGAAATATGGGGCCCTATTCGATATCTCAGGGGCCCCATAAAATATCAAAATATAAAAAAATTACTTAAAAGGCGTTTCGAAAAGAAGTGTATTCGTTGATATTCGAAGATATTTTATTTAAAATAATACTTATATTGCAAAATACGTATATGTCATTTAGAAAACTCTAAGCATCATGTTCATAGAACTAATTTGGTTCAATACAAAAAATGTGAGCATCAGGTTTTAGAATGTATTTCACGCATTCGTAACAGGAAAAGGATAGACAAAAGAGATTAATTTTTTAAAAGTGAAACGCATTGTCCAAACAACGTTGAGATACAACTTGTTTAATAATAAACACGTCTTTTCCAAATTCTAGTTATGACGGGGACCTTTGGGTGTGATGGGTCCCATTTGGGAGAATCGGTGGAATCGTCTTAAGGTCGGCCCTTGCCCCTTGTTTGAGTGAAATGAAAAACGAATCAACTTTATATGAGTTATGAGGAAAAGGGGTAAAATCTTCATGAATCAGCAGTGCCTGCACCATAAAATGACCCGTCGTTACGACCCCAACTACTACACCTCCGTCCTTAGTACCATTTCAGATGACGGGTTGGTTGGGTTTCATGACACACGGGCCACATTTGGCTAAGTTGCACCATACACAAGACAAATAATGTCAAGTAATTCGGATGACGGGCCGCTTATGAAACAAACATGTATCTCAAATGCATGCTTAACATATAGCTTGCACAAATGTATAGTCTTTTCCTTTATGACAGGCATTTTCTATCAAGCTAAATATAGGTGGCGGTAGTCCTTCTTCGGCGATACGTGTTTCCTGTATGCATTCTGAAAGTGATATCAGTTGGCTTGTTTTACGAATCGATTTCAGCATTTCGCCAAAACTTTACAGAAAGAATTCCGAACTGATATCTGATAATTGATTGGTCAACGCAATTAGATAACGCCAAATGTTGCCAAAACAACTGTAAACTACATTTTAAAGTAACACCTATATTTGAGAGCATTTGGATAGCAGAAGTAAAATCTTCGCAGACCGTCTGGTTTGTTTGTACTAAAAATCCTTGTCATACAATGAATGATATAAAATCGTTGGTCGAGGTTAACGAAAGATATCTGATCATGGTAATTGCTTTGACTGTGCGCATGTCTTATGGTTGAGTTTTCATCCTCGTTTCAAATAATGTTGCAATCACTTATGTCATAACCAATTCCATTTACATGATTTGTAGGTAGAGTTCTTTTCCATTTCATTAATACTAGCCTGCCTAGATCCTGATATACCGATTAACTTAAAAAGTTCAATCATGTCGAATGGGGCCGTTTTGTAAACGATGACAGATATGTTGGTCTTTCGCTACTATACCATCCACCGTATACCTTTATTATAGTAAACATAATGAAAAGATTTATAACTTTTTGAGATTAGAAAACATACTGCCATTGCAGTACAAAAACTTTTCACATTTCTCGGGGCTCACCTTTTCATATTTGCCAGGACCAGATCAAGGTCACCGACATCATGGATCAGCAACCCCCTCATGCGGGTCGACATCACCCCATCGAACACAACAGGAAGTTATATGAAATTAAGATGCTCAAAGCTTCAAGAAGTTTAATAAATGTGAAGACGAAATATTTTTGCGTAACTTAGAAAGTATAAAATAGGATGATTCATAGTTTTTATATAATAACAGATAAAAAGGCAACAGGACTTTAAAGGCACAAAATGTTATCAAATACGTAAAAAATAAATGAAAGCTCTTTGTGTGCGCATTACAAAAGCCCTATCACCCTTCAAGGACGCTTCAATTGTAGGAAATGTTCTACATTTCTAATTTAAAGTAATTTTAGGAAGCTTCCTATTAAGATTTTTGTCAAAAACCTTCTTCATGCAAAACAAAATTTAAAATATTCGATGATGAGTGAAAACTCTTCAACTTATAGTTACTGAATTAAGCGGTGAAAGTCTTTAGAAGCCTCAATCTAGAAAAAGGAACATTTAATAATTTTATGCGAAACCAAGAATTGTCCGCACTATTTAAAATTACATATTTCACTTTCAACATTTCAAAGTTCTCAATCGATAGATGGTTTTATATGTCGGGCCGATCATCCGATTCAATCCGTCACTGTTGGGTTGAATATTCCCTCTATTAACCTTTGTTTACTCTGACATACCATAGTTCCATATGCAATCTATACAACACTCATTTCCACCTATGGGATATTCAGTACTGAACCGAAACCACATCACCTGTTCAGAACCATAACATCACTTGCATATTGGGTTTGGAAATTGCTTTCATATTGAGTAGGTTGAAATTGAGCTTACCTATTGAGTAGCTTTAGTAAAAATTTAGTACCAGTTTTCCAGACTTTGTTCATACCTTCCCTTATAAAGCTAAAAACTTATTATATTACTATTAAAAAATTAAGAAATCCACGTAACATTTCATTTTTCAAATAATTTTAATATGCAATATTAATTAGGAAATTAATATTTGTATTGATGAAAAAGGAAAGTCCTTGCATTGACTTAACTTTTATTTCAATTCCATCCCGTTGAGTAGAATACTGTAAAATTATATTTTTTGAGGGGATATGCTGAATGAAAAAGACTATTACCTGTAGTAAATTTCATTAATCTACGAAAACCTTAGTAGAAAAATAATAATAACCACAAAATTTAAAGCGTATAATTTTAGAGGGGATCAAGGGGGATTTTTTCTCTTTCTCGGCGAAACAAATCGATTTTGCATAATTCAAGTAATTTTATTTTTAGGGTCTTAGGATCAAATGTGCCAAATTTCAAGTCGAAATTCGCAAAATTGGTCCAGTGTTATAAGCCATTAACAGCCGAGCACTGGTGTAGGATTGAAATGTGTTTTAATCGGAATAGCTTTTTCGCGAGTGGTTGGCATAATACTTATAAAACTATTGGATTGATCGATTTGAAACTTTCACAGCATGTCGAGCAAACACCCTTTTATTATTTGAATAACAGGAAAAGCGATATGTTACGTTTTTAATTTTGTAGCAGAAAACTCGGTCAATTTTTTGAGCAAAATCGATTATTTTGGATTTTAGGTACTTAACGTCGCACTGGAGGAACACAACGGGCTGTTGGCGACGGTCCGGGATCAATCCCGAAGGGAAAGACCCAAGGACATCGCCTCGTAATTTTGAATCACGGTCAGATGACGAGAACAACACCTAAGCTGGCACCGCACTCTCCAAACTTCCACACCACGCTAACGTGAGATAGTGGATTGGACCAAGTCACCATTTCCTAAAATATTTTATGTAAAATTTTCTGGTTCATCAAACGATAGCTTACAAGTGTATGAAGATAAACGCTGTTCAAATTTTCTTTGCTTAAGATCACTTGGAGTTGAGAAATACCAGCGAGCGACCACGGAACTAACTTCGCCAGGCGTCATGGTCGAGGAGGGGCAGGCATGATTCTTGAAAATTTTTTTTAATACCTGAAATGATTTTTTTATTGACGTCAAAGTTTGGAATTATTTAATTGCATAGTAACGTCAACAAAAAAAAAATCCCCAAAGTGATAATTTTAGCGATAAAAAAGAAAAATCAACATTAAATTAGTTTTTAAGCCAATATATTAGTTTCATTATTTAACCAAACCTGATAGAAAACATGAGGCAATTAGGTTAAAATAAAGAATGTGAGATTACTTGGAATGACAGAAAGGCTTTTTTCTGAAAAGCTAAATGTAAATGCTACTAGTGTTTTGCTGAGAGTTTCCTGTAAGTATTTCGTATTGGTTAAAAAGGAAGTAAAATACTCGTCTTCCGGTGGAGTGTTTGTTTACATTGAAAATCCCTCTCGTAGATCATGATGGTCATTATTTTTAAATTCCGCATTTGTTAAATTGATTCCAAATTGCAGGACATGCATACGTGAAGGATTGACTTAAATATTTATTAGCCTCTAAAATGTTTCATTAACTAATGATTTAATAACAAATAAATTTTCTTTCTTTGTTCATCTTAACTGGAAGGTCCTCTGAATCTTAAATACAGGAACGGAAATCGATGAGTTTTCATGCGACCATTATTTATACTTTTCCCATTGAACAGTCTTCCTGCTTCCACTCATCTATTAAACAGCAAGTCCCTGTATCATACGCTGTTCCTGATGTCTCAATTGTGGTTTTACTTTCGTAGAATTGTTTCCTTTTCTAATTAGATGCCATATATTTTGAAGTTCCCCTTGTTGCGTTTGTGGGGAATACTTGACAAAACTACTGCATACAATACTTACAAAAATTTTCTCCTCTAACTATTCGTATTCAGTGAAGGAATAGGACTGAATAAGTTTGCTGAACATAATCTGGAATATCTTGGGATGCTTGGAAATAACGAAGTTTAGATTACAGTTACGGCAAATGCTGTGCCTCAATCCTGCTGGACTTCGGGAGGATAGATGACAGCTGATGCGCAATGTCTACGCCAGAAAAGCAGGTGGTGCAACTTTTGGTGCTGCTGCATCGGTACTGCGGATCCCTTTAGAATAATTTTCAGAATGCTGTACCTCCTTGACGACTCAGTGACTCCCAAACTATTCTACATAGCTGCTAAAATCACTTTTACGCTTTTTCAGTCCATTTACGATACATATCTTTCATTTTTCTAGTTCGTCCAGCTGACATCTGGAAAAGTGCACCGATTTATAAAACTTGTGTAATTTGGACCATTGCCTGAACTAAATTACACGTTATCGTATGATCAAAATTATACATCGAAGTAAAAAAACCTAATTATTTCAGGCAACTGAAGTGTCTGAACGTATTTGAAATTTAATTATAAACTATTTATTTAAGAATATGTTGAAAGCAAATACATTTTTTCGATTCGAGTTATGGAACCCGAAAATACGTTTATATCTGGAGAGCAAAAATAATAAGATTGCCTTCAGATATAATTGTGATTCCAGTCCAGCTATTCGAGTTAGAACGATGAAAATTTGTAAACACGTCCTGGAAGTAGTTGATCCCTACTCACTCTGAGAGGGTCACCATCTTTTATCTAGCCCAAAAACACTACTGGTCCAAATTACATGGACTTCCCCCTAACACTCTTGATATATATGATGTAAATTTATTCATAGGGATATTTTATGATGTATCAAAATTGGCAATTTTTAGTAATTTTTATCTAAAATTATCTAATAAAAAGAAACGTTTAATAGATTTTGCTTCTTTAATACCATTTCAATAAAAATATCAACGCAATGAGATGATTATTTTAGAAGATATGAGTGAAACTAATTTAACATAGGGAGCCTAAACTTCCAGTACTCATATTCCAGAAACGGCTGGACCGAATAACTTTAAACTTGGCACAGTGCGACTTCCCCCGTGAGAAGGCATATGACCTTGGAGAAATCCATTTGTACAAGAGTTATTACGCTAGCCAGTGGAAAGGGCTGCCATACGCAAAATCATATATGGCGTGGTTATTTTTTCGCCAACTCGTGTTGATCAGATACCGAACGATAAACTTGTAGCCAGGAACCATGCTAAAGATGCCAATTTGGGGAAAGCATTGCTTACTTTTAACCCGATCTCTAAAATATAACAATCATTGAAACCACGTGACTCAAGTACCAACTCATCGGAGCCGTACTATATTTGAGGTTGCATTTTGATACAGATCTAAATTTGTTGTCAAAATAAGGTAGATATTATGAAGTTTGCACGGAATTTAATTTGAAGACTTCTTATGCAAATTTTAAGCAGACCCTTATCGAATGGTATTTTTAAATTTGTTCTATTATGAACGATTCTCAAATAAGGAATGGTGATGCGAATTTTTGCCGAAGTAAGTTCAGCTTTCTAAGGTTAAGCAGTCAAGAATTTTCACGTTGTCTTTCGTAATTTATGGTATTTATTTCGTAAATTTTGTCTTGGAATTTCAAATAGTTTAGTAACAAGCATCAAATTCAGATGGCGAAAATCTTCGTGGAGGTCGTCGACTGGACTTACGTTGAATTGCCTAGCATAAAAATTCCCTCGACTGAGCGAAGGGAAATATGAAAAGTGATTTTTGTGAATCTACAAATCTTGCTTCAGGGTTTTCAAAAACAAACTTTGGATGCCTGTACCATGGTGTCAAATTTCTTTCTCAATAATGTTAGGAGATAAGGATGAGCATATGTCATTGTATCCGAAACGCGACTGTAATATGCCCATAAAGCTCTGCTTTCTTGATTTGATTTTGATTGATCTCTGCTCCCCTTGAACGGTTTCTCAGACAACTAACTGCAGTATAGTAAGTGATGAGCACGCGAACGTTTTCATACGGATTTTGTTACAATAGGAAAATGTTACCACGGAAAATAGTCCACTTTCATACTAGTTGTCTGGCCGAGCGCCAGAGAAGCTTTCGATCAGCAAAGATGAAGCGATGTCGAAGGTAAAAAGCTGACTTTTGAAGACACATTTCAAATGCAACTAATCTCTCTTTATTCGTGCACCTTTTACAATAGGAGCCGTGGTAGCCGGTTGGAAGAGTAACGGATTAGCAATCGGAGGATTGCGAGTTCGAAACTTGGTCCAACCAAAGACCGTCTTGTACTCGGGGGCTGGTATACGTTAAATCTACCGTGGCCTCATATGTCCTCACGTTGGTATGGTGTGGAAATTTGGAGAGTGCCAGCTCAGGTCTTGACTGATCCCGGGCCGTCACCAATATCCCGTTGTGTTGCTCCAATGCGACGTTAATTAACTACCTACCACGGAAAATGGTCCACTTTCATGATGGCTGTCTGGATGAGTGCCAGAGAAGCTTTTGATCAGGCATGATCAGCAAAGATGAAGCAATGTCGAAGGTAAAAAGTTAATTTTTAAAGTCATATTTCAAATGTAACTAATTACCCTCTTTATTCGTGCACCTTTTACAATAGAACAAATCAAAGATAGCATTCTATGAGGAATTATATCTATAAATTCAAAAGCACAAATTTTGCATCGTGGACTGTCTTCATTACAAATTACACACTAGTTTCAGAATTTCCAAGTATCAAGCTCAATTTTAGTTCCAAATTTCGAGTCTATATCAAATTTCATTTTTCAAGTTTCAAGGCATTTGGTGTAGCCATATCTGTATTATCTGTGTATCTTCTATATTTCTGTATCTGTAGAAACTTCAACTTGACTTAAATTACTTGCAGTCTTGGTGCTTTAAAAATCACTTGCTCCTAAATGTTTCACTTTGACCTTTACTCTTTAACGAACTTATATTGAGAATGTATATTACATTAGTAATGAGCCATTATTCAAAAAAAGGGTTAAAATTTTGATTTAATTTCATTAATTTAATATATCTTCCGAGATAATCTCTTTTTTACGGTACTATTATAGAACTCGTTTCGCAGAACTACATGTTTAATTTTAAAATAATTTCTGGCGTGTGATATGAAATTAGTTTTCGAAAAGGATGAATAACAACATTGATATATTTTGAAAGAAATCGATGCAATATTTTTTAATATGGTTATTTAAAATTTCAGCTCTATAGCTATATGTTTGGGGTCTTTCTGTTTATGAATGATGTACGAACGAAAGGATTGGTTCGCTATTTTTTACACAGATGTGCATATTTGTCAAATATGTAATAAACTCTATTGTTGATTACTTCAAATCAATCTAAATCTAAGCTTTCATAATCATTTCATGCCTAACACCTCGAAATTAATAAATTACTTGTAATCATGGAAACCACCAGTCGGAAGGACATGTCCTACAGATTTAACGCGCATATACACGAGTAGACATAAGGGTATGCGATTTTTTTAGTTAGTCAAGATACCAGATACGGATTTCGTTTTATGAATTTTTTTAAATTTTGAAAACATATTTAACTGGACTTTTTAAACATATTTTCGAAGAAAACATTTTCCCTGACTTTTATGAGCCCCATAATTTGTTTCACTGTAAAGCCACCCCGTTTGGTTTTCTTGATTCATAATTGGATGCTGTATTCTATCAAGTACAGTAAAAAACACACAAAGGATAAAATCATTTCATAGTTAGGAGCAGAGAAAGTTAGGCATTATATGTTATGGAATGGCATCTAAACATTTTCTCTGTTGCCAAAATGTTTTAATTGAATTCAATTTCAATTTTATTTTGTTTACGTGGATATGTGTAGACAAATAGTGCAATGGCGAGAGCCTAATACGATCATTTTCATTTTCATTAAAAGGCTAATATTTTGTTTGGTCAACGCTTGACACTACTGATTCTATTAAAAAGTTACGGGATACGTTAGAAGGAAGAATAAACGGTTTATCCCTTGGAGTTTGCGTCTCTCAAGCCAAAAAAATTATGAAAATTAGGAGTAAAAATGACGACAGGGTCGAAAAACTCGGTCATCAAGTTGAAATTTATGAGAGGGATTTTCAGTGAAAGCAAACAAACCAGACGGAAGACTGAGATTTTACTTCCTGTAACCCATATGCTGTTATGATACCCATCGGTAATACATTAAATTGTAGTTTATCGCCGTTTTGGCGACGGTTGGCGTTTAATCTAATTGACGTTGACCAATTAACTATCCTACATCAATTTCGAATTTCTATTGGCGACGCATTAGAAAAAGCCAAGTGACGTCTCGTCAAAAAAAAACAGGAAGCACACAAAAATACTATCGCCACCTACATTTAGTTTGACAGAAAGAGCCAGGAGCAAAATACGACAGACGACGGCTATTTTGGAATCCTGATTTCAATCCCCTCTGATGATAAGTTGAAACTTTAGAGCCCTGTCTGTATCCCCATAACTTCTTTTGCGAAGATTGTGTTTGAATAATTCAAGTATACGATAGACAAAAATGAAAAAGAGTTCTTCATGAATTATGCTGAGTGTGCGTGTAACAAATCGGCATCCAGTAAGTGGTTATTCCCTAATATACACATGTTCAAAATTTAAGGATAATGCAGTCCGAAAATAATCCCGCGTACCAAGTACCTGCACCGAAATACCTCAAATGACAAATGAATATTCCACAAGCTATGAGGAATAAAATAAGAACCACCACCTGCCTCTTGGCCACTTGGTTATGTGTGTGCCACTTGGTTGTGTCTACTTAGAACACTCCTTGCCACTTGGTTCGTGCACTAGAGCACGTCTTTACTCGTGTGCGGTCCTTGGTGGTGTGTAGGCAGCAATGCGACGCCGAAAACCATCCGAAGCACGCTCTATTGGATTGAGATCAGGTGACTTTGCCTCAGTATTATGTAGTTCTTATCATTAATTTTTGGACTTGTGTAATAGATCGAATTTCTTTTATAAAGCAGACGATTCCTAAATTTTAAAATGGCCTGAACAGGAGGATTGCTTACGGATTCTGGTTCTAAGTTTATTATTCGGTGCCGAAAGCGATAACATTGATAACGAGTTGGTAGGGAGAAACATCCACGGTGATCTTGTTTTTGCATATGACAGCTTTCTGCTAACGCGCTTTCACACCTATTTAGAAATCAACTGACCCAAGGTCGACTGCCTTGTCAGAGCCGCACTATACCAAAGCTGGGAAATAAGAAAGAAAAGGAAGAGAATGATAGACTATGCGCAAGGGAACCTACTGCGTATATTATCAGGAATGGATGGTAGCCTCAGTAGGAAGAGTGGGATACGGGATATGATACCCATTGCTCACGATAAACACCATTAACCAACATAGTAAGACACCATTTCATGTTAAAAGGATGGGACATCAGCAGTCTCTGGTTAGCTTTTTTTGCGGTGAAACTGAAGCACGCTAAAATAGCAACTGACGTCTCACTCAGATTTACGTTAAAAAATCGTTGGTTTTTGTCTTCAGGTTTTATCGATTTTTATTGAAAATGTTTATTGATTTTTTCGAAAATGCAAACTAACGGCTCACTCAGATTTAAAAAAAATCGTCGTTTTTGTCTTTAGGTTTTATCGATTTTTATTTATTTTTCCTACCAAGTTTTAATTTTTTAAATTAGAGGATGCCGGGTTACTGGATTTTAATAGACGTTATACCACTGACAACTGATGCAAGAAACATAAAAATAAGAATAATCTTCTAATAATTAATTTTTAAAAATCTTTAAAGGACTTTTCCTAAAATCAGGGCCCCTGATAATTGTTTGACTGACGAAATTGCATTATGCTATTTAATTTTTGAAATTTAATTGCGCCAATCGTAAAATTGGTGGCAATAGGCACTAATCTCAAAAATACATGAGCATTATGGGAAGAACGCATCAAAATCTGCACCAAGGAAGTCGAGAATAAGAAACGCAATTAGCTGAAGTTATAAAACAAAAAGTATTTAAAAAATCTACATAAGTATCACAAATACATTCCAAAAATATAGAAGCTTCTTTAAACTGTTGAGTTCAAATTTAAAAAATACAAGTCAAACATTTGTGGGTTACTATTATACTATTGTCTTCTTATTCTGAACTAGATGAGATTCTATATAAATACAGACAGGATTCCTCAGCAAATTCTTCAATTTGAGTTCTACAAAGTGAAATAAATGCACAAGGTATCATTCTATTAACTTATAAGTTAGTCTTAAATAACTTATTATAAAATAGAACAGAACAATCTCTGGCCCAATTACCACACGTTCTTTGATTTTTTTTCTAACAAAATTTGTTTTGAGAGGAAACAACGCTATTTGTTTTACTTTTACAAGCCCAGAGGGATCATTAGTTATCTTTGAACATTGGAGAATAATGAAACTTGCAGATTTTGTAGTAATAATCTCGCATTTGTTTACTTTTTAAAAATATGTAGACAGTAAAAAAATATAGTTTTAACATTTTGTTGAGGTTATTATAGAGTTCCGATTCGCTTTGGTAAACTGCATAATCTGTTTAATGCATACTCTATTGTTTTCAGAATCTATGGTAGATGTTTCCAGATAAGAGAATAATTTTCTAACCAACCTAGTTCTTTTATTAATTACCTCTTTTATTGTATCTTTATTCATTAGTTCAAAACACGAATTTGTCTGTATTCCACACCATGTTCAAGAGAAAAGTGATTATATTTTTCACCAAGCACCTTCGTTTAAAAGGAGAATAGTGCGCAAAAATTTCAAATGTGCTCTCATCAGAACACCTATTTTCTGTATCTATGGGAGATGCTTCCAGTCAAGAATAATTTTCTAACCAGCCTAGTTCGAGAATTATTCTTGTAGCTGATCTAGCGACTAATCCCTTAGCAATTCCCTGTATTGGTCTTGCCTACTCTTTGCCACCTACCTATATCCAAATTCTTTAATGCTTATTTGCAGACTAAAACACGAATTTTGTCTGTATTATACACCGTGTGCAACAGAATCGTGATTATATTTCTCTCCCGTCACCTTCATACAAACGGAGAATAGTACGCAAATATTTCAATACTCTCAACACAAGACCATACATGAAATAAAGCGAAATATCAAACATTCGATTTAAAAGTAGAAGTGGTTCTCAAACTTTTCAGTCCAAGAACCTCTTTGAAAATTAAAAAAAAAATTTCGTGGACACCTTGAGATTACAAAATTAATATGTAGACCTGCATAAGACCATAATGGTCCTAATTTTTCACCTTAATATAGGGAGTAAAATATTTAGATCTACTTTTAAAAGATTATAAAATGTTTAAACTTCACATTAAGGATTAGTGATGATAATTTTTAAAGTCCTGAAACAAAGAGAAAAACTATACATAGTTCCGAAATAAAATAAATTAAATATAATTCAAATTTCCATTCATTAATTAAAATGCATTAAAATTAAAAGGCTTCCACTTGAAAAATTATAATATTAATAAAATAAAAGGAATGTCTTATTTTTGGAATGTTTTATTTTTTCTTGTAAGTTGAGCAATATGACGTTGTTATTAGATAGTAACATAAAAACATTATTGTAGAAAGAAGATTACTGTCACTGTCTTTGCTCAGAATACAAATCTTCAATAAGCCCAATATATTTAAAGAATCTTTCTTGCAATAATGGTGGTTATCAATAAAACAGGAGAGGTGACTTCGAATACTCGAGAAAATACATACGAGAAATATCAATACTGGTAAAATCACTGACTTATGTAGGTTATTTCAGTGTTGTTTAGGATCCTCACAACTAGAGTCAAGCATGTAGAACATTAAGGTAAAATGAAAGAACCTAAAGACTACTAATGATTATTTGAATTATCAGGTATACTGTTTGCGAAATACGGGAAACTATTGGTTTGCTTAATTTGGTATTGTAGAAATGTAACAGGGGGAAAGCAGCAAGTTGTTATGATGAATTGGAATCACTTTGGGCATTCGCCTAGATAACGATGTCAAAACCTTGTTACGAATCAAAAGAAAATCATAGGAAGAAAACATCAATCTTCCACATGGCGAAGGATGATGTCAATGCACCCTTCATAGATGACAGTCAATTCATATTTCAGACACCATATAATCAGCTACTTGATCCTTTTTAGAATTCGTTAGAATAGACGCGACCAGAATGTGCTTCTTTGCTGAAAATCTTCCTCTCATTGCATTAACATCCCTAATCTGGAATCAACAGTATTTGATTAATATCGACACCTTGGTTAATCCCAGAGAACGTTATACTGGGTCAATTGCTTCCAAAACACAGGGGGACTCAAATGCCTCCCTGGAGGTCTTGGAAAACTGACCCACATTCACGCGCCGACTTGAAAAAACGAGTAACAAGCAACCAGGCACATGGGCGGATCGAAGTCGCAACCAAACTCTTCAGTCTATTACTTTCTAAACAAGTGCTCTAATCACTCGGTCATTGCAGACTAAACTTAAGCATACCAGTCATACAGGCGAGAAAAACAGATTGAACGTGGAAATGGTATTCGCAAGGACATATATGGTGGGAGGAGACGTGGAGATACTTCTAGAGATCGAAGATATTAATCATGTCCGTAGTTTGCGCAATATCTTAACCGTATTACCATAGAATGCACATAAGAGGCTACGAGAGATTCTTTTTGTCAAGCTAAATGTAGATGGCGGTAGTGTTGGTGCAACGGACGCGTTTCCCGTACGCATTCCGAACATGACGTCACTTGGCTTGTTTTTCAAATACGATTTCAGCATTTTGCCCGTAAAAATCCCAAAGAATGAATTCCAAATTGATATGTGATAGTTGTGATTGGTCAAAGACAATTAGATTAACCCTCAGAGGCGTTCACACGCATGATTCCACCTTGCCACCTGCAGTCTTCCCTGCATCATTTCTAAACAATTTTGAGCTTCTTGATCAATAGAATCTTTCCAAAGGATAATACGTATTATAAGGAAAGGACAAATAGAATCTTTCTAAAGGTTGAAAAATTCTATTGGGGTAAAATGTGAGAATCTTTCACCCAATGGTTTTTTCATCCAATAGATGTGGTTATGTAGCCATTAAGTGTGTTGTGGGGTAAAGCAATACTACACTTCTTGGAAATCTCGAAACGCTCAGAGGGTTAAACGCCAAACGTTGCCAAAACGACGACAAACTACATTTTAAGGCAACCACCCTGATATGCATCATGTGAGAGCATTTGGGTTGTGGAAGAAAAATCTTCATTTTTCGTCTGGTTTGTTTTTTCATACTGAAAATCCCTCTCCTAGAGCGATACATTGGCGCTCGAACACCCTCCAGAAAAGAAGTATGTCCTTGTTCAAACTTATTTTGGTCGGAATTGAATCATTTAATGCTGATCATGTATGTCGTGTTATTTTAAGAGTTCACGTCAATTTGGGATGAGCATTACAAATTGTCGTATTTTCACTTGTATTAGAAGCTCTGTATATCCATTTTCCAGCTTTACCATTAAAAGTTTGTGTAACTTTTGCAAAAACGAGTATTACAATTTAATTTGCACAAAATGTACAGGATTTTATGTGGAACACCATGCAACTAAAAACATATTTCTTTCGATATTAAGCTTGTTACTTAGTTAAAATAGTAAAAAGTTTTCATGAGAAGAAAAAATATCCATCATTAAGTTTTATGTTTCTGTAGGTGAGGTTTATCACTTTTCAGGTATGAATTTCTTAATGGTTCGGAATCTGCTTAAAGCCTTAGATGGGGAAAAAACTGATCACATACTGATCAAATCGTGTGGGAAAAAATGAACTTGAGCGATAAATCAGGTATCCTATCATTTTCTAATAGTCGAAATTGTGTTCTTATATTAGAAAAGTCGTGTATCCCAAAAACTTAGAGTTTTCCCTTCAATTCCGATACTGAGTAATGAAGGTCTTTTTATAGTTTCGTTTAACAACCAATTAATGCATATTATATTCATACTTTATGCACATTTTATACAAAATTATTCTATTCATGCTTTTTGTTTGTTCCTACAATAATTCTCGGTCTTTCCCTATGGGATTGATCCCGGACCGTCACCAATAACCGGTTGTTGTTCCATTGTTACGTTAATTCAACTGGCTACAATAATACTTTCATGGAAAATGTGTATAAGCATGGTTTCGACGAAGTTTATAACCATCATATCGCACATATTCCCCATGTGGGTTCATCAATCATAATGTCTTTAACCCTCTGAGCGTCACGAGATTTCCGAATAGTGTACATTTCTTTTTCCTATAACACACATTTTGACCAAATAACCACATCTATTGGTTGAAAGAAACCCAAGATTCAATTGGTTAAGAAGGTCAAAACTGGTTACAAGTCATGCAAGGAAGACTTAGAAAGACCATATGTATACCCTTCAGACACGTGTGAAAAGAAAGTCTGATGGAAAAAAAGATGTAGTAGCACCATGCATTATAGATGAAAAGCAACAAAAGTATTAAAAAAATACTCACTCATGCTCAAGCAATAATCGAACTCAACGGTGAGAGTAATTCCCGATTACCCTCAAACATTCCGTTACTTTCTGTTGCGGAAACTGTCGTCGATACTGAACAATGCACTTGCATTACTAAAGTGTCAAGAGGAAGTCTTAGGAAGCGTTTTGGAAAAGCAAATTTAGCGAATAAATCACAACTTCTACTATATCACAGCGAAACCAAACATACAAGCAAGCCGGTTAATAAGGAAAGATCGTGCTTTCGACTCGTCCGTAATCAAATTGTGCATCAGAGTATGGCCCCCCTCATTGGTCGAAAAGTAATGAATGAAATAGTGGGTGGTGGCGTATCGTGACGTCACGAAGTGGAATACTGCAGCCGTCGTGAGAATCTTCCTTTCTTCTTTGCTAGAGACGTCAACGAATTCATTCAAGGTTTTCAGTGGCTGTCCGATTGTCGGCAGTTGTCACCGCAAAATATTCCTCATTTGACAGACATATTTGCACTCAATTCAGAATTTAATCACTTCTATATATATTTCACTGAAGAACGTGGTACAGAAATCGATGTTATTTCTTTGTCGAATGGCAACAACGGATATAAACAATATAAAATCGACCGTTACAAGATTCATTCGCCTAATCCGAAGGATCACCAAAAGTTAAGCATCTCTCTTTGTGATCAGTACTTGGGAGGGTGACCACTTGAGCTAGCCCCGACTTGGAGGTGAAATTAACTTTTGTACCGTTGATAAATTTATGCTATACAGCCCCTTTTCTCATAAATTTTAAATTATAAAGTTTTAAGTATTTTATTTTAGGTTTACTCTTTTCATGATGAAGAGATATGCTCTGTAAACGATGTCCAGGCCAGTTCATTCGCCAATTTTGCCGCTTAGTTTAAATATGCTTGATTTGGGCAATGGAGCTGCATAATGTTGCTAAACGTGCACGGGAGAGCTCGATACTATAGTGAAATTTTTCTGCAGTCTGATTACAGAAAACAATGAGAAACTTTAAGATAGAAATCAGCTCAGAAAACAAATATGAGCGAAAGTAGGTTTGGCGTCAAAAAATGCCGCATCTCAGAACAAGGGAAAGAAATTGAAGTAGACATTCATAATCTAATTGTGGTAACATGACTGAGGTGTGCGTTTTGCCATGCATTTTATTGGAAATAAGAATTTACACTAGTAAAAGTAAATGAAAATGCTGTTATATATTTTTGGAGCATTTTATTTCTTTAGGGGCCCCACGTACATGATGGTCTTTAGTTGGAACGAGTTTAGTACTCGCAATACTCCGGTTGCTAATCCGCTATTCTTCCAACCAGGCTACCAATGCCCCATATTTTTTTTGAAAAAAATGGTTTTTCCAGCAATACTGGTAAAGCAATTTGACTTTCATATCACATTAGTAATTTTTCTCATTGTTATTCCTATGTAAATTTCGAATAGTTTTTAGCCCACACTGCACACATAGGACAAATAGGAAGGGGGTTAATATATAGCCTAGGTTACCAGCAGGGTTCAAAAGAATAAGTACCGAATCTGGTATGGACTGCTCAAACGATGTAGATTTGTATTGAGAATAGATAGACAGATGCGCCCCAATTCTGCTGTTTATATAACGATTCAACATCTATTCAATGTTTTGAGCATGTTTTTATTTGAAGTATAGTTTCACGACAAGCAAGAAAAAAATCACAGTAATATCCATTCCGAAACATCCCTTCCAAGTAGTAGGTGGCGTAAGTTCGATTCCTGTAACTTACCCTGAGGTATTTCTCTCGTCTGTCAGTAAAAAATTTCCTTGTGTGTTAAGTAGGTATTTAATTAACATAACACTGGAGCAACACAACGGGCTATTGGTGAAGGTCCGGGATCAAATCAAAGGGAAAGAACCGAGGACAACACCAAGCAATTTTGAACCACGGTTGGATGATGAGGTCGGACCTGAGCTGGCACACCACTCTCCATACCTCCACACCACGCCAACACGAGGACATTTGAGACCACGACAGATTTAACGTGCACCAGCCCCCCCACACGTACAAGACTATCTTTAGTTGGATTCGTACTCGCAATCTTCCTGTTGCTAATCCGTTACTCTTCCAATCGCGGTCTCGGATCTTTCTCTTCTGGTTTGTCGTCATCTAACAGTGGTTTAAAATTACCTGGTGTTGTCTTCGGATCTTTCCCTTCGGGTTTGATCCCGGACCATCGCCAATAGCCCGTTGTGTTGTTCCAGTGTGACGTTAATTAACTACCTACCTTTCGTGTTTGGAAATGTAGATTTTATTGTACTTGATGTCTGAAGCTCGATTAATTGAATCATGATTCAGTCTTATCTGAAAGTCATGATCAGAACCTCCATACACTTGCTATCCTTGAGTGTAGGAGAGGGATTTTCAGTGCAAACAAACCAGCCGAAATGCGAAGATTTTACTTACGCTACCAAATGCTCTCGCATATGCGTATCGGGATTACCTTAAAATTTTGGTTGTCGCCGTTTGGCGTTGATCTTATGGACGCTGACCAACCATCACATATTAAAATTTCATAAAAAGCAATATAAATAAACCACAAGCTAGAGACAACTAGATTCCTCATATCAATTGAAAAAATTTGATTTTCTTAATTTCATTTGTCTAAAATCTAGATCAATTAGGAAGATTGGAGACAAACGCCTGATTCTGCATCTAAAAGTCTCAAGGAAACCAACCATCACATATCAATACGGAATTCTTTCTTTGGAATTTTTAAGAGCCACATCCTAATTATTTCATTAATGCAGTGAGGGAAAACAGGACAACCGGGTAAAATTGGTCAAAACAGTTGCTAACTTCGGAACAAATAAGAATAATTTTTGTAATTTATTACACCTTAACGATATTTTATATTTATCAGAAATGAAACTAAATGAAAAACACTGCTTTGATCTCAAAACAACCAGACAGTAAAATTTAATGCATTTTCAAGTACTTAACGAGTTTTCGTTTCGTTGATTACGTGCTACACCTTAAAGCACTTTTTTCAATTCGGAGATTTAGTTTTGAATGGAAACTAAGTACCAGTTTAGATGGGTATTTGGGTATTTCAATTAACGTCACACTGGAGCAACACAATGGGCTATTGGTGACGGTCCGGGATCAATCCCAAAGGGAAAGATCCGAGGACAACACCACGTAATTTTGAACCACGGTCAGATGACGAGGCAACACCTGAGCTGGCACCCCACTCTCCAAACTTCCACACCACGCCAACGTGAGGACATTTGAGGCCACGACAGATTTAACGTGCACCAGCCCCCTTTGTACACGACGGTGTTTGGCTGGATTCGAACTCGCAACCCTTCGGTTGCTAGTTCGTTACTCTTCCAACCGGGCCACCGCGGCCCCCAGTTTAGATGAGAATGATTCTTGCCTATTGAGTGCTGTTTGCAATGAAACCAAGTAATTTTAGTTTAAAAAAAAATGGAAAAGAAATGCAGGTTTCAGTGAATTCAATCGTTTTGGAAAGGTGGTAATGGTAATTAATAAACGTCGCAATAGAGCAACTCAACGGGCTATTGACGATCTGGGATCAATCCCGAAGGGAAAGATCGAAGACAACACCACTTAATTTTGAACAAAGGTCGGATAACGAGTCAGCACCTGAAATGGCACCCCACTCTCCAAACTTCCACACCACGCCAACGTGAGGACATTTGAGCTACGATAGATTTAAAGTGCACCAGCCCCCCTTTGTACACGACGGTCATTTGGTTGTATTCGAACTCGCAACCTTCTGGTTGCTAGTTCGTTTGTCTTCCAACCGGGCCACCGCGGCCCCCATTTTGGAAAGGAAAACTCAAAAATTTAAAATTCTTTGAATAAATTCGATTAGCTACCAGTCTTAATTATTTATTTTTCAAAAGGTTTTGGGGCCGCGGTGGCCCGGTTGGAAGAGTAACGGACTAGCAACCGAAGGGTTGCGAGTTCGAATCCAGCCAAACACCGTCGTGTACAAAGGGGGCTGGTGCACGTTAAATCTGTCGTGGCCTCAAATGTCCTCACGTTGGCGTGGTGTGGAAGTTTGGAGAGTGGGGTGCCAGCTCAGGTGTTGCCTCGTCATCTGACCGTGGTTCAAAATTACGTGGTGTTGTCCTCGGATCTTTCCCTTTGGGATTGATCCCGGACCGTCACCAATAGCCCGTTGTGTTGCTCCAGTGTGACGTTAATTGAAATAAATAAATAAATAAATAACAAAAGGTTTTGTACTAAATGTAAAACTTACTTTTATATAAGGTTAGGTAAGGTATTTTAATTAACGTCGCACTTGAGCAACAAAACGGGGAATTTATTTTTATAAAAAGGAATTTTAGAACCACGTGTGTTAAGCCAAGGACGTTTGAGGAAGGTTGGTCGAAATGTACACATATGTGCCTTCTAAAAATGGTATTTGGTATTTGGTATTTTCAATTAACGTCACACTGGAGCAACACAACGGGCTATTGGTGACGGTCCGGGATCAATCCCAGAGGGAAAGATCCGAGGACAACACCACGTAATTTTGAACCACGGTCAGATGACGAGGCAACACCTGAGCTGGCACCCCACTCTCCAAACTTCCACACCACGCCAACGTGAGGACATTTGAGGCCACGACAGATTTAACGTGCACCAGCCCCCTTTGTACACGACGGTGTTTTGGCTGGATTCGAACTCGCAACCCTTCGGTTGCTAGTCCGATACTCTTCCAACCGGGCCACCGCGGCCCCTTCTAAAAATGAACATGCGTTTTTAGCAACATTAGACACAAAATAACTAATTTCTCCCAATCTCTGCTGGAAAGCGGTGGCCCGGTTGGAAGAGCAATGAATCCAGTCAAACAGTTGTGTACAAAGGGAGCTGGTGCACGTTAAATCTGTCGTGGCCTCAAATGTCCTCACGTTGGCGTGGTGTAGAAGTTTGAAGAGTGGGGTGCCAGCTCAGGTGTTGCCTCGTCATCTGACGGTGATTCAAAATTACCTAGTGTTCTCGGATCTTTTCCTTTGGGATTGATCCCGGACCATCACCAATAGCCCGTTGTGCTGCTCCCAGTGTGACGTTAATTAAAATACCTGCCTACCCAATCTCTGCTCTCTATATGATTTGACCCAGATATTCGAAAATTATTTTATTTTTCGTAAGAAAAATAAGGTCAAAATAAATGAAGTATTAGAATTTAAATACCGTAAAAATAATTGCTTTCTCAGCAGTACTTTCAAAACAATCTGAGTAATCGCAGTGCTAAATATACGTACATCCAAGCTTCTCTAAAACTGCAAAATTAAGTTTGGTTTTGGGATAGTTATTCAGCTGTTTTAGCTGGAAACTTGAGTAAATATATAAACATTCAAATATAATCACTAATTTTAAATTTGTTTTATAAATAATATAGAATTTTCTGAAATATATTCAACAAATTTTAAGTGATACTTACTGGTCTAACACGAAAAAGGAACACTGAGGTAACGAAGTTCAGTCGCTAAATGACTGAGTGCTCACAGTATGCAAAGTTTCATGAAAACGGCTCGGATGTTTAGACGTAGTGTGTGCACACACATATATAGACACCAAACGCAGAAATAATTGATTTTGTATTAGAATGACCAAAAACGGATAAATAACTTGAAATTGGGCGAAAATATTCAATTTTTATTTATAGATTGGACAAACATGTTTCGGTACAGCATTTGGTTCACATGGTGGTTTATTTATAGTTTATCCATTAATTATAAACACATTTTCAACTAAACGGTTGATATTCTTTGTTTGCATATCCTCTGGTTTCTAGATCCATGTTTCCTCGAACACGCGGGTTTTTTATCTAACGTAATCCCAAGTTATATTCTACATTTGTTTAGGCCAGTGATTCTCAACCACTGTGCCGGGGCACTTTTGTGTGCCGCCAAATTTTAATAAAACTATTCATAAAATTGTTATTGACCATTTGACAACATTAGAGGAGAGAATTATTCATTATTTCCCAAATTTAGATATAAAAAAATTTGATTGGGTTCGTAATCCATTTGTGATAACGAATACTTCTGTATTTGAATTAACTTTGAATGAAGAGGAAGAACTAATTTCGCTTTCTAATAATCGAGATTTAATTTTAAAATATTCGGAAGAATCAATTAATTCATTTTGGATTAACATTAGATGCGATTATCCCATGATAGCCAAAAAAGCTTTAAAAATATTATTACAATTTTCTACATCTATTTGTGTGAATTCGGATTTTCAGCATTAACCAACATAAAAACGAAAAAAAGATCGAGACTGTTAAATGTAGAAGACGATATGAGAGCAGCATTGTCATTTTTACGACCAAATATAAATGAAATTATCAAAAGACATCAAGCTCAAATTTCTCATTAAAAGTATTCTTATTATTACCTTGTAATTAATCCCTTAATAAACGTACTGTTGTTTTTGTAGTACATATTATATTATTCTATTTTACATTCACAATTATTATCATAAACTATTTTACACAGTGTATTATAGGTAAGTAAACAACTTTTAAACTTATCTTTTTCTTTGTGTGCCGCCAAATTTTGAAATCGTTAAAAGTGTGCCGCGACAAAAAAAAGGTTGAGAATCACTGGTTTAGGCATTCGTTTTTCTACTTTTCTTTTTGCTTGTAATAAATCAGTAAGAGTACTTTTTCTGAAAATAAAATACTCTAATGGTTTATTAACATAAATTTTAATTCGTAAAGTTCGAAAAACTTAGTTTCAATAAATTATTTAGGGATGTTAAAAATCTGTTTTTAGAATTCTAGTCTTCAAAAGAGTATGCATTAAAACTATGAAACTGACAAAACTGTTTTAAATTTTGGTATAATTTTAAACGTATAAAAAATAAAGCAGATTCTTTTGATAACAAATAAAAAAATATTTCATTCCGTTTTCTGTCAAATCGAAAGGAAGTAATAGAATGCACTTATCTATGTCTGAATTGACTGTGACATAGATAAGTGCATTTTACCTATGTGATAAAAGAAACTTCGATTTGATTAGATTAACTGCTGATTAAATTAGCTTACGTGTGCATTGTTGATTGTTCTCTAACATATATGTATTTCGACTAGGGCTCAAGTCCTGTGGGTCCTTCCTTCGAATACAATCCTCGA
Organism: Meta bourneti; assembly: GCA_933210815.1. Lineage (NCBI taxonomy): Eukaryota > Metazoa > Arthropoda > Arachnida > Araneae > Tetragnathidae > Meta > Meta bourneti. Next base: position 58,105,219 of record OW119923.1, read on the forward strand.
TCACTCATGTATAGGCGAATAGACAAGCTTTTCATCGTCTTGTCCAATCCCTTCCAATTCAGCTAGCACATAGGTGGATCATTCTGTTGCCTTAGCAGCCAAACGCTGTATGAGCATTTCTTTAGCAAAAGTAATTGACTTATTTTCAGACATCTCCACAATTTTTCCACTTAAGGACTTTTTGCGACCCAGGTCACCCAGCCTACCAACAAAGGATTTTAAGGCAAGCAAGGGGTGATATTATACACAAAAGACAATACATGATACGCTAGACGTCTTACACTTGATTTAATATTGACTAAGCCTCACAAGTACAGAAAAACTCAACATTTTTAGTGATTCCCACTTCACTCCCCTTGATAAAGTAGTCTCACTGTCATTTCCTCATATATTTTTCTTGTTTCTAATAGAATTTTCGGGTAGTATAGGGAAAGGTGTCGTACCATGAGACAGTTGTACCATGAGACAGTTGTACCTTGAAACAGTTTATATTGAGCTGGATCCTTTTTTGAGTAAGTAGCAAAATAACCACATTGCAGTTTACCATTTGCCCATAAGACCTTCTCACAAAAATTGGCACTCCACAAATGTTTGCTGAACAACTAATTGAAATATTTGGTAAGTAAATATTTTGTATTTTCACTGATTATAATTGTACTTTTTTAGGGTTGGTAAAGTTAGTTAAAAATCTGTTCTACTAAATGATACGATTTCAATGTAAACATAACCTGATACTACTTTCTAGACTGTTTTCTTTGTAAAGGCAACCAATTGTACCTCGAAACAAAATAAATGTGCCTTGAGACATCCCAAGGTACAACATTTATTTTTTCTTTGATACAACAATTTGGATTTATAAATTTTGAGAAAGAAATAGAGGAAGGGGATTATGCATTAGTGAAACTGACTGGAAAAAAAACCAGTTAATTATAGTGGTGCAAATTGTGAAAAATGAAAACTTTGTTTAACTTTTATCTTGTTAAAACAAGTAAAAATACGTTTGTTTTAAAAAATGAAACAATCTATGAAATCGATGAATGTGACATAATCTGCAAACTACCATTCCTATCGTCTGCAGGAAGTTCAGAGCGACAGAAAAATTTGTTGAAGTTTGCAGTTAATTTCAATGCCTATGATGTTCAATAATTTTACCAAACAATTGATCTCAGTTTGGAATTTTTTAAATCTTAAGTTTAGTGATTTCTAACATTGTATTATTAAAAGAGGCTAATGTAATTTTCAGAATCATTATTTACTATTATAAATGTTGAAACTGCAATTTTTAATAAATATTGAATTTAGTATGTGTGGAATTGATTTATTTTGTAGCCTACTTCAAACAATCTAAAGGTAACATGTATTCCAAAGTACATGTATCCCAAGGTACAAAACCATGTTGAACCCTAGGACATATGCATAGATTAACAAAACAATTTATTAAACAGTTTGTGTTCGAGGTACAAATAAATAAACAAAAGTAAATTATTTAAAAAGTAATGAATATAAATAGTTGATGGAAAAAAGCTGCATCTACATTATAGCTTCAGGAAAAATATTTGTTTAAAACTGTTCCGAGGTACGACACCTTCCCCTCTTTTTCTTTGGCTTTTAGTGCTGTTTACGTTTTGTTTTTTGGTTTACCTAATCTGATTCTTGGTGATGGCCTATATATACATATCAAAGGGAGAAAAACAGAAGTCACTTTTAAGAAAAGTTTTGAGTTTTTGTACTAGTGTAAGGCTTAGGCCCCGTTCACATGAACTTTTTCTAACGTGCGTTTGATAAGACTTTTTGAGCGTTACCATGTGAACACCTCTTTGGCGTTTTTCGAGGTGTTTCCCTTATGCATTAAATTGTGCTTTCAATTCTAATCCGAGTTTCTTTCTTTTGAATGGTTACAGATAGTCAAAATTTCAACGGATTTCAAATCAGCGTAAAATTTTACGTCATATCGTTACCAAAAACATGATTTTCTTTGAAAAAATTATTTTTTTGTCAATAGTCGCAACTAATCTTTTTGCAGATATTCCTTTTATACTAAGCGTAGGCGGAAGTATTGCCTTGTTTTTAAAGGGAATGTCACTTTAATAAGATATTTTGTTGCCCCTTATCAACTGTTTTAATTTACAGCCATTAAAAGTAGGATGAAAATCTTTCTCTCCCAACCTAAAATTGATTTCCCTGTGTTCACAAGAGCCTTGATTTGGTTAACTTAGAAATGTATAAAAATGATCAATAAAATGTCTAAAATAATCTAAAATATATTCATAATGACGTAAAAATTTGATATTCTTTCGATTTGTAAAACACCCGTTCCCTAATTGCCTGTGAATCAAGTGCTTTTGAACTTAAATCTTACATAAATAAATGCAATACTTAAATCTTACATAAATAAATGCAATACTATAATCGACTTGCTGACCAGAAATGAAAACCTAAACAGGTAAATTTTTCGTAACGTATAGTATACAATGGCGTTCCGGTGCCATCAATCTCGGTTGTAAATTTTTGCACGTTAGCTTTTCCGTACATTTTTCAAAACTTTTCGAATGACGGGATTATTTTGGACCTAGGAACCGGTATGAGCCAGCTGATCACAGAGAAACAGTGCTTTATGTTGTTCAAATTGTGGTATTGTTAATACATTTACATTAACTAAAATCCTAAAGTATTCGTTTTTTACTGTCAAAGACTAAAGGAAAAAACCCTATTACCTTCACTCTCCAGTATAGATGATTCATCCAATAAAAATAGTAAGGATTTGTATTGTAAGAGGTGATCACGGACTTTTTGGGCTCAAGAAGCTAGCAGATGAGTCATTTGTAATGTGTTTTATCGTAAAAGCGAAACTGCGTATGAAAAAAAAAATCGGAATATTTCTATAAAACTTTGATTAAAACAAAACTGGAAAATGACCAATTTTCTTAAAATTTTAAAGTGTAAAGTAAAAATATATCCCCCAAAACTACATTTCTAGAACCAGGAAATTGGAAACGTAATTTCTGTTTATATGACATTGTCTACGAAGTACTATCAAAAAGATGACACGCAAACAAAATCCGGCACTGGTGATAACCTTTTTTATGTTATTTTTGCAGGTTTTATCGTGTTTCCTACGATCTATAGCTAATTTTTATTTAATTTTACTTCAAATAAATCTCTAAACATTTCAATGTATCCGCACAAATAACACATACACTACCTGACATTGAAAATGCAACACCAAGGAGTTGGCAGAAAGTGATGAAATTTGGCAAACAGAGACAGCAACGAGCAATAAGTGATCTTTATTGCAACATTATACATCTTGCCACTGAGCAGCGAGAACGTCTGATCAGTAGGTTGTAGGACCACCGCGAGAGGCGATACAGGCAGCAACACGTCTAGGTACAGAAGCAATGAGCGTGCGGATGGTGTCCTGAGGGATGGCTGCCCATTCCCTGTCAACCATTTGCCAGAGTTCGTCTTCTGAACGTGCCGGTGGCAACGCATGCAAGCGACGTCCCAGAAATTTTCGATAGGTGAGAGATCAGGGAAGCACCTGGGTACCTTGCAGGGCATGTTGGCTGATGCGTGCCGTGTGCGGCCGGGCGTTATCCTGCTGGAAAATGGCATTGGGCACCCCCTGAAGGAAAGGTAGTGTCACCGGCTGCAGCCCGTCATCCACGTATCGTTGGGCCGTCATAGTGCCCTGAATACGGACCAGAGGTGACCTGCTATCGTAGGCGATGGCGCCCCAAACCATTATACCGCGTTGTCTCGCGGTATGGCGTTCCACAGATGCGGCCGGATTGGCCCTGTCACCACGTCGGCGCCAGACTCGTACACGGCGACTGTCATTGCTAAAACAGAAGCGTGACTCGTCTGAGAACACCACCCTGTGCCATTCCGTCGTCCACGTGGCTCTATCCCGACACCATTGCAAACGGAGACGTCTGTGCTGTTGGGTCAATGGTAGATTCCAAATTTTCCGCAGATTTCAAATCCGTTGAAAATTTCACTAACGATCTCGAATATAGGAACTTGGACTAGGGGGATAAAAAATGGGCGTCAAAACGCGTCATGTGAACGGTGCAGTACAATTCTATGTATCTCCAAGCGCCTTCTAATCGCTAGAACGGCCGGAGATTGTTGAAGCTATCTAGCGCGTGGATTCTCGCGATTTCTGCATGTGAACACTCCAGAACTCTGTACTTTGGCTACCCGCGTTGTTTTGACGTAAAACGCGCGTTAGAAAACGCCTCATGTGAACGAGGCCTTAGCCAAAGAAATAAACACGTTACCCATAGGAGGGTAACGTGTTTATTTCTTTGGCGTTACTCTTTGATGTGGGCTCTCTTTACATTTTATTCTCGTTTCCCATGAAAAAAATTATTTTTCTGGTAGTTTTACTTATTCCCCTAATTTGTTCTTGGGCTTTCAGTACTCTTCATTTAAAGGATTTTGTTTTTCGTTATTACATGTTTTGTTTTTGATGATGGCATATATGTATAGGTGAGATAGAACTTGTTATACTTCATTATAGAACATTTAGAGAGCACTCCAAGTCTCATCAGGAAAATATTTATATTCCTTATTACAAGCCAGAGACAAATATAGGATCGTTGCTGCAGAAAATTAAATTAAGAAAACAGTGCATAGTGCTGTCTTTTAGTCTTTATTAGCTTAATATGAAGTACAGGGCATGTTTGATTTGGCACCAATTCTAAGTGCCTTAATACACATGGAAAATAAAGCAATATTTATACACATAGCTTCAATCGTTGCAGAGGTTGGATGCCAGACATCTCTGAAAAGGTTATCAGCAAGTATTATTGCACTGTCCCCTTTCAAGTAACACTGAGCTGCTGCCATCCAATGAGTCAAAGATAAGCAATACAAGGATAATGAAAAATTTAGACCAATTCCAAATGAAGTCAGTCGCATGTTAAGGTTTTGCAATGGTGGCCATTTTTCTAATTATGATAAAACCCAAAAATTGTTTGGATTCAAAATTAAACGACATAAAGGTATGAAAAATGTTATCCAAATACTAATGTAAACAAACCACATGGAAAAGATACCATACCGAAAGTTAAAAAAACAAGGCTTATTACCAGAATCGGTGCCAAATCAAACATGCCCTGTACTTCATATTAAGCTAATAAAGACTAAAAGACAGCACTATGCACTGTTTTCTTAATTTAATTTTCTGCAGCAACGATCCTATATTTGTCTCTGGCTTGTTGTCGAAGGGCATTTTGTTGGCTTCGTTCCAAAACTACCTTTAATTATATGAATGGCTGTTATACCCTGCACATTGATGATAGAAGAAATTCTTTGCAGCATGTAAAATGTGGACATCGATGTTTCCAAGTGTATTGGAAATAGAACTGAACAAATACACAGGGGTCAATAAAGGTATCAAATGTGGTTTTGAGACATCAAGCCAAATTCATGTGCAGTGTTATGCCTACAATTCAAATTTAATGATTTCTAATACAACAGAAAAAACTAGGGGGAATTATTTTATTTGGATTTTTCAACAAATGTACATTTGCCATTTGAGAATAATTGAGGCTATCAAAGCAAGAGTGGCCTAACCCAACATACCCAATGAAGATAAATGCGGTTTTCTTGGCACCATTTTTATATATCCACGATATGATTTGAGGAGGGTTAAAATCAATATTGCAAGCACATTAAATAACAAGAGTGCACTATAGATGCCAAAATGAATTATTTTGGCATTTTCGGGTTTCTGTGGGTTAGGTCACTTGCTCTGATAGCCTTAATTTATGTATAACTATAACATATCAGTCAGAAGAGTAACATTTGCAGATGCATTCATAAATGAAGATGTTTTTATTTTGGTATTCCCTAGCTCCCCTATAGTGTGGCACTGATGAGAAGGCATCAACCTTGGGTCAGTCGATATAAAAAAGGTGTGAAAATATGTTAGAAGGCTGCCATATACATATGGATGGCCCAGTGAACCCATTGTAACTGCTATTGCTTTCGATTCCAGAGGATAAACTTAGATCCCACCAAAGATGCCAGTTGTGGAAGCACTTTGCTTACATTCCAACTTATCACCTAATTTAAAGAATAAACATGTTTAAAACCATGACTCAACTGCCAACTGGCCAGAGTCCAACTACACACATTTGTCTTTGAATATTTTGAATGTATTTGTCATTCACAAAATGTTATGTATGAGTTGATACCATTATATACTTCAGTAACTCCTGCCCTAATAAATTATTTGCTAATTGAAAGAAAACCTATAACTCAAGAAACTTCGATTACTTTTAAACTCTTAAAAGCAGCGAAGAAAGCCAAATATTAACGTTATATAGAAATAGCTAATTCAGAAGTTAAGTTCCTTTTCTTTTTTTATTTGAATATTATTTACTACGAATTCACAGCTTGTGTACTTTCCTATTTAAATCAAGCACAGGAAAATTAAAAATTTATTAAATTGCTGTTCACCTCCAAAATCAAAATGAACTCATGTAGAACTCCTAAATTTTCATTTGATGCAAAAATACTCAATAGTTTTTCAAATAGAAATTGAGGTTTAAGTAAAGATAAATTTCTGTTTGTTAGAATTTAGTGATTGGAGCAACATGTTAATTGTTAAAATTAAATTTGCATAAAACACATTCCAGAGAACAGCACAGATAAATCAATTTTTACAACAGTATTTTATTACTGTGCATCACATTTTAAGATACACTAAAATACTATTACAAAATATTTTGAATTGTTTACCAGCAAACATTAATACTTGGAAAAATTAATTTATACATCATTCAAATTTGGTTAATGAAACATAATTACACTCAAAGTTCAAATGAATAAAAATGCACTGATGTACATAGCACTGAAAATAAAATAATACTAGTAATAGTCAAACCTATAATATTTAATAGTAAAAATGCATAACATGAACTTGAATATTATTTAAAAATGAGAATGTATAGTAATTGCACATAATGATAGAATTAAATCAGGTATACAACATATTTAAATTCTTTGCATAAAATAACCTGATCTTTAAATAACAGCAAGAAAATAACGTTATAAATCGCTTAATACTATTTTCAAAACCGAATATCAACTTTGGTTGAACTTTAATACCAGGTTTAGTGATACAGAAACAAGCGATTCAGTTCTTCAAGCATTCACAATTATGTTGAAATTATATTTTTATATGCATTGATTTTCACACTTGTGCAAAAACACTAATATGGATACAAAAAATCAGCCATTAATGAAGAGCAAGAATCAAGTTATTCAAATGCAGTTTTAAATATTTGGGCTATCTTCACACATAAACAGTATTGATATTTATGGGCAAAAATTCCTTAACCAGTTAAATATATTATTCTATAAGAGAAAAAGACATTTCAGTCAGATATGTACAATAAAATGAGAAACATTTTGGAGACTGCCCAAGAACATATCACATGGTAACCTCCACACATAAAAGTATCACAAAAACATTAAAATTCTATGGTAGAATAAATGAAAACTGTGTTTTCATACGATAAAATACAAGTAAACACTTAATATACAGTCTTGATTAGAAGTAAAACACGAATAACTGTTTCATAATATAAATGCAAACCTATGATTGATTAAAAGCATAATTTTTATTGTTTCACAGTATACTAAGCAGTTCATGACCTAGTTCAATTAAAGATTCAAGGGGAATGAATATACAAACTAATTGAATTTAACTAAATATCCTTGAACATTATTTCTTTTGACGAAAAGCATAACACAAATTAAATGCAAGTTCTTGTAATTACAGCATCTTATATGGATAATTTTCTTTCAGATACATATTTTCTTGATAAAATGTACAATGAAAGCAACTAAATTTTCTTCAAATTAGCAAATAAGGTGGTGTAAATTAAATACCAATTTATATTACATTCTAAAATTGAAATAAAACTGATATAAAAATTAAACATAATTCAGGCACTAATAAAAAGTACACAAAATGAAACTAATAATATTCCATGAGAACTGAATGAAGTATATTCATTTTATAAATGCTGTATAAAATGTGTTTTTAAATTGAAACTTTTTTTGCTTTGCATGATCGAATACGTGCTTGTACCTACACAATAAGGGTGTTTTAAAATTCATTTTGTACAATCAAAATACTAAGATTTTTATGCTTTGATTTGTGTATATTTGAAGCAGTTAACTGATTAAAATACTACTGTAACCTAATTACATACGTTGCAATACAAATACCAGGAGTGCCATAAAATTAACAGTGCATTTTAAATATTAAAAACTGTCATTATATGTTGTATTTTCATGTAAATCTTTAAATAAAATTCTTTAAAATAAAATAAAAACATTATGCAACATTTTTCAAATCCATTATCTGCTTTTCTAAGATTAACTGTCAGACATTTATAAAGTTTCTTTCAGTAAAAATAGTTACACTAACTTCTATTAGTGCATTTTTTAAAATTTAAGCAATTACAAGTGGTTCATCATCAGAAAAACCACGGATCATTGGACATTCTTCTTCCTCATCTAAGGAAAAAGAAATAAATATTAAACATTTACCTTTTTACATATTATTTTTCACTATCAAAAGATGCTTACAATTAAAAGCAATTTAAAATTAAAGAATCAAGGTTGTAAATAAATTCTCCTTCTCCACCACAATGCATCTATTTAGGTACATAAAACTATTTTTGCTAATTTCAACTGAAAAATATTTTTTCAATTATCTTCTCAAGCAGTAAAACCTTGTTAAAAATGAAAAGCAAGGTCATTGCACATTTCCCCATTATTATAACAAAAAGCTGATAAAATCATGACTTTTTAATTTTGCAAAGTTATTTTTATATTTTAATTTACACTAAAACCAAATCTTGTTAATAAAACAGCTTAGTTAAATATATCTTAATTGAAGAGTACTTCTCTCTAAGATGTAATTCCTAATCAGCATTAAAAAGAGTAAAAGTATTGGAGTGGCAGAGATTGAAACATTTTTGTTTTTAATGTGCATTGTCTCAATGATTTTGTCCTTCATGTAAAATTGGATTTGAATTTTCCAATGTAAATCTGCCTTTGTATGACAGAATGCATATTGTAACCTTCATCTGGAACACATATCGACCTAGATCGATAATTTTTATATATCTGCACTTATGGTTCATAGTGAATTGCCATTGCACTTTCAATTTGTTTAATAAAAGATCATGGGAGCTAATTAGAAGCAGCTTATTGGAGCAAATTTCTTATATCTGTAATAGAAAAACCTATTTGACCTACAATGACTATACTTGACATTTTATATGAAACACCCAAAGTAATTCAAGCACAATATTTATCACCTTTTATCTTGTGACTTCTTCAGTGTTTGATGAATCTTTATGATTGATGTGAATTCAGCATTTTTCATTTTCTATTTGATATACTTCAAAGGTCAATACACACTTATGTGCAAAAACATTATTTTTAAAGATTACGACCTCAAAATTAAATGAAACAGCCTGTGGTCAATTGCATAATCGAGAATATTCAGTAGAAAGCTGGTGCATATTCAAATTCTGGAATTGTGAAGTCAGAGGATCTAACATAGGAATGAGTTCTGCTACTGTAGGAATTCACCTGGAACTTCAGTCTCTGCATGCAAACAAGGTGCAAAGCCTGCATCAGTGTTCAAGGCGATCATAGTCAACTATAGACAATTTCCTTTCTTAATATAAGTATTCAGTTACCCTTCTGTCTCGTACCCCGTTCAGTATCACCACTTCAGACTTTTTACTGTTTGCTCCTGTTCTTGTTATCATTTTATTTTTGCTCATAGGGTCGGTAACTCTCCGCATACCTTTTGTATCATTTTCCCACATCCAGGTCACTTCACTGCAAAGTAGATGAAAATCTTACTGTTCCTTAAGTTTTGCACGCCAGTGTATATGCAGATGATTGTAGTATGCAAATTCAGATATTAAATAGGACATTTTCTTCTCAATGCACTAATAATAAAAAATAATGCTCTGAAGTCTTTATGAGACTTATGCAAAGCATATAATTATTTTCTTTCCCCATGGATAGTAGCAGTCAGTAAATAAAATTTATTATTTGATTTAATGTAACTAAACTAAATGTAACTTAATAAACTAAAACGCAAGTCTTACCCAGATCTTCTGCTGTTGTAAATGTAGCAGATCCAGATCTAGTATCATAATGGCTGTTTGCAAAAGATAAAAAGCTTCTTTGGAGGCGTCGATGACGTACAACGAAAACAATCAGTGTGCCAATAAGCAAGGTGAAAACGATGATTACTCCAACAACAACACCGACAAGACTAGTTTGAGTGAGAACAACTGCTGCATAACCTAAAGACAAAATGACAGAAAATGTAACATGAAGAGGAAGGTTAAGCATTCCAGACAGTATGCTTTAGATGTTTTATTCAATACAACCCCCCATGCATAAATTTATTCAAATGCATTCCTCAGCTATTAAAATACAAAATCAACACTTCCTTTATGGAAAGTCTAACATGCATAACAGCAGCTTACTTAGGATTATGCCAGACCTTTTGTGATTTGAAGATAAAGTTGTTTGGCTACAATGGACTAAAGAACACAAAATAAAAACTTTGACGAGTTTTTGTCAGTCTCTACGAATATTTGTAGCTCAACATACAGAATTAAATGGGGCAGTGAGAATGAAGAAATTCGAGTTGATTTTGTTTCAAGAATACTACTTTGTTTTCATGGGAACAAATTTTGTATCAAGATACAGAAATTCTATCCCACTTTTGCTTCTACTGAATGTATATCTCCAGTGTTTATTAAATTATAAAAGCAATTAGACCAGAGTAGATAGATTAGACAAACCTTCTATAAAAGCCCACCATATCAAGGAATTTTCCTTTTGGATATCCCAGTTTCACACATTCCATGTTTATATTTCCAGTACGAGATAGAAAAACAGCTGCAGTGAAACAAGATTAATGTCTCCTCTGATACCCAAAGATTTATTTTGAGTGGAAAATTATGTTTGTAAAATTCGTATTCAGAAATATTTTTTTTATAAAGATCAAGTAAAAAGGATCAATATTGTGTATTTTTTATGCCATTCATTTACCAAATGGGAAATACCAACTGCACTCAGCAGCTAAGCATATAAAAGCAGTTGAGAGTAGGATTATTTTTGCAATCCTCTGCGGCCTTATTATCGATCATTTCGCAAATTTTCCCCAAGTAGGGAGGCTAATTTTTGTGGTTTAAAAAAATAAAAACATAAGGAATAAAATTGGATTTTCAGTTGTCACTTACTTTCATCACTACCCAAATCAAATTGAGCAGAAAATGGTCCAGGGTACCCGTGTTCATCAATAACATTCACAGCAGCATACACATTACTCCATGAAAAAGGGTGAGAATGCAGGAAAAAAGGTGGTTTTGAGGTATTGTACTGAGTTGCACCAACCATATCTTTCTCATTGCTTAGCCACACACTGTATACAAACCTAAATAAAACATGAGCTCAAAAGATCAGAGTAATATGAATTGGGTCACAAAAACATAAATCAATACTATTTAAAACATCAAAGGGAAAAATGATTGAATAATTTGATTTTAGAAAGAATTATAGATGTCATAATCATAAATTAATATGAGTGACTGAATATTTACAAAAATACATCAAATTTCAAAATATAAAATCCATAAATTGTTTATAAGTAAATATATTAATAAACGCATATTTCAGATTTTCCCAAATTTTTATTCCGTATTAACGGCGTAAAGATTCATATCATAGATTAAATTAACCAAACTATAAATCTGCAACAGTCTACTTTTCTAATAAAGAGATTGCAATGAAACAATTTAATTTTCAATATACAGCCTTATGACTCAACAGAAATATTTCACCCACATGAAGCAGTATGCAATTCGTAAACATTATTAGCACTCAAAATAGTATCGATGGGCAGCATCTCAGTTGGTTTCATGTCCACTTTACATTTTGCACACAAATGCTTGATTTTAAGAAATTTTCTTTGGTTAGTTTAAAAAGAAATTCTGTAACCTGGGCATTCATGAAGAATGCTGCAAAGGATTGCCAACATACTAAAGAGTAAAAACTGTCATATCTGTAGCAGATCAAGCTGATATAACTAGATGGCAACACTAGAAACTATGTTAAAATATTGCCATGAGGAATATAGGTTACTTTTTAATTTAATTGAAAAAAAAGGATAAAACACAAACCAGACTCATCAGGATGTCCAAGAAACAGACATTAAAAAATGTAACACCCAGAAAAGTAGCATCACTGAAAATAATCAGGGACTTGATTCAGACTCCAACACAAAAACCCCTAAATTTAGTGCAGGCACTCCTTACTTAATGACCAAGCTATGTTCCTACTACTAAGCTGTTAATTGGTGGATAAGCAAGGAAGCTTAATGGCTTTTATTTATTCAGATTAAAAAAAGGTCTAAAGGAAAAGGTCATAGGTTTTGATAAGTAGTTTGTTTTTGAGGACTATCCAGAATTTTGGCACTACTGAGTAATCATGACAGGTGCAGGATAAGCAAGGTATGCCGATCCCCAACAGAACATGTAAAGAGAACATTCTGGCATCCAATTTTTCAAGTTCAACATCTGTTGTATTTGGTGGAGTGGAAGTCTGGACAGGAAATCTGCCGGATTCGTTTATGTGTGTAATCTTCTATTTGATTGTAGTGCATTCCGGAGCCAGAATTGGCACCGGTGCAAACCGTTGGCAAATTTCAGAAAATGGCAGATGCAGTGCAAGCAAGACATGCATTTAACAGAACATGTAATGACAACAATCCATCATCTGATGTGAATTCAACACAGGTAGTATTTGTCGCTGTGGGTAACCAGACTGGGCTAAGTATGAAATCCTACATTTGATTACATAGTATCCATGGCCTGCATTGGCAACAGCTCCAGTTTTACTGGTAAATGTGCTGAGAAAGGGCATTTCCAGTGCTAGAGGGCTGGTCATCAGTTCGAGCAGTCGTTAACCCATTCGCATTATATGACAAGCTCAGCTTGCAAGGCTGAATTGTTTCCTATAAATGCATTTAGTTTAATGCTTAGCACCCAGATGTCACTTGAATGCATTCTGAAATGAAATGTAGACATCTGACATTGGTAATTCCCCCAACATAGCCCCATCTTATGCTTCTTGATCGAGAAAAAAATTTATTTCTTCATTGTATTTCACTGTCCTCTGTGACCACCATGACTCAGTTCAATGCTTAGCTGTCCTTAGCTATCATGGCAGCAAAAAGATGTAGAGGTGCTAATGAGAAAGCTTATAGAAAGTTTTAGACAGTGATTCTGAAGTGAATTGTACTACCACAACACAATTGGTGAGTTCATGCTTACAGTATTGTGCATGCAAATTTTTAGAAATCTCTAATGGTTGATTTAATGATTTTTTAAATATTATTAGGCTTCCAACTACCCTGCAAGAGTATTTAAATGATTCCTCAGTCAGCTCTGAGGTCATTTAAATACGAGATCATTAAGTTAAGTGAGGAGAACCTCAAGTATTATAACAGATAAAACATACTTATGATTTTTTAATTCCTTTGGCCATTTGACTTCTTCCCAAGTGACATAAATTGAACCATTCTTTTCTCGCAAAGCCTTTACTTGAGACACTCTTGGTAAGGCAGGTGCAGCAAAAGGAACTTCAGTGCTCATTTTAGAGTCCCGAACATCCGTCTGAACTTCTACTGAATACTTGCCGCCATAATGAATGGCAGAGCGAAAGGAAATATTGTTAGCAATTCGAGGAGCTAATCCAACCCAATTTGATGTGCCAAGAACCAAATTTTTAATATGAACCTGAAAGTATTTCAATGCAACTTAAAGCTTAAACCATTAAATGACAAACTGACAGAAATAAAACAAATATTATTTTTAAAATTACATAGAAAAGCATAGTAAAATCTTAGCAGACTTACAGTGTAGCTGAATATTGGTGGCTTTACTGTTCCCCAAAGTTTGATACAATATTGCTTCATGTGAGACATTTGAAAGCAATAATTTAAAAAGCACATGGAAATTCTATGTCCCGATTCTTAGCCTATTTACTAATAAACAATCTTCTAATACTTTATAATAAACTAACAGACCCATGCATAATATCTTCGCTAAACTTTCTAAATTGCTTATATTTATTGATGGCAAAGTGTCATTACTCATATTTCATATATAATTTATAATGAATATAACATCCATATTTGCATAAATGGATTTCATACCTCTAAAATGAAATGAAATTATCCAAAAATATGCAACAGCACTTCTTTCACTTTTTCAAGTATTAATTCTTATTTCTAATATAGTGTAAGGCAAAAAAATGTTAACACAATTAGATTTTGATCATTTACTTATATTTCATGACATTTTCCCATGTTCTTATATTTCATTTCCATTATCTTATTTTAAGGTGCTTTAGCATTTTTTGAGGATAAAAATATCTGCGCTTATGTTTTCTTTTGTGTGCTGATTTTTATCTTCCAGATTTCTTATCGCTTTCTGTAATCAGATTGTTGAAAAATTTCATTAATCATCCTAATCTGTTTATTTTCTTTTGGATGAATCAAGCTATTCAACTTACTCTATATCCAATATCCGAATCCACTTGCATACAAGATGCTTCCCAGCTAATCTGCATATAATTAGTTGAATTCAGGGTCACATTCAATTTTCTCGGAGCAGCTAATCTGTCAAATTTCGTCAAAGCAATGCCGCTTTCTGGAGGGCCAACATTGTAAGGCTCAACCACTTGAATTTGGAAAACATATATTGTACAAGGAGTTAAGCCAGTCAATGTATAGCTAGTATCATTTGTAACACCCTTTTGCTCTGCAAATAAAATAATAGTTGTATAAATACATGCAAGTTTATAAGTCATTAAAAATGCACTGAATTTACTTTTTTATTAACATGGGACTATGATGTAAATTATCCTTTTTTAGCTGTTTGAAATGAATAAGCTAGCTGATACACTGATATCCAATATTCAGGTGCCACTTCTGCTTTTTGTTTGTAACATTTTAAAATTTTGTTTTAAAAGTTGTACACTTTAAATTGGATAATCAACATTATCTTAAATTATCCAAGTTAATTAATTGAGTGTCAATGTTATACAAGCTGAATTTGATACTGAATTTTTAAAGCTTCAAGCACAAGAATGCACTTCACCTGAAAAGGAGAGCAAGTGCTATGAAACAGATGACCATTAAGGACTTTTCCATGAGTTCAAAAAGTACGTAACTCATGTCCAGATTTATTGTAAAACTATCATCACAAAAAGTACTGCACATAAATCCTTCAGTAGCAGTAATAGTAATATGTAGAACAGTCTATTTTTTCTGTATTCAGTATAGGCCATTTTGTGTTACCATGTATGTAATATCAGAGCTTCTAGTTATCCGAGATGGACTTAGTTCGCAATTCCTTGGATAATCAATGTCCTGCTGCATTTAATATTCTTATCATTAACATTTTTTTACTGTAATTTGTTTCTGCCTTGCATGACAAGTCACTTTAATGTTATTTTAACTGGGAATTATATAAGGCAATCATAGTTATAAAAATTAAAAAGAATTACACCAAGCCATGCTATTAAAATAAGATATACATTAAAGTAAACATATTATGCTATTAATCCTTTATACCCCTTGAATAAATTTTAAACCTTCACAGCAAAAGTAATCTCTTTTAAAAATATAAAGTATCTTTCTAAATCAACTGCCTTATTTTTTTATGCTTTGATTAAATCATTAATGTACATTTTCCATACTATTTACAAATGCTCATGTATATTAAAAGGTCACTTAACTAATAGTTTACAGGTGCACATTTCTCATGGTTGATGACCAGTGTTCTACCAGATATAATATTGAACCATGAACTGCACACCATTTTGCATCACCATTACAGAAAATTAGCTCAGCTTATCTGCTCCAAGAATTAGTTTAAAATTTAAGGATTTCAAGAATAACTTTAGATTCACACACATAAACATTTTTAGTTCTTAGTCTGCAGTAACATAGTGTAGCATTGATAACTGGGGTAAAATTCAATAGAGAGCAAAATCTTTTTAGCTTTAGACAACCCTATGAATCAACTAGATTTGCCATTGTTCCTTTTCACAATGACAATACAATACAAATTATTTTAAACTCTAAGTTACAAAAGCCCAAAAGACACAATTGCACCTAACCCAATCCTGGCTACTTTGCAGGGATGATTCAAGCAGGGAAATGAGAAGAGGATGATACAGCAAGCCCAAACACCAACTGCAGATATTATCTTAACTGGATACTATCCTCAATTGGAAGCAAGAGGATGTGTGGTAAAGTCACTTAAGTTACCCATTCCATATGACAAACTTTATTAACCAACATAGTAAGAAACCATTTGATGTCGAAATGGTCAGGCATCTGCATTCCCTGGTTGGTATTCCTGTGGTAAAAATCATTCTTTCTGCTAGAGGATTTATCAATTTTTTTTTGTTTTTGTTTCTGAATTTTAATTATTTTCATCAGAGGATGATGAGCTTCTGGATTTAATTAGATGCTACATCATTATAAGTCAATGATACTGGTTATGGATGAGGGTATCAATTTAGATTAACTGATTCATATAGCAGGAAAATCAAATGATGGTATACTGATTTAGCAAAAGAAATAAAATATATATCTAAGTGCTATAGACTAACCATAATCATTTATTTCTGATGAAAACACATAGACACCGTAAGTCCATTGAACTTGTCTCGAGTCTTTTGGCGTATTCCAAAACACTTTTACAGAATTCATGTTACTTTCCTTTTTATCCAAAATAGTTACAGATGGCAAAGGTTTTCCTGTAAAAAAAGAAACTCATCAATATATTGTTTTTGAAGGTACTAACCAAGTTTAACAAATAAAAGGCACATAATGAAAATACAAATTACTCACTTATAAAATTATTGAAATAAAGTATTTTTTAAGTTCCAATTCATAATTGTTTTCATGGAACATTGTTTTCTGCAAAGCTATTTATTCTTTTATATTTTATTACAAGCAAAAAATATTTTTCAAAATTAAACATTTAAGTGTATGAGCAGAACTAGTATTTTTTCAATTACAGGTGTCTAGTTAGCTTTTTATGATATGGGTCCATCAACAAGTCATTCAAACTAAGAGAGGTATCAAATCGGTTTAGTCTATGATTATTAAAATTCAGGCATTCTGTCAAGATGTGTCTGATGGATTAACACTACATGTTGAGCATAAAGGAGCACGTTCTCTGTGTAGCAAATGTCTATGGGTAAAATATGAGTGTCTAATTCGGAGCCTTGTCAGTTTAACATGTTTTCTGTCTTAAATTCGTTTAATTGAATCACTTTATAGAAGGTTGAATAATATGAAGTTTATTTCGAGTTTCTAAATCCCGCGTCTTTGTTGAAGTGATCAGAATATTTATTACCAAACACTTTTAGTACTATTGGCAGAGCAGTAGGTCAAAGTCATAAAAATATTTTTCCCAATGATGGCAAATGGCATGAATTCATGACTGAAATACGGATTAGTACTATTGATTCAAAATGGGGGAGAGGGATTTTTTGCTGCCTGGTGGTGAATTTTCAAAAAAGTCCTCTAAAGTTTTGAAAAGTTGTCAAAACTTTCAAAATAGAAAAAGACGGTTTTGCTTAAAAAGATATTCCTAATAACCAAAGTTGAAAAATAGTAGCCTTTTAATTGCCTATAGTTTCCTTTTATACAAAGCCTTTTAATTGCCTATAGTAGCCTTTTTAAAAATAGTAGCCTTTGAATTGCCAACCTTGCAAGACACTGCAACAGGTGATTCCTTTCTATTAATGAAAGATAATACCAGGCTACAATACAGTTATAACCAACCAGCACCTTCTAGATTATAGTAGAAATTAGCTAATGAATTGGCCAATTTGTTCACCAGAAGTACATGCACATTGATTCAATAATTATCTACCTAGAAAGAGAGTAACTCCCTTTCCTCCCACCAAAATGAGCAAGACCCAGGGTCTTTGCCCTCAATTGCAATATCTGAAAACCTAATTATTGAAATACAATTTGTTTTACTATCAACTACATCAATCCAATAAAAGTACATGACCTAGATTTAATAAAAATTCACGGAGGTTAAGATTATATGACAAAGGGCTTCCACTTTCTTGTCCCATTTCATATACTCAATTCATTGAAATTTTTAATGCAAGCAAGTCAATGAAAATACACAAACGAACCGGATAATATTTTTGGAGGCTTTCCTTCCCAAAAGAATTTAGAAGTATACTTTGATTCCAGCTTTATTGGCTGAAAGAAGTTTCAGAGTTCTCTACCATTACAGGCCTCTTTTTTAATCCAATTAAACAAAAATCAATTACTTTTGGCATTGAAAATAAATATACTGAATTTGGCTTTTGAATGAGTGAAATAAAGTTTACAATGTTATTGTAAAAATAGGGCTTTTTAGGATTTTTTAAGGCTTTTTTAGCTCAGGTGAATCAAGGTTTTCAAAGACCAAAAATGAAAACAAAAATAATGTCTTGAAGAATTTTTAAGGTTTTTAAAGCAAATATACAGATTTTTTAAGGACCAAAAACAGGAAAAATCAGACCTTTTCAGGAACCCTGTAATGGACCCACAAACTTCAATTACAACAGGATCATTAGTACAGGGTTATTCACATATGGTGAAGATTGTCTAGGTGATATCGATACAGTTCAATTATAATGCGACTACTTCAAAATATTTTACAGTCGGAACAAAAGGTTATGAATTCTGCATTTATTCCATCGTTCGAATTAAAACTTTTCTATTGCAGTTTAGTTTTACTGAGCTTTACCAAATTTTATAATTATCCCACATAATCATTTCAAAGTCAATCAAAATGTAAAGTAGAAGGAATCTTGGGACTTCAGATAATATCTTGAACTATGAAGACTGATTAAAGCTGAACTTCTTTAAAAATAAAAGTCCATTTCCTCCATGAAATACTTGAATGATCAAAATGTGATAAATTTGTACCACATTTAAGACATAATTCTAGGTAACTTTAACAGTCCAAGCCCTGATATAGTTGAACCATATTTTTTTTATTGGATTGAATGCTTTTACACTGCTGGCCACCGTAAATGCAACACCCTGAAGGAAGCATGCAAATAATATGAAATTTACAACATGCATTAGCGGAGGTGAGATATGCAAATGATTAGAATTTCAGTGCAGACGCACATCACGCGCGCCTGTGGCGCCACTTCAAAGCGCTATTTAAGGCTTGGAGATTTCGACGATTTCAAGTATGGCAATTGTGTTTTTCTTGTGGTTTTTAAAAAAAAAACGATCAATTATGCCTCGTAGAAAACAGCGATCATCTTTTGATCAAGTATCCGAGTTCGACAGAGGAAGGATAGTGGCCTACCGAGATTGTGGATTATCTTTCAGGGAAATCGGTAGTCGTGTTGGACAAAACCAAACAACTGTAATGCGGATATGTGATCGTTGGATGCAGGAGGGTACGACGGACCGACGTGTTCGATCGCATCCACCTCAGTGCACCACTTCACGTGATGACAGGCATATTGTGCGTATGACAGTGACGGATCGCTCAGCCACATCACGAACCATAGCACAGCACATTCAGTCTGTACCGCATCATCCAGTGTCTGAACGTACCATTCGACGCCGTTTACAGCAGAGTGGTCTGTCCGCAAGACGTCCATTGCTTCGTCTACCCTTGACGCAGAACCACAGACGTTTCCGCCGCCAATGGTGCGATGAAAGAAGGATGTGGACGGCAGAATGGAATGAAATTGTCTTTACTGACGAGTCACGCTTCTGTCTGCAACACCACGATGGTCGGATTCGAGTCTGGAGACACCGTGGAGAGAGGATGCTGAACAGCTGCGTTATGCACCGCCACACTGGTCCTGCACCGGGTATTATGGTATGGGGTGGTATTGGATATCACTCTCGCAGTCCTCTAGTACGCATTGCCGGTACTTTAAACAGCCAGCGCTACATCTCCGAGGTGTTGGAGCCAGTTGTCCTTCCTTACCTTCAGGGCTTGCCCACAGCCATATTTCAACAGGATAATGCGCGACCACACGTGGCACGCATTGTCCAAGGGTTCTTCGTCAATCGCCAGATTGAATTGCTTCCCTGGCCAGCTCGCTCTCCGGATCTTTCGCCGATAGAAAACATGTGGTCCATGGTTGCTCAACGATTGACCCAGAATACATCCCCAGCTGCCACACCAGATCAACTTTGGCAACGTGTGGAAGCTGCTTGGTCTGCTGTACCCCAAGAACACATCCAAAGTCTCTTTGAATCAATGCCGAGGCGTGTGGCAGCGGTGATCTCCAACAATGGCGGCTACTCTGGCTACTGATTTTGGCAGGAACCACACTTCACAGAAGTCTATAAATTTAATCATTTGATACTTGGTCAACATGTTATCTACAAAATAAATTTTGTTGTGATATCTCTTGTCTTTCTTGGTGTTGCAATTTGGGTGGCCAGCAGTGTATTTGGATGCAATATAATAGATACAGCAGTTATAATCCATACTTAAAACTAGGCTCATTATATTTCTTTGAGACAAAAATGGGACATTCTGATGGCAAAAGTGGGACAGTTTGATGTAATATTTTGTATTCATGAAATCTTTCTGGAGATGAGATCATCATTAAAAACTGCAGTTTTGCCTCCTAGACACTGCAAGGATAGACGCAAAGCTTTATAAAATTAGACTTTTGTCTAAATAAATCACTGTAGAATTGATATACCATTATAGTAATGAATAATCATTTTTATTAAAATGATGAAATGGTCAGGAAATATGAATAAAAGGTACTGTCTCACAGTATAGTATCCATGATTAATATATACGGTTATAGTAATGAAAAATAATTTATCATTATTAAATGTTATGAGAAAAGTAATGAATAATCATTTATATTAAAATAATGGGATGGCCAAAAATATGGGGGAAAAAGGAACTGTCTTATTCAAAATGGGACAGCACCGTCATCCTATCATGTGGTCATCCAACTTAAAGCCCAAAACCTATGTCACTAATACTTATAGCATATGAATTCAAACAGACATTGAGTGATGCCATTCCATCTATGAAACTTATGTAAAAACATCTAAAACATTAAAAAAATAATTCTGGCTATTTTAGAGTACTCTGAACACATTTATTAATCAATACTGTGGACCTAACTTAGCATTAAAAATAACCATAAACTGAAAATACAACTTAAAATTTTAAGATGAGGATACTTCAGTTAATAACATTTTCAATGTGTTGTCAGTGAAAATAAATTCAATAGATAACTAATATAAAAGGAAAAACAAAAAATTGCATTAACCTGTAGTGGAAACTTCAATTTTTTCATCAGGTCCTCTAAAATCACCTTCATATGGAAAAACTCGGAAAATGTAGTTTGCTCCAGGGGCAAGGTCTTTAACTAAAAATACAAAAGTTAAATTTAAGTGCACAGCATTAGTCCATTTCATGTTTAAATACGAACTGATATATTTGTAGAATAATCCAATTTAACACATACACATATATAAGTTGTTCTATGTTGCATTGAGAAAAGATCACTCAAAATTTAACCATATACAACTTTATTAAATAAGAAAACTTTTTAAAGTCAGTTTTTGAGTATATATTTACAGTGTATATTAGCATAAATAGTTTACCCTTCCAATGTAAGAAATTCAGTCTTTAAACTCTTATTTTAGTAGACATAAATTTAAAAACTCTTAATTTAAGCCACATGGAAAATCTTACCTGTAATGGAGTCTTTGGTAGTATTTTCAACTGTCGCAAAATTATCGCTAATGTATGAAGGCCTGTACACTACACTGTAACCACTTCCTTTATGTTTGGCATGATTCCAAGCGATAGTTATAACTCTTAATGCAGAAGATACTTTGTGAAGATTGGTCACAGGATCTAAGACAGAATCTTTTGCAAACTCAATGATAAATGGTTCTGATTTTATACTTTCCAAATTTCTGTTTAGTGAAGTCATCTGGAATCAATAAAATAATTACTTCAAAAATGATATACATTTAAATGTAATAACAAATAATACACTTTAAAAATACTTATATCCAATCTTTCGATCAAATCAGGTATTATTGGAAAGTGTAGTTCTTCCATTCATTACTGATTAAAAAGACATTGATATTTCAATTCAGTCAAAAGGCTAAAAAATTTGGAGATGTTAAAGAGAAAGTAAAATTTTAATTGATAAAGATTAAAGAAAATGGTTTAAGTACCATTAGATGATTGTTGATATTAAATTTGATTTTTATACAAAGTATTATATTGATTTTTATACAAAGTATTATATTGATTTTTATACTTATTTTCTTTGATGGTAAACACAGATTGGTACCAAAACTTCGAAATTGGCATCCTTTGAAAAATTCAAAGAATATTTTTACAGTTCGTTATTAATTAGAAAAAGGACATTTTTATTGAGTTTTGATGAATTTAAAAAAAAGTCACCAATATTTTGAATTTAGTAGGTTTTGACATGATTTTGCTTAGATATCCCTAGTTGCTAAGTTTGAAAAGAAATAGCAAAAAGTCGACTGTAGCAGCCCTGTAAGAATTAACGACAGTAAGAAGCACACGAAATGTGGCTTTATATTTTTATGACAAACTTTATTTCATTTGGAGGTATGAAATGTGCATATCAATACTTATATTTAATAAATTTGAATAAGACATTAAATGTGAGTAATGACACTACCATCAGTAGGTGTAAAAATTTAGAAACCTTAGCGTAGATGCTATGTGCAGGTGTAATAGTGTATTTAAAATCAGTAAAGGCACTTCTGTTAAAATAAAAAGGTTAAATTAAATAAAGATTACCCAGAAAGTGTAGTTCACACCAGGTTCAAAATCAAAGTTGATGGGCTGTAAAACTTTCAACTCTTTCACTGTTTCATAATGGGCAGGGTAAGGAGGTGAGAAATAGATCTAGAAAAATACAGAAATAGTACTTTTATTTTCTTATAAAATATAATTAAAATGTTTCACTGCAAAAAGAAAAACACTCACCCTATAAGAGTTTATTCCATTGAGTTTTTTTGGAGGTGTCCACTTAACAAGCACATGCTTAGTATGATATATACGTACAGATATGTTTGAAGGAGGATCTGGTGCTGTAATTTAAAAATAAGAATTAAAATTAACAATGAGATAAAATCAGTTGCAATCACATATTACTAGACTAATAACACATTTCATACTTTTTATCTTACAATAAACACTATGCTATTCATCATTTTAACTAAATTTTCACTAACTAAATTTGAATATAAATAGCTAAACATTGAAATTTTTAAGTCTGCAAGCATGATTTAGGTTTTAGGATAAAATTTGATCACAATCATTAAATTTAAGCTTTTGATAAGAACATAATTATCGAATTTCGAATTTTTGCAGTCTTAAAAACAATGTTCAACAAAATTTTGAATTCATGATAAACTCTTAATTATTTTACTATTACCTCAGTTATTCTTATATAAATTATACACATTGTTTGAAGTCGTGAATAGCATAGACACACGACATTTCAGTGCAACAGGGCCTTTCAATAATTTAAATAATTGAATAATATAAATATGCATCAGTGTTGTATATAAATAATATTCATAACATTTAAATTTGAAAAGCAACATTTCTACTTTCCACCAACTCAATTTGCAGCAAGCATATTGCATCTGCCAACCAAACTGAAGTTTTAATTGAGGGAGAATTTAAGTCCCGCACTATGTTTAAACAAGGCACCTTTTGCTGCTGAACACATTACCACGCTAACCCCAAAACATTCTCAGAATAAGAATGAAAATTAAATTAATTATGAGATAAGTACAGAGCAATTTTAATTTTAAAGGGATGATTTGTGATACTTATGCAGAAAACACATTAGTAAATTCGGATTAAGAATGTTTTTGTATGCATTTGTACTTATATTTAGGGTATGCTGATTTAAATCAGCTGATCAAATGATTTTATAAAGAAATCATTGATTTAAATCAAAATTTTAAATAGTCTGTTTTAATTTAATAGTATTAAAAATCAAATAATTGTGAAGATATATGTTATTTTATCAAAATGAGTTAAGAACTTTACTTGTAACTTAGTTCACCCCCAAAATCATATTGAAAATCATCCTTACCTTTGAAACACAAAAAAAGAATTTGTTGATTGAGATCATAACAACCAGAAAAGTATGAATTTCTTTTATGGGCCATTGACCAACAGGTGTGGATCGCAAGCATGTTCATCAGCAAGGGTTTTGTTTTAAACATTCCTTGTGATTATAAATCACATATGGCCAATTTTGAAGCTTTCTTCTCCATGTGATGAGTGAAGATGTGCTCAAACTATATTCACTCAATTTACTAAAATTGTGGCAACTTGTATTCTTTATTAAGATGTTCTAGTTGTTTATTTAGTACTTCATGAAACAAATAAAGGCAGTCACAATAAAAAGGTTTTCTGCAATAACACCAAAAGCATTCTAATTTAGCACATTAATCTTTACTAGTGGTCGCCCAGTGGTCGAAATTCGACCATAATTCATTTAATTTTTAAGTTTGAACGTTAATAAGGTTCTTTTGTCAAAGAGTATACCTCTATATTCATTGCATATAATTTTTTTGAATTTTGTTCTATTACGTAAGCTGCGAGCATGTACAAATACGTCATAGGAAAAATGCGGTATAGCTTGGTTAAGCCATATCTAAAAAAAATAACGCGCTGTTTGACATTTTCTTGTTTTTTTATTGCTATACTGGCCACAGGTTTCGCCAAGGCTACACAGTTAATTTGCCTATCTTTTTCAAATTATATAAAATTTAAATAAAAAATAAATCCAAAAAATGAAATAAGGAATTCGTGCTTCGTATTTTTTTATATATTTTTTATTGAAACAAAAAAAACCGGGTGGTTAAAAAAATAAATGTTGTCCATTGAACTTGAAATAGTTCAACAATGAATTTAATGATTCAAAACTTCTGTGTAGACGATGTTTTTTGTAAAAACTCTTTCATCGTTTGCTAAATGCCCTTGACCGTTATATTCTGAAATATAAAATCTCAAACCATCGAATGATCGAACTCTACTTGCTGCGACGTACAATTGACCATGTGTAAAAACTGGCTGCCTCAATAAAATTCCAATTTTTTCGAATGTTTGTCCTTGAGACTTATTTATTGTCATCGCAAATGCAGTTATAATTAGAAATTGAGTTCTTTGAAAGTTAAATGGTAAAATAGTTCCGGAATATGTTAGATTTATACATGGAATCAAAATTCTCTTATTGCGTGCGGTTCCAGTTAAAACTTCGCAATCAATAGTATTACGATGCATAAATTTGATGCACATTCTTGTTCCATTGACTAATGCTTCCTTTGTATTTAAGTTTCTGATCAGCAAAACGATGCAATTAACTTTCAATACTAACTTATGTGGTGGCAAATTATGCCAAATCTCATACTCCTCCGTGCGCGCAATGTGCTTAAAAAGGGGTACAAAGCTTTTTCTTCACGTATTAATATATAGATAATTGGCAATTTTAATATTTTCATTTTGTTTTGTGCAATAGGTTGCTTAACCTTAATTTTTATTTTAAATTTTGTAGGGAAATTTTATGCATTGATCCCTAAAACTTTTTAACACTGTTAGCATAACTATTCTGTATTTATGGAATTGAAATTTGGAAGGTGAAGGGGTTAATTTGCCCATTTCAAGATTGAATGAGTATGTTGACAAAATAGATTATGGACTGAAGTGGAGAGCTATTTTAATGATTATCGATGATTGCAATAATTAATTTTTTATTGAAAGTTTGAAATTCCACAGAATTCTCTTCACTTTCTTGTTTGTTGTGTTCAAACCCTGTTTAGGTGCTTGGAATGTACCTATGAAATACTTGTCAGAGAAACCTCAGAGAAAATTTGTTCAATAATTATTTTATATCAACTCTATATAAATTGACTTTGGAAGCTTCAAAAGGAATCTATTTAGCATCAGAAAAATGTCTTACCTTCCCATTCTGTTGTAATAGTCAAGAATTCTGTTGGTGGAGCAACTTCTGTATGATTTGCCAAGCGAGTGTAAACTGTTACAATAAAATCTGTTCCAGAAGTCAAGTTTTTGAATTCAAAATAAGTGTTTTTGATCCAAGTCATATTTTTCCAATCCACAGACGTAGCTTCACTGAAATAATACAATCATGATGAAACATTTAAACAGAGTAAGAAAAATAATTCACAATTTGGATAAATAAAGTCCATTGAAAACATAAGAAAATTCAAAAATAGAATACAAATTAGAAACCATAGAAGTCATTTCCTGACAGCGTTTGAGATCCTTATGATTTCCCCACAATTATAAGTCTCACTCAGCTATAAAATAACTTCAGATAGAGTAGTGTGACTATTTCATATTTTCTTGAATAAATCTTGAAGTTATGAGTAAAATCATATACTTTTAAATCAGTTTGAGAAAACCGTCCAAAGTTTTTCATATTGATGCTCAGGACAAAAAGAGGCTCTATAAAATTGCAATGACTACAGTTGCTTGCTTGTATACAACTTAAGAAAAAATCAATTAAACACCAGCATTCAAGGATAACTTTAAAAATCTACTTTGACTCCAAGCCTAGTAAAATATACAGCAATCTGTTCAGTAATTCTATAAACCAGAATTCTAAGTAAAATAGTTAAGAAATTAAAAGATAGCACTCTCTCAAGACCTGATTATCTTCAGTAATTTGAATAGCCATTATTGTGAAACCTATTGATAAAGTAATCCTTGTAAATCTGACTACTTAGGATATTAATGCAAACATGTAATGTATATGTAAGAAAATTGATGTAATACATTATGAAATATTCAAATATAAATATATACAAAAAAGAAAAATAAACGTATAATTAATGAGAATTTTGTAGAACAAAAAACATGCAATGTGCAAGATGCAGCACAAGAAGCCATGCAGTAAATTATAAATTAATTATTGACTGATAACACCTATTTCAATTAAAAATTTATAATTTAATGCACTAGGTTACATGCTCGATTATACTAACGCTTTGTGATTAAAATCTAGTTAGCAAGTTGCAGAATGTTTAAACAAAACTTTATTTTGTATTTTACAAATTACACACAAAAAAACATTTTAAGTACAGAAAAAGTAATTGAAGCACTGGAATGGTATGTATAGGAGGGAAATAATTTTTTAGCAATCTTGATTTTTCTATGTGTGAATGAAACAATATAATACTAAAGGAGGGTAAAATTAAAAGCTGAATGATACCAAATCAAATTTTTGAAAGAAGTATTAAAAATATGTTTGTTCTACTTATATAAATAAATTCTACAATTTTGTCTGTAAATACAGAGTGTAGTGTCTCAGATGTAATTTGATACTAAATTTATTGATAGCTGATAATTTCAGATTCTTAAACCATTATGAAAGAAAAAGCTGAAAATCATTTAAAATTCATTTCTCTAATTATGACCAGGAAATATTGAAAAAATAATTTTAGTTTATCTTTATAGTTTCTTTGGTATAAAATAAAAATGATCCACCATTGTTGGCTTAGAGCAGAAACCTATTAACCGAATTTTTTTTACTTAAAGCTCATTTACATTTTCTACTAAAATAGAGCTCATATCTAAATAAAAATATTTAACTGAATGTTCATAAGGATATCATAATTATTTCAATGATTTCACTTTTGTCAATGGTGGTAACTGATTTTATGTGTTTCACAGTGATTGTACCAAACTCAAAAAATTATAATTAGCTTAAAGTAAAAATTCATTAACTGACAAAAAGAATCTTCATTGTACAGCTGTTTAAAGACCAACTATTAGATTGGAGGCAAAAAAATAGAAATTATTTGCATTTTGATAGTGTTATATATCTTTTAAACAGATTTACAATGACTATGTATTTCTCACCATGAAACTAAGCATTTTGTATTTGAAAAAAATGTCAGTTGAACTTTCTGTTCTAAGCTGACAATATGCACAACGAAAAATCAGTACTGTAATTTTACAATTAAAGTTGTAAAGACATGCGTCCGACAACGTTTACGCTCCCCCTACAAACATTTCGTACAATCATTTGCAAGCATGATTGCTGGGCGACAAGGTCCACAGATTTCTTATAAAATACCCTACACAGGCATTATATTTACAAAGAATATATTACCGATATGAAGGCATATACTGAAGATCTAAATGTGACTGTCCAACTGAAGCTTCCCATTGAATCCTGAATCCATCCAGTCCAACAGAGTCTCTCGAAACCATAAGGTTATGGGCTTTAAAAGTGTATGCTGTTGATAGAGAAAATTTCCTATTTCATACTTTAATGATTCATACTATCATGCTGTCTCATGAAAAAGCAAAAGTAGCTTAATTAGTAGAAAACGCCATACATCTTTTTATAATTTTGTTAAGTGTATAGTAGTTAAGTATTATTTGCAAACTCACTTTTTATATAAGAAATTACTTGAACTTCCAAATAGCTACTTAACTTTATAAATCATACATTTAGATTTTATTTGATAAAAACGTGAAAACAGGATTCTATTTAAAAATAAATACAGATAAACCATGTGTTTACAGGTTAATAAGTTGTATTGCATTGCAATCTGTGCTAGTAACTTACCATTGTCACTGCACATTTTTTCATCATTCCCTAAAGGACAATCATCTTTTTTATCGCATAATTTTTCTATATCAATGCATTCACCAGTGACACACATAAATTGCAGAGATGTACATGTTAAAGGTGTGACAGAACCTGTATAAAATACATGTCATGTTGTTAATAGTTAGTCAAGTGCAGTAAAATATATAAAGGTTAATAGACAGATGCGTAAGATATTTAAATTTTAAAAAACTAATCTCAGTTCAATCATTCAGTGAAACTATGTTTTAAAAATGCAATAGATCAGTAAAATTACATTAAGATTCTAATGTTTTTAAAAGAAATCACCAAATATTGGGGAATCTACTATAAATATGGAGGTAACGCAAACATCTCTCAAGGTTATAAGAGGCAAGGTACTAAGAGAGAGATGTATTGCAAATTAATTTTATGGTTTCACATAAATGCCATCGTACAATAAAAAACTTTTATTACCATTGGTTGGCTTGCAGCCCCACTCATCACTGCCGTCTCCACAGTCATCTTTACCATTGCAAATCAATTTGTTAGAAATACATCCTGCACTATGAACACAACGGAAATAATCAATGTCGCACATCTGATCGGCTGGAAAGAAAAAGTGAGAAGTCAGCTTTGAATATTACACATAAACATAGTTACTTAACACAAATAATGCTTATTTCCCAATATTACATTTTTATTCATACAAAATGAAAATTTCTCAAACACAAAAAATATAAAACACAAAATTTTGTTTCTTGTATCCTTTAGTTTAGTTTACAGTGTACCTAAAGCCTATACACAAATGACTTGTTTTGAAATGTCAATTCAAATGGAATTTTTTTTAATGATTAGAATCTAACAATTAATCAAAATTATTGAGCTATACATTTAATTTAAAAGAATAAAGTATAATACTTTTGCAATTTTCTTCATCTTCTCCACTAGGGCAATCGACTAAATGATCACACAGCCAAGAACTCCATATGCAAGTACCTAGAAAATAGAGTAAAAGTTCATCGCAAATGAAAAGATGGCAGTTCAAAATAAATGAAAATGAAAAATTTTAATGATAACATTTATAAAGTTCTTCAGCACATAACTGTGCTTTCAGACAGTAGTGTAGCATTAAAGGAAGCAACCAGCATCCCCTAATAAAAAATTAAAATTCTCGTGCAAAAAATAAAAATCCATAGCATATGTAGCAAAAATGGCGAAGTTTTTAACTTAAACCTGAGTGAGATGCCAGTTTCTATTTTAACGTCCTTGATTTTCACTACAAAAAGCCAACCATCAATTGCTGATGCCCCATCCTTTCAGACTCAAATAGTTTCTTACTGTGATTGGTTGATACATTTGTCATGAGCAATGGGTACTTTCAGCAGACTCCTTCCCTTCTCCTCCATCCAATCCAGATAATATGAAGAGTGGGTCCTTGTGCATGGTTTAATATTCTCCTTTTCCTGCCTTTGTAAGACAGCCTCAAGAGCACTTGGATCATACAGTTACTAGGATTGAGTTCAATTGTGCCTTTTGTGCTGCTTTTAAACTAGGGCTAAAAATCATTAATATTTTATTGTCTTAAAGGAAAAGAAACAAAGGCGAATCTAGTTGACACAAGAGCTTGTCTAAATCTAAGTACCAAGATTTGTTTTTGTTCTTGATCCAATCTCAACATCCTCACACTAAGCCGCTGCTTTCAGGTGAAATGATAATTTTATTGCATGATTTTATATGGGAAATAACTTTATAATATGAACATACCTGAACTGCATTTAAAACGATTTTCTCCACAGCTATCAGGTGATTCTGAACTTGCAGGAGTTCTAAGTGTGGTGGTAGAAATTTTCTTGTCTTGTTCATCCCCTAATTATTTTACAGAAGAAAATGAGCATACTGAGCACTGCTAAAATGCATTAAAACTGGAACTCTTTTAATGAACTTTACAATGAGCAATAACTCTTACCACACATATCTTCATCAGACATATCACCACAGTCATTAACACCATCACAGCGCCACCAAAATGGAACACATGACCCACTATTACATTTAAACATCCAAGCAGAACACTCTCCTGGTACTGCAGTGGAAACAGGTGCCAGACTTGAGGTTATAGGACTTACAGAAGATGTTGCTACGATTAAAAATACAAAATATGAAAAGTTAGGAGGAAAATTACAAACGAACAAATAACATTTATACCATAATTGTACAGATGAAAATTTAAAACTCTTTTAAACTATAAATTCAATTAAATAGGACACTAATTTTTTCTTTTGTCAAGTGAAATAAGATAAGCAAGTTTTCTATTTTCTCTACTGATTATATCTTAAAAGATAAATTATCTACTTTAAGTTCTAAATCAACAGTGTAAATGGAATTCAGTATGGATATTATGGTGCCTTCTTACTGGCTATTACAGACTTCCAATAATTTAAATATGCTTAATACTGTTCATACTACTAGTAAAACATGTAAATAAATATGATTTTAATATGATGAACCTTTCAAAATATACAATGACTACACAACAGTTAACAGTGAAGATACATTATCTCACTAATAATAGAAATTAGAGATGTCTTGTAGGTTGGAGTTACAATTTAAGGATCTTTTGCTTATAATAGAAACTGAGTTCAAATTTTTGTGAAATATAAGATAGTCAAACTTTTAACCAGATGTGAAAAATAACAACTTGTAGAATGTCACTTGTTAATTTGCTCATATCACTAGGAAATATTGTGACATGTTAAGTAGAACTTGTTCAGAATTTAGATATACATATTGCAAATAAAATTTAGGAAACATTTTATAAACTGTGAGCTTCAACCATAGTTATTAAGTTCAACACAGTATTACGGTTTATAATTTATAAATATAGCACAAACATTAGTGTTGATTTTCACTCTGCAGTGTTTTCTCTTACATGACCTCAAACCGGTTTTGACCTTCATAACCAATGTAATATTACCCAGGATTTTTTCAACAAATTTGGATTTTTAACATGAATTTTTATTATATATAATAAAAATCAGACAGTAAATGCAGACTTGGGTCATATTGTAACTACTCATCTTGAAGTTGTAGATAATGAACTATTAAGAGTAATGCAAAAGAGAAAGTCTATAGACCGGCATATAAGTCTCTTCATGTTATGTAGAGGCAAAGGGATTTAGGTTGGGGCAACTGTGTCCCAGCCTTAGCCAATTACAAGCTTGTTTATTGCCATATATACCAGTGACTTGGGATTCACTATAAGGCAACATTTTCAAAACCTTAACAAGATGACTTATCAACCAATATATAGATGTGGTTATTTAGTATAAAATGTGATATAACATAAAAACAATACTTCACTATTTGGAAATCTTCTAATACTCAGAGGGTTAAAAACATTACTTACTGCAATTCAATTCATCTGTATTGTCCCCACAGTCATCTTGAGTATCACATTTCCAAGATATGAAGATACAGCGGCCATTTCCACATTTGAATTGCCAAGATTGACAAATGATGTTATCACAACCTACCTCATCACTTGCATCATGACAGTCTGAGTCTCCATCACAGCGCCACGATGATGGTAAACACTGAGTTTGATTTGTACATGAGAATTGATTTGCTTTGCAACTTCTCTCAGGACCTAAAAGAAAAGAATTAATTATAATATTCAACTAAAGCAACATTTAGACAGTGCTGCAAAAGCATATAAATTTTTCATTCACTGCTCTTAACTAGTAGAGCATACCAATGGGAATTAGCTTTCATGTTTAACCACTAAAAATTTTAATGTAGAAGCCTGTCAAAGTGTAAAATATCTTATGAAACATTTTTTGACCAGGCAAATCAATCTTGCACTTTTAGGTTTTAGTCCTTTCACATGCTTATATAAATTTTAGAGAATTAAGAAAGTTAAAGAAAACGAATGCAACAAACTTAATTATTTCTAAGGAATAAACCTGATACAGGTTGTGTTCATATGTATTGTATAAAAAATCAGTAAAATTAAATAATTTCCATTTTCAGATTCAATTTAAATCCATTACAAAATTTTAACCCCTGCAAATATATTAGTATGAATTTATTTATGAATAAAAATATCTAAAATCGAAATACAAAATGTCAATTAATTTACTTACTTGTACAATTCATTTCATCTGATCCATCATGACAATCGTCATCAAAATCACAAACATATTCTTCTCTGATACAGCGTCCATTTCGACACTTAAACTGGCCAGTGGAACAATTAGGGTAGTCTGGAATAGAGTTCTTTCACATCACTTATCTTCAAAAACCAAGTATCATATACAGAAATATATATTCTATGAAATTATTTGTAACTAAAAACATGAGTAATGATGCAGGCCTCATTAGACTGAGGCCTGCATCATTACTCAGGCAGGCTGAAAATTTTTAGAACATGTAATTCAATAAAGAGTATTATTTTTGTTGCATTTTACATATTTATGCTATCGCATTTTAGTTGTGAAAATAACCCTAAATATCTTAGAATTTTTTTCAATCAGATTCACTTGTGTTTGTACTGTAAATTTGGAGAAGGCAGTCGACCTTGGGTCAGTCAATTTTTGAAAATGTATGAAAACTGGTTAGAAGGTTGCTACACTCAAAAGCATGAATGGTAATCACTTTCAGCACCGAACGAACCAGAACCTGAATCTGGACTAAAGACGTCAGTTAAGGAAGCGTTTTGTTTACATTTCAACCTATAATTTAATTTTAAGAATAGACTCATTCAAAACTGTGACTTGACTGCCAACTTGTGGAAGTTGGAATATAGATAATTTTCTTAAAGATGTTGATTACCATTTAGAAATGTGCTTAGATTATGTTTAGGTGCAAGAAAAATGCCAAAGAAAGCACCTATAACAAATAAAGAACACACTTAAAACAGTAAAAATGAATTACTTACTACAGTTTTGTTCATCTGACATATCCCCACAGTCATCTTCAAAATCACAGACAAAAGTTGAATGCACACATTGATCATTTTTACACCTGAATTTTCCACTATCACAAGTTGAATCTAAAAATACAAAATCAATTTAAATATAGTAAAAACCCATACAGTTAGGATATAAAAGTATTGAGTTCCAAAACCATTACTTCTGCTCTTCAGTTTCCAAAAAAGGACACTTGATATGAAAATATGTTTGATACTTAAATTCTTTATCAATATCAAAGTGACATAACATACCACATTGTCTTCCTTCATCACTGTAGTCATCACAATCATTTACACCATCACAAACTTTAGATTTCTGAATACATTTATGATTTGAACACTTAAATTCATCCACCTTACACATAGTAGAGGCTGAAAAAATACAAAGAAAATGTGTTTCAAATTCAAAAATACACATTTTTAAAACTTTAATTTGTACATGCAAAAGCAAATATTTTTAAAGTTTTCTGCCCTAGTTACATTTTTCATTTAAACAGGTAGGTAGGTAGAGATTTTCTTGGTCCAAAAGACAACTTTGGCTAAGCTGCACCGAAACAAGTTTCAAAATTATGTAAGGAAAGGTAAAAAAATGTTTTCAATCAGAATTGAAAGCTATCAGAAAATCGCATAACATTTTGAATGCTGCCAGATAAAAATTTATATTAGATTAAAAACATTGATATCTCGTACGAAGCTAAAAGCATTGAGATTATAAATGTTTGCAATGATGCCAGATACATTTAAGAAGCACAAATTACAAAAAAATACTTCAAAGCAGGACATTCTATTAGGATGTATCTTACTGTGACAGGGAAGTGGCTTTTGGTACATGTAGGGCACTCTGCACCTTGTAACAAATGTTGGTAAGAAAAACGACTATGTCCTATTCTTAAGTGAGTTAAAATGATTTTAATTTAAACAGGGAATATATATTTACAAATGAGAAAATTTTCTTTACAGGATTGTGAATGTACATCTTAAATGAAAAAATTATTACAGCTATTTAGTTTAAAATTTATTTTTAGCCAGAGCACCATTTAGAACTTTTATTGATAAAGAGATCTGAATAGGGTACACATACACATAGTAAGCACTTCTAAACAGCAGTTATCATCTAAATAGCTGTTATCCTTTAAACCAGTAGATCACTGGTCCTAATTCAGAGTTTAAAAACAGTAAGATAATCTGCTAACAAAACCAGTATCCCAAACAGAATACTAATAATTAAAGATGCCTACATCCTTTAGGTCACCAGGTTACCTACAGAAGTAATTTTAATTTTGAATTTAACTGTTAGGTCAACAGTTCTAAAAATGCATCAAAGATATCTCAAAAATTATGTTTTCGTTAAGAAACGTTTGAGAGAAGTTAGATAACCCTCTGTCAGTTGTTCTGGTTCTGACAGGTGCAGTTACTTTTTAATGTTAAGCAATGTAAATAATAGCTAAAAATGTATTATTTATAAATTTAAATACATTTTTACAGTTATTTGTTATTTTATACTTAAAAATAAAATTTACTTATTTTAAATGAATAATTAATGCATGTGTAACTAAGAAAGAAGACACCTTACAAATGCACCGAGATCTCATGTTGAAAAAAGCATTGGAAACATTTACACGAATGGAACGAATAATACAGCAAATAAAGAAATTAAATCAGAATAAAATTAAACTTAATAAAACTTACTACCATTGTCAGTGCAAGTACCATTTGGAAGCATTATACTGCCATTGGAACAGGAACAAATCTCAGAACCATTGGAGAGTTTAGTTTTCAGAGACCACTCAGGGCATAAGCATACATGAGAGCCATCAGGATATGGAACACATAAATGGGCACAGTTGCCATTTGATGGGCCACTACATGGTCCAGATCCTGTAGTTAACAATATTTTATTATTCAAGGTAAAATGTTATGAAAGAAAGTGTTTAAGAAAATTTTCTATTAAGATTACCTTTTTGAAGGCCTGGCGCAAAAATTTTCATATCCATGGCTCTTCCTGAAGTTGAAACTAAAGTGTTCATTCCAGAGCCAACATGCTTATTAGCCATTAGAATAGATTCTTTATTCCAGTCATCGAAATAAATCCAATCCTACAAATTGATTTGTAGATTATGATTATTCTGATACAAGCAGGGATTTCAGCAAACAGTTAGCAATTGAAATAATTAGTTCTAAATAAGATACTTAAATCTCTCTCTCAATATGTGCCCCTAAAACAATATTTACCTCATCCTTCACACCATCTATTTGCATACAAGAGCACAATACCTTTACTATTTAGCAACTCTTTAAGAACTTTTCTATTTTATCCAAAATACGACTTGCCACAGGATTCAAAAAGCTCAGCAGAACACTCAGGAAAGTGAATAATCCCACTCTTCAAGCAAAAGAAAAATTAAACACTTTAAGGCTGTTTCATAGATTACTGTGAGTGCACTGGTGCAGAACTTTCATGAGCTAAGTTTGGCTCTCACCGGCCCAGTTTAAAAAAACACCAAGTTTTTGGCTAATCTATAAGTGTTACAGCATCAATTTTTCATGACCCTTGACCTTGGATGAGTAAAATTGACCTTTATTTCTGAATACATATTTAACTAAAAATTAGTTTTAATAAAAACTAAGGATTTTTGAAACTTTCAAAGGACTAAGCAAATTTTGTCTTTAAAATTAAAGTGAAAAATCAGGCCCGTATGCTTTTTAAGGCTCATGGGAACCCTGGAAATGACTGGGTCTGTTAATGCAGCCAATTCTACAAAGTAATGCCAGTGTGTGCCAGTAATGCCAGGCACAAGTGTCACATTAAGTGCCAATTTGAATGAAACATCATCAGTGCAGATATTATGATGCATGAATTGATTTAAAATATTAACTTGCTTAATGTTTATAAATTGAATGCTAAAATTTTGAAAGTGAAATTAATCAGGTTTAGCTAAAAGATACAAAATATATCTAATACTTTTATGTTAAAATACTCAGTCAAGTAAGGATGGATTTTTTAAAACTTACTTTGTACACGATTACAGCAAAGGGATGAGGTGAGGATGTTTGGTCATGTATGATATATTTCAAATTTTTTCCATCCAACCCAGCAGAAGCAATGTAATCTAATTTAGCATCTGTCCAAAATATCTTATCCTCAGTATAATCAACAGTCACACCATTTGGCCAAATAACAACAGATGAATTAAATAAAACCTCATAATGAGAACCATCCAAATAGGACCTAGATATTGAGGGCTTAGCTTCACTCCAATCTGCAATAAAAAGATACCTGAAAGAAGAGAAAAGATAAATATCAGCATATGTGATAAGCATATTTTATTATTTAACTATGTCTAGTTATTATAATTTTATTAGTTTTACAGACTGATCTTGTTACCCAATGACTTGATTGATTTAAAAATGCAATTCTGCCTTAATATAATGCATAGCAGTGCAAAATCTTCATGTGACCATTCCTTATCAAGTAATTTTTATAGAAAATTACTTACATTCTAGTAAACAAGCATAAAATCATCAAATTATACTATTTCTATTAATAACATCGTAATATCATTACTATACCACAAAAGCAAGAATTTTAAAGCAAATTAAACATTTCTGCATAAATCAATTTAAAAACAATTATCCAATATTGAAGTTAACTCATTCAAAAATTATTTTTTTTTCTTAAGTTTCAACAGTAAGTCACACACATTCTAATTTATAAAGTAATTTTTATAAATTGTTTACATCAAAATTTATAAAAAAGAGCCTGTTCCCACATGATGATACAAGTTTCTTGTTGAATCAAAAGAGTTAAGAGCAAATCAATAATCAAGTTAAAATATACAATATTTACATAACACTGAGGATTTGTTTCATATTTCAAGCATGAAGACAAGCAAAATGCTGTATAAGTAAGTATTTAGACAAAAAAGAAAATGCAGTAATTTTATATGTATGAACTAAAATTGTTTCAATTTAAAAATATTTATTTCATTGGTAAGGAAATATAAATTAAGGCAGCTATATAATTTACAATTAAACTAATTTATGCATTATAAGCATAAAGTGAAAAGCTCAACAGCTTTGAAAAGCCATACCCTTTTAATGGATGTATAGCAATTCCTCTAGGTTTGTCAATATGAGTATGGTTGAGAATTGTCCGTCTAAGTTGTCCAACATTTGAATCAGCTTTCAGGATTTCAATGACTGATCTCTCTCTATCTGAGAAGTAGATATTGTTGCTAATCCAATCCAAAGCAAGACCTTCAACAGATTTCATATTGGACTCTGCGATGACTTCATTGCCTTTCTCGGGGTGGGTACAATGTCTCTATAAAATATGTACAAGCTTGCATGAATAAATTTATTTAAAAACAGTTATTTCTAACATTATTTTCAAATTCTTCAGGGGTAATAAATTTCACTCATATTATTTCAACTGCGCTTTCATGTCTAAGTATGTAGGAATAAGCATATTACATGATATTTCTGATTGAACTTCAACAATTAAAAATATCCCTTACAAAAGGGATAACATTAAAATCAATCTTTATTACTGATTCTATTTTTCATATTTCATATGCACCATAGTAAATGTTTAAAAAAATTCTGCTAAATGAGTCACTTATATGTAACCATATAATCTGTCGATTTTAATACCTTACTTATAATTAATGTAATTCATATAGAATTATAATTATCTTTATAATTAGAATGATTTATTACTGATGATAAATTATTTTCATAATGATGAATTATTAATGAAAAATCAAACATATTTTGATTTGAGAAGTTAGATCCAACTTGACAGTAACAAACAAGTTTTTAAATCAATAAACAAGACTTTTCTTGTAAACATTGTATGAGGGGTGTCCGATATTAAAGGTACAGGTGGCTGTTATACAAACTGCGCATGCGCAATATTGACGCCATATGCATGACTAGCCACGTTCATGTGTGTAGTAGTAGAGCCTGGAGCGTTGTTTCATTTAAGACTCAATTTAACTCCCGGGAAGCACACAAACATGCCGTTTGTAATCGCAGAGTGTTCGAAGTGTGAGGTATGTGGAGTTATCAGATTTTTGCAAGCCGAATGAGTTAATCAGAGCGAAATTCATCGCAGATTACAGGGCGTTTATGGACCAAACGTTTTAAGCCGAAAAGAAGTCATCGTTTGGTGCCAAAAATTCAAAGATGGACGAACGAAGCTGAATGATGATCCGGAGAAGAAAAGAGGCAGACCAGGGACCTCACACATGGATGACAACTGCACAATTGTCTAACGCCCTCTCGGATTTTCATTTATTCGGACCTTTAAAGAAATTTTTGGCGAAGAAACGCTTTGCAGATCAGGAGGAATTGCAAGACACAGTTGTGGACTACTTAAAGCAACTTGACAAGCAGCGGTACTATGAAGGGATGTTCAAACTAGTGTCATGCTGGGATAAATGTCTCAACGTTTACGAAGATTATGTCGAGAAATAAACAAAATTATGCTGTTTTTGTGGAATGTATTAAATACTTTCTTTAATTATAAATATTAGTGTAATTTTAGTTTGTACCTTTAATATCGGACTCCCCTTGTACCATTGATTACATTAATGCAGTGGTTGGAATCATGTCATCGATACAAGCATATAAGATTCAATAGTTGTTATGGAACATATCAGATTATTTCGAAAAATAGGAAGCCTACGTTATACTAATTTCAGTAGATCATAATCTTTTCTAAATTAATTCCCGTTCTGCGATAAATTTGCTATTGAAATGTATACATAAGTCCATTTTTTCTGAACATGTTTTGTCTTGTAAGTAATTTGTGTTGACTAAGTAAATACACTGTCAGGTACTATAAACAAATCAACGAATCTGAAAAGCTTTCTCTCTGAAATTCTCTAACTTATAACTTTAAAAATTATGTCGTATTAGATGGTTGTTTTAGGGAGCCTTATAGCCCAAGGGCCATATTTGGCTGAGCTGCGCCAAACACAAGACAGACAACAGATGGAGTAAGAAAAAGAAAAAAAAACCCAGATGGGTAGGCGAAGGTAAAAATGAAAGGGAGTAAAGATCACTTGGGTACCTTGAAGGTTGTGATGCCCGTACACACCTAAAAAAATGTGCTCCTGAGGATATGTAGTATTAGATAAAATTAAGATTATATACTTTATTATCATATAGGGAGGATATTTAGAGGAAAATATTTATATTCAAATATTTACTTTATTTTCTGATTACAGGGACAAAACTAAAACGGCATCAGAAATTTTTCATAATACAAAATTAATATAATCTTAAATGAGAAATACTTCACACAAAATAAAATGTGAACTAAATACTAAAAATAAAACGTGTATGTAGTCTTTTCTGAATTTTCTTAATTACTACCCAAAAGTTCAAACATTACTGAAATAGGAAATATCTACAAAACTTACAAATATTTTTTCTTCATTGGCATCTTGCCAATATAAGCAATGGTTAGCATAATGGTAATCAAGAGCAACGACATTGTGAACATTCAACAATGGAATTTCTACCAGTTTTGGAGATTCTGAGTTTAGATCCAGACGACTGATTTGATGCAACTCAGCCACAAGAATAAACTCATCCCCATCTAAATAAAAATAAAATTTTAAAGAATTCACTTTTAAGGTAGGCAACATAATGAAGCATGAATTCCTTATTACATGTGGCTAAGATTTGATCAAACTACAGATCTCAAACTCAACAGAAGAAAAGATTTTATTATGCAATTATCAGTTAGAAAAAGAATAAGCATGCGAAAACATCTAATAAAAAAATTGTAACTTTTTCATTCATATGTATAGTTATGTTTGAATGCAAATAAGAAATATCTAAAACACTGATAAAAAATTTAAATTTCACTTTATTGTGAGGAATATCTAAATCTAGTACATAAAATGGCTTTTCTTATATTTTGATGACAAGCAAAATTAAGGAACAAGGAGTCTCGATTTCCTTTACAAATTAAGTAAGAAATTTACAAAAAGTACAAACTGACATTAAGAGAAGTCCTGGAACAAGCACTCTGGAATTTCTAGCATAAAATTCAATAACTTTTAGTTTATACACTGTTACATGCCATCTAAATCTTTTAAAATTATAAGGTCATGTGCATTCCAAATTGCAATTAAATAATTTTCAAAGTAGCATGTAAATGAACTCTTGAAATTCATTATTCAATATTAAGAAAATTCCTATTACCTTCAACAGGACAAAGCTTTCTACTAGGTTCAAACAAAAATTCATTGCCATCAACGCAAGTATCACCAGGAACTTTACGATACCTGGAAGAAAGCTAATTACATTTGAACAAAATATTAAAAATTAAAAGATAAATGAAATTGAATGCCCCAAACACACTTATATAGCTTCATTCATAAGATCACTTAATAAAGGTATATAAAAATTTGCAAATAAAGGTATTTTAAAATTCGTTTGTAACATGTCGCTTTGAATTAATATGGTAATATACGAAAATTTCAGGTTTTATGTTCATGTTTGAATCACACATGTTTCCCCACAAGTGGATTAAACTATGTAAAGGGCTGCAAACAGATTTAAACTAAAATATTTGACTGACATTTCTTTACTATTAATGTGATACCAATTATTTATGTTCATATTGGAATTCTTTTAATTATTTGGTTATGTTATTATCATACCTGATTAAGACATTTCAGGAGAAAACTGTCTCTAGCCAAATTAAAAACATTACAATATTTGCGTTCGATTCAAATTATTATTTCATTAATTTCCATATGAACCCAAACGTTTTTATCTGCAAAAAGTTTTCACATTTCTGTTCCTAGAATTTTTAGCAAAATGAAAGACATTCATAAAAATTTTCTTAGTGAAAGGGAGAAATCTCATTTTGCTAAGAATGTTTGCTTAGTGCAAAATGAATACAAGAGTTAGATTCAACACCAGTATCAATAGCGTTAACTATTTTTAATTTTTAAAACTACATCTATCAGTATATTTTACATGATTGCTATTCATGGTTAGTTTTATAGTACAATTTAGTTATCCTGCTGTCTATCATTTCATTTTTTACAATACATTAAGGTTAAGTTTTATACTAGGAATCAGGAGTGAAATTTATTTTTCAAAATTTATGCACAACATTAAGTCAAGAAAAATGTAAGATATTATAGAGTAGAATAAAATTGAATGTACCCCCTAGTTCTATTATAGTAACTGTCAGGAACACAAGTTGTGGGAATTTTATAAGGATCAACTTCGCTTTCCTGATCTCGAACACACAAGCCAGTTGGATCTTCTTTGAAACCAAAATCACTGTAAGAAAAATTAAGAAACTGTTCTTAAATGTTCAGGTTAATCGAATTCAAAACCTTCAGCACTATGTCTTCAATGTAAATAAAAAAACCAGAATAAATCTGAGTCTCAATTATAATTGAATTTTTAATACATATTTAAGCTTAATAACTAGAGGTTTCCAAGCAAAGTAATGCTCTATAAGCTGTAATGTAATTTGATAAGTAATGTATTACAATTATCATAATAAACAAGTTCCTAAAAAAATAACAGACAATAAAATCTACTTAAAAGTTTTTAGAAATAATCTTACCA
Source organism: Meta bourneti (assembly GCA_933210815.1). NCBI lineage: Eukaryota > Metazoa > Arthropoda > Arachnida > Araneae > Tetragnathidae > Meta > Meta bourneti. The sequence continues at coordinate 58,147,574 of OW119923.1, forward strand.
TTCAAAATCTTCCCTTTCACAAGGGCAATTTTCAGTTTTTATTGGTCGTTCATAATTTTGACCATTGTAACAAGAAGTATGTGAAATGCGACGTTCATAAATTTCTTCCTGACCCAATAAACATGTACGATTTGGAGCATGTGGACTCCACATTTTGTAATCTTCAGCTTGACAATCATGCTCTGCAATAAAAAGTATAGTGAAAGGAATTTTTTTACATATCTTGAAATATAAGTGAGAAGCAGGAAAATATTCAGACTTTTTAACAACCTTCAGGGTTTAATACTTCCTCAAAGTATTTTAAATGTACATGCACTTAAAACTTCTAAGATTATTGCATGTAAATTCATAGGTTGAGTTTTGTAATATTCATCCATGGCTTTTTCTACATAATACACATATATTTTCCATTTAAAAGTTTTTGATTCATACAAGATATAAACCACAATTTGTGAAAATTTCAATACTATGCAGAACATAAGTCATTAAAAAATGAATAAGTTAAGACTTACTAAACACATGACGGAGATCTAATTTAACTAGTAACCACTCATGATGATCTTTATTGGAACCAAATAGAGTGAAGGTAGTTGTTTTTTCTCCAGGTTCAGTCATCAGACCATACACTCTAAATGGCTTCTCCCCACTAGGAAGAAATTTTATGGTTTCCCAATTTTCACCATCATCTGTGGAATACCTGATATGTAAATGAATCAACAGATTAGTTTTTGACAATTCCAAGGTTTTTCAGAATGTCTTTTCTGAAACCCATAGGTTAAAACTAGTTTTAATCAGAAATAAAATCTTACAATATTTCATCAGTTTCTTGATGGCTGAAAGATGATACAGCCACAATGATTCCTCCAAAGTCACCAACCATATAAATGTAGCTTCCATACAAAACCTAAATTCAAAAAAATATCTTTAAGTAACATAAAATTAGTTAAAGACAGGTTAAACTGGGGAACTTCCTTTTCAAATATTCATTTACGTGTATGCTGTTAAAACTTAGGAAAAAAGGGAACAGACATTTTATAGAATATCAGATTAAAACATCTCTACTATGTCCAGATGAATCTATAGCACTTACAGCCATGAAATTAGGCACACAGGTAGTCCTAAAGGTAACTGAATGTCCTCAAAGCCCGAATTTTAAAATTTAATCTAGAAAATTTTATAATTTATTGGTATATTTTTGCATTATTTGGTTTTCTAAGAATGGCAACAGTGTGAAAGAGATCCCACAGCTTCTGCTCTTGGCAATAAGCCAAGACTGTTTCCTTTGAAACTGCTGAATGTTTTGAAAGTGTCCATTGAACGTATTCAAAGCACTCTGGAATCACGATTTTTATTTCAGTAGTGGTTATTTCACAACTTATTTTTACTTCAGTAGTGGTTATTTCATAACTTAATTTTGAATTTGTTTAATCTCATTTTTATTTCAGGCAAAGAGGTGGACGATCATCATTGGTACAGTATGTCTGAAGACATACTGTACCAAGCACGCGTACAGCAGCAGAATATGGATCTGGAGTACAGTGATGACATCTTCAACATAGCTCTAATCTACATTGAGGATAAGGTTATATTGTTGGGTGGATCGGAACTAAAAAGCTTTGGACTATAGCAACCCAATCGAAACTGCGATTCAGTCTACCGAGTGAAGAACTTATGGAAAGAAACTATGACGTGAATGTACTCGCAACATACATACAGGAAAATGAGTCAAAAATGATCCAAGATCAAAAGGAAGCATTTGACAAGATTACAAGAGCAGTTTTTGATAGGTGTGGTGGCATATTCTATTTGGTTGATCCTGGTGGTACAGGAAGACTTTTCTCATCAATCTTTTGGCTAAAGTGTGACAGAGAAACGAGATTACCCTGGCTGTTGCTTCATCAGGCATTGCCACAACTCTATTGACAGGAGGGAGGACAGCTCACACTCGGCTTTCAAGTTACCCTTAAATCTGCCAAACGTGGAAACTTCTACATGTAACATTTCAAGAAATTCAGGAAAGGCAAAGGTTCTACAATATTGCAAGCTCATTGTCTGGGATGAATGTACTATGTCCCACAAAGCCGCATTCGAAGCACTTGATGTCACGTTGAAAGACATCAGATATAAGAATGACAGAATAGGAGGTGTCACTATGGTATTGGCTGGCGACTTTCAAAAGACACTTCTGGTTATTCCCCGTTGAACCAAGGCAGATGAAATGCAGGCCTGCTTAAAATCATCTTACATTTGGAATGGCATTCATACATTTGAACTATCAGCAAACATATGAATTCATGTCAACGGTGATCCCTCTGCCCAGCAATTTGCAGATAACCTACTTTAAGTAGGAAATGGTGCCATTACTTCAGAAAATCAAGATGGATGCATAGTAATGCAAAGCATTCGAAGAATTGTGAAAACTCAACAGAGCTTAAAGAGGCGGTGTTTCCAAATGTGGCGCAGCACTTTACCGATCACGCATGGCTATGCCAAAGAGCAATTCTTGCCTCAAGAAACGAAGATGTCAATGTCATCAATAAGCAACTTTTACAAGAAGTGTCCGGTAGTGTTCAAATTTACAAATCTATCGACACTACATGTGACACAGATGAGGATGTGAACTACACAACAGTGTTTTTGAACACATTGGAGCCATCTGGAGTACCCTCGCACATATTAGAGCTGAAGATTGGGGCACTGATTATGCTTCTCAGAAATTTGCATCCACCTTCACTCTGCAATGGAACAAGACTATCAAGAGACTGATGCCGAATATTATTGAAGCCACCATCATGACTGGACATGCCGCAGGCAAAGACGTATTCATTCCTAGGATCCAGATCATCCCTTCGGATCTCCCATTCCAATTTAAACGACTTCAGTTCCCTGTTCGTTTAAGTTTGACATGAGCATCAACAGGGCTCAAGGACAATCGCTGAAAGTTATAGGACTCGATCTCATTAAACCGTGTTTCTCCTATGGTCAAATGTATGTGGATTGTTCAAGAGTTGAAAAAGCCGAGAATTTTTACATCCTAGCTCCAAATGGAAGAACATTGAACATAAGTGTATCATGAAGCTCTCTAAGCAAGAATCAGTGAGGTGGAAGGAATGAGGCGACACACCCGTGTGATGGTGGGACTCATTCTTAAAATTATTGTTTTTCTTTTTAATGTTTTCAGAATTAGTGAGGACATAACAAGAATGATGTCACGAGTAACGTCGTGCGGGTACTACTAGTTACTAATATCAGGATTGAATGAACTCCTTTTGAAAAGTAGAACATAAAATGTTTCCACAATAGTCTCTTTCGCTCTTAAATGTTTAATAAGTACCATACTCTTAAAGATAAGACAAAATTTTAATCAAATCATTTTTATTAAAAAATTAGTTTGCAGTTGTGAGTCAAATTGTGAGGGCACACCTCATTATATCTTTGCAGGTATTATAACACGTAGCTTGACTTTGCACTCTCCTCATAATAATGGTATATATATATATTTGAAGAGCACCTAGGAAAGTATTTACAATTAATGCTGAGAGAAATATTCAATTGAGGCTTCAAACGGAGTATGAGAAAGGAAAGAAAGGCAAAATTAATAATACTGAATGATTTAAATAAAGGGAAAGGTTTTATGAATGACAACACATGCATATACAAGGTATGTCTATTAAATGATGAGACTGTGATTTCACCTAATAAACAAAGCAGTCAGAACATGGCTATAACTGCATACGTGATGACTTTGAACATATCTGCAACTGCATAACAAGCAGCAACATTCTATGACGTTCAGTTGATTGTGAGTCGCCATTTAGTTTGGTTGTTTTCTGTAGTGGGCCTAAAAATGCTAAGTTTAAAAGTTGAACGTGTCAATTTGAAATTTTTAGTAAAATTGCACAAAACACCAACAGAATGTTTTCAAATGCTCAGTACAGCTTATGGGAATGACTGCCTGTCTCGTGAGCATGTGAGTGGCACAAAAGATTCAGCGAGGGACGCGAGATTATTATAGATAATGAACGACCTTGCACGTGAAGAACCGAAGAAAATGTAGAAAAAATCAGTAAGAATGTTCATAAAGACCACCGACTCAATGTTCGAATGATAGCTGAATCTGTGAACATTGACAAAGATACTGCATGGAAAATTTTGTGCGAGGATCTAACATAAAGAAAGTTTGTGCAAAGATGATCCCAAGGGTTCTCACACCAGAGCAAAAAGGAAGTCACAAGGAATGTTGTGTTGACATTCTGCAGCAACTTGACGCAGATCCAAATCTGTTTCATACAGTCATCACTTGTGACAAAACCTGGATCTTCCAGTATGATCCGGAAACCAAAAGACAGTCAATGCACTGGAAAACACCGTCATCACCAAGAATGAAAAATCTCGTCAAAATTTAAAGCCATGCTCATAGTGCTTTTCAATATCAAGGGTGTAATTTTGGAATGGATTCCAGAAGCCACAAGAGTTAACCAGCATTATTAAAAGGAAGATTTGATAAAGCTGAGAAGTGCTGAGGGAAGAGCCCAGTAGTTTAGTGGTAGCGCTTCGCACTGCCACACTACAGGTCAGGGGTTCGATCCTCGGACTAGGCAAGGTCGACTCAGCCTTTCATCCCTTTGAGGGTCGATAAAATGAGTACCAAGCGTGCTTGGGAACAAAACACTGGGGGTCCCCATGTCAGGCCGACCACCTGACTTGGACAAAAAATGCCACTCTACATCCCAGGGCCTCCAAGGTCTCGTAAATGGGATGAGCACCGCCGGCCATGGCTCTTCGAGGATTGTAGTGCCAGAGTTTAGTTTAGAGAAAAAGTCAGAAAAAAACAGCCGCAACAGTGGGAAAATGGTTTCATTCTTCACCAGGACAATGTGCCTGCTCACACAGCACTTTCTGTAAAGCAATTTTTGACCGACAAGCACATTACTACACTTGAACATCCTCCATATTCGCTCGATTTAGCACCATGCGACTTTTATCTTTTCCCAAAAGGTAAATCAGTACTTAAAGGGACACGTTTTGGGTCAGTTGATGTAAAGAAGAAAATGGTGGATATGTTGAAATAGCTGACAGAAATTGATTTCCTCCATGCCTTCGACTAGTGAAAAACGAGACTGCAGCAATGTATTAATGCAAATGGAGAGTATATTGAAGGGGACAAGCCTTAAATTTGTAATACATATAAATAAAGGTGAGTTATTTAATCAGTCTCGTTATTTAATAGACACACCTCGTATGTCATGCTTACAATCTTTCCCATTTATTTCAGTGTAATTCACTCATTAATTTTAACTTTTGTTTTCCATTTTTCATGTTTCCTTTGAACATTCTCATTTCAATATCGCTGTCTCAGTGCATATTGTAAACACTTTCCCAGGTTTTCTTCGCCTACATTCATTGCCGCATAGACATATCGTGAAGATGTCTTTTCTTCAGGCCCTCTTTGCTTCATGACTGCAAATTAATCTTTCTTATAAAATAATATTTTAAATTTAGTCACGTCTTGTTTTTAAAAGCAGTATAATATATATAATGTGAGCATTTTAATTATAATATTCATAATAATTACCTCGCGCCATGTAACTCCAGCATCAGAAGTCACAAATATGCTAGGGTGACCTTTCAGAGATTTGCCTATTACACCTTTTAAGGAAAGAAAAATTACAACAGTCAGCTTTGAATAGAATGTGTGACAATGTATACAGGCAACATATATCTTGATTTATTCTGATAACTGACACAATTGAACAAGAAATTTATCTATAAATGTTTGCTTTAACAGAACATTGTTTAAATACTAAAAATGTGCACATTTTCAAAATATTTGGACTACATCACTTTGGATAATAAATGAATTTGATAAAAAATCAACAATATATGAAGTTACCATTAAATTCTGTTTTCAAGAAAAATTCCAGTCTCCATTAATGTATTTACCTTGCTACAAACCTTTGTTTTAACATTAGATTAAACAAATTTGAAATTATATCATAATGTATCAAATATCTTGTAAGTATATGAAAATGAATTAAACTAAAATCACTCTTTAAAATTATTTCTTGACATTTTTTTATTGAACGAAAGTAAACTCCCCGTGCACCACAGAAGTACAACATGGGGCTTACAGAAGTAAGTTAATTTAACAAAGAAACAGTGGAAAACAATTTAACTAAAATTACAAGATTTTATGAACTTGATAAATGAGTAGAAAAGCAGATTAGATTTAACAAAAACATTGAGTTTCACTGGCCATGTTTTACCTAATTTTCTCAAATAATTTTGTAGGCACATTCTTGAATTTTCAAATGCAGGACAACTAAAAAGCAAATGCTCCTCATTTTGCAGCTGCTTTTTAGAACTCGCACATATCATTAGTCCGAAGATGAAACCTATATAGATATTTAGCAAAATTTCCATGGCCAGATAAAAATTGTGTAATTTTGAAGTTTGTGAAGAAAAATAATTCTGAGTTCAATCTATGCTTAATAGTAGGACACACTTTTTTTGGTGTGGCCAGCTTTCTCAGACGAAATATTTCTTGACATTGAATCAAGAACACTCTATACCAGAGGTTCCCAACCTTTATGACTTGCAGAGCCCTTTTTAGAATCAATTTCTATGGAGGAGTCCCTTAGGTCTACCCTATATTTTACAAGTTAATGGTGTTTAGGAGTACTGTTATAGGGGAAGAAGAGGGGATATATAGTAGAGATGTTTAGACAATTGTGCAATGTCAATGCAATTAAATTATATTTTTAAAACTTTGAAATTTACCATAATATATCAATTTATTCTCAACTACCACCAATACACACTATATTTTCAAAATTGGCCATTCATCAAAGTTCTTATAAAGTTCAACAAATCAAACCATTTGCGTTACAACAGATTTCATATTATTGGTGAGAGCAACAATAAGGTCCATACAATAAGCCCAGTTCCTCCAATTCAATTCAAATACATATTCGCTCATTACTTGTTATTTGAAATTGTGTGAAATTCAACTTGGCAAATTTCCATTCAAAATGTAATCTAGTTTTCTTATTTTAATTATTTTTGTTTCTCTCTAATTCTTTATTTCATTCAATTTTGGTTTACATTATTTTCCTGGAGCAGCTGTAGAGCCCTTAGGATTCTATGGAGCACAGGTTGGGAATAACTGCTCTATACCAATTCCATGAAGAGTGTAATGGATTAAGCTTTGCGTCCCAAATAGAGGGTGTAAATTTCAAAAAATGAACATGGAGTTTATTAGAATCACTTTCTGGTTACTTAAATGAGTTTTATTTTTCTATGAAAGCAAGGCAACAGTTTTTAATCACTTTTCAATCTATATTAAATTAATTTAATTCAAGTCATACTAGGTAACTCTGCTGGTAACAAATAAAGCTATGTGAGAAAATTCCTGTAACCAATACCATTAGCTTTTACATAACAGAAACATTTAATTTTCACACAATTTTTTTAAAACAAAAGTGACTTAAAATACCTGATGCCACAATAAGTCCAACTGCTGATTGTTTACTCAATATTGGAACTGTTCGAAACCTTTGATACAATTGGCTAAACTTCTGGGTTAAATGAAGAGAGCATCCATCACTCTGAGGAAATTAAATAGGAAAAATATTTAATTAAACCCTATAAATGTTTCATGGAATAAACATGATCAATACAAAATAATTTTTCAACATACCATGCTGCATTTCAGAGGCGCACCATTCCTATCACTTACAGGAGGTTTCAGAAGACTCCATTCACCTCCTTTGTCAAAAGTTATCAGAGAAATTAAGTTTTCTGTAGAATTTTTGCTGCCAAGCTTCAGCTGAGTTGCAATGTACACACCACGCAAGCCTTGAACTTTATGAATATCAGCAAGACGCTCTTCACTGGAAGAAAAATGACATTTGCATTTACAATGATTGCACATAAAAGTTACAGGATTTTATCATCTATATCTTAGAATTAGCATTAAAATATATTTTGCATGCAATCCGATTTTAACAATTACTTAAATTGCTATTTAGTTTAATCAAATTGAATTGGTGCCATCAATAATTTGCAGGTTGCTTTTGCAGTGGGCTGACCCACAGAGCCATGATGGCCCTAGAATATTTGAAAAATCAAGAATATAAATTAATATTGAAACTTTAATTATTCCTAGATCCAAACCTTTGCACATTTCTGTTCATCTAGTAGTGCATGCATGATTCCAATATCTGGTAAATGTGGTATATGCACAATATTATATATAGAAAAAAAAACTTATAGTAATAACATCTTCATTTTAATTCAATTTTGTAGCTTCAATTTGCAGTTTATGAATATAGACTAGGTTGATGAAATTACAAAAGTTTTATAATAAACATTTTGATTTCTTGAAATCCACCAGAATTATATTTCAAAATACATACAAGGGGAAATGAAAATAAAGACAATAAGAAATGTTTTAAATTTCAAGTAACATTGTTTTTTTAAAAACATATACATTATTTAGAGTAAAATAAATCCACAACCTTGAAAAGCTAACTTCTGTCCCAGAGTAGCTTATGTAGAGAATATTTTCTAATGAAAGAGAGAACTTCATCCTTTGAACATCAGATATGTACAAATTGGTGGTGAGTTCATCATGCATGACACATACAAAAACTTGATCATCAGAAGCATCATATACATAAATTTCCTGTAAAACATAAAAATCTGATATAAAAGATCAAAATTAAAATAATTTATAACATACTAACAGCACACTGATATTTTACACATTTATTACAATAAATATAAATGCAAAACATACTAATAAAATAAATAGGTGCATTGAGAGAATCTCTTAAATAAAACACTATGAATAAATCAATATCAAGGAATATTGATTTATTCAGAGTGAGTCAACATTTTGAGTTGCTTTCTTTAACCCTAACAGATTTTTCCCACACAAAGAGGTATTAGTGTACGCACACACAAATGTATGAGGCCCAATAAAAAGTACTCGACTTTCAGCCAGAAAATAAAACTACTTTATATATTAGTTCAAACCTAGTTCCCATTTACAAGATCCATTCTGAGTTTTGACACTCCTCCCAGCAGTTCTACTACTGGAAGCAGTCTCTATTAGGATATCTGTTAGGTGCTTCATTGCATTTGTTTTGATTTCTTCTGTATTCTGAAATATTGAATGCCATCTTCAGCCTGGGAATTGGATAAAAGTTGCATGGAACTTTTTCTTCAAAGTAGGACTGCCCAATCTGTATATAGCTCCATCTGTATTTGGCTGAAAGAAATTTCCTAGACGAGATATGATGCATGTGCTAAAGAATTGGGATCAGGGATCTTTCACCACTGTGAGTTGCGGTCTCTCATCTTCTCATAAACAATGGAAAGCAGCTTGGTAAGCAGTATGCCCTAAGGAGCAAACATGAGACATGTATGCCCTGGTGATTGAAAAACTGTTATCAAGAGCTTCAGGTTGCTGCGTTTCTTTGCCCATAAAGACCCTGGGTACTTAAGTATTAACCGCATGCCAGCGATTAATCGCCAAATCTGTTGGAAGGGGGTATAAGACGGAAGAACTGGACAATCTGGTTATATTCACTGCCAAGTGAACCAAATACAATTTCATTGATTCGGATTGTTTTGCAAAACTTTTTTTAGAACCACAATTCAGTGTTCGGTACGTAGTTGCATTAGATACTCGTGTTCTGTTTTTACGTCAAAGTAAATTTTTACGTAACGCTTGATCATTATGAAATAATGCTGGAAGAAAATTCCCATCCCAATGGATATTTGGGGGCATTTGTCGCGAAACAAGAGAAACATTTCTTGTTATGGTCCCCGATCGTAGCGCTACCACATCAATGAACGAAATAAAAACACACATCCATCTTTAGATGGATCGACCATTTTTTCCGACTGTTGGAAGGGGTATAAGACGGAAGAACTGGTACAATCTGGTTATCACTGCTAAGTGAACCACAAATACAATTTCATTGATTCTGAAACTGGAACGCACACACAGAATATAGAACGCATCTGGGGAAGTGCAAAATGGCGAAATAAAAAACATCTCGCCACCACCTCGAGTCCCTACCTCGCAGTTTATAATGATATTGCTATGTTTGATGCCATCCTAAGGGCAATTGCTAAACATTTTCCGCCCGAAACAAAACTTGGCTGATATTCGCCAATGGCATGCGGTTAATACGTAAGTACCAGACCCTGTTGTTCTCCAACGAGATGATTATGTCTATGTATCAAAGTAAATTGTAAGTTCAGACCCAGGACCCATCTTTGGACATGTTTTCATGAAATCGTATCACCATTGACTCATTCCAGCATGTCTTGTACAAGTCATTTTAGCTGGAAACAGAAAGGCGGCAAATACAGAATATGCATGTTCTTAAAACGATTTCCAAGCAGACTGGAGTCTAGCAAAAATTCTTACATGTGCAGTAGTCTAAAGTTGCATTTACCAGTGACTCCTGGATGTATCTAGTTAAATAAATAAAAAACAAAGTTGGATACTTTTTGATCAGATCTTGTTGTCCTGACATATAAGAGTGTGCTGTGTGTCAAAGAAAAAATACTTCCCGAGAAGAGTGTAGGAGGAAGGTGGCTTGAGTGTTCCCACCCTTACTTGAAAATAAATTCAGCTTTTTTTAAACAGTACTATTAATTGCCAAAAGGTACCAGAAAGTACACTCACATAGATGGGAGACAAGATGTCTGTATGTATTAAAGTAAAGATTAAAGATTTTTCACGAAACAAGCAAAGTAGAATTGAACCTATATTTCTAAGGAATTTAATTTCAGTTGCTTCATATAATTTTACAAAAAACAGATGACAAATTCACCTTTATCAATGGCACATCAACAAAGTGGAAGGATATTACAATCTAAAGAGGAAAATATATTTTGAACTTTTGTTAAAATACTTAATAAATATGTGATTAATTCACAAACCTTTCTTTCAAGATGGCTGGGAAATTCTGCCATTTTAAAACTTCCTCTATTTATTGAGACCCAAAGTTGCAGAACTCCATCTGGATGTCTGGAGCCAATCAAATGCTGGAAAATGAACATAAAGATATAATTTCACTAAGAACAATTTCAGTGATAAATGTCACACACAAAATACTTACCTGTTTACGAGCAACAAACAAGTATTTATCCCACACTTCAAAATCTTCAATGTTAGTTATTAATTCTTTAGTATTGTTTCTAGTTTTGAAGAAATCAGAAGATGACAACAATGTCGTGAAATTCCTGGGCTCAATCCTTTCAACAAAAATCGTATTTTCAGGATCAACACCAGTAACACCCCTGCAAGAAAAATATTTTTTTAAAAATCAAGATTTTCATTAAACCTACACACAAAAAAATCCCCAAATTTTACAAATAAATTTTATGTATTTTGTAGTGTACATCATATAATAAACATTGAGACAGAACTTACAGCAAATACATTATTTATTAGTCTATGAAACCAAACTTTAGTAATTTCAGTTTTGTTAACTTATATTTACCAATAAAATGCTTTAACTTGCAACTGGATTTCTTTCCATGATACTCCAAAATCTTCTGAGAACCATAACTAGAATTAAACACAAAGCAACAATGAAATATTAAATAACCTTTTAAAAACTTTCTTATTATTATAACAGATAAGTAAAATACACTAGTTTTAGTTAAGATGATAATGATAGAAAAAGGTTTTGTAAACCTTAGATTGAAATAACTAATTTCAATAAAATTATTACAAAAAGGTATATCACATAGAAATATATTTTAAATTAATGGAGACAATTAGAGCAGAGGTAGGTAATTAATTCAAATCACACTGGAACAACATAACAGGCTATTGGTGATGGTCCTGGATCAACTGCGAAGGGAAAGGTCCGAGGACACCACCTCGTAATTTTGAACCACCGTCATAATGCATTTAGAGCAGGAAAAGATTAAAGCAAAGTATAAATTGACAAACAATTTTTGTGTTTTTGCAATGCTACATTTTACATATTTATGTCATAACAATAAAACCAAAGTCACAGGCATGGTAATGGTGTATGTAGTTGTTTGAGGTATCCACCGGGCTGATGCAGTGTTGTATGTTTAAAGCAGAAAAAAGATTAAAGTAAAGTATAAATTGACCAAACATTTTTGCATTTATGGAATAGCCCATTGTTAAATTTTACATATTTATGTCATAATAACAGAAACCAGTCACAGGTGTGGCAGGAATGGTGCACATAGTTGTTTGATTTATCCACTGGGTTGAAGTGTTGTGTGTTTTCAAGTTCAATGTTGAGACAGAAAACTCCAGGAAAATGGTTTATTAAAGTCCAAGGTGAGCATAATGAGATACATCAAAGTATAGAGGTTTTGCACATTAGTTAATGGAGTTCGGAACGACTTTGAGCTCTTTATTTGAAGGGGCAGCATGAAAGAATTAATAGTTAAAAATTAATCTGCTAAGAGAATATGAATTTAGAGAGATTATTGGGTTAATGGACCTATTAAGAAAGTTTATTGGCAGAAAAAGTGGGGTTTCTATTAAACGCAATAAGGCATTTCAAGTTTTATGTTAAAATGCATCAACAATCAGAAAGGAAGAAATAAGCAAATAGAACAGGATTGTTTGAGGTCATGATTAGTGAGGTTGTAAAGTTGAAAGGTTAAAGTGATGTGGTGATGTATTGGGGACACATGGCCGTGGCAATGAAGCAGACTAGTGGGTCAAAAGAGAAAAAAGGGGAATTATTCTGGAAAGCTAAGAGACTTGTCTATGGAAAACATTATATTTGAGGGGTTAATTTTAATACTGTTTCATATATATTGTAATTGTAAATTTGAAAGTGAAATAAATGGCAAAACACACATATATGAATTTTAAAAATATAAAAATCTAAAATTACCTTTTTCAAAGGATCACTTTTGTCCACTGACAAAATAATCTCCGAGTTAGTTGGGTGCATAGCAATAACTTCAGGTGTAAAAGGAACTGAATGCTTCTGAAAAGTCTTTCCATAATCACGAGTCATAAAAATGTGGTTGTGAATGACATCAGTGAATATGTACTGAAATAAAATATTTTTTATGTGTTTTTAATCTATTCATAACTTTTTTATTACTATATAGCAACATCATAATATTCAAAAGATAAAACACATATTAAACTGTGTTGCAAGTTAAGAAAGAACTGTTCATAAATCATATTTCTTATAACAATGTTAATGATTATTTCAAACTATTGGTAACTATTGTCATTAATAGCTAATTTTGATAATACTGTAACTAAATTAGTAACAAATAGAAATTAACGTTAAACATTGCCCTTGAAATCAGGGTATGAAAAATGGTTATTTTATTCCTTTTATTATCAGGAAGAGATCATGTTTTTGTTTCTGAATAATGGAAATGTTAATGTTTTTTCTCTAACCTTAAAAATTAACATTAATTTAAGTTAGTAGAATAAAACCATTTTAAACTAATTTAATTAAAACAAACAACTTAACTGTATGCTATTTCTTGCAGAAGAGACAGCAGAAAATTTTGAGGTTTCTTCTTGGTGTCAGTTTTTGGCACCAAAAATTGCCAAAACCTAGATGTTAATTCCCCATTATGGCTTTCTCACATTTTCTAATTTCCATTCACAACGATCCAATTTATAACATTATCTTGATATTTACAACTCGAATCAAAACTAGTGCATAAATGTTCCAACATTTGCAACTTTGTTAATAAATGTACATTTCAAAATATGGTTGAGGTATATCATAACTAAATGAACAGGTCATCTTTTAAATTAATTTAAATGTATTCGAAGCTATAACAGCTAAGAGCAGAAATACAAAAGCTGATTTTTTTGGATTCTGAATACTTATTTTCTTGATGAGAAATAGTCATACTGTAGTCTTTTTAAAAGATGATCTATTAAAATGCTTATAAGTTTTATTTTTTGACCTTAATTTTAATAGTCTTTAAACAGTAAATTTTTTCAGTTTATGTCATCAATTTTATCAGTTAATGTTTTATCCGTCAATTAATCAGACTTACTGCAAAAAATAATAAAAATGTTTAATATCAGCAGAATTTTAGTAATTACTTAATGTATGCCATGAGATGAAAGTGATTGAAAATTGCTGATCTAAACTAATTGCAGTGTTCAAATATTGAGCAAATCAACGATTGAAATATTCAATATAACATACATAATTGCAATACTAAGTAGGATTATTTTAAACTTACATGGCTATTAATCACAGGACTTATATAGAACATGGATATAATAGATGGCTGTGCATCTGATATCTTCATCAACTCAGCTTGCTTTTCAACAAACGTTTTCCCATAATCATAAGATATGAAGACAGCAGAAGTGGAATGAGCATTTTGTTGACGATCTCTAGCTAAGCAAATCAAAACATCACTGCCTTTACCTGCCCAATGCACAGATAACCTTTCATGGCTGTCATTCAAACGAAACTGAAAATAAACAGATTAATTTAAACCAAAAGTCAAAACAAGGCTTACTTGACTAGCACTTAATTATGAACAGTACTTAAGTCTAATAAGCAGCATTGTTTTATTGATTACTGAATGGGCTTTAAAAAGTTTGGTAAAACTCAAGAACAAGGTACCAGAGCCCCTTGTCAAAGTGGCAACTAAAGTTTTCATCATCAAATCACTCTTTGGATAAGCCGCTATATTGGATGCCTTCCACTTGAATGTAAATGGAAGTGAATGTAGCAAACCTATGATGGGTATTATATTCTAAAATTATTGCCCATTGGTGTTTTTGAGTCTAACCAAAAGTTTTAGTGTTTTAAATAAATTATGACATGAAACATCTAACATAGGAAATGTTCATTTCCTTTAAACAAAACAAGCATATTTCAGCAAAATGTACTTGCTTCAGTTGCAATTTTTAGTAAGATTAATAAGGTACAATTAATTTAATAGCACCAGCAAAATAATTCCTCCAGATTGGATATTTTATGCTTTTTTTAAGTTCAAAGAATTTTAAGCAAAATCCCACTTCATTTTCAAGTGCAACATAAATTGTCAAAATATGAAGGTAAACCCGTTAACAGTGCTGCCTTGGTGAAATTTCAATTTCTAGGCCAAACCAGATGATTGATTCTGCATTGCATGAATAAGCTACAAATTGAATCAGTGTTATCATAATTGTCTAGATTTTGTTCATGCTGAATCCAGCTGGCATCCATCTTTATTGAAAATTAATATCACTGTCAAATAGTAATGATGGACAAAATAAAAGTGCTCCAAGAAACATGGGAAATAAAAAACACTGCTTCACATGCTTACATTACCTAGTTTCATGTACAACTAATGCAATGATAGAACACAACTATGCGCAGACGACACTTGTGAAAGAAAGTTTCAAATTTGTGGTATTTTAATTAACGTCACACTGGAGCAACACAACAGGCTATTGGTGACAGTCCAGGATCAATCCCAAGTGGAAAAATCCAAGAACACCACATAATTTTGAACCACGATCAGATGACAATCGAATTTGTGGACTACGTATGTTTTGCTGTGCCAGAGACTACATTAAACTAGCATTTAATCAAATAACAATGACCTAACAGCCTGAAAATGAGATTGATAGCATTATTTTTTCCTGAATTAAATCAGAAATTAATAACATAACTTGACAAGATGCATCATACATATTTTTTAGAATATACATTTAAGTTTGACTTCCAGTTTGAAAAACTAATTCCGTATATACATCTGAAGATGTATGGGATAAGTGAAATCACGAGAAAATGGAAAACATTTTTTTGCTAACTTTTTCAAATCTAATGTACTTACTACTGATGAAAAATTAGAGGTCAAAGAAGCACCAGCAGATGGAGATATTACAGCCCGCTTGACACGAGTTTCAGGAGAAATGTTCGCTTCAGTATGCACATCCGCATAGTGATCAAACACATTTGTATGCAATTGATTTGAAGCAGACGGAGCTCTAAATAAAGTTTTTGACGGATGTCCGAATCGTTGACAATGAGAAACTTGCAGAAAAGTTATCAAAATCACATGGAATGTAATTACATTATTCATTTCTATCATAATTTGTAAGACGAATAAGAGGAACTTCATAGAATATTCATTGTAAGATATTTTGCGTAATGTTTACGAAACAAATGTACGGTTTTTGTATGTGGTTTTTATGTTGCCAGATTGTTATGACTCATTGTCTTTGGCCACCTCCAGAGACTTAACTCAAAAGTGTTTCAATATATGGTAGCGCTATTAACAATAAAGTAATTAAACGTTCTCCGAGAAATGATTCTCGTTGGTCATTTTTGTTTTATTTATGTTTTTAGCATATTTAATGTTTTGTGAAATGCTATTTATGTCTATCATTCATTTGGGATTTTAAAAGATTATTCACAGATGAGAGTACACAGAATCAATTTTTCATTTTAAATTGAATGACAATTTACAGATATGAACATTTGAGATTTTAAGATCTCAAAAGTATTTTCCATATTCAGACAATCGCAACCATAGAGGAGATATAAAAGTAGAGTGAGCTATGGCAACCTTTTTGATGTCTGCATGATCATGTGAACGAAAACAGTAGTCATGTGATCCCTCGACTCTTTTCTCCAACGCGCATATAGTTTGCGCATTCCTTCTTCCATAGCAAATGCATTGAAAGTGAAAGCTAACATGGTTCTATCGTGCTATGCATATGGATATAATTACAAATTTAATAAAGGTGGAAACATTACATTTCACACGTGAGCGATTTACTTACATTTTACATTTGTTTTTCTGTTTTTCAGTATTTGCTAGTATGATAATAATAGATGTTCTAACTTATAGGAATTCTTAATACAACCTGCGGACATTTCCCTTTCTATAAAAAAGATTTCATAGATTTGCTTATCAATATATATCTAAAATAATGTTTAAAATAAAATAATTGATGTTCGAATGCGTTTATTGTAACTGTACGAGCTTAAAATATTAAACATAATAAACCAAACTTTAAAAACTTGTGAAATCGTCCTGTCTTGGCGATGATTTTTTTTGGTGCCAACTAGGATCACTATATTCTTTCGTGTCTACACAATAAAAATATTATGAATTGAAAACATGAACTAAGTACATAATTTAAATTATTTCTTGCTGAACAAAATTGTTTTGTATGCACCCATCTGTGGAATTACAGCATAAAAATAATTAAAATAAAAGATAAATTTTGAAACTTTTAAGAATTATCAATTAAATAAAATCGATTTGTTAAAAATAGGATTAAATCATTTCATAAACCGTATCATAAACTTGAACCACATTTATGCGCTTTAGGGAACCTTTTCGTATATGTTTAAAAATATTTGTAAAATCTTTCATTATAAGATTGTGCATTTGACAAAAGAGCTTTTCTTTCAAATAATTTCCCTCGAACTAATAACTTTCTACTGGAATGGCGAAAAACAAATTGCCGTTCTCTTATGTGAAAAACAAAAATAGCGCATGAAAGGAAATTGAAATATAGTACCTGTTTTGACGTATTATTCTTGTTAATGAAGCGTGCAATATAGGCAAATTGGAAAAGCAAACAATCAGAGAAGAAATGAAACTTCTTTTGTATTAATTCCAAACAGTCCGCACAGCTGGAAAGTTCCTTTTCTCAAAGCATCTGCTTGACATCCTGATTTTTTGCTTCGTATTTAAATAAATCTAACATTAAAATTTAATTATTTTCCACTTTTAAGTCAGTTTTATCTTTCTTCCTTATTTTTTTAATCTTGAGATAAATCATACTGAATTAAATTGTTTCTAACAATATTTGTGAGAATTTCAATGTTTATATTGTTCTTTAACTTGATGAAAAAGTGTGGTGGTGATAAAAACACATTTCACAGCGAAATGAAATCCCTCACTCTATTGTTTTCTACCTGAGAAGGGGACACTTTTTGATTTTTTTCTCTCTAAATAGAGTATTTTAACGAATTAAGTATGTTTGTGAAAATTTATGTACACAAAACATGCTCCTCAACTTAAACTTTTAAGGTTCCATTCCTTAAAACACTAAAAATAATTTTGTATTTATGATTTTTAGAACTATAAGTAAAACAATTTATATTTACTCGTAATAAGAACTTGCAGAGATGTGTACCTGCTAAAAATTCATTTATTCAGTTCTTATGTATTTAAAATTATTATTTTGTTCCATTTATTAGTTTTCCTAAAGATGAAGAAAGAAGATGGCTAGTAAATGGCTACATGTTTCTATGAGTTTTATTCAGTGGATTTAAAATATGATGAATGTGACAATAAATTTTATAAGTTTACTGTTCTTATTTATCTTTCGTATTTATAAAATATTGGTTTCACACACACAATAATTAATACAAATTTAATATTAAAAATCCAGCACAGAACTTCTACACACTAAAATTATAAAATTTATCAAGAGTTATTTACTTGAACACTTTGATAAATTTAAATTCCATATATAAACACACAGGTGTAATTTAGTTTTTGAATCAAAAATATAAAATTGGGTAAGATAGATATAACAACTTTAAGTACATGGTTTAAAAAAAAAAGTCACCTTCCACTTTGTAAACATTATATGTATAACTTTTCACGTTGATAATACTTCTATGCGTTATTGTCCTAAAATAAATTTGCGTTTACAAAAACATAAGCAATTATTTATCCATAATATAAATGAAAGCTTTCTGTGGTGACCCAGACGTGATTTGAGCACGCAACCTTCTTATCTAATTTCACTATTTTTATTTTATTCATCAGTAAAATATTTATTAAGGCAGTCATTTCTTAACTTGTGCATTTATTTTTCAATTTATTCCAACTCGTGTTAACCATATTAAGTTTAAAAAAGGAAGTTAGAATTATTTTCTGCTATTAAATCTTAAAGATAATTTTCACAACACCTAATACAGTTGTTAAAGACAAATATATAATATATTGAATTAAAGGTCAGGTTTCAGACAACTATCTTACACAAAATTTTAACCAGTGACGATATACTCGTGAGCATCCCCTAACCCTTTTGACATTTTCTCTAAATATACAATTGCAAAAGGTAACAAATAGTCCAGCGATAAATCAAACCAGCACTACATGACCAATCTCGACTGCGGGTCTGGTAAACCTGTGCGGAGGACTGTAACTGGAGGACTGCAGGCTGGTTAAACCGATTTGGAGGACCGGGCCTGATAAAAAAATATTTGGTGGATTGTATTTGGATTGCGGGCTAGGTAAAACTATTCTGAGGGCCGTATCTCGACAGCGGGCGTATAAAAATGTCCAGTATCTGGTCTACTGTCCTAATAAAAATTTGATGGACTGGGCCGGGTAAACCTGTCCGGAGACCGTATTTGAACTGCGGTCCTGATAAAAATTTGGAGGGCCATATCTGGTCTGCGAGCCGGGTAATCATATCTGAAGGGCTTATTCGGTTTGAGGGCAGGTTAAATCTATCCAGAGGGCCGTATCTGAACACCGGGCCTGCAATAAATCTATTCACTACAACGTATTTATCTTACACGTACGGATTTTCGTTGTATACGTGCTAGTTAAACTTGATCCCAATGCGAACTTATAAGCTAATTACATAACAGCTCAAATTGCTAAAAACATTAAAAAGTTACACAAATTCAATAAATATTCAGTAGTATGCACATTAGCATAGCCTACAATTTTAAAACGTAACTCAAATTCAAGAACTATATTCAGTATTATACGCATTCACATAGCTAACTTTTTATAAGTAAATGTTATGTCGCCGAGAAAAGCGATAAAAAATCAAAACAATCAACCAAGCTGAATTTTCGCGTTGCAGTCACGTGACTACTGGCAACATGCTGCTCCCACTTTTTGAATCTCTTCTCACTACGATGCTGTCAACTTATATTTCACGTCTATGATCGCAACAGTATGTAAAATTAACACAGACAAGTGCATAGCTTTACTATGCTGCATATCTTAACGCAGAATAACGTGTGAGTAGTGCGGGAAACGAAACGCTGTTGTGTATGCATTCATTATTGGGCCACAAATCACTGCACTCTAAAGATTCAATGGGATCATACATGGCAAGCATAGGGTGAAGATATTAGAAGTACCAAGTGCTTCTTTATGCTCATGTTGATGACTCAATTGTTATCCACCAGGCGAGACAGCTGCCTCATTGTAGTATTGACATCCATAAGCACGATGATTACTTGCTCAATTGTCTTATAAGTGCCGGCTTCCTGGCGGAACCGACGATTCTGTATGAACTGCAGTCATGGTGAGATGAGCCGCTCGGTGATAGGATCCATTTGAGGCAGAAATGTCAAGCTCTTGAGATACGAGTAGAACAATTGCTTCGCGGCTATAAAAAAAGAGAGCCTAGAATGGTCATTTAGCGCCGGGGGGACAAGTAGAGCACAGCCTGAACGCGGGCAGTCGATCACTCTTAGAATTTCTTCCTCCACCACTGCCAAATGCAACGCGCTGATGAGACTCAGGTCCATCTTGGACCAGTCTATCGCACACTTCGCAAACGTGTAGGAATGGGCTGCTGACAAAATACTTGTGAAATGTTTCACCATCACGCTTGTAGTAAGCTTCGTACTGCCATGGTTATGAAGCTTACTGACCTACTCACGCAGATGTCAGGTTGTTTGTTGCTGCATCTGCATTCATGGGCTCGTGCTGCACGTCGGTTTCGGATGGGCGAGAAGTCAATGGTTTCGATTCCGAGCCCACCTTAGGCGTTTTTGGAGATCCTGGGCACACTGCTCACGCTTTAGTTCAGTCAATGTCTAGTGTAATTTCTCGTCGATTTCATGCTACTTTACGTTGTATTTCTTGACGATCCATCTCCTAACCCCTACCACTGTCAAAATTTAAGTTTTCTCCCCGACGTGATATGCATCCGATTGTGCTGCTCTCTAGCTACGAGCAGAGGTGCTGACGTCAAAGGTATGACATGTTGCTCAAACGTGGAAATATCTAAAGAAACTATCGATAACGAGGGAAATGTGGGACATTTTTTGCAACGTTTCCACTCTCTCAGGCTCAACCGGCAACGTCCATTCATGTTTCGTTTGATACATTGCTCCTTTTTCTATACAACAATATATGCACTACCTTTGTGGTTTTTTTTATTTGCGAGCAGTAGTGAAAAGAGTAAGTTGCATTTTTTCGAGACGATCAATTCCCAAATTACTCCCCATTCCGAGAAGAAAGAAGTAGTTTAAGTAAAAAAATATTGTTTGTCAATGCATACTTAGAAAGTCTTCGGTAAAATAATTTATACAAGAATTATACCTTTGCTTAAAACATAATGTTTACATAAATAATACATATATGTATTATTTATGAAAGCATTAAGATAATAGGATAATAGCCGTTGTGTTGCTCCAGTGTGACATTATTTAAAATACCTACCTGCCGTAAGCATTAAGTTTTCATTTGTAAACGTTAACTGTATTTATGCAAACGTTATGCTTAATCGCATGCAACTATTTGTAATTTAAAGTTTCAAGTACCTATAGTGCACTGGGAAATTAAAATATTTAAAAACAACATCCAGTTAAATATATCAACATCGGAGGAGGTAGGTTTACCATTTAAGAAGAGCTTGGGCTTCGTGATATTTAAAATTCAGTGTGTCATTTTATACAAGCCTACAAATGCAAGACACAAGTACCTCATACATGCATGTGGGCGTTTAATTGATTAGCGTACGGGAAACAACCCAAGTACCGGAACGAATAACAGGTTTTTACATTAGCACAGTTGTGTTTAAAAGAGGATTATTGTGATTGTTATTTGAAGTGTAACCCCGATTCCGTTAAAAATGTATCACTTTAAAGAGTAACATGTTATCGTAAGAGTTTTTATTTAACGTTGCCTTATTAGAGTACTGTTTAATAAACATATGAAAAGATCTACAGTTCATTATTGGGGTGTGAATAGATACAGTGGCCAGGACAATGTTATAACATGTGAAATATATATTCAGATCAGTTTCTGTAGCAATGATGACTAGAGTTTTCTCTGCAACGGGAATTACTCATAACTTGTTTTTACCGCGAACAGTTACAACCGCGAAATCTTATTAGACCACCATCAACAACATCTTAAACCTTAAAATTGTAACCCTGATTTTTGACGTAGGGATCCCAAACCAAAAGCAGTTCTCGAGTTTTATTAGAGACAAACAAAATGTATTAGGTAGGTAGTTGAATTGGCGTCATATTGGAGCAACACAACGGGCTATTGGTGACGGTCCGAGATGAATCCCGAAGAGAAAGAGCAGAGGACACCTTGTAATTTTGAATCACAGTCAGACGATGAGATCAACACCTGAGCTGGCACCCCACTCCAAACTTACACACCACGCCAACATGAGGACACATCAGGCCAGATTTAACCTGCACCAGCTTCTACGTACACTCGCAAACCAAGGGTCCTCGACTCTACCAATTTGGCTACTGCGCTCCCAAAATGTAGTAAAGAGAAATGACAAAGGAATAAATTTTAAATAAACTTTATTTGAGAAAACCAAATAGAGGTAAAACTCGAAACCTTTTTACAATCAATTCTCTTGAGGGTGTCTACGAATGTCAACCAAATTCAAGGAAGATACAGATGACGAGGAGTGTGATGAATTAACTCAACAATCTCTTCGAAGTTGCCATTAAGAATAGAGCGCTTTTCGCGTCTTTAGAGTTTGCGAATGACGATAGACGAAGTGTCATGCATTTTTAATAAAAGCGCACATATCTGTTTACGAATCCGATTCCTTAATGTAATATATTACGTTAATTAAATACCTTACGGATACTACTCTAATTTCATCATCATCATAAATTCTTTAGTGCCTAGGGGAACATAAGGCCTTCAATCTAGATCGCCAGTTTCCTGAACGACGCAGCAAGTCTAGCTTCATACCAGCTCGCCCATTCAGCCTCACTTTTCTCTTGTTCCATCATACGTCACCAGGTCAAACGGGGACGTCAAGTCCAAATGGGGACGTCAACTCTAAATTACAACATCGAAATTTAAGCGTAAGGCTGGTGGATCTTTTTGAAGTATTTTGGCGGATTCAATGTAAATATTGTAAAAATTAAATTTGATTTCCCTAAATACTTCCTTAAAATTATTTTGTTTGTGTTGATCTTCATACATCACTCGGCTCAGTATGTCGTAGTGGGAGACAGGAGCCAACTTGTATCTTATATTTTCTTTTAAGATATCCACGCTCCTCTTCAACATACGCAACTGTTTCAACGTCCTCAGTCTTAAAGAGATAAGGATGACCGGCAGTTAGATTCCAGGACAAATTCTCTAATATTTTCATCATGACAGAAGAGCAAAACTCGAGTTCAAATATTTTGAACTACTTAAGGCAAGACTCGTTTAATTGAAAATGTAGATCAAGGTGCAAAGCCGAGTCATGTTTGTCATATTCCATTATATTTAAGATGTGAGTACGAATCATATTCCACTACATAAATTTTTCTAGATAAAATAATCGTGTATATGGAAATGAAGAGTATAGTCGGATCAGAAATATAAAAATGCAAATATCACATTCTTGATGAAAAGTTTCAAAAACAAAAGAGACGCAATAAAGTTGAGATATGTATTTGTGAGGTTTCAGTATGCTTAGGATATTTTAAAGGAAACACTAACGTATGAGTTTTCTAGATTTCAAAAGTTTCTGCTGCCAATGAATGCTTCGTGTTTCTGCAGCTATAAAATAATTAGTAATAAAAATATATTTTTTATTTAAATAATTTGTGCACAAATTACTGGCCAAATCTGCATTTTAATTGTTTTAGATTTCCATAACCCATTCATATTCCTAAACTACTATTCTATTGAATGATAGGATATTGAATCATCGATTCGATTGTGAGTTAAAGGGAGAAACAAGCTTCCCCTATTGACTATGCACTAGTACTATGTTGAGGTTTCTCAGCCTCTCCCAAAGAAAATTAATGTGCTCGCCTGACTAGTTCCATGTTATACACCCAGAAAAGATTGTAATTATACATGAACACTCTATTTACAGTTGCATCCTTCCAACAAAATCGACAGGTTTTATAAGTAAAGTGTAGTACAATTACACTCTCCTCCGTTGTTCACTTATCTCTATGAAAGGTTTATTTGTAAAGTTGAACGTGTAGAGTTTGGTAGTAGTTCCTCTTTCGTAATTTCCGAAGTAATTTGGCATACTTGAATATAATTCCAGTTTGTTGCACATAGAATGAATGATAAGAATTAATGCTAAACATCTCCAAAACTGCGATTCATCAAATTTGTTCGGATCCGGAGTTACTTTTTCTTTTCCAGGTAGTTTATAATTACACTGAAAAGTTCTCTGATAAATGCTTTCACTGCTAGGATATGTTGTTCAAGGAGAAAACTACTTTAAACTCTTCAGTCTTGGGAAAACCTTTCTCAAAAAATATTTTATCGGCTATTTAGGGTTCTCAGACTCAGAAATGATATTTAAAAATACATTTTTTTTAAAAAATCGATGTTTATTATTTGAAACATTGAGTCATGCCTTAAACAGAAAAGCACTGCTACCTCGAATAACATTTTTTTTTCGTGTAAAATAAGACTTCTACCAGAATTAAAATCTCAGGTCGCACGAGCGAAATTCAGTTTTTATTTTACTGAGGAATAGATAGTTGACATTGACGCTGTCGATGGGACTTCGACATATCCTTGAGTGGACAAATCAATACAAGTGTCGGTATGCGAATTTCTATCACCGAAATGATCCTTTGGGTACCAATTTTGGCTCATTTTCGTGCCTCTGAGTCATCTAGATACTTTACTGGAAGAATAGATAGCGGCTATTCGTAACATCCGGAAACTAATAAATGTAATTTTAGCTAAACGAGGCCATATTTTACAACATGAGGGCTAATTAGACCATAGCCCACGGCTTAAAGTGAGCACCGTATCAATACAAACATCCATGCCATGAACTACTAAGTTACCATTATACTCTTGCATTTGTTTAATATATCTGTTTAAGTATTTTATTTATCATGTATTGGGTGTTTAAATAATTCAGTAATGTCCTTGAAGATGTTTGTCAAAGCATTTAACAACGCATTTCTTAAACCTCTCTTATGTGCCTTCTAAATCTTTCTCAAACTATCTCTAATTAAATGTATACTATACTCTATGTTAATTACGCTAGATAGTTTTGAATTGTATATAGTAACTTTAAATAAAACACTTGTTATCTTCATCACGTTTTCTTTGGATTTCTTCCTCCATTAAGGCAAAGGGGGCTGGGGCACGTTAAATCTGTCGTGGCCTCAAATGTCCTCACATTCGCGTGGTGTGGAAGTTTGGAGAGTGGGATGCCAGCTCAGGTGTGACCTCGTCATCTGACCGGTGGTTCAAAATTACGTGGTGTTTTCCTCGGATTTTTTCCTTCGGTTTTGATCCCGGAACGTCGCCAATAGCCCGTTGTGTTGCTCCATTGCTTCGTTAATTCAACTACCTACCTATCTTTCTCCATTAAAAATCCTTGAACGCTGTTAATATATGTAATGAAATCAATTTTGTATATTTTTAATTAACTTTTCTTTAGTTTAAAAACTTGTATTTTGCAACAATAGAGTACTATAAATTTATAGCAATTTATAGCCTAATAAAATTTTTATGACAAAAGAAACAGTTTTTATTAAGAAGCAAATGCCAAGGTATCTAGTGACCATGATCTGAGCAATCAGTCTAATGTATTCCTTTTCTTTCATGGAATTGGGGATTGGGTTTCATGGCACAAGGGCCATATTTGGCCAAGCTTCGCCAAACACAAGACTTCAAGCCAAGATCGGCAAGACATGATAACTTCAAGTAATAAAAATGCACACTTAAAAAAGAAAATTTTAGACACAGAAGAGAAATACACCCAGTTTAAGTTACAGGAATCAAAATTGCACCGCCTACAACTCGCAGGTTGCTAGCGCAGTGTGAAAATCCACTGAACCACTACATGAAATTGGAATTTAAAGTTAATCATTTTCAGCGTTTACGCTTCTAATGTTATTAAGTTTTTGATTTTCTATACTTCTATTAAAAGAGAAAGAAACTATGCCAATTTACATATTTATAATTAGTTAAGAAAAATTCAAGTCCGATTCACAAACTTTTATTGCTCTTCAGTTACTTATTCAAGATACACTAGATACAGACAAGAGAGAATTGTAAGAACCCTTTGTGCTTCGGGCTCCTTCCCATGATTCTATGATCAAACAAGAATAGTTTATTTACTTATCGTGCACTTGTGGATTTTGGATGCTGCTGTCTCGTTTTAAAGATTACTTAAGTTTTGTACTTCACCGAAAACTTCTACCGGTCTTTAACGTTGAACAAACAGAATGTATCTTGAGTGAATGGAAACCTCTAGAAACGATTCTTTAGCCAGTAGAAAGCAGAAGTCGAAATAACGTGATCTTTCGAACAGACCTCGCTCTATTCCCCCAATCTTTGAACATTTGGATTAAAAGTTAGTTACTCAAACAATTCACTTATAAGCGAAAAATGAAAGTAAATAGCAAATGTTTTGTCCTTAAATGGGAAAAGATAGAATAGTTATAACGGTAATCTGTAAAAAGTTTTCAGATTCTGTGCTCGAGAAATACGGTTGTCTGTCCGCCATTATGAAACTCGTGGAGGATGAGATACCAATTATTTGGTGTGATTCATATGTATTCTCTGATAATGCACACTGTTTGGATATTATTTTTATAGTATACATATATATACATATATATAAATCAATATTATAAAACAAAAGAAATTTAGAAATTTAAACTTAAGAATACCAAGAAAATTTCGAAAAAAAACGAAGAAGTGTTGGTGGATGAGGGCGTCATCAGGGAGGAGCCTCACCCAGTCAACGCAATATGGCGTTTTCTGCCACTCACTCTCTCTCTCTTTATATATATATATATATATATATATATATATATATATATATATATATATATATATATATATGTATTATGGACGGGTTGCTTCGTCCTTTGGTTTTAATGGATTGGAGGCGGGAGTTCTCATCATTTTAAGCAATTTAATTGGGATATAAGCATTTACATGTGAAACTATATACAGATGAAAATTAAAGCTATTGGGTGATTGCAAATTAGCCAGTTCCTGAGCTACATCTTAACCGTCTTCATCTTTTACTAGCTCTGCTCCTACTCTACGTAGGTGTTTGCGACTTGGGCGTTGGCTGATCATCATTGGTTGATTTCATCCAATGGCTGGCTGCAACGTTGCTGCTGGGGGTCTGGATGATGCAATATGCTCTCTGGTTGCGTCACATGGCTGACGCAAGAGTCTTCGTGATGTTATACCTGATGTTACACTCGGCCATCGACCCTGCAGGACCTCCTGCACAGCTAGGTGTCTGAAAATACAAAAAGAAACGGAAAGAGAGAGGAAAAACAAAAGAAATGCAGCAGTGAGCATATTGGGGATGCTCCGGCACATCGAGAAAGTTCGTCTTCAGAAAAGTCGTCTTTTGCAACTTTACTTCAAAGCTGCGTACTTTTCTCGTCTTTGGAAGGTGTCGTCTTATATTTTGATCTTCTTTTGTCTTGGCAGTCGTCTTAAAGAAAGATGCCTCTTAGGCGTCTTTTCCTCTCAATTTTCCCTCTCGTCCTGTCGCATCATATTCGTCTTTGGGGAGAAGATCTCATCATGAGGGTTGAAGAAGTTTGTTGAAAATGGAAACGATGGAAGTAGCGAGGAACTAGCATTAAGTAAGAATACAAAATGAATAATGATGAAAATTGAAATGAAGAAGTAAAAATGTCAATTCAGTTCAGTTGCTTGACCAAAATTTGATGAGGTCAGCAGAAGTGGATGTTGTGTTTGGTCCTTCGTGGGAACCGATTTTTCGTACGTCGTACCGATCGTTTGGTAGAACATGTGTAATTTCATACGGGCCGTAAAATTTAGGTCTTAGTTTCAGGCCTGTCCCAAATTGGGTTCGTTGTATAGCAATACGGTCACCAATTTTATACGCTGTGGGTTGTTTTCTGCGTTTATTGTAGTGCTTCTTGGTAGTTTCTTGTACTTTCAAAATGTTTTTCTTGGCTGTATTACGTAGTTCGTTTTTGTCGTCAATAGTAGTTTGTAAGTATTCTTGTTCTAGAATTTGTTTGATTTTATGATCAGTTTTATTCTTCATTTTTATGCCAATAAGTAACTCGAATGGAGTGTATTGAGTTGTTGTTGAAGTGGTACTGTTTATAATGCGTTGAACGTGTGGAACATGTGTGTACCATTTAGTTGGATCATCGATACTAAGCTTGGAAAGAACAGGGATTAACGTTTGGTGCATACGTTCAATTTGACCATTTCCGCGGGGAACACCAGTGGTTATGTGTTTTAGTTCAATGTTTTCGTCACGGCAATACGTTTCAAAGTCATTTGAAGTAAAAGCACTTCCTTTATCGGTGATAATACGTGAAGGGTTGCCGAAATTGGTTTGTTGCACAGTTAATTTTTCGATGGCTGTTTTAGCTGATGTCGTCTTAACTGGATAGATCCAAAGAAATTTTGTAAAGGCGTCTACTACGGTGAAAAGGTATTGATATTGTTTGTTGGTGGACGGGAGAGGTCCAAGAAAATCTATATGGTACGTGTCCAAAGGAACGTTACCTTTGGGGATGGGATGAAGAAATCCTTCAGATTTTCCCTTCTTTCTTGAGGAAAGAATACACGGTATGCAGTTGGAAATTACATTTTCAACTATTTTCCTTAAATTAGGAATAAAAAAATCTTTTTTTAACGAGTGTCTCTGTTTTGTTGATAGCGAAGTGTCCTTGTGAGTGCGTGGTTTGCACGATCTCATGTTGCATAGACTGTGGTAGAACTATAAGTTCTTGGTCGTCTACAATTTTGTAAAGCACGTCGTTTTTTACAATATAATCATTCATTGGTGTGTGTGGCAAGACTTTCTTGATGCTTGAAATGAACGCGTCTTGATTTTGTGCATCAGCGATCTTTGGTGTGATGGAGTCTTGTGAAAGGATCATGACTGGATAACGACTTAGTGCGTCAACATGTTTCATTTGTGTAGCGGGTCGGTGAACGACTTCATAATCAAAATCTTGGAGAAAAATGACCCATCTGGCGATTTTTGGTGTTAAATCTTTCTTGTGCATCGTTTTTTGGAATGCAGCACAGTCAGTGATGATTTTGAACTTTGTTCCAAGGAGATAAGTCCTAAACTTCTTAAGCGCTTCTATGACTGCAAGTACTTCAGGTTCATAGCTTGAATATTTGGCTTGTTGTGGTGTAGTTTTTTTACTCATATAGTGGATGGGATAAAAGTTTCCGTCAGCAGATTGTTGTAAGAGAACACCTCCAAATCCATGTGAGCTAGCATCAGTGTGTAATTCTAGAGTAGAATCGCGGTTGTAAATGTGTAGAACTGGGTTTTGCGAAAGTTTTTGTTTGAGAGTCTGGAACGCTTCTTTTTGTTGGGAACCAAAGTGAAAAGGAGTGGATTTTCTTAACAAATCACTCAGTGGTTTGGCGATTATAGAATAATTTTGAATGAATTTCCTGAAATAGCCGGTTAGGCCTAGAAAACTTTGCACTTGTTTTTCGGTGTTAGGCACAGGAAAATTCTGGACAGCTTGAGTCTTAGAAGGTGAAGGTTGAATTGTTCCTTTCTCAAGGACGTGTCCTAAAAATTCAATTTTTCTTTGCAAGAAGTTGCACTTTTTTAGATTGAGCTTAAGGCCATATTCAGAGGCAACTGTCAAAACACGTTTGAGTTTGGCGATACCTTCAGCCTCGTCTTTCGATGGAATGATGATGTCGTCAAGGTAAATGACGAGTGTGTTGTCATTTAATAAATCTCGGAAAACAGTGTTAATAAAACGTTGGAAAATTCCAGGACTTGAACTCAAACCAAATGGACATTTTAAAAATTCAAACTGTCCATCTGAAGTGACAAAGGATGTGTATTTAGAGCTCGAAGGGTCTACATCTACATGGAAGAAAGCATTTTTAAGATCTAAATTTGTGAAAACGTGTGACTGTTCAAGTCTGTCTAACACATCACAAATGACAGGGAGTGGATACCTATCTCTAATAATCTTTTTGTTAAGTTGTCTGTAATCAATACATAAACGATAAGAACCAGATTTCTTCTTACATAGAACAACATTTGAAGCATATTCTGAATAACTATGTTTAATTATACCATCTTTTAACCATTCTTGTATTTGTTCACGAACGATTTGTTGTTCAGTGAAGGGTAAACGTCTCGGACGATGGCATACAGGAATGTCATCAGAGAGGACAATGCTCATCTTGATATCAGTGCTTTTTACTTTGTGTGGAGTGTAGTCCTTAATCATATTGTGTAACTCAATCTTGTGCTCAGCGTTGAGAACATGACTCAAATCAATGAGTTCAGTGTTGACCAAATTAATGAGCAGATTTGGTTCATCTTTGATCAATTTAACTCCAGTCTTCCCAATTGAAAAGTTAGCTTGCTGAATACAGTCATTTCCGAAAATAAGTGGAAAAGGTATACAGTCATCACGAACAACGTGTATGTGTGACTGAAATGAAGTGTTGTCAATTATGATTGAACCTTGAAAAAATCCAATAGGGTAAATTCTTTGTCTTCCAATACCAGTGAAAGTTATTTGCGAAGGGTATAGCGATGGGGATGCAATTTTTTTATACCACGTTTCCTGTAAAATAGTGGCTTGCGAACCTGTATCTACAAGGGCATCTAAGAGAACATCGTTAATTTTAACTTCAATTTGCATAGAGTTCAATGTTGGACCCACGTTAAGAGTAACTGAGTTAACGGTGTGGTCAGCTGGAGGTTTAGATTTCGATGAAGCTGAGAATGTGTTTTTTGGGCAAGCGTCACTTTTATGTCCCCAAGAATTACAACTAAAGCATTTCGGAGATCTAGATGGACAAGCACTTGATTTGTGGTTCCGACGGCCACAGTTAAAGCAGATTATCTGATTTCGAGTACTGTGTGGTTTATGCTCAAAATTTTGGTTACCCTTCTCAAAATTTCGTTTATTATCTTGCAATTGTCTGACATCTCTATGGCGTTCATTTGAAATGCAAGAAAAATTCTTATTGTAACTCTTATCTTGTTGGTAAAGTCTTTCAAATATTCGTAACTTTTCTTTGAATTCGGGAAATGTCTTACACCCATAAAGTATTATTTTGTTATTTGCAGAACTAGGAATTCCATTAATAACATAATCAAAAATAGAAGATGCATCAATATTTGCACGTGAGCCAATTTCTCTCATATCAATTAAATAATCACTTAATGACTCATTATACTTTAAACGCCTTTGTTGCAACATTTTATGGACATCTGCGCTATTAAGTTTTGTTGAAAATTCCTCGAGTAAACTCTGTTTTAAAGAATTCCATGTCACAATACCATGTAAGGATTGAACATATTTAAGGGCTGAAGAAGAAAGACATCTTTTGCAAAAAATTATTCGGTGAGAATTATTGACAATTCCGTTCAGAAAAAATATTTCCTCGAGGTCGTTTAGCCATAATTCAATTCCAAATGCATCGGATGTTCCGTGGAACTTTGGAATGGAATTAGCCAAGTCCTGAAATCCTATATGAACGAATCCACTGGCACCAGCGAAAGGAGTTGGTGCGAAAGTTTGTTTAGTCTCTGCGGGCGAGAAAAAAGGATCTGGGATGTGACCTTCAGAAGCAGCTGAGGAAAACAAATTTCGGTGATAGACGTTGTGTGGTGAATCATGGTCTTCAGCTATTGTTTTGTTTCTCACGATTGGAGAATTAACGCGTTGATTTGGATCGTTCGGCTGACCGATGTATGTTGATGCGTTCTGAGCTAGATCGTCTTGTATACTTCTGGTTTCAACACGAGAGGGAGGAAAGAGATGAGAGTCTATCGGATTCGTTTCCTGCTCTTCAAAATCCGACTCAATTTCTGTTGTTGATTTGAGCAGCTCGAAATCCTTTAGACTGTCGTCAATAACATTTAACAGCTGTTTGGGTGAGCCGTTACAATTCAAACCCAAAAAATCACATAAGAGAATTAAATCGGTATGTTTTAAAGATTGTAACATTTCCTTCTCGGATTCCTCTGATCGCGTAAATTCAGGGTCAAATCCAGAAAACAGTCGTAAGTTTTTCCGATTCATTCGGTCGCCAAAAGAGTTAAAAATTACGAAATGCAACATCTTAATTACTTTTGTTTTTGCGTTCGTTAAGCCCTTGGAGATAAATGGAATTTCATTGAGAGTGAGAGTCGTCATTGTGGTGAATACTAAAATTCCAAACAAAAAAAATGAGGTTGTACTCACAGATGTGACGAAGATGATATCTGATGGTAATCCAAATTTTTTGGCTGATAGCCCACTAGATATTTCGACAGGAAGGCAGTTTCGTCAGAGGCGTTTTCTGGTCCAGGACATCGATGTTGTATCGTCTTCAAATCCGTCTTGTGGTGACCTGGCCGTACTGGCTTGAAGTTTCGTCGTGTAACTGTCGTGTCTCCGCCGTCGTCTTCCTTCAATCTTAAGCAATCGTTGTGGTTTCCGGCATCTTCCGTGTTGGTTCAGGCATCATCTTTGGTGGCTGGCATCGTCTTAGGTGGTTCAGGTATCGTCTTAGGTGGTTCAGGCATCATCTGTGGTGGTTGGCATCGGTATTATGGAGTTAGTCCGAGCTCTCATTTATTATGGAGTGGTCCGAGCCCCCATGTATTATGGACGGGTTGCTTCGTCCTTTGGTTTTAATGGATTGGAGGCGGGAGTTCTCATCATTTTAAGCAATTTAATTGGGATATAAGCATTTACATGTGAAACTATATACAGATGAAAATTAAAGCTATTGGGTGATTGCAAATTAGCCAGTTCCTGAGCTACATCTTAACCGTCTTCATCTTTTACTAGCTCTGCTCCTACTCTACGTAGGTGTTTGCGACTTGGGCGTTGGCTGATCATCATTGGTTGATTTCATCCAATGGCTGGCTGCAACGTTGCTGCTGGGGGTCTGGATGATGCAATATGCTCTCTGGTTGCGTCACATGGCTGACGCAAGAGTCTTCGTGATGTTATACCTGATGTTACATATATATATATATATATATATATATATATATATATATATATATATAAAATTCAAAATTACAAACCAAAACAAAACAAAAACATGCCTTCTGCTTTCTGGATTCTGCTTGACTATTTTTTACCCCCAACTTTTTTGGTTTTTTGGCTTTTTACTTATCTGCTTTTTGATCTTTTGGCATTTTGCTGGTCTGCATTTCTAATATTTTGACTTTTTGATCTTTTGGCGTTTTGCTGGTCTGCATTTCTATTGTTTTACGTTTTGATGTTTTGTATATTCTGTAATTTGATTGTTTTTATTATATATATATATATATATATATATATATATATATATATATATATATATATATATATATATATATATATATACTATAAAAATAATATCCAAACAGTGTGTATTATCTAAGATAACAACAATAATATTGAGCCTTTGGATGAACAGCGCTGAAAGCCGCAGAGAACAAATTAAGGGAAATTATAAGTAAAGTTACCCTAAGAATAGATTTCCCCGAGAAACAAGATAAAATAAAATATGTAAATGTTGAATGAACTATTTATTTCTCCATACCAGTGTTGAGTCTTTTTTTATTTAATTAATCTCCAACTAAAGTATGTGTCGCACGGAGAAACAGTTCGGTGGCTCCATCTGGAGTTTATGGTTCATCTGGCCTTACTCGTCCCCTCGCCGCAATCCGTGGCAAAGGGACGATGCTGCTTATCTGAAACACAAGAAAAACCAACAGTTCATATACATAATAAGAGTATCAATATCGGTCAAGGCTCTGCACAAAAGTATTCATCTCCCCCGAAAAGTGCTAAAATTAATATTTACAAAAAGACTGCATATGAAGACAGTTATTTCAAAATATGCATTAATAGCACACACAGATAACTCTTAAAATGATAACATAAAATACAAATGCAATGACATTAACAAAAGTATGTTGATGTATTCCAAATTTTGTTTTTTAAAAATAACTCCACTGGGGGGGTTGATTATTCTATAGCTAATCTAGACAATGCGTCAGCATTGCCACATTGTGAACCCTAGAGGTAAGTTACAGTCTTATTATAGCGCTGTGATACCTAAGCCCACCTTGACAATTTTGCTCCTTGAGGCGCACTATTAGTTAAATAGGTGAGGAGGTTGTGATTTGATATTATCTGCACCTGAGATCCAAATATCCAAGAGTGAAACTTTTTCAAAGCCTCGAGACCACAATAGGCCTCACGTTCTATGGCAGACCATTTAATTTGATATGGAGTAAGCTTTTTGATGATAAACGCAATAAGCACTACTTTGCCACAATCATCATTTTGTGCCAAACATGCTCCAATTGCCTTTGCCGAGGCATCTGTATAAAGTTGGAATGGGCGTTCCATGTTTGGTGTATGCAAAGATGGCATTTTAATCAGTTCATCTTTGATTTTAATAAAACGCTTCTTCTACTAGGGGCTCCCAAGGAATGTTATTGGGTACTTTCTGTTTGGTTAAATTGGTTAAAGGCAGCACTATCTGTAAAAAATTAGGAATGTAATCTCGGCATGCAAATAACGAATAAGGAAGATACAAGTCCCAGTTGGGTTCGTGTTCCTGGATATTTTTGTGTTCAACGTTTCCTTCAAAGCTTGGTCACATCTTTCCACAGCTCCCATGCTTTCGGGATGGCCAGGGTGGAAAATCTAGGAGAAACTACAATAATGCTTAAGAAGGCTTCAGTTAATTTTGAAGGAAAGTTGGTACCTTGATCTGAACATATTAATTTTAGAAATACTGTTTGAGTAAAAATTCTCATAAAAACAATACAAGTTTTTCTCACCGATGTCTTTGACAGGAATGGCTTCTGCCCATCAAGTACATAAATCTATCACACATATAAATAACAATGACCTCGTCGAGAAGGTGATTCCAATGGTCCTATGCAGTCAATACTCCACACTTCGAAAGGCTTTTCTGGTCTTACTAGTAGTTGAATTGGGATTCTGTCTCTGTATGTGACTCCTCTTCTGAGCTGACAAGCTTTACAGCTTTGTCAAAATTTCTTAATATCTTGCTTGAAGGTGGGCCAAAAAAAAGGAGTACCTTGTTTTTGTTCACCCAGATGTCCGGCCAAAGGAATTTCGTGGGCCAGCTTGAGAACTTCTTCCGTCTTACAGTTATGAAGTACAACTTGACTGATAGATTCTCCCCATATGGCCTCTGAGTGAATCAAAACTCCATCATCTATTCTGTAAGAAGACTTTCTTCTTGCCAAGTTCTCAAACTTTAGTCAAAGTTTCATCCTTCAGCTGAAGCTCAATGAAAGACTTCTTCATTTCTTTCTTATCCATATCTGTGTTGACATCGTATGCTATAGATAAAGTAGCTATTGTGACATTCGTCTTTTGGACCACTTCCCCCTTTTCAGTACTATTATCATCTTTAAAAATTTCACTAATTCCTTCATATTGTTTGTCAGTGATATCTTCATGTTTTTCGTGACTCATTTTCATACGATGAAGCTGAAAGTTTCCTCGAAGAGCGGTCATACTTATTAGCAGATCACTAGCCAGTCTTTTGGAAACACGTATGTGATCACGACCATGAAGCCCATCGTCTAAACTCATATTGTAAATTCTTAATGGAGTCATCTCTTTTTTTCCGAATGCTGATTCTATTTCAATTCATTCATCTCCTTCATAGTATACATCAACAAGATCTTCGAGAACTACTGAAATCTGAGCACCTGAATCTAGTATACCCTTTAACAATTTTCTCCCACATTGGATGTTTATTATTTTAAGCTTATCAACATGTTTCTGCATTTCCACTGATATTGATACTGGAATATTTATTTCCGCAGTTAAAACAGTGGAATCGGCAACGATATTAGGTTTAGAGCCTCTAACAATGTTGTTCTGGGCTGTCTGACTGAAATTTCTTTTTGGAGAGGTCTTCGCAGAGCAAAAACGGGAGGTATGACTTTACATACCACATGAGTAGCAGGTCGGCATGCAAGTTTGTCGTGACAAATTTGTTTTCCACTGAAACGCTGCTTGTGGTTTTCTTACGTTGGGGCTTTCAGGAATATTTCTGCTTCTTACAGATTTCTTTATTGGAGAGAAACGAGGTTGCCCTTGCTCCAATTTTTCTTTAGGGATAGCTCCACTTTTTTATAGCTAACCCGAATAATTTCATATTCATCGATCTTTTATGCCAGCTGTGAAGGGGAAATCATCTTAGCCCAGTCATCCAGGAAATGTTCTCTTATTTCTTCAGAGACCCTCTTTTTCACTTGATCAAATCTTTTAAACTCTCAAAACCAGTAATTTCAAGTCCATCAATACATTCCTGGAAATAATTTGAGATCAAGATTCTTCGGGCTCTTTTGATGCATCACAAAATTTCTTCGGAAACTCTGCATTAATTTTAAATATCTTGAGTCGAATACTTTTTATGTGAGTCGAATTTTTTCTTCAGATTCCCTAGCAATGAGTTGTACTATCTCAGATATTAGCAGACCCGACACTCAATCTTTAATATCTACTCGAATCCTTTTCGCCTGTCTCAAAAAGAGATAAATACAGAACAATATCGTCGCTTTTTCAATCGAACTTCAGCATCATTTTCACTAATTCATGACATGGTGTTACTGTAGCGTCATGTGAAAGTGGAGGAAGGAGTCCATTTTTCTGAGCTTCAATTTTTAATTTTTCAAGTTCAAACTCTAATTCCATGCGCTCTTTATTGTTTCTTACATTTTTTCTTCAATTCTAGTTTTAACAATTGTCTCCAATAAGTTCTTAATTAATTCTTCCTCGTATGACTTACTACCCGTAAGTTTTTAATTCAATAATTTTTAAATCAGGGCTTGGATTTTCACGTAACTCTTCCTCTAGACACCGTAAATCCGCTTTTTTGGCTTTAACTAAAAAGGACATTTCAGTAACCCGTGCAGCCCACCTAACTTTCAAAATGTGCAAAAGATAAAAAATTGTGAACCTTCTGAAAACAATTTTTTTTTCAGTTTAAACTCAAATAAACTTAAACATAAAAATAATGCCACTAATGCTGTATTGCGATATAAATAAGGGAATATCTAATGCAGTATCCAATAATAAAATAAATAAACAATAGAATTAAATGTTGCTGATCTCAAAACAATAAAATTATCAATTCTGTATATATATATTGCCAAACAAATATCGGCTCATCACAATCTAAGTAATATTTTACAATAAAAATTGATTAGAGTACCACTAATAATACGAAATGTAATAATAAGCACCATGAAAATAAATAAAATATCAAACAAAATTATGCAATTCAATACAAGCCAAAAAATAATGCCGTGAAATATGTGTTTACTTATTCTACTTTTTAACGATATCAAAATAATATCTATAGACAAAATTTTGTTTCCACAATGTTCAACTTCATCATATGCAAACTTACTCAACCAATGATTAATCTTAATCATAAAAATATGCAAAGTTTAGCTTATTTATACAACACATAATAATAATTCAAGGAATGCAAAATATTTGAAACGATTTTCTATTTTCGTGCAAAACGAAATTATTTTTATAAATATTATCAATGAATATACAGAAAATTTCTTTTTCTCTCAAAATATACAGTTCAAATTATATTGTACTAAAATATGTTTAGAATGCTAACAATAATTGCAAAACACTTTCCTTTTTATTAGCATTAAATGCACAACATCATTGTTACTTTGATTCGTATCAACATTAATACAATCCAAAATACGTTATGAACACTCGTGTTTTCTATTTCCCTCTTTGAACACAAATTGATTTTAAGTAAGTGTATCTTATTTTAAGAACATAGGAGTGTTCAAATATCGAAATTTATCATAACGTGTATATGATATCAGATTCTTTCAATTCTACAATACTTACTTTGGTAAATCTCAGTACATGAATGCTGATGTATTCTGAACAATTCTTTAGCACTGATGTACCAATTTTAAACATCTGAATACTGACGTATTCTAATCAATTCTACAGCACTGACGTGCATAAAATTGATCATTTACCTCAAACTTCAAAACAGCATTTAATTATGTTTAAGATTCTTTGGACTCTTGGTGTGTCTATAATAATATATCAAAATGGAAACACACCTTCATTTCTTTTTGTTATAATACTAACATGCAACGCTATAGTGTTTCCCAATTTTAACTGTTAACGTTTACAATTAACATTAATACAATATTAGAGGGAGCGTGCATAAAGCAATAAAAGAGCTCTCACCTGTACTATGTTGCCAGTCAACTTTTGTTTTCCCCGCATTCAAAACGAAAGGTTTGTCTGTCTGATTGACTAAATATTTTTAATTTTAAAACCTTTATTTTAAAAACCACACACATAAAAATTAAACACTACACTAGAGGCAAAATCAGCAAATCGGTTGTGGCTGATATATCACCGATTTTAATGGAAATCAGTTTTTAAATAGGCCACATGTAGTAATGAGCAACTTCAAAATATCAGGTTTCAGAAATATAAATTTTGTTAATTATTGACATTTAAAGTTCAAGGTCACATAAATTTAGATTTTCTATCACTAAAAGTGGCCTGTGCGACAATTTATTTCAATAAGTTATTGACACAAATTTAAAATTTTTATATCGTTACATTCTTCAGAAAACGGTCTCTTAGGAAAAGTCAAAATATAATTTAACTGCCATCACTGAATCTGAAAGATCGAAGAAAATAGAAATTTTGCTAATTTGCTACAAATTTGAAATTGCTATGGTATCACTAGAAATAGAAAGACCATATTAAAAATTATTCCTAATGAAGAGCTTTTTATAACAAATAGAGTGGCGTAATTTAGTGATTGTATTTATACTCTTTTATAAAGAAAAAATCATTTAAAAGTAAAATTATGGAAAAAAATACGATTTTTCAAATTTTAAAATGCATATTTGACTGAGGGAAAGCTCCGAAAAACCATCAAAACTTTTCAACATGAAAGAGCAAGATGTCTATTATGTCCTGAAATTGATTATTTTTGCCTCAGGAATATCTTTAACTAGTCGTAAATTTTACTTTTTTATCGCAGCTAATGATGAGTTATAAGCTTCGATAATATAAAAATGCGATAAAGAATGAAATAACTATTATTATGGTGCACGTACAAAATTTTACATGAAATTTCTTTTCAAAATCTTTTTTTTTGTTTAATCCAAGGAGTGTTTCATCAGTGAAATAATTAGGAGGAAAGTTCATTTTGTCAGAGGTCTTTTTGATTTGCTTTTTCCTTAGGAAGCGCAAGTATTAAATATTATTACTTGCGAATTTAAATACGTTTTGTAAATATTAAGCATTATTAGCCAGGTAAACACTAATTTTGACAGTAAAATAGAATTTAAACATCGTTGTTATTCCCCATTCTTCCAAATGTACATAACTCCACGAATCCTTGTTCCATATTTATCACAATCACTAGTGAAATAAGCAGATTTCAAGAATTCGGCAACACTAGGAAAAATTTCAATTTAAGCAACTACAAAATTGAACAAGAGATCTTTATCAGATTGAAAGTGAATTTGAAAAGACAATGAAATAAAAGTTTTAAATGTTTAAGCTTTTTCAATTGTGATTTTGTGTCTTTTATAAGTTTGCTTCAAGTTAAAAATAATTTGGTAGTTCATTGTTGATTTGGGGTTTCATTGTTTTCATTTCATTGTTGTAATTTAAAATGAGTAATATGCATAGAATGGGAAGGAAATGTTATGATTGGCGATAAAAATTGCCAGTTATGGCGATAATTATGAAATATGGTAATCCTTCGTAGGCCTATCAGAATAATCGTTTGTCGACAAACTTTCAGTCGCCAAATAATCGAAGGGCAAGAACATATTCTTGCGTGTTATCAATTTTGTTACTGTTGCTTTGGGATTCAAAATACAATCCTGAATATTTTTTTGCAAGTAATAGACATATTAAACTATATTCCTACAAAATATAGTTTTCGGCAGAGCTTTCCTACATTGATTTTGTATGCTTATTTAAGTGGAAAAATGTCGTTTTATAATTTTTCTTGTTGTTTGGAAGACGAAGGAAATAAAAGCCGACTGCCAAACTTTAGCAATAGTTTTAATCATATCTAGTTATGTAACTGTCATGAATTTAAACAATGCCTTTAAATTCCTTTAGCCCATAGAAATCTTTTTAATTCTATCAAAATCGACAATTTTCCATTTTTCGCTACTAATTTTTAGCTTAAATATAATGTCTAAAATTGTTGTTTCCAACATGCAACATCAAGTGATTTCACAAATGCTCTTTAAAGTTACAAGTCCTTAAAGTGCCTGAAACTTCCAAAATATTTCATTTTATGGCTAAATATTTTGAATATCTTTATTTATGCTTAGACTAAATACCTGTAGCAAATTTCATGAAAATCCGTCACCCTACGGCCACCGATTTTTTCTGAATTTTGCTCATTTCACATGAAATGACCCTAAAATGACCACAGAAGAAGCTCTAGAAGCCCTGAACATCAAAATTGTTCACATCGAGACCTATCGTCGCCTTTTCCACCTCTACACTATTCTATTTGTTTCCCTACTTCCTTTGTTGGGTCTTTTTATATCCCCCTGCGACACACACACGTATTATATATATATATATATATATATATATATATATATATATATGTATATATACACGTATTAATTCCTGGATATCTCTTTGTTTTGTGATATTGAATCACACGTATATATATACATATACGTTTATATATATATACGTGTGATTCAATATCACAAAACAAAGAGATATCCAGGAATTAATACGTGTATAAATATATATTAATACGTGTATATATATATATTAATACGTGTATATATATATATATATATATAGAGAGAGAGAGAGAGAGAGAGAGAGAGAGAGAGACATTCTTGTATTGTATCTGGGTATATTAGACGTTTAGGATATAAATAAACACAATTCGTTTAAATGTTTGTAGTTTGTAAATATTTGTAAGTAATAATACTATAAATTGATACTTGTTTTTGTACGTATAGTCACAAATCCCCGGGACTCGTAGATTTCCGTAGAATAGACAACATGACTACTATTCTATAATAGTTTTTCAAGTCCCAAAAAGCTTTGCATGACATCCGTTTAAATATAAAGCTGAAGAATCGCTTAAAGATGACCCCCTTCTATTTTCTTCCATTTCATGGCAGATTGATCTCTGAGTGAAATGTTCTCTATAGCTGTGTGACCTCTCCAATTTCGTGTTATATTATCCTGTCTACCCTTCTACTCGGCGATAAAGATTTTGCATTTATTTTCTAGCGTATCTCCATTTTCATGCATGGAGTAATACTCAAAATTGAAAAATTAAGTGCCCGTTTGCGCCGGAAAAGTGAATTCTGTGTTGTAGGCATAAACTATTTTTTATACCTTCTTATCAACCCGTTTGAATTTTCTACCTAATACTTATTAAAACGTACTTCATATTGGTTTGAGTTTTTAAAGTTAAATTTAACAATCTAGAGAATTAAAATTGAGTTTAAATAAATTTTAGGTAGTTTTCTAGTTGCAATTTTTCTTTATTACACACACACACACACGCACACACACACACACGCACACACACGCACACGCACACACACACGCACGCACACGCACACGCACACGCACACACACACGCACGCACACACACGCACACGCACACGCACACGCGC
Organism: Meta bourneti; assembly: GCA_933210815.1. NCBI lineage: Eukaryota > Metazoa > Arthropoda > Arachnida > Araneae > Tetragnathidae > Meta > Meta bourneti. Next base: position 58,189,452 of record OW119923.1, read on the forward strand.
ACGCGCACACGCACACGCACGCACACACGCGCACGCACACGCACACGCACACGCACGCACACACGCGCACGCACACGCACTATATATATATATATATATATATATATATATATATATATATATATATATATATAGGGGCCGCGGTGGCCCGGTTGGAAGAGTAACGGACTAGCAACCGAAGGGTTGCGAGTTCGAATCCAGCCAAACACCGTCGTGTACAAAGGGGGCTGGTGCACGTTAAATCTGTCGTGGCCTCAAATGTCCTCACGTTGGCGTGGTGTGGAAGTTTGGAGAGTGGGGTGCCAGCTCAGGTGTTGCCTCGTCATCTGACCGTGGTTCAAAATTACGTGGTGTTGTCCTCGGATCTTTCCCTTTGGGATTGATCCCGGACCGTCACCAATAGCCCGTTGTGTTGCTCCAGTGTGACGTTAATTGAAATAACAATAACAAAAAAAACAATATATATATATATATATATATATATATATATATATGGGTATAACATTGTTTAATTTAGCACCTCGCTTCTATATGTTACTGAAGTAATTTTTTCAGTAACTAAATTTTTATAAAATTACTGAAAAACAGATATGTTTAGATAAATAATTAATTTTATGATGAATATATATTTATTTTGTAGATACCCCGATTTAAATGCATTACATATTTATACAACTCGCATTAAACTTAGTGTATACGAAAATAAAGTTATTCATCACAAGATTACTTTTGCCTTGCGCTAAAATAAACTGAAATTCTTTCCACGTTACAACGGTTCCAATGATACCACTAGAACATGTTATGTAAAACTGTTGTTTTTGGAATAGAATATTAGAGAGAATAACGAAAATGCCACTTTCAAAATATATTTCACGTTTCTCAGAATATTTCTAGTCACTTGAAGTTTTATTCACTTCAGAACTATTCTTAAAAACACTTAACTACTGATTGAACAGTAATTGTAAGCCGTTTTAATTTCCTTATCATCTAAAAGGTTTTGTTTTTAGAAAGAAAGCCAGGATTAAAGCATTGATAGAGTTATTGTTTAATACTGTTCTATGCAATTTAAAACTTTCGATTAGTTTATTTAGACAATCACATTCATAAAAATTTTTTACAATGACATTGGTACACAAATATGTGAGATTGGGTCAATCGATCTGCAGTATTCAGCGATCCAATGTCTGAAGCATTTCATACAATTCGGAAAACAGTTTTCCAACGTGACCCTCTGTGGATTGTCTTTGAAGCACAAGAGATCGTAGGGACATCAGATGATTGAAGCAAACTCGGCATTTCTTATACCTGTAGATGAATAGAGTAAATTTTAGAAAAAATAATTTAAACGTTAAGTTTATAACATTCATCATGGATACTTACGTATTGGTATTTAAGCATTACTCAGACTTTCTTTTGAAACTCCGACAAAAAAAATTTCATTCTTAATTTTTAATGCCTGTCGATCATGGATTGTTAATTTTTATTTTTAAACTATGCTTGAAGAGGACTGGCTGTGACTAACTGGATTGTAATGTTTACCGCATAACCTGAGACATGCGTTACATTTCTTCAGTTCTTTGCAGAATTCATATATTCTAAACTTTTTAAGATTAGTTTATGTAGAAAATTCTTATAAAAAAGTTAAATATCAATTTCATTCTGCAGATCTGTTTCTTCCCAACCTTGTATTATTTATTACTTTTGTGTGTACCTCCAAAGTCTGCAGACATCACACTGTGAGGCATTTAGGGATCTGGAGTCCTCAGTCTGACTGTCCTAATTCTAATCTACTTAAGAGAAAAACTGCCATCCTGGTGAGCATTTTCAATATTCCAAAATGCGTATTTTTTATAAAGTATGAAAGAAACTTAAATAATAAAGTATTAATAGTGTTACGAAAAAATGCAGAGGAAAATAGTAACTCTACAAATGGTATTAAAAGAGGAACTCTTCAGAAATATTGGATTGAATTTGGGGTTTCATAGCTCATGGTTCGAAAACGAACCAGTTGCACCAAATGAAAGATTATACAAACTATTGAAAGAGAGAGAGAGAGAGAGAGAGAGCAGCATTAAACTGATGGCTAAAAATAAAAAATCTAGAATTGAAGCAGATGCATTAATTTATTTTAAGTCATAAAAAGTTTGAATTTTACAAATCTAGATTCTGAAAGTTTTCAAATTTTGAAGTCGGTTTAGGAGTCATGTATAAGATGAGATTTAGAAAGTCATTGGTACATGAAAATGCAAAAAGAGAGTTAAATAGACATTTTCCCCAATCAATTCCTGTAAATTTAGAATTGCACTCTCGAAAAATCGAATAGGTAATGATTGAAAGACGGACAGGCAATTGAAATATTATGAATGCATATTAGAATAGAGCAGGATTGACAGATAGGTGGACTCTCTCCCAACGAACGATGTTTGAATCGTGGTGTCTGATGCCGAATTGCTAATATGTTAAGAAATAGAAAATACATGCTAAAAGTTGGATTGAGTTTAATTTTCCTATGTGTGGTGGAGTCTGAACTCAACTTTAACATTACTAAACAAAATATTTTTTAGATGACACTGAACAAAATTTAAACTTTACCTTTCTTCACGTGAAATGTCGATTCCTACTCCTTTTGGCGCAGATATGTTTATTTTTATCACTTGTACAAAGTTTTTCATAATTAATTTTAGAGATAGGCATCCAATAGTAATGTATCTGAAAAGAAAACTTTTAAATGATACAAATTCAAAAATAAAGATTATTGTAGTAAAACAATATTCAGTATAACCTTAATTATTTCGTGTCCTTCAATATACCGTCGCCAATAGCCCGCTGTGTTGCTCCAATGCGACGTTAATTAAAATACCTACCTACCTAATTTGAATATATAGTAGAACCTTATTGAATCATAAGCTTCGATTAACCGAATGCCCGTGTAATCCAAGCAGAATTTGTTACCGAGATTTTGATGCTTTAAATAAAGTTTCGAGGTGAACGTGCGCACTTTGTCTAGAAGTTAGAAAGTGCTGCGAAACAAACCTCTAAGAACTTTTTCAAGAGAATTTAAAAGATATGAAACTCACGTCCAGATTTATTGTAAAATTATCACAATAAATACATACTGTGACTTAAACCCGAGAATAGATTGTTCTTAATCCTAGAATTATGGTTGATAATCCACGACTCTACCAATTGGGCAACCGCGGCCCCCATTTACAAATTGGAATATCATTTGTCACCTGAGGTGCTTTATCCTGTCATGCTACCATGAAAAACATGGAAAAGCTTTTAAAAAATTGAACTTACGATTCATACTTGCTTTTCAACAGATCACAAATAACTGGCAGCAAAAGTTGGCAAAGATCTAGATTCCACGAACTCCTAAAAATAAGATTTAAAACATTCAAGTTATGCGCATATATAAATTCGGTTTTTAAACTATAAAATAATTTCTGAATTAGGTAGATAATCAATAGAACTTGGAGAAACATGTGTTTAAATATGTAGAAATGAAAAATAACATCCAATTAGATTTTGAATTCTCTCTTATAAAATATTTTTCTGAAAGATTTAACTTTTATGTATAGAATTGATCCAAATGTTGGAACGTTATTGAGACTGCATGGTACTACATGTAAATACTAAGAGTTCTGAAAGATTCTATTAGGAGTATGTAGATTGTGTGTGTGTGTGCAAGTAAATATGTGAAATACTTCAAGAAATATAATTTATCAAAAATTATAATTTTTGCAAACATTAGAGGCGTTTATAGAAAATATTTAATAAATAATAAAATAAGATTTTAATAAATACTAAAATAATGAATACTAAAGATTTTAATGTAATAATTTTTTGTATACAAACGTCTTCCTCCATTTTAAGAAAATATTTATTTATTTTTAAAACTAACGTTTAACTATTACAAATAAATTACAAACTAAATGCTTTATCAAATTAAAATTTATCTATCTATGCCTCAAGCATATAATTAATTCACATCCATGGGATCATTTTAATTATAATAAAACTTTGCGAGTGCTCACGATTTAACAAGAATTATATTTTATATGCATGAGTACACATTTTGTGGAAAGACAATTCAAATATTGATCAAATGATGAAATTGATGCTAATTACCGCAGCTATATTGTTTTCTAGGCCGTAATTGAAATTAATTGAACAACTGAGGTAAGGAAATGGTCTTATTTCAATAAAGTACGTATCTTTATTGCTCTTTACTGCTAATCAAATTATCTTATTTCTCTTTTGCTTCTGCATTGTATAAAATAAAACATGTTTACCATGAATGTATGTTAATTTCGCGTTAGAAACAGCAAAAAGTTATTATTTTATTGAATTTCTCTTCTCAAATTTTAAATAAAATCAACTTTTTAAATTATTAAAACTGTGTTGGGAAAAAATTTCTGTATCAAATGCTGTAGTAAAAATAAATGTTACATACACACTTTGTGCCCCCAAAAAATCAAAACACCCCAATAACAGTATTCGATGGGAATGGAACAGCATTGTGATGTACATGGAAAGATAAAGAAATGACCACAATATAAAATCTAGAGGACTCCATATTATTGAACTCTTAGTATTAAGTGTGGCGAGCCATCACTTACGACAACTGGTCCTCTCTGGTAGTGTTACAAGGTAGTTTGACAGCACTGCGATACATTCAGTAGATTGTGACATAAAAGGCATCTTGTTTTGTCTTTTATGCCACGTGTCAAGGGACTACTTAAAAGTCTCATAACACCTATCCACACATGGCTAGTCTCTTCCAGGTGTGCCTGTGTGGAATTAAAACCTTCCTTGGTCAGAGAGATCCCCAGATCACTTTTCCATTGAGTATATCTGGGATATGTTATGCCAACCCCGGAATTGCATCACCCCTGGAATGAAAGGGATCTATCTACAGCGGATGCAGAATTCTTGGTTAATCTTCTACAGATTAACGTAAGGATTTTGTTCAACTACATGTCACGCAACATATCGGCATGTATTGCCTCCAGAGGAGACTATAGCTTGCGAATTTTATGACCTTTCTGATTTATTAATACAATAATAAGTCCTATAGATTTGGCATTGTGATCATTTCTTTATCTCTTCAAGTACATCACACATGCTAAGTTCTGATTGAACACTGGCTTTGGGATCTTTTCTATTCGTTTTGTCTGAGTGTATTTAAATTAAAAATGTATGTAGAAATTTTCCTACTAAGGAGCAATAAAAAGCTGCAACATTACTGATGGATATTCTATACCACATATTTAGATATCACATAAGATTTAAAATCGCGTTAACTGAAGAGATAATATGATAGCATATAATTAATTTTATATATATATACAGGTATATATATATATATATGTATATATATATATATATATATATATATATATAAACAAAATATATATATATATATATATATATATATATATATATATATATATATATATATATATATATATATATATATATATATATGTTTCGTGTCATAGTACAGCAAAAATGAAAAAAAGAATGATAATAATAGAATACGTCATCACATTAAAAATAACGTGATGCAGGATAAGTTAAAATCTTAAAATAATTCCTGGAAACTATTTTATTGATTGTGAAGTTATTTTTACATTATTAGTATGTACAGAATGCTTTTCATAAGAGAGGGAAAAATTATACTTGCCTAAGTATTGTAGTAATATTTGTTTTTATAGTCCAATGTATTTAAAATTAATTTTACTGAATTAACTAGCCAAATAAGCTGTACTGTAGGTTTTATGAAGTATTAACTGAAGTTCGACACGTCACACCCTAAAAGCTGACTCATTGGACTAGCTCAGTACTAATTATATTATATTGCATTATTAAGTTGTCACTAGAAAATACATCAGGAGAAAATTTGTGTCATTAAAACATAAATATATATATTTTAGATGCATGTACTGCAGAATTTCACGTTCAATAATTCTTACGGTTTTACGACTAGAAGTGTGAGAATATCAACCAGTATAGCAGAATCGCTCATATGGACGGCAGATGTCAGCCCAGCCTGCAATAAATAGCAAGAAAATAAAAACAACTAAATGGAGCATTTATGCATGGAATAAACGCATTTTATACTAACATTATATAAAAACACTTAATATTTCCAATATAAATTTTATGTTTTCGGATTTTTTATTATCTAGCTATAAAAATGCATTAGATAACCCTTGCGAGGAAACACAATTGAAATAAGAAATGCTTTGCAAAAAAAGTTGTTTAGATGTGTTAAATATTTTTTGGTACTTTGTTCTTTGCATTCTTTAAAAGTCATTTTCAGTATTTATTCACCTTTCACGTTATGTAATATACTATGGAAGTTTGAGGTCTTTTGTTACTTATTCAATGTCTAGCTAAACACTAAACTGTCCATGAATACGAAAACGTTCAAAAAGTCCAATACTAGATCAGAACTTCCAGAGATCCTGCCTAGACAGACCAATGCAGGCCAGGTGACTAGGGAAAGGCTTGTTCTGTGTTACATTTTAGGTAATTTGGAAAAGTCTTGTATCTCAGAAGAAAGGATAGGGATCTGATGTGCTCGCTCACAAGTCTAGAAGGGGCAGTCAGACATTTTCTGTCTTGCGTATATTCCAGCGAGATTCCAGCTTGTATTCTACCAGATGGTAGAATACAAACTGGTACCAGATGCATACCGGTACCATCTGAGTACCTGGTACCTGAGTACTAGTATGAGATACCTGGTACCTCATATCTGGTACATATGGTACCAGATTTGAGTTATCTGGACTCTAACTACTTTTTACTATTTAAGCTCTTATTTATGGCGAATAATTCTTAATAGGTTAACGGGTAGTGTGTGAAAAGGCTCGTTTCGCGGCCACTTCGGAAAGTCTTTATGCAATTTCATTAAATTTGATGTTTACATGAGATGGAATCCATTGGATGTGAATATCTTTGTGATTGGAGCATACTTTAAGTTTAAAATGACCGCTCCAGTTTTATCCCTAATTTTCCTCTACTGAGTAAGACATTGAATGGAGCTACGACTATCTGAAAGGATCCAAACATCTGCATTACAGTCAAGGGAAAAAATGTAGTCTAAAGCTTCATAGATTATTAATAGTTCTGAACGAAAGACTACAAAAGTCAGAATTAATTAATAAATTAAACACTTAAACTAAAATTAGAGGGCATGGTAACAGGCAAATCATACAAACGAAGTGCTAAATAAGAATATTTTGCGTACTATTGCTCCATCTGTTTTCCACGTTCTAATCACTGATTGCAAATATTTTTTGCGGTGTCCGAGAACTTTGGTCATAGAGTCGTGGCCTCTATAAATGGATGATATCGCCTCAGCGTCTGAGATTTCGAGAGAACTGTATCCACTCCTCGCTGAATCCAGGAAACTTCTCTAGGATATATGATGAGACAAAATTTGATGGAGGCGTACAGGCATTGCGAAAAATAAAGGTTAATTTTTATTCATTCAATTGTAAAATTATATACACATTTTTAAAATTATCAATACCATTGAGGAAAATCTTTTGCGTAATAATATATGTTCAATAGAACTCTAAGTAGTGATCATTTAAGTATTCAGTTCAACAACAGCACATATTACCTATCATCAATTGCACAATAGGAATTTCATGGAGGCGGATATATGTTGGGGGTTCAAAGGTGAATTGTTGGTAAAGTTTTAGGAGAGTGGTACTCATCAACTTCAGTCTCTGGCATTTGGGCGCTGAGATGTCGTTGATCACGGTTGCGATGTTCCAGGGACTATATTAGGGGTCTCGGGAGGTGCTGCTTTAACGTTTAGGTTCATCGACGAGCACGCGCATCACATGACATGCACGTCCGTCTTCCACAAGGTCTGCCCCCGTTCCCCCGAGAAATTCCAGTTTTCTTCTCTTACCGGCTCCACCCTCAATAAACTCCAGCTTCAAATCAATGTTCAAACCAATGTCAGTAAATCCACTCATCTCATAGTCAATTATTATGGTTATTTGACCCCTCACAATTTCTTAAGTCTTAAGTGACTTAAGTCTTTTTTATTTTATATTAGATCACGTGATATCATAGTGTCATGGTGACACGAACCCATTTAAATTTATTTATGTCATGAAACTCTTAGGAAGATACAAGTCTTAATTTAAATGTGAGGTTTTGCGATCATAAGGTAAGGAACTGTAAAACAATGTTTCTTCTGTCCCAAAATAAATGGCACATTTGCACATTTTAAATTTGGAATATTAATAGTTTTTCTTCTTTTTGAAGTGAACTGTACCTGTAGCCTGTATATGGCAGGCTAAGCAATACCACTCGATCGCTATTTTTTATTGTAAACAAAGCTGAGAAAAAGTTGTAAAAATAAACTTTTTTAAAAGTGCACCAGTTAAAAAACATTTAAAGTCAGAAAATATTTTTTAACATTGCAAACATGTATAGAAAGTGTAATGTTGTCATTTGGAAGTAATGCTTACAAAATTGAACATATCCATAAAAAATTGAGACTAAATACCACCTTTCATGTACGAGTAATATCAATTGTAATACGGAAGCTATATTAAAATCCGAGCATTGTCTTAATATTTAATTCTGTTAGAAAAATCAACCTTTTAATTTACGATAAATTATTTTCTTTTCCAACTACTTTACAAGTATTAGTAGAATTGTAGAAAAAGAGTCAAGTGTTTAATATTACACACTTATTTTAACGGCAAAACGTATTTAGCTTAAGACACTTATTTCGAGACAGGGAGTATTTGAAATTGTATATGTATAAGATTTTATAAATACATTAAATAAAAGACCAATTTATGTTATTTAAAATTTAATTTTGAAACGATGTTTGTACGATATGTGATATTTATTGTGACATATCAATCTAATATTTTGAATATATTGATAACTTAAACGTTAAATAGGTGCATTATTTATCTACGAGAAAAATTTATAAGTTGATCTGGTATTTGTGATCTAGAGAAAAAACTTGCAATGTTTGACTTTTACATATTATAGTAAGGATGAATTCTTTTAATAGTTGCTGGTATATACTTTGTAATTAGACATAGAAACTAGTTTTGTTATTTTTTTGCTGTTAACTAGAATGACATATTGAATTTAATACAAAGAAAATGAAACCTGAACGTTGTAGCAAACAACGTCAACGAAAAATATCTTACCGGTAGAAAATCATCCAGTTCAATACCAAAAGTTCTGTTTCTGGAATGAGGCGAAGACTCCAACTCACATTTCTGCCGAAAATCTGGGAATACGGACGACTGAGAATGCGTCAGAGTGTCACTCTGAAGAGCGGGTAGAGCATTCTGCTCAACCAGGTCATTGTTGCCATCTAGCTGTTTATCATTTTCGAAATTGTAGGGATGAGTGACGGCCATTGGTAAAGCTAGCATGGATGGCTTTCCCTCCAGACTCAGTCTGTATGTACAATTAAAAGAGTTCGTGCAACTGGCTTCGTTTTGAATTGAAAATGGTTCATCCAGAGGAGGAAGGAACGTTGAAAGGTCTACACCGAGAACGTGTGTTTTTGAGAGATCTATATCTGCAACGAGTGTTGATGAAAAATATCAAATTTATAGGTTAGAAGACCAACTGATTTAAATAAAAGAATTCAACTTATTCAATGAAATTTAATTATTTTAAAACACGTGCAACGTATAAAAATATATATTTGAAAATTCTCATATAACACTCAAACTGAAAAAATAGAGATTTGTGCAATTGGCTTTATTTTAATTGCAAATTGCTAATCCAGAGGTGGTAAAAACGTTCAAGTGTATTTTTGTAAAATTTATACTTGCAACGAGTGTTAATAAAGGATATCAAATTTATAGGTTAGACCAACTTAAATAAATATTAACTTATTTAAGACGATTTAATTACGTGAAGACGACTTGCAACGTAAAAAAATATGCATTTGAAAGTTCTCGAACAACACTCAAATTAATGTATCCAAAAAGAAAGATATTAATTTATGCAACTGGTTTTATTCTAAATTGCAAATGGTTCCAGAGGTGGCAGAAACGGTTAAAGATCCACATTAAGAACTTGGTGTTTTTCTGAGACATATGTCTTCAACGAGTGCTGATAGGAATATAAAAGTTATAGATTAGATCGACTAAGGCAGGGGAATTAAGATTTACTTCATGAGATTAAACTAGGTGACAGCTTGTAACATACCCAAGTATGGTATAGCAAGCTGTTAGCTAACTCAACCTGGAGCAACTAAAATGTGGTTGATTTTGATTTACCTTGCTTTTGAAATTTACTTCTGTGATGACTGCGTTCTAAAGAGCTATGTTCGTTTTTTTACACTTCTCTTTAATCATTCATGTTAAACGCACGTCCAATACGAAATACATGTTTGGAAATATATTTATCTGATAGTGAGGAAGAAACTATAAAATTGCTAATAGTAGCTTAAAGTTCAAGACGTGCTTTAAAGGATTTGTTGTAAATACGACTAAAACTGGAATAAAAATAAAAGTAATAGCTTTCATGCATCAGTGAAATAAAGATTTTTATTAAAAATACGATATTGCTATTTTCTATAACATTTCATGTAAAATCAGTAAGTTTAGTCGCATCTAACGGGATTGACAGAAAACATAGTAGTCTACTAGAAGTTTATTTTTCCTATTACATTTCAGGTACAATCAGCAAGTTTAATCGCATCTAACGGGATTGACAGAAGACTTATACACTACTACACTGCTGGCCACCCAAATTGCAACACCAAGAAAGACAAGAGATATCACAACAAAATTTATTTTGTAGATAACATGTTGACCAAGTATCAAATGATTAAATTTATAGACTTCTGTGAAGTGTGGTTCCTGCCAAAATCAGTAGCCAGAGTAGCCGCCATTGTTGGAGATCACCGCTGCCACACGCCTCGGCATTGATTCAAAGAGACTTTGGATGTGTTCTTGGGGTACAGCAGACCAAGCAGCTTCCACACGTTGCCAAAGTTGATCTGGTGTGGCAGCTGGGGATGTATTCTGGGTCAATCGTTGAGCAACCATGGACCACATGTTTTCTATCGGCGAAAGATCCGGAGAGCGAGCTGGCCAGGGAAGCAATTCAATCTGGCGATTGACGAAGAACCCTTGGGCAATGCGTGCCACGTGTGGTCGCGCATTATCCTGTTGAAATATGGCTGTGGGCAAGCCCTGAAGGTAAGGAAGGACAACTGGCTCCAACACCTCGGAGATGTAGCGCTGGCTGTTTAAAGTACCGGCAATGCGTACTAGAGGAGTGTGAGAGTGATATCCAATACCGCCCCATACCATAATACCCGGTGCAGGACCAGTGTGGCGGTGCATAACGCAGCTGTTCAGCATCCTCTCTCCACGGTGTCTCCAGACTCGAATCCGACCATCGTGGTGTTGCAGACAGAAGCGTGACTCGTCAGTAAAGACAATTTCATTCCATTCTGCCGTCCACATCCTTCTTTCATCGCACCATTGGCGGCGGAAACGTCTGTGGTTCTGCGTCAAGGGTAGACGAAGCAATGGACGTCTTGCGGACAGACCACTCTGCTGTAAACGGCGTCGAATGGTACGCGCAGACACTGGATGATGCGGTACAGACTGAATGTGCTGTGCTATGGTTCGTGATGTGGCTGAGCGATCCGTCACTGCCATACGCACAATATGCCTGTCATCACGTGAAGTGGTGCACTGAGGTGGATGCGATCGAACACGTCGGTCCGTCGTACCCTCCTGCATCCAACGATCACATATCCGCATTACAGTTGTTTGGTTTCGTCCAACACGACTACCGATTTCCCTGAAAGATAACTGTTGGAATCGGTCTCAAACCTCCAATTATAGTGCCGTGTGGGGCACATCAATATAGAAGAATATGTAAATCTTTGAATGTATATAAGTGATAAGATTGGGGATCATGATCTGATCAGACTTCTTGTATGTTTTTAAACCATAAGACTTGGTCACGTAATAAAATTTATTTTTAATGTATAAAACTCTGTCTTCAATCGATAAAACCCAACAATTGGTTATGGGCCTCAGACCTTAAGCTGAACCTGAATTCTGCCACTACCGGTATCCAGTATGATGGGTATTCAAGGAATGTCCATGTTTTCCTTCCCGAAGTTATCGGATTTCAACTATGCCACGTGGAAGATGGACATGAAGATATTGCTAATCGACCGGAACTGCTGGGAATTTATCACTAAAACGGAACCTCTATTATTGGAAGATGCTCCAGAACAAGAAAAAAGAGACTATCGTTATAGGAAGCAGAGGACATACACAACTATCTACCAGGGCATAGACAGAAAATATCAAGTCTTAATTTCATCTACTGAGGACGGTAAGGAAGCCTGGGATATATTAAAGACCAACTTTGAACCAGCATCTAGAGCACGATTGGCAGGCCTTGTGGACGAGTTCTTTTCAATCCGCTACCAGCCGGAGGACGAATCCATTGGACTCTTCTGCAAACGAGTGCATGAGAAGCTGTTACAGATAAAAGAAGGTGGATTCGAAATCCCAGACCTCTTAGTTTGCTTTCAACTAATAAGACATTTGCCTCACGAATACGATATTCTGGTACAACTGCTATACAGGATGGATGACAACGAGTTCACGCTAGACAATTTGTCTAAACATTTAATAACAGAATCCAGCCGGATCGACCTGAAGCGGAAGGACGAAGACACAAAATTAAGTATCGTGGCCGATGCTTATGCTACAAGAAACAAGTCATCTAGATACAAGGAGACACGGGCGTCTACTCCTGATCACAGCAGATGCGTACTGGACCCTGAATTAATTCCTTCAAGCCCAAGAAAGTCGACAGTTTGTCGTATGGGGCCGCGACCATTCTGCAACTACTGCAAAAAGTCGGGACATTACGAATCGAAGTGCTTCAAGAAATGCAATCGGCAGAAACCTGGTGGTGAATTATTTTATATGGAGGACAATCCAAAAACTGATCTTCAACGTGCCTATGCAGTTTCAAATTTTCCAAATGAAAGACCGAGGGAATTTCTCATTGATTCTGCTGCAACTGCTCACTTCTGCAAAGAACGTGATATGTTTACGACATTCAGAAAACTACCACCACAGAAGATCCTAGTCGGAGACAAGGACAGCACCTCGGAAGTATTAGGTATGGGTGATATTCAATTTACAGTTTTAGATAGAAACAGAAATTATGATATAACTTTAAAAGATGTGTTATACTCGCCTAATATGAGAAAAAATTTAATTAGTGGTGCTCGTATTGACCTTGTGGGAAACCAAATTAAATGGGGAAATAACAAAATGATTATTTATAATAGTTATAATAAATATTTGTTTACTGTTCCCAGAATTGGAAAATTGTATATCTTGAAAGGTTATCCCAAGATTAAAAATTATACATATGTAACTGGTTTAGATCTAGAAAAAGCCCACCGTAGGTTTTGTCATGTTAACATGCCCTTAATTGAAAATATGAGTAAAATTAATTGTGTAAAAGGAATTGAAAAACTTAATTGTAAGAATATAGATAAAAATTGTAAGATTTGTGCTATTGCTAAATCCACTAGAATATCCTTAAAAAGAAACTATATGTACGAAAGAAAAACTAAAAATGTTTTGGAAAGGATCCATATGGATTTGTGGGGTCCTGCTCCAGTTAACTCTCTAGGTGGAAACAAATACTTTTTTATCTATTATTGATGATTTTTCACGTAAAGTAACTGTTTATATTATTCGAAATAAGAATGAAGTTTTTGATTACTTTAAAAAATACTTGGTTAAAGCTGAAAGACAGCTAAATGTTAAGTTAAAATGTGTCCGAACTGACAATGGTTTAGAATTTTGTCACAAAGAATTTAAAAAGTTTTTAAATGATCTAGGAATAAAAATCGAAAGAACTTCAACTTATACCCCTGAACAAAATGGCATTGCAGAAAGGTTCAATAGAACAGCCATGGATTGTGTCAGAGCTATGCTTCAAGACAGTGGTTTACAACCACAATTTTGGTCAGAAGCACTTTTAGCATTTATTCATACTAAAAATAGATGCGAACACATATTAACTGAGGGTATATCTCCTAACGAAATATAGACTGGTTTCAAACCATCAGTAAAACATTTTAGAATTTTTGGCTCTTTGGCATATGTTCATATTCCTAAAATACAGAGAAATAAATTACAACCCAGAGCTAAACTTGGTATTTTGACAGGATATGGTTTGAAAACTAAAGGTTACAGAATATATGTACCAAACGAGAAGAGAATAGTTGAAACAGTCCATGTTCATATCGACGAAAGTAAGAAAGCTGTTGATGTACTATTTGGTAAAAACTTTGAGTACGTTTCTTTCGATCTTAATTCTAATATTCCTATTTATCAATCAAATGAAAATATAAAAGTAAAATCGGAAAGTGAAACTCAAGTTTTAGATTCTAAAGATTTAGTTAAAACTGAGGACTTAAAAAGTCTTAACATTTCAAATTGGCGTAGAATCGAAAAACCTAGAAATAAAAGCAATAGGATAGATGTATACTATTATTCTCCTGAAAATTTGAGAATGAGATCTTTAAATGATATTAAAAAGTACTGTACTAAAAACAAGATTAGGTTTGATCCTGTAAATTTCAATTTTAAGCCAGAAACTGAACATCCTAATGTGGATATTTCTAATGTGCCATCTACTTCTAGTGATGAATCTAATTTTTTAGACCAACAGATGTACGACATGTATGATCAGTGTTACAATGTCGAAATCCCCAAAAGTTGTGAAGAAACGCAAGCAAGTAAGGATAAAATAAAATGGAATACTGCCATGAATGAAGAAATTCAGATAATGAAGGATAGGCAAGTATGGAAATTAGTGGACACACCCCCAAATACAACCATAATTGGAAGTAAGTGGGTGTACAGCATAAAAATGGACGAAAACAATATACCTAAAAGGTATAAAGCTCGTCTTGTTGCTCAAGGTTTTAAGCAAAAACCCGGCATTGATTTTAAAGATATTTTTTCACCAGTTGTGAATTTTTCTATTGTTAAATTATTGTTTGTACTATTGATTTCTATGTTGGGTTGGTATCACTGTCAAGTTGACGTGAAAAGTGCATATTTATATGGACACCTTAAGGATACTATATACATGAAACAGCCAAAAGGATTTGTGCTGAAAGGATCCGAAAACAAAGTATGTCTATTGGAAAAGGCTATATATGGTCTGCATCAAAGTGGTAGAGAATGGAATTTGGAATTAGACGGTATTTTAACTAAATTAGGATTTTCTCAGTTAAATTGGTGTAATTGTGTCTACAAATTTAAAGATGTAATTTTAATTGTTTATGTAGATGATATGGTTTTGTTTTCAAAAAGGGAACATTTGATAAATGAAGTAATCGAATTATTGGACAAAAAATTGGATCTTACAGTCCTAGGTAAAACTAAATATTTGTTAGGCGTAAACTTTCAAGAAATTGAAAATTCGATTTATTTACATCAAATTACCTACATTGAAAAATTAATGTCAAAATTCAAAGATCTTCCTAAAAGTTTTGTGAATTTACCTTTTAAAATTGGTTGTAACTTACCTGATAAGGTTAAAGAGGAAGAAATAATTGAAAATGATTTAATGAGGAAATTTCCCTATCGTTCCTTAATAGGATGTTTATCGTTTTTGTCAGATAGATCCAGACCAGATATTGCATTTGCCGTTAATATAATGTCTCAGTTTTGTAATGGTTATACTTACAAACACTGGTCTTACGTTGTTGATATTATGAACTATGTTTTTCTTACAAAGGATTTTAAAATTAATCTTTCCAATGTAGAAAGTTCAAATTTGATTGCTTTTTCTGATGCAAATTGGGGATGTGGTCTCACAAACAGACATTCAAGCAGTGGCTATTTAATTTATTTGGGTAACATCCCAATATCATGGAAATCTTCTAAACAAAAGTGCATAGCTCTTAGCTCAATGGAATCTGAATTTATTGCACTAACCGATTGCACTAAAGAAGTTATTTGGTTTAGTAGAATTATAAATGAATTAAGTTTGTGTGATTACATAAGACCCCAAGTATATTGTGATAATCAATCTGCTATCTATTTTTCAAAAAATAGTCAGGAAAATCAGAAAACTAAACATATTGATATCAAGTACAAATTTATTCGTAAATTAATAAAAGATGAACTATTTAACGTAAATTATATTTCATCGGAAAATAATTTGGCTGACTTTTTAACAAAGCCTTTATTGTTAAATAAATTTAAAAATATTATTAGAAAAATATTTTGTTAGATTTATATAAATATATATATAGAATTGTAATACATCTGCTGAGGTTTTACAACCGATGGGGCCGCATGTTGGAATCGGTCTCAAACCTCCAATTATAGTGCCGTGTGGGGCACATCAATATAGAAGAATATGTAAATCTTTGGTATGGTATTTTGGTATTTTCAATTAACGTCACACTGGAGCAACACAACGGGCTATTGGTGACGGATCAATCCCAGAGGGAAAGATTCGAGGACAACACCACGTAATTTTGAACCACGGTCAGATGACGAGGCAACACCTGAGCTGGCACCCCACTCTCCAAACTTCCACACCACGCCAACGTGAGGACGTTTGGGGCCACGACAGATTTAACGTGCACCAGCCCCCTTTGTACACGACGGTGTTTGGCTGGATTCGAACTCGCAACCCTTCGGTTGCTAGTTCGTTACTCTTCCAACCGGGCCACCGCGGCCCTGTAAATCTTTGAATGTATATGTGATAAGATTGGGGATCATGATCTGATCAGACTTCTTGTATGTTTTTAAACCATAAGACTTGGTCACGTAATAAAATTTATTTTTAATGTATAAAACTCTGTCTTCAATCGATAAAACCCAACAATAACCCACAATCTCGGTAGGCCACTATCCTTCCTCTGTCGAACTCGGATACTTGATCAAAAGATGATCGCTGTTTTCTACAAGGCATAATTGATCGTTTTTTTGAAAAAACCACAAGAAAAACACAATTGCCGTACTTGAAATCGTCGAAATCTCCAAGCCTTAAATAGCGCTTTGAAGTGGCGCCACAGGCGCGCGTGATGTGCGTCTGCGCTGAAATTCTAATCATTTGCATATCTCACCTCCGCTAATGCATGTTGTAAATTTCATATTATTTGCATGCTTCCTTCAGGGTGTTGCATTTACGGTGGCCAGCAGTGTAGAAGTTTTTTAGTCAATCCTGTTAGCTGTGGTTTAGTATAACATCTATACAAACAGATACAGTTATGCTGAAGAACACTTATACCAGGAGTTATCTTTACCCCTAATTGATTATACAAATTAAAACGCGCGATCGAACCTAAATTTCTAGAGATTTCTCCAACCACTGAAGAAAGGAATGTATGGAATCAATGGTTACATAAGCTTCATAACTTGTTTGATAGAAATAAAAAAATAGCGAAAAAATTATATTTAATTCAATATAAACAGGTGTTAGAGCATAAATAATCGTAGTATAAATTATTTTGTAACATAATTTTTGCATGCTTCTGTTTACCATTTAAATAGGCTTGAAACTTCAGCAATGGTATACGTATATTTTTACAACTTGCCGAAAAATAAATTTATTTAATTCGTTAATTTAACATATTTATCTGCATTTATAGTACCATTTCTTTGCTTTTATTTATTTATCCAACTTCATAATAGCGCCAAGAGGAGTTAAACTATTTTTGACCGAACGCAGAAAATTTAATTTCAGAATAGATATATTTATTACAAACACATTATTATCATATAACTCCATTTAAGAAGTTGGTTAGGAACAAAATTAAACCTACAAGGGAATGTAATTATTGAGTAATTCAATAACTTCAACATTTTATATGGAGTTTATTTATGTAGTATAATATTTTAACAATTTCTTACCCTCAAACTCTGGATTATAATTTCCTAAATATTCAACTCTTTCAATGGCATGAGATGATACATCTTCTATATCGACATCGTCAAATGAGCTTGTGAAAAAAATATAAATCAATGATGATTTCTTATTATCTTATAAATGCTAGATATTTATGTAACTTTGTTTCCTTGCAAACCTGTTTTATTAGCCCTATATTTATGAATATTTTATAAATTAATAGTTAGAATGATACTAAATTTAATATGCACATGCAATAATATATTGCAAGTACAACTGTAGAAAATGAAATTAAAATATTACTGTATTAATTTTGCCAATTCTAAAAAACAAATCGAAAGCCGATTTTAGTTTTGAAACATGAAACTGAAACAAATTTGATGCACTATAATCAGTAACGAATACAAATAGTTTCTTATTAGTTTTATTGCTGTGGCAGCAATAAAACTAATAAGAAAAGTAATCCAAATATTCTGAATGTTTTTGGAGGAAGCTGGACGTACGAAATTCGTTTCTTTCTTATATCTTTTCGCATACTCTACTTTATCAGATTCAGAGGCGCCAACTGCTAGAGGTCCCTATATCCACCCCTTGAACCCCCAATATTTTAACGGGTCCACCAAACGTGAGGTATAAATATTACATAAATTGTACATTTTTTGTCTCCGTAACACAGAGGAAAGGAAGAACCGTTATGTCAAGGATAATGCTTACTTTTTAGACTTGTTTTTCTTCCTTTCCTACCCTTGCACCTGCGTGTAACTATATAAGGTGTTGGGACCCTCGTGCATTGCAGGGGTCACAATTAAGGACCCTAACTTCTTGCCTCTCCCAATATTTCTATGATTGGAGACCATCCGCCCCTTATAAACCTTAGGGATCAATATTACATTTATATAGATAGTATGGGTAATCAAATATACAAGGTAACTTGACCTGATACCATAGGTCGTATGAGTGTTATATCATAAGACAGAGTAACCTTTGCTTCTCAATATTTTTACGGTTAATGAATCTGGGAGATAATTATTACGAGTTTATAGATAATATTTCTAGTGAATATACAAATAAGTAAATTTATTTTGAAAACTCTGCAACTGGAGGTCTTGGACTCTACTTATAATTTCACAAAGATGGCGGTACTGATCAGATTCAAGTGCATGCACCTTGTTATACAGAGTGCTCTCAAGATGTGAGTTGAATAAGGCGAATTTGATTGTCAATAAATTTAACAAATATTTTTTAAGTACCATTAATTATAACATGGAAGGAAACTGAGAGCACTACTATAGTAAGTCATTTCGATCGCATTGTTCACAATACATCATAACATAACTTATCAAACAAATATTCCACAAGAGAATTTAAATTTTACGCCAGGAAACATTAACCTGAGGTTTGCGGTATGTATATCAACTGCTGTAGGTTTCTGGCAAACATGGTGAATCACCCTCACTATACATATGAGTAAAACCTTACATATTTACATGCCTGACTACTGTAGCTACAATTGCGAAATCTTGGTTTATGATAGTCCTTCTCTCATCATATTCATTATTGCAGAGGTACAGATATTCTGCCCTATATGAGTCGATTATCCGATATCTCTTTATCTCGGATAAAAGATAATAACATCGAAGTGAATATTAATAAGGAAGTCTGGTGGCTATATTGATTTATTGATGACATACGCGACAGCTGCTACAAATGATTGATTTTAATCTCCATGTGAATTAAAATGCATATCACATTGCCAAATACTGACTTGATCGAAAACTATTCTTAGTTGAAACGGTATCCCAGTAAACCAAAAACAATGGTATGAAGTGTACTTTAAAATTTACCCGGTCTAGAAAATAATCCTACAAGAGTAGAAGTTTTAGTATTAAGATAAAGTATTAGCAAATACAAAATAAACTACTTTATGGTCTTGCACTACGAATTAAAGTACTCGTAAAACAAAGAACTCCCACACACCTCTACTACATCGTATAAAGAGACAACAGTTGAGAATATTCATGAAGATTGCATATGAAACCACTTTATTATGTCGATCTATCTGAATCTTCAATGACCGGTATCCGTCGAGAAACACTACACTAATGCTTTTATAGGGGAAACGGCCCTAAGGAATGATTTAGATGCTGCCATTCACAGGCATTTAATACCACAATGAATACCCAAGTTGACATCTGGAAGTACCTCTCGGGTGCAATAGACTTTATTGTGAGTAAGATGAGAATTCTTCCACTCAAGTGCGGAAAGTCCCTCACATTTTCCCAAGTGCTTCTACTCAAAACTTGGCTTCATCGCGACATCCTGAATGAAATGTAAATATTATCTAGGGGTGATATTCGCAAATACAGGCACTATCACTATTTCTAGGATGCCAATCAGTGAAAGTAAATAAAACAAGCAAACATTGAAGGCTGAAGTTGTTGAAAATGCTGAGATGTCTGAAACAAATACCACGAAAACAAAAAAAATAAATAATTACGTGGAACTAAGAAATGTTAAAAAAGAAGCTAGAAGAAAAAAAGAAGTCGAACAATTTTCGTTGTGAAAAGGGAAAAAGATTACATCAGTCATTCATTCTAAAACTGGAAATCCAATACAAAATCTAATTTTATTAACCTAACCGTTTACCTAAATTCGTTAAAATTTAGACGCTTGGAAGGCAGATATGGGACTTTAAATTAAATTCTATAAAAGTATAAAATAAATAAAATTGAATTTCATATAAATATTAAATTTAATAAAATTAAATTTCATAATCATCCATTTGCTTTCACAAATTTAGCTTTTTTCATAAGTATAGTTTTAACTAGAGCTAGATCCCTGAATAGAATTTATAAAATATCTTATATATCTTAAACTTTAAAAATTAAATGTAATTAATAAAAATATTGATACCCTTCACTTCCAGGAGTACGAATCATAGACGACTGTTTAATCCATGACTCAAGAGGTTGAATTTTTCGCAAGTCCATAATATATACTGACACATTAGTAAGATTAAAGGCACCGACAACCTAAAGAGATATAGTAATGATTGCTAACAATATAGAATATTTTTAAACAAGAACATTGCACAAATTTGGATTATTAGAAATTTGGACATTTTGTTCTAAAAATAGAAAGGACAATATCTTACTAATTGGCTTTCAGAGGAAGATATGTCTGAAACTTTTCCCCATCCCATGACAAGAGTGTCAAGGGTTCTCATGGGTTCCCAAGTGTATATTTTCAAAATGTCTTGAGCTCCACTGAATAAGCACCCACCATTAGGGCTGAAGTATATCTTTCTGAAATAGAAAATGTTTATTCAATTTAAGAAAAAATTATAATTAAAATATTAGTTCATACTATTTCAACAAAAGAAAGAATTTGAAAAATCTTATTTTCATTCTGCATGTAATGTTAAAGTGAAATATGTTTAAATTGCAAGATAGGTATGAAAATTAGCGAACTTAATTTTTCAAATTTAAGGTAAGATGAAAAGAGTCGTGTTACGTGAATTAATAAAATCAAAAATAAAATGGAGGCATATTTCAACTTAAAAACTAATTATTACGATGTTTCTAGAAATAGAATTTTAAGATGATTTATGGTAAATACTAATTAACTTCTAAAATAAATTATATGAATTTTTTTATACAGATATTTCGAAGATGATGACATTTATAAAAGTCACATAATAGATCTAGATCATTGAATTATTCTAACTTAATTTGTCGCAAAAGAAAAATATGTGTCTGCGCTTTTGCTTAAATATTAAAATAATACAGTTTATTAAACTTATTTGAATTAAATTAATACTAAGAGCAATAATAGTCATTCAAAAATTGTGAAACTTACTGAACTGGTCCCGAGTCACCATCGGTATTCGACACAAGCCTGTGATTTTCTAAATCCCAAAATTTTATAAACCTATAAATAGAAATTTTGACACTCAAACACAAATAAATTGATTTTAGAGTGGTTATAGTTGAAAATGAATCATTACACTTTCCATTGGGATAATCATTTTAATTCTTCATTCGAATTTTAAAAATAAACAATAATGAATAAACAGAACATAAAAAGTGTGCTGTTATGTTTAAATTTTGTAATTGGAGTCAGCAACAAAGACCAGCAAAAAGAAAGAAATGTTCATGAAAAAGTTACATACTGATCTGTGCTACAGCTGGCTAGTAGTAACTCGTTTGGATGGAATTCAATATCACTTATTCCTGAGGAATGGCCTTTGAACTCGGTCCTGAGTTTACCAGCTGGGAGGTCCCACAGCTAAGGAAATAATGTAACACAAAATCATATTCATTCAACATTAGATTTTGTCGGTAAAAGGTACGTTATTTCCTACAGACAAACAAATACACCAAATCCTGAAATCAATAAGAAAAGTCGATGAACAGGATATGAATACAGAAAGGATCAAAGGCTTTGCTGTTGAATCCATTAGTCTTTCCGTTTGCTAATTCCTCGGTAGGCATCCTGAAGCTATTAGTTCCATCACTCGAGATTTCTCAGGAAACTGTTGGAGGAGGATTTTAAGGAAACTGTGTACTCCCCAGAGATTTATTATTTCTTTTATACTGAAAGGTACAGTGATAAGCTTAAGACTCCGATAAGTGTTAGGAGGAAAACCTCTACTGTACTTACGCTTGTTTCTTTTAAAAATACTTGGATTTAATGTTTGAATTCGCACTTTTTCAAAGTATTTATTTTATAAATCTATTTATGGGGAAAATCACGCTCTATAATATTCTAATGTTTGTTCAATATTACATTGAAGTGTTTTAGAAATTCGAAGTCTGACTGATAATAAAAGAAACAAACATGAGAAGTGCACCAGTGATTGGTCGTGAAATGTTATTTATATTACTGCTTCTAACATCAAAACTCAGAATGAAGTACCAAAGATTGTCAGTTTTATTGACGAAGACTTCACTATAGTTTTTAATCTACAATTATCGGTTTCTGAAGTCTTCCAAAATAATAAAAAATAGTTAACTTTCCTTATTCCAAAATGAATTTTTAGGTTGATCTCAGAATTTTAACTCAACCAAACATTTGATTACCATGCTGCATTAAAAGTAAACTGTCAAAATATGAATTAAAAATATGGTAATATTTGTTAAATAGTCTTATGAACTTGGTGAATAATTTCAACATTAATTTTGTGAGCCAAAATATAAAGATACTTTGGAAAAAATAATGTAATTAAAGAATATATATATTAATGTTAAAAATAATATTTATGAAATAATAACAAATGCTTTATCCGTGTTTTCGAAGTTAACTATATATTTATTATTATCTGAATAATTTGTCTAAATACTTAATTGAAACAGTTGAAATTTTAATTAGTTTTTCTAATCCCCAAAACAGGTTTATTAAAAAACCTTACATTTCAAAAACAACAGAGCTCGTAAAGATATAATGGTACTTTGAAATAAAACAAATAAAGGTCGAATAACAAACCTATAATATAACTTTTCATCTACAAAATTGTCTCAAAATTAGTGCCAGATGAGATAAAACTGTCATTTACTAAATATATACTCGGTTCTATGTAGTTATATCACTACGAAAGACTTTCAAAACGCCCAATCACATGGCTAATAACAATTACTTCTAATCCAGGCTATCTTCGAAGCTCATGTCCCTGAAGATTAAATCTTCTTCCAGCCGCTTGTTCCCAAATTAGCTAGTGTTTTTAGACGTCGTAATAGATTTCATGTCAGGAAGGCTTATGCAGGAAGGAATGGTTTTTCATTTGTTTCGATAAAAATAGCTTTTGGATCAGAAGTCTATAATTATGAAGTTAAAGGGTTACAAAATTTTCATTTAACTCTAAAATAGCGGATGTTCAGTTTTCCATAATACAATACGTCTTAATCAAATATTTGTTCTTGTGACAACGGTATAGAAAGAATAGTTATTGTAAACGATTATGGTTGTTTTCAACTTTCATGAACACGTTTTTTTTATCAAGTATAAGCTGTAGCTAGTATTTTATTAAAAAAGATGAAACCATAGCAATGAAATCGATTTTTAAATAGATAATAGAGTTTACTAAGCTTGATTCAAGCTATTTACATGTGCTTACATATAATTTTTGTTATTTAATTTAAGTGCAGTAAATTATTTAAACAATTTTCATACTTTGTAAATTTATCTAAAGCTCTTATGTTTTTAAATCAGATCTAAAGTTGAACTGTTTCATAATTTATCATTTGATTAATACAATATAACATTTTAACACATTCCATATTCGTGCTGCACTTGATTTTACTACGCACTTCGTATGAATTATTTATTTTTAAGTAAAAAATATCAGTGAAATGGAGTTCTAATTACACTACACTGGGGTACTATACAAAAAAGCCTTCATATTACGTTATTATATAAAAACCACTTAATAAAAAAGCATTTTAAATGTTTGTGAAGGTATTTTAAGTAACATGCCCTTAAGGCATAATTTAAAACATTCTCCTCGAAGTTCATTACTTGTTAGGTCAGGTTGCACGAGGTAATTTGTGAACTTTCAACGAAGCTACGGAAAAAAAATCTGCATATACAAAACTGCTTAATCGTAAATAAAAACACGACATTAAATTGTGCACAGTATTAAAAGTCTTCTTAATACGCACAATGTGCGATTATGAAGGAAAAAATTATTAACTCATTTTTAGAATTATCGTTTAGCATTTTCTTTTTATAAAAAAAATTCATGTTAATGAGAAAATTTTGTTCTTGGCAAGTTAGATAAAATTTCATGCACTCATTTTATTAGTTGTAAAGCTCCTTGATATAAGAATGTAGCCAGTTTTAGAAATAACATGCTATTCTAAAGCTGACTTACTTGTTTATTATTATATTTTGTGGAGTAATCGCAAATAATGAATGCACGTAAAACCATTGATATTATTCACTTTTATGAATATTTACAACTCAAAATATTCAGAATAGCAAGTGTATTAATAAATATCACAACTCTAAAATACATCTCAGTCTCAGTAATAATTTCTCAAAATCTCTGCAGTGCATAACCACGACTAACTGGATTGACGAAAAACATCTAGTAGCTGCTGTCAGGATATGAAAATTCCATGTCATAGCTTGATTTTCACTTTTCTGCCTCTAAAAGCTCTGTCCATCGACTCTATTTTATTGTTGGAACTCAGAGAAAGGAACTTAAAAACATTTACATTATACTATAAACACATTGTGCATTAATTTATGCAATCTCCAAATATTTAAAATATTGTTTTATTACTTTGAATCAAGTGACTTTATAAAATTAGTTTTTAAAACTAAAACAAAGAATACTAGTTTCCTATCATAAAACGAAATGTTGCAAAAAGAAAGGACCATAGGGAAAAATAATCAAAATGTACGCGTTTTAGACATCGACTTTCTAATGAAATAGACGGAATTTGTGTGTGCTCAGCTTCGATCTATCTCTTCCGGTCGCTTGGTTTGTACATCTGTAACGTGGTTGTGGAAAAAAACATGAATCCTAACGTAGAACAAATTACTGATGGTTAGAGTGATTATCCAGCGTGATCAAACACATCAGACCAGTGCTTCGAAAGTCGATCGGCTAAGTCGTTTCTTAAGCTCACGTGACTTACCCTTCTGAGATCTTACCGCAGCACATGCTATGTCATGCTATTCCCCCCACATGCTATGTCTATTTCATTAGAAAGTCGATTGTTTGAAAAGTCCATTTACGTATCAACAGAATGGAATTTTCAAAATACAATTAACTTCTTTTACATCTACTAATTCGCTTTCAACGTCGGTGGACAGCGCTCTAAGCAACCATTTTAGTACTACGCTCCGTAACAGTTTCTATAAATGGATCGAAAATCCAGAAAGCCATTACTAGAAGTTTTTCGTCAGTCCAGTTATCAGTGATAAACTCTCAGCTCAAAGCTATATCTCGGTTAATAATTCTAAAGGGAACTAAATAATAAAGAAATTTACAAAGAGTGTAAATTATAGAAAATTACATACCTATCAATAATTTCAGTATACTACCGCATGTGGCGTTTCCACCAAGTTTCTGTATGTATATCGCCTGCGTTTTCTATTATTTTCCCATCAATATCGCTTGCATTACTCGTTTCCTTACATATATGCCATGATTTAATAATTATTTATACTGCACGAGTAATATCACTTGAAAGAATTTAAATATTTTATTCAACTTTAACTGCGGTGGAGAGGGTGAAAAGTGATCTACTGCGCCTCAAGTCTTGCCATTTACATAGTGGGATTCATTATGCAAAGGATTTTATAATAGGTTTCGATACAAAGAATATACTGCTGGCATCGAAAATGCAACACAATCAAGGAAGCATCCAATAGTCTTAAAATTAGCATGACGTGTAGATCATGGAAGGATATGCAAATGATTTGCACAGCAGCGTATATACAAATCCTGCATATACACTGCAGTGCACCAGTACCAGTAACGTCCCCTGTAGAAGTATAAAGAGGAAGAACAGAGTCGTTTTAAGCATTGATATTGTGTTTTCTATCTGTATCTGTGTATAGACAGCTTAATTAAGCATCGTCAAAAGTATTGCAGTCATACGAGCACAAAACGTTGCATGCGACGTACAACATACATGCCAACGGACAAACTGCATAGCTTTTGCATTATACATCGCCATACCAGTTCGTCACATAGCGAAGTGGTATGGGGCGCCATTGGATTCTACTCCCACACCCGCCTAATACCCATTGCCGGTACATTCAACAGCCAACGATACATCTTTAAAGTTTTGGAGCCTGTTATTTTCCAGGTCTTTCCTGGGCCCAGTTTCCAACAGGACAATGTGCAACCACACATGGCATATAACGTACAACGATTTCCCTCAATGTTCACCAAGTTTCACTTCTTACATGACCCGCCTGTTCACCAGATCCGTCACCCATCGAACACATCTGGTCGATGATCGCCCAATGACTGGAAAACCAGACCACCCACGGATTCGCCAGATTAACTTTGGCAACATGTAGAAGCAGCATGGACTTGACATACCCAAACACACGTCTAAAACCTCTCTCTTTCAATGCCAAGCTGTGTAGCAACAGTTTTTACAGTCCATGACGGCTGCACAAAATCCTGATTTCTTCGCGTATATAACGCGGAGCTATAATTTCAATTATTTCACGCTTGTGTCTTATGTTGTTTTGCATAATAAATATGACTTTGTTATCTCTTGTCCTTCATAGTGTTGAATTTCAGATGGTCAGCAGTGTATTTTAACTTTAACTATAATAGAGGATAAAAGGGATCCACGTCGTGGCAAGTTTATCTTTTATATTGTAGGATGTAGTCAAAAGTTGTTATATAGAACCATTTACGTCTTGCTTACGGCTCATAATGACAGTTCTTGCTATTAACACACTTGCGTTTGGTTTGTTACTTTATAATTCTTGCACCCTAAGGACTAATCGGATCGATACCTAAGTGGATTCTGAATAAGATACGAGTATACAGATCTGAGAGTCTATCTCAATAAAAATTGAGTACATATTTCTGTTTACGCCAATCCGAACGAGTAAAAATTCAATACAGATTGCTAAGGTTAAGTAGTTGAATTTACATTGCACTGGAGCAGCACAAAAGGCTATTGGCGACGATCAGAGACCAATCTCCAAAGGGAAGATCCGAAGGCAACACCTCGTACTTTTAAGCCCCGGTCAAATGACAAGTCAACACCTGAGTTAAGCACACTCTCCAACCTTCAACACCACGCGAATGTGAGGACATTTGAGGCCACGACAGATTTAACGTGTACCAACCCCCAAGTAAACAACGGTCTGGTTGGATCGAGTTTCGAACTCGAAACCCTCCGTTTGCTAATCCACAACTCTACCAAGTGGGCTAATGAGTCCCAATTAGGTATTGGGAAAAATCTGGTGTACAAATAAAGAACACAATAAGAGCACTTTATACAACTTAAATGATTAAATTATAGTACAGTTTACTGTTGCAAGCGCTTGCAAAAAGCTTCAATATTGATCGCCAAAATTTTCTTTTAAGAGAATAACCAAGTAAAATCACGATCTGATGCTGATTGATTTTGTGAGGAATAGATTAGAAGCATGACATACTTTCATTTAAAAATTCCTCACAATATATGCACATTACAAGGAGGTATACAGAAATTTTCTGAAGACAATTATTTATAATGAATAACTGAGATGCATTAAAAACAGGTTTCATAAAACATTGGTTTCATTTTAAGTTACCAAGATTTAGATCTTTAACAGAAAATAAAGTGTATAGAGGTGTAGGTTAACCCTTTACTATTTTAATGAATAGAAAAAAAAATGATACTATTAACGATAAAATGCTTAGAATTTAACTAATTTCACTTATAAATTCATAATAAATAATTAATAACTAAGTCTATTATACCAAAATGACGAATAAGTTTATTTCTTTAAGAAATATCAATGATAAAAGAGAAAAAGTAGAAATGACAACGACGAGGACATTAAACAAAACTACACTATGGATAAGATCTCAAGCAATCAAGCAAGTAGAACATTACACAAAAATTAGTGCAATGTGCAATATTTCATAATACTGCCGAATCCCTTCAATACTCATTTTGTTTATAATTAAATGAGATTTAGAACTGGACATGATTGCGTTACAGCACACCTGGAGAGAATTGGATATATTCCTCCAGGGAATGCCCAATTTACAGAACTTCCAATTCCAGCATGGATGAGGATCACTTCCTAATCTGCCCGGGCCTAAACTCCTTTCAACAACAGACCAGGAACCTCTCCTAGCTCTATTGGGATGCGAGAGATAAAATGATGAGCCGAGCCTCTACTTTTTGCCATAGGAACAACAAATTTAACCCTCAGAGTCCTTTGTTTAGAATAGAATCCTTTGGAAATATGCTATTGCTCCTTTTCTTAGAAAAGAATCCTTTGGAAAGAGTCTATTGGTCGAAAAGGTCAAAATTTGTAAGAAAGACTGCGGGTTACAAGGCGGAATTATGAAGTGTGAAGTCCTCAGAGGGTTAAATGCGATGAATATTCCCACCCCACATTCTTCATAAACTAACGGTGATTAATTTTGGTATTCAATGAAAATAAACACGTTTTCCCCAAATAGATAAAAAAAACTCCGCTCTTTAATGTGAAATTGCTTTTTGTAAAGATATGCTTTCAAGCGTATACCCTCCCAGAAGACGAAGCAAGAAATGAATTCGCACTTACCTTTATGATACCGTCTTCGCAACCGGAAGCAATCCAGCGACCATCCGGACTGAACTTGAGAGCATTCACGGATTTATTGTGTCCCTGTAAGTGCGAGAGAACGACTCAATCAGCAGGAAAGACGCTATAAACTCACTTGGTGGGCTACATTTCATTTCGATTGAGGAAATAAAGATCGCTTCGAGGGAGAGAGTGCGTGGTACAAAATATGCAGTTAACGAACGGATCGAGGCTATGCGTCATGCTAGAGATAAGCTTATTTGAATCAAGAATGTGTTGGTGATAGAAATGTCATATTGTTGTAAAGGTTTTAAAAGGTAAGATGATGGAAGGAATCTTTTCTATTGGTAATAGGGGAAGGTAGAGATCGTTGAGACATGGCACACTTTGGAACGCCTTGATTTTCAGGATTTATTTTGCAGCCAACAACAGTACTCGTGTGTTGATAGATGACATTGCATTCTATTCTCTAAGGGGACAGTGGACTTTCAAAATCATCAAAATCGATTTTTTAATTTTAGCTATAAAATTAATTTATATCAATCTCTGTAGATAACAAAAATAATTTTTGATGGAGTTACATGCATACAGAACAACCGTTGTGTTGCTTCAGTGCGACGTTAATTTAACTACCTAGCAAACTATAACAGATGTTCTAAAATTTTGGTTTTTAGAATGTTAAATAGCACTCATAACATCATGGGGATTTTGTTTCATTTCCTTGCTTATGTGAATTTAATTGTTAACATTTTACTTTTTTAATAGACATTGATTTGACCACCGATAGTTTTAGAGTTTAGTTCACAAACCCGTCGTTCTGTTTTTCGAATGAGACAGAGTAACAATAATGAGCATTTTCAAAAGGTTTTTTCCAAGATCGACAACTGACCACTGGGCCTTTGGCACTACAAGGGGCGAAATGATTGTTACTTGTGAATGAGGACCCAATGGGAGAGCTGCCGCTACTCCTAACAAGAGCAATCACTAACATCCCTGCGCTTATAAACCGAGATTCGAACCCGCTACCTACTGAGTGGCAGACAAGCTCTATGACTACTATACCAGCTAGGGGTGCTAAATTACAAAAGTAAATTTTTCTATCAAGATGAACTTATTTAAAAGAATGTATGTTGTAATGGAAACCTTGCATTTATAGTTATTTTAAGATAAGAAATATATCGTAGTTCCAAACAGCGATATTTCCAATAGCTAATGTGCAAAATAGAGTATATTGGGCACTCAGTTGTGGGGAATCTTAAGAAATGTTCAAAGATGCCTCAAATGGAAACAAATGTCTACTTCTATAATAACAATTTTCACAATTCAATTACATTGTTAAAGAAACTATTTTTATTGACCCATACTTATCTTTTCAGAGGTAATATAAAAAATGAGATCTAGGAATTAAGAAGTGTAGTAGTTAAGTGTAGTACTTTATGTGAATATACTTTCTTTCTAAGAATAGAAGATGAAGAAACTGTATTAATTTTAAAAATATTCAACGTTGAGCTACAGACCTTTAAGTATTGATGAAATTAACTTAAAAGTAATACACGGGTATTAATAACTGAATTAGTACTCCTACAAGTGGGGCTGGTTGAGACAATATAAATGTGTTTTATTATTTATTATATTTCCCTAGAGATG
Organism: Meta bourneti; assembly: GCA_933210815.1. Classification (NCBI taxonomy): domain Eukaryota; kingdom Metazoa; phylum Arthropoda; class Arachnida; order Araneae; family Tetragnathidae; genus Meta; species Meta bourneti. The sequence goes on from OW119923.1 coordinate 58,220,310, forward strand.
TTATTCGATTCATTTAAAGTTTATTTGAAGGAGAAATGTTCACACTGTACATATCACATCAGTTTTTGAAAGAAAATATCTTTTATAAAATTTAGAAAAATCATTAATTGAAAAGCATTTCAAGGTGCTTAACTTCAGATTAAAAGCAGATTAATTATTTAACTTCTTATCATTTCTTAAGACTAAAATAGCATTAGCAAATATTCAGGCTTTGATTAGACTCACTCGTTTAAAGTGTGTGAGCTGAAAAAGATTTAAAATGTAAATTTTAATTTAATTTATCAAAACAATTTAAGAAATATTAATTATAATACTTAAAAATTTCCGAGTTCTAATACAAAAGAACGCAAATTTTTAAACAACCAGCAATAGATAAAACTAAATAGCTTACCATTCCCAAATATTGTTTCTCTCGTCTAACTAGTCAAATAAAAAATTCTATCTTTCTTAACGAAATATTCATGACCTTTTATATCAAAAATTAAACTTTATGACTTAAGCCACTTCATCTGCTATGTTTGACTTTTTTGGCAAAACAAATGTAGTTTAAGAAAAAACTGCGTCTCAAATTGATTGCAAATTCAATGAAAGTATCTAATTTATTTATACTAGCTGTTTCTCAACTCATCGTGATAGATGATAAAACTTTAAAAAGCTCGATATTTCAGCAAATATTCTACTTAGAAATATGGAGTTTTTATTTTACCAGTTGAACATAGAAAACTATTTTTCAATTGAAAGTTTCTTGGTAAAATGCCTCAAAAAAAGAAAAAATGTTGTTTTTATCAATATTTTACAAAATGAAGCCCAAATTCAACATCTACCCATTCTTAATTTGATGTCTTTTTTAATTGAAATTAGGATGCCAACTGTTAAAAAGATGATCACTTGAACATGGCATTTTGAGTATTCTTGTATGTATAAATTGTTAGAAATTATTCATGTTAATTTTTAGATTTAGACGAAGTTCTGTATTTCATTAGATTACAGTGTCTCACGACACTAGGTATGGGAGTGTGATGGTCCTATTTAGTTTCATTAGATTAAACAATGACTAAAATTGATCCAAACAAATTAAATAGTATGTTTTCTTAGAAATTTTAAGATTAACAAAAGAAATAACGGCTACAAAAGATAAATTAGATTCGAAAGACAATCTAGCAACTGGAACTTCTATAGAAAGTTATACATTATTCCTATATATCAATAAATAAACTTAGAAAATCCTGTCCTCTCATTCATATTGTTGTGAAAGTAAGGAAATTTTTAATTTCCATTGTGCTCAGAAAAATGAGCCTGATAAGTAAAGCATGAGAAAAGCGCATTAAAATTTATTTTAGTCAATGAAAATGCTTAAAAAGTATTTGACGAAGACAAAACGTTGGTAATGGAAAGTTGAAATATAATTTTGGTAGGTAAGTAGAGAGGTAGAGTTGAATTGAAGCCTCATTGGTGCAACACAATGAGTTATTGGCAACGGTCCAGAATCCATCCTGATGGGAAAAGATACGAGCAATAGAAGTTAAAATTAACCTCTAGATTTTGTTAAAACAAAACTGATGATACTACTTTCTTTTTAAAAAGGAGAAAAATAAAGAAATTTGTTTTGAATGATTGATTACTGTCGGAGTTATTAATAACCTTTTTTTTCGGAATGCTAAATAGTTTCTTATATTTTTCCATTGAACCTAAATTGGGTTTTTCTAGATCTCTCGAATTAAATGTAAGCAAAAAATATTCCTTCTATTGTATTATCTATGAATAATTAATGAAGCTGAATACATTAAATCAGTCAAAAATATCAGATTAAATAAATATCTTAATTTACAACGTTCAAGTTTTTAGCAAAATACTCCTCTATCATCTGACACTGATGAGAACAAATAATCACTTCTTTTTTTACTACCAAATATATCCATTGTTTGCATTTTTGAATCCAATTAAATACTTACACGATATGTATTTATCTGAGAAAAAAATTGTCGAAAAATTTAAAATAACCCGAATATCTAATTCTTTATAGTTTGTGATTTGTATAGAAAAATTTATGGCTTTATCGCTCAGTTTTCAATTTGAAAATTATAAGTAGACGGACAATTGAAGTCCCCGCTTTTATTAGACAAATAAATATAATTTAAAGATGTTACACTATAACTGAAGTTTATGATGCTCTATCAAACCATTTAAAAGGAATGTACGTTCTTCACGGATTAAGTTGTGGGTTTAATAATATCCTTATCAAACACTTAATATTTGCGTTTATTCGGAAATTAAAAATGACTGCCTGAAAAGTCGTTCAGAGTGTAGCAAAATTTCTCAATAATTTTAGTTGCACTTGTTACTTAATTGCTATGTTGGCTTTATCAAGACTCTGAATTGTCTATTTTTAAATACGGTGTTAACTAAAACAATAATTTAAAGTATTTTAAAGAAATAATATTGTGTTAAGTAAGAAACAGTGCAGCTTTTGTTCAAATTTTATGATAAAAAGTGATATTTTAATTTAAGTAGTTGCTGTGAATTTGCTTGAATTTCTGAAATTGCAAAGCAAGATATTTTCTTCTGACGACTATTTAATTAATTTGTAACTAAAGTAATTTGAATAATTTAGTCAACTAAAGTAGCTAAATTGTGGATTCTAATCTAACATATTCGTACACTTAGTTTCACATTTCTAAGAAACATTCAAAATTGAGTAATAGCAAAAATGGATTTAAATTTTTATGCAGCTCATAAAATGACCAACTATGAAAGAATATATATCTTACATTGGAATTTAAATACGTCCTAACCCCCCAAAAAGAAATTCTGGAATCTTTAGAAGACTAAGTTGAATTGCCCAACACTAAGGACATTATATTCAATTGCAAATTTTTGATTATTTGAAGACGTTGAGTTTAGAAAATACAATTTTACTATAAGCACATAACTTTTCTTAGTCAATTAAATTTATCAGAAAATCCTTAGAAAAACAGTTTAATCGTAAACGGATAGCTGATCTCATCTTCATTGCCATAATATTTAAAAATATTTCATTCCAATTACTGTTTTACCTTATATGTAAATATGCTTCCTTTTCTTCTTTTATCCCATAGCTGTAAGAAAAATAATTTTATTTAAGTTAGAAAATTATGGAGGATAAACGCTCATATACAAAAGCAATATTTGCGAATGTGAATTAGAAAATATATGAATTAATTAAAAAACACATACTTAAGAATAATTTATCAAATATGTTTAGAACAGCTAGTTCATCTAAACTAGCTGTTCTAAACATAGCTAAACTAGCATGAAGGGAAATACGCCTGCGAATCAGTTTTAAGAATTCTGCATCAATTGCGATATTCTTATTTTCGATGAGTATCAGAGAAATATTTTTTTTATAAAACTGGAATAATATACCTCAGAATTATAAAAACTGGAGTATACCTCAGAATTATAAGAACAAAAATTATTAGGTTCCTTATAAACTATAAAATACTATATAAAATGTATTTTGAACAGTCAATTTATTCTAAACTTTATGGAAGAAAATACATCTGCAAATCAGTTCAAAGAATTTTGCATAAATTACTATATTCTTATTTCAGACAAGTACCCGAAAGATATTTCCATTTTAAAACTATGAGTAAATTAACTTTAGAATTATAAAACAAAATTTGTAACCGATTCGAAATGTATCCCTTGGAAGCGAAGGTGATAAAAACTGAAGTGAAAAACTCATTTCTGTTGAAAAGGAATACATTGCGTGAATAAAATAATCCTATTGTAGCGTTGATATACGATCGAAGGTCGTAAAATAGAGCTATGGGAAAAAGAATAAATGATGTTTTGCTGTTCCTCGTTGTTTAGGCAACGAAAAGTAAACACGACAAGCTTGAATAGAGAATAAACATGGTAACTTTCATAATAATCGATAGAACGTTGAAGAAAAATAATATTGTTGGAACATTCCATTTTATTAATTTCTCTTAAAATACAGCCTAGCATCATGTATCTAGATTCAAATGCACTTGGAAACGTATAAAAAGATGTCTTTGAACTATGAGGAGGATGTTTTTTACATTAACTGTAATATAAAATTAGATTTGATTCCTTCTGATACTTTATGCATGTTCAAAATATCTGTCCAACATTTTCGTCCAAAACTTTCGTTTCAAAGTATATTTTTAGAAAAAATTATACAGTTGAAGATATTTATATAAAATTTAGCTTTGGAGAAAAGTTGGAAAACTCTAACTAAGATTAACTAATATCAAAAGAAAATGGAAACTAAATCTGAAACACAAAATTGTTCTTATTTTTTGCAATTCTATTTACTCATCTCACAAAATTCCAATATAACGTTTAAAACTTCTTGCTCTGTGAAATGTTAAAATTGAAAAATATGTCTGGCATAAAGAGAAAAAGTTTTCTGAGACAAGAACAAATTTTAGTGTCCAGAAAAAGAAGAATACAAGTGCTTCCAATAAAACAAGGAAAGTAAGTCCGGAAAGTTTCTAAAGTAATCAAAGATTAAATTTCTTCTGAGCTTATTCGACTTACTGTTTTGTTCTACAAAACACCAAGCGACGAAATATTTTTCTCATATCTTAACACTTACGTAAAAATAAGAATTTTAAGACAAAATATTTAGCAAAAATCGTGATTGGGTTCTAGTAATTTATTTCGGAAAGTTCACCTAAGGTTATTAAATATTAACTAAAAAATATCATGTTTCCGAATCAATTGTATGTATTCTATGGAAATACTACTACTTACATAGTAAACATTTCTTCATTTTCGAAATTTCTAGATTACGTCAGAACGACTGTTGTTACTTAATTTACTGATTTTTAATTTATTCTACCCAGTCTGCAAAAGTTAATACGTGAGGATGATAGATATAATGTTCTATTACTTAACAGATTTTTAAAGATGATGAAAAACATGAAATTCATATTGAAAAGGAAAGTAGCTTTACTTCCTGATTTAAGAGCTAATGCTTGAAAATGAATTAGTTTAAGTATAGTTTTAATTCGTATTTTGAAAATCAGTTTTTCTTCCTGTTTCAGATAAACAAGCTCCAGTAAAAATTATCTGGTTTACAGAATTTTCACATTTTTAAATTAATCATCCCTATAAATTTAAATAAAAAGAAATCGAAAGTTAAGAAGTTGTAAGAGTTTAAATCTTCGAAAAAAACCCCTTAAAACTTCAAGTCATGACTTTTTCCTGGGGATTATACGATTCTAAGAGTAGAACAAAGCAGTGAAAAAATAACCCCTATTTCTAGTTGCAGTTTTAAATGAGTACTTAATAATCACCTTGAACCACCCGCGTTCTTAACCATAACGTGTAACTGTGAGGGGAATTGTCATTAGAGAAACAGTTATGACTTTTAATTATCTTTCAAGCGGAATAAATTGAGTCTTCCAGTCAAATTTTAGTTTCGTATCAAAAGGAAATTATTTTTTAGGACGTCACGTTTGATTTCCTTTTAAGAAGCAATTTTCTTACTTTTATGTTACTGTCAGAAGATCCAGAAGCTATGAAGTCGCCGTAAGGATGGAAATCTACGCATTTTACATTTCCTTTGTGACCAAGGAGGGTTCGTATAACTGAAAAACAACGATTTTTAGAGTTGATTGATTGGTAAAAAATATGTTAATTTCCTATAGAAGAATATTATAATGCATACTAATAGCACTAATAAGTGCAGTGGTAATAAACGAAACTTAATTTCATCAATTATTTATCAAAAAAATAAAAATTTGTGTTTAAATTATTTTCGAATATAATTTCAATGCCACTTTGAATTGTTTCTCAGGCGCAATTAGCAGATCTGGTCAAGCTGTGTCAAACTCTGCGTGTATATAAAATAAATTTCAATGTTAAAGGAAAATACATATTCTGTACCCTAAAATAGGTTTCAATTTGTGGCTATTTCTAAACATGCAGCAAAACCTCCATATGTCGTCACTCAAGGAATCAAGAAATTTTGACGACTTAAGGAGAGAGTGGAGTTTAAAACAAACTATTGCAGTTATTACTTGACTGTTATAAAATTTTTACATACTATTGTTTTCTATTAAACGGCCTATGTATAAAGTTTGGTCCAAAAATATTAAGTAAGGGCGTGGTTAAATTTTTTGATAAATTAGCAAAAATCGATAGGTCCCATGCGCATTAATTTTCCCTGTATTGTTAAAAATTTAATTCATATAGCAGTTTGTATGCATATAAATCAAATAAACTCCATTTGTGTCTATCGCTCATCTGTAAAGGAAAGAAAAATTGGTACTAAAGCAGCTAAAATTGTGCAAAAAGCATAGGTTAAGCAACATATTAAACCAAAATTTCAAAATTTAGGAGCCTGCTGAATTTTGGGACCATCGTGGCTCAGCGGGTTTGGAAACTGCGCTAACAACTTGAGTGTTATAGGCAGTGGCGGTTTAATTACTCACTGAGTGTATTTCTCTTCTTTGCGACAGTAAAACTTTGTGTGTGTATGCCCATTACTTGATGTTGTCTGTCTTGTGTTTGTTACAGCATAGCAAAATATGATCCTTGCCAACCAAACTAACATGATGAATTTCTCATCTGCACTTAGATGTATGCAACAGATTCCAAGGATTATCAAAAAAAATCAAATAAATTAATTAAAACTAGATGCACAGGAGCATTTTCAAATAAGAATGTCAAAACTCGATCTGAGAAAAACGCGTTTCTGTAGTAGACTTATTATACTTATCTACTATATCTTTAATGATGTTGTATATGTAACTCCATCAAAAATGATAGAAACTGAAAAATTATTTTTGCTATCCACAGAATTTGGTATAAACTAATTTTTAGAGCTGAAACTAAAAAAGATTTTTGATAAATTGTTGTGATTTGAAATAAATTCCACTGTTCCCTTAAACGAATTAACCACAGAATATATTCAATCAGCATTAACGATCATGTAAATTTTAAATTTATCACAGTATTCATAGCAAAAACATAAATTGATAGAAATACTAAAAAATAAGGTAAAAATGATATAGTTAACTTTATTTTTTTACCTTTCTTTGCACATTCTTTAACCTCTAACACTACGTTACATATTTATTATAGCGACAAATGCGTGTCTAATTTTGACTGCAACAAACACTTGTCAGTACAATTAATTTTTTTCTCTAAAACATTTGGCATTTTTAATATATTATCTGTACTAAGTACCTTGAATTAACGTAATGTAATATTGAATAGATTTGAAGGATTTAAGAATTTATGTTTTATTAGGTCGGGAAAGAATTTCCTCATTTTTACTTTCATTGCTTACACTTTCAAGCTTTTCTTCTAAAAATATGCCGAAGTTATAAATCTTTTATGATCATTTGAGAACATGATGTATTCTTGTTATAGATATCTATCTAGTCACTTATGTCTGTAATAGTACATCCACTTTCATTCACGATTTCAAATAAATTCAATAAAGATTCAGTCCTAATTTTCGATTAAATTGTGTTTGCCATCAGACACAAACCCTGCATCTTCAAATATTATTCCAATTGGCGAGATATCTGAGGTAGCATTTGAATTAGTGAGGAGGAAACAAGGCTTTAATTATATTGCCGTTTATGCGAGTTAGACTGAAGAAAATTAACCACTCATTTGGAGTGACGATTTATCCTGGTGACAATTTATCGAGGTTTTGCTGGTTACAAATGCAAAGGCATTGACATTTGCACATAACACTAAGTTTTACTACAAATTTCTGTAAATCGTATATATTTTATTTTAATGAGATAATTGGATAAATAACAACCGTTTTCAGAATATAGATACACTACATTTTGTTTTTCTTTCATTTCTTTTATCCAATGATTTATTGGTTTTTAAAAGCGCTATGGCCAGATCTGGCGAAGATCTACATAGCGATATTTTTCGTCAAGAAAATGGAAAATAACATTGCTTAAAAAACAAGGGAAACTTACAAAACAGTTTACAATAGTTATTCAAAATTAAAATATTGTCATCACTCGCAGCCAATATACATCAAAATTGTCAAAATCTACTCTTTTAGGTGATACTATGTATGAGTTTGTGAAAACACTGTATTTCACATCTATTACTAAAGCATGTAATTAAATTGCTAATTTCATTAATCATTACGTTACTTAACAATGTCTTCTACAGGTATTGAAAAAATGAAATTTCAATATCAAATCTATACTTTCCTTGTTTTTACTTTCCATTTGTATGTGGAATACATACACAGTATTACTCCATTATCAGTATTACTCCAAGATCAATAAAACTTGCTAGCTTAATAATTTTGTGAGACAAAGCTTTTGAAGTTCAACTATTTGCGTATACAAAGAAACATATTAGAATTCTTGTTAAATGTGCACATTTATAAAGCATCCGACCTTAATGATACATGGGGAATTTTTAAGCTCGGAGGTTAGTCATTTAGATAAAAAAAATAATGTAAACTATTTATTTATTTACAAATGCTTGGCGTCTGACAACTAAGCCATTAGCCTTCTTGCTTTCCAAAATCGCTGAATAATATAATCAAAACCATTATTGTGTGCATGTGTTCAAATGCTCGCTATTCATTAGTAGTCCGGAATTAAAATTAGGTAAATTCCTGAGTCAAATCCTAAATAAATGGGCACTGAGGCAATCGTGTTCATGAAGAAGGCCAAACAAAGCAACAGCCGAGCAACGAGAACTTGGAATTTAAGAATAGGAAAGGAACTTAATTGAACATGTCGAATTTGTATTTTTTCCGAACCCCAATTTTATTAAAAGTTTGGAAGAATGAAAGGTCATTAATGAGTTTGACTTTTGATGGACAACAGTATCTTTCCTCGCTAAGAGATCCGTATTTTCATTTTCCTCCTCACCACAGTGAGCAGGAACCGACTGTATCGACCAAAGAGTTTAAGAACAATCTACATTGATAAATTCGCTTCGAGTCACATATTCGATTGGTAGATATAACTTGCATAATGTAAACTATAAATCAGGTTATAAGAAGCCTACTTTACTTTTCGCAGCTTCCAGATCCCAAATCTTTAAGGCACCATTGGCTGATCCCGCGCATACAATGTCTTCGCACTGTCCAAATTTCACACATTCCACTGCTGATGTGTGCCCACTGAGGCTCTGAAAGAAATGCAAAATTTGAAATTTTATCATATACTTTTCATATTATATGCTTTCAGGAGTAATTAATAGCTATTCAAATTAATAGCTATATATATTGTTAAAGAGAAAAAAAATCTCATGATGATTTGACTTAAATATAATTACTAGATTTTGCAACCATCGTTTTTTATTTAACTGATTTTTTATCCGAAGCCAGCTCTTTCGCCATAAACCTCTGTCTAGTCCGTTCGGGAATAATCCAGGGTCGTCACCAATAGCCATTTGTATTGTGCTCCAGTGCGACATAAATTCAGCTACTTAACTACCCACTCGTCTGCAGTCTAATATAGTCCAGAAAATGAAATAAAATGAGTAATTCTATCAGCAGTATTATTCACTGCTACGCCAGTAAGATCAGGGCAACTATTGGTTGCCCTTTGTATGGCTTGTCATGTCTGAAAGTTCACACAGAGGTTAAGTTAAAGAATTCAACAAGCTAATTCGGTAGAGATGATTTTGTAGGTAGTCGACTCGAGTGAGAATACGAAAACAAGCCACTCCTATAGCTCTCGGTAGATCCTGTGGCAACTGAGACCTTAGAAAGGAGTTTCAGTCTTCCTCTTTAGCATTTAACTGAATAAATATGTTATTCCGTCAGCCGAAAGGTATTATTAATTCACGCACAAAAAAAATCACACCTGATTAAAAGGATTGCACTAAACGGAGGCAGTTTTATTATTTAGAGTTTTTGTACCATTCTCTCTTGTAAACAAGGTTAATATTACAAGCGCATTATTTCAAATTAAATGTAACTTTATAAATGCTCCATTTAATTCTCATTCATTTGCTTTCGTTGCATACCATTTTGCTTATCACACGAAAGGATATTACTATTAATCTTACATACACTTGAGGTAAAATACATTTAATGAATCTTTTACGTGGGCTGATCAAAAAAATAACTTGTCACATAAATATTAAACAATTCTGAGTTCTTCAGTGCCGTTACGTTGTTGTATGGTTGTTGCTTATTCTTCTTGGTCTAACCTCCTACAATAGTGTTCTTTATTGTTGCTATGTGGTTTTTTAATGTGGTATTCGGTGTAAATAATAAGTTACATTGGGGTGTTCTAATATATTAACCAAGTGAATGAGTTAACGAGGTTTGAAAAACCGTTTTTGTTCTAATACTGATCTAAATAGTTTTAACCAAACTTGTTTTATGTTTGACTGAATCACTGATGGAAAAGAAATAAAAAGTTTTTAATATTGAAAATAATCATGTATACAGTAGAAATAAATTTGTTATTCGTCTGTTATAACATTGAAAAATTAACAATATTTCGAATTCTAATATATTAAATAAATTCTCTTGTGGTAATATCATCGGCATCGTGCCCAAAAATACAAGTATATGCAAAACCCCTACGTCAAGAAAAATACTTTTGTTTGACGCCTTAAGAAAAATTTAATTACATTGGAAGTGTAAATTAATTTATGTTATTTATCTACGAATTAGAATTCGGGAATAGAATAAAACATTAAATGCAATCAATGTGTGAAAATGCAATCAATGTGAAAATAGTCAAAAATGTAAAGTCGTGGTTTTGACATAGTGCCAATGAAATAGTATTTTTCTCACAAATAATGTGCGGAAATATTCTACGTGTGAAAGAAGGAGGGGTAAAAACAAATTTATAGCGGTAATAAAGCAATATTCGAATTTTTCTTCAAAAGAACAAGCAAGGGGAAGTAATTATGTGCTTGATCACTCCATGCCTTTCAAATTGACTTAACTCCAGAAACATTGGGTAATTGGGTTAGTCTACAAACAAAACAAACGTGAAAACTCTATACTACTCGAAGTTTATAATCGCTCGTAATGTACTCAACTCATTTTGGTTACTCTTTTTTGTGTACATCTAAGAATGATTTTGAGATAAGTTTTATCTTCCTAGACACAGCAGCATAGAAATAAAAGAAACCATTTCCAAGGTGGATGTACAAAACGTTGTAGTGATTGAACTAATTTGAAAGCAATTTCTTTCAATGTTATCCAAAACACATGAATATCGCGATACATTGTCTAGAAGTCCCGATGTAAAGAAGTGAGTTACTCTGGTGAACTTCATATAAAATGGCTGAATTACAGAAAATATTAATTAAAAATAGCTATCTTAAGCGCATTTTGAAAATATGTATATTTTTATTCAGTTATAAACACCTTCAGTTTGATCGGTAAAATTATTATCTATACATATAAAGCAGAGTTGGCGTCTGTCTGTTCTCTATACAAATCTACACCGTTTGACTAATCCACACCAAATTTGGTACACTTATACTTTGGAACCCTGCGAGTAACGCAAGCTACATATTAACCCCCGTTCTCTTTAACCTAGGTTTGCAGAGGGGGCTAAATCAATTCAAAATTGCCATAGGAAAATCATTGAGCATAAAACGATTGCGGTACGCAACTCAGTTTGTTTTAGCAGTATTGATCGAAAATCAAATTTTCTAATAAAATTGTTTTACCAGTATTGTTCGAAAAACAATTTTTTCCGAAACGTTATATTTAAACAATTTAAAATTCTAATTGAGCTTGAACTGATTTTTTATTTCTTTCCTCAATATAACTAATTTAGGAATATTTGAATGATGAAAAATGAATATTTAAAATACTTAATTTTACACAACTTGCATTTTGTAATGGAACACGAAACGCCAAAAACAAAAAACTCATTGATGATAAAAGCATAATTTTGCAATTTGGTATCTGGCAACGCCAGAATTAATGTTTTATTTAATAAATTAGATTTAGAATTCCGTGTTTGTGTATTTGAGTTAAGACACAAATGTTGCGGTCATATTTGAGCATTTCTAAGTTTTGTGAATTTGTGTTCTTTTTGCAGTGAAACTTCGATTAATCGTCGCTCTTTTAACCGTCAGTCCGTTATTAAAAGTTAATTAATTAAATATTAAAAGTTATTAGTATGTACACACATACATACTGCACTCAATGTACAGTAACCAGATTGCAGCGAAAAATCATCCTCGCTTTACTGCTGAGCAGCGGAGGCGCCGGAGTGGCGCACTATTGTTCTATTGATGAGTCACGTTCTTGGCCCGCCAAGCTATCGCACACGTGGTCAGTTTCAGTTGTGGCTGAGAAGTTGTGCTCGGTGCTGTACGTTATTTGTTGCGTAGTGGCTTAATTGTTTCGACATACGATAGCGGCATTCACACCAGTAAGTTTTGTTGTTAAGGTTTCTTTTCTTATTTGTTTTTGTGCAACAGCTAAAAAATGACTGAAAAGCGTAAATGGGTAGTGTTAGATCTCAATTGAGATTGTTAAACGTTTGAAAAAAGATGAAACTGCCACTAGTATTGCTCTCATTTACGGCGTTGGAAGAACCACAGTGAATGACATTAAACGCGATGCTGAAAAAATAGAACATGTTTCAAAAATGCAAAACATCGATGGAGATCCTAAGACTCGTAAAACCATAAAATCAGCAAAATATGACCAACTGGACACTGTTATATATCAATGGCTTATACAAGCACGGAGTCAATCTGTTGAAATGAACAAAAATCTTGACGGAGATCCTAATTTTAATGCACGCATAGGATGGTTCGATAAGCTTAAGTGTCGGCATGGCATTCGGAAACTAGACATTAGTGGTGAAAAACTTAGTGCAAACAGAGCAGTTATTGTCGAGTACAGAGAACAATTTAAAGAGAAAGTGGCCAACTTAAACCTCGTTAGGGAAGAATAGAGAGCCTATATAAAGAGAGAGCGGACTTACACCCCACATTTTCTGATTGGCTGATGCGGTCGGCAGCCATGTTTTTCCATTTCAGGTCAGTTCAACATGGCGGTCGTACGTTGCTGATTGCGATTTTGGAAGTTTTGTTTGGATACACTTGTAATTTACATAATTTTGAATGCAAGAAAGCTTTTTTTTCATTTAATATAGATCAACCTATCCACTTAACGAACAAAATAAGGCGTAAACTATTGATAATATTAATTTAGACAACGAAAAAGAAGCAAAGGTACATGTGTAAAATTCCGTCGAACATTCTCGCCAAACCAGAAAAATGTCGCAAAACGATGCGATATCCCGCCAATAATGGAAAGCGTATAAAATTGTTTTACTAGTATTGCTCGAAAAACAATTTTTTCCGAAACGTTATATTTAAACAATTTAAAATTATAATTATATTTAAACTGATTTTTTTATTTCTTTCCACAATATAAATAATTTATCGATATTTGAATGATGAAAAAAATGAATATTTAAAATACTTAATTATTTGCCTTACTTTCAAAATACAGTACATTAGGCCTACTTTTTTTATTAAGTTGCAATTCAAATATACTATATTCTCGTAATAAAAATAAACAAAAATTATTTAGATCAATATTGGTGTTTTATTTCACAACATAACCGTTTTTATGACTGTCCCAATTCTCCGGATTTTTGCATATCCGGATTACGTCCAGCACTCAGTCGTGATAATTGAAGTTTTACTGTATTTCTATAAAGGATTTAAGGCTCTTTTATCTTATGAAAAAATATTTCAGATGAATAATTTATTCGGAAAATTACAGGGTAAAATACGTTGCCCCACATTGGAATAACATGCAAGCGTTCCTAATTCAAATCTAACTCAATTACTGGTTTATAAACTGGTCTGTGGTCTAAATGAGTAGCTCTTACGCCATGAGAAAGTCTAATTTATCAATATTTAAATTCCAACGCCAAACTGTCGCCAAATCCGAAGTCTTCATATCAAAATAACCCGATTAGCAACCCTAATGAAACCATCCATTTGCATATCGTCCGCGTTGGTCAAAAAACGGTCAAAAAACATGGCTGCCGTTTTCCCTATGTCACCTTTCTATCTATATAGGCTCTCTAGCGAAGAAGTGTACAATTGCGACAAAACCGGGTTAAATTGGAAAGCTTTACCACAAAAGACATTGGCATCATTTTCGGGGAGACATCGGCCCCGGGTTTTCAAGTTCAAAAAGATCGGATCACTTGAATGGTTTGTGCAAATACCACCGGCAATCACAGGTTACCCCTGCTTGTGATTGGAAAAGCAAAAACACCTCGTGCATTCAAAAATTTTAGTTTGAACGCATTGCCTGCTACCTATTACGCTGAAAAGAGTACTTGAATGTCTCAAAATATTTTTTCCGATTGGTTCCACAAAGTGTTTGTGCCACAAGTTAGAGCTCATTTGGCTGAAATGCAGGTATCACAGGAAGCATTGCTGCTAATGGACAATGCTCCAGCACATCTCACTTGCGGAATTAAAAGTGATGATGCAAAATAACATGCCTCTTCCTTCCGGCAAACACAACACTACTAATCCAGCCTATGGACCAGGGCATTATGGAAAACATGAAATATCGTTATAGGAAAGCTTTTATTGGAAGTTTGATTTCATCTGATGATGAAATGTCTATCGAAGAGTTTTGGAAAACGTACAACATAAAAGATGCAATTTTCAACGTTGCTGCTGCATGGGATGATCTTCAAGTGTCAAATCTTAAAAATGGGTGGAATAAACTGTGACCTGAAGGTAACGATGGCGAACCTAAGGAAATTGAGAATGTTAGTTTCGACGAAATTGTGCAACTGTGCAATAATGTACCGAATGCTGAAGACATAACCCCAGCAGAAGTAATAGAATGGACGGGATGTGACAAATTGGAAGGAGGCTTTGCCATTTTGAACGACGATGAAATTGTTTCTAGTGTGATTGACATCGAAGAAGAAATTGACGAAGACGAGTGTTATATTTTGAATGAAGAACCTACGTTAAGCCATACAGAAGCAGAAACAATGTTATCAAAATGCATTGAGTGGTTCGAGGGGCAAGAAGAGGCACACGCAACACAGAAACTTTTACGTAAAGTTTTAAGGAACATTGCCGCTCAGAAAGCACGAGCCTCGAGGAAACAAAACAAAATTACAGACTATTTTAAAACTTGAATATGTATGTACGTCTATAGCGAAGTTCATGCAACAATATGTACATATGTACTATACTGTACTTAATGCAAATTGTATATTGTTTGTTTCTGTAAAATAAAATACATGTACAGTGTATTTACAGTTCTTAAACATGAATTTTTTATAATTCGTTCATATGTAATGGTTGGCGTGGGTTGTTGTTAAAGGTTTTTCTGTTATCCGTCTATTCGATTAACCGTCCCGGTTCCAACCCTGACGGTTAATCGAAGTTTCACTGTAATTCATTGTTGTCTATCAATGTTTTTCAAGCGACTTTTTCGAATTTCTCTACAGAATATTCTCAAAACGTCGAAATTCAACGCTTGCTCAGATCTTTCATTTTTCAGAATTCTACATTTTTCAATGACTACAATTTTGTTTCTGTTTGTATTTATGTGTTCCATTACTTTCCATATTACAGATATATCATTTAGGAGTTAAATTGTAATGAATTATTTTTATTTTCTGCCAAATATCACTAGACATGGGTAATTCCTTGGTTGTGCAAGTATATTTCGACAAATTTTCCTTAAGTCTTTGGTTAAATACGTTATAGAATAGTTTGTAGAATTCCGTTTCATAAAAATAAATGGAAATCTTCTTAAGTAAGGTGTATAACTTCTTATTTAAAATGACTGGTAAAGTTAAAATAAAGTTATTCTAGAATAGGATATGTTACGTTAAATCCAAACGGGTAGCCATACGTTGTAGTTCAAAGATATTTCTAAATTTTGACATATTTTCATTTCAAGACGATTAAAATCAATTTAATTTAATTTGCATTTGTTTTTCATGTTTCATGGGTATTATTGAAAGCTATACTCCATAGTCAAGTAACTACATCTACCATTCTAAATAGGTACGTGGTTTCCATATAGAAACTGAGTCTCTCAATTGAAAAAAGTACCTTAAGGATTCGATTTAAAACTAAATTTTTCTGTTGGAGGAAAGCGAATTTTAAATACGACTTTGCTGATCTTGGAATAATATCATAGTAAGGAAGTATGTAAACTAGGACTGCTGAGAAATTTTTTGTCTTAAGTGGCAGAAGGTCGAGGTTGCTTACTTGAAGTTGAAACTGTTCGTATTCAACTTAGGTACCTGTGAAACATTCATTGAAAGCAGTGATTTTGTAAAAAGTGTAATCGATTGAGTTTTCTTTGATGACATTTGTTGTCTACACTAATGACAGTTTTAAAAACAAGCTCCGTTATTCCACGTGCGGCTGAATAGAATTTTCAAGAAAAAAACGTGTGCTTCAAAATAAATTAACCACGAATGCCATAACAGTTTAATTTGCCATCCTATCACAATGATAATGTAATTCGAAAATATCGAATCCATGGTGCAAGGGTACCACGAATAATAAATATTAACCGGAAAACGAAGTGCAGGACTATACGGCTGAAAGTTCCTCATTTTTTACTGAAAATGAACTTAATTGGTATTCGTAATCACTCCAAAACTCAAAATCAACTTCTGAAGAAGTCATCTCAGAAAAAGCTTTTATAGTTTGTCTTACAGTAAGAGTGTGGTGAATATGAAATGGATTATATGGATGGATATATTATATTTGCGTCCGAAGTAAATTGTGTGTGTAGAAGCTATGAAAAAGTTAAAACGATGTTAAAAAATATTTTCTGTACACTTGAATGATGTTTGCATTTTTCTATCAACTTTTAACCAATTCAATCAGAGCATCGCCGGGTAATTCTGCTAGTAGTATATATGACTGAGTTATTGCGAAAATAGATTAGAAAGGGTTTAAGATAAGGATCTTGGGAGGATTATAAAAACATTACAAAGTTTTTGTTCTATACTCAAATGCTCGACACATTATTAATTGAAACAAATATTTTCCACTTCAAATAGCACGCATTAATTTATTTATAAATCAGGCGAATGATTACATATTTTATTCTTGATTAGCAGAATTATCCCGGCGATGCTCGGGTTGAATTAGTTGAATGTTGATTTTATAGAAAAATGCAAGCATCATTTAAGTGTACAGAAAATTTTTAACATTGTTTTAACTTTTTCATAGCTTCTACTATTTACTTCGGACGCAAATATGTATGCATAATATATCGATCCATATAATCCATTTCATATTCATCACACTCTCGCTGTAATACAAACTACAGAAGCTTTTTCTGAGATGACTTCTTCAGAAGTCGATTTTGCATTTTGGAGTGATTACGAATGCCAATTAAGTTCATTTTCAGTAAAAATGAGGAACCAAGCGTAGTCTTGCACTCAGTTTTCCAATCAATATTTATTATTTGTGGTACCCTTGCACCATGGATTTGATGTTTTCGAATTACATTATCATTGTGATAGGATGGCAATTTAAACTGTTAGGGCATTCGCGGTTATTTTATTTTGAAGCACACATTTTTTTCTTGAAAATTCTATTCAGCTGCACGTAGAATAACGGAACTTCTTTTTAAGACAAATGTCATCACTGTAGACAAAGCAAACTCAATCGATTGCACTTTTTATAAAATCACTGCTTTCAATGAATGTTTCACAGGTACCTAAGTTGTATACGAACAGTTTCAACTGCCACTTAAGACAAACAATTTCTATTTTCAACAGTCCTAGTTTACATACTTCTTTACTATATTATTCCAAGATCAGCAAAATCTTATTTAAAATTCGCTTTCCTCCAACAGAAAAATTTAGTTTTAAATCGAATCCTTAAGGTACTTTTTTCAATTGAGAAACCCAATTTCTATATGGAAACCACGTACCTATTTAAAATGATAGATGTAGTTACTTGACTATGGAGTACGGCTTTCAATAATACCCATAAAAAACAAATGAGAATAATTTAAATTAAATTTATTTCAATCGTCTTGTAATGAAAATGTGTCAAAATTTAGAAATATCTTTGAACTAAAACGTACGGCTACCCGTTTTGATTTAACGTAACATTGTTTACAAGAATTTAAACAAATTATTAAAGTTATTAAAACAAACCAGTTTGTTTTAGAATAACTTTATTTTAATTTTACCAGTTATTTAAATTAAGAAGTTATACACCTTACTTAAAAAGGTTTCCATTTATTTTTATGAAACAGAATTCTACAAACTATAACGTATTTAACCAAAGACTTAAGGAAAGTTCGTCGAAATATACATATTTGAAATATACATATATGATATTTGGCGGAAAATAAAAATAATTCATTGCAATTTAACTCCTAAATGATATATCTGTAATATGGAAAGTAATGGAACACATAAATACAAACAGAAACGAAATTGTGGTCATTGAAAAATGTAGAATTCTGAAAAATGAAAGATCTGAGCAAGCGTTGAATTTCGACTTATGAGAATATTCTGAAATAGAGAAATTCGAAAAAGACGCTTGAAAAACATTGATAGACAATAATGAATTACAGTGAAACTTCGATTAACCGTCAGGGTCGGGACCGTGACGGTTAATCGAATAGACGGATAACAGAAGAACCTTTAACAACAACCCACGCCAACCATTACATATGAACGAATGATAAAAAATTCATGTTTACGAACTGGAAATACACTGTACATGTATTTTATTTTACAGAAACAAACAATATACAATTTGCATTAAGTACAGTATAGTACATATGTACATATTGTTACATGAACTTCGCTATAGACGTACATACATATTCAAATTTTAAAATAGTCTGTAATTTTCTTTTGTTTCCTCGAGGCTCGTGCTTTCTGAGCGGCAATGTTCCTTAAAACTCCTTGTCGTTAAAAAGATTAATTACAACGAAAAAAACAATCGCTATAAAAAAGGCAGCAGTAAATAATTTGAAATTCCAAATTATGATGGATTTAAGAGTTGAGTTGAACAGGTTTGCTGTATTGTATGTGAAAGAATTATAAAAAGTAATGCTTATTTAAAGAAGTAAAATTTAACTATTTTTAATATTTACGGTAAGTAGTTTAATTTATATTGCAATGGAGCAACACAACGGGCTATTGGCGACGTTCCGTGATCAATCCCGAAAGGAAAGAACTGAGGACACTTCGTAATTTCAAGCATGGTCAGATGACGTTAATATTGATTTTAATATTTACGTTAATTTTTTTCGGAATTTAAGAGAGGTATAATTGATATAATAGTAATACATATATTTTTTGACTATTAGACGAAAAATGGTGAGAAAATTTTTAATTTTAACGTTAACACAAATTTTCAGATGCATATGTGAATATTATATATTCGAATGTTATAGATATATAATATTTATAGATATTCGGGTCTTGAGATAATTGGTTGTAGAAATACTACGTAAATATAAATAAATAGGAGGAAACACTGTGAAACTTGATTTATATTTTTAGAGAAAGAAGAAATAATTAGTACGATTAATTCAGCTTCAATCGCATTAATTCAATTCCAGCGACGTCAGGTGATTGAACTAACTTTCCATTGAAGACTAAAATGAAAATATCCTAACCTGGGATAATATTTGGACAGTATACTGATATGAAAGACAAAGTGAAACATACAAATCCTTTAATAAATTGAATCTTTCCTTCATCACGTTTAAAAGTGGTATAATCAAAAAGAGAGAGCAAATTTAAAAATCATATTTAGTAGTGACAAATTCAAAAATCCCAAATTCAACGGAATTTCATTTGACTATTCTTCCAAAATTGGAGTTAAAGAAAGAAGCTACCGATACTGATTCTTATATAGCATTCTTATCATACTAAATAATTTAATATATATTTCACAAAATTCATACTCTGTCACAATAAGATATCCATTCTTCATCAAAATACCAGAATTTCGTATAGATTAGGGGTTATTAAAAATTTTAGTTATAAATATCGCATATGAATAGTATTGAAAAACAGACGTATTTGTCTAGCCTTTGGTTTCAGTTTAACTGCAACAATAAATATTTATATGTACTTTAAATATATTTAACAAAATTTTTTTAGCTAAATATAGAGACGTGAAGTTCGAGAATATACGTTTCTTAATTCCATTGTTTTCAATACAATTACTTTAAATCAAAATTCATAATTTTACTCTGAATAAATTGTTTCTGTAAAAATTAAATTGTACATTTTGAGGATAAATGATTCACAACAATGTACGCTTCAATAGAATGATTTATATCGTACCTAAAATAGGTTGGTTGGTTTTTATGTCGAAAGGGTGCAAAGGTCGAAGCAATTATTTGTCCAAGCTGCGAAAAACATTGTTAAGTAAATGGACAAGCACACAAGGAATGTTTTTACTGATACGAAAAGAGGAACACGCCCAGAATGGAATCGAATCTGCGCCATCTACAACTCACAAGTTGCTAGTGCAGTAGGAAGATACACTGAACCACGGCGACTCAACGAATAATAGATGTGATGAAACTAATATAGGTCCATCTGACCTCCAGTTGTTTGAGACCTACAAGAAAGAATCTGTCCAACTGTCTAGGTTTTACGTCATTATTCAAAAGACACCCAACTTACTCTTCTGATTTCCAAAAAAGGTTGTTTTTACTCTTAAGATTGAAATATATAGCACTCTAGAGAATGCATTTTTTTAAATTGCCATAACTTAAAAAAATCCAAAGTAATCACATTTATATAAAGTTACCATAAAGTAGGGAGGGAAAAAAATTCTGAAACCACCATCGCCTTAAGATGAGGTTACAAGAAGGAAAAGCATGAAGGTGTGAAACGATTCAAAGAAAAATTTTCCGATAAGAAAAGATACTTCAAAGCAAACAATTGCAGATAGCAAGAAAGCGGACGAAAATATTTGATCCAAATAACATATCTTTTCAAAAGAAGCGAATTTACAGTTCTTGTGGATTCGTATGATGAAGTTGTCACAGGCAAAACATCGTTACAGCTTTTTGAACTCGATATTTTGTTGTATAACATATTTCGCTTGGGTAGATTGAGGTTAAAATATATTATATTTCGCTCGTGTTGTCAACAAAGTTTGCCAATACAATAAAATTTTATTTCAGAAAGCACGTTTAAACAGTGGACAAAAAAACCCAATACATGGGGTAGAGAACTGCATATCGAAAAGAAATTCAATATATGTTTTAAAAATTAATTACATGTTAAGATACAAGTATATAGGTAAAAAATGAGTATAGAGCGCATAATCTAATCAATGGACTTATCCGAGCCAGAATTATACCTGCAAAACTATGAGAATTTCTAATTTTTGAAAACTTTGCATTTGGGAATCTCAATAGAATTCTATGAACGGAATAGATACAAAACGAAACAGGGAAGTATATCCTGATTAAATTTAGCACATTATCTTTACAACATCAAAGGAATCCTTACAAACTTCAAGAGATTTCATAGAGTTTGTTTTGATTTGAGAATTTATTTAATACGTAGTCTCAATTGATCTATTATAATTATAAATAAATTATTTGGTTTTATTTTATCCACAGTTATAATTTATCAAGTACCTAAAATTTCTAGTGTATCCCGAGTTGCAGTAGTTTAGAGGGTAAAAAGATGTAGGGTAATGAATTTTTTATACCTATTTTAATGTGCTATGAAAACAGCCGGAAGAGTTTGTTCCATTTGCAGCAGAGCGTGGAAAGACAGTAAAACTTCAGTCTACCAAAAAGTAATTCATGATTGGGATTCGTTGCACTGTTGTAGGTACTAGATACTACTATATTGAAGTCAATATTGTAGTGGTGAATAGTGAATAAATTCACCACAGCACTTCTACTTGAATTTAGCAACGTCTAAATTTGGTAGATACTGTCACCAATACTGTTTACCAATAGCGTGATAAACCATGAGAGCTGTACTAGGATCATAGATGTACTTCCCAATGCATGGTTATACAATGGTTAATTGCTACTATTTAACTGTCTTGTTTTACCTTTAGCAGCCGAGTAAGCTTAAAATGCCGTGTGAAGAAAAGGTTTAGTTTCAATGAAGAGTGAAGCTGTGATGAGAATAGAAACAGCGTTTGTTATCACAGGGCTTCAGTCAGTTGTTGGAAATGATTGTCATCGCATTGACTGTTTAACTGCATCATCGTGGGTCATCTACCGAAATGCGTGCCTATATGCTCAGTTCCCTTTATAATTTATCAGAAACATCTATTGGTCTATATAAAAGTGCAAATAATCATTTCGTCTACCAGTCACTAATGTAACATAGCAGAACTTGGAAAGGAAGTGCAACTTCAGTCTATCAAAAAGTACTTCATGAATGAGATTCGTTGCACTACTATTTACATTACTATACTGGAAGTTCGATGTGGAGAATAAGTTCATTACACGCCTACTGTAATATCAAAGCCGCTATTTTATAACACATCTGATAACATTAATTATCTGATAACATATAATATAATATACATTAATGTATTTGTGCACTTGGTGTAGCATAAAAATTGACGTCATCAGGCAGTGAAACAATGTAAAATGGTTATATCTTATATCATGCCATAATAATTTTACAGTTAATTTCTTGATTAAAATTTGGGCTATAGGTCCACCGGGAGGGAGGAGTATGAATAGCATTAAACTTCAAAAAATGTCAAAATTTTTTTTAAAAACTATTATACGACGGATCGAATTGGAACTCTTTTGATCATAACGTTTAGAAAAGACAATTTTAACATTAACGTGCAAAAAATTTAAAAAATTTACCACTTCTACTTTATCGCTGAATAAATTAACTTGTGTAATTCGCGAATTAGATTTTCTCCATTCTCCATCTTAAATTTTAAGGTTTTATGGAACACCGTTATATTACGAGTAGAGTTTTTTAGTTTTAAAATTATATTGGTTAACATTTTATTAAGGTAGTCATTTTATCAAAGTAGTATAACTCCAATCAACCAACCTTATTAAATAATAAGGTTGGTTGATTGGAGTTTTATGGAGCAAGGGAGCATTATTAAAACTGATTTAGATGAAAATTCTTAATTAAGCTGTTTCTATTAGTTGATGTTCAGCGTGGTTGATATGGTTCGATTTCATTACTTTTTCTAAACTCGGTTCTTTCCACATTTTCGTCAGGGTGCCAAATTAGTTTTTAATTTATATCTACAGCGAATCGGTGTATTTTGCATTGGTTGATGTTTCGAGAGGTCCATTTGTTCTGGATTTCGTTAATTTTTCTAAATTAGGGATCTTTCAACATTTTATTAAGGTGGCCCCAAATTAGTTTTTAATCTATACCTACACCAAATAGGTGCGGAGAGCGCATTACCTCATGCTACTCGACAATGACTTCCCAGGTACAACACAAAAGCTGTAAGATAATCATTCCAATAAAAGCAAGAATGCCACATTGCGTTTTGATTGAAAAAGGTCCAGACCTGATGGGCGTCAGTGTCAGGTATTTCAGTGTCCACTCCCAGGAAACGGTCACTGAACCTTATGATGTTAAGGTCGAGGGAAATATGGCTATTACCTTGGTTTCATCGATCCGTCGGCTACTGGGTTTTCATTTCACTGAGTATACGCTGTTTATTCCCCTGGAGTACTGGGAACGATTATGCCTTAAGTGTTCAAACGATGCGTTCTGCTGTGGCGTTCACTGATCTGTTTTTACTGGCTACTAATGGAAATGGATTTCCAGAGTGCAATGCCGTTCTTGGTAATCAGAGTCAAAGCCCCTGACCCTGACCATAGGTTTCGGGAAAAGCAAAAGCAATACCTTTTGGGGTATTTCGGGGAAGTGAAGATGATGGTGCGTGTGTTCTAGGATGGATCGGAATATATTAGTTTCCCTGAAAAATAATGGGTATCGGCTTGGGCCATTTAAAGGTTGAATTTTAAAAGCTATATTTGAACTTTATATTACAGAATCTTGCGGGGGGGGCACTGTATGTTTAGTAAAAACTGATAGACGAACAAAAAAATTGGAAGTGGTTTGCTCTTTCAGCGATTTGAATATTTTAATTACTGAATAAAAAATAAACTTTTCACGTCAATTTAATTTTTTCTAGTGAAATTTCTAGTTTATGTAACAAAAAATATTAGTTGAAATTTACATTACATTTAGGGGTCGAAATAAAGTTGGATATTGTTTAATTTGTTGTAATACATAGTATTGTAAGCATCTCGGAACTTAAGTTTAAAAATTTGTAACATTAAAAATATTGTAAATATTTTATAAACTTTTTATCAGAATGGGTTTAACGGAAAAAAATTCATGATATATTTATCAGGTAAATATTTAGTCAGTCGCAGAATTTTTTGAAATTTAGAATATCGTCGACTTACAAGTGAAACACGCAGTCAAATTTTTTAAGATATATTTTTAGCTTTTTTAGACCAGAATTTGGCGACCTTTTGACTGGAAAAGTCATTATTTTTTCTTAGCATGGGGTTTATATTTCTTTGAGAAACACAGTGAGTAAAATTTAGTAGTAGAAAATATCCCCCATTAGTTTTCTGAGAACTGTTCTTTGACTTTTGTGTATTTCCCTTGTAAGCCGAAGATACTATATACTAAACATCGTTTAAATCTAAACTAGATAAATTCAACCAGTATCTTTAAATTTAAACTACCATTCAGACTAGACTGATATGCACTTGTATCAATTAATTTAAATAAAGTCTGAAATAAAGCAATACTATTTATTATTACTATATTTAAACTTGATATCAATCTGTAAATTCTCTGAAACCAGGCGTCCAAATAATTTAAATTGAGCAATCCACCATGATTATTCAATCTGAAGTGAAATTTTTCTACAAAATTCGAAAATAATAAGCAGAATACATTTATTTAATTAAAGAATTTCTTGACAGAATTCAAATTTTAATAACTATTTTGACTTTTAACCACCGCTCTTCATATACCAATCATGTTTCATTTTTGATGCATTATTCATGAGATTCATTTGTATAGACTTTAACAATATGCAACATCAGGCTATGCGTACTATAAAATGGATTTTTATAAATATTCTCGAATATATATAAAAGTGTTCACGAAATCT
This sequence comes from Meta bourneti, assembly GCA_933210815.1. Lineage (NCBI taxonomy): Eukaryota > Metazoa > Arthropoda > Arachnida > Araneae > Tetragnathidae > Meta > Meta bourneti. The sequence goes on from OW119923.1 coordinate 58,245,426, forward strand.
TTTGGTAATAGATTAAAAGTAATCTTTGAGGAACTAAAAGCGCTTGCTGCGAAACAGCTGGAAGTCACATCTTTAATGTAAACAGAATTTACCTTGTCAATCATTAAGTAAGTATAATTGAGAAATGTTTTAAAAGTAAAAGATGGTGCTTACCATGATACAGTTTGATTTCCCAACAGCCCAGAGATTGACTTTTTTGTCTTCGCCGCCTGTAACCATAACTCTTCCAGATTTTCGACCTAGGGCTAGACATGTGACACCACCACCGTGAGCTACAAATTCTTCTGAAAACAAAATGGCTTGTCAATTTTTTTTATTTACGGAAAATATAATTAAATTTGAGAAAATTAGCAAAATGAATACGAATAAGCATGTTTTCCATAAAGTTAAGCTGCAACAACGTTTAAAGTTATAAAAATTCAGGCATCTCTGCAGAATATATCTAATAAAAATTCTGACTTAGCCTTAATGAAGTAAGTTTAATCTCACTATTTTGTAGTAAAGAAAGTTTAAGTAGTTAAGTAGTTAGAAGAGTTTGTAGTCAAGTGGTCTAAGTAAAGAGAAGATTCAATATTTAGGCTAGAACTTAATTTCTAGAAAACATATTGTCACTGTGGAGAATAGAAATGGCGTAACGTTTTTTTTTTGGCAAAATTCGATAAGAATGGAGATTTTCATTCACGCTGCTTTTGATGAAACGGGAATTTTCTGTAGCCTCAGGTCACATATGCTAATACTTTTACTATGTGTTGTATATATATACAACACATTTTTATTTCATCAACTGGATCAATTTTAACATGATTTGTTGCTTCCAATGTCTTTAGTTTTTGCGTTAAGTTTTTTATTACAGCTTTTAGCAATTTAGAAAATTAAATTCAACCTGAATAGTTGAAAGGGAGAGCATAGTATTGATAAGATCTCTTGAATTTTGTATAAGGTTTTGATTTCATTCTCTTTCAAGGTCTTGATGTGATCAATAATCCTCTTCATCGAATGTATCTCATATATGATTAGAGGGGTAGCTCTCCATCAGAGATTTCATATATTCTTACACAATAGCGACACAGCAACTGCCTAGATTAGAATGAGAAAGGGGAGTACGGTTCTAGTAGGTATTGCAGTGGTATAACCAAGACATGTAGTCAAATAGTTTATTGAAATGGAAATCCAGAACGTTTCAATAAACGGAAGATAATAGTTGATTATTCATAAAACTTTGCAATCTAATTACAAATGTAATATAAATTATGCAACATAGAAATGAAAGATATTCCGTTAAATCAGATCTTGAAAGAATTTGCATCAGGTCCTGAAGCGTGAAAAATATAAAGCTTTAATAAGTATGGTTAGTTTGTGTAAAAAATAAGTAGTAATCGTTTTAATTTTTGAAGTCAATTGTTTAATTAAGAAGTTAAGCAGTTCAGCTAAAGCAAAGAAATATTTTCAAGGGGTTATTTTAATTAATATAGATTCTTCCAAACGAAAAACTCTGATATTTATATTTTTATATTTGACCTATTATATTTATGATTTTCATATTTGAACCTGACGAATTGAATCTAAATGTATATTTCGCTTATGTATATAGCATAGAAATCAACACTTTGAAAATTGGCGAATGAAAACAAACGAGTATCTTTTTAAAAATGATTTTTTCTACCAAGTTACATGTTGTCGGAACGTGCTTCCTGTACGTATTTGGGACGTGACGTCACTTGGATTGTTTTCGAATGCTATTTCAGCACGTCGCCAAAAAGATACCAAAGAATGAATTCCTAATTGATATATGACAGTTCATTGGTCAATGTCAATTAGATTAAACACCAGACGTCATCAAAACGGCAACAAACTAAATTTTAAGCTAACCCCGATGTGTATTAAGCGAGAGGATTAGGACAGCAGAAGAAAATCTTCGCAGATTTTCTGATTTGTTTACACTGAAAATCCCACTCATAAATCAGAGTTTGCATTTGTCTATCTGTCTGTATTCTATATATCCTTGTAGTTCGACAAATTCGGACCAAATTTGGTACACTTACTCTTTAAGGCCTTATATAAAACATATAATACATATTAACCCTCATTGATTTGTTTCCTGTGTGCAGAGGGGGATAAAAACAATTCGAAACATCCATAGAGATAACATTGAGAATTGCTACTGTTGAGCTAGTAAAGCGATTTCATTCCCAAAAACATTATTTTTATGAAATTCAAAGTGAAGTTTAAACGAAACTTTGGAGATCTTGTGTGCAAAAATATCATCACTAGAAAATATTTGACCTAGGACTTTTGAAAATTTGAATTTTTTTGTCTTGACAGAAGGTCGACACTACTTTACGAGTTAAATCTATTCTTATTGAACTTAGTTACCTGTGATACACATTTGTTGAAAACAGTAATTTAAAAAACCTCTGTGAAATTGACCTACCATTTTTTAGAAAATTGTAATAAATTATTTTTGCTTTGCTTTTATTGAATACATTTAATTTTAAAACAAGATCTATTATTTCCCGTGCCGATGAATGGAATTTTAAAGAAAAAATATTTGCCTCAAAAGAAATTTATGATGAATATCGTATCAAATTAATTTGCCATCCTTCCCTTAATGATGGTGAAATTCGGAAATATGGTGAATCTGAAGAGTATCAGAAATAAAAAAAAACATTGATTGGAAAACTCAATGCAAGACTGTTCGCCTTAAGTTCGTTATTTTTACATGAAAAGAACAAGTGAACTTTTACAAGAATGAGAAAGAGATGACATGATCACTTTAAAACTTAAAATCGACTTCGGTAGTAGTCACCTTAGTATCACATTTTGTAGTTTTGTCTTTCTTACACGATACTTTTGTAGTTTTACTTCTTGGATGAGATGAATGTGAAATGGATTATACAGATACATGCAGTTAGTATATATATTTAAGTCCAAAGAAAACTGTAGAAAGCATAAAAATGTTGTGAGTTGCTAAAAATTATTTTTCGTGCACTTAAATAATGTCTGCATTTTCTATGAAAGATGAATGCTATTATTTTGATTATTTTTCCAATCTGCGGTTAACTAACTCACACCGAACAATGCTGGAAAAATCTGCTAAAAAGTTTTAAACGTATTTTCAATCCTCCCAATCCAAATCCATTCCAATTTTCAAATTTGGGCAGAAACTTTACTCACGTATTATCAGCTTCTACAGACTTGTTTTTCTAATGCATCAATTAAAATCTTTTTGTAACTGTAATTTCACCTGTCAAGTCACAGATTGTCTTATAGCACCATAAAATTCAGAGGGTATTGTAGAGTTAACGATCGAAATGTCATTGGAGTTCTCTCGCATATTTTCTGGAGATTTTATAGAGTTCGGTTTCTTCCGTGTCAAATGCCGGAAATAAAAGTACTTCCTCAGATCGATGAGAGAAATGATTCAATTCTTCATCGAATAGATTTTTCTACAGCTGATTCACAATGAAAGGTAGAAACCTTCCGCACGCTACGGTTACCTGAAAGATAGAACCAGACTATTCTGTACCCTAAAACTCCATTTAAAAGCTAGAGAACTGAAAGTCGTACGACGCTAAAGAGGTATTTTGGGTCGCAAAGATCGAAGCTCAAAATTCAATCCATAACATTTTACTTCAGGTAGGTAGGCAGTTCAATTTAGGTCTCACTGGAAGAACACAACGGACTATTGGCGACATTCTAGGATTAGGCCAGAAGGGAAAGCTTGGAGGATAACACCTCATAATTTTGAAACATTGTCAGATGATGAGCAACAACGATTTCGGATTGTCAGATTTCGAACTAGCAACCCTTCAATTGTTACCTGAGCAGGAACCCCACTCTAAAAACTTCACCACATCAACTTGAGGACATTTGAGGCCACAAGAGATTTAACGTGCTCCCACGTTTGGGACGGTCTTTGATTGGATCGAGTTTCAAACTCACAACCCTCCGGTTGCTACAGAGGCCTTCAGACATGCAAGGAAGGGATGGGATAATTGAATTTACGTCACACTGGAGTTATTGGCGACGGTCCAGGATCAACCCCGAACTCGTAAAACATCCGAGGACACCTCGTAATTTTGAACTGTGGTCAGATGACGAGGTTAACCCCTGAGTTGGCACCCCACTCTCCAAACGTCCACATCACACCAACGTGAGGACATTTGAGGGCACAACAGATTTAACATACACCAGCCCCCACGTACGCTATAGTCTTTAATTGGATCGTGTTTCGAACTAGCAACCCTTCAATTGTTACATTTTACTTCATAGGAAGCTTTTGCATCTAAAATTAAGTTAAGAGCTGAGTAATATTGAATAATTGTATTTGGAATTGACGTTATTTCATATTATCCTTCAACAGAAATGTTTCACCTGAAAAAATTTCGTACAAAATTCTAAAGAAAATTCAACGTTATTGTATATACAATAATTAAACATTTACTTCGAGTATAAACAATGCAGTATAGTCTAAACTAAAATATAAAAATTACACAGCTAAAAATAAAACATTTTAAAATAATAGTTCTGATGACATTTTGCAAAATTTCCGCCACAGTATTGAATATGTTTATTCCGAGACCTGATAAAATTTTGACTTGTCTCGCTTTTACATTGAAATATTAATGAGAATATGTATCATTTGCATTCAGAAATTGAATTTTAGCAAGTATATGCTGTATTTTTGTTCCCACTAATACACAGATTTAGAAATAATTTTTCATGAATTACTTTTATAACTCTTGTGGGTAATTTACGAGTTACTTTTCTTATTGTAAAACAAATAACAGAAAGATTTGCAACAGTACAAAAACTGCAATACTAAGCAAATATAACTTGTAGAAATTCATGTTTAAAGTATGACAAATGTCAATATATTATTATATCTATTTAGAATATAGTGTTTCAACAAGTTCATATTGTTTGCTGTCTTATTAATTTATCTGGATTAATATATCCTTTTTATTATGCAAAACTCAGTTAAATTTTGCAAAATTATTCAGTCTAAAATAGAAAAATACAATAATAATAAGGTAATAGAGACCAAAACAATTATGATAGGTCTGAAAAACTAACTTCCCCTCTTGAACATTTTCTTTTTTAACTCTCCTGATGGTCGTCTTGACGCGACTTCTCGTAACTAGCAAAACTGATCTTGATCTAGTCACCATTAAAAAAATCTCCAATATCTTCATCATTCGGAATTGAAATAATATTCTTGATAACGAGAGATCTCGTCATTATCAAAATTGGTCAGATCTTGATGGATCTCACCAAAACCACTTGTAGGGTTTCGGCGGGGACACATTTGGGATTTTTCCACATTCACATTTGGGATAGTTTCGTTACTTACTTTACGTAATTACATTTTTTCCTAACATTAAATTAATTTAAAGAAATAATATTAACATTTTAAATAAAAACATTTTATTTGTATTTAAAATCTCGAATTTTGACGTGTTCATATTTTTTGTACTATTTTATATGCATTAAGAAACCAACTTTTGATTTTATACCTCAGACATATCAAGCTAAAAAGAAAATCTCCCAACTCGTCTTAGTAACAAACTTTTCCAGACTTACCCCCCATTCCCCTCCCAGACGCTCCCCCAGGGGGCAACTCCACCGTCGGGACTCACACGTGTCCCCAATCCGGGCTCAATCGGGCACTTCCTCTACTCACCCCATCGCACGGAGTAAGCGGCTTCCTTCCAGTCCGGTGGAGTCCGGGTGTCCGGCCTTTTTTCCACGTAAAATATCGAAGCGGGCTGCCGTCGGGAGGGGGACAGACACCGCATCGCCAACGTCTCTCTCTCGTGCCGGGAACTGAGATACAGCGAGCACGCCACTGAATACCTGATTAGAATGCGCGACTGCGCTCTTCACTCGAATGGCTCCTGCCGCTTTTTGCCGTTGTCCAGCGGCGTTCGGACTTTTTGTTTCGTCGGTCGATGAATAATTTTCGTTTCCAGCGATCTGGAAGCGATCCAGTGAAAAGGAGAGGGGAAAATGGATGGGTACTACCCCCGTCTCTCTCCCTCACTCCCTAGTGCTGGACCTTCGTTTTTTTTCTTTTTGGACTGGACGCTGGTCGAACAGGCCTTGGGAGTTGTCGTTTTCCGCGAAGATTTTCGCGGTTTCTTTCTGGAACAATGTCAGCGTGGCACGGAATGCGTGCGGTGCTTTTTCTTTTTGGGCTTCTCGCGCCCAATTAGGTTACGCCCATAGATTGGTTTTACTGGGCTAAGCTATATTAGTGAGTAAAAAGGAGACCGCACATACAAATAGGAATCATGGTAAGATTTTTATTTGAGAAAAGCTTCTCGGGAGAAAAGTGACACAAAAAGAGATTTTACTGGAGATCCCAAAAGGGATTGAAAATATTTTGATTTGGGATTGAATACTTTACACTGTTATGAGCAAAATACCTAAATGTTTTACCAAGCGATATTTATTAAAAAGTAAAAATTCTGATTTTTTTTATCAGACGATAATTATTCATTTAAAAGAAAAAATTTGATAGAAACGTATTTTATGTCAACTAAATATACGTAGCGGTAGTATTTCTGTAGCGATACGTATTTCCTGTATTTGTTGTTAGTTGGCATCTTTTTTTAATACGATTTCAGCATTTTGCCAATAAAAATACCAAAGAATAAATTCGGAATCGGTATATAATACTTGATTGGTCAACACTAATTAGATTAAACCCCAAAAAGTTGCCAAAACGGTGATAAATTACATTTACGGTTTTAACCCTGTTGTCTTGTTCAAATTACCAAAACCATTAGCACATCTTGATGGATGGTTTTTGTCATTAGAAGAAAACTGACCAGATCTTGATCTCGTCATCATAAAAAAATCGGCAATACTTTGGCAATATATCTCATCATTAATAAAATTGACCAGATCTTGATGGACGATATTTCTCGTCGAAACCATTTAGAGGGTTAAGATAGCGTTTATGGTATCTCCGATTTGTATCATGCTAGATCATTTGAGCAACATAAGTAAAATTTTTGCAGACCTTCGGGTTTATTTGTTTACACAGAAAATTACATATACATACTCATGTTTTGAAAACATTTCTTGTTGAAATTTGTATTTTTTTATATTATTTTGCTGTATGGCAATAAAACGGTGGTAAAAGAACAAATAATGGAATGGATTTTCCATAAATATCTAGTACGAAAATATTATTGGAACTTGTTAACGGAATATAAGTAATGTCTAAATAAAAATTAACTTTTAGCACGCTTTCCTATTCTACTGCCACAGAAATATATGCTCTCAAGAACCTACAACTCTACAATTTCAATTTGGTAGAATTCTTTCTTATCAGTTAAAAATTTATTTGTACATTCCTTGATTTAATTTTCATCGTTTATTCGAGTTTATTAGAATCATTTGTCGATTAAAAAATTAGCCTGTTTTATTTAATTATACTAAAATCTTCATTGGAGTCTTATATTCCTAGAGAATTGTGGAATTTCCCTTAAAATTTAAGGCCCGTTTCAAATATTCAGTGTGTAGCAAAATATGCTTCTACAGGGAAAAGGTGCAAGGTTTTAAAATTCATTTTATTGAATAAATAAAGTTATAAATATATTTTACACCAACAAAAAAAGTTGCTGCATCTATAGTAACAAGATCTTCAAGACTTTTAGCTTACTAAATCTATGCAATCCTTGAAATTAGAACTTTCGAATTCGCTACATACCATTTCCCAGAAATCTTTATTTATATTATTACTCAGAATAAACGTCACGACATGTTTAAAATTTAACTATAAATTTTATGTTTTAGTGCTAAAACCTGAAACTTCGATTGCAAATTGTTAGAAATAATACTCATTTTCTCTTCCCCTACGTATTACTCTCTGACGTCCGCCCACGCATTACGTCATTACTGTCGACGTCACTAACCACTTGCATCATCCTCAGTTGCTGCTGAGTTTTTATCAGAGGAATGTAAAAGTAGCGCTCTCTGATTCCATGTTTATTATGTTTGTATTGTTTTATTGTTAATTATTCGTGTTAAATAAAAGTAATGTTTGTACCTTTGTTGCCACTCACTCTGCTAACCCAACACAAATCATACAATGTATAGAGAAATCACATTTCTTAAAAATTCGAAAATTAAAAAAAAATTTGATGTGATTTTAATAAAGGGTATCACAAAAATCTACTTTTCAGAAATTTATAAAACTCAAAATAAAAATTTGTTTACCCTAAAAAAGTATTATAAAACAGTGGGAGGGGTTTCGGCGGTGGAAAAATTAGTTCAAAATTTCACCGTTAGAGGGCGCTATACCAGCTTCACAGTCTTCTCTCTAGTCATTGATTCAAACGAAGTTTTCTCTTGTAATTGATAAAAGCTGTTTTCTGTCCAAAAAAATGCTTCTTTAGTTTATAATGTTTTTGTAAGGAATCTATTAATCTCTGAATGCTTCTTACCCAAACCAATATTTAATTAATTTATGAATGCCTAAAAATGAGTCCGCTCCGTATTAAGTCAGTTATAAGAATAAAGTATGTGAGAACAGTGCTTAAGTGACATCTGAACTGTTTTTTAAATTTTTATTTATTCTATCACGTGTTAGTTTTATATGAAAGTAAAGAATCTATTTTGTCCTCTTAGAAATAAAATTTCTTACTTATGTTTAATATTACATAATTTTTCTTTACTTAATGGGAATAAATGGTGATTAAATAAAGCTTAATTTATAGCAAAATAATCAAGTATAACTAAATTAATATCCTAAAATTCTTGAATGTTAGTTTGGTGACTTCATTCTCAGTAAAACCATTGATATCAATAAATAAAATTTTGAAGGATTCTGTGTCAGGATAGCAAGATATAAATGTCAACCATTCATATATCTAGAAATTTGTTGTTGGTGTACCTTCTTTCTATTTATTTATTACCAAATATCTATATTTGAAAAATATATTGTTAAAACTAAATTTTCTGTTTCAAAATAACGATTTAACATTTTATATAATATCAATAGAATTACACTGCTTTACTCGAGTTGAATTTGTTAACTTGAAATTTATCAGAATTATTAACATCTTTCAAAAACCGGCAGATCTATTCAAAAGTGCTTTTTTTTTAAAGAAAATCAGTGTTCACATCATTCCACATATGTTTAACGAATAACATTCGTTGTTCGAGAACGGTTTTAACTCGTAAAGTAGGTAGTGTTGACCTTCAGTCTCTTGGATGAATAATTTCAATTTTCATAAATCTTAGTTTGTACATTAATATTCTTCCAGTATCGTTAAAGCTTCATTTAAAAACTGCTTTGCTCTAATCTACGTCCAATTTCAAATAGAATCCTTATAGCACTTTACTTAAATTCAGTGATTCAGTTTCTGAATGGAAACCATGTACCTGTTCAGAATGAGAATGAGAATGTGACTGGCCTATTGATTTCAGCTTTAAATAAAATCAAGTAATTTGATTTAAAACATGATAAAATTAAAGTTTAAATGAGTTTAATTGTTTTATAAGGTAAATATAGATCAAAATTTTAAAAAACCTTTGAATAACTACAGCATACGATTAGATGCTCGTCTTATTTTAAAGGTTTATGCTATAGAGCGTGGGTGGAGCTCCCGTTTTGGGCTCCCACAGACAGACATGAAACGTCGAAACCACTGATCTTGCATTACAAAAACTCAAAACGTATAAATAACTTTTAATGGGACGAAAATATCCAATGAACACATTCCATTTTTATTACCTAAATGAAAAATTTCTTTTTCAGTGTTTATTCATGTTATATTTACAATAAATTATGTAATAATATAAAATGTGAAGAATTTTACGAAAAAATTAATAAATAATATTCTTGAGATGTGTACAAAATTATTCAAATAATTTATTTTCCTTTATCATTCGACTGATTATAAAATGTTCTATGAGTTCTGAGAATTTATTAATATCAGAATATTTGTATTAAAATCATCGAAAAAAAGTTGTTTTAGTTTCAAAATATTGTTTGCTAAAAATTAGTTTTATGAAAAGCAGAATGAGCTTCATTGATTTTAACAAATGATTTGATATTAGTATGACGAATGCAGTTGTTTCAAAATATATTTTGTCATCATAAAATCACCTTTAATAGAAGATTTTTGAAAGGGAAATACTTTTGAAAATTAAGATTGAATAAAACATAAGCTTTTAATGTATTAGTAATTAAAGATTGTTTAGTTTGATTACAAGAAAGTATGTCCTTTTATATTTTCTGCTTAAACTCTAATGGATTAGAACGATTGTTACTAAAAATACATCGCTTCCCCTTTTCGCATAAAATAAAAATTTCACTAAACGCTTCATTTTATTTTAATTTTAACGTAAATGTATCTCAAAATGAAGAGCTTCTTTTGATTAAAATAAGTCCTTTTACGAGAGATATTTTCTGTTAAGCTAAAATTAGATGACTAGTGATTTTGCAACGACACGTGCTTCATGTACTTATTCTGAACATGTCAGTTGCTTGTTTTTCGAATACGATTTCACACTTCATCAATAAAAATCCCAAATAATAATGATATACAACTATGATAGTTGATTGGTCAACATCGATTAGATGAAACAGCAAACGTTGCTGAAATGGCAATGAACTCATTTTTAGGTAACTCCGATATGTGTCATTCGAGAGCATTTGGACAGCTGAAGTAAAATCTTCGCAGACCATCTGGTATGTTTGTTTACACTGAAAATCTCTAATGCTTCTATCTTAACTCTGATAGCATGAAGATTATTTGTTACTAAAATCTATGTTTTTGAACGAAATCAACATTTAGTTGGTAAAAGACTATCGTTACTTTAATTCATAAATTTTGCACTTTTTCGTGATAGTATTCGATAATTCTGAACACAATGTGTTTGAAAAAATAATTTTAACGGTAAAATTTTTTTATGGCTAAACGACACCAAGTACGTAATAAGAGTTGTAAATAAATTACTTAAGCTCTTAATGGGAGAAGTAATTGAGTCAACTTTTCTCCCTATTCGTTTTATTTACGTCATCGAGGAACAAACCATCCCCAATATAAAGTGAATAACGAAATGTTATATATACAAAAGTAAAAAGGTAAAAGAGCTTCGAAGAATGGAATTGATTTAATCAAAATTTATCTGAAGCTCAAGAGGAGCAACAAAGATATTTAAAGAAAAAAAATGCATTATTTTCTGAGATGTAATTTCAGCTAGCGACAATAATTTTTCGACAGTCAGCATTAGTTTTGAATTAAATGGGGGTAACTTCAAACAGCAACAAGGTTCAAGGCACCCAAAGGGATTGAATGAAATCATGGATATCAGCACAAAGTTAATGAAATACATTAATTAATTTTCGGTACCAACTGTTCGGAAAACAGAATATATTTTGGTGAAGAGTTTATTTATTTTCAGAAATTATTATTAATAATTTGGAAGTGGGAATATAAATACTAATTTATTTCGTTGCAGTTAAAATTTCCTTTTAAGATTTAAGATTTGTTTTAAATCACTTTCCGGAAGCAAAAATATAAATTCAGCTCCGTACTTCATTATAATCTTAAAGTCAATTTAATTTAAGATCGGTTCTTGGTTAATTTGTCACTGTGTGATTAATCTTTGGCTACCACGAGGGCTAATTAAACCGGTATCTACGAATCATAGTGGATTCCAAACTCCTACAAACAGATCCAAGGCCTGTTGGACAGAGAGCAAGAGCGCTAACCACTCGGTTACTATACAGGCTATAATTGACTATAGTGACGCATTTTTAAAAAATATTAAACACCGCACGTAATGGTTATAAAATTATTGTCGATTTCGACCATTTATTAAATTGGTTAGGTTCAACATTGATTTGTTTTGCAAAACGAGGGCTAGTCTTTGCCTGGGACCTTCGTGTTAGATGCCTCACAAATTTCATAATTTAAAGTAACAACACTGAATTTTGACACCAAATTTGGAATCTATTTAAAAACTCAACATATGTACCCAAGTTCAATGCCATTCGATGCAGCCATTTCAGAATTAAGAATGTGGAAAATGGAATCCCCTATTAAATTAATTTCCCAGATTCATGTCTTCCGAAATAATCTTTTCACTATACTGAAAATTTTATGCTAATTCGTATTTAAAGAACCAAATGAAAATCAAAGTATATTTCGGTGCTTTTTTCATATAATTTTGGATGATCTTTAATCAAAAAGTGATTTTTTTAATAATTTTAACAAGAGTTGTTAAAAATTATGCTACCTGTTTTAAGACAGTGTTTTTTAAGAAAGAAATATTAAAACTGTACTACAGGATCAGTTTTGATTTCTCCTTCAAGTTATATAGCCCAGTTGGAAGAGTTGCGGATAAGCAAACCGGAAGGTTGCGAGTTCGAAATTAGTTCCAGCCAAACGTTACTGGTGCACGTTAAATCTGTCATGGTCTCAAATGTCTTCATATTGGTGTAGTATGGAAGTTTGGAGACTGGGGCGCCAGTTCAGGTGTTGACCTCGTCATCTGACCGTGGTTCAAAATTACGGTGTTGTCTTCGGATCTTTCCCTTAGGGGTTGATCATGGACTATCACCAATAGCCCTTTGTATTGCTCCAGTGTGACGTTAATTAAACTACCCCCTTCAAGTCATAGTAGTTATGTAGTTCACGTTAAATTTCAGAGTAATAATTTGATGGGTGCAAGGTCTGGGAAGCAGAAGGGAAATTTATGCGCTCCAAATCTACTAATCACAAGTCTGACTTACATCAGAAATCAGTCGGACATAATAGAAATTTACAAATATTAATGTAAACCAACGAAAATATTAATGACATGTAAGTTACCTGTTTAAAAAATTTCTTATTTAAGAAAATTTTTAAACACTGGTAACAAACACGTCATCAATATTGTATCTTCACAAACTTGCTTACATCTTTTTAATCTTGTTAATTATCTTGTTTGAAAATAATGTTTGATTCAAACATTAATATTGTATCCAGGCAATATTTAACTAACGTGTGACGAATGTAAAGGACGTCGCTTTTCAATAGAAGACCCGTAGAGCATGCAAACCACCTCAGCATATAAATGCGAAACTTTGGTTTAGCAATATATCTCTTCGCTTAGGTTTTGTCGATTATGCCATCTATTTTCATATTTTTAAAATTTATTTTAAATTTAGAACTATTAAATCCCTCGTCTGTAAAATTTTGTATAAATGAAGAGTTCCGTGCAACATAGTGTTAAACCACTTTAAAAAATTTTCAGGCTTACAATTTTCAAGTTTTAAAAATTCCAAAATTATAATATTTATCCACTATTCAAGAGGTCAAGTTGTCTTAGACTTTCAAGTATTACGCACTAATTCAAACCCGAAATTCTTTTGATCCTCTTGAAGTTTTTGTGTTAAACTTTTTTCATAACGGAATTTTCATTCTGTGGCTTTCACTATGTTACCCGGAGCCATTAAAGAGCATTAATTTGTTTTTATAACTAACTAGGTTTGATACCTGCCTTTGCCTCAGAGTTTTTGATGCTTTAGACAAACCAAGTCGTACCTGTTGCTTCAGCTATTTCATTGCGTCGACGAGCTCGTAAAACCGTTAAACTACATTTTAAGGTAACCCCGATATGCTTTTGCCGATTTCCCAATAACTGCGACAGCATTTGGGTAACGGAAATAAAATCGCTTTCCACCTGGGTTGTTTAACACTCAAAATCCCTCTCATAAGGTAGTGATGAGCTTAAACATTTCATATTGTTGAAATACCTCATATAGCGCATTATTAATGGAAGGCCGTGTTTGAGAAGAATAAAGGTTGTTAAAACGTTCTCCTGACCCTACCCAGATACCTAGAGAGGGTAGTTGTTTATAAAAAAATTTTACCTATTGCGGTTGACAATTAAGCTAATTTATCAGCCGTTTTATTGTCATACACTTAGCAATGCGCAAGAACCCACTTCAAGGTGATAAATATTTTAATCAGTCTTAATTTGATAAGAAGTTGTTTGATTTCCTCAATTCTAAAAAGTAGTTGCCTGGTCTATGCTGGAAAAGACAGTTAAGAGTAGCCATGTCAGTATACAATAGGTACAAATCAGTATACATTCAAGGAGACAAAACGCATTAATTGCCAACACCTCTGCATCAAAATTTGAACATAGAGCTGCCGGAAAAAGAAACACTCCATTTAATTTCTTTTATAAAATCGCTTGAACCAGCAATGGATTAGTCTGGGTCTACCGACCCATCTGTACAAATCTTAAAATGGTTGTTATAATCTGTATGTAAAATACTAAGTGTCAATTGTCTCAAAAGGAAAGGGTTTCCTATCTTGGTGGCATAATCAGGAATTCTAAATATTATTTGGCAACTCAGCGAGATCCAAGGGAGTTCAGCAAATGCAAAATGAAAATTCATAGGAGCAGAAAGAACAAATTGGGTGGCAAGGTTTTTTGTACGATGGCAAAAGTTCAGGCGCGGATAATTTTTATTAGATTAAATTGAACTTACTGGGCTATTTTCAATGAGTGTGAGAGGTTTCTAAAATACTATTATAAAACCTTTGATTGATAAATAAATCCAAGGGCTCAACGGCCAATTCTATTTCCCTTGAATCAACGGAAACGGTTTTGGGGCAGCACAAGCAAAGTCTCAGGGCTGAATTTTAAACTACTTTTAAATTCTTTATATGGGTATCGGCCACTTTTTCCTAAATCTCACTGGCATAAGTCAATTTGGATATGATATAAGTAATATAAAACAGTCTAAGAGTGATGGTGTTAGCACCCAAACATCTGCTAGAAATAAATTTCAAAAGATTGAGCCCCAGCAACTTCGGGTGAGGATTGTAGCTCAATAAACAATCACCACTAAAAAGCTCGGGAACAAAGTCGCCTCAGATAGTATCTCTTAATAAAAGTTGTGAATTCATTCAAATGGTGAAACCCCACCCAGAGGCCCAGTTCGAGATATAGTTCAATGCAGATTATACTCTAGAGGCGGCCGCGGACGGGTCGGCATCAGAATACCAAATAGTGATGTCTGCAAAGACTGAATCCTGGACGCCAGTTGGAAGTTCACCAAGTATATAGTGTAAAGTAATATTAAAAAGAGAGGGACGAGGATAGATTCCTGAGGAATGCATTTAAAAATACGTTTGAAGTCGGATCAATAATTATTAAATTTAGTCTGGATTGACCGATTGCTCAAAAAGTTGGCAATATATCTCAGCATATTCCCTTTTATTTAAGCTTTAAACATTGTTGTAAAGCAGTTGATATAGGGATTTTATCAAAAGCAGCTTCGGAGTCTATAAAAACTGTAAGAGTTAACCATTTCTTCGCACAACCTTCATAAATACTGTTTGTAAAAACAAAAGGGCATCAGAGGTGCCTATTCTTGGACAAAATGTCTCATGTAGCAAATTGAAAAATTCTAGCCGCCTCCAGGACAGTCGATTACCTACTAATCTCTCCACTAGTTTCCCAAGACAGAAGGTGATGGAAATGGGTCTATATGATTCGCATTTAGAGGCGTCGTTGCTTGGATTAAGCAGTGGAATAATTGTAACCTGCCTCCATTCATTTGGTATAAAACCACTGTTCCAAACATCATTTAAAAGGTCAAGAATTTATGTAATAAGATTTGTATTGAAATGTTTGTAAAATATCATATTCACTTGGACACGAGTTACTAGTATCTGAAATAGCACCCCTTAGTTAACACAAAATAAAGGAATAGTCCTCTAAATTTGGAATATGAAAAGATGACCTTAGTCTATCCAAGTTCCTATTTTCTTCATTGTTAAAGTTCAGATCCGAATCCCATTTAGTTTTTCTTCGGTATGATACCGTTTGTATCACGAATGCAGTTTAATTTTGAAAACTGTTTATCTTCAATAGTATGAAATCTTTTCCATGCCACGGCAAATGAAGTATGACAACTGATAGATTCAATAAAGGATTACCAGCTATTTCTCTTAGCTATAAAGATTGCTCGTCTACATACTCTGAGGTCCTATTTTATTCTTTCCTGTTTGCCATATCCCTAGCTCTCATCTATCGTCTTCTGGCTCTCTGCACCTGTTAAATCTCAATTCAACTAATTTTCCTTCCTCATTTGGCTGCGAGATGAATTACTAGTCATCTTGTGAACAGTAAGATGAATTACTATTCATCAAGACGAATTATTCATCACGACGAATTGCTGTTCATCAAGATGAATTACTATTCATGAAAGTTAAATACTGTTCATCAAGATGAATTGCTATTCATGAAGGTTAAATACTGTTCATCAAGATGTATTACTATTCATTTTGCCAGTTGAGTCCTCTATAACTAAAATAATGATGAAGGAAAAGTCGTCAGTGATTATTTGATGGACTAAAGCAATAGTTGAATTGAGATTTAACAGGCGCACATCCCTTTTATAATTTTTACAAAAGATTACCCAGTATCCTTCATAGTTTTTAATTCTAAATTTCATGTTCTGTCCTTGTTAAATCCTGAAAAAGATGTCAATCTGCTCCACTGATACAATATTTTGTTTGGAGAATAGGATCAGGAGCATTATGGTTCGAATGGAAACGTAAACAAGAAAATAAAGAAATGATCGTTGAGCAGATTCGGAACAACATTATAATCTCTAATTTGTGTCCATAGATTCGTCGAAACAAGTATTAAGTAAATGGTATTAAGGGATCCAAAAACCAGAGATTGATAAGTAGGGCAATGAGCATTTATTAAAACCAAGTTCATAAGACTGAATTCAAATGAAAACTGTAGACCCATTTAAATTATCGTCACCATCATTCCAACTTCTACGTTTAACATAAAAGTCACCCAATATAATAATATAATTATCATTGGGAGTAATAAAGTCTAATTCAACAAAAGTAATACCTTGCCCTGGAACATAGATATTAACAAGATAAAAATAAAAATTATAAATACGTAATTTCATAGAAATACCTTCCATGAGCTAGATATTAATAACATTCTTCTCAGCAACAGATATACAAAAACACTTGTGCACAAAACTAGTGCACAAAAACAGCTAGTCCACCACCTCTTTTGTTATCTCTTGAAACATTAAACAACTGGAAATTCCCAATCTTTGAATGAAATTTTCCATCATTTGTCAGGAAGATTTTTGAATGCATGCTTACAGCCATGGTCCTTAACTTCTTTTTTAAGTTCTGGAATTTATCTGAAAGGGGGAGATATTGTGTATTCTACTGAAGGATTTCAAGAACTTGTTTAGCCCCGTGATCACGGTCAATTTCTTTCTTTTTCTCTCATTAAATGTCTTCCCAATTGAAATATGAACTTGGCAGATTGCTTGTCTAAAACATTGACAAGGCTAAAGCCCAATTAGGACACCGAATTTCACAACGTAAAGGATTATTTACGTTTATTTTAGCCATACTGAGAGATTTATCAATGTTAAAAAGTGATCTTAGAGCCCTGATCTAGAATCTTAGGCACCAGACAAGAACAAGTCTGTCAGGAAAAGAACAAGTCTGTCAGGAAAAGAACGCTCCTCGATGTTTAGAGAATGACGGGGTAGCTCTGAAAAGAGCTGTTAACGTTATTGCTTCTCATATTTAACAAAAGGTCTGGATTCAAATTGAGCACCTTCTGCTGACGTTTGGTTCTGAAAAATCAGCTATCCAGGGACACCAACGTAGAGGAATCAGTATCACCCCCTTTGAACTTTTTACAAATGTATTATCAAATAATTTCAATACCTCTAAATAATATCAAGTATTATTTTAAAATAATTTTTAGAGTAATTTTTAAAAGGTCAATTGGGAGCAAAATGAAGTAATTAATATTAATGTTTTATCAATCAATCAAAATTATACCTACTTTTTATCATCTGAAAAAATGTAGTTTTTCTTTTGGTGTGCCCCAGAATTTTTAGTAATTAATTTACCTGTGCCAGGAATGAAAAGGCTGATGTATATCATTGAAAAAGATTGTTAGAAAACGCTGAAGTAAAAAGACATGAATTTTAATACTCGAAACCATCGAAAGGATTTTTTATATTATTAACTAATTTGCATAAATCGCCTTTTAATCCTTATTTAGCATTGAATCATTTGAACTATTTTTGGTTTTGTAATCTACAGTACATATTTTAACATTAGTACATTTGATCACATTTTGTGCATTCTGACTTGGGGATCATACAGTATATGCGATTTCTAATATATTATGTCATTTTTCCAATTGAAAAAGAGAAGTGTGGATGTGTGTTCAAGGTGGATGCTATACAATGATTGATGCACACTAAATATATACCCTCTTTTCGCTGAAATATAAATCTCTGATATATCAGAGTAAAGAAAGTGTATCTCTATACCAAAAGAGAGACAGAATATGTTTGTTTTTAGACAAAGCCTAGCCTTACAAAACATTTAACTTCCATTCTATCTTTTCCCGTAAAAATAAACAGAAAAGAACTTAAACTTTAATGTACGTGTGAAGTATTTTTCAAATATATTTCTTCAGCCTTTCTTAAGACCTCAAAAGGCTGACACCACGAGCCTTAAAAGCCCGGCTATTCATGGAATAATTATTCTTTTCACGTGAGAAGTGTAATTAAAAACCAAAGTCCCTCTTCTCAACAAAACATTTCCAGGAAGTAAAAGAACGAAGAGAGGGATTTTCCCCTTTGAAACAGGCCCCTCCATTAGTGAAGTCCTTTCTATGGAGGAAAGTGTAAAACAATAAAAGAAGCCGGCGAAAGATATTTTGTCGACTATTTTTATCTTCAAGGACTCTTGACAAGAGTTTACAGTGGAATGGAAAAATTGCTGGAAATGGCATTTACAAGACCGGGATCTTATAAAAAACTGATAAATAACGAAAAAAATAGTTCTTTTAGATGGCAGCACTGACTTATCATCCACAACCCGATAAGTACTTTTCATGTCACTACCGTTCAATATAGTTCTTTTGCTGACGATGTGTGTCGGAAAAAACATATTGACATTAGTGCGGGGTATTTTTTCCCTTCCAGAAATGCCATAAACGTTTCCATTTATAACCGGATTGCAACTTTCATTCTTCCGGATATGACTTGGCGGATTGGTTTCAGATGATTCTTATTTTAAAGGCTATAAAAATAAATAGGGGAATATTATTTTTTTATGAGGTCTAACATGACAAATATAAAAATCTGGGTTTACCTGTAGAGGTGATTACTTTTCTTCCGATTGGAAAAGAAGAAAAATTTCAGTTGAGCGGTAAACGGATTTCAGAAAATTTCCACTTTAAAAATCTCCAATTTTGAATTTTGTTACAGATGGTATATCAAGTTTTTTAATGTTATAATTTTTATTTCTTGTAAACAGTAATTGTTGATTAAATCGTTGCAGAATTTCTATGTAATATTCAGTATGATGAACTCTTTCCTAGGATATATATAAATACTAGATCTGTATTCATTGAGAAATTTTATTTTGATACGAAATTTATCATTGTATTTGTCGTTAAGCTTTAACTATAGTAGTACCTATTTAGAAGAATTTTATTAGTGATTGTTTTCGTCTTTCCATGTGATATGTATTATTATATAATAACAAAGTAGTTAAAACAGAAGAATTCTTTGTGATTTTCATCGAATTTACGAATAGGGGCGATGATTTTATTCTTATCTCTTTGTACTGTAATTCCAGTTGCTTATTGCCACGTATTTTGTTCGTAGAATTCATTTTTCCTCTCATACTAGAAACTATTTGTGGAGATTGGTTGCCTAATAATATGCAACCTCTTTTTGTAAGTCATGCCTGTATTTGGTGGAAGTAAGCAGAGAACTAACAGTACACAGGCAAACAGTTTATTGAGAGAATCACAAATCATCAGTTGATTGAGACAGCACAAATAAATACGGCACAGTAAAGCAAAAATACATAGCCACATTACAGAGGCTATTCGGACATTTTTGAACGATTTTGATGAGCTGTAAAAAATTGTATGCTACGAAAGAATTTTGTTTTCACAGCCAGTTAAATAGTTAAAGTATAACTTATCGCCTGCTAACTCAGAGTTTTGTTTGCTTTCAAAATGGCGCTTTTAAATAAGCAATGGATGGAAAGCTATGTTTCCGCTTTTTCTTAAGAGAATTAGGCTTATTCAATTATTCTAAAACGCTGTAAAAATCATGGTTTTTCGATAGATAACGGTACGATAAATAATATTATTAATGAGAAAGGAAAAAACGTAAAAGTGGAAAAATACTTCCGAATACGTATCCAAAAAAGAAATGAATTTCCGCGAATATTTGTAAAGTAAGATCTTTAATTTTAAAAGAGAATCCGCCAAGTTGAAGGACTATTGCAAAGTCATTAAAATGTTCAGTTTCAACTGTAAATAAAATAATTAACAGTGATTTGAATTTTAAAAAGGCCAAAAAAATACAATGTTCATTGTCTATCCACGACATATAGCAGAACACAGAACTCGCTGCAGAATTCTGTATGAGAAGCATTTAGCCGGACAAAGATGGAAAAATATTGTGACAATAGACGAGGCATGAGTGTATTTAAATGAGTGCAATAAAAAGGAACAGTTTATTATCATAAAACAGGAGAAAAAAATTTTTAAACGAGGTTCAAAGAATCTAAAGAAACTTTCTCTAAGGGATTTTTGATTGTTGCCGGTTTTGCATAGAATAGAAAATTAAAAGTAAATAGAGTGGAAAAAAATGTAAAAATCAACTCCCACATACTATCAAGACCATATTGTATCCCCAATATTCAAAAAAGAAATACCATATCTTTACCCGCAGTGCCAACAATCAGTAGAGCTGCATAAGGATAAAGCAAGCAGCCACACATCTAAATCCCCTATTAAATTCTTGGAAAAAATGGAACAAGAACTGGTATCAAATTCTTGTTCCCTTTACTGATATTCCTGCTAAATCTCCAAATGTCACACCCATGGACTTTCGTGCTTTTGAACTTTTAAAAAGAGCATTATTGAAACGTCGACCAAAAACCATTCAAAGACTTTGGAAAACTGTGGAACAAGAATGGGACAAAATACCTCTGTCGATACTATAACGTCCATATTATCATGGAAATTAAGGTGTAGAAAGATAGTTAACAATAAGGGTTATCAAATAGAACATTTAAAACACAAAAATTTCATGTAAAAAATTTATCTTCAGTTCATTAAAATCGTTCAAAATATGTCCAAATAGCCTCTGTACAGAGCGTCTGCACAGAGACAAGCTACAAAAGCGTCTAGTGATGCTTATGCTCAGGTGCTATGCAAGACGGCGCACTCAACAGGACGTATCAGTCCATTAATTAGGGTAACGTTTACAATGTAGAACTATTCCAACAGTCTGTCAGTAGCCAAAGTAATGAAAACAACATTTTTCAGTGTCTCTTCAAGTGGCGACCCTGTCTACAAGGCAACGACCACGAAATGTGAACTGTAAAAAGTACTTCAATATAAGTGAACGAATTTAAAAAGCAATATGAATTGTGCGAGGTTCCTTTACGGCTAGTTTTCAAAGTGCGAATTTGTGTTGCGCCTGTAATTTTATTTTAAGATGCTTTTAATAATTCTTTTGTGAAATAGTTGCGTGTTTTGTAGAGAGTTGCATTCTTATTTTGACATTTCGAGCCCTATTTCGCCTTAAGGTCTAAAAATGTTTTACTGCGTACCCCTCCTGGTGGTTGTTATCGCGACGAGATATCTCGTCATTAAAAAACTGACCAGATCTTGAAATCTTCATCATAAAAAAATTGGCAATATATTATGTCGGTAATATAGTCGGTAATTCAAGATAGAAGAGTTGGTAAAATAACTGACGAATAGATAAATAGATGAAGTTTACTGTTATTATGACTGGAGAATTGGATGCTGTTACTTATTTCGTAAGGCCTAGCTAAATCAATGAGGAAATATAAAAGTAGAGTGAGCAATTGTAAACTTTTTATGTGCCCAGGATCATGTGACCAAATGTAGTAACGTGACCCTTAGACTACTTTCGTCAGCCGGGTAGAATCGAACATTCATCATCTGATTGGTCCACGGGACGGGAGATGACACCCATCCATTGATTCATTATCTAATTGATCCGCGCGACCACAAGTAGTAGACTTGTCAGTTTCACCATTTTTGTCTCTATTCGATAGAAATACGCATTCACGCACATAACCTGTCCTAAGATGTCATATCGCCAAAGGTGCCAACAAGATGACAAATCAGCCAATCAAGTCAATTAATCATAGAGCAGTCATCTGACTACTATTTGAACTTTTTGAAGCTCCTCTCAATAGCAATGGTCATCATACTTACATTTCACATCCATGAACTAAACAGCGAGACCAAATCCTTGAATTCCACGCTTAAAAAGTCCAACACTAGATCTGGACTAAAGATTCCCTTGACAGATCAACTGGATGACTTGGGAAGGCTTGTTCAGTGCTACATTTTAGGCAAGTTGGATGTGCCTTATGGACCTGAATCTGACAGATCTGATATGCCCTATCACAAGTCGGGAGAGGGAAGTCTGACATTTGCTGCCACCCTTATATTTGAGCGAGGCACCAGGAGTGGTCTCTATAGTATCAGATATAATTGTCGAGGCTCTCCAAATCTTATTACTTGGTTCTTGTGTATGCGAATAATTCTTGAAAGGTTAGATGACAATATGTGTGAAAAGGCTGACCGTGGCCTCCGTAGCAAGTGTGTTCGCAATTTCATTGATTTAGAGATCTTAATGAGATGGTAATATCATTGTGATTGTGGAGTACTCTTTATTTAAAATGACCTCTAGTTCTTTTAATTTTCCTCTAATGACTAAGATAATGGATGGCTATCTGAAAATATCCTAACACTTGTGTGACAATGAAGTGAAATAATGTAGCCTACGAATTAGAAAATAAAGTGGGTATGTAGGTAACAGGCTATTGGCTACAAGAGGCTATTGGCGACGGTCCGGGATCGATCCCGGAAGGAAAGATCCTTGGACAACACCTCGAAATTTTGAACCACGATCGGATGACGAAGCCAACACCTGAACTGACATCCGACTCTCCAAACTTCCACACCAAGCCAACGTGAGGACATTTGACGCCACGACAGATTTAACATGCATCGGGATAAGATCACCCCCCGTTTACACGACGGTCTTTGGTTGGACCGAGTTTTGAACTCGCAATCCTCCGGTTGCTAAGCCGTTACTCTTCCAACTGGGCTTCCGCGGCCCTAGTAAATAAAGCAAGGAGTAATTTTGGAAGCACATGGCATCGTAGGAAAATATTGTCGCTATGAAAGAAGATGGTGATGCACATTCTGA
This sequence comes from Meta bourneti, assembly GCA_933210815.1. NCBI lineage: Eukaryota > Metazoa > Arthropoda > Arachnida > Araneae > Tetragnathidae > Meta > Meta bourneti. The sequence goes on from OW119923.1 coordinate 58,268,743, forward strand.
GTACATTACCTGCCACCAGAGACAAATGTTAGAGCTTATCTTGAGTCTATGTTTGCCGCCTTCACTCTGTGACGGAAGATAAGTTCAGTTTTAAACTTCTGGTTATCGGTTCCCGAAATATCAATATACGATGCATCGTGTCGTTTGGAGGCGGATAAGATGTTTTTTAAAATCCAAAATGGTAGTAGATAAAAATGCAAAAAAAGTTTTTCTCCTCAAGAATCTTAGTAACTGTGTTAAAAATGTAAGAAAAATGAATAAAATGTTAACTCGTTTCTAGATGAAGTGATCCTCTGTGTAGTTTTTTTTGTTTAGAGCACTTATATAGTTATATGCGGGTAATAAAAGTGTAACCTAATTAATTTTGCATTCGCTAGCTTTTCCCTTTAAACCACGAATCTCACCAATTTGTGAAATTGCTGAATTTCAAACGATGATTGTATTGCTTTTTAAATTACAAACTTGGGAATATTCCGCAATTTATTTCAAGAAAGATGAAATTGCTTACGAGACATTTAATCATTAATAAAATTGCAGCCAATACGTGCTAGATATACTTTCTTGGATTCTTGCTTTGTGATTTAAAATATTCATAATAAATTTTTTTGCTGAAAAGAAGTATTCCTTTTCAGTTCAAACCGAAAAAATTTAAATGATAGATATGAGATTGTTTGATTAGAATTTGCTATGCCGAGGAATATATTGATCTTTCTATCATTTCTTAAAGAATATTTTAAGAATTCTCCCGAGAATATATAAGTCATTTTTCAGACTATCTTAACATTTAATTTGGAACACATTCGAAAGTACAGCCTTTTATCTCGAGAAGTTCAAGAGAAGGAATATTGTTTCACCATAGATACATAGTTTTTGATTTAGTTGTTAATACTGTTTATGAAATTTATAAGATTTAAAAATATCATCTTTTTGCAATTATAAAATTGATACAAACAAATGCTGTTAAAATGATTCGTCAAGGTTTTACGATTAAAAAATATGAGCAGTTACAGTAAGCTGCTTTTATCAGTCAATATTATAACTGGATATGCATAGTATATGATAAATTATTTAAGATGTTCAGAGGGTTTAAAAGTACTAATTAAGCTGTGTCTCAATGTGAGTGCTACATACTCCGATAAAAACAATTGAAGTAACCAGAAACATTTGTCGATAACCATTAAATCTGGCTTGCACAATCCTCTGTACGAGACCTACAAATGGTTAGTTTGGGCGCCAATAAAAGTCAATGGCGCTCTCTGGTACATGTGAAGTATGCTTTCTTAGGTTCATTGAAACGGAGTAAGAAGCTCGCTATGAATATCATAGTTTGATGTCGTTGAATTGCTCTCAATAATGCCTGGACTAAGAAGCACTGGAACACCGTATACTCAATTGAACGACTGAAAGGGGAGTTTGTGGAGTGTATAGGAATTTGGTTGGTCTTATTGACAAATCGCCCATGATCAGGGAAGTATACCGACTGCCATGACAAGATGCTGGGAGCAGTGATGCAACACATGCATGTCACGAAGGCTGTGATCTGCCCATAAAGACAAATGCGAGAGAGGATAGGCTGATAATGTGAAAAGTTGAGACTGCTCCAAAAGTTCACTTATTGTCCATTCAAAGATGCTCATCGTTCTCTATACGGCCTCAGTAGGATTATGAAACATTAAAAAAAGCTTGGTTGAAGCATGAGTGTAGACAGTCTCACGTTAAGGCATTTGAATGCTGAACATAGTCGTCTGTGTCTAGAGTGGTGCTAGGCAGATTCGTGAAATCAGGCATGAAATGGCAGGGTATCATGATTAGTGAAGAATCCCGCTACTGAATTGGAGCATATGGTGGAGACCCGGCCAGTGCTACCATGTCGAGTGGCACACCGCTATAAATCCTAGTGCAATGGTGTGGGGAGCCATCACTTACTATAGCCGGTTCTCTCTAGTACGTACGTAGTCTTGCAGCGCAGCTTACTACATCCAACAGATCCTTTAACCCGTTGTTTTTCCTTAAATGTCGCGTGTCCAAGAGGCTATTTACCAGACAGATAAAACTGGGCCACACAGGGCTCGCCCTTCCAGGAGTGACTCCGTAGTTGAAACCTTTCCTTGACCCAGAAAGATGATCTGCCTCCCATGAACATATCTGGGATATGGTAGACAGAAATTGCACCATCCCAGGACTACTTTTCCACAAGTTAGCATAAGAACTTAATTTCACTCCATGCCACGTCGTATATCGGCATGTATCGCCACCCGAGGAGGTTTTACATACCAGTAGTTTATGACCTATCTGATGTAACTCTACAATAATAAAGTGTCCACTAGAGACAATATTGTGGTTATTTATTAACCTTTTCATGTAGATCACCCATGCTAAGTTTCAATCTGATCGAACATTGGTTTGGGATGTTTCGATTTTCCTGGCACAGTGTATTTCAGAGATTAATATACTGAAAAATATGATAATAATTTGTTAAAAGAACATCCCAAGACTCGGAAATAACATTTATTTTATTCGAAAAGCATTTGGAATAGAATTTCTTTAAGAATATTTAACAGCACTTGTATATAGAAATGTTCTAATATGTACAGTAGCGGGGAAAAAACTAACCACGCCCTTTATTTCGAGTACTATTCATAGTAGAGTAAATTGAAAGATATTATTCTATAGAGAATAACGTCCTCTACGAAATTAAATGAAAAAAAAATATTACACAAGGGGCCGTCTTCATATAAAATTTTGCTCAAACCACACAATTTCCAATGAAACACCCTGTTTTGATGCCTCAATCAGATTCTGCATCGTTAAATTAGTCTGAATATAAAATTTCATGATTTTGCTATCTTTATATCAGGAGCTATTCAATGTTAAAGTTGCTGTCAATTTCAGGGATAATCTCCACATTGAAAATCGCTATTCGTAAATCGAGATTAATGGTAGTTACAGCTATCCGAATTTCAAATTTAAAAACTATTTCAAACAAATTTGTCTGAGCGTGTGTAACTTTCCGAGAATTATTATATTTATTATACGAGCTCCAACGATAATATTGTGAATTCTAACCATGATTAAAATGTGATAAAAGAAGGGTTTTGAGAACAATTCGAAAGGGAGAAAGTGTTGATCGATGTTCCGTATAATTTTGTATCGTCTTTAGTGTTCTTAATAAATGTTAATTTTTTTTAAATTAGCGTTCGTCTCCATGTATGCAACCAAAAAGTCTACCTACAATTTAATACAATCGAACTGATATTCCGATCATCCAAAAGGTGAATAGAGTGAGTCATTCAATTGATCATTGATTAGAAGAGTTCATCTATACGACACATAACTGGTAAAAGGCAATGTATTTTAGATTACATGAATAAAGTGTCAACACATTTTTCAAAAATTTAAGCATTCCCCAGGTTTATTAGACGTTTTTTAAACTTGTGGTTGCCCCTTAAAATCGACATAATAAGGAAAATTTAATGTAACTCAAAACTAATTATTTTAATGAGCTGACATTTTGCATGGTTATATTATTCCTTCTGAAGCGATTCCTATCAAAATATAGTAAGGTTCCAATTCATAATTTTTTCAAACATTAATTTAATAATTATTATTGCATACTAAAAACTATTTTTAGAATAAATTATTAGGTGGATTTTGTTTCGGTTGCTTAACAGTAACATGTTATAAAATATCAGCGCTATAGAAATATTATTTAAGAAGATATCCATAAAACTCTGAGAAACTGATTAAAAATTAGGAGCTCCAATCTTTCTGTACTCATTCTTCGAAACGGTAAGACCTAGTGACATGGACTTTGGTATCTGAAGTTAAATTTGGTATAGATTTGAAATTGTGTGTCAAAATAGGGGTTTCTATTGGAAATTATGGAGTTGGTGCTCAATTTAATATAGAGCAATGCAAATTTTATGCATTTGAATTATAGAAGACGTTAGTTGCTGTCGAAGGACATCTTTGAATTTCCTCTCCTGTTAAAATAGCTCGAATGAAGAGGGGGTTCGGGTTTTATTTCTACGATTGTATTACATGTATATAGGAATAATTCGTTGGTATTGATAGATTTGAAGAAACGCCTTGTTTATTGTTTGTAGTAGATGGTTAATGGAAACCAAAGCTACCTTTACATTCAAAATAAGTCTGAACTTATTGGTAGGACTAATCGACCACAAATTTAAAAACAGAATAGCTTTCATTAGTGATTTCTGAAGTTTCTAAATTTTCGGTACTTGCACTTTTCAATAAAAATTCTATCAAGTTATATCTATAACTACATGTAACGAAAACCCAAAAGCACATATCTTTAATATACTCTATTTACACTAGAACCTTGATTATCCGAGCTCAAATTAATCGAGTGTTCGTATTATCCGATCCGAATTCGATACTGAGCTTCCTTGCTCTATGAATCTTTCCGTAGCAGCGGTGGTAACACGTAGAGTACAATAAATGTTTTCTTCATTTCGTATATGATGTTTTGTGTTGGTACGCCCTTATTATTCGAATTTGGTTTTCCGAGGTGGCCTCGGTCTACATTTCTTCGGTTAATCAAGGTGCTATACACATTCACCCAATTCATTTCTCAATTGAGTTTCCAGGCATAGATTCATTATTAATTCAATGACTTTGCATTCCTATCAGAATATTCTCTTCTAGTGGTTGTCTCGACGAGGTATCTCGTCAATAGCAAAACTGACCAGATCTTGATGGACGAAATATCTCGTCATAGGAAAAACTGACAGATCTTGATCTCGTCATCATAAAAAATCGGCACTATCTTGATGACGAGATATTGCCGATTTTTCTAATATCAATATCTCGTCATTAGCAAAGTTAGTCAGATCTTCTGGGACGAGATATCTCGTCAAAACCACTTGGAGGGTTAAACTTCCACGCAGCTAGTAGGTCTCATTACTGGGTCTTCAATTCGTAATTCGTGTTTATGTCGTCCCTCTATTATCTTTTTTGTCTAACCACAAAGCTCACGGCTTCGTCTTAATACATTTAATCTTATTGTAATTTAATTTAATCTTATTTTAATAACGATCAAGGTGCCTTCTCAACCTAAATATAATTTCAAAAGTCCTATTGGATTAACTACAGGAAACGCTTGAATACCAGTATATAATTACACGCAAAAACCCCACTCTAATCGATACTGATGATGTCGCAAGATTCTCAATTTAACAATTTCTACGGCTTGCATTTTTAATAACTATCAAAAGCGTTTAAGAAGATTACAGCGCATTTATTAGTGAACCGTACACCATCGTATTAAAATGCACATAGAATAAATGTCCTTTGTTCGTTTTTTATTATTTTCCTTTCCATTGTTCCCCTAAAGCTTGAATAAAGCTCTTAATGAGCTTTCATTTCAAAGAACATTCGAAAGAAATTTAATCTCATATGTAACAAGAGAAAAAGAAACATCCCTTCTACCTTGGAGATATTTTAAATCCATTCCTTAACAAAGGAGTCAAGCATATAATATATTACGACGCTGCTCGGAAAAGTTGTATTAAGGGATCAAGTTTTCAAAATTTACTTTTGTCAACATTGGGAGTCAACAACGTTTTACTGTTTGAGCAATAGTCGGTTCATTTTCTGCATACTTAGTGGAAAAAGAAATATATTTGAAAAGTAAATATTTTTAGGAATTTTATTTAATCGTAATAGTTTTATTTTAAAGTGAAAAAAACATACCAATCTAAAATTAAGAAACATTTTATGGATAAAATAATAATAGTTACCGAAAAAATTATTTTTTATGCTTCAATCTTCCTCAGATAGACATTTTCTTGATAAATTACTGAATGTTAATTTACTTGAATAATATTTAATGACTTTGTGAGAGGGATTTCCAATGTACACATAAATTATCGGAGAAAAAACTCCCAGTTAAGAGCTAATTTGATTTATCGCCGTTTTCAGAATATCTGACGTTAATTTTTAATATACGCACCAAAACTGAAAATTTCAGATTTTTCAATTTTGAATTATTGTTGAATTACGGTACACATAAGACTTTGTAATATAATATATCCTAAGATATTTCATTCAAATTTTTTAAAATTAATATTTCATTACTAGGTGTATTTTTATTTGTTTTAATTTTTCATTATTATTTCAGAACCAATAAAAACAGTATAGGTGTATAAAGTTTATCTTATTGTACAGTGAAAGTACCAACGAAACTTATTTCGGTTCGACAATACCACTCGCATCAAGCTTATACGCATCACCGTTTGAAGCAAGAAATAAAATATTAATCCTTTTCACTGACGTAAATTTATGCTCAGTGCTATTACAAACATCTCCATTGAGTCTTCTTCTGAAGTACTTCAAATCCACAAAGCTATCCAAAAAACAAGTCAAACGTGTAGGGAGATTTCTGTTTGGATTCCTCGTCATGTGCGTATTGATGAGAATGAAATTGCTAATCAATAATAATACAGACAAAATATTGTCTTTTGGACTTGGTCATTGAGTTAAATTTTGACCAAGAGGATTGGCAACAATAAAAAGTGTTTTGCACATTAGCTGTTAGTCTACAGAATTTTAGAATAAGTATTGCTCCGTATTCATAGCATTCATAAAACAGGTTTTGCATAAACGAAAAAACAATTTAAGTTGTCTCAAAAGTCTTCCAATGATCCACAAAGCAGTCTGAACATGTAGTACTTGCACCTAAAAGCTGTTATTTGGAAAAGTATCTCATTTTGGAATTTGTTTTCTAACCACTGAAAAACTGTCGAATCGTTAAGGTAAGTGAGTAATCTATACAAAAGTAAGAAATAAAATAATTATGTCTATTCAAATCGTAAGTGAATTACATGCATTTTTATCAACCGTTTACAATTTAATCACTTGCTTTTACACCTGATTCAAGTAAAATAGGCTCCAAAGTAAAATGTTTTTAAAGTAGTGCTTCGTTATGAAGAAATTGAAGTATTGAAATAATTATTTTGATAATTTATATAGTAAGATAAAGACATGGTAGCAGAATACAATTTATTAGTAATTTCTTTCATATACTTCGGTGGAGCGTACAATTCTTTTAAAAAAGATTAACTCAAACTAAAAAAAATATTTATTTCCCTAATTAGCTGAAAACCAGGTACTTAAGCCCTGTCACAAACAAGTGCTCAGTTTAAATAGGGGATATTAAAAAATTCCTTAGAACATGTTTAGAACATCCAAAATAAACAATCTCACTTGCAGTGATTATTCCGAACTCAATATTAAGGTATATTAAGGTAATTTTCTTCACACTTCATTGGACGGGTTTATAAAAATGCTCAAAAGTATTGGGTCTCTCAAACCTTCCCCTTTAATTAAGGGAACAATTTTCCGCTACACTTGCACTTATTAGTCTTGTAGTCTGTAACTTGACAAATTAATTAAGACCCCATTTTATTCTTCGATACTAAGATAATTGGTTCATTAGTGGGAAAACCAAATAAACCAAGAACATTCAATATCGGGGGAGCGATTCTTCTTCTGGCTTACGAATGAATGTGCAAGTCAATTTGTTACGAGCCTGATTACTATTTTGTGTTTCATCAAAGCCAGTTACTTACAATGTTAGTTATTAAAATGTACTCAACAGAAATATTTTCTCTTCAATGCTCTTACATTCTAAGGAAAGAATTCAATGAAAGCCACTAAAGATTTTAAATTTAGGTAGTTTAAAATTGAGCACATGAATAAGTTGCGAATTCATTTCACAAAATATTCCACTTTAATAATACAAAGTTTTACGAGTTTTATCTTAAAACCTCATTTTGTGCTAAATTGAAATGAAAATTTAATTCAGTTTTAAAATCGGAAAAAATATCTCATGAAATGAAGGTTAGACATTAAAGCGACCATATTTTTATTTTTCCATTTATAAATTGCAAGAAAGAATTCAATTCCATCCCTAAACTTAGAATAGATATGGTAAGCAAAGGGCATTGGGTTTGCTGGATGTGTATGGACAATAGTTATCAATCTTATAAAAGGTAGGTAGGTATTTAATTAACGTCGCACAGGAGCAACACAACTAGGTATTCAATCTTTTAAGAGAAAATTCAGACAACTTCAACTGTTTAGTCTGATATTGATAATTCACGATTTGGTAGAAATGCCTTTGCACCGCAAGAACTTTAAAATGAAAAAGTTTCCAACAATGCCATCAGTTTGACTTCATTTTCTTTGTTTTCTCCAGACAAGCACGCACACGTTTCCATTTTCGGTAATTCTCAAACACCTCAAAGTTTTTTGCATAGTAAAATCTACACGAGCGGTCGATACCTGGGAATTCTTATTTTGGGCAGCATTTGAAAGACAGCTGTACTAAAAAATCGACTGTAAAAAACACGAGAGATGGAGAACTCTCGAGATCAAATAAATAATTAAAACAGGAATATGTAAAAATGAGTTTCATACTTCTATTGTCACAACCTATCACTACTGTCTTTTAAACGACACATTACATGGACCGTCGCTCTCTTAATAATGTTTGTATCGACCAGTTCCTTTCCTGATAAAGGGCTGCGGTGGCCCGGTTGGAAGAGTAACGGACTAGCAACCGAAGGGTTGCGGGTTCGAATCCAGCCAAACACCGTCGTGTACAAAGGGGGCTGGTGCACGTTAAATCTGTCGTGGCCTCAAATGTCCTCACGTTGGCGTGGTGTGGAAGTTTGGAGAGTGGGGTGCCAGCTCAGGTGTTGCCTCGTCATCTGACCGTGGTTCAAAATTACGTGGTGTTGTCCTCGGATCTTTCCCTTTGGGATTGATCCCGGACCGTCACCAATAGCCCATTGTGTTGCTCCAGTGTGACGTTAATTGAAAAGAAAAAAAAAAAAAATTTCCTGATAATACATGTCTAAAATTCACTTGCATCATGCACACGACACTCAAAATCCTGTAGTGATCTGGCAACACTGCAACCAGCAAGGTGACATCAGCAGTTGACGTCACTTTCCTCCAATGCTCTCACACTGTGTTAACCAATGAGAGGGCAGCGGAGGAATACGTTGTGCCTAATATAGATTAGAATGTTCACTCGGGATCTCGCTCTCTCGTAGTTCGGAATGTTCACCCAGTATGTTTCTTGTTGTGTCAATGTTATTGTTAAAGTTTGAATAAATATATGTTTAATGATTAGTCTGAATTATTCTACGAACATGCACGCAACGTCACCTTAATGGTGTACCGGATGTGAGTTCAAACTTCTAGCAGTTCCAGCAGTTTCGTTTTGGCCAAGAAGGATGACCGATCCAAACGAAACAACTTCGGCGGTGAGAATACCTATCTACAACCCAATGGACCCTTCACTATGGTTGCACATGGTAGAAGCAACTTTCGAATTGGCCACTCCAAAACCAATTACCTCTTCAAAAACGAAATTCAACCACGCGATCGTCCGAGATGTCATCATCAAGCCATCCGACCAACCATACGAGACACTCCGAGAAGCGATCCTTACTCGATGCGGCGAAACGAGAACCCAAGAAATTCGACGTATACTCTCCGGCGAACAACTGGGAGATCGAAAGCCCAGTGAACTTCTTCGAGTGATGCAGCGACGCGCCGAGAATAATCACATCGAAGACAATTTTCTTTTGGAGCTATTCATGCAGCAAATGCCTCTCAACATCCAAACCGTTCTCGCATCCATACTTCCCGTGCCTATTGAAAAGGCAGCTGAAGCAGCCGACAGAATCCTGGAGGTAACCACAACACAAACGTCTGCATGTTCTGCAACGGCACCAACTAATAGTAATAACGCGTTGCTCGAGGAAATCAAAGAGCTGAGACGTGAGGTAAACAACCTTCGCCGTACAAGCGGTTATTCCCGACAACACCGCAGCAATTCCCGACGCCGTTACAAATCCCCTTCCGCCACTGCGTCTGGAGTATGTTGGTATCATCAGAAATACAAGGTCGCAGCAAAGAAGTGCACTCCTCCATGTAGTTTTTCGGAAAACCACGAACAGCAGAAGTAGCGGCGACATACTTCCTGCCAACACCTTCTCGTCGCCTTATCATGCGCGATCGTTCTACGGGTACATCCTATCTGATCGATACTGGATCCGACGCCTCTCTGATCGCGGCCAGCAGAGCTGACAGGAGACTACCAGTTCAACAGATATTCCAAGCCGAGACTATTAAGACGAGATTTTTCATTTCCTTTTTATGTATGTGATGTATCCTGTAATATTATTGGAGCTGATTTCTTGCATAACTTTAACTTAAAACCTGATTTAAGAAATCGTCAACTTACTGATTCCAGTACAAATTTAAATTCTAATGGTGTATTAAGCGAGTGCAATATTTTTTCTGTAAAATCTTTTAATGACAATTCTATTTTTCTGAAATTGCTATCTGAATTTCCAAATGTAACTAAACTACCTGATCCAAATCACCCTGTGAAACATAACACTTTGCATTTCATTGAAACTAACGGCCCTCCTGTTGTATGTAAACCTCGTAGATTAGCACCCGATCGTTTAAAGATCGCCAAAAATGAAATACAACATATGTTAGATTTAGGTCACATGAGACCTTCTAAAAGTAACTTTGCTTCACCCTTGCATCTAGTGCCTAAGAAAAATTCAACTGATTGGAGACCCGTTGGCGATTTTAGATTACTTAATGCTCAAACTGTAAAAGATAGATATTGCATACCAAATGTATCAGATTTCACAGCTGAATTGCATGGTTGCAAAATTTTTAGCCATATCGATCTTGTGAAAGCGTATCATCAGATACCTATTAATCCTGCAGACATTCACAAGACTGCAATTTGTTGTCCCTTTGGTACATTTGAGAGTACTCGCATGCAATTCGGTTTGTGCAACGCTAGTGCAACATTTCAAAGATTTATAGACGAAGTAACGCGTGATCTTCATGGTATATTTGCTTTTGTTGATGATATTCTAATTGCATCGTCAAACAGTGACGAACATCTCATTCATTTAAAATGTTTGTTTTCTAGATTAGACAAATATGGACTTTGTATCAATTTATCTAAATGTGAGTTTGGTCAACCATCCTTAGAATTTTTAGGTTTTCTTGTGTCTGAACATGGTCTAAAACCACTACCAGATAGAGTAAAAGCTATTCAAAATTTTCCTCAACCTAATACTTTGACCCAGCTTAGACGTTTTTTAGGTCTATTTAATTTTTATAGAAGATTCGTTCCCAAAGCTGCTCATATTCTAGCCCCGCTAAATCAATTACTTGAGGGTAAAAAGAAATCAACTCGCGTCCCTAAGAAAACGGAACCTCCACTCGAATGGAATGAGGTCACTAACCAAGCGTTTCTAAAGGCAAAATCTGCACTAGCAGAAGCCACTTTACTTAGACACCCAATTCCTAATGCAAAATTGAGTTTGTGGACAGACGCATCAGATGTAGCTATAGGAAGCACCTTAATGCAATTTTCCAACAATTCATGGGAACCTATAGCATTTCTTTCTATGAAATTGGGTAAAAGTCAAAAGAAATGGTCTACATATGATCGTGAATTATTAGCCATATACTCCTCAATCAAAAAGTTTAGGCACATGCTAGAAGGTCGAACATTTACCATATTCACCGATCAAAAACCACTGATCTTTGCTTTCAAACAAAAATCTGAAAAATGTTCTCCACGTCAATTGAGACATTTGGATTTTATCTCACAATTTTCAACCGACATTCAACACATAAGTGGTGAGAGCAATATCATCGCAGACACGTTGTCTCGCATTGAGATTGATAGCATTTCAAAAATTTCCACTTTGGATTATAAGCAATTAGCTGAAGAACAACTTCGCGATAAAGAATTGCAAAACTTACTTCAATCCAATTCACTAGAACTTAAAAAGCACTACTTTCCCCTAGAGGACATTGAATTGTACTGTGATTCAACAAACAAACACCCAAGACCTTTTATTCCTAAATCGTATAGAAGTGTAATATTTGAAAACTTGCATTTCTTTTCACATCCTGGCATATCAGCCACAACCAAATTAATATCTAGTCGTTTCGTTTGGCCTGGTATGAGAAAAGACTTAAAAACTAGAGTTCGTAACTGTGACAAATGTCAGCGAGCTAAGGTATTCAGACATACGAAAGCTCCAATTGGCACATTTGCCCAACCGGACGCTCGTTTTTCTCATATACATATTGATTTCATCGGACCATTGCCACCATCAGACGGAATGCGGTATTGTATGACGATTATAGACAGATTCACAAGATGGTCTGAAGTGATTCCCACAGCAGACATGTCGGCAGAGACCACTGCTCGTGCACAATTGGATCACCTGTCACAATCACCACTGACCAAGGTCAAAATTTTGAGTCTCATCTTTTCAGAGAATTAACAAACATCCTAGGATCACACAGAATCCATTCTTCCTCTTACCACCCACAATCAAATGGGATGATTGAGCGATTACATAGGCATTTAAAAGGCGCTCTTAGAGCTCACATGGGCCGCGGTGGCCCGGTTGGAAGAGCAACGGACTAGCAACCGAAGGGTTGCGAGTTCAAATCCAGCCAAACACCGCCGTGTACAAAGGGGGCTGGTGCACGTTAAATCTGTCGTGGCCTCAAATGTCCTCACGTTGGCGTGGTGTGGAAGTTTGGAGAGTGGGGTGCCAGCTCAGGTGTTGCCTCGTCATCTGACCGTGGTTCAAAATTACGTGGTGTTGTCCTCGGATCTTTCCCATTGGGATTGATCCCGGACCGTCACCAATAGCCCATTGTGTTGCTCCAGTGTGACGTTAATTGAAATTCCCCTCCCTTAGAGCTCACGAAAATCCCAAATGGACAGACGTTTTACCAATCGTTTTACTAGGCTTACGATCAGCCGTTAAGAATGACCTAAATGCGACTAGCGCTCAGCTTGTGTATGGTACTACCTTGCGTTTACCATCCGATTTATTATCTAACGAATCATATAAACAACCCATTACACCCAGTTATGTGTCCAATTTAATTTCAGTGATGCGTAAACTTAATCCAGTAACTTCACCATCACACGGCAATAGTCAAGTCTTTGTAAACAAGTCATTGAAAGATTGTTCTCATGTGTTTTTAAGAATCGACAAAATTCATCCTTCCTTAACTTCTCCCTATTCAGGACCTCATCTGATTATAGATCGCAATGACAAGAATTTTGTGCTAGATCTGAATGGCAAAAAGACCACTGTCACAATTGATAGACTAAAACCTGCTTTCGAGCTCAATGATGACTTTAAATCTTCCAAAATGCCTGTAATACCACCACCTGTTAAAATCATTGAGAAAAGTAGCAATCCTGTTAAAAGTATCGTGACCAGATATGGACGAAAGGTACACTTTCCTAAAAAGTTTGTTCAGTACATTGCATAAACATGTTCAATTGTATTCATCATTTTCTTTTTCAATTGTATTTGTCTTGTGTACTAACAATCGTTCCCTTGTCACTGGGGGGATACTCTGTAGTGATCTGGCAACACTGCAACCAGCAAGGTGACATCAGCAGTTGACGTCACTTTCCTCCAATGCTCTCACACTGTGTTAACCAATGAGAGGGCAGCGGAGGAATACGTTGTGCCTAATATAGATTAGAATGTTCACTCGGGATCTCGCTCTCTCGTAGTTCGGAATGTTCACCCAGTATGTTTCTTGTTGTGTCAATGTTATTGTTAAAGTTTGAATAAATATATGTTTAATGATTAGACTGAATTATTCTACGAACACGCACGGAACGTCACCTTAATCCTATGACAGTATACGTGAAAAATTTCATTGATCCGTGAAATCCTTTCCTGACACGAATCGGGATACAGTTGATTGGATATCAAATGGGATGGGTTTGATTGCGTGAACTTTTTGAAGTTTGACCACTGATTTAAGAGAATTTTTCAAAAACTGTACGAAATGCTGTTATGATGCTTGAGAGAACTTCCTATATAACTGGGTCGACCATCAATTATAAATTTGACTTAGCTGATCGAAAAATTGGAAGAAATTATCAGAAACATTTAAGGAATAGGATGTTACTATGGCTGTTGGGGATTAAATGGATAAGGCCGCTACAAATTCTTCCAAGAGATTTATTTCAGGAGAAATCACTATACATTAGTGATGGGAGTATTCGAATTCAAAAGTACTCGTGTACTCGATACTTAAAAGTAATCGTTGTATTCGATTATTTTCCAAAGTAATCGAATACCAAAGTACTCGGATCCAAGGTATTCGTTTACAAGAGTACCCATCCTAGGTATTCAGATGCCAAAAGTACTCACTTTGTGTATTCGAATACTAGAGTATTCATCTTAAGTAGCAGTGTCGCATTGCATGGGGGTATCCATGGTTCTCGTTAGTGTTATGTTTCTTGTATTGATTTTGTTTTTTCCAATTTTATATGTCCTGAAAATGCACGTGATGAAGTGTCGAAATTTCCATCGATTAAGGGACTGGATTTGAAATTTCCTGGAAATAATTTCCCGAGCAGGCAGGCTTAATTATCGATAAATTACACAATGTTTTGCCTTTTATTTTTGAAAATCATGCCCTGGAAGTTTCTTTAATATTTTAATTTCAACTATATTTCCAATTTTAATTATTCACACTTAATTTTTTAAATTTAATTTAATTTTCAAGCTTTTTTATTTCTGACATTTAAAATATATCTGCAAATAAGATACATAATGCTCGATATGCTTTTCTTTTTCGTCAAGTAAAATAATATTTCATTCTTAAGATGGCTATTATTTTCTTTAAAATATCTGACAATAACTAAAATTCTCTTTAAAAATATCTGACAAAATAATCTTTATTACGATAGTAAAATGATTATGAATAGTTTTTTCTGCTTTTACTCTACCTCTTCTCACATCTTACTCCAAACAGTAGTTGCAAAAATAAAAAGTAAATTTTCAGGAACAAGATTTGATCATTTAATGTAATATATATATATATATATATGTGTTTGTGTATATATATATGTATATATATATGTATATATGTATATATATATGTTACAGTGAAAGACCGAAATCTGGAGAATGTCGACATTCACCATGCACTAATGGTGTTGAACATGTCGGAGATTTATATTTTCTTCGTATTTCAGTCGCGATAAAACGTCACAAGGGTGACGTAACTTTTTCGCCTCTCTTTCTGAGAGGAGTGACCAAGAACTTAAAACAAACAGTACATTCTAAATGAGAAAAGAAAATAATAGAAATTAAAAACTTACTTAATTATACAGTACATTCTAAATGAGAAAAGAAAATAATAGTAATAAAAAACTTACCTAATTATGTGATTCAAATCTTATTTATTGCAACAACTTAAACTGTTATGACATTTTGAATTGCACAAGAGTCCCTTGCTTTTACAATTGCATTTATTTGTGGAACACTTCCTTTTGCAATGACAGCGTGTATAGCCTTGCTCCCCGCTTCTCGAATTAGCTGCAGCTGCTTCTCTCAGCGACATTTCTTGAAAATAAATCTCATCTATGGAAAGTAACTTTTCTTTACAAATTACGAACTGATTACGTGTGTAAAGCTGCTTGAGGGTACCATTTTTATTTGCCAGTTTATAGAAGTCGGAGTCTTCTATTCCAACAACAACCGCTAACACATTTCGGCTATCTGTACGACCACGGTCGACATCAGGGACTTGTATTCGTACAGTATCACCAATTTGAGCAGGAGGAAATTGTTTTAGTGAGGTTCGTAACATTTCAGAAAGTAGTTTAGAGTAGAGAAAAATAAAAACAATTGTCTTCTCGTTTACCCGCAATTAATGCATTTAACTTTTCAAGAAAAAGATCACGATTCACTGCAGAATCCATTCAGTATAAATTAGGATATCGGAAAAAAAAAACCTCGGCTCCTCTCTTTTCGACCTCCACCAGACCTCCAGCATATCTGTGATTGTCAACATACACCGGTGAGGTCCGAATGTACAAGAATGTAATGAAATATTCGATCTTTCACCGACGTATTTGGTATGTGTCGACATTCACCGGTGAAAGTCGACATTCTCCAATTTCGGTCTTTCACGGTAACACACACATATATATTGTAAATATTTACGGAACCATTCTTGTACTTAGATCAACCAAGATGTGTCACTTTTTATGATAAATTTAGAGAAATAATTTTGAAGTTTCAGATCCTGGTATGAAGAGAAACAAAATATTTTTTACATTCATACAAACATTTTAAAAGTGTCCTTAAAGAGTTTGGTATAAAAAATATCATTCTTATCTTCGGGGCTCCTTCCAAAATAAAATTCTGGCTACGTTACCTGTTAAAAGTGATTATTGACGATTTCCTCAAAATATGGAAGAAAATCAAATCTTTCCAATCCGAAAACTAAAATTTAAAAATCACGATTTGTAAAATCAAGATAAAAAATACTTGACACATATTTATAATTGCAGAAAATATATGTGGACCAGAAAATTCAGCAATTTATACATGAGGTTGAATTTTGTTCTTCAAAATACAATTTGTCTAGTTCAAATATATTGATAATAGTAGTTATACTTAAATCTTTTTTTAAATATAAATAAATAATTCGGAAAGAAAAAAGAAGTAAAATTTAAAAAAAAATTGAGTTTTGTGAAAAATAAATTCCCTTTTTAATCACAGATTGATCAAAATATTAAAAAAAAATGGAATAAATCTGATTGTCTTATCAAAAATTACGATTTGCATTAATACACTAATCCATCAAATTCCACTAGCGGATTCGAATCGTGAACCGGTATGTTACAAAACCAGTGCTCTAACCACTATACCAAGAACGACTCCGGAGCTAGCTGTTATTTTTAAATAAGTACCATATATCGCAGTTCTGATTCTTACTATCGATTAATCGTTTTTGTATATGTATTCGAATACTTACTCGATACTTAAAAGTACTCGAATACCAAGTATTCGATTCTCAAAAGTACTTGATTCTGCCCATCAGTACTATGCATAATTTATAGCATTTTCAACGAGCATACATCACAATACCTAGAACACAACTAAGGACACACAACTTGCGCGGAAAAATATGTATACGAACAATCTTATTAAGAATTCTTTTAGAACACGAACACGATTTCTGATCCGCAGTCGGGAGTTGCATACCAGCTGCATACTCCCCTCCAAGTGCCAACGATACTTTACAGGGAATTTGATTCTGTGACCAGAACGCGTAGTTTTCGTTGGAGGCTGATCACGTCCGGGTCACCACTTGTTGGGGCCTGAACTGGACATATCACTTACGGAGCGAGCAGCAGCTTATCTCCCCGTCACAAGGTGTGTGTACATAAAGTTAAGTTCATAATTTTATTAAAAAAAAGTTAAGTTGCATAATTTTATTAAAAGTTCAAAAGAACTATGGTAAAAAGACTGGAAAGACATAAAATTAAGAAATTTAAAAGATGGCGTCACCTCCGTTCGCGGGACAGCAGCTGTTGGTCATCCTCCCAACTGTTGACCGCATCCGGAGGTGATTAGGTTATGGTGTTCAATTGAGGTTCGGTGTTTACACCCCTGAACCGCTATTTAGTTGCTTAATAAGAATGGAGTGTTTGTTTGTACATTGAATATTTCGATCCATTTCAAGTTTTCTATCCGTTTTGGGCCATTCTGATGCAAAATCCGTCTCTAGCGCGTTTGGTGTCTGTCCATCTTTCTGTATGTATGTGTGTGCCCCTAATACGTCCAAACGGTTGAATATATTTTCATGAAACTTTGCACAAGTGAGTTCTTACATTCATTTAGTGACTGAACTTGATTGCGTAAGTCTGTATGTCCGTCTTCCCGTTCTATGTTCAATTTTGTGTCTCTGTGTTTGTACAAGTATCACATAAGATTTGTTCAACAGATGTTAATTTAATGTTTTAGATTTGAGATACACCACGTTTTAATTTAATGAATGAATTATTTGAAATTTCTTTGCTTACAAATTTAGGCAAGTTTCACGTTAAAACATCTGAGTAACTATACTTAAATCGCGCATAATTTCGTAGTTTTGGAGTAGCTGGGATGTATATTGAGCATTGCAATTACTTGGATTCTTTTACCAGTGCTGCTGAAATATCAATTATTTTCCAAAACTATTTCTACGAATTTTAAATTCTAATTGTTTATTTATTTCGAGCCTCTTTATGAAATATAAAAATATTCTAAATATTTTTGACAGATGATAAAGAGAATAAAACTATATAGAACATTTTAAAATAGGACCGGAAGCTAATATGGCAATCTTGGTATTTTTTTAATAGTTTGTTTTTTAAAATTTGTGTCCGTTATATTCCAAGAACCTATTTTGTACTGAAAAAGCAGATACATTCATTACTTTTCGTTCGAAGTTTTATTAAATATGTTTAAGATGTATTTCTGGATTTTGAATTTGATGTTTATCGTTCAATAACTGTAATGAAGGTAAATAATAGTTTAATTAATTTTAAAAACATTTTTAATCATTTTATGATAATTTTGGAAAATGCTTTTGTTTTCAAATGACATACTTGGCATTTATACGCATACTCTGAATTATTCTATGTATTCTGGGTAACATTGGCACTCTAGAGAATTTTCTTTCTTACTAAAATTTTAAATACTACAAAAATGTAAAATGTTAAATACGACATTTATTTACATTTGTAAAATTGGGTATTTGTCAATTGCGTACGTCTATTAGAGTGTGGTAGTTGTTACATGGTTTGAATGGGAATTACAATTTGTTAACGAAAACGAAAATTAGTTAACCAATTCAACTCGAGTAATTCCGGGTTATTCTGCTAGTGTTAAAATAAAAGTCCTATATTTAAAGGAGACAGATAACGTTAAAATAAGACGGGCAACCATTTGTTGTAAATAAAAAAAGTTGAAGTAGTTTTCTATTTCAAGGCAATTGAAATCAGTAAAATTTGCATTCGTTTTCCAAATTTCAAATTACGTTATTCGATTGTATTGAAAGATGTACTCAAATAGTCAAGAAACAACATCTATCTATATAGGTACAGATTTCCATTTAGAAATTGAATAAGTGAATTGACAAAAAATAGTGCCACAAAGAATCGATTTAAAATACATGTCAGATGGAGTAAAATGAATTTTGAATAAAACTTTGCTGATCTTGGAATAATTTCACCGTTATAAAGTACTTATAACTTGGACTTTTGAAAAGTTGAAAGTTTTTGTCTTAAGTGACAGAAGGTCGAGGATGTTTACGAGTTGAAGTTATTCTTAACTTTGTTTCTGAAACATTCGTTGAAAACATTGATTTTCTTCTTCAAAAATGCTGTAAAATTGATCTTTGTTTTTCTTTGAAACATTGTAATAGATTAACTTTGTTTCTTATATACTGGAAACATTTAATTTTAAAACAAGCTGTTATTTTACGAGCGAAATGGAATTTTCAAACAAAAATGTGTTTACTAGAAAAGAAATTAATCGTGAATATCGTATCAATATGATTTATCATCCTTTCATAATGATTCGTATCCCTGGTGCAAAAGTGCTACAAGTAAAAAATATTGATAGGAAAACTGCGTGCAATATTACGCTGTAAATCCATCACTTTTATAGGAAATGAAATTAAGGGCATTCATAAACACCCCCAAACTCAAAATCGACATCTGTTGTAGTCACCTTAGAATCATCTTTAGTAGTTTTGTCTTACACATTTGTGCGATGTATGTGAAATGTATTATATGGATAAAGCAAGCAGTTATACTTACTTTGTCCAAAAAAATTGTAGGAGTTATAAAAATGTCAAAATGGAGTTATTATTCGCTAATGGAAACCACTCACTTAAATGATATTTGGATTTTTCTATGGTAGAGAAAAGTGATTTTTTTTCTGATTACTTTCACTCAACGTTTAACGAATTCAGCCCAAGCAACACCGGGTAATTCTGCTAGTCTATATAGTATATAAAGCAAAATTGGGGTTTGTCTCTACTCCATACTAATCTACACCGTTTGACTAACCCACATAAAATATAGTACACTTATTGTTTAGAACTCTGCGGGAAACTTTTGCTACATTTTAACTCCATACAAATATTACTGGGCGTCGAAAAAAGTACGAAATAGGCATAAGAATAACATCGAGCGTTGTTAATGTAGCGGCAAGTAGGTATTTTAATTAACGTCCCACTGGAGCAGTACAACGGGCTATTGGCGATGGTCCGGGATCAAACCCGAAGGAAAAGATCCGAGTTACTGTAGCGACAGTAAACTCGGATGATTTTCAGCATTAGTAGGATAAACAGTATTCCTTTAAGAGTATATACTGAAATAAATAAACCGAATTTATGTTCTAATACTTTATGTTTGATTTGTTTGTATTTATTTCCAAAATATAAATAAATTTTGAATATTTAACTGATAATATAAAAAGCTTAAAACATTAGATTTTGAAGAATTTATTCATATCTACTAGAAACTTGAGACTGATGGAAATGGCTTTTAAATACGTTCGCGTTGTTAGAATTTTACCACAATTTCAGCTACTTTAATTATCATTTGCAATGAAACGAGTTGTTACTTAATTCGAAAAGCGCATGCGAAAAATCCACAGATAATAAGAGTTAATTTTCCTACTCGGTAACCGGCAATGTCAGAATTAGTGTTTCATTTTAATTTGTTTTAGAATTCTAAGTTTGCAGAATTAATACAAAATAATGTGGTCACATTTGAGCAATTAAAAGGAATGAATATGTTATGAAAGTAATGAATGTTATTTTTGTACATAAATTATTGTTTTATAAGTATTTTATTCACAGAATATTTTGGGGAATTATTTTTTACTCCTGAGTAGATAAATTATTTAGGAGTTATATCTTAACAAATTATTTATTTTGTACCTAATATCGCTAAAGACGTGGGTTTATTTATTGGTGATAAGTTTTTATTTCCACATACTTTCCTAAAGTCTCCTGTTTAACCACAAAAAACTTCTAAGCAAATTATAAGTTGAAATTTTGGCATAGATTTCCTTTACAAGACAATTTTAATCAATGAAACTTACGTTAAAGTTGTTTTTCCTGTTTTAACCAAAATTATTTGATTTTATTGAAAGATGCACTCATCAGTCAAATAATTACAGATATTCTAAAAAGTACGTGACTTGCATTCAGAAACCGAATCTACGATTTGAAAAAAAAAATTCTATTTAATTCGATTGAAATTTAATCGAATTTCAACAAAAACAGATTCGAATTAAAGATGATTATTTTCCTGCTCGGAAATTTCAAATCCACATTTTCGTGTCAGTTGGACAAAAGAACATTTTAAACGAAAAATCGCCGATCTTGGAAGAAAATGTTAGAAAATGTTGGAACTAGGACTTTTGGAAAATATTTTTTAAAAATTGTCTGACAGAAGGACGGGGTTACTTACTTTAATAGTTGAAACTTCCTTTGCAACTTTCCTGTAAAATATTCGTTGAAAAATGATTTTCTTCAAAAACGTTGTTAAAAGTTATATAATTTTTGATTATCTTTTCTATATTAAAGACATTTATTTTTAAAACAAGCTTTTTTTATTTGCACGTGCCACACAATGGAAATTTAAAGAAAAAGCATATTTGGTGCATTCAACTGCTACGTATGGGTATAAAGCCTTTGGATACTCAAAAACATCAACCAAATGTTTCCAATTAAATGATAACTCATCCTCGTTGTATGAAAGTATGTATCATCCTCGTTGTATTGAAAGATGCACTCATCCCATGAGTGCATCTTTCAATAAAATCAAATAATTTTGTTTAATTTATTTTATTTTGCTATTAATTATCTTTACATATCAAAGTTTGGTTCCTTAATTTTTTAATGGTACAAGGGCCAGATCTGGTCAAGCTGCTCCGAGCAAATATTTCTTTGCTAAGTAATGGATATACAGACACAAGGAAAGTTTTATGAACATGAAATACAGCCAGGATACTTACAGGAATCGAAACAAGCACATCTAAGGATATCGAAAGCAAAATCATAATATTCAACTATTTACCCCGAGACTTCAAAT
This sequence comes from Meta bourneti, assembly GCA_933210815.1. NCBI lineage: Eukaryota > Metazoa > Arthropoda > Arachnida > Araneae > Tetragnathidae > Meta > Meta bourneti. The sequence goes on from OW119923.1 coordinate 58,290,767, forward strand.
ATACGTATGGTGTTTTTGTATCCATTCAAATTTCTCCCTCGCTTTTTAAGTACTCTCCTTCTGAAAAAGTGGTATAATTTATTTAATGATGTATTAATACTGTCTTACAAAGTTATCAAGGAACCAAATGCAAATAGTATTTCTTAGTTGCTTTGTAAATTGTAGGTTTTTAATAGCATTTGCGTAATTTTAGATCCTTTTTCTCAATTGTTTCACTTGAGTTTGTGCTTTTCTTTGCAGATAATTGCATTATTAATGACACACATATTGACTGACATTCTGAAATATTTGCATGTAGTTTAAAAATATCCTTAAACATTATCCTTATTTTATGCTCTTAGTATTTAAATACTGGCGAATGACTATTTCTTAGTATTGACAGCACAAAAGGATTTCATGTCCCAAAATATCATTGTATGTTTAAGCATAAAATAGTTGGGAAATCGACTAGGGTTAAATTTAAAAAAATGTACAGGATTAATTTGAATCAGATGGTCTGGAATAGAATTTTGCTAAAACTTCTTCAAAACAATTTCCTCTTAAATAACTACATTTTGCACAGTTCAGAGATGCATTGTCTCATGCCTAGCAGTTAGGATTCACAATTAATCTCTATTTAAATTAACATTAAAATAATGACTCATTTTTGTTTTACAAACAGTGCTTCTGAGAACAAGATCATTCTATTTTTACTTTCATGCGAAGCATTTTATTTAGTAAACCTTAACTCTCATTAAATTGTTCCAGTCAACTGGCGAGTATTAATTGCTCTGAGAAAATTCTTTTGCTTTCTTACAAAAATGATTTTTACTATCAACGTGGTTTCAATGAAAACAAAAACTATCGTGGGAATACAATTCATTCTGTTGAAAAGATGCCTTTTGAAAGATTTCATTAAATATTTAGTTACGGTTTTGCTTTTCTGTGCATTGTATTAGATAAAAATATATAAATTATGTAACTTCAGATGAACTACAACGACTATATTTATAAAAAGTAAATACGATTCTTTAGGGTTTCCTTAACTATGTATTTCGAAAAGAACCTGTTTGAGCAAAAATTTTATTCAGAGTAGTTTTCTTTGTGTGAAACTGAATTAAAAACTTTATTCAGACAGTTTTTCTATTCGGTCCGTATGCTTAAAAACTTTAAATAAATATATGTAAATGAAGTTATTTTGTGTATTCATAGATAATATATATTTTACATGATTAGTAACTGCAACTAAGCAAGAAAGAGAAACACATAGACAGATGTTAGAATTTATTTGTGATATAATTTGTTAGTTGATTAATATGCAGACTTGCATTCTTTAGTTAATATGTCAATTACACTTGTAAAGAAATTATCTGGTTATGAAAATCTTTGATTCTCCTTGTTTAGGTTATACACATTATGTGTATATATCAAGCCTGAAACGGCCCCAACTATACAGTGCTATAATTTTCAGTTAAGAAATCTAATATTCGCATTTCAAATAACTATTTATTAACGATGATGAGATGAAATACATAACAGATGGAATATGGTACAAAATTGATAACCAACATCTCGTCTGCCTACTACATGCGAAAATTCCGATTTTCTCTAGTTAGAATGAATTATTTTTCCGCTCTGCTTTGAGCTTTTCCATCGTGACCAGAACGCACGAAACTCCAACCAATTAGAACATAGTATCCAGAACGCATGGAACTCTAACCAATTAGAAGATCGCTCTCGGGATGCGAAAACGATTGAGTGTTCTAAGAATGGGGAAAGGCTTTTGATTATCTTGCCTCACATATATTCAGTTTCTTTATTTTTTTTGCATTACCTTAATACATAAAACTAAAAACTCGTTCATATTGTGATTCTACTCTCCAGTGTGTTAAAATATCTCAAACACCATTTCGAATAGCATTTTCTTAGAAAATTTTAAGAATTTGTCCGTCGGAACACACATGCAGTCAAATACTTTCTCTTAAATGGTTTTGCCCCCAGGGGCATTCCTTCTTTAGGTTTGTACGGGCTTCACAATCCCGGGGTACCCGAGTGATCTTTTTCTTTCCCAGGGGTTTGCTGTCTTTGGTGAACACGGGGGTCGCGCTCCCGGGATACCTAAGCGATCTTTCTCTACCTTCATCCCACTACTCTATTCCCCACCCCTCCTTTTTCTCCATTTCACGTCTTGCGATTCGGAAACCATTAAAATTTCTTTACATTAAAAAACACCTTAAATTCACTCTTTTGTTATTTAAAAAATATGTTAATCACCTATGTTATTACGTATCATAGAATACCTTTTTAGTTGTGTTAAGTTCTATTTGCTTCTAAATTATCATTTATTCCTTTTTATGATTCTTTTAAAAGACGTCAGTACGTTTTTCTGACCCGCATGTTTGCCGTGTGCGGCGTCCCGTATCGGGGGAAAGTGGAGTCCTGGGGTACCTGATGCGTGCCCTTTGGTCCATGCTTCTGCGTAGACGGGTGGCTGGAGTGAGCCCGCTCTGGTCAATCGGCTCACCTAATTTCTCTGGGGTTCACCACGTCAGAGCGCTTGGTCCCTCTGTCGTGTTGGACTCCAATGATATTGGGTATTTAGGGTTAGTGCTGTAGCTAGGGATGCCCTGGGCGAACTGGCGGATCCACATTCCGACACTACGGCACTATATTCTGGTTGTTACTCCTGAAGCGGTTCCGAGATCTGTTGCTGGACAACTGCCGGATACTGCTTCCCCTGGTTGGGCTCCATGGTGGGCGGGGGCACACCAGGATGAACTTTTTTTCTAATATTAATGGAACCTAAAACTTCTTGCCCTGACGGAGGCTTAGATCCGTCAAACACCATTTACAAAGTAAATGAAAATTATGTTAGTGAACCATGTATGAAAACGGTTACACCTGTCATTTCTGAACCAAAAAAATCAGTTCCTAAATTTCTTATTGTACACAACGAATCCGGTAAATTAACAAAAATGTCACCATTTCTAATCGAAAAATACATTAAAAATGCAGCTGGAGAAGTAAATAGTGTTAAAAAATTGAAATCAGGAGACCTTTTAATTGAATCAAAATCAGAAGTTCAATCAATGAAACTATTAAACATTAAAAACTTCGGTGAAGTCGAAATTCAAGTATTTCCGCACAAAACACTAAATTATACCCGAGGAGTTATATCTTCGCAAGAACTCGCAATGGTATCTGACGAGGAATTCGTGGCTGAATTGAAAGACCAGAAAGTCATAGCAGCCAAACGAATCATGATGAGGCGAGACTCTAATTTCATTCCATCAAGAAATGTTATTCTGACCTTCGATTCTCCTGTTATGCCAACAAAAATTAAAGCCGGTTACTTGTGCTGCGACGTGAGGCCTTTCATTCCAAGCCCACTGCGATGCTTTTTATGCCAGAGATTTGGACATGCTAAAACAGCATGTCGAGCATCAGCAACCATCTGTGCACGTTGCGCAAAGCCCGGTCACGACAGTTCTACGTGCTCCGAAATCGAACATTGTGTTAATTGCCAGGGAAATCATGCTGCTTATTCAAAAACTTGCCCTCGTTGGATACAGGAAAAAGAAATACAATCAATAAGAGTTACCAAAAATCTATCTTTCCCCGAAGCAAGAAAACTAGTGGAATCTCGTACACCTCGTCCTAATTCCTCATATGCATCCGTTATTAAAACTAGCAAAACAATAAGCACCCAAACATATAATTCAGATTTTTCATCTAATACAGTAAATGCAGAAACGCAAATAAACTCTACTTATAAATATCAATCAACCAAATCAAACCATCAATCCCATAGCTTAAGCCCAAAATCAATTGACAAAGTTACAAGTAAACCCTCAAACCTGCCGCAACAGAGAACCACACCAGCAACAAAAATCTTCAAGCCGAACCCAACAACGTCAATAGAACAAAATAAAAAAAAGCAAACCTCCCCGGAACTCTAAAGACACCTCAAAATTACCGGATACCGAAATAGATTTACACCCTTCCACAGACTCAGATATGGAGTTTGGAGAGGACTGTATTGATGAGAACGCTGCATTTTTTAGAAAAGGTTCTAGATTTTACAAAAAACCTTCCAAATAAAACCACCCAACCTTTATTTCAGAAGAGATTGAAAAGGGCTCTAAATTTTTAAAGAATAAATGACTATTAATCTCTTAACTTGGAACTGTCATGGTTTTCGTACACATATCGACGATATCAAATCTCTAATAAATAATTTTAACCCTGTTTGCCTAGCCCTTCAAGAAACATACTTAACGCCTAATAACTCAATTAATGTTAAAAATTATAATTTAATAAGAAATGATTACATCCACGGTGCACGCGCTTCGGGCGGCGTGGCTATAATGACCTTGCAGAATTTCCCATCCAGAAGAATTTCATTAAATACGAGCATTCAAGCAATAGCCATACAACTTCATATTAAATTTTTAATAACAATCTGCTGCATATATCTACCCCCAAATGAAAACGTTAGTCAGCAGGAACTAAATGATTTAATAACTCAACTTCCGTCTCCATACTTCATCATAGGGGATTTTAACGGACACAACCCTCTTTGGGGAAGTAATGATTTTAACACAAAAGGACAACAAATTGAAAAATTGATGGATGATCATTGTCTCTGCCTTTTAAATGATTCCAGTCATACATACTTCCATACTCCGACCCAAACCTTTCACACCCTGGACCTTGCAATATGCTCCCCTACTTTGCTTTCATTTTGGGACTTTAAAATTGACAATGATCTGCACAATAGCGATCACTTTCCAATCATTTTAACATATAACTGCAATGACGTTTTACTACCCAGACGACCTGTGCGATATATATTTGAGAAAGCGGATTGGACTCGATATCAGGTGGAATCAAACATTTCCGACAACATGGTTATGATGCCTAGCATAAATGATGCCGTTGAAATGATAACGAACACCTTGATTAAGGCGGCAGATGTGGCTATCCCCAAAACATCGGGTAAAATGCCTAAATTATGGAAGCCTTGGTGGAATGAAGCATGCTCTCAAGCCCATAAATTCCAAAAAAAAGCATGGAACACCTTCAGACGTTATCCCACCACTTCGAATTTGATAGTTTTCAAGCGGGCTAAAGCAGAAGCTCGAAAATTAAGGAGACAGCGACAAAAAGAATCCTGGCAAGAATACGTAAATACAATTGAATGTCGAATATCATCAAAACAGCTATGGGGAAAAATTCGAAAAATTACCGGCAAATATCGTAATCCAAATATATCATTTTTACTTCAAAATGGACAAGTCGTTTCAGACGTTAAGACAATTGCTGATACCTTGGGAGAATCTTTTTCTAGGGTATCTCATGAGAGCTCTTACCCCCAAGATTTTATTAATTATAAGCGACGTGAAGAACGCAAGACGTTAAACTTTCAACCATCCGCTCATAAAACTTACAATCGTAAGTTTACCATATTCGAACTGAAAAATGCATTAAGGAAATCACACCCGACTTCACCGGGCCCCGATCATATTCATCTAGACATGTTGACCCATCTCAATGAAGATTCATTACAAAACATTTTACTTCTTTATAATAGAATTTGGACAGAGCAAGATTTTCCGACAACCTGGCACAGAGCTATTATTATTCCAATACCGAAACCTGGGAAGGATCCTCAAGACCCTAATAACTATCGACCCATTGCCTTGACAAGCTGTATCTGCAAAGTCATGGAAAGAATGGTGAATGCTCGGTTGATACATGTCCTTGAGTCTGAAAAACATCTATCGGAGTTTCAAAGCGGATTCCGTTTTGGACGAAGCACCTACGACAATGCCTTAATGCTGGAATCCTCTATCAGAGATACATTCGTCACAAAGAAGCATTTGGTAGCTGTCTTCTTCGATATGGAGAAAGCTTACGATAGGACATGGCGATATGGCATAATGCGAGACTTATACGAGATGGGCTTTCTGGGAAATCTCCCACTATTTATTCAAAACTTTTTATTGACAAGGACCTTTAGCGTTCGCATTAATAATATTTTATCAGATGACTTTTCACAGGACGAGGGTGTTCCCCAAGGAAGCGTTCTAAGCGTGATACTTTTTATAATTAAAATCAACGGTATTATTAAACAACTTCCTCCATATGTGCACGGAACGCTTTTTGTAGACGATTTCCAAATATTCTGTTCTGGAATCAATGTACCTTTTATTGAAAGACAACTCCAAACGGCTATTAGAATTGTAAGTAAGTGGGCAAACGAAAATGGTTTTGTTTTTTCTTCGCAAAAGACTGTATGTGTACATTTTACTAGAAGACGCGGACTTTTTCCTGATCCAGAACTTTTACTCGACGGAACTGTTATTCCAGTAGTTCCAGAAATAAAATTTTTGGGTATTATTTTTGACTCGAAGTTATCTTTTCGATCTCATATCAAAGTATTGAAACGAAAATGCAACCAATCATTGAATATTTTAAAGGTTTTATGTAACACAACTTGGGGAGCTGATTTTATTTCAATTTTAAAAATTTACAAAGCTCTTGTCCGATCGAAACTCGATTATGGGAGTGTAATATATGGATCTTCTGCTAAGTCTGTTCTTCAAGCCCTGGATACTATTCATCACCAAGGCCTCCGATTATCCCTCGGAGCTTTCCGCACTTCGCCAGTCCAGAGTTTATATATAATGACAGGCGAGCCGGATTTAAGACATCGACGTGAGAAACTTATCCTAAAATACTATTTTAAGATTAAAGCCAACCCTTCTCACCCATTGCATAATAGAGTAACTAACCCTAAATTTGGAAGTCATTACTCATTAAAACCTTCATTCATTCCATCACTTGGTTTTAGAGTCCGTACCATAATGAATTCATTAAATGTTGACAATCTGGGAATATTTCCTAGAGAAAACGAACCTCCACCTTGGAATGATAAAAATCTACTTACCATCAATGACTTTTCACATTTCAACAAATCATCAACCCCCGATACCATTTATTTACAATTATTCCATTCCCATAGAAACAAATATTCATCTTTTAAAACAGTTTTTACTGACGGATCTAAGAACGGGACAAATGTTGGTGCCGCGGCCGTTTTTGATAATACAACCATTGCTAGAAAATTACATGGGTGCTGCAGTGTCTTCACTTCAGAGATGTACGCAATAATTTTAGCCTTAAAAACGATTTCTACACACAGTAATAAAAACTGGATCTTGTATACCGACTCTAAAAGTAGTATCGAATCCCTATTAAACTATACACATAAAAGTCATTCCTTGGTTTTAAAAGCAATGAATTTGCTCCTAACATTAACAGAAAATGATTTTCGGATATTCTTTTGTTGGATTCCTGGGCATGTGGGAATCCGGGGCAATGAGAAAGCGGATTTGGCAGCCAAAAACGCAACACTGATTATAAACTCCAATGTCCCGATTCACGACATTAATAGTGTTTTAACCCAAGCCATAAATTCATCCTGGCAATCCGCTTGGGATTTGGAAAACCATAACAAACTTCATGATATTCAACCATCTATAAAGGGATTCAGCAAAACAAACTTAAATAGAAGTCATCACGTAAAACTGACAAGGCTCCGAATCGGACATTCCTTTTTTACCCACAGACATTTACTGCTGGGAGAACCAGCTCCTTTATGCTCATCATGCAATAGTATCTTTTCCATAAAGCACATATTGACGGAATGCCGGAATTTTAATCGTCATAGACTAAACCGATTTGGTATCTCCCCTATTACCTTAACAGACTTGTTGATGGACCCACATCATAAAAACTTATTTTTATTCCTTACTGACATTGGTTTCGTAAACTTTATTTAGATTTCATAATCGACTGCAACATACACAACTGCACTCAATTTTATTACGTAGCTTTCTGACTCGTTCTAACTAAATACCAGTTATGAACTAGCTATTGTTTGGCGCAGCATGGCCAAATCTGGCCCTTGTGCCATAAAAAACCAACCAACCAACCAACCCTTAAATGGTTTTTAATAGTGAAGTAGTATTGAACGAAGCTTATTTAACACAAACGTACTTAGTTACCCATGTTATGAAAAAGCATAGGTATGTAACCAGATAATTAGAATTACGTGTTTATGCGTTTGTGAAAATTTGAATATTCAAAGTTTCACAAACGCATAAACACGTAAATTTTAATGTATTATTATTAATACTACAAATTTTAATGTATTATTTTTGAGACTGCATTTTAATTTATAGATGTATTGTTCAAATGCTCATGCAAGTAAAGCTACTGTTCGTCTCAGAAATATAAGAAGGGCTCAATAACCATCGGTTCTTATAGGAGAGGGATTTTTAATGCAAACAAACAAATCGGAAAGCGAATATTATACTTCCTCTACCCAAACGCTCTCACATGATGCATATTGGATTATCATAAAATGTAGTTTATCGCTGATGTTTAATCTAATTAACATTGACCAATTAACTATCATGTATCAATTCAGAATTTATTCTTTGGAATTTTTATTGGTGATGTGCGGAAATCGTATTCGAAAAACAAGCCAACTGACTTTACACTCGGAATGCCAACATGAAACATGTTCTACCACAGAAACACTAGCCCCACCTATATTTAACTTGGCAGATAAACATCTCATCATGGTATGTAACTATCGTTAACTCAAAATGCTTTCAAATGCAACTCAACCTCTTTTTTAACTAGCGTTGCACAATTTGAAATATAAGGAAACAAAATAAATGTGGAATAAAAATCATTGAAATTTCTATAACGAAAGGGAACAAGCTTATAAGTCAATTTGCAATAGAGCCATATACTAGGACTTACAAAATCGAGACTAGCAATTCTTTAAATATATTTCTTTATGGAATTTGGGTTGACCTTGGCTTTGTTGACGGTGAATTCCAATCACAGTGAATTCCACGCACTCAAATAACAAATAAAAATAGTACCCGGAATCCCTTTCATGTTATAACTTCGAAAAACCAAACTAAGTGTAGAGGACTGTTTTATTTGCTTTGGCGCCTAGAAAAGAGAGTGGAAGGAATTTTTGGTAGAGCTTAAGAACGAGGGTCGTGTGTGTATTTGCTAAGCAATTTTAGGCTGCAGCTGTGTTTAACGATGTTCGAAAGGGAAGTTTCATTTAACTCTTAGTGGAGAAAGAATTGTATTTATGGTAATATTTTCATTTTTTTTAATATTTTAACGAGTTATATACGAGTTAGTTTTACGTATCTATTCCAGGACTGAAAAATTGAGTGACATCCGATATATTTAATTTCAAATCAAAATAAAACTTTCAACTCAGTGATATACACAAATATAACTTATACATTAAATACAACGCATGAGTCTCATGTAAGTTTTATTTTAGAAATAAATAACTACTAGAGACCCGAGCATAGTATCTGCGCTAAGGTTTCTCAATTTTTTATACCTACTGATGATACGTAAGTCGTTACATTAAATGTCTTATCCGAATCCATTTATAATGAATATATGTGTGTATATCTATATGCATATTTCATACCTCCAAATTTTCCAAATAATATAAATTTAGTCGAAAAAGATAAAGCTGCATTTCTTGTACATTTTAGTGGTGTTTATTCTTATTTCTAATGTTCACGGCAATATATGCACACCTTAGCTATCACAATTAGCTTCTGAGCATCTACTTCAATTGCATCCCATTCCCTTATTAAAAGCCAATTCTGTGGTTTCAATATCTAAACTATTTTCACATCGGTCACATTTTCTTTTCTGCTTTGATTTATATCTTCCAGATTACTCATTTGTGCCTTCTGTAATCAGACTACTAAAATATTTCAATGTATCGGCGAGCTCTTCCGTAATGCCTAATCAAAATTAAGCTTAATAAAACTAAGCGGTAAAAGTGGCGGATGAATACCTTAGAGTTTGATTTTATATTGTTCACATTCGTTTTGTTGCCATTCGCCAAAAACAAATAATTTCGATTTCTGTACCATGTATGTTAGATACGTTGCGTAATAATTTTGAGAAGATAATGCGTAATGCTCCTTTAAGTTATTGGTTGATACCAATAGATTTAACCACTCATCAATTAGGCGGAAAATACCCTCATCTGGGGAGTATATTCACACGGCTCACATCACTAATAATCGCAATACTCGTTACCACCATGTTTTCGCTCTGCTTCTAAAATTGTGGTTCAACAAAAAATTTCTGGTTTAAAACATCCTTTTGAAATATTGTGCAAAGAACTAGTGAGAAAGAAAAAAAAGGATGAAAATAATTTTAGTGACTCTTAAACCGGATTAATTTAGTTTGGAATAACTTACACATTGGCTAAGGAACAAAATACATATGGAGTAAACTATAGGGATTGTAGTAGTCCTTTTAGAATCATAAGAAATCACGGTAATTTGTGTGTAACATGACTCTTACACATAACTAATACATTTCCTGTAAATAAGTTGTTTAAAATTGTATTTCTTAGATAACTTCTATTATTTTTAAATTAAAATGCTCTATTAAGTGCAAGAAAAATTAAAATATGTTGCAAGTATAAGACTAGGGGAAATTATAATAAATACATTTGCTTATAAACAAAAGTTTTCAGCATGCACATTTCAAATATAACAGAATTTAATTTTTAATGTTAAACATAGCATGTCTTTTTATTTATACGAAACAGTTTGATTTGATTATCATGTGTGGTGACACGATTGATCGTTTTTTCTTATTTTATGCATAATTTTATTTGATCAGATCTAGTTCTATTCAATTTCACCCAATCTTTTGAATTCATAAAATTTGAAAGCATTCTGAATATATTTTTGTGAATTATAAAGTGTAATATCGTATTTTTGTGAATTATAAAGTGTAATATCGTGGTGTTAGATGGAAATTAAAACACATCAATTGAATGACACAAATAATATATATATTTAAAAAATTAGTTCATTCAATAAATATTTTCTGGATCATTCTATGCAACTGAAAGCACCAAGTATGTGTCAAATTGTAAAAAGGAAAACAAGAGTATTTTTATCCCATATTTATTTTTTCTCTGAGTTGTTGACGAATATTCATTTCCTTTAGAGTTCTTCAATTTGATACATAAAAAAGAACCAAGAAATGTATTTGAATGTATTCCCTTTCAAAAGTAACAATTGTAAGAAGACCTTTGAGAGACAAGAATAAAAAATTATGAAAAATCAAAATTGCTATCAAGTGATCGCTTTTATTTGCTTCCTGTTCTTTTTATTTCTAATTATTGTTTAGTTAGTTGTCTACGAAAAACCTTCGTCTAAAGGTTATTTCTAAATGAAAATAAAAAAATCAATTTCTTTTTTCATTAACTCTAATTCATTTTTTCCATTAAAGATTCAATGGGCCCTATAAAAAGTATTATCACTTATAAGCTGATTGTCGTAATTCCAATGGTAGTACTTGAGTAAAAATAATAATTCGTTATTCCTCTGTACCATAATTACAAACTTTTTGTGTTGCCTAATTTTGGATCATAATTAAAAAAAATCTACTCTCATATCGCAATCTCAGATCCCGCTTTTGTACATCAAAGCAATTGAGATGTTTTTATACATATTATAAGATTTAATTTTTGAACATTTCTACAAAATGATTGCATGTGGTAATCTCATTGACGGGATTGGCAAGTGACTAACAATTGACTGAAGAAATCGTACAAGTTTTGAAGCAATTACCATATCTTGTTTTAGGCTGATATCTTAAGTATTGTTACATTTCAAGTATAAAAACTCCAAATATATTCTAGTAAAGAATTTTTTCTTTTTAAACAATTATGCTTTAAAACAACAATTTTATGTAGCAACAATCATATTTAAATAATAATGAATTTAAACAATGTACAAGATAACCAATGTGTTTTACATCATTATGGTCATACGGAGGAAAAAAAACAATACTTAACTATATCTTTTATAAGTAGACGTTTTTCATTCTATTTCTTTGTTTTGGTTCATGTTTGATTACTTTACAGAGTTGTAAAATAACTTAATTTTACGAAGTTATTTATTCCAAACTCTCTACGTGACGCTATTCAGTATTTTAAGAAGTCAACTCTATCCGTATTTTAATCATATCACTATTTTGTATAAAGATTTCGTTTTGGAAAAAGTTTTCTACACATTTTCTTAATTTTCTATAGAAATTAAAAAATAGTTTACACTGATCTTTCAAAAAGTAGAGTGCTGTGTTGTGATCAAAAGAAGGGTGATCAGGGGAAGGGAGCACTGAGCCCATTTTATGATGGAAGGCTATCCGTCTAGCATATTGTGTAAACCCTTGATGGTTTTTCCTCCGAGACGATTTATGTGAAATCCCTACCTGTGTTTATGTCGAGCAATTGGTGCACGACCCCCTAAGACCTGCTGGAATCCAAGCGTCACCTGTGACGTCAGGTCACCTGGAAGTTTCCGACCAATCACTGCTCGCAGTGGCATGACGCGGCGAATTTGAGGTGGCTCGCCCAGTGCGAGAGCGACTTTTAGGGAATTCTGGTTGGACAGATGGTATTTTTTTTATGCCCATTGAAGAGGAAGGACAGGGGCAACTCAACCTTTGAACTCTGGGAATATAAATAGCTTGGTGAAGGCTGACTCGGCCTCTTCCCTTTTTTTGGACTTCTCCGGTCTCGCTTGACACGCTCTGGCTGATGACCACCGATTGAGAGCTCGGACCCGAAGTACGACGACTTGACGGAGATGAAGATAGCTCCCCAGCTAGCCTCACGTTGGTGAAATAACCAGAAAATCCGATTACAGCAGACCTCCAATGCTTCGCCACAGCTAGCCTGCCGACCAGTGGTTTAAGTTTCGGGTTGGACAAACCGACGTCCCTGGGAAGAATTCCGTGCCTCTCCCGATCCAGCACCGATGAGGAGACTCCCGATGCCCGATCACTAGGTTATTCAGCAACGCCCGACTCCTGAAAACCCAATTCCATCCACCCGGCAGAAACAGATAGGCAAATATCTCTTGTGTATTTCTTTCTTGCTTATTGATTAGGTCATGCCCCCGTCTTTATTTTGACACTAATCGTCTCGGATGGGAAATTCAGCTTATATTGAAATGTGAAACTAATTATTATATTTAATGTTATTCTTGGCCATCCAAAAATAGAAATCCAGAATTTGTCCTTTTGTGTGGCTATTTTGTCTAGGTTTCTTTTGCACCTGTTTTAAATGTTTAAAAAATAAAAGTGTTTGTTCACATTGATCATGTATCCTTGCTATTCCTGTACATCATTTTAAACACAGCACTATCACAACTTATAGTCAGTAAGAATCTTTTACATTTCAGGGTTATTGCTCATTTAGCATTGTAACCATAATAATAACCAAGGGGAATTCTACCAACCCAAAGGGCTTTAAAAGAATAATTCTAACAGCTGCGTATGAATGACTGATCTTAATTTGTAACTATCAAAACAGATAAAACTAAACTTGAAATGAATCTCTTTTAACCATTTCGATCGTTTTTCGTTGATTTTAAAGATTTTGTTAACTGATTTCATTTTCAATGATTGCAGTGATTAGAGTTTTTCATATTTATTTGTTCAATAGAGATTTGAAATATTTTAAAGAGGAATAATTTTTATTACAGATCATCAAGATCTGTAATAAAAATTACTCCTCTTTAAAATCTTCTTCTTCCTCTTTAAAATTTTCTCCTCAACGCGACCTATTATTATGATCAAAACAATTAAAATATTTCCATAAAACTTAATTATGTAGGTACAATGATGTGTAATGTGTCCGCTCGTCATGAATATTTTTAATGCATGATATTTTATGCAAGAAATCTATTGTTTAATAACGACTGCTTTCTTTTACAGAAACACTTGATACTTCTGTATTTGGAATTAATTAGGAAAATTAAGCTCAAGGTTATATTTTAAATTTATAATTTAGTGCTCTTATTTTAGGAGCGATATAAAATCGAGTAAGCTTAAGTTATGAAACTTTTAGTATTCGTCCAATTTCAACGAACTCAGATTCGAAATAAAGATGATTATTTTTTCTTCTCGGAAATTTCAAATCCGCGTGTTCACCCCGTACATGTCATTTACTATTACCGAAAGCATATGCAACAATCATGTAAGTATTGAATACAATGAATACATGTTTTTGAGAAGAAAATAAAATTATATATATATATATATATATATATATATACCAGATAATTCCAGTATGACGCTGAATAAGACACTCCGGGAAAAGGCGTTCACCTCTGTAGCGTATGAAGAGTACGCGCCCATCGTTATAGTCCAGATTGTAGCGGGACTCATCTGAGAAGATAGCTTGTTGCCAATCGGCATGCCATTGGCTGTGTTGGCGGCCCATTGTAGCCGGAGGCGTCGGTGGTTCAGCGTCAAGGGAATCCAGCGCAGGGGAATCCTTGTACGTAACCCATGGCGCACTGGACGTCGACGAACCATGGGACAGAAAATGACACACCTGTAGACGTGTTCCAATGTTGTATCAACGCACGAGAGGACGCTGTACGGTCCGTCACCCCCATGCGGATGAGGTGTCTGTCGTCCCGTGGTGACGTCATATTGCGGGGCCCACAGCCGGGGTATCGACTTGTCCGATTCTCCATGATCCATCTCCTCCACACACGCATCACTGTTGTGACATTACGCCCGTGTGAGTGGCGATTTCACGATACGAAAGTCCACCCTCACGGAGGCTCATCATGCGGCCCCGTTCGAACTCCGTTAGTTGCTCGTATAGCTCTCTGCGTTTTTGATTTGTAGTGATGGTATATATATATATATATATATATATATATATATATATATATACGAAATCACTGAGACTCTTCCGTCAGCCATGTGGAATTCCGATAAACGCAACCAGGGTTATCATTGCATCAGATACTGAATCGAGACCCCAGCAGCAACGTTGAAGGCCAGTTATTGGATGAAATCAACCAATGATGATCCAGCCAACGCCCAAGGCGAGAACACCTACGCAGGAGAAGGGGCAGAGTCAGAAAAAGTTATGAAGATGGTTAAGATGTAGTTCAGGAACTGGCAAATTTGCAATCACCCAATTGTTTTAATTTTCATCTGTATATACACTGCTGGCCACCCAAATTGCAACACCAAGAAAGACAAGAGATATCACAACAAAATTTATTTTGTAGATAACATGTTGACCAAGTATCAAATGATTAAATTTATAGACTTCTGTGAAGTGTGGTTCCTGCCAAAATCAGTAGCCAGAGTATCCGCCATTGTTGGAGATCACCGCTGCCACACGTCTCGGCATTGATTCAAAGAGACTTTGGATGTGTTCTTGGGGTACAGCAGACCAAGCAGCTTCCACACGTTGCCAAAGTTGATCTGGTGTGGCAGCTGGGGATGTATTCTGGGTCAATCGTTGAGCAACCATGGACCACATGTTTTCTATCGGCGAAAGATCCGGAGAGCGAGCTGGCCAGGGAAGCAATTCAATCTGGCTATTGACGAAGAACCCTTGGACAATGCGTGCCACGTGTGGTCGCGCATTATCCTGTTGAAATATGGTTGTGGGCAAGCCCTGAAGGTAAGGAAGGACAACTGGCTCCAACACCTCGGAGATGTAACGCTGTCTGTTTAAAGTACTGGCAATGCGTACTAGAGGAGTGCGAGAGTGATATCCAATACCGCCCCATACCATAATACCCGGTGCAGGACCAGTGTGGCTGTTCAAAACGCAGCTGTTCAGCATCCTCTCTCCACGGTGTCTCCAGACTCGAATCCGACCATCGTGGTGTTGCAGACAGAAGCGTGACTCGTCAGTAAAGACAATTTCATTCCATTCTGCCGTCCACATCCTTCTTTCATCGCACCATTGGCGGCGGAAACGTCTGTGGTTCTGCGTCAAGGGTAGACGAAGCAATGGACGTCTTGCGGACAGACCACTCTGCTGTAAACGGCGTCGAATGGTACGCGCAGACACTGGATGATGCGGTACAGACTGAATGTGCTGTGCTATGGTTCGTGATGTGGCTGAGCGATCCGTCACTGCCATACGCACAATATGCCTGTCATCACGTGAAGTGGTGCACTGAGGTGGATGCGATCAAACATGTCGGTCCGTCGTACCCTCCTGCATCCAACGATCACATATCCACATTACAGTTGTTTGGTTTCGTCCAACACGACTACCGATTTCCCTGAAAGATAATCCACAATCTCGGTAGGCTACTATCCTTCCTCTGTCGAACTCGGATACTTGATCAAAAGATGATCGCTGTTTTCTACGAGATATAATTGATCGTTTTTTTGAAAAAACCACAAGAAAAACACAATTGCCGTACTTGAAATCGTCGAAATCTCCAAGCCTTAAATAGCGCTTTTGTTGGAATCGGTCTCAAACCTCCAATTATAGTGCCGTGTGGGGCACATCAATATGGAAAATTGTGTAAATTGAATGTATTTGGTATTTTCAATTAACGTCACACTGGAGCAACACAACGGGCTATTGGTGACGGTCCGGGATCAATCCCAGAGGGAAAGATCCGAGGACAACACCACGTAATTTTGAACCACGGTCAGATGACGAGGCAACACCTGAGCTGGCACCCCACTCTCCAAACTTCCACACCACGCCAACGTGAGGACATTTGAGGCCACGACAGATTTAACGTGCACCAGCCCCCTTTGTACACGACGGTGTTTGGCTGGATTCGAACTCGCAACCCTTCGGTTGCTAGTCCGTTACTCTTCCAACCGGGCCACCGCGGCCCATATATGAGAGGAGATAATGTGAAGTGTATTGGGGATCATGAGCTGATCAGACTTCTTGTATGTTTTTAAACCATAAGACTTGACTACGTAATAAAAATTTATTTTTAATGTATAAAACTCCGTCTTCAATCGATAAAACCCAACAATTGGTTATGGGCCTCAGACCTTAAGCTGAACCTGAATTCTGCCACTACCGGTTTCCAGTATGATGGGTATTCAAGAAATGTCCATGTTTTCCTTCCCGAAGTTATCGGATTTCAACTATGCCACGTGGAAGACGGACATGAAGGTATTGCTAATGGACCGGAACTGCTGGGAATTTATCACTAAAACGGAACCTCTATTATTGGAAGATGCTCCAGAACAAGAAAAAAGAGACTATCGTTATAGGAAGCAGAGGACATACACAACTATCTACCAGGGCATAGACAGAAAATATCGTCTTAATTTCGTCTACTGAGGACGGTAAGGAAGCCTGGGATATATTAAAGACCAACTTTGAACCAGCATCTAGAGCACGATTGGCAGGCCTTGTGGACGAGTTCTTTTCAATCCGCTACCAGCCGGAGGACGAATCCATTGGACTCTTCTGCAAACGAGTGCATGAGAAGCTGTTACAGATAAAAGAAGGTGGATTCGAAATCCCAGACCTTTTAGTTTGCTTTCAACTAATAAGACATTTGCCTCACGAATACGATAATCTGGTACAATTGCTATACAGGATGGATGACAACGAGTTCACGCTAGACAATTTGTCTAAACATTTAATAACAGAATCCAGCCGGATCGACCTGAAGCGGAAGGACGAAGACACAAAATTAAGTATCGTGGCCGATGCTTATGCTACAAGAAACAAGTCATCTAGATACAAGGAGACACGGGCGTCTACTCCTGATCACAGCAGATGCGTACTGGACCCTGAATTAATTCCTTCAAGCCCAAGAAAGTCGACAGTTTGTCGTATGGGGCCGCGACCATTCTGCAACTACTGCAAAAAGTCGGGACATTACGAATCGAAGTGCTTCAAGAAATGCAATCGGCAGAAACCTGGTGGTGAATTATTTTATATGGAGGACAATCCAAAAACTGATCTTCAACGAGCCTATGCAATTTCAAATTTTCCAAATGAAAGACCGAGGGAATTTCTTATTGATTCTGCTGCAACTGCCCACTTCTGTAAAGAACGCGATATGTTTACGACATTCAGAAAACTATCACCACAGAAGATCCTAGTCGGAGACAAGGACAGCACCTCGGAAGTATTAGGTATGGGTGATATTCAATTTACAGTTTTAGATAGAAACAGAAATTATGATATAACTTTAAAAGATGTGTTATACTCGCCTAATATGAGAAGAAATTTAATTAGTGGTGCTCGTATTGACCTTGTGGGAAACCAAATTAAATGGGGAAATAACAAAATGATTATTTATAATAGTTATAATAAATATTTGTTTACTGTTCCCAGAATTGGAAAATTGTATATCTTGAAAGGTTATCCCAAGATAAAAAATTATACATATGTAACTGGTTTAGATCTAGAAAAAGCCCACCGTACGTTTTGTCATGTTAACATGCCCTTAATTGAAAATATGAGTAAAATTAATTGTGTAAAAGGAATTGAAAAACTTAATTGTAAAAATATAGATAAAAATTGTAAGATTTGTGCTATTGCTAAATCCACTAGAATATCCTTAAAAAGAAACTATATGTACGAAAGGAAAACTAAAAATGTTTTGGAAAGGATCCATATGGATTTGTGGGGTCCTGCTCCAGTTAACTCTCTAGGTGGAAACAAATACTTTTTATCTATTATTGATGATTTTTCACGTAAAGTAACTGTTTATATTATTCAAAATAAGAATGAAGTTTTTGATTACTTTAAAAAATACTTGGTTAGAGCTGAAAGACAGCTAAATGTTAAGTTAAAATGTGTCCGAACTGACAATGGTTTAGAATTTTGTCACAAAGAATTTAAAAAGTTTTTAAATGATCTAGGAATAAAAATCGAAAGAACTTCAACTTATACCCCTGAACAAAATGGCGTTGCAGAAAGGTTCAATAGAACAGCCATGGATTGTGTCAGAGCTATGCTTCAAGACAGTGGTTTACAACCACAATTTTGGTCAGAAGCACTTTTAGCATTTATTCATACTAAAAATAGATGCGAACACAAATTAACTGAGGGTATATCTCCTAACGAAATATGGACTGGTTTCAAACCATCAGTAAAACATTTTAGAATTTTTGGCTCTTTGGCATATGTTCATATTCCTAAAATACAGAGAAATAAATTACAACCCAGAGCTAAACTTGGTATTTTGACAGGATATGGTTTGAAAACTAAAGGTTACAGAATATATGTACCAAACGAGAAGAGAATAGTTGAAACAGTCCATGTTCATATCGACGAAAGTAAGAAAGCTGTTGATGTACTATTTGGTAAAAACTTTGAGTACGTTTCTTTCGATCTTAATTCTAATATTCCTATTTATCAATCAAATGAAAATATAAAAGTAAAATCGGAAAGTGAAACTCAAGTTTTAGATTCTAAAGATTTAGTTAAAACTGAGGACTTAAAAAGTCTTAACATTTCAAATTGGCGAAGAATCGAAAAACCTAGAAATAAAAGCAATAGGATAGATGTATACTATTATTCTCCTGAAAATTTGAGAATGAGATCTTTAAATGATATTAAAAAGTACTGTACTAAAAATAAGATTAGGTTTGATCCTGTAAATTTCAATTTTAAGCCAGAAACTGAACATCCTAATGTGGATATTTCTAATGTGCCATCTACTTCTAGTGATGAATCTAATTTTTTAGACCAACAGATGTACGACATGTATGATCAGTGTTACAATGTCGAAATCCCCAAAAGTTATGAAGAAACGCAAGCAAGTAAGGATAAAATTAAATGGAATACTGCCATGAATGAAGAAATTCAGATAATGAAGGATAGGCAAGTATGGAAATTAGTGGACACACCCCCAAATACAACCATAATTGGAAGTAAGTGGGTGTACAGCTTAAAAATGGACGAAAACAATATACCTAAAAGGTATAAAGCACGTCTTGTTGCTCAAGGTTTTAAGCAAAAACCCGGCATTGATTTTAAAAATATTTTTTCACCAGTTGTGAATTTTTCTATTGTTAGATTATTGTTTGTACTATTGATTTCTATGTTGGGTTGGAATCACTGTCAAGTTGACGTGAAAAGTGCATTTTTATATGGACACCTTAAGGATACTATATACATGAAACAGCCAAAAGGATTTCTGCTGAAAGGATCCGAAAACAAAGTATGTCTATTGGAAAAGGCTATATATGGTCTGCATCAAAGTGGTAGAGAATGGAATTTGGAATTAGACGGTATTTTAACTAAATTAGGATTTTCTCAGTTAAATTGGTGTAATTGTGTCTACAAATTTAAAGATGTAATTTTAATTGTTTATGTAGATGATATGGTTTTGTTTTCAAAAAGGGAACATTTGATAAATGAAGTAATCGAATTATTGGACAAAAAATTGGATCTTACAGTCCTAGGTAAAACTAAATATTTGTTAGGCGTAAACTTTCAAGAAATTGAAAATTCGATTTATTTACATCAAATTACCTACATTGAAAAATTAATGTCACAATTCAAAGATCTTCCTAAAAGTTTTGTGAATTTACCTTTTAAAATTGGTTGTAACTTACCTGATAAGGTTAAAGAGGAAGAAATAATTGAAAATGATTTAATGAGGAAATTTCCCTATCGTTCCTTAATAGGATGTTTATCGTTTTTGTCAGATAGATCCAGACCAGATATTGCATTTGCTGTTAATATAATGTCTCAGTTTTGTAATGGTTATACTTACAAACACTGGTCTTACGTTGTTGATATTATGAACTATGTTTTTCTTACAAAGGATTTTAAAATTAATCTTTCCAATGTAAAAAGTTCAAATTTGATTGCTTTTTCTGATGCAAATTGGGGATGTGGTCTCACAAACAGACATTCAAGCAGTGGCTATTTAATTTATTTTGGTAACATCCCAATATCATGGAAATCTTCTAAACAAAAGTGCATAGCTCTTAGCTCAATGGAATCTGAATTTATTGCACTAACCGATTGCACTAAAGAAGTTATTTGGTTTAGTAGAATTATAAATGAATTAAGTTTGTGTGATTACATAAGACCCCAAGTATATTGTGATAATCAATCTGCTATCTATTTTTCAAAAAATAGTCAGGAAAATCAGAAAACTAAACATATTGATATCAAGTACAAATTTATTCGTAAATTAATAAAAGATGAACTATTTAACGTAAATTATATTTCATCGGAAAATAATTTGGCTGACTTTTTAACAAAGCCTTTATTGTTAAATAAATTTAAAAATATTATTAGAAAAATATTTTGTTAGATTTATATATATATATATTGAATTGTAATACATCTGCTGAGGTTTTACAACCGATGGGGCCGCATGTTGGAATCGGTCTCAAACCTCCAATTATAGTGCCGTGTGGGGCACATCAATATGGAAAATTGTGTAAATTGAATGTATAAAAGAGAGGAGATAATGTGAAGTGTATTGGGGATCATGAGCTGATCAGACTTCTTGTATGTTTTTAAACCATAAGACTTGACTACGTAATAAAAATTTATTTTTAATGTATAAAACTCCGTCTTCAATCGATAAAACCCAACAGCTTTGAAGTGGCGCCACAGGCGCGCGTGATGTGCGTCTGCGCTGAAATTCTAATCATTTGCATATCTCACCTCCGCTAATGCATGTTGTAAATTTCATATTATTTGCATGCTTCCTTCAGGGTGTTGCATTTACGGTGGCCAGCAGTGTAGTTTCATATGTAAATGGCTATATCTCAATTAAATTGTTTAAAATGATGAGAACTCAAGCCTTCAATCCATTAAAGCCAAAGGATGGAGCAACTCGCAACCATATGAACCATATGGATGGAGCAACCATATATATACATATATACATATGTATATGTATATATATACATATACACTGAAGAGTCAAAACATTATGACCACCTACTCAATAACGCGTTGCGCCTCCTTTGGCCTGCAAAACAGCTGCAACTCGCCTGGGCATAGATGCCACAAGTTCTTGGTACATGACTGGAGGCAGGTTGTACCAAATGTCGAGGCAGCGGTCACGCAAAGTCGAGGTATTCGGACATGTTGGTGTTTGAGCTCTGAGCTGCCGCTCCATGACATCGCAAATGTGCTCTATCAGATTAATATCCGGCGAGTTAGGCGGTCAGGATATTATGTGGAATTCATCAGTATGCTCCTCGAACCACTCCAACACAATCCGAGCCTTGTGACATGGGGCGTTGTCCTGCTGGAAGATTCCATTTCCAGTTGGGAAGACAGACGCCATGTAAGGGTGCAACTGATCCGCAATGATGTTCAGATAGTTCGCAGCATTCATGGTCTGTTCTACCACAACTACGAGTCCCAGAGTCGCCCATGAGAACGTCCCCCAAAGCATAATACCGCCACCACCAGCCTTTGTATGACCTGCTGTACAAGAGGGGAGCAACTGTTCGCCTGGCAGACGGCGTACCCTGACACGACCATCGACGTGATGAATGAGAAATCGGGATTCATCTGACCAGGCAACTCTCTTCCACTCATCCATGGTCCAGTTTCGATATTTCCCGGCCCACTGTAGGCGTAGTTGACGATGACGCTTGGTCAACTGAGGCACACGAGTGGGACGTCTGCTGCACAGTCCCATATCCAACAGTGTCCGCTGAACTGTGTGTTCCGAAACACTTGCGCTTGGACCAGCATTGTATTGGGCTGTCAGCTGAGCCACTGTCTCGCGCCGATTTTGCTTTACCAAGCGGGACAGTCTCCGACGTCCTTTTTCTTTGATGTCGCGTGGACGACCAACACCTTGGCGTCTACTGCTGGTGTCACAGTCATTTATCCACTTTGCATGAATAGTAACAACGGCAGATCGTGAACACCCTACCAGTCGTGCAGTTTCGGTGATACTCGTTCCGAGTCTTCGGGCCATTACGATCTGCCCTCTATCAAATTCGCTTAGATCAGCAGCCTTTCCCATCACTCGCAAAAGTGCAAGAATGATTACTTATCTTCTCCAGCAGCAGTTAAATACCATTCTCACTTAATCACGTGCCCTCCACGTCATCCAGACGAGTTCATTGAAAAATGTGGGGATGGTCATAACGTTTTGGCTTGTCAGTGTATATATATGCATATATGTATATATATATATATGTATATATAATAATATAGGCTAATTAAAAATAGGTCTGTTAATTTGTTAACTTATTAAAAAACTGGATTTGAATATTATCTTTTCGGTTTCCGATTCCGATAAGCAGATTCGGGGTTCCGAGTCGGAATTCCGGGCCGGAGTTCCGTGTCGGAATTACGGTTTCGGTTTCTCATCTGTGATTTTTGGGTGTTATGAATGGCATTTGTTGGCAGTCCTCATGTACTTTGCGGCGGGTTGTTGTCGAGCTTAGGTCAATTAATGTGGGTAAGTTTGTTTTCTCCTTTTTAGATTTGTATTATACTTGTCTTTGGTATGTGTCCTTGGTTGTCCCTCGTTTTGTTTTTCTAATTTTTGTTTTTCTAATTTTTATTTTCTAATTTTGCCTTTCTTATGGTGTTTGGAGGGGTGTGGGGGCTACTTTTGGTGTACTGCCGCTCACACGCAGAAAACACCATATTCTGTTGACTGGGTGAGGCTCCTACCTGATGACGCCCTGAACCACCAACACTTTTTTCATTTTTCACTCATTTTTTTCGAAATTTCCTTTGTATTCTTAATTTTAAATGTTTGGTTTTCTCTTTGTTTCAGTTTGTAATTTTGAATTGTGTGCGTGTGCGTGTGCGTGTGCGTGTGCCAGTGCCAACCTGCCCACGTTCCAAAAAGCGCGGGAAACATTTCCCAAAGACCAATCGGAGCACTTCCCGCCAGAAGGCGCGAACCCCGCAGACTGACTCCGGGCGATTTGATGTTAAGACGTGGCTTTGCACGGACGTGCCACCATGATGTTAATCCCACTATGATTTGATGTTTAATCTGATATTTGTACATAATTGACCCCTGTAATTAACCCCCCCTTTCCCCTAGATTTTATTAAAACAATATTTAATAGTAATGATGCTCTCCTCAATTCACTTCTAACATATTAATCCACAACATGGGGGCTCAGGCCTCCCGTTGCCTCTCAATCGTAAGCTAAGTAGCTGTAAAGCTAAGTTGTGCAACGCCAAGTGTTAAGAAGATACGACGATCCGAATGGATAACGACGATGCCACTTTGCGATGCCTACAAATGGATACATTCTGTCTATGGTTCCTACAAGTGAACGAGATTTGACGAGCCAAAAACGACGGAGATTCTAACCAGGACTATATGTGAGTGTTTTCTGTTCACATTTTTTCGATTTCATTGCATTTACATTGAAAATGACGACTCTTGGAACAATTCCACATGTTGCTTCATCCATAAAAACGTAGAGCACGAAAAACGTGCAAATGCTGCATAAAATTCTATTTCCGAATACAGAACTTGACAGAAAATGTCGACAAAATCTTCGTAATTTTTCTGGTTTTTCTGATGATACAGACTTTGACTCTATCAAGAGTAAAATTCTGGAAGATTTCTCACTTCCACAACTGATTACAATTTGCAATATTTTGCACATTGAAATTTTAGAAGACAAATCCCTTTGCTGCGACGCGATAATTACTTCTTTAAAAGATTTTTCGCTTCTAACTTCGAATGATGATTCAGGCGGTGAAAGCGAAACGGAACAAGAAAATCAAAGTTCTTTTTCCCAGCGTGAAAGTTCTGCATTCACGAATTTAAATGTGTCAGCAATTGGTCAAGGCCACGAACAAACGCAGCGCTCATCGAAAGATACAAAACACATTTCCGAAACCGCTTTTGATTTTGAACCCAGGCGGAATCCTTTTTCCAACGATTTGCGGTCTCGCAAAAAAGAAGAAACTGTTTATCCTTTTGCGTCTGAAAATAAACAGAGTTTCAGCATTAATTTTTCTTTGAAGGATTTAGTTGAAACAATTCGACCTTTTTCATCCGAAGATAATTACCCCATTGAATTGTTTATCCAAGAACTCTAAGAACTGTTTTTATTTCATAATTTATCTAATGACATGCAAAAAATTGTTTTTACTAAGCATTGTCTATTGCACTCTGCAAAATTATATGCACAAACATTAAGAGGTACAAATGTTTCTCCTGTAATGTATTTGGTCACCGTTCTGCAGAATGTCCTAAAAAAGCTGCTCAAACGCCAAAATTTACAAACTATTCCAGTGAACCAAAAGCTCAAGTTCATTCACTTGCTATTGAAGAACATTATCCCATAAGTCCCATGGAAATTGAAGTTACCCTTGGAACTGTCACATTTCATAGTCTAATTGACACTGGAGCACAAGCTAGTTTAATAAACACTGATGTACACAAAGAAATTGGATCCCCACCACTTGAAAAATCCCAAATCACATTTTCTGGAATTGGTAACACCAAAGTTCACCCTCTTGGTATTTTTCATGGTGATATCAAAATTGAAAACAGCAATTTTCCTTGCAAAATTCACGTTGTTCCAACTCATTCAATTCCCTACAAGGCAATCTTAGGAACTGACTGTATCCAACAAGCTGAATTTAAAGTGGGTAAAAATGGTATTTCTCTTATCAACGATGAACCAAATTTCCTTCTTAATGTTGTTAATGTAGTAGAAGATGTCAACTCCTTAGATCTCCAACATATAAAAAACAAAACAATCCGACAGAAGGTTGAACACTTAGTTTCAAATTACAAACCAAACAAAACCGAAAGTACCGACTTACAAATGAAAATCATTTTGACGGATGAAACACCCATTGCTCAGCGTCCACGAAGGTTGTCTATCGCTGAAAAACAAGAGGTAGACAAACAAATCGAACAATGGTTAAAGGACCAGATAATTTCTGAAAGTACATCCGACTTTAGTGCACCTATGGTTTTATGCAAAAAACCTGATGGATCAACGCGTATTTGCATTGATTACAGACTTTTGAATTCCAAAATAATCCGAGACAGACAGCCCTTACCGCTGATAGAAGACATCTTTGACAGCTTACAAAATGCTCAAATTTTTTCTACATTCGATCTCCGGAATGCTTTCCATCATGTTGACATACATCCAGATAGCCGTAAGTACACTAGTTTTGTAACTCACTCCAATCAATACGAGTTCAACAAGGTACCATTTGGATTAAACAAAAGCCCTTTAATTTTCCAGCGATATATCCAAATTGTATTTCGTGAACTGTTAAAACAAGGAACTGTCATAATATACCTGGATGATATTGTTATTCCTGCTTCTGATGAAGAGGATGGTCTTCGTAAACTCAAACAAGTTTTCAATACCGCCTCAAAGTTTGGTCTTGAATTTAACTTCAAAAAGTGTAGTTTTCTCCAAAGAAAAATTGAATTCCTGTGTCATGTAATAGAAGATGGTACCATTCGACCCTCTGTAAACAAAACACGTGCAGTTCAAAATTTCCCTACCCCGAAAACTCAGAAACAAGTTCAAAGCTTTCTTGGTTTATCGGGATATTTCCGAAAATTTATTAAAGATTATTCACTAATTGCTAGACCCTTAAGTGACTTGTTAAGAAATTCTACTCCATTTCATTTTGGCCCCGAACAACGAAAAGCTTTTTTAATGTTGAAACAAGCTTTATCCTCCGATCCTGTATTACACCTATACCAACAAGGCTCACCTCTCCAACTGCATTGTGATGCAAGCAAACTAGGTTTTGGATCAATCCTACTACAAAAAGATTCCGATGAACACTTCCACCCCATTCAATATATGAGTATGAAAACATCACCTCAACAGGAAAAATACTCCAGTTATGAACTCGAAGTATTAGCAATTATAGAATCCCTTAAGAAGTTTCGACACTATTTAACGGGCACTAAATTCCAAATATTCACGGATTGTCAAGCGTTTCAGAAAACAATGACCCAAAAAGATTTAACCCCAAAATTGCACGATGGGCTTTATTCCTTCAAGGTTTTGATTACGAACTATTACACAGATCAGGACAACAAATGCAACATGTAGATGCGTTAAGTCGCTACCCCGTTCTTGTGTTTACACCTGACGAACTAACCCAAAAAATTAAAGAAACACAAGATAATGATGAGTTTATATCAGAAATTAAGAAAATGATAACAACAACCCCGTCAACTGAATTTTTCTTAAAAAGTGGTATTTTGTTCAAAATGAACAAAGATGATGAACTCTTAGTTGTGCCACAAAGCATGCAAAAAGAAATAATTCAAAATGCACATTTAAAAGGACATTTCGCCTCACGCAAAACTGAATCAATTGTTTCACAAGACTTTTACATCCCAAATATTACACATCAAGTGCAAGAAGTAATTTCGAATTGCATCCCTTGCATTCTATCCTCACGCGGCCGCGGTGGCCCGGTTGGAAGAGTAACGAACTAGCAACCGAAGGGTTGCGAGTTCGAATCCAGCCAAACACCGTCGTGTACAAAGGGGGCTGGTGCACGTTAAATCTGTCGTGGCCTCAAATGTCCTCACGTTGGCGTGGTGTGGAAGTTTGGAGAGTGGGGTGCCAGCTCAGGTGTTGCCTCGTCATCTGACCGTGGTTCAAAATTACGTGGTGTTGTCCTCGGATCTTTCCCTTTGGGATTGATCCCGGACCGTCACCAATAGCCCATTGTGTTGCTCCAGTGTGACGTTAATTGAAATACTCCTCCTCCTCCTATCCTCACGCAAAACCGGTAAAACGGAAGGACTGCTCAATCCCATTCCGAAAGGCGACGAACCCTTAAGCTGTTACCACTGTGATTTTCTAGGTCCCTTACCATCAACAAATAAAAATTACAAATACATTTTTGCAGTTATTGATGCATTTACAAAGTTTTTATGGCTTTATCCAACTAAATCTACTTCTGCTCAAGATGCACTTCAAAAGCTAAATCTACAACAAACAACTTTTGGCAACCCCTCAAGAATCATAACAGATAAAGGTAGTGCTTTTAAGTCAACCGACTTTAAGAATTATTGCAACGAACAATCAATCGAACATATACAAATTACAACAGGAGTGCCACGTGGTAATGGTCAAATAGAACGAATGTTCGGTACATTAATCCCGATTTTCACAAAATTATCACTTAACGAACCCGAAAAATGGTTCAAATTTGACATCCAGCGTATAATGAACAGTACAGCTCCCAGAAGCAAAAAATTCACAGCTTTTGAACTTTTGATCGGAATAAAAATGAAACAAAAAGAAGACCTACACATGAAACAAATTCTGGACGAAGAACACTTATGCTCTCTCTCTTGCTCCACAATAACAGAAAAAAAAATTCTCAGAAACGAAGCTAAAACAAACATCTTCAAAATGCAAGAAAGCCGACGACAGTACAATAAACACAGAAAAAAGGCCCACATTTACAAAGTTGGTGACCGTGTCGCCATAAAACGTACTCAGTTTGGAACACTCCTTAAGTTACGCCTCAAATTTTTCGGACCCTACGAAGTTACAGCAACACACCCTCATGATCGTTATGATGTTAAAAAAAATTGGTCAACACGAAGGACCAAATGTAACTTCCACGTCAGCTGATAACATGAAACTGTGGTCAAGAAACTGATTTTGAACTTTAACTTTATTATCTTTGTCATTTTATTTGTATTATTTTTTATTTTTGTGTCTACTTTTGAAAATGAAAAACTTTTTCTGAAAATTGTCAGCAAATCTATTGTGAATCTGTCAACAAGCCAACGAACTGTCACGTGAACATGTTTGCAAACCATGAGCATTTCCTTTGTAAATATTGACTGATGTCCACTCCTGTAAACGCCATCTACGATGTCCCATGGCAACGATGTATAGCTAAATTAGCTATTAACCATGACCAATGGTTAAGATATTATTACGATGAAAAGCACACACGATGAGCAGACCACGATGTTCTCTTTGCTACACCAGTGCATTTATCAGTCCTTGAAAATTTCCCACAATGGAAGGCCGAAGCATCTCCAACATGCTCAATGTTGACAATCAATCTACAAATGCTGACATTGACAGATATTTTTTTTTCGAACTTTTCCTCTTTTGTTTTTGCTTCTCGTTTCAGGTTTCTTCACTGCCCAGCGTGTCAGGAGAACCTGACATGTCAAGATGGACGAGTGTCGGAATGTCTAGGCGCCAACCTGCCCACGTTCCAAAAAGCGCGGGAAACATTTCCCAAAGACCAATCGGAGCACTTCCCGCCAGAAGGCGCGAACCCCGCAGACTGACTCCGGGCGATTTGATGTTAAGACGTGGCTTTGCACGGACGTGCCACCAGGATGTTAATCCCACTATGATTTGATGTTTAATCTGATATTTGTACATAATTGACCCCTGTAATTAACCCCCCTTTTCCCCTAGATTTTATTAAAACAATATTTAATAGTAATGATGCTCTCCTCAATTCACTTCTAACATATTAATCCACAACATATATATATATAGAGAGTGAGTCTAAATTATTTTTACCAAATAAGAGGGGTGTAGTACCCATCCAGACGAGCCATAATTACCGTGGAACATAGGGTCGCATTCCATAGTGTTCCATGGTAATTATTGCTCGTCTGGATGGGTATTATCATCCCTCTTATTTTGTAAAAACTATTTAGACTCACCCTGTATATATTGTCAGTTAAGCAGACACCTTTCTTGAAACTCACGGAGCAAAAAATCACTTATCTCAAATTTTGAGGTTTTACCAGGTATCTCTCCTCAAGAGATTGGTTAAGTGAAAGGGAATTGTAGGTAATTCAACAATGTCTTCATACTTAATTTTTGTATCTTTTGTGCTTTGATATGTAAGTACTAGTTTTTCCCATTATGAAAACTCCATGATTTGAAAAAATAAGAATCATTAAAGTATAGAATGCCTTTTTATTTGTGATTTTGTAGCTTTTTTAAAATTAAAAATAAGCCATCTTGTAACTTCTATACATATGGAATGCAATTCCTATGTTCGAAGTTCTTGCGTTTAATAAGGTAGCAAAGATGTTATTTATTTTTGTATACACATATTTGAGTATGTATTCAATTCATTGAACACGATTAAAACTCAATTAAATATGCATCCTATTTGATTGTTTTTCTTTTTTTTAAAACATATCATGGGGTTATCGATAGTTAGACTTTGCTGATCATATGAAATAATTCCAGTGTTTAACACTGTTCCGAAACACTACGAACATCCCTCCCCAAATCGGGATTCGAACCCAGAGCCAGGTATATGTGTCTGGATAAGGGATTACTCCTATTTCCGATACGACCGTGCTAATTCATTCGCCTACTCACGTTTAGTTATAGGTAGCTCAAACCCACAAAGAATTGTGTAATTTTTCCAGAGCTTGAGCTATAAGTTGAGTTTTTGAGATTTCATTCTACTTTGAGGTAGGTAGGTATTTAATTAACGTCCCACTGGAGCAACACAACGGGCTACTGGCGAAGATCCGGGATAAAACCCGAAGGGAAAGATCCGAGAATAACACCACGTAATGCCACGTAATTTTGAACCACGGTCAGATGACGAGGTTACACCTGAGCTGGCACCCCACTCTCCAAACTTACACACCACGCCAACGTTAGGACATTTGAGGCAAGATTTAAAGTGCACCAGCCCCTCTTGTACACGATGGTCTTTGATTGGATTCGAACTCACAACCCTCCGGTTGCTAATCCATTACTCTTCCAACCGGGCTATCGCAGCCCTATTCTACATTGAGAGAGAAAATTTAGAGTATAAAAATTCAGTTAATTTGCTTGAAATAACAGGTAAATTTTATTTTCTTATAGTTTTAAACTTCATTTATTGATGCTCGCTATTTCTCTACCCGTAACTAAAGCATGCCAAATAATATATGCAAGGGAAACGAAACTGAAAAGTTGCACCAATTGATGATAAATATGAGGGAAGTGAAATAACTTTTTTTGAGGATGAATTGTGCATGAAGTATGGAAAGAGGATGAAAGTGTTTAACCACATAACGCATTTACCCGTGTCTGACGCGGGCGAAAGTTACCGGCAAATTTGCACAAGCCAGTGTCTCACACGGGCGCTCTTGTATCTCGCGTTATTTTATTTCTAATGCCCCCCCACAGCTGAAATTGCAAAAAATAACTTACACTATACCTATATATTCATTTTCTGTCAAAAAAAACTCGTGCTTTAAGTGGTTAAGCAATCAATTAAATAAATGTAGGTTTTTCTCAAAATGTGTTAGGAAATTGAGCATGCATTATTTCTTCTACTCCAACCAATGGGTCAAAAATACCGTCCACCGTGGAAAAACGGAAACGCATGGAAGTGTTTAAGTATGGAAAAGGAGGCATAAAAATTTCCCTTGAATGATCTACAATCCTCTTTCACTAAACAAATCCCTTAAGGAGAGATATCTGGTAAAACCTCAAAACGGGAGCCTATGGAGTCCAATCCACAAGGCCAATGAAACAACAGGGGAGGGCTTAATGGTCTTGAAGATTTCTGTTTTCCATACTTTTCATCAGAGTATTTCTCAAAAATGGTATTAATTTCATTAATGCAGCTCCGTGTGTAATGGTGCTTAGCACCAGTCTACTGCAACGTCTTCGTCTTTCTGCCTTAGGCGGGAAACTCTGTCATTGCTGGTGGAGTCGTGCTCGGGTGTTTCGAGCACGGCGTCTATACGTTGATGTATTTATAAAATAAATATTTACATCATGTTTGATTAATATCTTGAGAAGTAAATTCGCTTATCCACTGGAAAACACATTTTTTTCTTTGCCTTTAAGCATTTGCTTACTATCTTAAATAAACAATAGGGGTCTCTATTCGTTATGATTCTTATCGTAGAATCACCTGGCTTTACTCAGGTTGAATCGGTTAATTCTAGATTGATAATTGGACCATAATAAACACTTTTCTCTTTCGTAGAAAAATGCAAATATAATTTTAATATTTAGAAAATAATTTTTAACATTGCTTCAACATTTTTAATTTCTACAACTTGCTTTGAACGCAGATCGAATACATGCACACCTATCCATATAATCCACTTCACACACATAGCATCCCTGTTGGAAGAAAAAACTACAAAAGATGATGTTAAGGAAACTAAAGTCAATTTTGAGTTAAGGGTTGATGATGAATGCCACTTTTTAAGTTCGTTTCCTGCAAATTTGTGTAACTCAAATCGTATAAATGACGATATCTTCGGCGAATAGTTGAGCCACTCAATTTTATGAAGGTCGTTTGATAAATGTGGTAAAAGAGCAAGTTAAAAAATAGTTTGTTTTGGGGGAAATAGATTTTACTATTTTCTTTTCGTAGTCTCCATTGAGGGCTGCACACTAGATCCAGGTAGTTTCCAACTTTTTCATCCTATTGGAATAACTTTTATCAAAGGCTGCAAAATATGCATTAACGGCGGTGATGACCTTATTAGACGAGAATTTCTTCTAACCGAACAAAATTTTCAAGTTTGGAACAAGTCGCATGGGGTCAAGTCCGGAGAATAGGGTGCATGAGGTATCATTTCGAAGCCTAATTTGTGTAATTTTGCCATTGTCGATCGTGGGGCAAAGCATTGCCTTGGTGAAAGAGCACTTTTTTGTGTGTCAATCTCACCCGTTATTTTTTAAGTTTATGAAACGGTTCAATAATGTTGCATAATAGGATCCTGTTATTGATTTTCCCTTCTTCAAGTAATTGACCAGGATGATTCCTTGGAGAATCCGCAAAACAGTCCAAAATCTTCCCAAAGGTCTTTAAATGGATCTTCGACTTCTTCGGCGAAATTTTACCACTTGCTGTATTCACTGCTTTGAGTGCTACTTAGACTCAGGTGTGTAGTGGTGAATCCATGTTTCGTCCACAGTTATAAATCGAGGCATAAAGTCCTGTGGATTTCGATTAAATATCGCCAAACGCAGCGTTGAAATGCCCTTTCGCCTGAGTTTTTGGCGACTGTCAACAATCTCAGGATATTGTACACTCGGTCAGTTGAGATGTTGATGAGTCTCAACAATATTGCTCACTTTCACTCGTCGATTTTCCATAACCATACGAAGGATTTTTTCAACGATATCCACGGTGGTGACCTCAAATGGGCATCCAGAGCACGCTTCATCTTCAGTTAATTTTTGGCCCCTTTATATTCATTTACCCAGAAAAAAATGTTTTCAATGTTGGTGATCCCCATCCAAATCTTCTTTGATCTGCATGGCCGTCCATTTCAAATAAATCTATATATGTAAAGCAGAATTGGCCTCTATCTGTCCTCTATACAAATCTACACCGTTTGGTCAATCTACAACAAATTCGGTACACTTATTCTTTGGAACCCTGCTGATAACGTAGGCTACGTATTAACTCCCGTTCTTGGGTGTTGGGTGTGCAGAGGGGTGCAACATCCCGTCATCCTGGACAGAGTACTTGCTAAGGACCCTCTCTCCCGGACTGGCTGTGCAGTTGAGTTAACATCTACAAGAGTCGCCTCTCAAGATGACCTCGGAGTTTTCTTTCGAATCTTAGAGTATGGTGCAATCGCAGATGGATGCGGTTGCGCTGAAAATCACTCAGTATAATATCGTTTATGTATCCATTCTGCAAAATGTGGAATGGAATTTTCAAGCATAAAGTGTAATTGCTTGAAACGTTGAGCATGATATCGTATCAATATGATTTCTCAACCTTTCATAATGATGGTGGAATTCCGAAAATAGCATTCTTGGTGCAAGGTGCTACAAATAAAATATATTGATAAGAAAAACTGACTGCAATAATATGATGTATGTAATTTTTATTAGAAAATGAACTTAAGGGCATTCAAAATCACTCCAAAACTCAAAATTGACTTTTGTATATAGTCATCTCAGTATCAGTTTTTGTAAGTTTGTCTTACCTTTCGATATCTCCTATGTTTGTATTACCTATAGACAGCTATAAAAATCTCAGTTTTAAAAATTACTTTGCGCTCTCTTATTTTTTCTCTATATTTGCATTTTCTATGACAGGAAAGTTTTGAATTACTTTCAATCGACGTTTAACCAATTAAATCCGATCAACGCCGGGTAAATTCAGCTAGTTTCAAATAAAATGTTTTATCACTGTACGGAATTCATTTCCTCCCATTTTTGTGGCTGCTGCTACAATGCTAACGTCAAACGTTTGTAGAATAGTGTTGCATCTGGCTGAAATTTGGCCTGAGCTAGTTTGAAGAGTGACACATACCAGCCGTGACGTCAACAAATGAATTGAGGCGTCATCTCATAAATTTACCAAACTTATCAAACGAGCCTCGTATTACCAATATTTTACTGTGCCAATCTTGCACCAGAGTGCGCCTTTTTTAAATTTCATCATCATTAAGAGATGATGAAATATTCTTAATGTTTTCATCTTGTGACACGGGGCTAATTTTAAAATTGAATGACTTTAGTACAAAGCAAAGGTAACCTATCACCGTTTTTCAAATAATAAGTGGGCCCATTTGAAAGCTTTTTTTAAAAAAGAAAATCACTGTTTTAATAAACTTTTAATAGGTATAATAAATTGCTTAAATATAGCCTCAATTCGTAAAGTAGACATTCGAACTTGCATTACGATAAAGAATTTTTAATTTTTTAAAAGTTCTAGTTCGGACGTTTATTTCTAATATTAAAATTCTTTCAATATCGGCAAATTTTAATTTCAAATTTGCTTTACTCTAACTTACATGTAGCTTCAAATCTGTTTTTCAATTCGGAGATTCAGTTTCTGATTAAAAATCACACAAATGTCCAGGATGAGAATGAGTTTAATTGCTTTTTGAGTACAGCTTTCAATAAAACCAAGCAATTTAATTTTAAAGATGGAAAGCAAATAAGGTTTTGAATAAGTTTAATCGTTTTGCAAGGGAAACTTAAGTCAAAAGTTTAAAATACTTTGAATAATTACGAATTCGATTAGCTACTAGTATTGTTTTAAAAGATTTTGCACTGCATGGCTTATTTCTTTCATATAAAACGGAATTTTATAACCACATATGTTAAGCTGTGAGAGGACTTACGAAGAAAGTTGGTCGAAATATGCATATGTGCTGTCAAGAAATGAACACACATCTTTAGCAATATTGGCACAAAACAAATAAAAAACCTAGGTTCTAGTGAACTTGAATTAATTGCGCAAACTTAAGTATCTCATC
The DNA here is from genome assembly GCA_933210815.1 of Meta bourneti. Classification (NCBI taxonomy): domain Eukaryota; kingdom Metazoa; phylum Arthropoda; class Arachnida; order Araneae; family Tetragnathidae; genus Meta; species Meta bourneti. The sequence goes on from OW119923.1 coordinate 58,325,815, forward strand.
CTCTTTATATAATCTCCAAATATTCGGAAATTATTTCCTATTTCGCAAAGAAAAACAAGTCCAACACAAAGTATTAAAATTTAAATTCTGTAAAAGTAGCTTCGTTTACCAATTCTGTAAAAGTAGCTTTGTTTTACCAATGCTGCTTTCAGCAGCATTGGTAAAACAATCTGCTTCAATCCCAATCGTATCTGTATATTGTTCCACAGTATATACAGTTTCGAATCGGAATGACATTTTCGTGATAGTAATGACGTTATCCATCAAAAACACTTGATTTTGAAATTGCATATTTTAAACCAATTTCAGACAGAGATTGATCTTGCATTTCATACAGGGATATTGTACCAGCTAGATCATGGAACTGCATTCATTTTTAATTATTTGTATTACAACACAATTTGTTTATCACGCAAACCTAACAAATCGAACCTCTCTCCATTTACACTATATTTTATTTTCAGTGCTTTATGAACCTCACAAATAAAAAGGATATGAAGTAAGGAGTTTCAATATATTTGTCTCATAAAAACGTTTAATTTAGCTGTGCTACAAATAAATATAGCAAGACTTATTTTAAATCAGCGATTTAATGATCATACATGATATCTTAGAAGAGTGAAAAGAGGTTGCATTCCTGCATGGCCAGAGTGACAAAATGAACCATTAGTATATGGATGAGATGTATTTTAATGAATCTTAATGGTTCAGGTAAATAAGTTATAACCGTTATTTATTCAGATATTTTGAATTTTTTGAGTGAAGATGGAACAAACGAAGATTATGAAAGTAGCTGTTGTCCCCTATAAACATTTATTTATTGTTTCACGAAGCGAAGATGGTAAGACAATTCTTTCAGGTATAGAAGGTAAATTTTTCAATACACTTTTCAATACTTTGAAAATCCAATATGAACTGAAAATTCCTTTCGACAAAGAGTGGGGTCGACTCAAAAGTGACGGAAATTGGACAGGCATGATAGGTATGATTACTAGTGGTGAAGCGGATATGGCAGTGAACCAAATGTCAGTGACAGAAAGAAGGAACCAAGACGTTGTCTTTAGTACTCCGTACGGGTTTGATCATTCAACTTTTTCGGTACTAAAAACTAAAGAACTAACTTCTGTGTTATCTTACCTCTACCCCTTTGATTTTAGTGTGTGGATGGCAATCCTTTCAGTTCTTATCCTTATGCCTTTGATATTCTCATTCCTGATGAAAACAAAATACTCGTACGACCACCTTTACACGCAAGTACTAGGCAGTGTTTCCAGACAGCCATTCGACATTGAAGAAAAGTCATTCAAAGGTAGGATATTGCTGACAGCTTGGTTGCTTTGGACGTCTGTAGTAACGCTCAGCTATTCCGCTGTCTTGTTGTCATTTTTAACCGTACCGTTGCAAGAGCCGCTGATAAAGAACTACGTAGAACTGTCGAAAGCTGTCAGGCGAGGAACATACCGCTGTTTTGCTGCAGAAGATTCTGTTGATTTGGCAATACTTGAAACCACCCCTCAAGAACATTTGAGAAAAATGGGTGAAACAATTAAGAGAAATAAATGGTTTATACCACCAATATCCTCAGGCAAGAAATTCATCCTCGTTGAGAAAACAGCTGCCTTTGTCCTTGGACATAGCCCGAGCCGCTGCTTTGCCAAGACCCTTGTACGTTGCCGAAGATTCTCTTACGTTTCTTCCTATTGCAATAGCCTTGAAGAAAGACTTCTGCTGCAAACGGAGACTAAACACAGTTTTGTCGAGGATGCTCAGTGCGGGATTACGACAAAAGTATATGAAAGATGAATTACGAAAGATGGAATTCGCAGCACCTGAAGTAGCTACTGAGTCGCAGCAGTTATTTTTAAAAGACATTGCAGGAGCGTTGATATTTTTACTTTTAGGATATACAGCGTCTTTTGTCGTATTATTTGCTGAAATAATATGTAATAGACTATGGAAAATTTAGCTTTGGCAAGGAAAATAAAGAAGAAAGTTGAGTCTGTGTGTGTGTGTGTGTGTGTCTCACATTAAAAATTGTACGCGAAAGGCACACAGTATTTTCAAATTACTTTTATGATGGTTTATAAATAGGAAAACAATATCTTGAGTTGTGCTACCTAGACGAACATTGTTTCTAAAATTTTATCTAAAATGGAATTTTTGTATTTGTTCTTTAAACTAATTTTATTTTATTTCATTGCTAAACCTAATTTTCGGCAAAAAATTATAGATATGCATGCATTTTTAGTGAAAGTGAAACAAAATGTATTAAGTATGAAAATAATCTGCATAAATTAGAGTGCCTACAATTCCATAAAGAACAAAATTAAACTTATTTCTGTGCATTTTCAAATTTTATTTTACTTATTTCATGATTATCATTCCACTTATACTATCCATTTTCAACATATTCAAAATAGGCTAAAGGCTTTTTTAACTATCTCTACTATTATAAATGGAAGTGTCTGTGTGTGCAGTGTCCAGACGAATCTATAGCACTTACAGCCATGGAATTTGGCACACAGGTAGTCCTAAAGGTGACTGAATGTACCTCGGAGCCCGAATTTTTAAATTTAATCTAGAATTTTTTAAAATTAATTGGCATATTTTTGTATTATTTGGTTTCCTAAGAATGGCAGCAGTGTGAGAGAGATCACATAGCTTCTGCTCTTGGCAATAAGCCAAGGTTCTCTGTTTACTTTCTAAAAAGAATGTCTGATAAGACACCCGTGTGAATATTTGTATGCTGCTGCGGACCATCCAACGTATTCAAAGCGCTCTTGATTAACTTTGTTAATTTTTTGAATTGCTTTCTGTTTTTGTTTGGGTATTTTTCGCAAATAGTACATAATGGTTATTTCATAACTTACTTTTGAATTTGTATAATTTCTGCAATTTTGTTTATTACAGTTTAATTTGATTTTGATTTCGCTGACATTGTGATTCATTTAGGTTGTTTGTCGGAATCAGTGAGGTTTAGCGTTAAGACTTTTTAAAAGTATAGCGTAATATTTAAAGATTGAATCACATTTTATTTCAATAGTGGTTATTTTATAACTTACTTTTGAATTTGCATCATTTTTGTTTATTATTGTTTAATTTGGTTTTGATTTCGCAGACATTGTGATTCATTTAGGTTGTTTATCGGAATCAGTGAGGTTTAGCGTTAAGACTTTTATGGAATTTGCACAAAGCGATTCCCACGCCGTTTTTTGAAAGAGACGCAAACAGGACAAGACGGATATCCACTTTATCGTCGTAGATCAGCACAAGACGGGGTATTTACTGCAAACATAAATTTTCGAGGATCAGAAGTGTCTGTGGACAATACGTGAATTGTTCCGCATTGCCCTCTATTAATAAACATTTTCAATGCGCATATCAACAGAGTATTGCACTTCTGTAAAGTCTATAAAGTACGTCTATAAGTATGTTAACAAAGGATCCGACATGGCTGTGTTTGAATTGACCAGTGGAGAGAATGACCTTAATGAAATTCGTCAGTATCAAATGGGAAGATATATAAGCAGCAACGAAGCAGTATGGAGACTACTCAACTTCCCAATTCACGAGAGCCACTTCACAGTCATTCATCTAAGCGTCCACCTTGGGAATGGCCAGAGTGTCTACTTGATGACAGAAAATGCTGCTCAACGTGTCCAAGCGTCGCAGGAAACAACACTGACGTCTTTCTTCAGACTTTGTACCCAAGATGAGTTTGCACGCACCCTATTGTACAACCAAGTACCAAAGTACTACACTTGGAACAACGGAAACAAGACATGGAACCGTCGAAAACAAGGACAAGTTGTACCAGAACAAGCAGGAATAAGGTCCAACGATGCCCGATATCGTTTATAGATTTGAGAACATTTGAAGGAAGGGTCTGCGGAACTTAGAAAGAGGCTTGCCAACTTAGAGGACTTCTGGAGAACGATGAACACTGGAACAAAGCATTGGAAGAAGCAGCTGCATCTCGATCGCCAAAGAATTTACGTAATCTGTTTGCTGTTATGATACAAACATTCTCGATGTCTACTCCCGATCAGTTATGGATGAACCACAAGGAGAACCTGTCTGAAGACATACTGCACCAAGCACGAGTATAGCAGCTGAATGTGGATATGGACTACAGTGAGGACATTTTCAACATAGCTCTAATCTACACTGAGGATAAGATTATATTGAAGAAGACAATGAACCCCCCCCCCAATGATCCAAGATCGAAAGGAAGCATTTGACAAGATTACAAGAGCAGTTTTTGATAGGCGCGGTAGCATATTCTTTTTGAATGCTCCTGGCGGTACTGGGAAGACTTTTCTCATCAAACTTCGTTTGGCTAAAGTGCGACAGAGAAACGAGATTGCCCTGGCTGTTGCTCCATCAGGCATTGCCACCACTCTATTGACAGAAGGGAGGACAGCTCACTTGGCTTTCAAGTTACCCTTAAATCTGGCAAACGCGGAGACTCCTACATGTAACATTTGAAGAAATTCAGGAAAGGAAAAGGTTCTATATAATTGCCAGCTCATTGTCTGGGATGAATGTACTATGTCCCACAAAACCGCATTAGAAGCACTTGATGTCACGTTGAAAGACATCAGACGTAACAATGACAGAATGGGAGGCGTCACTATGATGTTGGCTGGGACTTTCGACAGACACTTCCGGTTATTCCCCGTGGAACCAGGGCGGATGGAATGCAGGCCTGCTTAAATTAATCTTATATTTGGAATGAAATTCATAGACTTGGACTATGAACAAACATGCGAGTTCACGTCAACTGTGATCCCTCTGCCCAGCAATTTGCAGGTAACCTACTTCAACTAGGAAATGGTGCCGTTACTTCGGATAAACAAGATGGATGTATAGCAATGCAAAGCATTGGAAGGATTGTGAAAACTCAACGAGAGCTGAAAGAGGCGGTATTTCCAAATGTGGAGCAGCACTTTACTGATCACGCATGGCTGTGCCCAAGAACAATTCTTGCCCCAAGAAACGAAGATGTCAATGTCATCAATAAGCAACTTTTACAAGAATTGTCCAGTAGTGTTCAAATTTACAAATCTACGACGCTACATGTGACACAGATGAAGCAGTGAACTACACAACAGAGTTTTTGAACACATTGGGGCCATCTGGAGTACCCTCGCACATATTACAGCTGAAGATTGGGATTCGATTATGCTTCTCAGAACTCTGCATCCACCTTCAATCTGCAAAGGAACAATACACTATCAAGAAACTGATGCCGAATATTATTGAAGTCACCATCATGACTGGACATGCCGCATGCCAAACTGGACATGCCAAATGGATGAACATTCAATATAGTGTATCATGAAGCTCTCTAAGAATCAGTAAGGTGGAAGGAATGAGGCGACATGCCCGTGGCATGTCGGGTGGTGGTGGGACTCATTCTTAAAATTATTGTTTTTTCTTTTTAATGTTTTCAGAATCAGTGAGGACATGACAAGAATGAAGTCACGCGCAACGCCGTGCGGGTACTGCCAGTACAAATATATTGCGATAGCGCTGAGAAAAATTCCTAAATGTAAATTAAGATTATTACATTCAATCTCTCGGTTTATTTATTGCTAGCAGAATTAATAATTAATTATATATTATTGAAGTGTTTGGGGGAAAATAATTTTTAACACCGTTTCAACATTTTATGATTTTCGAAATTTTCTTCAAATAGCATGTATGCTATATCCATCAATATAACCCATTCCACATACAAAGCACCCCTATGAAAGGTGATAATTAGGTGACTACGACAAAAATCGATTTTGAGTTCTGGAGCGATTATGAATGACCTTTCTCATTTTCTGTAAAACTGTCGTAACTCAAATCGTAAAATGGAATAGTCTATGGCGAATAGTCTTACATTTATTTATTTCCAGTCAATATGTTTGGACTTAACATTGGGCTCTCCAACACCAGAAATGCTATATTTCGGAATTTCATCATCATTAAGGGATGGAAGTCAAATTTATTTGATACTATATTCATAACTAATTTTTAAAGTAACTATAATTATTCTGGAAAATTCCTAGTAGAGACACAAGAAATAAGAAAGAATTTGATTGAAAATTAAATGTATTCAGTACATACAAAACAAAGTTAATCGACTTTCATTTTTCAAAAAACGATAGGTCATCAGCGTAGGCTGACAGCGATTTTTAAAAGTAAATAGCAGTTTTCAACAAACTTTTAACATGTATTATAAATTGCTAGAGAAAAGCTTCTACTCGAAAAGTATGCAACCTCTACAAAGAATTTTTAACATCCAAAAGTTGTAGTTCGGATATTTTGTAACAATATTCTTCCGATATCGGAAAAGTTCCATTTAAACATTTCTTTATTCTAACATATCCAGTTTCAAATCTAATCCTAAAACACTTTTTCAGTTCAGAGATTCAGTTTTCGAATGGAAAAGCACTTACCTGTTCAGAATAAGAATGAAGATGTTACTTGCCTATTGAGTACATCTTTGAATCAAAACAATTAGTTTAATTTGAAATATGGAAAACAAATGTGAATTTTAATGAATTTAATCGTTTAGTAAGGGATCACAATTTTAAATTATTTTGAATAATTACAAATTTAATTAGCTACCAGCTTTATTTTGAAAGGATTTACTCAGTATGGTTTTTCTTTACTTAAACCGGAATTCTCTTACTAGATGTGTTAAACCAAGGACTTTTGAAGAAAGTTAGTTGAAATATACAAATGCCGTCCAGGATGGATCACGTCTTTAAAAATATTGGACGCAAAACAAATAAAAAAACAATGTTATAGGAGGGGTGGGAGAGCTAATGTTTTCAAGAGTCGATATCTGTTTCAAGTGTCTTAGGTTGCAAATTTTCATGTAAAGAGTCAAGATTTATAAATACAGTTTCAATAAATTCACTGAGAATAAAACTTAACAAAATTTAATAAGGTGACATCTAAAGTTACAATACAATTCCACTTCATTTCGCGGCCAAGATTATAAGCGTCATTACGCTTCCATTGTTACAGTTCAACTGATGCGTACAGACAGTGACGCGTAATGAAGTCATTGTCGCGTAATGACGTTGTTATCAGTTACAGTTCAACTGATAACTGATAACAACTGATTCAACTGACTGTATATGGCAAGAGCGCCATCTACCGTCATTACGGAACAAATGTTCTAGTAGACGTGTATTAATTAGGAAAACTTAAATGTTTTATTCAGTATTCATTCTCAACTTAATATGAAGACTTCCCATTACATAAATTTTGTTTACAAGTGTTTATAATTCATTATTCTCTTTCTAATGATACATTTGAGTTTGCTCCATTGTGAACGACGTGCGCATAATGGGCATTCGAACTTCGAAACGAAAAAAATGAACGATGTTCGATTTTTTTCCCGCAGCAGCACATTAAAATATGTAGATATAATTATTATTTCTGTGGCACATGTCGATATGCTTTTTCAGAAACCTTATATTTTATTTGTGATAAAGAGTATTCTAATTGAAGAACTTTCAGTAACAATAGGTAACACACAAAGTAGCTGATTAGGTCATCTGACATATCCATCAAAGGGTGTCCCCATGATTGAAAGAAGTTCGTCTCTGTTTTTGCAAAATGTGGATTGGCCTACTGTTTGAGTTAGAGAGCCTATATAAAGAGAGTGGACATACACCCGACATTTTCTGATTGGCTGATGCGGTCGGCAGCCATGTTTTTCCTTTTCAGGTCAGTTCCACATGGCTATTGTACGTTGCTGATTGCGATTTTGGAAGTTCTGTTTGGATACACTTGTAATTTACATAATTTTGAATGCAAGAACGCTTTTTTTCATTTAATATAGATCAACCTATCCACTCAATGAACAAAATAAGGTGTAAACTATTGATAACATTAATTTAGACAACTAAAAAGAAGCAAAGGTACATGTGTAAAATTCCGTCGAACGTTCTCGCCAAACCAGAAAAATGTCGCCAAACGATGCGATATTCCGCCAATAATGGAAAGCGTATAAAATTGTATTACTAGTATTGCTCGAAAAACAATTTTCTCCGTAACGTTATATTTAAACAATTTAAAATTCTAATTATGTTTAAACTGATTTTTTTATTTCTTTCCACAATATAAATAATTTAGGAACATTTGTGTTGTGAAGTGAAGTAATCGTGAATGTAACTGTCCAATGAGCGGCGCTGTAAAAAGTGACGTCAGCTTCCGAGCTGAATTTTGTAAGTCAGATTAAGTTTGTTCTCGGCGGTATGTGGTATGTATGTTTTTGTCGTCTGTTAATCTTGTAAATAAAATTATGAATGTTGTGTTAAAAGGCTTTTTGGCTTATTTCCAAATGCACCCGGCATCGGGTAGATGCAGCCCGTGAAGACTTTCTGAACTTATTTTTCTGAACTTGTTTTCTAACATAGTGGTACCCTCGGCGGGACTGGGTGCTTTGGCCATTTAAGAACTTTTGAACCTAGAACTTTTGAAAATGAATTTAAATGCTTTAAAAACACAACGAAAAGGGCTGAGAACTGCTTTTTCTCTGAGTTTAAAGAAAATAGAAACGGCATTATCGAAAGAAGTATGTGATTTGAAATCGCTTTCGATTTTGAGAATTCAACTTAGTGATAAGTTTCAGAGACTTGATGTCTGTCAAACTGCTATTTCAGAACAGTTTTTACAGAGTGAAGATGACGAACATTTATTTAATGAAGATTTAGAAGAATCTGAAACTTACAGAGACCGGTACTTAGAGCTATGTGCTCAGATAGATTTGAAATTGCAAGAAGTCGCTCTGCCGAATGACAATAAGGAAACAAGAAAATTTAAATTGCCAAAGATAGAGCTGAAAAAGTTCAATGGCGAAGCGAAAGAATACCTGACTTTTTGGAGTCAGTTTCAGAAAATACACGACGACAAAAGTATTGCCGATGAGGATAAGATGCAATATTTATTGCAATCTATGGAACCCAAATCGAAAGCAGAACGTTTAGTTCTGAGTTTCCCAGCTACGGCGGCTAATTACCCTAAGGCAATTGAACAATTGAAAGAGCGTTTTGGACGAGAAGATTTGCTTGTGCAAATCTATGTTAGAGATTTGTTAAGCTTAGTTATGAAGAACGCTGCTACCGGAAGAGCGAAGACGGATCTTCCCTCTCTATATGATGAACTGGAAGGAAAGCTGCGAGCATTGGAAAGCTTGGGAAGAACACAAGAAAAGTACGGGGACTTTCTAACGCCGTTAGTGGAGAGTTGCCTTCCAGAAGAAGTGTTAGTGGCTTGGGAAAGAAGTAGAAATCACGACTCGACAGAAACCAAAGGATCTCGAACTTTAGAACATTTGATGAATTTTCTTCGACAGGAAGTAAAGGGTGAAGAAATGGTTTTACTTGCCCGGACTGGTTTCGCGCCGCACCAAAGTCATCGAAAGAAGGACTTTATTGAACAGGTAAAACAAGCTGACCTGACAACAGCATCAGCTTTGGTAAGCCTTGTTGATAATTCAGGTAAGAGAATTAATAACTGTATTTTTTGTGATAAGTCTCATCCTAGTGAAAAATGTTTTACCGCGAGGAAAATGACTTTGGCTGCTAAACAGCAATTGTTGATGAAAAAAGGTGCATGTTTTTCTTGTTTAAAAAGAGCTGGTCACTTAAGTAAATTTTGTAGTGTCAAAAAGCAATTGAATTGTTCTATTTGTAATAATCCTCATTTTGAAATTATGTGTTCCAAACAAGAAAAAAATGTTGAGCAAAAGAGTGTTCTAAAATCTGAGAGTTCTCTCTCTAATTGTGGCAGAAGCGAAATTGTATTTTTGCAAACTCTTTGCGTACTTATTCGATATCTAGGTCATGAGAAAATTATTCGCGCGATGATTGATACAGGAAGTCAAAGTAGTTACGTAAGCGAAAATGTTATGACTCAGCTTAAAGCATCTCCACTGAGAGACGAAACTGTTATACATGCGCTGTTTGGGGGGGCTGAAACGAAACCAAAACGACATGATGTGTTTTCTGTCGAGGTCAGTAATTTAAAAAGAACTTTTGCTTGTAGTTTTGAAGCTCTTTCTGAAAAAAGGATTTGTGGTTTTATTCCTAAGATTAAAGCTAACGGGATTTTGAATGAATTAAAAGAAAAGAAGATAGATTTTACTGATTCTTTCCGAAAAGAAACCGAAATTAATCTTTTGATTGGTGCAGATGTTGTAGGAAAATTGTTGACAGGAAATTCTGTTGAATTACAGTCTGGCTTAACGGCCGTTGAAACGAAACTTGGATGGACTGTAATTGGAAAACAAAATTCATGTGAGAAAGATAATATTTTGACGACATTATCAATGCATGCAATGAAAGTACCTATAAACAAATTATGGGAACTTGAAATTTTAGGAATATCTGATCCAACCCAAATTGAAAGGGAGAAAGGTGATCTTAATTTAAGTGATTTTAATGATAGAATGAAAATTCTTCCCACTGGAAGATATGAAGTAGAACTTCCATGGAAGTGCAGTTCTGCGAATTTACCTAATAATAAAGAATTAGTCTGGAAGAGACATGAAAAAATGATCAATAAATTTAGATGTGGTGAATTTTTCACCGATTATCAGAAGGTGTTTCAGGAATGGGAAAAATTGAACATAATCGAACGCGTGACAGATTTCGAATTGAATAAAGAATGTCATTATTTATCACACAGGCCAGTGATTAAACTAGATAGTGAAACTACTAAAATCCGTCCGGTTTTTGACGCTTCTGCCGCGGAGAGAGGGAAACCCTCTTTGAACGAATGTTTATTTAAGGGAATTAATCTTATTGAATTGATACCTGATATTCTTGATCGGTTTAGAATGTATCCAATCGGTATAAGTGCAGATATAGAGAAAGCTTTTTTAATGTTGTCTGTTGCACCTAAGGACAGAAATTTTCTTAGATTTTTTTTCCCATGTTATGAAGGGCAGCTCATTTATAGGCACTGTAGAGTTGTATTTGGAGTCTCTTCTAGCCCTTTTTTGTTGAATGCTTCTATAATGCATATTTTAGACAATTGCCCACCTCAGTATAAAGATGTTGCTCAGAAACTGAAACGTTCATTCTATGTAGACAATTGTGTATCAGGAGTATTTAATACTGATGAACAAGAACGTTTCATTGAGCATGCTAAATTAATTATGTCAAATCAATGTTTTAACTTGCGTGGTTTTGAAAGCAATGTAGCAGGTATAAATGTTGATAAACATTCAGGAGATACTTGCGTTTTAGGGGTAATTTGGAATTTAGATAATGATACCTTGAAGTGTTGCACAGATATGGAAGCATTGACATGTGATACGAAAATCACAAAAAGACTAATTTTAGGAATTGTGCAGAAATTTTTTGATCCTATTGGATTGTTAACACCAACTACATTGCTTCCGAAACTGTTATTGCAAGACTTGTGGAAGTTGAAAATTGCTTGGGACGATGAATTGTCCCCTAATGATGTAAATACTTTTTTAAAGTGGTTTAAAGATGTCTATGTTTTAAAAGATGTTACTTTACCTCGTTACATGGTAATTAATTCTTCATCTGAACTACATGTCTTTGTGGATGCTAGCAAGGGGGCGTATGCGGCGTGCGTCTTTGTTCGATCAATACTTGATTCTGAAGTAAAAGTAATTCTCGTTAGAGCGAAATCCAGGGTAGCCCCCATGAAACCTTTAAGCATACCTCGTTTAGAACTGATGGCTTGTTGTATAGGTTCTAGACTTGCGAATTCTATTATCAAAGCCCTCAATTTGCCAGACATAAAAATCACATTTTGGTCCGATTCCACCACAGCGCTTTGGTGGATAAGAGAACAAGGCAATTGGTCTGTTTTTGTGAGCAATAGGGTCAGAGAAATTCGTGAGTTGTCGAAAGGTCAGTTATGGAGACATGTTCCAGGAAATATGAATATTGCCGACTTATTATCGCGTGGTTGTTCTTCGCGACAAATGCTCCTTTCTAGATGGTGGGACGGTCCTTCTTGGTTACGAGAAAGCCCTGAGTACTGGCCTATTGGTGAAATACACTGTCAGTCTGAAGAAGTAGACGTAGAGAGGAAAAAAATAAAAGTAGTAAATATTGATCTATCAAAAGACGCACCCCCTTGGCATCTAAACAGTGTATCCAGTTATGATAAAATGATTAGAGTATTTGCATGGATATTGAGATTTGTGAATAATTGTAAAGAGGCACATGAGAAATGTAAAAACTATGAACTTTCACAGTCTGAAATTGAAAATGCTGAAAAGCATTTAATTCGTTTAGTTCAAAGACATTATCTGTCTGATGCAAGGTCGTCAAATTTTATTGAAACTTTCATAGATGATGAAGGTATTTTGAGAGTGAAAACCAGAATACTTTATCGAGATGATGATAAATCTTTTCTGTATCCAATATTGTTGCCAGATAAATGTGAATTTACTAAACTGTTAATCAGATTTGTACATATAAAAAACTGTCATGCGGGTGTCCAAATGATGCAATGCCTGATAAGAGAAAGATTTTGGATTATCAGGGCTAGGAAAGCTATTAAAAATGTTGTATATAACTGTATTGCTTGTAAACGCTTTAAGGTTAAATCTATGTCAAGCGAACCGACACCTTTACCACCAGACCGAGTTACGAATTGTGCGCCTTTCGAAATTGTGGGAATTGATTTAGCTGGGCCTCTCTTTCTGAAAAATAAAGAAAAAGTGTGGATAGCACTCTTCACTTGTGCCGTGTACCGTGCCATTCACCTTGAACTTGTGAATTCTCTTTCTTCTGACGCTTTTCTATTAGCACTTAGGCGGTTTATCGCTAGACGTGGGCGGCCTAGAACAATTTATAGTGATAACGGAACTAACTTTCGGGGCGCCTCTAATGATCTTTCGAAATTGAATTGGGATGAAATATTAAAAGAAACCAGAACTCCTAAAATACTTTGGAAATTTATTCCACCCACCGCAGCTTGGTGGGGAGGCTGGTGGGAAAGGTTGGTCCGCACTGTAAAAGAACTGTTAAAACGTACTTTGGGTAAATCTGTGTTAACTTATGAAGAACTGAATACTGTGATTTGTGACTGTGAATCTATAATTAATTGTAGACCGTTAACATATGTCTCTGAAAATCCTGAGGAATTGGTTCCTCTGACACCTGCTATGTTTCTTATCGAGACACGGAGTTCCAGTGTTGAGGATATTGACGAATTAGATTCGCGAAATCTTAGGACGAGAATTAAATATAGAAGTAAACTGTTAAATGATCTAAGACAACGTTTTAGAAAAGAGTATTTGAGTCAGTTGGTTCAAAAGCATAATGAAAAGCGATCACGTGAGCCAAGGGTTGGAGAAATAGTTTTAGTGGGAGATGATAACAAAAAACGTTTGTTTTGGCCTTTAGCAAAGATTATTGAGTTGATTCCAGGACGTGATGGAAAGATTCGCACAGTTAAACTTAAAACGCAGCATGGAACAGTTTTACGTCCGATACAGCGTATCTTCCCTTTGGAGATACAGGCAAATGAAACTAATGTAACTGCTGATAAGAAACAGGGTGAAGAGGAATCTAATTCTGATGGCATCTCCTGTCTTGAAAATACATTAACACCAGATAATGTGATAATGAAAAGATACACCTCCTCTGGAAGGTGTGTGAAAGCTCCAAAGAGACTTGATCTTTTGAATAACATTAGTTATGAGCTTGAGACTCTATCTGAGTCTCAAGGGGGGGAGGATGTTGTGAAGTGAAGTAATCGTGAATGTAACTGTCCAATGAGCGGCGCTGTAAAAAGTGACGTCAGCTTCCGAGCTGAATTTTGTAAGTCAGATTAAGTTTGTTCTCGGCGGTATGTGGTATGTATGTTTTTGTCGTCTGTTAATCTTGTAAATAAAATTATGAATGTTGTGTTAAAAGGCTTTTTGGCTTATTTCCAAATGCACCCGGCATCGGGTAGATGCAGCCCGTGAAGACTTTCTGAACTTATTTTTCTGAACTTGTTTTCTAACAATTTGAATGATGAAAAATGGATATTTAAAATACTTAATTATCTACCTTACTTTCAAAATACAGTACATTAGGCCTACTTTTTTATTAAGTTGCCATTCAAATATACTGTATTCTCGTAATAAAAATTAATCAAAAATGATTTTAGATCAATATTGGCGTTTTATTTCACAACATAACCGTTTTTTTTTATGACTGTCCCAATTCTCCGGATTTTTGCATATCCGGATTACGTCCAGCACTCAGTCGTGATAATTGGAGTTTTACTGTATTTCTATTAAGGATTTTGCCCTGTAATTCGGAAAATTACAGGGCAAAATACGTTGCCCCACATTGGAATAACATGCAAGTGTTTCTAATTCAAATCTAACTGAATGTACGAAATTTAAAAAAAAGGCTTTTTTTTCAGACCACCAAGCACACACCAGATTAAGTCCAGTATATTACTAGTTTATAAAGTGGTCTGGTCTAAATGAGTAGCTCTTATACCATAAGAAAATCCAATCTATCAATATTTAAAATCCAACGACAAACTGTTGCCAAACCCGAAGTCTTCGTATCAAAATAGCCTGATTAGCAACCCTAGTGAAACCGACTTTTGCATAGCGTCCGCGTTGGCATAGCAACGGTCGAAAAACATGGCTGCCGTTTTCCCTATGACATCTCTATCTATATAGACTCTCTAGTTTCAGTAAGGTCTGTAGTGAACTAAGCCACCACTACAAAAATTAACTTTTAATACTGTAGTATAAATTGCTCTGTAACCTATCTCCTATACGAATTACCTTTCTTAGACAAAGTTGCGTTGTCTTTCACATGCCTTGTTAAATTGGTGACTGGTAGACGTGATGCGAACACACATGGCAGACGTGATGGTGCTTCTGACAAATTCCAGATGTAATCGACGCATACTCATCGACCCTCTAATGAAATAGACAGAGCATGTGAGCGGAGTTGCAGTCATAAGATCTCTGAAGTGTTAATCACGGGTGCTTGAATTGCTTAACCGATTGGCTATCGAAGCGCAGTGTTTTTGATCATGGTGGTTAATCACTTTAACCAATCTTTAATTTTGGATTAATGCTTTTACTCACAACCACGTGACAGATCTTCAAACCGAGCAACTGAAAGAAATAACATGAAGCTGCGGACACATGCTCCGTCTATATCATTTTAAGGTCGATGTTAGTAATACATGTATATCATTTCCAACAACTGTCTGAAGCTCAGTGATCAAATATATTACATCCACTCCTATCGCAGCTTCACTATTCGTTGCCTCTCAGCCCCATTTCAAGAAACTGCCGGCTGCACTCACAATCAGCTACTAAAGGTAACACAAAAAATTCTAACTGTCACAATCATCGACTAGGCGACCATGCATATGGAAGTAAATCTGTATCTTTTCACGGTCTCCCATACTTGGAAATTAATCAACTATTGGTAGCATCTATCGAATTTAGCCACTCGAAATTCTGAAGAGGGAATATTGTGGTGAACTTAGCCACCACAATAAAAATGAACTTTTCAATATTGTATTACAAATAGCAGTTTAACATCTAACATAAAGTAAGTACTACTCTTTGGTAGACAAAGTTTCACTACTTTTTATTCGTCCTTCTAAAGGTCTCCAATCATATTATTAATATAACATTAATTAAAAATGAGTTACTCGAATCTGACTGAATCTTGGGTAATGCTGTATTATACGACTTGGCTCTTTTTTGGCGAACTTTTAGTAGCGAGTTATGGCAGGTGTAGGCAACCCATCTTTATTAAGGTTATTCCCTTTTTTACGTATTAGGCCGTTTTAGGCGTATTTTTCTCGTTAATTACTTTTCGCTAAAGCTTACTATATATTCTTTCCTTGGTAACATAAAAAGGGCGCCAAAAACGTGCAAAGATCGTTGCCACCAAACGAGGCGTATGGTACAGCTATACCCAATCTTGTGCCATTTCAGAGATATGAGTTGTTTGGTTGGAGGATAGTTTTGGGGGTGTTTATGCAAGCTTTGTTTATTATGTATTGCTGCACCTTTTGTGCAATTGTCTATGGAAATACGACTTTTGTACTTTACACTTCGGCAGAACTCCTGCTACTTAACCCCTTCGGTCGGTTCTCGCGATATCTCTCAGCTACCTTTTCAGCGTTTAATAAAAGTATATATATTGCTAAATGACTACTTTTAAATACGTTTCGTTACATAGTTGAAACTCCATCCTGCCTATTCTCAGGAGCTCTCTTTTTCTTATGCCCGCTATAAGGGAAGGTTTTAATTTCTGCAATCTTATACTGATCAATATACAAGCTATATATTTCACTAACATTCGTTGCACAGAAATCGACATTGTTTTTAATCTGGATAATGGCAAAAATGGATGCGAACAATTTAAATTCAACCCCTACTGGATTTATTATCCAATTTCGCAGCGTTAAACTGGTTTGAACAGCCACGTAATTTTGAACAACGGTCAGATGACGAGGCAACCCTGAGCCGGCACCCAACTCTCCAAACTTCCACACCACGCCAACATGAGGACATTTGAGGCCACGACGGATTTAACGTGCACCAAACCCCTTTGTACACGATGGTCTTAGGTTGGATTCGAACTCTCCGGTTGCTAATCCGTTACTCTTCCAATCGGGCTACCGCGGCCCAATAGGAAATTTGGAAGATCAGAAATTAGCGCAGAAAAGAAAATCTAAGCTTAATAATAACCGAAAGGATTTTAAGAGGTAGAAAAACATTGAATCGCATGTGAACAAGGGAATAGGATGCAGTCGAAGTGAACTTTCAGAAGCTAATTGGTGATACTACGACTAAGGTGTGCACTTTTTGCCATCTAGTTATTAGAAATATGAATTAACATCAGTAAGAAGTATTAAATGTTACTTTATATTTTGGATCAATTTTATTTCATTATGAGGCAAGAAATGTGTATATAGGTGCAATGGATTAAAATAAGGTAACAGACGTGAGTCTCATTGTGCCATCAATAGGCAAACAATTTACAGGCCACCGCAGATGCTATGTGCGGGTCTACTAGTTTTCTTTTAAAGTAATGTATTTTTTCCAAAATAATCTGTTTTCCTTTATACGATGGCTTTTTATTCGTTTTGAATTCAAATCATTTTTTTATTTTTATTCCTTTTTCTTTATATCTGCCAGTCCCCATTCTTTCTCAAGCTAGGTTTATCTAACATTTTAATGAGTAAATGACAGTTAAATTATAAAAATATAAGAAATTAGTCTGTATGGCTGGTGAGTACATTTTGTTTCAAAACTTGATTCCTCAACGATTTGTTAGCGGTATATTGAAATAAAAATCATCGTTATCTCAGAGATACACCACACCTACAAGTGTCACATTCCGACCATGTCTGCAAGTGGGTTAAATATTTGTTTTATTCACAATAGGTGCAAAGGTAACAGTCTCAGATGTTGAATTAGTTCCATGTTATCAGTAAGTAATTATTTTAATATCCAGCCATCCGTATAGTTATAAATACGTCCCGTTGACTACAGCAATTGGTATTTCAATTTTTGCAAAATCTGAGTTAATCCACCGTTTCAAGATCTTCAAACATGTTTAGATATTGGAAAATTCTAGTATTTCAGTATCCACAGGATGACCTGATGTTTAGAATACTGCAATGCATACCTGTCAACAAATATTTAAGTTGCTTTTGGTGGGGGATATTAATATTCTTCTCTTTCAAGTGTTAACTTAAACAGTTCGTTCTTATAAAAGTTGGTTAGTTCGCTGTTGCAAGGTCTTCAAATCATAGGCAGATGTACCAACATAATAGTATGTCAGCATCCACAGGATGATCTGACGTCCAGAATTCTGCAATGCATACCTGTCAACATATATTTAAGTTGATGTTGGTTGGGGATAATAATATTCTTCTCTTTCAAATGTTAACTTAAGCAGTTCAATTTTATTTAATTCACTGATGCAAGTTCTTCACAAATCATACTTATATTCAAAGGTACTAGTAAGTCGGCATCCACAGGATGATCTGATGTCTGTCCAGAAGAATAATATAAAATGTGTACCTGTAAACCTATATTTAAGTTGCTTCCCGTGAGGGATATTGAGATTCTATATAGAATTTCCCCCTTAGTTTCAGGAGAACTCTGTTTTTGATTTATGGTGTTTCACTTGTAAGCCGACGGTATATCTCCGTTGCTTTCGGTGAAGGATATTAAGACTCTTCTCTTGCAAACCCCAGATTGTTTTTCCAAGGAAACCCGTTCTTTCATTTACAAGTGATCTCCTGTTAGCTAAGCTAAGAGACACGCCATCCCTTAAATAACTTTTCCGTTTTAAAAAAATTCACCAACGCCGGATGCCGGCAGAGATGAATTATTTTCTCCCCTTCCTTAGAGGAGTAAACAATCGGGAAGAAGTGAAGAGAGAGCCGGACATTTCCGGATAAGGGGCGAAGGTGCGCATGCGCCACTCTTGAGAAACTGTGGCGTTCAGCCTCATCCCCATCACAGAGCGCCAAAGCGGAGCAACAGGCGACGAGGACAATGCCCACCGCGTAAGTCATCCCGATCATTGCTTGTATTTTCCCGTTTCTCCCGATCCCGGTTTCCGCGCGCTTCCGCCGACACTCCTTTTTATCCTTAAGGGAAAAGAGACTTTCCTTAAGGGGTAAGACTTTCAAAATCACTTAAATCGATTAAAAAAATTTTAGCGTTAAAAATTAATTTATTTCAAACACTGGACAGAAAAAATAATTTTGCAATTACAATATCATTTTTGCGGAGTTGCATTAAAAACGATATAAAATATCTAGCAGATAAGTATAGTAAGTCTACTTCACAAACGCGTTTTTCTCCGAGAGATTTTTTGACATTTTGCTTTCAAAATATTCCCTGCGCATAAGGTTTTAATTGATTTATTATAAAACTTTTTTGGGATAATCCTTGAAATCTGTGGTACACGTCTAAGTGCAAATGAGAAATTTGTCATGCTTCCAAATGTTAAAATTTTGCCAAAAAGCATAGGTTAAGCAAACTTAACCTATGCTTTTTGGCAAAATTTTAGTTGTTTTAGCACCAAAAATATTTTGCTTTACAGTTGAGCGATACAATTGCCAAATGTAGTTCATTTGATTTATATGTATACAAACTGTTATATGAATTATAATTTTGATAATGCATGGAAAATAAATGCGCATGAGACATCAATGTTTGCTAATTTATCAAAATTTTTGACAGCGTTTTATGTAATAACTTCAGCACAACTTAATAAATTTGGATCAAACTCTATGTATGGGCTTTTTAGTAGAAAACAAGCCGTCTGTGTAAAATTTTATAATTGGATAATAGCCGAAAAATTTTGTTTTGAAAGTTCACTGTCCTCTTAAGAAAAATCTTTCTTTTGCTTTTGACTTAATGGTCTCATAATTGTCTAACGCACTTTGATTTACGTTACTGTTAAATTATGTATAAGGATAAAATTTGAAGATGAAGGTAAAGATTGAACGCTGATGTCTAATGCTGTGTTTAAAAGTTTTTATGTACTTATATTTGAAAGTTTTTTACATTTATGTTTGAAAGTGCTCGTTTATATTTAAGTTCAAAAGTTTTCGAAGTCGTTTAACGTACAAGGGAATGTTACTTTGCTGTTGTTAATGATTTTAATTATCCATTAGTTAAATTTTAACCAATTTCCCTTTCGTGTCCGAAATTAATTTGTCAATTTTAGGTTATATGATACTAGTGAGAAAAGATGTAGAAAGTTTTACTGATCGAAATAGTTGTTACGTAGGAACTAGACAGATGTTATATAAAAAGCGAACTAATTCATTAGATATGTATAGTTAAGGATATGTACACAACTTAACTTCATTATCCCGAGTCCATGATTCATTCATTTGTGTTATGGATACAATTTGTCTGAATAATTTAAATACTCGTTGTTCGATTGCTAGTCTTAGTATATATTACAGTAATGAATCTTAAATTTAATATTTATTTTTATAAAAACGTATTAGAAAAAATTGTTTGTATTTTATAGATATGATCTAAATTAATCTCTTGGTTTTCCTAAAAGTTTTATTTTATTTGTGTAGTGCGTCTTTAAATACGATAGGATCGTTGTTCCAATCCATTTTCATGTAGGAATTATATTTATTTTGATTCCAAGCAAAATTGTTTCTTTTCACAATACATACTTTCTTTACAATTTTTCTAGATCTTTTCCTTCGGGATTGATTCCGGACCGTCGCCAATATCCCGTTGTGTTGCTTCAGTGCGACGTTAATTAGCTACCTATCTACCTTAATATTGTTGACAATAAAGGAAATTGAAACATGGAATGTCACAGAAATTTTATAATCGTACTTGGAAACTTAGTTAAGAAGTTGAAGGTTTTCTATTTGATGAATTGATTAAGAAATATTTTCGCTAGAATTGCGATCATAGAACAAATCTTATTTATACTTCGCATTATCATTATGAATATTTAGTTGTGTGATTTGTAATTTTATATATTTGTATATAATTATGGTAAAGTATGTAGAGATAAATTCTTACAAATTTATAGTGTAGTTTAATGAATTATTTTTTATAAATTTGAAACTGGTAGTTTTTGACGAACTATGAAATTTTATCAGTTTGTTTATTATAATTGTGTACCTATTGGTACGGTTAAAGTTTATAAATTAATTTCAAATAATCAAAAAGGTAACATTTCAATTCTCTTACTTTAAGCTTGAAAATGCCAAAAAATCACGAACAATATATATTGTAAATGATTTTCTGTAACTAAGTAATAATTTATAATAATCAAGTAAGTAGTAGTGAAATTTGCTGGCTATATATTACTGTTTCTAGGTGTAATATGTTTCGAATTCTAATCTCTTTTCGGACGCGATTATTCGTAATAGTTTGGAATTCGTTTTACGCTGTAGGTTTGAATCCAAATAACCGTCATGTGACAAAAAGCGACAGTGGAGGAATAAATTAAATCGCATTGAATTTGAATTCAAATTTATTGACAATGTTAAATTAAGGTATAAGCACTTGGTTTTTAATTTTCAACTAATTTTAACGAAGAAAATTCTATTAATTGAAAAATCTTAGTTTCTCCTGCTCATTTACATATATCCAATCTATAAGTTACCAAGTTCATGTTCTTAAAAATCTAGAATTGCAAAAACCGTGCTTACAAACTAAAAGATGAAACCGGCTATCAAGTTACAGCAAATGATTCCATTGACTTCAAATGGTTTTGCAGTTTTTATCCAAGCAATGGAATTAAAAAGCCTTGGGCTTTGAGTTGATGTCAAACAAAGCTCTTGAAGCGTGAACCTTAATCAAACACAAAAAATTACTACAAGAAAAAATGTTTAATATTCTTCAATCTTTTGCAGAAAACACCACTTAGAGGTTAAAAAATTAAATTGCTCGTTTCCTGACGATTTTTATTGAGCGAATAGCTAGTAGAGCTTCCTTTTCAAAGCTGTTGAATGACGAAAAGTTCTGATAATTTGTTTTTGACTTTTAATATTGTAAAACAATTTTGCAAAGCCTGCTTCAACCGAAAAAAATTGTTCAAACAACATGACATTGTGCTCATTTCGAGACAATACACACGTCTCTATTTCTTAATGTGCTCATAAAAACAGATATGACCGGCAAAATAGAAAATAGTTCATTTCTCAATTTTGGGTACAATCCGATGCAATTTTCTCCATTTGAACATTACTTTCTCAAAAAACTGACGCAGCCGGTCAAAAAAGTATTCAAACAATCTTGTTGGAATCGTACAGTAAACAAAAAGTAAAGTGTCATTAAACTTAAAATAATGCCTTTAGAAATAAATGTACATTTTATTTACATAACGGTTCGTCTTCTTATTTATTTGGAAATTATTTCCAAAATTTCAAATTGTAATACCTACTTTTAATGTCATTAAAATATTCTTCATATCAGAATTATACTAAATATGAACTTTTGTGAAAATTCAACCATATGTAATTGTCGGAAATATAAGATAAAATCCATTTGGGGTCTGTCTCAACAGTTAGAATTTCAAATCATCAGATCACGCATAATATTTTAGTATATTTACACTCGATTCCTCAGTTTCTTGGACTTTTAGGTCTTATTTTCAAGCGCCTATTTCTATAAGCATTAAGGGTTATTTAAAAAAATGTCTGGATTGAAATTATTTTAGATTATTAACTAGACTGCTTAGTAAATAATTACCAAGTAACAAGAAAGCTAAAAATTATTTTGGTTAATACATTTTATTTAATAGTTTATAGCTCAATAAGAGGTAGTGATCGCTCTTGTTTATTACTTCTTGGATCCTCCTAAGCATTAGAATCAAATCACATAGGACTTATTACCATATCTATATACGGGAGGTGGAGAGCATAGAGTCAAACCGTACTCGTTTATAGTTTATGACAATATTCATAAAGGGGGAGACGAAATTAAATCATATTCACATAGGGTCATAGGTCGCGCATTACCATAATTTATTCTAATGCAAAGATTAAGTACCATCTGAATTTGCTTGTGGAGCTGTTCGGTAGCGTAGGAGTTGGCCAGTTTGTACAAACAATCTGTTTGTCAAAGTGATCAGATGTACATTTATGTTGGACTTGAGATCAAAATGTGTAGAACTACTGTTCAATTGTAAAATTAGGGCTAGTAAAAATACTTTTCATCCACTTTTATATCTGCACTTTAGTGTACCTTCTTACGCATCCGCATAGGGCTTACGGAAATACAATTTTAAGTAAATACGGCTTCATTCTATGTTCCCCACCTCCCCTTTAAAGTTCGTGCAGGAAGATCAAAGACACCTAGAACATAATTTGTAAATACTTTACTAGCAATTTGTATTATTAACAACATTATACGTTAAACGCTATCAAAGCAGCAATGCACTTAAAGAATGTTTAAATTCCTTTTGAAAAGGTCCTTCCACAATTAGCAATCTCAGGAAAATAATTTATTCTCATGAAATAATTTGAGAAATCTAAATCCCATTACCAGGAAAGTATTTATTTCGAATTTGGTCCAATGCTTCTTTCTACATCAGCGACTTTCAATCGGTGAACCGCAAGAATTTCACGGATGTGCCTTACGGATCGTGAAACGGCTTAAATTGCTTAAGATTTATTTTATTTCAACGATTTAGTTTTGAACTTTTTACAAAGGCGTTCGCAAATAATTTTATACTCGTATAAATAATTCTGAGTATTATGTAAGTATCATAAATAAATTGTTTCAAAACTAGTTTTTAAAAGGCCTTCAGTATGTTGGTTGGCCTGGTCTTATGAAGTAAGAGCCATATTTGGTCAAGTTGCGCTAAACACAAGAAGACATTTTCAAGTAATGGACATACACATATTAGGAAAGTTTCGCTAATACAGGACAGAGAAATGCTCCCAGGGTAAAAGAAAAGCCACTGGGAATAAAAAAAGGGTTCATAATTACTACTTTTTTGTAAATCAATCAAAATACTACTTATTTTTTTATCAGATAGGCAGAAAATGTATCATATTTGTGGTTTGCCGCCGTAATTCAGTAATTAGTTCATAATGCATGAGATCAAGAAGCTGAAAATAGCTGTTCTGCACGTAACTATTTTAACCTGTTTAATTTTTACTAAACTGTACACCACGACTGCAATTAAATTAATCTAAAACCACGCGATTCACCGAATCTTCAAAATACTCGGAGAAAGAACTGCTCACTTTCTATTCTTTTATTCAGTTAAAAATTCTTTATTACTATTTTATTTGATTCCAATTCTATTTACTTAAGATGGATGAATCTTTATTTTACTCACACTTTTCGAAGCAGCACTGAACTTTTTTTGTCTTGAAATGAAATACCTAATATTGCGTAGACACACATGTACCAGGATATATCCAGTGGCCCCGCTGCGTGAGGAAAGCCATTCGAAGAAATGAGTTCTGTTGAGTGGCATGAAACATAACAAAGACGATGATGGAAATCTTCTAGAAAATAGAAATAGAGGGGAGAGCCCTATTATTTATTCTCTTTCATTTGGAGGGAAACACGTCAAAGTTCTGGAATAGGCCGCTTTCAAAGACACATGTTTGTGATGCGAATAACAATGATCCGCTTTTTGATGCTGTTCTTGCGAATCGAATTCATTTCTGGCTTCTTTTTCGCTCGGTTTCTTTTTATTGTTTGGATCTTTGACTGAGAAAAGTTCATATTCGCATACTCGTGAAATTCACCTAGAAGTTTATATCCAATTAAGTCAGTTCTGCCGCGTCGTATTTGGGGTTGGCATATCATATTATTTGCATATTTATCTCTAAATATGCATGGAAAAATGATCATACAGATGTTTAAAAGAATATTTTGTGAAAATAATCATTTTCAATTTCATATTTATCACTAAATATGCATGGAGAAATGATCATACAGATGTTTAAAAGAATATTTTGTGAAAATAATCATTTTTTAAGACATATTTAATTCTACAATGCAGTACCCTCAGAGTAAATATGAAATTGCTTGTTTTTGGTTTCACAACTGCATTACATAAAGGTCTATTTTCACTATCTCGTAAGAATATCTCTTGATAGAGGAGTTACAGGTAAGAACTTGAGGCAAAATTGAAGGTCAGGCAACTACTGTGTTTTGGCTAGAAGTAGTTATATTGACATACGTATTCAAACGCCGTAGTTTTTTACATTATTTCAATACTTAAACAAAATAACGTAATCAACTCAAAATAATACAATTTCACTTATTAGTCTCAAAACTGTTCACAGGGTTGAAGCCATTCGTGATTTCAATATCTCCTTAGACGCACTTTTTATTTTTGAATTAGACGATTAAATTTTAATTTGATCTCCTAATAGGAAGTAGGTTCAGCACACCCTAATGAAATTATGAATGAAAATTACTTAAATTAACTCATTTAAAAATAGTTATTCCTTATACCACTAACTCCTCTATAGGAGTACTCTAAGAATCAAGATTGCATCAAATTTGGACCGTGCACTAATAAAACGAATAGATATTCCCATGTATCTTAATTTAAGTATAACAAGCATGTAGCACAGCAAGCAACAGATTTGAAAAAAGACCGATATTTCGAGCTGTGCCAATGCAAAGAAAATCAACGATTTTAGATTTAAAAACATTTTTCGGGTGTAAAAATGAAATTTTTCTGCTCATCGCATATGTGATAAACTATAAATTCATATTCAATTCAGGAGCATTCTCAGTTATTATTTATCCGTGAATTGCAATGCTCTCTCTTTTGAAAAGCTCCATATATTCCCCAGACGGGGAATTTAAAATTAATTTATTTTAGAGGAAATCGTTTTCTCATGTTTTAATTAGTAAACTGTCCATATTGCGATTCTGGTTCTCATTTTCACTCACTTTGGAGAAACTGCTTAAAACAAGAGACTTGAAGGTACAGTACCTTTGAGCATTTAAATCAGGAGGAAAAACAGTCAAAATTTGATAAACTGTATCTCCTAAAGTTTGCTGTGTATCACGATGAAACTTTAAACAGTGCTTATATAACTATTTTTGACTTAATTTTAAAATACTAACACAAATTAGGTTAGTATTTTAAAATTAAGTCAAATTTCAAATTTACATAAACTCGATCCACAAGAAAAATATTCAGAAGGACAACTTGCTTGAAACTTTCTGATAGTCATGTATTTGTACTAAAATGAGTAACAGAGTGATTTTGAGCAAACTTTCCTTCATGATATTCATATTTTTGAATTGAGCTCTTACTTTTATGCAAAAGCTTGGTTTTATTTTGAAGCTCTAATGAATTTCAACTTAAATTCCAAATTTCATGTGTCTAAGTTTAATAGTTTAAGTTAACTGTAGTGAGTGCAGCATTGAAAATTCTCATTCTGAGAAAAATGTGATTAACCCTTCTGGTGGTTGGTTGTCCTGATGAAATATCGTAATTAAAAAAACTGACTAGATCTGGATGGACAAGATATCTCGTCCCGGGAAGAAAACTGACCAGTTCTTGATCTCATCATCATAAAAAAATCGGCAATATCTTGATGACAAGATATCTCGTCATGAACGAAATTGGTCAGATCTTGATTGGCGAGATATCTCGTCGAAACCATTTGGAGGGTTAAAGTTGAGCTGAAAGGACCAAAACTGAAACAGAGAGGGGTTTCTGACAAATCTTAATTTTGAACGAGCTAATGCGAATTAGTTAAGCTTTTTATACCAGAATCAGAACATTTCAGACTTTCCAAATTCATTGAAATCGAAAAATCGATTTTTTTGTGATCGATTCGCAATTGTGACGAAAATCGATTCGAAGTGCCAAAGGTACTGTGCTTCCTTAAGTGCCTAAACCTCTTCTAACGGATTCATGTCCCCGTCCTGTTGTTCAATAAACAAATATTCAACTGAGTAGGGGACAAGAAAAAAGAGAAACATCGATGTTCGATATAACAAGGATTTACTGTATTTCATTATCTCAAAGTGTTAAATGATACACCATTTCATCTTATCTTACAAAACTTCTAAGATAATTCGTTACAATTTAAATTAAAGAGTAAGAAACTGAAAAAAATTAATTTAAGTGATAATTCTCTCACTACATCAGATAAAGGCGTTTCTGGTTTTCCTACTATTGTGATCTACATCCCTCCAAAACCTTTGCAAAAGGTTCTAGATGGATTCTCCAGATATTCAGACCAAGCGGAAGAATTCCTGTCGATTTGATATATTGCATCCAGCACTTTCTGGAAAATTGTAGCAAAATCTGGGAAAACTGATAAGGAAAAAAAATCGATGGTTAAGGATACTGTATCTAGCAAAATATCTAGGGTAAAAATATTTTGGACTCCTGCATGCAGAAAGGAATTGGAGCCTGAGGTTAAGTGCTATGAAACATACTCCCAACTTTCCTAGTGCAGATTGGATTTAATGTAACTCTTGGTTAAATTCTGGGCACGAACCGTGCTCTTTATACGAAGGTATAAAGTTTGGGACTATTGCACATAAACGGGCGAAATGCTTACGCTAGGACAATGTACTTTTAGACAAGGTGACTTCCATAAGTGAATTTATTTTTCATAGTTTGTAAATTTCAGTTAAAAATTCTAAAAAAAAAAAACATTTTTTAAGTGTACATAGTAAATTATGTGTATATTTTATATATATATATATATATATATATATATATATACATATATATATACATATATATATACATATATATATAGACCATCACCACAAATCAAAAAGGAGAAACCAAATAAAAACAAAAACAAAATGCAAATAATAACAAGAACAAAAATGGAGCAAAATAACAACAATAATATTGACCCTTTAGATGAACAGCGCTGAAAGCCGCAGAGAACAAATAAAGGGAAATAATAAGTAAAACTACCCTAAGAATAGAATAGATTTCCCCGAGAAACAAGATGAAATAAAATATGTAAATGTTAAGTGAGCCTGCCTACTTTTTCAAGGGGAGCAAGGCCAGGTTGTCACTTAAAAATGCGATGCTTTGAGTTTTTTCTGTACTTATGTGAGGCCAGGCCGAAGAGATCAACAAAAGTTACCCCCGAAACAGAAAAAACTCAAAGCATCGCATTTTTAAGTGACAACCTGGCCTTGCTCCCCTTGAAAAAGTAGGCAGGCTCACTTAACATTTACATATTTTATTTCATCTTGTTTCTCGGGGAAATCTATTCTATTCTTAGGGTAGTTTTACTTATTATTACATATATATATATATACATATTCTATTGCATCCCCTTAACTTGTTCAAAAGTGGTTCGATATTTTTTTACCTTATTATATATATATATATATATATATATATAATAAGGTAAAAAAATATCGAACCACTTTTGAACAAGTTAAGGGGATGCAATTGAAGTGAACGTTCAGTAGCTACTCTCGATACTACGACCGACAAAGATGCGCACTTTTTACCATACTGTTATAAATATGAAGTAACACTAGTAAGAAGCATTAAATAAATATTAATTTATATGTTTGATTAGTTTTTATTTCATTAAAAGGTTTAAAATGTGCATATGGATACGTATATTTATAAGAGATGCACTTATATAAAGTATGAAATGAGCAACGACACTGCCATCAATAGAAATTAGAAATTAAGAAACTTTAGCGCTGTTGCTATGCACAGATCTATAAATGTTTTAATACTTTCTTGTATTTAAATTGAATTAGATTAGGGAACTGCAATATCAGATTTCATTTTACGCTTTAGTCGCTTTTTACAGTTCTATTTTCTAATTCATACGATAACGATTAAAATGATTTCGAATATAAAGGTACTATATTCCCTACAGATTAATTAGGTGTCATTGATTTTATCTTCATTTGTAAGTAATTTCATTTTGCAAGTAATTGACACAAATGAATGCAATTAAGTTTATTTTATATCGAAATTATTTTCATATCACATTGCTGCTTAGAATATTCATGTTATTGAGTATCATAAATTGACGCTTAGAATATTCATATTAAATTATCGGACTTCGTGTTATATTCATTCGTGTCAAATTTATATTTTTATAGAATTTTATACACAGATCGTTTCAAAGAATCCAAGAAAACTTTTATCCTAATTAGACTAAGATTGAAACATGATGCGTTGAAATTCAGGGAATAAATATCGACACTTAAATTTAATGCTTCTTAGAAAAAATACTCTTATGTAAAAGAAAACAAACATTGTGAAGAAAAGTATAGACTGAATATTTATGGCTTGTATAAAAGATGAGAAAATATCCCTTAGGTATCAGGAAACTATTTTTACACTTTCTTGAGTTAAAAAATGGCTTTTTAAATTCGCTTTCACCACATACGAAGGTATTTTCTCGTTCAGAGTAGATATAAACTCATTCAATAAATGTTGTAACGCTAAGCAATTTCATTGTTCATTTCCCTGTGGAATATTATAGGAACATATGTCCCTTTCATACTTTCACCCATTACCTTATATATTGAGTTAAGAATAAAGAAAAGGGGCATGTACAATCAGTTAAGTAAAGTTTGACTTTGCTGAAGTAGCTTAGAAAGTTAACCCCAATAAATAAGTTGTCCATATTGTATTTCAATAAAAGTGACAAGTAATTTTTATAAGTTGACAGAAAATTTTACTGCATTAAGTACACAGGCATGGGATGTTTTGCAAAGAGAAGTATTTATTGCTGTACTCCCTAGACTAGTGAGTTTCTTCTTAGTAGGTAATAACGTTTTTATGGTTTCTAATCAAAAGAAATCCGATAAGCCGGAATAGTTTTACCTAGATAACTTTTAATAAAATTAATCAAGTAAAATGAAATAGATTTATTGCCATTTTTAGTCATACTGATTTCATATACAGCAGCAGCTTGAGCCTATGATAGTAACTTACACTTCCTGATTCCTTGATGTCTACTTGATCTTCAAAGGACATGAGGCGAATTCGGTTCTCGCATAACACATATATTTTGTTTACTTAGAAACTAATCTAAAATCTAATAATTTCCACTTGTAGGGTTTTAAGGAATGTCAATTATTCACTTATAACTTAAAATTCCGTCATAACTTTCAAGATTTAAGGTTTATAAATTTAAAAAATGGAAAAACTTCAATCGTCTTTATTCCAAGATGGCAATTGTTCAGTCTATTAGTTTTTCAAAAATAATTCAAAACTATCACATATAAAATTATGTTTTACATATTTATAATTTCTGTGATATTGCAGAACAAGGAATGACATGTTTCATATGCTCTTATCCCGTTGGTACGGAGATTAGGAGGAGATAAGCAACTTAAGTGTTTACATTTTTCCTTACATTTCTATTTCATCCATATATCTCGAATATAAATGCTCTGCGCCTCAGAAATTGATACGAAAATATGAAGAGAAAAGAGAAGAAAACAGAAACTACAGTGTTATACATGAATTTTCGGGCACTTCCAATTTTGGCACGTTCTTACAAGTGCCGTGTTGTCTTGTGGCCGCAGATTGGCCAAATACGGCTCTTGCGCCATATAAAGTAAAACCAACCAACTTGCAAGTGCTGTGGCAGGAATCGATATGCATATCAAGTTTACTGTACAAAAGAAAATAAATAGGAGAGAATACTTAAATCATTATTAGACTATTTCCAAATTATGTGACGAGCAGGCATCAATTTGGTGCTATCCAAATTGTTTTATTTCCAAACTTGCTTTCTGTTTGGTGAAATTCAAAATTTTTTGTTACAGTTACATTTGAAATAAATTATTAGTTGGATAGAGCTTTCCGGAGGGGGCACCGAAAACAATTGTCCATGAAAAGGGGGCGCTGAGTCCAAAAAGTTTGTGAAACTATGATTTAAGACTTATAATGGCAAGGAACATATTCGTAAACTAAATAAATTCAATAAAAAATCTGTTATTTTTCAGTACTGCAAATTTCTAACGTGATTACGTGATTTCATTCCAGAGTGCATTGTATTTAATGCTGTTTTGAGATTTTATAAGGGAGGTGTTAAAAGTTTTTATAATTATAAACTCAATAGAATTTAAGTATTTGAACGTGCATTAAATAAAGAACTAAAAGAAAGCTATCTCTTAAATGACACAAATATTTTCCAAAGTAAACTAAATGATTAGAATCCATAGTAGAAAACACTTCAAACAGGAAGATCAAACTATTTGGCCCTAGACATCTATATTGAATGCTGCAGTGTAGATACAGGAAAAAATCCGTGACCATCATCGTTTTTAAATCGGTCTTGTGCCCAACGAACTAGTATAAGTGTAAGATGGAGAGAACCAATAAAGGTCTGACGTTTGAGATTGTGTGCAAAAGGAATAAGAAATAGTCTGAGTTGTCAGATTTTCTGGGGGAGCGGATAGAATTTCTTGGGGATTGAGAAACAGTTCTAAGCAAAAGAAGGAAGACTAAAAAAGTAAATAGAGTATTTCGCTCTTATGCTTCTGAGATTTGCTAGCCGACTTTACGAAAAAACACTATCGAAAGTAGTAATACACGATATTTAGAATATGGATTGGGTTTATTGAATGTTTTTATGGATCTTGAAAAATTTATTCATGGAGAAGTTTGAGCAGTGAATAGAATGTAAGCATACCAAAATACAGTGTCAAGATGAATTTCACTGCACACACAAAATATAATCAGTTTGTTTAAATTCGACTAGTGGAATTGCTAGCAATGAGTTGTACATAATTTAATTAGAACATCTTGCTAAATTTTGATTTACAAACACTACTTAATCACAAAATTTGAAAGAAATAATAAATATTTAGACGTTTCTGTATCCATCGATGAAAGACATTCACAAACTAGAATTATGGAACGAATTCCTTTAAATACAAACTGATAAGTATGATTTTAAAATTGAAAAGACTTTTTAAGTATAATTTGAGTCTCCTTCAATAGCTTGTTTCATTTTCACATTTGTCTCTCAGTTTTTTTAGAGTTATTTATTTCTTATCTCATTCTATTTATTCTTTGCCAATAGTTATTTTCTCTTAGTGAATCTGAATATTTTTTAGAGTTCTTTGATTTGAATTCTTTCATCATTTTACCAAGGGGAATATTATTAAAAGTTCAAAGAAAAGTGGTTAGTATCCTTATTTTTCAATTTCGCAAATTGTCTTTTCACGATACATAAAATGGAAATAATTGTAGGCACACATATGCGGAAAGGGACTAATTTATAACACAAAAACTAATAAAAATAAACTGAAATGTATGGAAAACCATCATGGAATTTAGTTTTTAAATTTTTTCTTCAATTCTATACGTTTCTTAAATTTATTTTGTTTTCTTTTATATGTGTGCCATGTTCAAAATAAAAGAGAGCCATTACAATTAATTAAAAACCATTTTCAAATTTATTATTTCCTATTTATTAAAAAAAAACAAAATGCAGACATAAGGGAAGCAGAATTCTTGCACAGCCTTGGCGGCATGCTTTGTCAAAGCATGGTCAAGAGAGAAAAGGTAAGAAAGTGAAAATATAAAAGATTTTATATGTAATTCTTGGGTACAAGAGGGAGGAATTTGCAGTTTCAAGATTTATTCATCGTTACGTAATAAGAAAAAGTACGCATATCATTTGAGTAAGAAAAGAATCAAAATTCATTTTACATTCTTTATGGCAGTCTTAAAAATAGAGCAATAAATTCTGATATTTAATTTTTGATGATGTATAAGAGGCTTGATAAAGTGGTATTCTGACCTGATTTAGTATTGTTTCAACCAACTGTCTACTGAAGTCCGAGCCGTGGCAAAAGAAACTTATTGCTCATATGTAATCGTCATCTGACCGTGGTTCAAAATTACGTGGTGTTGTCCTCGGATCTTTCCCTTTGGGATTGATCCCGGACCGTCACCAATAGCCCATTGTGTTGCTCCAGTGTGACGTTAATTGAAATACCCCCCACCCCCCCATATGTAATATTTAGCTTGACCAAGCAGCTATTCAGTAGTTGCTAAGAAATCGTTACATGCATTCTGTGTTAGTTGTAATTCTTGCTTCCAGTTAAAATGGCTGTTGTACATGGCATGCTGCAAAGTGAAAATGTGGATACTTATTTCGCGAAAAAATCACGATCTGACCTGGTTCTATTGACTCATGACTGTTACTTTGACTTCTATTGATTGTATACCCTTAAATAAAGAC
Organism: Meta bourneti; assembly: GCA_933210815.1. NCBI lineage: Eukaryota > Metazoa > Arthropoda > Arachnida > Araneae > Tetragnathidae > Meta > Meta bourneti. The sequence goes on from OW119923.1 coordinate 58,358,506, forward strand.
TCAATAACCTCACTGGAAAATGCCAGGGTCATCTTCACGACCAAAGTAGACACAGCAACCATGAAGCACCTGAAGCTCTTGTTAGCAGATTTTTTGGCCAACAAGATGTATTTCATCACGAGTACTGTTAGTCCGATAGCTCGGTTAATGGATTGTATCTAAATTAAACAATTCGTTGCAACAGAAACAGTTTAATATTAACAAAATGTAACAAGGTAGCGGAAGGATCGCATTCGTATGAGGGCTGAGGAAGCCCCCTCTCTCTGGCCTCTATCGCCACGTGCTCACACAGCGCCCTCTACAATGAGTGGGAGTCCTAACAAATACTTTGCTTAAGAATAAAGTGTCAACAAGGTATGTTACCTGACTCCTTTCAATCATCTACGAGAAACTGTATGACGAAGACCACAACTCATAGAGAGAAGACTGGAAAATCCCTGACCTCAATTCACATTCGTCACATTAGTGACACACAGATTTGCACAGGTTCCCAGAAATGTTTCCGTAGATTTCTAGCCAATTCCCAGGCTCAAGATGTCATTCAAAGGGCAATATTTTACAATGCAGAAGAAATCAAAACAAATGGGATAATTTGACACCTGATGGAGATCCCTAAGAGACATGTTGAAAAATGCTTGTATCAGTAGAAGAACCATTGAGAGAAGTGTGTAGACTCATAAAGGGTCTACTTGAAGGGGACTAGGTTTCGAATAGAAAACAGATTATATATATATATATATATATATATATATATATATATATATATATATATATATATATATAATCTGTTTTCTATTCATTTCTTTCGCTTACTTGTTAGTGCGATTCTTCATTTGTTTCCTTTCTTGCTGTTTCACGTTTCTTTGAAATCTGTCCTTTCGTGGTGCTTTTGTATTTGAAATTTGTAATGTCCAGTCCCCCCCTCTTGTGGGGCAATATTTTAAAGTACATTTGTGCATTCAGTCTGTCGTAAGAATCCGTTTTCAAAGCTTCTTTGTTTCATTCCCTTTTTATATTTATGTACTCATTTTAATCCTGCTAATTTTATGTCTTCTAGCGCCTGCTCCTTTTTTGGGAAAATAGGCCTTGTTGGATTGATTTTGCATCAAATGTCTGTATTCTTTGTCTTTTAATTGCCATCTTTAGGTGTACAAGATTTCTCAATTTGTTTAGAAATAAAAGAACTTAAGCAGATCTTTCAGGTTAAGTAAGATGTTTTAATGAAAGAAAACCGAATTCTGTTCCTAGAGGATAAATAAACATAAGAAATGTTTAAAGTCCAACAAATAAAATTTCCAATTCAATAAAATTTATCACATTTATTTTTAGCAAATGTGGCTTTAGATATTTTCTTTTAAAACTGTATTTAACAGTTTTTCCATTATGAAAACGGACGTAAACCATTTTACGGCATTGTTTATGAAATACTGTAGTTATTATCAATAGACAATTACAATTATTATCCTTCTCTTACTCATACTTAATTATTAAGATTTAATTAGCTAGATATGCCTTCGACAAAGATCTGATAACGTAATACGTGTAATAGGAGAAAAATATTAAGAAACCATTTTAATTAAGTTAACACTGTTTTTTCTAGAATTTCTGTGCTAGTATTCCCAAGGAAGTTCATAACGTTATTATGACTCTAGCTATCGTTTTTGAAGATTAAGTGTTAATGAGGAATATCTTTTTTATTCCTGTATACATTCTAACCACCTGCTTTCTAATTTATGTCTCCTGTAATGCTTACTTATTTAGTCATTCGCTGTAAATTATATTTCCTACATAGTGTTTAAGATTAAATAAAGCTATTCCCTTGCACTTTTTTTATATACGGTAGAGATTTCATGAAAGAATATGAAGGACTAACAGGCAATGAATAAACAGTGATTGCAAAACACAATCTGCAAAAGAAGCAAATCGATACTTCCATTTCTTACAACATTGAGATAAACGAAAAATAACGAATTTGGTAAAGGAAAACTGTTTCTACGTCAATTTTTAAAGCTGAATCGACATATTTAAAAAAGAGCAGATAGAAACAAAAGCGTAAGGAATATATTCTTTACTTCATGATTGCAACGAGAATAAGTTTAAAGTTACATAAAATTAGCATAGCATTATGGCAATTTTAAGCTTTAAATGCATCTGGTGAAAAATCATGAGTTCCCTTTATATTATAGGTGCAGTAAATGAGCAATATTATTTAAGCCCTGGTGTGACTTTTTACGATAGCTTTGATCGTTAACTAAAAAATATTATTCTCGCTTTATGAAGTCACTCTATTCCTACTCTTATTGGTTGAGAATAGTGACGCAAAAGTATCTATCACGCAGTCAGAACACAGCAGAAGATTACGAAAAATTGATAGGTTTTACTTCCGAATTTTTAAAATTATTATATTAAACGTTAATGTATTTAAAAAAATTAATACTATAAAGTAAGGATGTGGCAACAGTTAAGCGTTTGTATTTTAAAGTTTTTGCTTCCAAGGGGTTATGACCATATACCTCATCCATCCAGATTTGATCAATTTTGTTAATGACGAGATATTTCGTCATCACGATATTGCAATTTTTTTATTACGACGAGGTCAAGATGTAATCCGTTTTCCTCTAACAAGATATCTAATTCATCCAGATCTGTTCAGTTTTGCTAATGACAAGATACCTTGTCGAGACAGTCACTAGGATGGTTAAGAAATACCTGATCCAGCTTTAGAGATGAATTTTCACACACACAACTGGTGTATTTAATAATTTAAATTATTTTCAGAACATTTTTTAGCATTTAGGAATTGGTTGAATTTTCTCCAAACATTATGCAATGAAATTAATGAGAGATTGTGAAAATATAATTTTAGAAACTACCAAAGTGGTTAAGTAAAACAGTTTTCCAGATTTCCCAAATTTTGATTTTTGAGAAAATGTAATAATTATAATAATTTCTATCAAGTTTCCACGTCTGTAATTATTTTGATGAATATTAAAGGACATTTATCATTATTTTTGCTTATTTTACAATAGGAATGTTTAAAAAAATTCACGAGAGAGAGAACACGTTACCGGCCCCTCACCAAATTGGCGGCTATTGCTTATCTTCTACTTGCGCACAAGTAGAAGTGCATGTAGCAAACCTATTGTGGGGTTACCAAATACCAAAATTACCACCAATTAGCAATGGTACCGTTTTCTTCAGTCTAAATGAATGTTTAGGTTTAATTTATCAGATTTTTTGGTTGCTCTAAAAATTTCCTTTGCTGAATGCTTAAGAAAGAATTATTCACAATGAATCTTAATGAAATACTGATTTAGTTAATAACTGCTAAGTTAGAGTTATACTGTAGGTTGGTAATGATTTTACTATTTTAAAATTCTTAATATTAATTAATAAAGCATTAAAATTCAACTATAAATGTGTAAAGAATTGAAAAGAATATCACATAGTCAAAGGGTACCTTATCTGGAGGTTGGATTTAGGATCAATGTACTAGTATAGACTTAAACAATCATAAAATGTGTTGGAAAGTATCTAATGTACTGTAAATCCTTTAAAAATTGTTTTCAAAACATTTTTCCTTTTATAAAATGATATCTTGGATTTGGAACTTTAACGATATCGAAAGAATCAAAATTTACATTCTAAAAGAATTTAGCTTTTAGTCTTCGTTTCATTTTGAAAGCTCTGTCGAAGATGCAATACGTTATGTTTAAAATGTGAGGTATTGTGACAAATCACACTATTCAAATATGTTCAAATATGTTGTAAGGAGGCTGGACAAGGTCGTAGACGAATAACAACTGCTTATCAAGATCCATATCTGGCAATAACTGCCCATCGTAACAGGAAGTCTACTGCTCGGCAGTTAAGTTCAAAGGTTGCAGCCACCACTGGAACTGTTGTATCACGGCAAACTGTATATAGAAGGCTTAATGAAAAAGGCCTTTATGCCAGAAAGCCAAGGGTATGTGTTTCACTGTCTTCACAACAAAAGATGGATCGCTTTAATTGGTGCAAAGAACATCATAACTGGAGTGAACACCAATGGACTCATGTTCTCTTTACTGATGAGTCGAGGTTTAGTTTCACATCTGATTCTAAACGTGTTTACATCTGGAGGGAATCAGGAACGCGAAATCTTCCTTCGAACATTCGTGACCCTTTCGGTAGTGCAGGTGTGATGGTATGGGGAGGAATAATGATCGATAGACGCACGCCCCTACACGTTTTCAACAACGGATCTGTGACCGGCCAGAGATATCGGGATGAGGTCTTAGAACCTTATGTAAGACTTTTCAGAGGTGCATATGGATCTGACTTTTTATTTATGGACGATAACGCTCGTCCACATCGAGCAAACCTCGTTGACGAATTGCTTGAAAGTGAAGCCATTGAGCGAATACCGTGGCCAGCAAAATCTCCTGATCTGAACCCGATAGAGAACTTATGGGACTACCTTGGAAAAGCAGTTGCACTGAGACATCCTCCTCCTAGAGATATAAATGCCCTGAAGACTGCATTGCTGGAGGAATGGGACTTAATTCCCAAACTGTGGTTAACAACATTATTGCCAGCATAAAACACATTGTGATATGTGTGTATACGTCAGGGGAGATCACATTCCATATTAAATTCATAAGCCCTAATTTTTTTCTGAGTTATTCTTTTTTTCTGAACTCTCCTTGTCACATATTGCCATTTTTATTGTTTCATACTACAGTTTTATATCATATGCAGTGCTCTTAAATTTTTTCCTTTGTATTTATGTGTTATGATGTTATGTATCATTCCACACAAATTCATAAAATTATATTTCACAGTTTCTGAGAAATCCGTGATTTTATGCATGTAAAGATAATTTTGGACATGAGTTTATATTTATTTTGAAGTCCAGTGACGAATCAAAGTCAATTCTATCTATTGGCTACATTTTAACATTCATTTAAATGTCTCACGGTATTTCTTTAAAAAATTTCCTAAAGCGTTTGATAGAGTGTACAAAAGAAACAAAAGTTTAAAATACCTTTCTATCTTCTCCTTTGATAGGAACATAAATGTTCGCAAGTTTTGTTATGATGCAACTATTATTTGACGTTTAACGCAACTTGTGCCATTGAAAAGGAATTTGTTTTGGTAGTAATAGTAACGATACATAATGCGATTTATAGAACACATCTGTTATATTTCGAATAACTATTTCCTCCACTAACAGTTTTTATGAATTATTTGAAATTCCATTGAATGATTCTTTTCATATACTACTAGAAACTATATAAATTTCTATAGAAATACAGTAATTTCAAAAGATGGATGTATTTTTGCCGTTAAAAATTTGTACGCGAAATTTGAAATTTATGTTGACACACTGGACTTTTTCTTCTGGGGCACATGAAATCTTTAGTCTACCAGACGCCTGTGAACTCGGTTGAAGATCTCGTAGCGAGAATCGGTGTTGCCGCAGACAAAATTAACACAACACCAGGAATCTTCGAGAGGGTGCGCCAGTCATTCCTTCGCCGGTGTGAACTGTGCAACGACAAGCGTGACCGCCACATTGAGCACTTGCTGTGAGTTTTTCTCTGACCAATAAATCAGATTGTGCAACTTTTGGTATCGTTCATTCGCTTTCCCAACACTGTTGTAAGTTCATGTTGAAATTATAATTTTACTCTTTTTTGCCTCTCAGAGTGGAATGCGACCCTATGTTACATGGTAATTATTGCTAGTCTGGATGGGTATTATCACCCCTCTTATTTTGTAAAAACAATTTAGACTCACCCTGTATATATATACATATATATATACTGAAGTGCCAAATGTCATGAGATAGCAATAAGCAAATATGCAGATGGCAATAGCATCGCGTAAGAAATGTATAAATGAGCAGTGCATTGTCAGGGCTTTCATTTGTACTCAAGTGATTCATGTGAAAAGTTTCTGAAGTGATTATGGCCGCAAGACGGGAATTAACAGAATTTGAACACCGAATGCTAGTTGGAGCTAGACGCATGGGGCATTACATTTCGGAAATTGTTAGGGAATTCAACATTCCTCGATCCAGTGTCAAGAGTGTGCCGAGAAAATATAATTTCAGGCATTACCTCCCACCATGGACAACGCAGTGGCCGATCGCGTCTACTTAATGACCGAGACCAACGAACTGTGCATAGAGTAGTCAGAGTTAACAGACAAGCTACACTGCGTCAAATAACAGCAACAATCAATGTGGGATGTACGACAGACGTGTCCGTGAGGACAGTGCAGCGAAATTAGGCGTTGATGGGATATGGCAGCAGAAGACCGACTCGAGTGCCCTTACTAATAACATGCCATCGGCTGCAACGCCTTTGCTGGGCTCGTGAACATATCAGTTAGACCCTAGACGACTAGAAAAACGTTGCTTTGTCAGATGTGTCACGATTCCAGTTGTTAAGAGCTGATGGGAGGGTTCGAGTGTGGCGCAGACCTCACGAGGCCATGGACCCAAGTTGTCAACAAGGCACTGTGCAAGCTGGTGGTGGCTCCATAATGGCGTGGGCTGTTTTTACATGGAATAAACTGGGTCCTCTGGTCAAACTGAACCAATCATTGACTGGAAATGGTTATGTTCAGCTACTTGGAGACCATTTGCAGCCATTCATGGACTTCATGTACCCAAACAACGATGGAATTTTCCAGGATGACAATGTGTCATGTCACCGAGCCAAAATCGTTCGCGATTGGTTTGAGGAACATTTTGGACAATTCCAGCGAATGATTTGGCCACCTAGATCGCCACACATGAATCCCATCGAATATATATGGCACATTATTGGAAGGTCAGTTCCTACACAAAATCCTGCACCGGCAACACTTTCGCAATTATGGACGGCTGTAGAGGCAGCATGGCTGAATATTTCTTCAGGAGACTTCCGACAACTTGTTGAGTCAATGCCACGTCGAGTTGCTACACTTCGCCGGGCAAAAGGAGGTCCCACACGATATTAGGAGGTATCCCATGACTTTTGTCACTTCAGTGTGATAAATGAGTGAAAAGTTATTTTTTCAAGGTGTGTCAAATAATATGATATATCCGTGGAGGAAAATAGTACGTATGAAGCCTTAGGGCATAAGATATGTTTAAAATCACGTTTCTCGGAATGTGTCAAGAAATTTATTTTTCTACTTTTGAAGCAGAAATGTTCTGGCAAATTTTATTACGAATACGCTTCCACCTTCAATTTAAATTGCTTTTGCAATACACTTTCGGAAAGTTTGTATTCCAAAACTAGTTCTTCTCTATATAGAACGTTGTTTTCCCCTATTATAAGATTTTTGCTACTTGATGCTAATACTTGTGCCAAATTTTAACTGGCTATATATTTTTTTTTTGCATCATATGAGTTCAGTATTTTATCCCGATTTCCGTGGGTTTGCCGTAACCCTCCAAGTGGTTTGGGCAAGATATCTCGTCCATCAAGATCTGGTTAATTTTTATAATGACAAGACATCAAGATGATGACGAGTTCAAAATATGGTCACTTTTCTTTTAATGAAGAGATATCTCGTTCATCAAGATGTCGTCACTTTTCTTTTAATGACGAGATATCTCGTTCATCAAGATAGGGTCACTTTTCTTCTAATGACGAGATATCTAATCTATCAATATCTGGTCAGTTTTGCTAATGACGAGATACCTCGTCCCGACAACCACCAGGATGGTTAAGATGACCTTTCAGGGGTAAACTCCTCTATGAAAGTTTCTCCAAGATATTTACCATTTAAAGTGCAATATACAAATCGGACTTGTTCCTGTGCTTTTGGACTCTGACAGAGGTGGTTAGACTTCGATCCCTCATTCCCTCTCATCCATCGGTGCTTAACGGTTGAGAGGTTTGTTTAATTTCGAATCAATTTTAGGCATGATTTCTCACGAAGCGAGAGCGGATCTCCCCGTATGTACCCATTCCGATTAGGTTCTCCACAGAATCCCGTGGAGAACTTAATCGGAATGGGTGATGCGATCTTGATGCGATGTTACCACATTTTAGTGTTGCAGGGTAAGTATGAAAGATAATTTTTAAAAGTAGTCACTATTCTTTTAGGATCGTAGACGTTGAAAATCGGAAGATCAGCTGGAACCAACGAATAAGCTAAGTGTTTTATAAGTATTGGGAATTTATTATTTCTCCAGCTTTGAAATCCCTAATGGTCGTAGCGGTGCTCAATTTCTCTCTTTCGTTGTTGTTGATAATCTCCACGTCTAGCTCCAGCTAGACCAAATGCACAAGTCCATTCACCCGCACAAAGTCATATACCAAAAGAGGTTTAGAAAATAGGTCATCTCGGGACAACTCCAGTCACTCGAGAATGTGTACTGGGGAGGCCAGGACAGACTGGCATTTAAGGCAAACAGGATGAATCTCGTGACCACAGCAAAATGTGACTCCTCAGATCGCCACTGAAAAAGTGAGAGGGTGCTGTCTGAATATGTCTGTCGAAATTGAGAGCAAGAGATCTTCCGGGAAGATCCCCACGATACTAAGAGTGTACCGGGGGAACGATCCTTGCCTTCTTATCAAGATTTGTTCTAATAGAGTAAAGCTCAAGAAACGTCAATGAGTGTTATCGGCCAATGGTTCATCGACACCCGCCTTCGCCAAATCATCCGCTACTTCGTTTCCCCTGAGATCCACGTGTGAAAGGATCCACTGTATGTTCACCTCACAGAAGGATGATACATGCTTGAGTTTGGTAAGGATCGCTATGCCAGTTCTATCTCCCACACTGCACCAATTAGATAGATATTGGATGGATCTGCGATTGTCAGACAAAATCCAAACGACCTTTGTATTAGGAACAGACATTGTGTAGTTAAGCCCTTCATCAATGGTAATGAGCCCACTCTTGAAAACTGAATCAATCTTTCGTACAATATTCGATTCAACACACTGCTACTTAGATTTCTTTGGATGACCGTGTTCTATTTTAATTTTCTTAAATTCAATGTTCTCGTCAGTCAACATTGATGATGCTTTCTGCGAGCTCCCCAAAAGAGTTTCTCCTGATGGTTCTAAAGGAGACAGGTACTAACAAGCTTAGATACATCACCAAACACTAGTATTATGGAATGTCATTGTATGCCATATGGTCTTACAATTAAACCAAACTATAATTTAACCCCTATGTATGTTACAAATTTCTTGATTCTTGCATACAATCACAAGACCTTATGTTGTGAGCCACCCGCATGTGATGAGTTGCCTGGCCATATTTTACCATGTCATTCTATCAACGGCTGTTTTCAATGGTCAGGCAAATCTGGTACAAGCAATGTTGATCTGTACTCTGAAGGAATTTTAGGAAGTTTGGTATCGATGCATTTGAATTTCACAACAGTGAATGTCTCACAGTTATGGAGGCTTTTCCGATCAGGGCCTTATACACATCATAAAGATGAAAAATAGGGAATTAAAATACAGTTAGTGTGCATGTAACAGCAATGGAAACCTTTGCAAGTGTCCACTCCAGTCTCTTCCAAGTTTTCTGGTTAATTCCCTTCATTATGTTTCGCGTTTGTTAATTCTCCATCAGTTCCATCATATGAAAGATTCTGTATAAATATTCCTTGATTTTCCAGATTTTCATTTTGCATGCTGTGCACTAACTAGTTAATATCTCATAGAAAACCGGATTGGCGTGGTGTGGAAGTTTGGAGAATAGGGTGCCAGCTCAAGTGTTGACCTCGTGATCTGACTGTGGTTCAAAATTACAAGCTGTTGCCCTCGGATCTTTCCCTTCGGGATTAATCCCAGACCATCTCCAATAGTCTATGTTCCAATGACGTAAATTCAACTACCTATCTCAGAAAATTGAATAGAAACTTGCATAGACGCGTATTAATCCTGCTAGGTCGTCCTAAGGAAAATCCATGGTACGTGGCTTATATGGAACTTGGACTGTTTGGTATTAATGTTTGACACGAATTGAACTTACTAAAACTTTTAATAGATTTCTACGATTAAAAAACATTATTTTAGGTCGCTTTAATGCTGCCCAAGTGAAAAACCCTTAGCTGGCAGTGATTTCAGGAGTATATCTTGAGGGAGTGCCAAAATACCAGAATTCTGAAATTTCAACCACCTTTTTTCTGATATTTGAACTAATATTTCTTAATTTCGAAAAAACTAGCAAGTATGTTCACTTGAGGTGGACTGCTAAACTGTTTTTCATTGTTAGAATTTATTCTGGCAGATATTAAATTTTTTTGGCCCAACCTAATGTGTATTCTTACCTCATAAACAAGTAAATTACAAATAGATTGGATCTAATTGATCTTCTCAGTAAAGCAGAAAATCTCAAGCACAGATTAAAACATTCTTTTTTCTAAAATAAGAGTACTGTAGATATCACTTTGATTGGATTTTAATTGAGTCATCTTGAGAAACATCTCTTATAATGTAACCGAAAACTTCTAACTTTAACAGTAAAAGTAATAATTTTATCTAATCGCAAAGAACAGGTGGAATCTGAAAATTCACTCCAGGAGTTCCAGAATTAAAACCAAATTTATCATCAAGTTGAATATTTCATTGGGTTCAACCGTACATATAAAATAAATAAAAATTCAGCACCAATTAACAATTCACATTAACTCAGAGACGAACACATGATTATGACAGATCTGTCTGCTTAATTATATCTAATATATTAATGAGATTCCAAGAACTGTGTTTCATCTAATTTAATTTAATGCATTAAAAACGTATTTAAAACTTATATCAAATTTGTTAACCTTTAGACTACTGCAGGTACAAAAGTTGTACCCTGAGAATTTTCCTTCCTAGAGCGGCTTGGTACTGATGATGTACCTTGGAATTCCCCTTTTAAGTGACCGCTGACATCGATCACCATTTACGAGCTGTCAGCGACTGGCCTTTAAGAGGGTCCTTCCTTTCGTTCGGTCATCCCCTGTCTATCATTGTGTGAACTCTATGGGAAAATAGAAAGTGGCGCCTGTGATATCTCTCTCACTCCAAAGAATACGCCAAGAAGTACGGAAGGCATTTATGGGAGCGCTTTTCTCATTCAACGTTACTCTTAGTACAATAGGCTTAACACCAAATACCTTCACTGCTAACGAATTTTTTTTGTCTGTGCGTTTTTTAGATTTTAGTATAAAAGATAGAAATATTACTTCTGAAATGGCTCGACGTTCTAAAGGTTTAGCACAAGAAGAAATAGATCGAATTATGAAGGAATTGAACGAAGAAAATTTTGCTGATAGCGATTCAGAATGTGAAATCGAGCATCCTGAGACGGATCTTGTGTCCGAACAAGAGACTTTTGTAGTTGATAGCTTATCTACAGAATTCCCAAATATAAATTGGAAATTTCCCAAATCCTCAGATGAAGTAACTGTTTACGACTTCAGTAGAAATGTTGGGCTTTCCTCAAACGTCCAACCGTTAGAACTGAAACAAGAGCTTGATTATTTTCCCCTGATGTTCAATTCGGAAGTCTTACGAATTTTAGTTGAAGAAACTAACAAGTATTCAGTACAAATTTTGAGCATACATGCAAACTTTCCAAAGAGAAAACACTCACCGTATTGGAGCCCACGATTGCTTCAGAAATGTAGAAAGTTTTAGGATTGGTTCTATTCATGGGCCACACAGAGAAGGAAATTGTCCACTAATTTTAAATATTTTACTTTACAAATTGCCAATTTTGAATTGGTCGATTTTTACCGATTTGCACAAGAGTATGTTGAAGAATCAGAAAATTTTAAATTTCTAAGTTTACAAGTTTACTAAGCATCAAAATTGCCGTTTATGTTATTTTAATGTTGGTTGGTTTCGGGTGTTATGGCGCAAGGGCCATATTTGGTCAAGCTGCGCCAAACACAAGACAGACAACACAATGAGGGAGGAAGAAAAGCAAAAAGCATAAGGGTAGACTAGGGTAAAAATGAAAGGGAGGAAAGATCACTTGGGTATCTCGGGGTCGTGATGCCCGTACACACCTAAATAAGATGTGGGTGTGAGGGCGTTATTTTACGGTAAAAGAAGCATCCACTTTTCATGATCTTAAAATAATGGTAGAATGTGGCCATGTTTTTTATTAGCCAAAAATTATTCGAACTGTTCCAATAATTTATTTTTACAACGTTTTGATTGTACCTAAACATTCAATATTTTAGATGGAACCATGCTCTCCAAATTCTTTTAATTTAAAAAGATGATCTTTAAAACCATATGCAAAAATAACCGATGAAACTGCTGGTCAATATTCATAAATTAAGTTTGTGTATCTTTTTTTGTGACCTAAAATCTTTGTCCCCAAAGAACTGATTTTCTTAAATCCATTGGAAACTTGAACGCTATAAGAATATTAAAATTAGATCAAAATATTGGACTGGTGTGCATATGATACTCACTTGATAAGGAAGTTTGCAGTCATTTTATATATCTTCTCTTCTCTATGACTGAATTCTAAAACTGATTTTAAAGTGAATTAAAACCCTTACAACATCTATTAAAATAACAACCAATTACTTCCCTACATGTACAATTTTCAAATTTTCAATAAATTTCAAAACAAAGATTGACGGGAGTTCCACATTCAGTAGAAAAAAAGTTTTTTGAAAGTAGTAGGAATTTTTCTCATGCGGGGTATTGAGCCTATTGAATACCACCGGTCAAGCAAACATTCATTTCATTATTTAATCATTTTTAACAAATTCATAAATAATAAAATTTTAATCATGTGCAATAAAATAATACTCCTAAAGAGAACGAAACATAAGTGTACTCTTTATATGCTTGTTTACGAATTAATTATTTAAATAGAAACTATCTCATTTTTTTGTAATGTAAACACCTTACACTCTATTTTCTACCAAAATATGAATATTATGAACGATAATTAAGAAGATAAAAGGTTATAGAAAATCACACTGACCATTTTAAAAATGAACTGTCAAAATCTTGCATTTAATTAAAAAAATGACTTTTTGCTTATCAAAATCAGTCATTGGTAGTAAATGGAGTATGCATTTGCTACTGTCCTAACTTCCTTAAACGATTTTTAATTTAAAATTCATACAGTTCCTAGTTTGAAGAATTAAGTGGGGTAGAAAAGAGCGCATAAAGCGAAAAGTAGGACTCGAGAGATTTTTCAAACTACCATTCCTCCAATTTCCATTGAGCGGCATTGGGACAACACTATGAAAGGAAAGCGCGCTAGGTAAAAGTCATTCAAGACTCTCTCGCCCAAATTCTGTAGAGAGACGGAAGTCAAGCGAAATATGCCGTTCTCCGAGGCGTTAACAAAATTTGGCCGCCGTATCGTAAAGGTTAATGACATATTTCCGAGAAACATCTGAAGAACATTTTCTCTTTATGCAAATATTTAATGTTTCAAATAATTTTGGGAAAGTGGCAGCATTCAATAAGACCACTTAAAATTGACTCCCCCGAGTTTAAAAATGTTTAATATATATATAAATACTGTTCCATTTCTATATATATGCGAGTTTAGAAGTTAAATGCGTTGATTTGGTATTTAAAGGATCTGAGATTATTATTTGGGTGAAAAGTTACAGTGGGGGTGCTCTTTTGAGAAACATAATGTGATTGATTATTTTAGCATATTTCAGGGTAAATATCATTATCCTTAAATATCATTACCTATTAAATTGACAATTATAATTTTATAATTATTTACGTATGTTCAAATTAAATCCAGACTACTGTTTTTGTCATAAGCATAAAAGCCTGATTAAAAAATTAATTTCGTAGTATTACCTAACATTGAGATTTATGTTTATGGTATAGAAGTACTCTTTGAATATAGTATTTTGATTATTAAAAATGCGTAGTTCTGATACTGGCGCTCCATAACTGGTTTATTCTACACTGCTGGCCACCCAAATTGCAACACCAAGAAAGACAAGAGATATCACAACAAAATTTATTTTGTAGATAACATGTTGACCAAGTATCAAATGATTAAATTTATAGACTTCTGTGAAGTGTGGTTCCTGCCAAAATCAGTAGCCAGAGTAGCCGCCATTGTTGGAGATCACCGCTGCCACACGCCTCGGCATTGATTCAAAGAGACTTTGGATGTGTTCTTGGGGTACAGCAGACCAAGCAGCTTCCACACGTTGCCAAAGTTGATCTGGTGTGGCAGCTGGGGATGTATTCTGGGTCAATCGTTGAGCAACCATGGACCACATGTTTTCTATCGGCGAAAGATCCGGAGAGCGAGCTGGCCAGGGAAGCAATTCAATCTGGCGATTGACGAAGAACCCTTGGACAATGCGTGCCACGTGTGGTCGCGCATTATCCTGTTGAAATATGGCTGTGGGCAAGCCCTGAAGGTAAGGAAGGACAACTGGCTCCAACACCTCGGAGATGTAGCGCTGGCTGTTTAAAGTACCGGCAATGCGTACTAGAGGAGTGCGAGAGTGATATCCAATACCGCCCCATACCGTAATACCCGGTGCAGGACCAGTGTGGCGGTGCATAACGCAGCTGTTCAGCATCCTCTCTCCACGGTGTCTCCAGACTCGAATCCGACCATCGTGGTGTTGCAGACAGAAGCGCGACTCGTCAGTAAAGACAATTTCATTCCATTCTGCCGTCCACATCCTTCTTTCATCCCACCATTGGCGGCGGAAACGTCTGTGGTTCTGCGTCAAGGGTAGACGAAGCAATGGACGTCTTGCGGACAGACCACTCTGCTGTAAACGGCGTCGAATGGTACGCGCAGACACTGGATGATGCGGTACAGATTGAATGTGCTGTGCTATGGTTCGTGATGTGGCTGAGCGATCCGTCACTGCCATACGCACAATATGCCTGTCATCACGTGAAGTGGTGCACTGAGGTGGATGCGATCGAACACGTCGGTCCGTCGTACCCTCCTGCATCCAACGATCACATATCCGCATTATAGTTGTTTGGTTTCGTCCAACACGACTACCGATTTCCCTGAAAGATAATCCACAATCTCGGTAGGCCACTATCCTTCCTCTGTCGAACTCGGATACTTGATCAAAAGATGATCGCTGTTTTCTACGAGGCATAATTGATCGTTTTTTTGAAAAAACCACAAGAAAAACACAATTGCCGTACTTGAAATCGTCGAAATCTCCAAGCCTTAAATAGCGCTTTGAAGTGGCGCCACAGGCGCGCGTGATGTGCGTCTGCGCTGAAATTCTAATCATTTGCATATCTCACCTCCGCTAATGCATGTTGTAAATTTCATATTATTTGCATGCTTCCTTCAGGGTGTTGCATTTACGGTGGCCAGCAGTGTATTAATACAATTTAATCTACTGTATATGCAACAGTACTTATTTCTTATAAAGCGTATCATTTATCTTTTTGATATTTGCTATTTATATCTATGTAATTTTTATTGATAGATTAAATCACCAACGATAAACTTATTTTCCCATATGAGTTGTCTTTCCTTCCACTTAAAAAAATCAGGAACCAGTGGACTAGAGGCTAAAGGAGTCACTTTTTAAAAATCTAGTAGATTGAAGTACATAGCTACGAGTTCCAATCTCGTATGTGTTGAAGTAGGGTTGGCTGCTTGAAGTTTCATGGTTTCTTCAAGGCTATTTGTAAATGCGATCCAGCTTTCCCCAAGTCCTCCAGAAAGGCATGTTTCCCACCCCTCATTTCACGGTGGTTGCGATCTGGCAACACCTCCAATGATCTCGGGGCAACGCTGAGATTTCCACGCCTTGCTTGGAAGCCTAAACATGCATAAACTGGCATTGGAGAAAAATATATTTAAAAAAATTTAATCCAGCGCGTATAAAAAAATACTTGATTCTTTCAGAATGCATTGACAGGAGGACACTGGACCTTTTTCTATTATGACTTATTACTTTAAAGTAATTATTGGACATAACTTAAAATCAACGAATTTGGACACTGGTCTTTTCTTCTATCATACGTACAGAAATATATCCCAGAAATATTTGTTTTTCGAAGGTATCATAGAAACACACAAGTGTTCTTTGATTTTTCTTTATCCTATGCCCACATCTGTTTATTCAAGCATGTCAGCCTTGCCAGGTCAAAAGACATCACTTCAAAACACAGTAGAGCTGAAAATCCGTCATCTCTGAAAGTGCGACGTAGGTTCAGAACTCGAAAGGTGTTCTTTATTTGTATTCTCGTGTTTACAAAGTGGGCAGGTCGAAGTGTCGGTCCATCCTATGACATTTAAGTGCAACTGGAGAAAGTAATGACCAGATAAAGTATTTTAAGCATGCAACACCTGGAGCTCTAGGGAGTTCCCAAACAATACTTTTATATTTGTCTACAAGACAGCTCCTTTTTCGTGTAGAATAACGTATGAAAAGAAGGAAGATAGTTTGGAAAGGAAAACATAGTTCCTATTTCCAAAACCTTTCTTTTTTAGTTTTTTGATTATGAAAATGAATGGAAGTAATTACTTGGGGTTATAGAGAGGCAGCTTTGACCTTCATTTCTAGACCAGGGTTTCCACACTTCAAGCAAAAGAAAAATTGGGGCCATTTTAAGGTCTTTTCAAGGCTATTTTTTAATTTTAAGGCTACATTTCACATAGATCGGAATAGATTAATCGGCGAGTGCACATGTGACTAAACTTTCATGAGTGCTATGTTTGGGTTTAACGGACCAATTCAAAAAACTCATTAAATTTTATATAATAAAATATCATACCAACTAATTTTGATAACAACTGACCTTGACCGAGTATCATTGTCCTTGGTTGCTTTGGTTTTTGGAAGCAGGGGAAATAAATACGCTGTGCTCTTGTAAAATTTAAGGCTTTTAATTTTTTTTCGTGGCTTTCAGCAAATATTAAGGCACTTTAAGGGCCCATAGAAACTAAAATGAAAAATCAGGCCTTCTTAAGGCTTTTGGGAACCCCGTAGATCCATGACCAGACCGGGATTTGAAACAAGAACCTGTTGAACTAAGAGCCAGAGCACTAACCACTCGGGTACCACTGAAATTTTTGGCAACTTAATATTTCATTAATATTAAATCCCAAGATGAAAAAAAAATGGTCGAGAAAATAACTCTCTAATTTCAAACAATCTAAATTAATGGGTGTCATCGGTAGCATAATGAGGTAGGTAGTTGAATTTACTTCGCACTAGGAGAAACACAACGAACTGATTGGTACTATGATGAATGCGAATATCTGAAATTTATTTCAGCGCATGATCCAATTCATGTGAATTTGTATTTTGAATTTTATAGCTTGTCTTGAATGGGAACACGAATGTCATGTTCACAAGCGCTAGCATTCGTCTGGCAATGCATCTTTCATTAATTTGCTGTTGAAAGTTCTATCGAACACAACCATTTATTAGTCAACACAGCACCCTTCGTCCTCTTTTTTAATGGTGACCCCGACCGTAGCATACAAACAACTGTTACTTACCTATCATATCCTTTGATTCAACTTTTGTCTATTATATTTTTAACATTGTCTTCACACCACTTTCCACAATGCAGTTTTCCAATGTGCAATTAAGTTAAATGGTAAAAGAGCAAAGCTATGTATTGTAGTAAGAAATAATATCATTCTCTGATCTTTAAAACATTAGAATAATAAAGTGTGCAATACCGGAATAAGAAAAGTAGTTTTACAAACACAGTTACGCTCCCCTCTATTCCTATCATTTTCTACTCATATTTGCTATACGATGGAACTGACATTCGGAGTAGAGAGTTGTAAGCTTCCGCTTTGAATTCGATTAATTTATTTCCGAATTTAGTGAGGAGAAAATAAGGGAAGTAATAACGGAAATGGTACTGTCGGAAATAGCGTTCGTACTGAATTGAAATGAAGTTCCTAGAAATCGATTGAAATGCGATTATATGAAGAGACAGACCATCAATGTTTGACATTTCTGTGTACTCGATACGAATTACGAGCTCCTTTTTCTCGAAGAAAATGTTATATCATAATCAAAATATGGACTCCGTTGCATTAGAAGCTAATAGAGAAATGCACTTAAAATACTAAAAGTATAGATGAAAAATGAAAAATATGCTGTGAAGAAGTGGAAAGAATTTATCATAAAACACATTGAAATGTTATACATGATTAGAAACACTGTAATTTTGTTTAAAGCTTTAGGTTTTTTCATGTAAACTAGCAGACCTTGGTATAATATATGCGCTAAATTTGTATCTATTGATGGCAAAGTCATTATTCACATTTTATTCCATTTAACCCCCTCCTAGTGGTTTATCTTCGCGTCAAAAATTGAGCGCTGCATTGAAAGGTGTCTGATACGAAAACCTATTCTAAATATAATCTAGTTCTGTGCAATGGACAAGTTGTTTGTCTTACTTTGATAGTCATCCCACTTTGTCGCACAGAAAGCACAGACGATAATAAATCACAAACTCATTCTGTCTTTTCCCCAGTTACTTTGAAATTCCTTAATGATTCCTCTCCCCTCCTTGCCTCAGGCTCGAAGCGGACAGCAGACACTTTACCCTTAGGAATATTTGAGATTTTCTTTGTTAATTTGTGAATTTACAATTGTTGATTTTTATTTCAAGAAAGTCACTTGACAGACGCTCGCTGATCTGTTGACCGGTTGAAAGGTGTTTGTCTCATTGCTGTTTTTGGAAATCTAAGAGGTGCAGCATTCTTTGTGTGCCTTATTTTAAGATTTTCAAAGAAAACGTTATTGTCAAGACAAGTGAGAACCACATGGAAAATGCCTAGAGGCATGAGAAGGCACAGCAAAGCTGTTTTAAAAGCTTTTCGGAACAACTGTCATGTCTGTTTAATCAAACGAGAATCCCTGTACATCACCTGCTCGGCGAAAGGGCATCGGGAACGGGTACCTCGCTAAACTCATTAGGGCTTTATGTTTTTTCCGAAATGGGAATCAAACGACAAGCTTTGCTGTGAAACATGCCGGTTTCTCCGTGGGTTCGTCCCTAGCAAAATGGGCAGTTTTCATCCCTCAAGATTAGCAAAATCGGCCTGATAGTATTGGACGAGGTATCTCGGGGGAACCACTTGGAGGATTAAGTATCAAAATGCACATTTTATACTTTCAAGTGAAATAAAACTAATCCCCCAAAAATATAAAACAGCATTTGGTGTACTTTTAAGTGTTAATAATTCGTATTTCCAATACAGTGTATGACAAAAGGAGTCACGTTGACATATTTATCATCTGAACATCCATTTCATGCACTTGTTAATGACGCTTGAGTATTTTTGGACGTCTAAACCTATTTTCCAGTTCGTCTCGGGGAGCAAAAAATAATCGTAAAGTGACAAAAACAAACAAAAAACTGTTTTCGCATTCGATCATAGTTTGTTTTCCTCCTAATTTGTATCCTCCAGATTCCTTTTACCTTCTGTAATCAGACTGTAATCATCTATAGAATTTCATTACAACGGCGAACTATCCCGCGTAGTCTTAATAATATTTTGCAATCCAGTGTGACTTAAATTCAACTACCAACTACCTACCTTTAAAAATTCAAATGATCGTTTTTGCTTTTTTCTTTTACCTCCCAGATGCACCATGCCATTTCGAAGCATAGACCTTCTAATGACATAAACGGTCGGAGTCGTTAGTACTTAGAAGGGGAAGTCACGTGAGCTTGGGAATCGACTTGGATCGATTGGCTATAGAAGCGCGAACTAGTTATTGGATTATAGAATTGTTTCGATGCTATGATGAATGATGTCAGGTTAAGACGAGAGCCTTTTGAAGACAAATACGTTTTCATTTACAGAAGACAAAGATATCATAGGACTATACGCACGGTTCAGTATTGACACGAAACATAATAAAGTTTAACAAAAACAGAGCACGTCTACCCAACCTCGAGCTATAACAGAAAGTCTCCGTTCGTACTTTTTCTCGACTACTAGGGTTTCATCACGCTCGTCAATTAGTCCTATATTGCAATTCGATCTTTTCTCACTATCACGTGACCTTCTCCCGGAGAAATAACATGAAGCTGTGAGCACATGTTCCGTCTATTTTATTAGAAGTTCGGTGTTTCGAGCATGTTTTACCATCATGAAAATTAAAAAGATTATTAAATCATTCAAATTTTAGAAATCAGTCTATGTGGTGAGTGCATTTTTCTTTTATTTTAAAATCTTCCAGATATTTGTTAGTGTTTTATCGAGAAAAAACGCGACTGCTATTTCAGAGATACAGCGAGCCTACTCGTCACATTTCGACGTTGGTTAAATAAATCCCGCATTAGCGGGCCAAGACACAGGAATTTATTCTGTATGGAGCCTCTCTTTAGCACCCGCATTAAGGCGTTAAATAGGCCTTAGAATGTTGAAAGTGGACAGACAAAAAGAACAGAATAAACGTTCTTTTCGAAAGTCCCCTCAGAAAACATTCTGAGTAGAGCGAGACTCCGAATATTGACATACAGTCCTTAACAGAACTACTTATACCTAAATTAGATAATTAATAATTAGATTAATCTGAATTTTTCAAACTGAAATGAGTTTAGGTACAAACCAATGACTTATTGTAAACAAATTGGATTTTTAAAGTCAAAATTTAAAAAAATCTTTAAGTGTATACGTACACCTTAACACATTGTAGAGATTAGAATGAAATCTGTCCCACTTAAACTGAACTGAGGTGCATGTGTTATGATGTATTGTTTTATTTCTACTGTTTAGTTGTAAAGTTACATGTACTTGGAAGCAAAAGGTTTGCGGATCTAAAAAATATGAATTTTATTTAGTTTTGAAAAACATTCTGAAAAGTTTAGCTACTAGGATTTGCCCTGCTTTCATTCTAAGTCCATTAATTGACGATTCGAAACCTTAGTATAATTGACAATATTTAAACAGCAATAACACTGAATTATGATGTCACATTTAGATTATAAAGTCCCGAATTACCAGAGAGTTTTGGTTTTTCGTCACTTAACAAAATTTATTTTCGATTAATTTCTGTTACTGCGTTTGTTCGATTTCTTTCACTGAGTAATGTAAGCTAGTTAAAATACTTTTAATAAAAAATAAATCGAAGCTATTCTAATTGGTCCATGATTGTAATTTTATGAGCCCTACAGATCTAATTTCTTAACAATTATACATGCATTAAATGTTGTAGTAATAAAATTAAATAAAAGGAAAATTTTAAGATTTATTGGAAAAAAGAGAAACACATATAAGAAAAACAGAAGTGGAATGGAATGATGAATAATAATCAACGTTATATAAAAGTGTAAACATCGTCTGAAATTTCATGATTCGTTATAAGATGCTACTAAAAAGGTTTACTATGTCATTATCAAAAATACAATTTGAATGAAAAAATAATCGCGTGAAAATTATGGTTTCTCATAAGTTTATTGGCGTTTTTGAACTTGGAACTTTTACATTTATATATCGTTGGCACAGTTGAGTAAGTAGCAATATCATAAAATGGTGCGCTTCACCTAATATGCTTCAGTGAACGATACTTGTGCAAGTCACTGGTCTGTAAAGGCAGAAAGGTAAAAAAATCGATCGTACCAACGAATATCCTATTTTTACTTTTATTTAATTATAATTTTCACATTTACGTTTCTATTGTCCTTTATTAATAATCTAATAGTTAATAAGTGCTAAGACAATAGTTTCTATGTCAATGGATGATCAAGAGTTCAAAAAGAATTTAGAATACTAATAGGATATTGCGACTTCCATAAATAACATTACATAAATTCAAATCTTCAAATTTATTGCTCAAGCTTTATAGAATGCCTATATGAATACAAGAGATTTGAAATATAAAAATATCCCATTAATTAATAACTACGCAACGAACATTAAAACAGTATATTCAACCAAACAGTTCGTATTTATATCTGAAATAACAGTCAATAAAACTCACATCCGTTCGATTATGATTGCCTGTATTGAGAAGTTCGTTAATCGCTTACCAGAAAGCACAGTACTCTTAAAAATATCGGATATTTTCAATAGATTCGTTGGCCGCGTTCGTAAACAATTCTCTAAAAAAGTGAAAACCAAAAAATAATCCGTCACATGACCTCCGTTACACCAATTCTGAAGTTGCATTTACGAACGATTTGGTTTTTTTAGTCTCATTCGCCATGTAATTGGCAATTTGTTTTGATAATTTCAATCTGAAAATGAGTCTAAACCACACACACACATGAGTAGGGATGCATTACAACATTTACATCTACCTTTTCGGTCTCCAACTTCTGAACTGACGAAACCTAGCACAATCTCAGTTCGTTTCAAACGATTTTTTTCCCGTTTTCAGTGACTTATGAAACGGCTTGTTTTTCACACGAGAAAATCTGAGACTCTTGGAACGCTCGGTTCGAATAACTCGTACAACCGGTGCAATTTATTCGTGTGCGTTTACGAACGAAACCGTTGTTTATAAAATTTATGTTGCAATTGGATAAAAAAGAATAAAATTTCATCGTAACTTCCATTATAATAAAATTAAATTCATAAAATATCTTAAGTCTACATTTTTATGTTCCATTATAAATATTAAATAAAATAATCCCACGATAGGCATTTCTGTCAAGCTAAATATAGATGACGGTTGTGCATTTGCGGTGATACCTGTTTCCTGTACGTATTCTGAACGTGACGTCATTTGACTTGTTTTTCGAATGTGATATCACTAATTTGTCAATAAAAATTCCAAAGAATAAATTACGAATTAATGTAGGATACTTGTTTGGTCAACACTAATTAAATTCCAAACGTTGCCAAAGAGGCGATAAACTTCATTTTAAGGTAACGCCGATATGTATCATACGAGAACATTTGGATAGCAGTAGTAAAATCCTCGCAGACTGTCTAGTTTGTTTACACAGAAAATCCCTTTCATTCACATACGCACTATGCACACTGCTTTATGCAGAATTTTGTAGCTTAAAATTAAATTTGAAAGAACGCTATGATTTAGGGTGATAAACCCAGTTGTAAACAATTATCTGGTGGGCTTAACAATATTTCATATCGGAAAAGCAATTTAAAAAGTGATTTCGAAAGCATAATTTAAAAATCGACATCCTTGACATATTTTTATTCAGGAAAGATAATTTATTACAGCTCAGTAAGGATAAAGTTTTCTTCTTGAGGTTCTGTAATTAAAAATAGATTTATCATATATTTTTGATTAATTGAGAGCAATTTTGAAAATTCTACTACTTTACTGAAATTACATTCGAAATAGTGCTGTTCTTATATTTTCAAAGGCTTTTTTAAAACCTAAATAAGTGTAGAAGGCTACCGTTTTTAGAGTTTTAACATGTTTCGTATACGTATTCCACAAGTGATGTCACTTGGCTACATTTTTAAGTATCTCCAATATCTGCCAAGCGAAAGCACTGAATAACCGGAATTAAAACCTTCGTCTTCCAGTGATTTATTAGTTTACTCCAAAAATCCCTCTAATACAGCTTAATCAATTAACTCAGTCACATCGAGACTTATTTCACATCGAGTGTGATATAAAAATCCAGTCCTCTATTTTTACTTTTAAATTAGCTACTTTTCATTGATTATATTTCATAACACATCATACATTAGCAATTTCTCCTGATATAACTGAGTTTCATTTTATCTGACTGTGAGACATCTACTAACAAATATATAACATCAACTACAGTGAGTTTCTAATTGCAGCTTTAAGTTAATTTTATACTCAAATTTTTAAGCAAAATGTTGAAAATTGTCACCATTAAATAAAACTCTAATACTACAAGTAAGAACACCTATTCACAGAGCAAATAAAGAACTTAGTCAAAAAACCATTCACTGGTATTTCATTAAGAAGTCGGTGTCGATTAATTTTGATCATGACTGAAAGTTTTTTATTTCCCAATGCAGACGCCAATGGAGTACATTCTTAAGCAGAGAAAACAGAGGTACAGATATACAAGTGTAAATAATACAAATAGGTAAGAAACTAAATAAAACCCAAAAGTTCAAAATAAATAAGGCTATTAAAGCGAATACAAATGATCACTCTCCTTCCAGAATGGGAGAAAAGAGAAATACTAAATAAAAAGGGCATAAAGCCAGATGAGAAGCTTTCATACTTCTCTAAGCTGCAGACTTAGAGACCAACAGAACACTTTTATCTTTGTGAACATTTTTAGTTGAACTACTTACAAAAAGCTGGTCTATTAAAAAAACGATAAACTGGGTGTTTTCGCATAAAATTTACACAAGGAGTACGTTTATTTGTAACTTTTACAATGCATGATATCCTTTTGACAAGTGCTGTTTATCAGTGATTTATTATTTGTGTTAAAGCAAGCTATTGCTTAAGGTTACAAGACACCCCTTCTACAAACCTTACAAGGCAATAGCTATGTGGAAGTATATTGGTGAAATAAATTCACTTCGTCATATCGTGGTGTTAGCCACTGACTCAAACGTAACTGACTCATGAGAACCTGTGTAAATTAGAATCAAGTCTGCAATTTAGATGGCGCAAGTTCTCTTGATTTAAAACAATACTGGCTTTTCGGATGACACGTTGATGTTATAACTAAAAAAACATTAGCAGTTTCGAAATAAAATTTAATCCTCTGTTCGCCTCACGATTTCTGAAAAGCGTAATATTGCTTTATCCCCATAAAACACAAATGACAAAACAGATACATCTAGTTGAAAGAATGCAAGGAAAGACTAGTGGTTAAGAAGGTCAAAACTGGTTAGACCACATGCAGCGAAGACTGCAATTAGCAGAACGAATATACTGGAATACAGAACGAATTGCAGAAGGAATACACTGGATGGTGAAGGCTATTGCATTTCGTAAGTCAATCAATTACCTTCGGGTAAATTTTAAGTTTAAATATTTTTTTAGGTGATTAGTAAGTAGGTATTGGTATTTTCAATTAACGTCACACTGGAGCAACACAACGAGCTATTGGTGACGGTCCGGGATCAATCCCAAAGGGAAAGATCCGAGGACAACACCACGTAATTTTGAACCACGGTCAGATGACGAGGCAACACCTGAGCTGGCACCCCACTCTCCAAACTTCCACACCACACCAACGTGAATTAGTAAGTAGCAAATGTGTGATGTGTTTCTCTCTCTCTCTCTCTCTCTCTCTCACAAAATATATAAGTGCAAAAGACATAATTACATCTCATAACATTATTTATTCAAATAGCTCCTTCATTCTCTTATTATTTTGTTAAAAAACTAAATTATGATAATAAAAGTTAATGCTGGCTAATAAATACTAAGCCGTTCTCGAGAGTATATTAGGGTCATTACGATATTACAGCAATGCATCTGGTAAATTTCGGGAAGATTATCTTTTTACTCGAAGGCCAATTGTTTCGCGTTCGCCGAAATTACTCTTAGAAATAAGGCATTTTTCTGGAAGATATAGTTTCGAATGAGTTCTCACGAAAAGAGCATCTATTTCCGCGTAGCAGAAGTCATTGGTTATACGAGAAAACTCGTCTCATTTATCACCTTTTGTTAACAAATAGCTAACTACTCCACATCTAAAGTCTTACTTCTTTGAAGTAAGATCCATTAATTACTTCCAATCTTAATTCACAGCCGTGGAAGATTCACGGTCAGACCCAGTGGAATCTTTTAAAATCCGATAATTTTCGGGGATAGTATCTTTTTACTCGAAGGGCAACTGTCTCGTCTCCCAATTAATTTTAGAAAAGTGCATTTTTCTGGAAGATATAATTTCTAATAATTTTTCACGAAAAGAGCATAGAAGGATCGTTCATTGAACGAAAAAACTCGTCGCATTCATCACCTTTTATTAACAAATCGCTACCAAACTCCACAACTGAAGTCTCGCATCTTTGAAGGAAGTTCAATCCATTACGCCCATTCATAATTCCCTGCCGCGTAAGATGCACACCGGCAACCCCAGAGTAATTTTCAAAGAATCCGCAAAGTTTCAGCTCCTTTTGTAACCAGCGCTTTGCAATGACTCCGCACTCCGAGCATGCTTCCGTTTCACTGAACTCTGTTCCAGTCACCTTTCGAGCTACTGAATAGAAATTAAAGTGAATAATTACTTGCACTGAGGAATGTGCTCAGTGGTACAGACTGTACACAGACATAAATTCTTTAACCTGTCTAATGTATCACCTCTTACACTACGTTATTAACTGTTGCGTAGCTCCAGCTTTATTAACTAAGGCGTGAAAACTTTCTTCCATTACTTACCCGAAGAGGAATTGAAGCTTTGCTGATTCAGCGAGCCGTGAAGTAGGTTCCGTGATTCGAATTCGAGTTTTGTTTGAAAAAATTCGGATAGGGTTCGAGAACTGTATCTCCCTCGTAAAGTAACTGAACTGAAAAAGAAAGTAAAGTCCTCTTTTCAAAACATTTCACACCTATAATAAGAGAAGCTCAAGCGCGTTTTTATAATAAAATATTTACACTCAAAACATTAAAAAGCATGGGATTTTAAACAAGAGTTTTGTTAAAAGATTTCTTTTGGAACTTTGAATCTACTGAGAATATAACAGTGGCTAGTAACGGTCTTGTGGTAGTTTTAAGTACGCATGACTTTCTATCACTTCATTTTAAAGCAGATTCACCAGATGTGGAAAATTAATTAGTATGGTAGAGATATATTTTGTATAACAATTTTGCATTTATCGGAAACCGTCGTGGCTTGATGTATTTGCCCATTGCACTATCAACCTGAGAGTTGTTGGTGGCGCAGGTTTCATTCCTGCAACTTATCCTTTGTGGATTTCTAACTTCTGTCTGTAAAACTGTTCCTGTGAGTGTCCATTACTTGATGTCTTCTGCCCTGTGTCTAGAGCAGCTTGCTATGGACTTTGTGCTAAAAAACTAAACAACCATTTACAATTATTGATACAGAATGTATTCCAGACCCTCGCCACCCCTGCTCACCAAAAGGTTTGGAGCTTATAGATGGGGGCGGCGAAAAAAGCACTCTCAACACTAGGAGGCACAACGGGCCCAGCCCCGGGCACAGAAGGCACCCACCCACCCCCAGTGGGCACGTACGGCTTTTATCTTTCTTAAAAAAATTTTACAATGTATTTCAACGAGGCTGGAACAACAAACCAGGAACATCAAAAAGAGAACAGCTCCTTAACAAATAAACACAATAGTAAGTAACACGAAAACATAAAATACAGATTTACAATAGATGCAGTCGAGACCAGTTACAATATATTATTATGAGCCGGGATACAACAATGGAACCACATTTCCAAACGGAGGCAATGTTCAACTTGGTGTAAAGTTCCTCATCAGTGGATATTTCCAATATTCACCGGCCCCTCTGGTCTCGGCTGCACAACAGGATGGGAAGTTGGCGATACCAGGAGCTCCGGCTACTCCCAAGCCAATATGCCACTGCCGGAGCCCCGTGCTCCGAAATCGAGATATACCAAAAATAAAAATTTTATTTGTTAACATCAATAATATAACATAAGAACAAAACTACAACACAAACACATAGACTAACACAGATTGCAAACCACAAATAGTTTATAATAAATACGTGCAGACGCAGGGCAACCCTTCAAGGGTTCCCAAATATAAATATGATTTAAGATAAACATGGCAAATTGCATTTGTTAATCATATATAAAATATTAAAACCACAATTTAAAATTTTAAAATTTAAAAATCCAAAAATTAAAAATTCAAGAAAAGCAGCGGGAGGTGAGGCAGATCAAGAGGTATCGGGCGTTATTAGGGACACCGATCAGCCATGTCTCCGGCCATCTGCACACAATACCTAATGAGATATATGGAGGTTATTCGAGTATTTTTGTCAGCGTCTTTTTCGAATTTTTCTATTGCAGAATGTTCTCATGACGTCGAAATTCGACACGCTTGTTCAGATCTTTCGTTTTTCAGAATTCTACATTTTTCAATGACCAGAATCTCGTTTCTGTTTGTATTTATATGCTCCATTATACTTTTCATATTACAGATATATTATTTAGGAGTTAAATTGTAATGAATTATTTTTATTTTCTGCCAAATATCACTAGACATGGGTAATTTCTTGGTTGTGCAAGTATATTTCGACAAATTTTCCTTAAGTCTTTGGTTGAATACGTTATAGAATAGTTTGTAGAATTCTGTTCCATAAAAATAAATGGAAACCTTTTTAAGTAAGGTGTATACCTTCTTATTTAAAATGACTGATAAAGTTAAAATAAAGTTATTCTAAAATAGGATATGTTACGTTAAATCCAAACGGGTAGCCATACGTTGTAGTTCAAAGATATTTCTATATTTTGACATATTTTCATTACAAGACGATTAAATCAATTTAATTTACATTTGTTTTTTATGTTTCATGGTATTATTGAAAGCTGTACTCCATAGTCAAGTAACTACATCTATCATTCTAAATAGGTACGTGGTTTACATACAGAAACTGAGTCTCAATTGAAAAAAGTACCTTAAGGATTCGATTTAAAACTAAATTTTTCTGATGGAGGAAAGCAAATTTTAAATAAGACTTTGATGATTTTGGAATATTATCATAGTAAGGAAGTATGTAAACTAGGACTGTTGAAAAATAGAACTTTTTTGTCTTAAGAGGCAGAAGGTCGAGGTTGCTTACTTGAAGTTGAAACTGTTCGTATACAACTGTGAAACATTCATTGAAAGCAGTGATTTTGTAAGAAGTGTAATCGCTTGAGTTTGCTTTGTCTACACTGATGACATTTGTTTTAAACAAGCTCCGTTATTGCACGTGCGGCTGAATAGAATTTTCGAGAAAAATATGTGCTTCAAAATAAATTAACCACGAATGCCTTAACAGTTTAATTTGCTATCCTCTCACAATGATAATGTTATTCGAAAACATCGAATCCATGGTGCAAGGGTACCACAAATAATAAATACTGATTGGAAAACTAAGTTCAAAACTATACGCTGAAAGTTCGTCATTCTTACTGAAAACGAACTTGTTTGGCATTCGTAATCATTCTAAAACTCAAGATCGACTTCTGAAGAAGTCATCTCAGAAAACGAGGTTAACACCTCTGAGCTGGTACCCTACTCTGCAAAATCAATACGAGGACATTTGTGGTCACGATAGATTTAAAGTGCACCAGCCTCCCCCTTCAAGTAGATGACAATCTTTCGTTGAATCGAGTTCCGAGCTCACAACCCACCGATTGCTAATCAGTAACTCTACCAACTGGGCTATAGCGGCCCCAATGATCAAAGAGGTTATCTAGTTGAGCAAAAATTTTTAGATTACTCGACTACAACTTTATCTTCGATTCTTCGATCCGTCTACCAAGGAGCTATAAACACTCAGCTTCGAGAGTGAATCTTAAGTTTGGCAATTTGCGAAAAAATACAATTTATTTTATAGCTCACCAACATGGAGGACAGGAAATTGCCAAACTTAAGATTAACTTAAACTTAATATTAAGTTTAAACTTAAATATTTTCGAGTTCCTCTAAACGGCCGATCAACTTTTGAAATTGCAACTATTGTCGGGGCTATTGTATCCCACCTCTGCCACCATTTAATGCCGGGAAATAGCGTGCGATTCGAATTGGTTCCTAATTTACCTGGAGATGGTTAGATCCATTTGTTGCCATTCGCCGATATACTAATTATGTTTGCGTCGGGATATTGAATTCTACTGTTGCCACCATTTGTGTCGAGAGATAGCGTAGTGTTCGCGAGTCAGTTCCTAATTCACCTGGAGATGAAGACTAGTCGTTTTTCGGGAGACCAGAATATGAGTCTGATTGGGAATCAAATAGTCGTAGATTAGATTTTCTACTGCACACATGGGGACAAACACTTGTTAAAAAATTGAGACATTTATTATTAAATAAAGGACGATACAAACTAGGAAGAACGCGGATCAACTCTCTTTTGCTCTCTTTCCATTCTCCCAAATTAATTTTTATCACATCCCATATCATGGCTCGGCCGCGGTTGGAAGACAAGGGATTGGCAACCGGAGGGTAGCGAGTTCGAAACTCGGTCCAGCCAAAGACCGTCGTGTACACGGGGGCTGGTGAGCGGAAATCTGTCGTTACCTCAAATGTCCTCACGTTGTCGTGGTGTGGAAGTTTGGAGAGTGGGGTGCTAGTTCAGGTGTTGGTCTCGTCATCCAACCGTGATTCAAAATTACGTGGCGTTGTCCTTGGGTGTTTCCCTTCGGATTGATCCCGGACCATCACCAATAGGCTGTTGTTTTGCTCCAATGCAACGTTAATTAACTACCTACCTAACTACGCACCATATTATAGGTATAATTTGCACGTGCATAATTAAAATTACATTCACTATAAATAATAAATATAATATCAAGACAACAATGTTTACAAGTAGGCTAGTAACAGTTGTATAGTAAAATTAAATTAACAAAGCGCTTGAATGCGCTTACAGCTAAATTTTTACGTTAAAATAAATATCTCCGTTGTGCTATAGCCTTTCAAAGCCCTGGAGAAAAGTGTTTCGCAATTAATTTAATTAAAAATTTTATTTTAAATGAAGGTTGAGAACGTCACAAATGTTTTAAATAACTGCATCGGATGGCAACATAATGCATGGAAATGTCATAGGTACTGATTCGCTTGACTTATCGTAAAAAAGATAATATTTTGCTATACTATGAATAATTAGATTTAAATAAGTTATTCTGTGTAAAACCTCAAAGCAATATTTTCCTATTATGAAAAGTTCAATGAGAATTTAAAGAAGAGATGAATGAGATTTCTCATTATTTCACGATCATATCTTCCTTTTAGTTAAATTGAAAAAAGTCATGTTCCACTTCATTTCTTTCGCGCTCTCGAGTATTTGCATTTGATTTCAAAAGCGGAAGAGAATTAAAGTAAGATTCTGCATTATAAAGAGATGAAAAAGTTGCAATAAAGGATTGTATCGATACAGAAGAAAACATGATTTTCATTACTGTGTTATAAGTCTCGACTTATTTGAGACCAGTTGATTAAAAGCTATTTCAGAACTCAAAATCATAGCTTTATTCTCCAAAATTAATGATGCGAATTAAATTACTGAGCATATTTTTAAATTATGCTCAGAAAAATAACTTGCAAAAGAAAACTGAGCACAAATATCGTTTATCTAAAATTTGGTATTTCTTTCTTATCTTATATACTGAAGCTGGTAAAGTTATCAAAAAAGAGATTTTGTGCTATACATATCTTATCGATACTGTTTTTTGCATCACTACTTGAAAAGAACTTTACTTTTGGAAAGACTAAAACTGGAATCATGGAAAACGCCTTCTCCTACGCAGCAAATAGAAATTATCGATCATCGAAAACACTTCGTATGGAAAGTGTTTCATGGCTTTGAAAGGTTAATTTTTATCGTGCAAAGCAGACAGAATAGAGAAAACTATAAAGTTTCCAAAAAGCTATTTCGTGTTAAGTTCGTTAGTAAATAATCTCTTTTATTAATATGTGAGGGAAAGCATTTTACATTGATTAAAATATTTTTCAGCTTATTTTTTCCAAAATTGATACATTGAATAGTATTTTAACTTGGTTGAAAAATACATAATTAAAATTCATTTCGTAGAAAACTGTCTCAAAGGGTTTGAATATTTAGGTAATCGAAAATACACCCTTTATACAGCTATAAAGGATCAAATATCCAAACTTTCGGGGCGAGCAGAGCTCTGAAATAAGGATTTAATCTTTTAGGGATACACTTAAAATAATTAAAACGTTTTTAAATTTTGCATACTGACTAATTATCAGTAAGATAATCTTTTGGTAGTTATGAGCAAATGATTTCTTCAGAAAGATTTTTCGGTCTGCAATAAGAGCTGAATATCCAGTCTCGGAGGGCTGCGGTAGCCTACTTGGTAGAGTCACGGATGAGCAACCTGAGGGTTGAACCGAAGCTCGATACAACCAAAGAACGTCGCGTACGTGGGAGTTGGTGCATGTTAAATCTGTCGTGTTCTCAAATGTTTTCACGTTGGCGTGGTGTAGAAGTTTAGAGTGGGGTGTCAGCGTAGGTGTTGTCACCTGACCGTGGTTCAAAATTACGAGTTTATGTCTTCGGATCTTTCTCTTCTGAATTCACCATGAACCGTCACCAATATATATAGCCCAGTGCGATGTAAATTTAACTACATACCTACCTACAAAATTTTTAATTTTGAAATCTATCTTAATTTTTTAATTTTTAAGATAAAAATGATAATATTTCCAACAAGCTGTTTCCTACAGCCTGTAAATCAATCTAGTGGTCAGGGGCTGGTTTCTAGATAGAAAGGTTCTTGGTTCGAATCCGTCTTAAGGGATGGATATTTATCCTTCCAGTAACCTCCCTTTCGAAGATCTTCGTGTATGTGAGTGTTGGTGCACTTTAAATCTGTCGTTGCCTCATATATCCTCACGTTGGAGTGGAAGTATGGAGAATGGGGTGCCAGTTCAGGTGTTGACCTCGTCATCTGACCGTGGTTCCAAATGATGAGATGTTGTCATAGAGGAAATATAAAAGTAGAGTGAGCGATGGTAATCCTTTTATATGCCAAGGATCATGTGACCAAAACTAGTAAGAACGTGATCCTTACATTATACTTCCGTCTGCCTGGGTGGAAATGAACATGCCGTATCTGATTGATCCAGGGGACGGGAGAAGCCCACCCATTGACTCATCATCTGATTGGTCCACGGGACGGGAGAAGATGCCCACTCATTGACACATCATATCATTGGTCCACGTGACGTGTAGACTTTGATGATTTCACCATTTTTGTCGACACTCAAAAGGAATGTACAATCACCACGTCTACCCTGTCATAAAATGTTACATTGCTAAACGAGACGATGAGATCCCAAATCGGCCAATCTACGCACATTTTCACAGAGCATTCACGTGACTACTAGTCTACATGTTGGTCATACGTTTCGATGCTCCTCTGAATAGCAATGCTCAGTTTACTTATATTTTACGTCTATGGTATTATCCTCGGTTCTTTCCCTTCGGATTGACCCCGAACTGTCGCCAATGGCCCATTGTGTTGCTCCCAGTGCGATATAAATTCAACAATCTGTCTTCTACTACCTGAGAGTAAATCGAAAACATGTATATAAATAAAGAGCGAGATGAATATACAAATCCGAATGTGTGACCTAATCTATAAATTATTGGTTCGCATGTGCACATCACTGGAATAACTGGTTCTATGGAACACTGATGACACTTTTTTTGTGTTGGTTTTCAACAAGGAGTCGAGTAGTTTGATCATACCGCAATCGCGATTCTAATTAACTTGCAGATGCTACTGCATTATATGTTAATTATTATAGTGTTTTTCGTATTGTAATGAAGTGAATTGAATATTGTAGTCCGCACTGTAAAATTTAGTAGTTCCTGAATTTGCTATATGCTACCTAGATGCCTGATTGTCAGTAGCGTGAAAAAACGTTGGGAGCTGTATTAAGGGATCACTAATGTACTTTCGTATGCGTGATCGTGCAATGGATTGTTGAAACCTTTTGACTGCTCTGCCTTTAGCATCCAAGTAATAGTGAGACGCCGTTTGAAGTGAAGGCTAAGTGGCAACGAAGTGTGATCCATGATAAAAGTAGATGTAATGATTCTTCGCTCTATTAGCAATTAGTCTTCAGCCTCTGCTAAATTCGAGAGAGGATGTAATTTTGGAAACTTACTATTCTTATTAGGTTTCCTTGTAAGGGGGTCATGTGGCGGAACGTATCGTGTAGGAATATTTTATTTTTGACAAAATTACTTAAACTTCTATAACTTTAGTTCACTAAAAGGAGGAGTACTTCAAGGATGAGATAATCGAACTGGTATTTATACTATTATATCGCAAGTTAATTATTTTAGGGTGACTAAATGCCTCTTTTAATAGTACATATGCAAGAGGCTTTTATTAAATAACTAGAACAGAAATGCATATTTGAGCTCCAAAATTCATTACTGAATATTTGAATAGTGGTATCTTCTGATTAAATTTGCTTCAGATCCGTCTAATAATAAAAACAACTGTTCTTTGTGAAATCAGCGGGCTCTCTCTTTAATGAACAGTATAAAACGTTTTAATAAGAAAGAAAACTAAAGTGCTATGATAAAAAGTTGTTTTTCGACCTATGGAAAATTATCAGTATGTAAGACTTTTAATTGCGTGAACAGAAAATCTAAATTATGAATTATTAAAGCACTCATTATTTTAATTTTAAATCTCGTATAATTGTCAATCATTGGTTTTTATAAAGTTTTTAATTCTGATTTGTACTTTATCTCTACGTACTGGAAATATTTCTTGATGGTGTAATAGTGTAAAATATATTCATAATTCAAAACGTGATAGAATTGAAAATAAAGTACTTTGAATCTAAATTGGTAAGGTTACGAGGACATACACTAGAAGAATGTATGTACTGTACGTACTTCGAAATCTAGGTGAAAATAGATTTCGAGACTAAAAAGAACTTGAAGGAATTTTATCTAATTTTTAAAGTTATAGCAACCTTAATTATTTGAAACAAACGTAATCTCAAAATATCTATTTGGTTTTTAACAGGTTTTATAACGAATTTCATCTATGCATAATTAAAACAGTACTGCATGATTTGGAGTAAACTAAAAGAAAGTACATCTTAAAAAAATTGATTAAAACTTTTATATAAGATGGTTTTTAAATTAATCAGATTTCCTTTGCTATTTAATTTAAAGTATTTCCAAGAATATGAATTCTGAGAGAACTATTATCCGTTTTTTATTTTATTTTGATGTCCCACTCTCAATCTTTCGGGTGAGAATATCTTCAAATCTACGTTTTATACAGCATTTTAAATGATGACAATATACTCGAATGCATGTTATTTTTTATCTTTTTCTGGGGTGCATAAAATTTCAGAAATGTAAAATTCTTCACGTTTTCAACATTTTATTTCTCCCACTACGGTCATTATTAGTCCAGGCTTAAGACTGAATTTCTAAGAACGAATAGTCATGTTTAGAGTGGTATTAAAACCCAAGAGGGGGAGAGCCAACTTCAGTTTAGCAAGTACTTCGTGGATGAGATAATTTTTGTGGATGAAGATTGATGATACTTCTTCTGTCTAGCTAAATGTAGGAGGCAGTGATGTTTTTTTGCATTAGGGTGTGTATCCTGTACGTCTTAAAAAGTTGCCATGATGTTACTTGGATTGTTTTTCGAACTCGATGACACCAATAAAAATTCCAAAGAATGAATTCCGAATTGATATATGACAGTTGATTGATCAACACTGAACGTCGCCAAAATGGAAATAAACGACATTTTAAGGTAACCCCGATATGCATCATGCTAGAGCATTTGGGTAACAGGAAGTAAAATCTCCGTTTTCGGTATGGTATTTTTGTGAACACTGCAAATACCTCTCCTATAGGGTGTTCAGAATAATAATTATAGCACGTGTTTCCTAATCATAAAAGTATTTTCCATTATTCGATTGGACGTGGCATTCTGGAGCTATTCACATAGAAAGCTTCATAACTTCACCTCAGAACTAAAAACATCAAATTAATCCGTTTGGCGTTCCTGGGAGTGCCAGTAGTTAAGATTAAATTGAGCTTACAAAAATAAAGCTCTAGACGGATATGCAAATTCGGATCTGTGCGTTAAGCTATCAAGTACAGGCGCGTGTGAGCCCATTTCCGAAATGCCACGTTCAATCGAGCAGGTAATTTTTTCGGGTTGTTTTTCGACAAGGAATCGCGTTATGTTATCGTTGTGGAGTGTCGAATCTGACTAACCTACGCATTGTCCTACATATTGTAAGTTAATTATTGTAGGGGTATGTAGTAACTATAGTTACTACATACCCCTACTACAATATATTACTACAATATATAAAATTAACTTACCCCTACAATAATTAACAATTAATGTTATTGTACTCCTCATAGTACTTCCCTTGTAGAATTTAGCAGTTGCTGAATTTGATAGATGCTATCTCTAGTTGACTGATTGCCAATAGCATGAAAAAACGTTGAGCTGCATTACGATCAAGGGCAATTACGATAGCACTTCTATATGTGTGTTCGTGCAATGGATGATTGTGACTATTTGGCCTGTTTTGCGTTTGGAAGTCGATTGAGTAGGTGCCATTTAATTCACCTGATGGTTGTCTCGTCGAAGTATCTCATCATCACAAAAACTGACCAGATCTTGATGGTCGAGATATATTGTCTTTAGAGAAAAACTGACCAGAGTTTGGTCTCGTCATCACAAAAACATCGGCAACATGAAATATCTGTGATGACGAGATATTTTGTCATTAGAAAAGTTCATCGAATCTTGATGGACGAGTTACCTCGTCGAAGCCACTTAGGAGGTTCAATTGAAGGCTGAATGACAAGACAAAGAATAGTGAAGAAGGTGGCTTCTTACTTCTCAAGTTGTGTATGAAGAGGACAAGGTTTGTAACAAATGTAAATATCCTACATTTTAATCAGATTCAATTCAGCTCTCAGTTGAAAATTCATGGAAAATTTTGAATATAAATTTGACATCTGTCGCATCACTACTTAGCTTCAAGTTGTCTCTTTAAAAAGTATATTTGCTTTCACACAAAGAATTTATAAACACTGCAAAGGAAAATTTAACTCACACACATTCCATTTACAACCAGGGAACTTCAAAATGGAGTAGAAAATAAATCATTTCTTTATTTCACAAATGTTCGAATACTTTTGTTATTGTGAATATTGTTTCTGATATTTTGTATTCCAAATGAATTGAGCATTAGAACTCTGATTTTATTAATTTAAAGTTATTCAAATTTTTCAAATCAGAAAAACGGCAACTATTTGAATTCATTCAGTTATTCTATAAGCTCAACTTTTCAGACGTACGAATCAATCTTGAGAAGATATATCCTTTACGTAATCTTATTTTTTAAAAACTACCCAGTGCCTCTTGTTTAATGTTATTTGATTGCTTCTTTGCATATCAGTGTCCCTCTTGAATCCTTCAACGGTCTTAAGAGTCAAAAAGGTACCTAAAGTTTTAAAAGAGTCCAAAAGTAATTGTTCTCAAAAGGCTTCGAAAATCATTTCAAGTTTAGGACAGTCTTATACTGTATAATAGTTCACGCAGTATTCGTGATTATAAAACTAATTTCTGTCACTATCATCCATGTATTAGTTTTCCAGAAGCAATTTAGGTAGGTAAGTAGTCGAATTAACGTCGCACTGGAGCAACACAACAGGTTATTGGTGACGGTCCGTGATCAATCCCAAAGGGAAAGATCCGGGAACAACACCTCGCAATTTTGAACCACGTCAGTTGAAGGAAGCAATTTAGAAAAGTACTACGTTTATGTTAACGTTGACTTTCAAGAGAAACACACTAAGCCAAAATTTTCGAGATGTGAGTTTTTTTAGGCCAGAGTATGGAGACTCTTCAGACTGTGAATTCTACTAAGTTTTTGTCTTTGCATGAAGGCTAGATTTCTTCTTGAGAAACACTTATTGAGTAAATAATTTCCTCTCTTCTCAGAAATATGTATTTTGACATAGTGTATTTCTCTTGCAAGCCGACGATTTTGTAAAAGCCATTCCTGGACTGAAAAAAATTTGATATATGCTACCCCTAGTTGACTGGGGGCCACCGTCGTGGCTTAGTGGGTATGCCCACTGTTCAAGCAACCTGCGAGTTTTAGGGTGCGCAGGTTAGATTCCTGTCAGATGCGATTCCTTTATGGATGTATTTCTCTCTTCTGTGTCAATAAAACTTCCATTGGGTGTGTTTGTCTTTTACTTGATATTGCATGTCTTGTGTCTGGCGCACCATGGCCAAATATGGTCCTTGCGCTATAAAAAACCACCAACCAACCTAGTTGACTGATTGCCAATTGTACGAAATGAAATGAAAATTTTCGATATTCGCATTTGGTATGAAATGAAAAATATTTTCTAATATTTTTCTGTGAAATCCCAACACGATGTGTGATTCACTCACTGTACCATGAGCATAAAACCTCCAAAAATATGCAAAACTGCGACATTTCAACGAACAGAAAATGCGTTTGGGCAGAGGCCCCCGGCATGTTCAAGCGATATCTTTATAGGACGACATTATAAAATTCATCGACTCATGCGAAATGACCAGAAAACTGACCACCCACAACGAGGCATCCTCAGAACGATCACGCGGTAGGTGCCATCGGCCTCATAAAAGGAAGTTATGGATAATTGGTTTTCACTTCCCTTGCATCGATCTGACCATCTTCACCAAGGGGACGGAGAAGATACAAAGAGGGAACGAGAGCTGAAGTGAAGAGATGCATTCAATGACACCCAGTGGCATCAGCAGTTTCTCGTACGTAAAAGGGGCATTTCCTGGCAGCTGATATATTTCTCTTACAAGAACTAATGTCTAAGAGGTGGACAATAAGTGAGGGAGTCTTCCCCCGTCAAACATCGCAGCAAGAATCTCCTTTTGTTCCGGAAGAAATGGATCCAGATCAAGAAGGGAAAGTGAGATGTCGGTTGCCAGGCAACCACACGTCCCCCCCACGCACCCCATTCACAGCGCGAGCATAACGTACTATGAAATGACAACTCAGTGGTGGTGCCGTTTTTAGAAATTGAAAGAGCATCCCGCGGCATTCGATAAATTTCGAATGCCGTGGAGATCTTTTTGTTGTGTTCGCTAGGCTCCATTCAAAACCGGAGGGACGCAACAAAGGTTTCGGAAGAAATTGGAACTCGGTTTACCTAATCCTCGTCATTGTGCATCCAGTAATTATTTCGGAGCGCTTTCCTTAAAGGGCGGCTCTAGGATTCGTTCTCTTTATGATTTATCTTTAAGACAGATATGTATAGTATATAATTGGGGGCTGCTTCAAGCACTAAGATTTTTAAAAACGGTGTGTTTCAGTCTGAAAAGTTTCGAGGCGATTACTTCAACAAGCTTTACAACTCAAGCTAAAAAATCCTTGTTTATTGTTCATATTTATATACATTAATAACTTTTATTTACTTTAATAACTCTGAAATGTGTGTGTGCTTTAAAATATTTTTTATATCTTCGGCTGATAAATATCAAAGCATGATAAACTAATT
Source organism: Meta bourneti (assembly GCA_933210815.1). Lineage (NCBI taxonomy): Eukaryota > Metazoa > Arthropoda > Arachnida > Araneae > Tetragnathidae > Meta > Meta bourneti. Next base: position 58,397,601 of record OW119923.1, read on the forward strand.
ACCAGGATTGAGTAATTATTCTCATTTCTAGAAAGATTTTAAGCGAAATCCTAGTGTACGGTACGGATCAGAGATTGATAAGTGGGTATTCTATTTGTATTGTTTTAATCCTCTTAGAGGCTCACACGCATTTTCAGTTCTGCAACTTAAGCCTTCCCTGCATGAACTCTAACCGGTTTTGACCTTCTCGGCTAATATTTCCTAGGATTCTTTCAACCAATAGATGTGTATCTAATCATTATGTGCGTTGTGGAGGAAAAGCAGTACTACATTATTCGGAAATCTCGTGAGTCTTAAGATGAATTCAAATAGGAAGCATAAGACGCAAGGCGACACGCGCAGACCAACCAGAGGTGCCGGTGAAAATGGTGAAAACGCTTTGATTGGTCTGCTCGTGTCGCACATTGAGCCTTGGGCTTCCTATTTGAATTCAGCTTTAGAGGGTTAAATTGTATTTTCTAAGGTCCGTGATTACTATTTCACAGTGACCTGGCGACAAAAAAAAATATATTTTAAGGCAGTACATTTTTACATAGATTTATGCTACATTTATGCTACTTCAAATTCTGGAAATTTACAATCCATGACCATGCCATGTACTACATAAAAAAAAGTTTCTAGTGTTTATTAGTAGATCAAATATTAAGTAGGGGGTAGACGTCACTTTATTTGCTTTCAATTTATTGCAATAATTAAGGGGATGTGGGACTCAAAATTCTAAAATCTTCAATTTTAAAGTTTTTGTTCTGAAATTTTTTCTGTAGGTATACATTGTATTTTGCAATTATAATAACTATTTCATATTTTCGAAACTTTAAAATTTTTTTTATTAAAATTTAAAAATTTAGAAATTGTGACGTTGGGCAAAATTGATATATCTTAAAATATTTCATAACAAATCACTTCATTTTTGCACTAATTGACTCCTAAAAGTTCATACTTTAAACTGTCTTCGTGATTTTTGGTTAAAACAGTTAGAAAAATTTAAAAAAATATTTTGTTCAAAAACTACATAAAACACATAGTATACAAAGTTCGAAAAATTATAGAAAAAATAATAATATATATACACAATTGCTGAAGACAAATTAAAGAAATATAATTGAAAAGTAATTGTAGAAAATTTCATTCATTTATGACAAGTAGTTTTTAAGTTATATCCATTTTTCACTATCGAAATCCCATTTAACAGAAAAGGAGAAAAAGAGCGTTTAAAATTATGAAAATATTCAAGTTATTAAAAAGCACTTTTGCATACTTTATGTTTGTTTAAAATCCTCCTGGATAGTATTGTGTATTACTTCTTAGTTTTACTACTTCATTTAATTTAATTTTAGCAAGTTGGACCTTTTTCATATACCTTTTAAAAGTATTTTTGGACTTCATCGTCGCTTTCCTGAACCGCCTACAGTCCTTTATGGAAAGCGTTATTGAAGTATATTAATAGTACAGAAAATTCGAAAACGTGCAAATTCAACAATAAAAACAGTGAGAATATTACGATGATCAATTCAGATCACTTCAAAAGTGTTCGTAGCGTAGTTTATTTGAGTTAGAAAAAATAGAGCTGAAACAGTAGAAAGCAGACTCCAAAACAGTTTGTTTACATTATCTGATGGGTGAGGCTCGTTTGATTTGCAGCTGTCATGTTATAAAAAGTCGAATATTTCCGGTTCTACTGATGGTAGAAACAAAATGTAGGTGTTATTTTATTCAGAAATATCTATATTATTTTTTAAGATAATAAAAAAAATTGGACTTTTTTTCATATTTTGAGTCCCAGACCCCCTTAATATGCATTCTGAGATAACAAAAATCGAGATACTCCAAAACCAGTGTTCGATCGGAAAGAAACCTAGCACATGAGATGCACGCCCTCTATTACCCTCTCTGGGGGTAATTCAGGGGTGTGTTACCCCAGGTATACAGGGTGTACAGGACCCCTGTATTGCCATCTCTGGGGCAAAACAGGGGTCATCTTGGCTCAATGGGTATAACCATTGCTCTAGACACATGCGAGTTGAAGACGACGCAGGTTTGATTAGTCCCTGGATGGATGTATTTCTCATTTCTGTGTCAGTATAATTTTCCTTGTGTGTGCGTATGTCCTTTACTTGATATTGCCTGTCTTGTGTCTGGCACAGCATGGCCAAATATGGTCCTTGCACCATAAAACCTAAACAACCAACCAACCTGGTGGTAATACATGCCAATATACGGCTTGGTATGGAGTTACACAAAATTCTTATGCTATCCTGTGGAAAATTATACCAAATATTCTGCAGCTGCTGTTCCAGATCCCTCTTTTCCGGGGTTGGCACTGTTATGTCCTACACATGCTAGATAGGAGAGAGATCTGGAGGTCTCTCTGTCTAAGGAAGGGCCCAAAACACGGAGGAACTCCTGGGATAGACTCCCGTGTGTAGCTGGTTGTCATTAGGCTGATAAATAGTCCCTTAAATACGTGACTTGAAAGGAATAGCAATTTGTAGAATCTGCTGAAAGTGTCGCTGTGCTACCTCGTACCACTCGCTGTCCCAAGTGATGACTCCCCACACCATTACTTCAGTTACAGAGGTGTACTGCTAGGCAGTAAATTAAGAATGACAACAGAACATGATAGGTGTCTGGAATAGTACTGTGCCCAAGTATCGTGGACAGGCAAGAAAAGACGTATAACGTATAGTGATGAATCTTGCCTCTACCTTGAAGTAGATGATCACAGTATTCGCGTGTGGAGGAGACCATAGAAGCACTGCCATTTCCAGTATACTTTCGAGCTGCTCACTACTCGTATTTCTAGTAGTGTGGGAGCCATCCCTTACAACAACCTGTCCCTCTAGTGGTGTTACGAGGTATTTTTACAGAGCAGCGACACGTCCAATAGATTGTACAACTTGTTGCTTTGCTTTTTATGTCATATGTTCAAAGGGTTATTAACAGCCTAATAACAACAGGCCATAAACTACTCGTCTCTCCCTGGAGTACCTACATTGTGTTAAAAACCTTCCATGACCACTGAGATCCCCATATCTGTCTAGCATTCAGCAAGTCTGGGATATGCTGTGCCGTCAATTGCACCATCACCAGAATATAAAGGATTTGGAGCAGCAGCTGCAGAGTGCTAGACATAATTTTCCACAGGATAGCATAAGGTGTCATTCGACTCTACGACGCCGTGTATCGGTATCTATCGCTGCCAGAGGGGCTCTACAACTTTCTAATTTATGATCCTTCTGATGAAATTCTACAATAATAAAGAATCCTTCAGATTTGATGAGATCATTTCTTTATCTCTTTATGTACACTACACATGCTGTTTCATATCGATCAAACACTGACTTTGGGGTGTTTGGGTTTTTTGGCACAGAGTGCACTCGTACACACACATATAGAAAAGATTATTTATTTCAGTATTTTATGACCTTCACGATTTCTCCCCATTTCGTCGAACCTGATAATCATCAAACAACTCGACTTCTGAACAGTTTAATAGGATTTTGTCACGAAACTGTCAAACCTCTCCTTCATTCCCTCGTGCTGATCCAGGCACTCAGAACATGCATGTTCCAACTGCACTTACCAAGACTAACGAAATTTCGTGCATGCCAATCTGATTTTCATAGAGTAGATCAATAAAATAAGTTCTTATTAACTAATAATCCCCTTCAAGTATAAGATGTGAAATGATATATAGAATAAATTGACTTAAGTTCTATCTCATCGAATAGATCGAAAAACAAATAGCATATAGAATAGGTTGGTAGGTTGTATTGAGTTTTATTGTGATAGGGCAGTATTTGGCCAAGCTGTGCCAAATACAAGGCAGACAACGATTTGTCATGGTCAAACACATACAATGAAAGTTTTACTGGCACAGAAGATGAAAATACACCCAGGGAGGAATCGAATCCATATAAAAGAGGAAGATTCAAAAGAAAATCACCTTTCCTGATTCTTTAAACAAACTAATAACAACTTTGAAAGGTATCACCAGTCTACACAGTTGCCATCTGATGTGATTCGAAAGAGAAATTATCTTATTTTTATCTAAGCGTTGGCATACATCAAGTATAAATTGATCCTTTTTTCGAGCCGTATAGTGAAATCCCGAAACATTGTTCTTTCGCTATTCATTAATCGATCGAGTTTCAAGACAGACTCATTAATAATTCAATAACATTGCATTCCTCTTTCAGAAGTCTGTGAACTGTCTCCTAAATTTACTACACACCTTTCACGCGTTGTGCTTTGTTTTGCACATACTTTTCACTTTCTTTGGCTTCAGCTTTTACGCAGCTCGTGCATTTTTTTAATGTCATTGTGTATTATCTTAATAAATCAGCTTTTTTGAAGTTATAATCTCAATGCTCATGACTGCTTCGTTTTATTTCGACATAGGCAGCCATAACGTGTTTTCACTGGTATTTAAGCATTCTTGCATTTGATAATTAGCTTTCAGATAAAGTTACAGCTCCAATAAAGCTTTACTAAACCTGTTTTTAATTCTACCTTTGTAGAAAAAGGGCCAATGTCCACATGTGAAGCTTTATGTAGGTGGTAGTAGTGTTTCTGCGGTGGAACGTGTTTCCTGTGCTCATTCCGAAAGTGGCTTATTTTTCCAATACGTTTTCAACACTTCGCCAATAAAACTTCCAAAGAATTCCGAATTGATATGTATAGCTGATTGGGCAACACCAATTACATTTAAAGCCAAACCTTGCCAAAACGGCCGTAAACTACATTTTCAGGTAATCCCCATAATTATATATGTTTCGTGGAACAGGCATATCTGTTTTGAATAGCGGAAGTAAGATCTTCGCAAACCGTCTGATTTGTTTGTTTACACTGAAAATCTATCTCATATGTTTTGCAAATGATTTTTATTAATTTTTTATTTATGTATTTATATTTATCGATATCATTTTGGCTGTTTCAACAAAAGGAGATGAAAACTGAATCAATGCTCTCAAAAAATGTCGAGACGAAAAGTTCTAGGAAATTGTTAATAATAGGATAGTAGTGGTGTTTGAATAAAAATAAACTTTTATCACATGCTTTCCTGTTCTTCTATGGCCAAAGAGAATACATACACGCAAGAACCTACAGATAATTTCTCTGGTGCAAACGTTCTGAAGTCGTTACCTACTGTTTTTTAGAACAGCAACACATATTCTAATTAAATCTTTAACAGACTAATGCACTACAATCTGGATATCCAATTAGCTTACTTAAACTGATTTCAGTGTTCCTGTCGATTATCTTTCGCAAGAAGGGAATAATTCTGTTAGAAAACTGTCTTTCTTTGTATTGGTAAATGAGGTAATTATCCTTATGTACTCTGACATTTAATAGTTGTTACATAAATCTCGAGGGAAAACGAGTTCTCTCTATTTTATTTCTATCTGTAATACTCTAGTCTTAATAAAGATTTTATCATTTTTTTGTCACTAAATCAGATGTTACAATGAATAAATATTTACATTTTGAGCATATCAGTAATAATTCGATAGGAATATGATGTGAGTCTGTTGGGAGAAATCAGTGTTTCGAAGTTAGATGTAAACGATACTTCAAAATTTATTTGTGAAATTAAAATTCAACAATAAATAGACAAATTTAATTTTCACATAAAAATAAAACTTAACAGACTTGTAGTTTTGGTTGGTTGGGTTTTATGTCGCAAAGGATATATTTGACCAAGCTGAAACAAACGCGAGACAAACAAGTAATGGATATGCACACACACAAGAAAAGTTTTTCTGACATAAAAGAGAGAAGTACAATGAGGGTGAGTTACTACAGGAATAGTGGGAATCTGCAATACCTGCAACTACTTGTAGTACTCTGATTTATTTTTACCAGTACTTTATTCTAAAATTTATACCTTTTACAGTGCACATGCCTTAAAACCCTTTACTCTGGTACCGAAAAACATGATATCAAGTTGAGTATTAGTCAATAAAATGAACTGTGCTTTCAGATCAAGTTTTGTTTTCCAGTTTTAGGATGATTTATGGAGAAAGATCCAAGTTACAATGGTAATGAAGGCCTGATATAGCCAGTTTGTTCGAGTCACCACGGGATCTGCACGGACAGCAATCTTAACCCTCCAAGTGGTTTCAACGAGATAGCTCGTCCGTCAAGATCTGACTAATTTTGCTAATGACGAGATATCTCGTCATCAAGATGTTGCAATTTTTTTTGGTTGGTTGGTTTTTGGGGTTTTATAGCTCAAGGGCCATATTTGGCCAGCCAATTTTTTGGTGATGACGAGATCAAGATCTGGTCAGTTTTCATTTAATGACAAGATATCTCGTCCATCAAGAGCTGGTCAGTTTTGTTAGTGACGAGATAACCAGCAGGAGGGTTAAACGAATCAGTCTGTCCTGCAAACACCATGTAGGGTTCATCACAGAGTTGCTGTAGCAAACTACATATTCGACCTTATTCCGTCATGCATGAAAATACCTATCTTGATATGGGTTAGAAATGGTTGTGGTCCGAAGTCTCTGCTTGATCTAAGTCTGAATATCTAAGCCGAAACGAGGAAACCAGGAATTCGAAGTGAAGATAATTTCACTGAAATGTCCTCTTTCAGCTCAATTCTGAAACTCAACTAAGTGGTTTGCTACATCTCAGTCTACCTGAAAGTGCTAGCGACCTCAATTCCACATCTCAAGCGCCTGACAATTCTCCATAATACAATTAACTTTGGGGTTATATGGCTACGTATGTTCCTTTATGGCACTCAATCTTGGACAACTATTAAAACAGGTTGGACTTGAACTGCCGTCTTTGATCCGTCGTAGTGAATTCCGAGACATCAAAACGACTAATCCACTCTGAGTGTTCGGACAAGAGCTTATGCAGTGATGCCATTCATCTTTTGGGCTTTGATCCAACATTATAGATCCACCAATAATGATACGGCAATATCATTTTCCGTGATAATCTGCAAGGGAATATCCAATCCCTAGAATCTAAATGTTGGGTTATAGACGTGGGTCGATTGCAATTATTCGATTCCTATGTGGTATGCTAACCAGTTCTATCATGGTGTCAGTATGTAGAACAGTTGGTTTTACTATTCGTGAGTGTTTCTCGAGGACAAACCGACTGGTAAGAAAACAGCGAGGACAAACTGACTTCTAACTATATCTTGCGAACCTATTCATACTCGACTATTCCTTAAACAGATTCAAAAGCACGATCTAAATTTAGAGATATTACAATTATTTCTTCTGCATAGAGAGAAACTCATATTTTATTTCTGTATCTATAATTTCGTTTTATTATACTTTTTAAGTTTAATATGAAGAATTGTTCTATAATGAACTCTTAACTAAAGCCCGATACATTTCCAAATTCCATTTATCATCATTATAGAGTAACACAACGGGCTAATGGTGACGGCCCGGGATCAATCCCGAAGGGAAAAATCCGATAACAACACTTCGTCATTTTGATTCATGGTCATATGGCGAGGTCAATACCCGAGCTGATACTCTCCAAACTTCTCCACAACACCAACGTGTTGACATTTGAGACCACGGCAGATTTAAAATACATCGACTCCCTCGTAGACTTCGGTCTTTGGTTGAATCGAGTTCCGAACTCGCAACAACCGGTTGCCAATCCGCGACTCTACCAACTGGACAACCTCAATACTTCGTAATTCGAAGTTATGGATCGTAAAACCATTTAATACTATATTCTATTCCTTTTGTGACTCAGTGGATTTGTCTACTGTGTTATCAGCCTGCGAGTTGTAGGCGGCGTAGGTTCAGTACCTACGCAGGCTTACTTTGCGTGTATTCTCTTCAGTCTGTAAACCTTTCCTTGTGTATGCATGTCCATTACTTGTTGCCTGTCTTGTGTTTGGAGCAACTTGGCCAAATATTGTCCTTGCGCCTTAAAACCCAACCAATATCTAATTCTTTCTTTTAAAACATTAATTTATTTTATTTTCTTCTGCTATAGTAGTCATACGTTGTTTGCCACCTTGTAAGCCTCGGGTTCGAATCTCGGTTTGTAAGCGCATGAATGTTGGCGATTGTTCCTGTTAGAAGTAATGGTGGCGTATCCACTGGCTGCTCCTCCACACAAATAGCCATCACGTGACCCCTTGTAGTACTGATGACGGAAAAGGTCAATGGTCGGGAATTAAATTTTTTTTCTTGAAAGGTTCATTCTAGAGACACTTAAATAATTAAAAAAGGGTTGTTTTCATTTTGAATGTCGGATTCGACAAAAAATGTCTGACACCTTTTTAACTGAGACAGTATTTTTTTACAACACGAGGTACATTTCGATAAATTGAAATGATTAGGAAGTTATGATGATAACAGAACTTGATGAAAGTTTTATTTCTATTTCAGCATCCATTTTATAAATTAAACCTTTCCAATTATTTCTAATCAGCACATTTTTTATTCAACTCTCAAGGGTTATCTAAATTCGGTTGCAAAATACTTTTAATACTTTACAAGATCATTAACAAATTCGTATTAATCGGGGTAATGTGTATTAATATTTATTTTTAAGGTTGTATAGATGTTTTTCTTGCTTTAGGAAATAAAGAAAGATCTTATTTTATAAATGCATCAGTTTCCTTTCTTGAAAAATTTGACAAATAACTAATCAAATAATTCATTTTACCCAAATATTTTAGGTATAAAATCATAATTCCTTTATCAGAAAATGATACCTTTGAGATATTTGCATTATTGTTTGTGTCAAGATAATCAGTTTCGCAATCAGTTTAAATTGAAAAAGAATCTACGTCCAAACGCCTTTTTTTTCATGAAATTGTGTTTGTTTTCAGTACTCGCAGTTATTTAGTGTCTGAATTTCACAGAGTCAGTCTGTCTGTCTTCCCTTTTATGTCTTTTGTGTTTGTATGTTTACATGTACAAGTATCACATTCTAACATAGTGAATATATTATTTAAATTTTCTTTGTTTATATTTTTAAGCAATTTCATACAAGAAAATGCTGAATATCCATACTAAATCAACCTTAGTTTACTATGTTGGAAAAGCTGGGATGTAAATTGAGCATTGCGATCACCCAGATTGCTTTATCGGTACAGCTGTAAAAACAATTATTTTTCCCAAAACTAAATTTTACAGAATTTAAATTCTAATACTTTATTTTAAGTTTATTTTTTTTTGCGAAATGTTAATGATTTCCGAAATTTTGGGATAGATGATATAAAGAGAATAAAACATTCAATTTTGCACTAGATCTTGACAGAAATTAGTCATTTCATGTACAATATTGCTAAAACAGTATTTATTTTTGAACGGCATGTACGCATTTCTCAACACAACTTTTCTCAAAGTACTTGGTTTAGCACACGTGGTTGGGGGCGTAATTACGCTTCATCAAAAGAATTAAAACATACAGTACAAAATATTTTGAACCAAGATTGGTAGTTAGGTTTCCTGTACAAAACGATAAAATTCATTAAAATTTGCATTGTCTTACTTTTTCAAATAAAATTGCTTGTTTTTATGGAAAGCTACACTCAATAGGCAAGTAACACCACCACTCTCACTCTAGACAAGTACGTGATTTCTATTCCAAACTAAATCTATGAATTGAAAAAGTGCCTTAAAGATTTGTACATGCAAATTATAGTAAAGCAAATTTTAAATGGAACTTCGTCGAAATTAAAATAATATTGATGTTGGAAAATATCCGAATTAAGACCTTTGAATATTAGAAATTCTTTGTCGTAATAACAGAGGGTCATGTTTACCTTATTGAAGCTTATATTTAAGTAACCTACCTTATACTTGTTAAAGGTTTGTTGGAAACAGAAAAAAACGCAAACAAATCGACTTACCATTATTTGAAAAATGGCTATCGGTTATCTTTGCTTAATCTACACTGAAGATATTCGATTTTAAAACATATTATTTTGTTGTTACATGTGTCATTAAATGGAATTTCCAATAAAAATATAATACCTTTAAAATAATTAGTCATGAATATCTTATCAAATTTCACCATTTCCTTAGTCATCATGTCCTTAAAGATGATGATATTCGAAAATGTCGCATGCCTGGTTCAAATCGCATGCCACAGGTCAAAAAGTATTGGTAGGACAATTACGAATGCTCGATTATTCACTCTAGATTAGTCACTTTTACGATTTGGGTTACGGCAATTTTACAGGAAACGAACTTAAGAGGAGACATTCATAATCATACCCAAATTCAAAATCGACTTTTGTAGTAGCCACCTTCGTATCACATTCGCAATTTTGTCTTTCTACATGGATATGATATCTGTGAAGAGGGTTATTTGATGGATATACATATATAGAATTTGTGCTCTACGTAAGTTGGATAAATTTTTTAAAATATCGAAATGGTGTTAAAAAATTATTTTCCAGGCCTTTAAATGTTAGCACATTTCTACAAATTATAACGTGATTATTCTGGTCACTTTTTCAATCTGAGTAAAATAATTTAACTCGAGAAAGGTTGGGTAATTTTTCTAGTACATAATAAAGAAACATACATTATTAGCTTATCCAAAAACTTTTCTCACCGTACATCCTGTGCAAATGCTGTTTCTACCTTACTCGAAAAATAATGAAATGAGAACAAGTGAGAGCGTCAAATTAAATTAGGAGGATTGTTAGTGCTGCAGCTCTCAGCTTTGCAGTGATCGCCACAGGATCAAAGTGCTACTCTGAGGCGAAACGAAGAAGCGCATCTAGTGAAAAATCCACTTATCCATTCTAAACCTGTTGTATAGAAGCAGACAACACATAACGAACGTAAACTAAGTATACTCACTAATTTAAAAGCAAAATATATCCTACAGTTGTTTCCTTCTTAGTTGGTTAATTTAATTTGGACTGAAATTGATTGGAATAATTATTTCTTACTTAGAAAACTGTAAATGTATTTATCATATATCCCGCCCCTAGAGTGGATCCAAAATTATACTTCCGAACTCTATCCATATCATCAGTGTTTTAATATTTCTTAAAGTATCCATAATATTCCTTTCTTTTAAAAATTGTTTTAATAATTTGCTTTTAGCGACACATGAATTGGAAAAAATATTAGACTAAATTAAACAATATTTTCAAAGATGGCAAATAGCTTAACAAATATTTTGAAATATGTTGAACTGTGTAATGGGTTTATTTTCATGAAATGGATTATAACTGTGCAACTAAAGTATCAAAAGCATAACTATTGTAAAATTTAAAAATTTTGATGTTTCTTGTTTTTAAGAAATGTTTTCATTTGAAGAAGTTTAAATGGTGATGTGGGTAGCCTTCAGATAGAAACGGCGTGGAAAAGAAAAATTCTAGGAAAACTTTAGTGAGAATTCTTTCTAAGAAATATTAATATCATGTAAATTTAACACGATATTAATATTTGTTGTAAAACTATGAATATCCAAACCTGAATTATCTTAATTGGTAAACATTGACCTACTTGTTTAAACAAATACCTCTATAATGCAGCTCCAACGAGATAGAAGTCGCCCTTGGGTCAGTTGATTTTTGAAAAGGTGTGAAGGCATTAGAAAAAGGCTGTTACACGTAAAATTTGGAATGGCGAAGACCGTGAATGTCCCTCCTGTGAATTTATTATCTCTGCTATCCTTTTTGGCAACGAAAGATAAACTTAGGACCAGAATCTGCGCTAAAGGAGCTAGATATAGAAACGCTTTATTAACGTTATCATCAGGGCCATAATTTAACTAATAGACTCGCTCAAAACCACGTGATTAGATTACTAACTCGTGGAAGTCGTTCTACACAGGCGTTTACGTGAATGAAGTAACATACTGAATGTTTTTCATGTTTACATTAATAACTAGCAGTACCCCCACGGCTTTGCCCGTGACATCATTCTTGTTATGACCTCACTGATACTGAAAGCATTAAAAAGAAAAAACAATAATTTTAAGAATGAGTCCCACCACCACCCGACATGACACGGGTTTGTCGCCTCATTCCTTCCACCTCACTGATCCTTGCTTAGAGAGCTTCATGATACACTATGTTCAATGTTCTTCCATTTGGAGCTAGGATGTAGAGATTCTCGGCTTTTCCAACTCTTGAACAGTCCACATACAGTTGACCTTGGGAGAAACACGGTTCAATGAGATTGAGTCCTACAACTTTCAACGATTGTCCTTGTGTCTTGTTGATACTCATGGCGAAACTTAAACGAACAGGGAACTGAAGACGTTTCAATTGGAATGGGAGATCCGAAGGGATGATTGGGATCCTAGAAATGAATAGGTCTTCGCCTGTGGCATGTCCAGTCATGATGATGACTTCAATAATATTCAGCATCAGTTTCTTGATAGTGTCTTGTTCCATTGCAGAGTGAAGGTGGATGCAGATTTCTGAGAAGCATAATCGAATCCCAATCTTCAGCTCTAATATGTTCGAGGGTACTCCATATTTCTCCAATGTGTTCAAAACAAAGTTCACAGCCTCATCTGTGTCACATGTAGTGTCGATAGATTTGAAAATTTGAACACTACCGAGCAATTCTTGTGAAAGTTGCTTATTGATGACATAGACATCTTCGTTTCTTGGGGCATGAATTGTTCTTTGGCACAGCCATGCGCTTTGCATCGCTATACATCCATGTTGATTATCCGAAGTAACGGCACCATTTCCTAGTTGAAGTAGGTTACCTGCAAATTGCTGGGCAGAGGGATCACCGTTGACATGAACTCGCATGTTTGTTGATAGTCCAAGTCTATGAATTTCATTCCAAATGTAAGATTAATTTAAGCAGGCCTGCATTTCATCCGCCCTGGTTCCACGGGGAATAACCGGAAGGGTCTGCCGAAAGTCCCAGCCAACATCATAGTGACGCCTCCCATTCTGTCATTGTTACGTCTGATGTCTTTCAACGTGACATCAAGTGCTTCTAATGCGGTTTTGTGGGACATAGTACATTCATCCCAGACAATGAGCTGGCAATTATATAGAAACTTTTCCTTTCCTGAATTTCTTCAAATGTTACATGTAGGAGTCTCCACGTTTGCCAGATTTAAGGGTAACTTGAAAGCCAAGTGAGCTGTCCTCCCTTCTGTCAATAGAGTGGTGGCAATGCCTGATGGAGCAACAGCCAGGGCAATCTCGTTTCTCTGTCGCACTTTAGCCAAACGAAGTTTGATGAGAAAAGTCTTCCCAGTACCGCCAGGAGCATTCAAAAAGAATATGCTACCGCGCCTATCAAAAACTGCTCTTGTAATCTTGTCAAATGCTTCCTTTCGATCTTGGATCATTGGGGGGGGGGTTCATTGTCTTCTTCAATATAATCTTATCCTCAATGTAGATTAGAGCTATGTTGAAGATGTCCTCACTGTAGTCCAGATCCACATTCTGCTGCTGTACTCGTGCATGGTGCAGTATGTCTTCAGACAGGTTCTCCTTGTGGTTCATCCATAGCTGATCGGGAGTAGACATCGAGAATGTTTGTAGCATAACAGCAAACAGATTACGTAAAATCTTTGGCGATCGAGATGCAGCTGCTTCTTCTAATGCTTTGTTCCAGGGTTCATCGTTCTCCAGAAGTCCTCTAAGATGGCAAGTCACTTTGTAAGTTCAGCAGACCCTTCCTTCAAATGTTCTCAAATCTATAAACGATATCGGGCGTCGTACTTCATGCAGCAAGAGTCGCAGGTGAAAGCATTCGGAGTTGGTCGGATGGATGGTGTACACACAGCCTAGTGTATCACTGGACCTTATTCCTGCTCGTTCTGGTATAATTTGTCCTTGTTTTAGACGGTTCCATGTCTTGTTTCCGTTGTTCCAAGTGTAGTACTTTGGTACTTTGTTGTACAATAGGGTGCGTGCAAACTCATCTTTGGTGCAAAGTCTGAAGAAAGACGTCAGTATTGTTTCCTGAGGCGCTTGGACGCGTTGAGCAGCATTTTCTGTCATGAAGCAGACACTCTGGCCATTCCCAAGGTGGACGCTTAGATGAATCACTGTGAGGTGGGGCTCGTGAATTGGGAAGTTGAGAATTCTCCATACTGCTTCGTTGCTGCTGATATATCTTCCCATTTAATACTGACGAATTTCATTAAGGTCATTCTTAACTGGTCAATTCAAACACAGCCATACCGGATCCTTTGTTAACATACTTATAGACGTACTTTGTAGACTTTACAGAATTGCAATACTCTACGTTGATATACGCATTGAAAATTTTTGTTAATTGAGGGCGATACGGAACAATCCATTTATTGTCCAGACACTTCTTATCCTCGAAAATTGATGTTTGCAGTAAATCTCCCGTCTTATAATGATCTTTGACGATAAAGCGTATATCCGTGTTGTCCTGTTTGCGTCTATTTCGAAAAACGGCGTGGGAATCGCTTTGTGGAAATTCCCTCCTTTATTCATGGAGCGGGTGGATTTATGCATCCGCAGGGGCCGTGCACAATCTGCTTCGTCATAATGCAAAAATGTTCTAGGTCTTCTTGTGGATTAGGGATTTCTGCACTGATAAAATCATCCACTCTGTGAACGTGTAATGAGTCTGAGCCAAATCAGAATGTGGGTATGAAGAAGTTCTCGCTTCTGCCACTCTATCATGTACATATGGCACTTAACTTCCCCAAAAATCTTTGCCTTTGTGATGAAGCAAAGTTTTTTTGCTTTTGATGAAAGATTCTTGCCAACAAATCATAACGATACTGTGGTTTTTGCCCAACAAATAGTTCTTGCTGTATCTCTGTCCAGTTTGGATTGTATGTAAAGGCGATGAAGTGGTTCGGTCTATCATAGTTTCTCATGTAGGTCATGGCATCTTGAGTACCCTCGTGCATGTACCTGGGACCCCCAGTAAAGCTGGAAGGCAAGATAATCAACTGGTCAATGTCTGCAACATTTCCATCATTCATGACCGCATCCCTCAAATGTGCATACTGTTCCACTCTTAGCGTCCTCTGATTTAGTCGTATGAACAACAGCCTTTCCGATTCAATCTTGGCATATATGTCAATGATAAATTAATGGAACAGGTCTTTGCTTCTCAGTAAAATGTTCAAATTTGAAGAGCGTATCATCATCCTGTGAGCGTAGAACTGCATAGCAGAAATTAGTTTGCAGAATTCCTGTAGTTGGGTTTGTTTGTCGCAGTTGAAAATTATATCCATCCTCCCCTGCCAAAACATGAGTGGATACTGTAGCGCATCGTAGGACCTGTGCGTATCGGGAATTCTCTTGATGGTGCCACTTCTTTCTTCTAAAACTATGTTTCTTGCTCCATGTTGTTCTCCCACTATGATTAAAGCCACTTCTGTTGTCGGTGCATTGAACCTCCTCTCATGTTCACCATGTGGGGTTTTATCCGCTAAGATTACCACTTTGAATTCAGGGCTGATCTTATCCATGGCCGATTTGAAGCTGTGGATGTAAGAGTTGTGATAATCCAGCATATATTGTAACTGAAGTACTATGTCTCGTCTCGTCTGCGGAACGTGTTTGCAACGGTGCTCTGCTTGTTGTGTACCATCTCCAACAAAATATATTTGCAGAAATTTAGGGTCTTCGTTTGGTAGTGGGTGTAGACTTCCGATGCGGTGATAAACTTAACCCTGAACCTTAAATGTCGGCATGTATCCAGACTCTCTAATTTCTTTTGTCTTACAGAAAAAGTTCATCTGGAAACAGGAATTGTACCTTCTAATATTCGGCAGAAAATGTTTAGCTTCCGCTGAATCTCCAATCAGTGAAGTACGACGCAACTCAGTGGCTGGTGCTTATCCCATGGTGCTAGATATATTCTACACAAAGTCATGGAGGTTTGGCAAAATTGTTATTTGTGCAATAGTTTTCAGCTATTGTAGTGGGGTTGGAGAAATTTCTTTACTCTTGAAATTGACACAATGTAGGATGTGATGTCAAGAGGCTGGCTCTTTTTACATTTCATGTACTGTAGCAAAGACTTGGTATATGCACACTACCCTCCATGTTTGTGTATTAGTAATGATAGTAGTAGAAGGTCGAGAGGCTGACTCTTTTTACATTTGGTGCACTGTAGCAAAGACTTGGTATATGCACACTACCCTCCATGTTTGTGTATTAGTAATGATAGTAGTAGAAGGTCGAGAGGCTGACTCTTTTTACATTTGGTGCACTGTAGCAAAGACTTGGTATATGCACACTACTTTCCATGTTTGTATATTAGTAATGATAGCAGTAGAAGGTCGAGAGGCTGACTCTTTTTACATTTGATGCACTGTAGCAAAGACTTGGTATATGCACATTACTTTCCATGTTTGTATATTAGTAATGATATCAGTAGAAGGTCGAGAGGCTGACTCTTTTTACATCTGGTGCACTGTAGCAAAGATTTGGTATATGCACATTACTTTCCATGTTTGTATATTAGTAATGATAGCAGTAGAAGGTCGAGAGGCTGACTCTTTTTACATTTGGTGCACTGTAGCAAAGACTTGGTATATGCACACTACTTTCCATGTTTGTATATTAGTAATGATAGCAGTAGAAGGTCGAGAGGCTGACTCTTTTTACATCTGGTGAACTGTAGCAAAGATTTGGGATATGCACACTACCTTCCATGTTTGTGTATTAGTAATGATAGCAGTAGAAGGTAAGAAATAGAAACTCGAAGTGTAGAAAATGACATTGTGAAGCTTTCGGAAGTTGTTTTCTCCTAGAATACCTTGTATTCAAGATAAATGTTTGCAACACATTGTAACGGCTTCGAATATTGCAAGTGACTTCCTCTTGAGATCTTTTGGAATAGTAGTTTTACACGCACATCAGCAATCTCATTGTGATTATAGGACATTAAAAATCGATCTCAACTTTTATTGGACTGATTTTTCTGGCCACTTATCACTTTTTTCACCAACAGAGAGATATGTTAGACTACATAGCTTCCCAGATTAAGTAGCAGCTGTTTGGATGTTTTCTGTTCTTATATATTGTTTGTCAACCAAAGTTATTTTATGATGTAAAGAAAACAATTTCTCATGATATTTGTAGTTTTTAATGTACACAAGGCAAATATAAGAATGTACGTAAGACATTTATAAAAAGTATGTCCATAGCAAAAATGTATAATTTATTTTTACGTAAGACTTTTATAAAAATGCATGCCCATAACTAACTTCCTTTGTAAACTTTGCGCTTGCATAGTAACACAACAATTTCGAAGTAAATATTAACTCCAGAAAATTTTCAGTTACCTCTACGTCTTTAAATAATCTAAACATGTTTTATTCTCAAATCTCTCGTCAAGTTACTGCAAAAACAAGATAACTCCATTTTTTCTTTTTTGAGTTAAGTACACTTCAACTATTTCTGCTGCGCATGTTCTTCATAGACTAAGATCACAGTAGTTATCTTGCCTTTGCAGACATACTACACACAATTGAATGTGTGAAAGTGTACTTAACTCAAAAGGAAAAATTAATTACCATGCTTTGGCAGTAACCCAACGTTATATAAACAAGTTTATATTTCACCGGAGTTGTATATTCTTAACCTAGTGAGTTTCAAAAATCTAATACCCATGGGACATTCAATCGCTAAAATCATCATCATCTATTTATTTCAATAGTTTACACCTCTTACACGCGACGAATCTTAAGTGAGGTATCAAAATAATTTCCCGGAGCACTGACGAATCCGCTCTATTTCTCCAAGGTGTGCAGAGGGGGGCTAAAAACAATTCTAAAATCCCATAGGAATAACATTGAGTGTAAAACGATTGCGGTACGCAACTCAGTTTGTTTTACCAGTATTGATGGAAAAACAACTTTTCCAATAAAATTGTTTTACCTGTATTACTCAGTAAACAATTTTTTCATCATCTATACTATTTCTATGGTATAGATCCCTTTTACGCGTCTTACACGTGTCGAATTATTTATTTATGTATTGAACCGGTTTTTCATTTCTTTCCGTAATATCAATAATTTATGAATATGTGATTTAATGATATAAGGATATTAAAAGACACATGTTCCACTCGAGGTTAAGATTTGAAAACAAATTGAAAAATATACGACTTAACAATTTTTGTGAGATCTAGAGAATTAAGAAAACCTTATTAGGCCTTTTGGCGGAAGAATTAAGTGCTTTACACAAATAGTTGGAACAACGCTAACAGTGATCTCAAGGAGGAAGTGTTGTAAATAGTGATTGAATAAACATTTTTGATATTTTGGGTATAAAAAAATTCGCTAACATCTTTCACCCTTGCAACGGATGTGGTTGGGTCGGGAATTGTTCATGTTGAATTCTCGCACGGGCACACTAGTATTTTATGAACCTGATTATTAGGACGGTTAGCAAATTAGGATAAACGAAATCAGACGAACACAAAGTAGGATAAATTCTACTTTTCGTTAATCCTGCTACGAGTGAATAACACTCTAGCTTTATTTTTTTACTTCTCTAGAATCCTTAAATAAGTCAAAGTACCTTTAAAGTTTAAGAACACGTTAAACTTTTATTGCGAAAACAAGATTCGAACTACTATGTAAGTTATATTTAGATTCCGTCTTAGAATGGTAATGTATTGTTTCATTTCACTTACGTCATCTTATAGTGATTTAAATCACTATCTGTACAGCCCGCCCGTTGAGATAAGAATACAATGGACTTCAGAAATCAATTATTGCTATTCAAGTGCTAATTACTATCTATTGTGGAGAAATAGTAAATAATGAGTGCGCATTGAAACATATGCTTGATATGCTACATTGTTCATAAAATACTTCAACTCAAAAAAAATATAGAACAGTCAGTCAATTAATAAATATCACAACTAAAAATTACATCTCAGTTAATAATGTCGCAAAACTCAGTAATACAGAACTCAATAACTCAATTAATATTTCTAAATGGAACTAAAAATGTAAACGTATTACTGGCACTGTCAGATAGGAGAGGTAACACCAGTCTAAATATTAATGTTCATGTGATTAATCGGTTATTATTAAAATCACCGATTAATCACACGGGGGAACCGTATTAATAATAACCGGTTATTATCAATAGAAAAGACGCGGTCATGATTAATATTATTGTTAATTATTGCCGGTTATTGTTGAGGATAACTGAATTTATTACATGAAACGTAACATAAACAAACCGTACGGTCTGCGAATATTTTACTCTACTGTCCAGATGCTCTCGCATGATACACATCGGGGTCGTTTATTGCAATTTTGGCAATGTATGGCGTTTAATCTAATTGATATTGACCAATCTTCTATCATATATCGATTCGGAATTTATTCTTTGAAATTTCTATTGGTTAAATTTTGAAATCGCATTCGAAAAACATGCCAAGTGAAGTCACGCTAAAAATGCGTACAGGAAACACGTATCGTAGCAGAAACACTACCGCCTCCTATATTTAAATTTACATAAAATATCTCTCATAGAAAATTGCATACTTATTACTTATTTGATTATTCTACTACACGCACATTTTCAATAAGTTTCTGTATAAATGTCAATTGAACTTTCTACAATTTATCATAAATATTATAGCTTGCATTACATGTTTCTTTACATATACGTCATATTTGCACATTTATTTATTGTGAGGGATCAATTTACGTGAAAGTCTTTAAATATTCTATAAAACTTGAACCGGGCTACGGAGAGTGGCGAAAGTGATGTGCATCGTCACTCGTCTTGCCTTTTATATAGTAGGATTCAAGATGCAAAGAATTTTTCTTGTTTGATGTTGGATGATTTCTTTAATCATCACTTCGCTAAGGGTATATGTATCAATGTGATACAAAACTCTAAAATTGTCATGGTATTTAAATTAGTTACAAATTCGAACCTCGAGCAACTTTCAATTTCGTTTAGGTGGAGGACCAGAGATCAAAAGATTTAAACGCTGTTCTGTGTAAGTGTATACCATTCATATGAATCTCAATCTCGTGTTCTATAATTTCATGAAATGTGTTTAATTGCTTATTTTATTTTGAGTTATCTGTAATTTGCTTTTCTTCCTCCAGAATTCATCTGAGATTATTTTTCGAGCCTCTTTAAGGCACTCTTCACCTATTCCTTTAGAAAAGTTTAAATTGTATGCGAGTCTATGTCTCTAATTGTATTGATTTAGGTATAAATTGCACTTAAACTTATATCCTTTTATATTTTATCCTCTTAATGCATGATTACAATAAAAACGCACTCAGGATTAAGTAGAGTTTCAGAAAATATACCCTAAAGAATTTAAAGCGATTGTTATTAATTGAACAATTATTCAAATTATATATTAATTTAAACTTTGTAAAGAAAATTTGTTTCACGGTATGCGTAGTATATTTAAACACGTCTTTCTCATTCAAAAGTTTTTTCAGATAGTGCATTTTATTTTTAATTATCCACAGTAAAAGTTAACATATCTCCCTATGAATGGAAACGAATTCCAAAGATTTATTTCTGATTTAATACGTAATTATATTAAATACGGTAAACAAAAAGCATTTAATTATTCACTTAAATTGTTCCGATCTCTAACATTCGACTGTAATCAATAATACATTATATTTATAAGCTATGTACAATATCTTCAAACCTACTTAAATGATATTATTCCCATTAAATATTGTGATTATATTATTCTAGTTCTTTTTAATAATCCTGTAAACTTTTCTTCGAAATATAAATTAACAGTTGTCTTTCGCAATGCAGTTGGTATGGACGAAAGCCGAATTGCTTTTATTTTATTTAAAATTGATGAGAATTTATCCTCAAGTTCAATAAGTTTTGAAAGCATAGAATTTCAGCGCACAGTCATTAAAAAATTTCTTAAAGTTTACAATAGTTGTATAACAGGCAATCGAGACGCCATTAATCCGTACTAAGTAATCTGAAGTGATGACTATGCCATCTCTTCCCCTCTCAAAAGCAAAAGTGACAAAAGGAGATTATCTGAAGAGCTTTGTACTGTTACATTTTCATCGAACTTTTGAAAACAAAAAGCACCTGAAGGGATAAAATACGATGATTTTTAAGACCCAAAGAGCACTTTAAAATTACTCGAGCTGCATTTAAAATCAAGCTTTTTTTGACTTGTCTATAAGTAGTTTGAAGAAAGAAGTTTTCGCAGCTCTATTGTAGATTTAACAAATTTTCAAATTTTATCTGCTGGGGAATTGATTTTTATGCAGCTAATATAGTTGAAGAAACTACTCAAACACAGAAATGGTTTTTGTTTTAACCCTCTGTGTGGGTTCACACGTATATGTCCGTTATGCAACATGCAGTCTTCCCTGGATGACTTATAACCAATAGAATGTTTCTTAGGATTCTTTCAACTGTACGATGCTGTTATTTAGTAATTATGTCTTCTGTGGGGGAAATGCAATGCTAAACTACTAAGAAATCTCGTGCAAGGCATGAGGTATACAAGATTGTCAATCTGTATAATCAATCATGCATTTCATACTAGAAATAAATAGGGAAAAATTGAAATGACTTTCAAGTATCTGTTCTTTTCATTCAATTTATTTAGTCTAAAAATTAAATTTGAGTCTTCAAATTAGATTTGTGGATAAAAAATTAAAGTATTATATTTAAATAAATTGTTTCGCTTTTATTAGATTCGTAGCAGAGAAATGGATGGAGCAAACGTAATTATCTTAAAACATGATGATAAAAATAGAAAGTAATAAAATGCAAATCCATAAATTACTATCAAAATTTATTCAGAATCTTCAATTGAGTAATCTTTTCAATAAATGGAACATCACATTTCAAAATTTGAGCCGAGGTAGTTTGCTTCCTAATTTAACTGTCCCCCCTCCTCCTTTTTCCTAATACTAAACTTTTCCCAGAATTTTATAAGCACACATTTATAAATGCATCCACATTTGGTTTCTTTTATTTTCCCCTTGTTTCTGAAGCAAAATAATAAATAAAGAAGTGTCATTTCAATGAAATACGAATGTTACTTGAATTGCTTGATTCTATTACAGATCGAGCAAATATCAAGTAAACATTATTTATGTTTTAGTGACTAAAATTCTAAAGACAAGTTCCAAGAAAGGAGCTGTCAAAAACAATTCTAAGAACAGAAAAAAACTGAAAATACCCCTTTTGTCTAAATTAAATTCAAATACTGATTCTGAATCAGAGTTACAAAAGCTCTTTTACCAGCTTAATAGATTTATTCCTTGCTTTATACCGCTCTTAAGCGATCGGCAAAATACATTATAAACCAAAAGTTGTTTTATATTCCTTTATATTTTTCCATTATTCTTCGCTGAAAAATTTTCAACATGTAACTTAGTGTACTATTACTATGATGTTTTTGCTACTTCAAAAGAGACGAGGTGATATTTATTTTGGATAAATTATCAGATAAAAGAAATGAGACTTATAAACCTGATTTGTCTGTGAAATCTTTCGACACTAAGTAAACGTCGATTTTGATGTGCTGTATGTTAGAAACGGCACTTTTCCGTTTTAATCTGCATAGCTTAAAAAATCATAAATGTACGATTAGTATTTACTAATTAGTGGAAATAAAGTAATCTATGATGTAATTTCTAAAGGACAGAATTCATATTACAATTTAAGGCCAAAGGAAAAACAAAGTTGTAGCCCATTTATCATTTATCATTTTATCATTATTATTCCATTTATTGTCATTGAGATCTTGATGGACGAAATATCTCGTCCTTCAAGATCCCGTCATCATAAAAAAGGCAAAACCTTGATGACGAGGTATCTCGGTCATTAGCAAAATTGAACAGATTTGATGGACGAAATATCTCGTCGAAATCACTTGGGATAATAAAACCAGTTATATGTATATTAACATAAGATAATTTAAAATCTTACTTATTTAACCTGTACTGCACGAACAATCAGTATCATTCTTTGTATACAAACCTATTTTTCAGGACATGGTTTTCAGTTTTTTAGAGTAATGATATTTATGGTTAAATATAGTCACAAAATTGCTTCCATTCGTAGATAATCTAATTTTGATTTCCTATATTATTTATACATCGTTTGTAGTTGTCCCAATCGTAATACATTATATATAATTTTAAACTGAATGATATGGACGTAAGAATTTTAGGACAGATGTACAAACCAAAAAGAGAAGTTATGCGTACCTTCTTTGTTTCAAAATTGAATCTTGCTTGTCACTTAAGAAGTTAGCTTGAAATGATAGACATAGATAGACAGTAATAACTATTTTTATCCCAGTGACAAATAACAGACAAGCGAAAATGAACCTCTCATTTTTGCTTTTAAAAAAAATTGAGACCCCATTAAATTTATTCTCAAAATATTTTTTTCCTAAGGGTACAATATTTAAGAGTTCCCTTTTCGTCAAACAAAAATTGTTCGAAAAGAGGTTCAAACACAAGGCGAAAAAACATTTATTTTTTATGTCAGCAGCTTTAATTACGATTGATGAAGATTGGTCGCAACATCAAATGATGATGGCAGTGATAATCATTCATCTTTATGGAGTGATTAAAACAGTTCATTGAACCGTAAAACAGGATAATCTGCCTCCAGAAAAAAAAACAATATTCGATTGATATTTTCAGTTATACAAAAAGTAAATTGCTTAAAAGAACGTTTTATGCGGCTAAATTGGGTAGAAGTTATTACCCCGTTATTAAAGTTATCAACGTCAAAAAAATAAGCTCTATGATGATTATAAAAGAAAATTTTACAGCCAAATGAGTATTATAGTTTTGCAAAATGCAATCGCTGTCGACTTATACAATTAAGATTCAGCTGGAAACTTCCTAAATAATGTTACATGCACTGTGTATTTACATAGTGTTAAGGAACCTTCTTTCCAAAAACTGTAAGAAAAATTGCTGATTGAGAAACTGTATGTATTCGATTATGCAATAACTAAATTGTTTATAATAATGAACAAATCTTTCAGATATATTTAAACATTAGATTTCTACATCGTCTGTAGTTGTTCCAACCGTAATATATTATATATAATTTTAAACTGAATGATATGACTTAAGAATTTTAGGACAGCGAAGTACAAACCAAAAAGAAAAGTTTAAAGGATTGAAATACTATTTACTTAATAAATATCATCATCATAGCATGACACAGAGGTTTGCGTATGGATGTTACAATGATTAACTTTTGTTGTTTCTTATCCCACTTGGTCAAGCTTGTCTAGACCAAGTCCGTGAGTTCTGTTACGCTGATTCAGGAATTCAGTTCGCTGAAGATCAGATAAATTTCAATTATGTTTTGTTTTGGAGATATTTCAAGAACCGCATAAGTTTTCAATGTACCGATACAATTTATTTGGGTTGGGTCTATATTTATATACATAAGTTACTTCTGAATAAGTTTAGAATGTGATGGAGTGGAATGATCCCTTTTAATAAAAAGAAGGGGAGATCGAAGGAGCCAATAGGACAGTTTTTGATCTTAGATACCTCCTTCTCTATTCAGGTTAACCTAGAAATAGTAAAAGATTCGGACAAGATCTGGTGGTTGTTGCGCCACTGCTGCAATTAGCTGGTAGCTCGCATCACTACAACCACTGTCGGGGAATCCTCTCGTCTTTTTCGACGCAGCATACATCCCCTCTCCTCGAAAAATCTCAGCTCCTTTTCTTCCTCCAGGGCTCTTTCCGAACGTCCCTCCTTAATAATGTTATCCCCGAGTTCACGGCAATAAATGTGGTTTGAAGGTCTCAATCCTCCATGACCATCTCTCCAATTCCTACAGCCAGGATAAAGAAAAATGCATACATAATACATGCAGAGCATTATAATGAGAAAAGTTATACGAGTTTAGGAAACCTCAAGAGCTCTCTTTGATGCATTCATCTATGTACTGTAGACGGTGACACCATCCTTCTTATTGCTACAGCAAGCGCAGATCACAGATGAGTTGGGATAGCAGTCCTACTCATCTGCGATCTGTGCTTGCGCAGTTGTGAATTTAGTCATCTGAGGCTGTCTTTTCTCTCGGCTGAATCGTCAGTATGCTGATTTTGTGGCTTGAAATTGCCTCCACTGCTTGTTGGTCACAGAACACCTAACGTCATCCTGACTTTGTTCCACCTCGAATACACAGTTAGCTCTATGTAATAATTCTATAGTCAAATGTTATCGAGACGTCATATTTATAAAAGGACTATTTAGCTTCTCTTTCTTACAGCACGAAATGTAGAATCTCTTTCTAAGCACGTTTTAAACTAATGCCAGCTGAAGTCAGATGGTGGAACTTAAGCAAATGTGCATACGATGTGTGCTAGTGGCGTCACATCATTGGTTATTCCAACAAGTCTGAAGCCAATCACATATTTTTATGAAGTTATCGCGATTTTTAAATTTGTTCCACAATTTATAGGTAGTTAGTTGAATTAATATCGCACTGGAGCAACATAATGGGATATTGGCGACGGTCCGGGATCAATCATGAAGGAAACTATCCGAAATGTTAATATTATGGAAGAGACAGACTTTATTAGGTTTCACACTCATAACATTTGTTAAACAACTCTTGCTTAAATTCTATGACAATTTGAATAGGTGCTTTACATGCTATGGTATAATAAAACCAAAAATATTTCTGAGCTCCATACATCGAACTGATATTCATGTAGAGCGGTAACGCTTTACCGATAAACTTCTCTTCAAATATTGTTGAAAAACAAAATCTTTTTTCTACTTTTCTTTCTCTTCAGAAATAAAATGCATTTGAAGAGTTTTTCCACGCGTATGCAAACTTATCTTTCTTGCGTAACTTGTGTTTCCATGGAGATGTTTTCAATTCCGGAAGATATTTCTAACTTGAGCGATTTTGAAAATGCAACTTGGTTACTTCATGTAAAATGAGAAAACATCAGAAAAACCTGTGGTTGTATTGGTGACGGATTTTCATAAAATTTGGCTCATGTCTAGTTTATTGCATAAATAATGATATCCAAAATGTATGTTGGCTCAAAATTAAATAGTTTGGAAGTTTCAGGCATGTTAAAGACTTGAAACTTTGAAGAGCTGTTATGAAATTTTACTGTTATATGTTTGAAGATCTGTTTCTCAAAAACTATTTAATGTAGACAACAATATTTCATATTTTTTATAATCAATGAAATATGGTCTTTTTATTCGTTTGGAAATAACAATTTTAAACATCATATTTAAGCTAAACAATTAGTAGCGAAAAATAGAAAAATTGTCGATTTTGATAGAATTAAAAATGTTTCTATGGGCTAAAGGAATTTAAAGGCATCGTTGAAATTCGTGCCAGTTACAGTGATAAAACTATTACTGGAGTTTGAAAGTCGTCTTTTATATCCTTCATCTTCAAAATAAAAAAGCAAAATTACAAAATCACGATTTTCCACTAAGATAGGCATAAAAATCAAATGATGGAAAGCTCTGACGAAAACTTTAATTTAGAGGAATATAGATTAGTATCTCTATTGTAAAAAATAAGGATTGCCTTTTGAGCCTTAAAGTAATAGTAACAAAATCGGTAACACGCAAAAGCTGCTATTGCCCATCTCCCAATTGGTGACTAAACGTTTCGTCGCCAAAAGCCTATTTGAATAGGACTAAGTCGGGTAACCACATTCCATAACTCGCAATAACTAGAGATGTTTATAATCGCCAATCATAACATTTCCTTCCCATTCTATGGATATTGCTCGTTTCATGTTAACAGTGAAATGAAAACAAAGAAACCCCAAATCAACAGTGAAATACTGAATTATTTTTAACTTAAGAAGTAAATTATAAAAGAACACCATCTAATTATTTTTAAAAGCTTAAATATTTAAACTTATGCTTCATGGACATTGTAACAACTTTTACTTGAATATCTTTTCAAATTCACTTTCCCCAATCTAATAAAGGTTTCTTGTTCAATTTTATGTCATTTGCTTGAATTGAAATTTCGCCAAGTGCTGCCAAATTCTTAAACTCTACTTATTTCACTAGTGATTGTGATAAAAATGGAACAAGGATTTGTGAGTTATGTACATTTCGGAATCGTGGTATAACAACGATGTTTGAATTCTTTTTTTACTTTCAAAATTAAATATATTTACTTGTCTAATAATACTTAATATTTACAAAACGTATTTAAGATTCATAAGCAATAATATTTAATATTTATATTTCCTAAGGATATAAGTAAATCCCAAAGACTTCTCTAACCAAATGAACTTTCTACTAATTCATTATTTCACTGATAGAACACTCCTTGGATTAAGTAAAAAAGGAGGGTTATTTTCTATAGTTTTTTTAAATTATTTCATTATAACACATTTTTATATTATCGAAGCTTATAACTTTCATTAACAGCTGGTCATAAAAAAACTGAAATTTACTCAAACATCTAGTTAAAAATATTCCTGGGGCAAAAATAAGCAAGCTACAATGAAAATTTCGGGACATAATAGATATCTTGGTCTATAATTTGAAAGTTTTGATGTTTTCGGAGCTTTCCTTACAGTTAAAGATGTATTATTAAAAATTGAAAAATCACGTTTTTCCATAATTTAACTTTAGGAATTTTTTCTTTACTAAGGAATATAAATACAATCACTAAATTATGCCACATTATTTGTTATAAAAAACTCTTCATTGACAATAATTTTAATATTGTATTTCTATTTCTAGAGATACCAGAGCAATTTGAAATAGGTAATATTTCTATTTTCGTCGATCTCTCAAATTCAGCAGTGATGGCTATTAAAGTACATTCTGACGTTTCTTAAGATACCTTTCTCCGAAGAGTGTAATCATATTAAAATTTTAAATTTGTGTCAATACCTTATTGAAATATAGGGTTCTAAACAGGCCACTTTTAGTGCTAAAAACCTTAAATTTATGTCACCTGGAACTTTAAAATGTCAATAATTTCCAAAATATAGATTTCTGAAACCTAATATTTTACAGTTGCTCAATACTGTATGTGACCTATTTAAAAACTGATTTTAATTAAAATCGGTGACATGCTAGCCACAGCCAATTTGTTCATTTTGCATGGAACGACTCAGCTGGATTCGGAAGATAAATAATTTTTACTAAACTTTTATTATTATAAAAGACTATACCTATAGGCTGCAGTCCTACTTGTCCATGAGCATACAAAACATCCGTTGACAGCTTGAATGTTTACTTGGGCAAAAGATATTACATAATAACTTGCATAAATATTGCATTAATGGCAGAGAAAAAATTTTCTTGTTAGTAGAAACTATGGGTGTTTATATTGTGTTCATCCTTTTTAAGTGTCTTTGATGCTCTAGAAGAAATTTAAATTCAATTACAAAACCTTTTGTACTGTTTTGGAGCGACTCAGCTCCAAAACATATTATATATTGGATTCTTAAATACCATAAAATTTTGGTGAATAATTTTCATGTGTAGCTAAATGCGTAGTATTGTAAAAAGGCTCCATGATAACGAATTTCAGGTCCGAAAACAATAAAAAAAGCTAAACTCAAAATTTTATAAAATAATTAATCAATTTTGCATTAAACTATGCATAAAGTTTCATTGAAAAATTTCATTTAAGCTGTTGACATTCTATTTATATGAAAAAAAGAGGGAAGCAACTTTTTAATGAATTGTCATATGCCCTAAAAAGTCGATATAATTGAAAATGTTCAAGTAAACGAAGTGTAACTTTAAACAAAATGGTAATTGAAACATCTTGACAAAAAGGGTCTACATTTTCTTGCAAATAACAACTATTGTTGAATGAAGCAATTAAAAGAGGATAAATTGTTGTCACACACCAGTATTGAAATTAATATTTTTCACCACGTGAAATTTCATTTGAAACTATTTAATTAATTTAATTATACATTTTTATTTTCAGTGAAACTTACTCTTCACGTGTTTTGAGGATAAAATATCTCTATGGTATAGAGTATGTGCATGTAATATGGAGCATCCCGTTGTACGGATTCGCAATATCTACATAGGCAATTTTCAAAAATTCTATGGGAGCTTTCTGTTTTTTAAATAGAAGTATTTCTGTACTTTGAGGAGCTAAACATCAAACTGTTAATGTCAAACCACAAACTAGACTAAAAATATGTATTACGTCTCATACGATGAGTCTATTTGGCATCCGTTATCTCAAAGAAAATATTAAATCCCATAAATTAAAGCAATAAAATCAAAAGTAAAATTTCAATTCGTTTTGAATAATGAATGGGACCATACAGTGCGATTCGAGCGTGTTTAGTTGAGTTCAAGTCTGGGAAGAAAGGATGAAATTGAAAAAACCGTATCGTCATATTTAAAAATTGAACCCGATTTTGATACCCATCTTTGATAAATGTCCGTACGGTATTCCAAAAATTACGACTGAAAATAGACGCCATTTAAAACCCCCAACTTACGACACTTTTAGAGATATTGTATGCCATAACTATGAAAAATAGACTGCTAAACTTGTGTAATATAATCCAGCTCTTTTTTACATTTTAGAATGCATTTCTTTGGTTGGCTGGGTTCTGTGGCGCGAGGGCTATACTTGGCCAAGCTGTGCCAAATACAAGAGACAGGAATGGACAAACATACAAGGAAATTTTACTGAAATAGAAAACAGAAATACACTCGGTACAAGTTAAGGAATCGAGCCTGCGTCCCTTTCAACTTGCAGGTTGCTAGCGCAATGGACAAACCCACCGAGCCACCGCGGCCTCTATTGCTTTGCAACAGTTGGAGTTCTAGCATCTAATGTCAATTCGGTCGTTGGAAAATATTCTAAATTTGACATTTGGGTCTAAGAAATCAATACAATTCCTTGGATATAGCAAGTGCAGTTCTATGTGTAATAGGTCATAGTCAAGAATCATAACAAAATTTAAATTTCAAAGGATTAAATCATCCTTCCTGGGATTTGACATGTATTAGTGAAGATCAGAAATTCTTGCTTAATGATCTTCCATTCCAAATATCTTTCCTTAAATTCACATCTAGAGAAAGTGGTGTCTTTTAATGGATTGTTTTATTTCCTATCAGGGTATTGAAGAAACAGAGTCCAAACGGTATGCTGACCGTGTACTTGAGCAGACGAGAACTGGTGGTTGAAGAAGGCGGCCTGGTGAGGCCGATCGATGGTGTGGTGCTGACGGCGGCGGAATCCACGCGGAACGAACCACTCAAAATTTTTGCCCTGGTGGTACTGACCTTCCGGTATGGAAGGGAGGATGAAGAAGTCATGGGACTCAAATTTTACACAGAAGCCATACTGCACTACGAACAGGTAATTCCCAACACTTATCCACCATATTCAGAAAAATATTGTAATACAAATAAACACACACACAGAGATGAAGTTATAATATTTAATTTTACACATTGTTAATTTCATAATCCATAACTTTTTTCTCTTTCTGAAAAAGAAAGTGAAAATATATTTTGGTTTGATTTTATAAAGCTGCCAATTGGCTCCTCCTTCTTAAATGGCACTCGGATCACGGGCTTTTATTGCCCTATCTTAGAAAATGCTGAGTATGCTGAAGTGTTGTCTATTGGCATGGGCCAATAGACAACACTTCAAATTATGTCATGGTAAATGCGATAATTATGTCATGGTAAATGCGATAATTATGTCATGGTAAATGTCATCAAATTATGCCATGGTAAATGCGACTCATTTCTGAGACCAGATATATTCTCCTATTTATTCTTTTTCAAGTATTCAAATTCAAACGCAATATAAATAAATATGAAATATATTATATTTTAGTAACAGAAAACAATGCGTTTTCTGTCGTTTTAAAAATGTTCTCGAAAAACGATAGCGTGAAAAATTAATATCAATCAATGTCTTAATATCAAAATGCCAAGTCCAGAAAAGTAAAATGTGCAAAGGTTATCTTGATTCTCAATCGCTTTTTTCTGGGAGATTCAAAGAACATGCTCACTGTTATTTTACTAAAGGAAAATTGGAAATAATAAAAAATACGAGCTTGAGTAGACTTATAATCGATTAAACAGGATGAATTTTAAAGAGTAACTGAATAAAATATAATGTAATCAGATTTTTGCAAATGAAGGCAAATAATTTGACGATTAATTTTATTCATAACCCATTGTGCGCATAGCCGAATTCTATTTCAAATAGCTGACACTATCAGTTGTTGGATATCGTTCATAGCATACATGTATTGAACGAATAATGTATGTAATTTTAACTGAAACCTAGTCCCTTCCTTTTGTATAAATAGTAGTCTTCCTCACAATAACTTCAGTTTCTTACCATCTTCGTAAATGGCTTAAAGAACATGCAAGGGAATCGAATTTAAGATTTCAGATGATTTTGTAGTCACATGACTCTTCGTTGACGAACGTAAATCTATACGAGCCGTAAATGCATTTTAGACAAAGGATGGTGAGTTGAGCTTTAGTAATAAGTCGGTGATGCTTTTTTCATTCACTAAAGATTACTGTCTTTAAAAATATTGTGTAGCCCCATTCAGCTTTTAATATCGAGTAAGCAATGCTATGATAATAAATAAATACCATCAAAATGCAATAACGCGCTTTAAGAACTTTTGGGAACAGCTTTATCAAGTTTTAAATGGTGCTCAATAGGGTAAATTTATTTTATGCCTAATTTCCTGTTGAGGAAATGCGAAAGTAATATCACCTCTATTATTTTAGCAAATTACGCAGCTAAATGGGCAAGGTCAGTTTTCAGTCTAATTAAAGAGTGTGCTTTCCTTTCAAATGGAAATTGTATTAGCTGGGGAGTAAACTCAATTTTATGCAAATATTTCACATAACGATGTTAGAATAGAATTCTTAATGGTTTCTAATGCTCCCCCAGGAAATATACTTTTTTTAAATAAAATGAAAGACTCACGCAATGTTTTTGAAATGCAGTATGTATGTCCGAAGAGAAAATCTCGTAAACAAGACTTTTCTGAAGTCCTTTTACTGGTTTCCTTTAGCGAATATGTAATTAGTTGGTATGAAATTTTCAACACAAATAAATAATCTAACGGTAAGCAATATTTCAGGTAAAGCATTACATTACGTTGAAAGAAATGATGTGGGACTGACTGTGGATTTTGTTATGTGAGATTATTTTATCCACACGATGAATTAATCCATTTGCTGACAGGTTTGTAATGGTTATATTAACTATGACTGATTGGTTGGGATTTTATGACGCAAGGACCACATTTGGCTGAGCTGTGCCAAACACAAGCCAGACAACGGCAAGTAATGTACATATACACACAAGGAAACTTTTACTGACACAGAAGAGAGACAGAGAGAGCAATCGAACCTGCACCGCTACAACTTGCAAGTTGCTAACGCATTGGGCAAGCCCACTGAGTCAAGGCGGCCCCTAACCATGACTCTTATACATATGAAGGAGAGTAAACATGGCGAGCTTCACAAGTTAATGGATTTTAAAAGAAGCATGGTTGCGTTTTATGGGTAATTGCACCAGAAATGCTTACGACGTCCTCATTGAACTTTGTTCAGAGTGCCCGCAAATACTCAGCTTCGGGTAAAATGAACCATCTAGTGCAGTGCTGGGGAGAACATGATTGATAGACGACTGCCCCAAGGCTTTCTAGTACAAACGCCCGTATTTAGCTCTCAAATATGGGAATTTAGCCTATAGGTTGAGAGGAACTCAAGAAAGTTATAGCAATCCAAACCACCGTATATTTCCACCTAGAAAGCGTTTACAACTGAAAATAATCAGTTGATGGTCCCCAGGTCCAACGACATATTTCTAATCTGTACCCATTTAGCCTATAAGCAAAACTATCGCCATTGGACTACAAATGGCTGGTAATGTGTTGAATCATCTGATAAGTCTTCTCTAAAGTTATCCCAAGCATGATCGTCTTGCCATATCGGAACAGTTAAGATCGATATTCTACTGAAATAGAAGGAGTATGTGGGTGGAATCGCTACAGCAAAATCTCAGAGGTGTGGGTCATCTGAGATTTGGAATAGACGTATCGATTGGATATCGCAGCTCAAACAAGTGTTTTTCATCACGCTCGTCTATTAGTCGTACTTTAGGATTCGTACTTTCTTCCAGACCACGTGACCGTCACTCAGAGATCTTCAAACGCGATCGGAAAATAACATGAAGCTGCGCGTATGTGTCCCGCCTTTATCTATTTGATTAGAAGGTCGATGACTGTTTAACCTAGTGAATATTACACTACTATAAACCCATGTACTATCTAGTTATACAGAAATATGCTGTACATGCTTTGTATTTGGGATGACTTCATTGAATCATCCCAAATACATTTTTACGTCACTGTGATCAAATTATCATCTGATCACTATAATTATCTGATATTCCAAATGTGATCAAAAATGGAGGTAGTGGAAACCTCTAATATGCACTGCAAAATGTCTACTATTAAACTATGAAGTTTCTTCCGCTTAATATACAAATAAGAGTCAAATTTACACTGTATTTATATAAGAACATTTAGTTTAAGTTTAAACAAGTTTGAGTTTAAAAATTATCGATGTTTTGCTATTACCCGCTTTAAAATAATGTGTTAAAGTATTTTTCAATCTTTGTAAAATTTTTATATTTATGTGCGTGAGTAGTATGGTTCAAAACCATACTACTTGTGTGATACATACAAGTACTATGGTTTTGAACCATACTACTTGTGTGAATCATATTTTCACTAGGGTTACGCAATGCAGATAAAACAATGATATCGATGAAAATTAAACAAAATTTGAGATTCAAAGCAACATAAAAAACTGTTGGATCTTTAACGGTTTCTATGAACTGTTAATCTAAAATTCTTCTATTTTATGGTATGAGCATTTTCTTTAAATGTAATAGTTCAAATAAAAATTGACTTAAGAATGGGGTGAGGTTTTTAAACGGAAATAAGAATATCCAATAACAAATGATTAGGAGAGAATAAAATTCCCGATTGGCATAAATTGCACAAAAAATTCTTGAGGTGCGATATTTCTCTTGGTAGTTTTCGTTTCAAGCTTTATTATAAACTTTCCATGGGGTATAAAATCTTGTTTAAACATTGAGTCTAAGTACGGAGTATTTCAAAGAATTTTGTTATCAAACATCGTGACTTAGTACATTACCCATATTCCAATTCTGCAAAATTTTCACATTCGAGAAAACTTAATTATATTTCTAGAGATAAAATATTTCTAAGAGTATTTTCTATCTTAAAGAAAAATTCTATTGGAGATTCTATCATCCTACATTTTTAAGTTTTTTCGACGCATTTTTGGTCTACCCTTGTTGCTTCGGTTAAAAGAATGCGCACCTAAATCAAACATTTTTTAATGTATGCTTTAATATGTGCTTTAGTATTTAATAGTGTCATTTAAATAAGTTAATTACTATTTATATACTTTTCACATTACAACTGAAACAAGTCAAAGTACAGAATGTATTGCATAATAAGTATATGAAAGTTTAATAGATTAATTTATTATTTGCCTAAGTATGATTATTTACAAGATTCAGTTAGAAATTTAAAATTAAATTTAGGACTTTTTAAGTTCAAGTTGTAGGCTGATTTTACTTAAAAAACATTTGTTTAATCATTGAAACTCATCTTGCAAATTTTAAATTGTTAATCAAGCGAGAACATTAAAACATGAAAACATTAATGTTTAGCTTCGAAATACTTGATTTTAACTTTACTTTAAATTTCCTAAATTTTATTTTTAATTTTGTATAACGTTTTCCGTATCCCGGCGATACCTTAATCCACTGAAAATTTAAAAGGTTATAATTATAGATATAATTCCTTATTTCAGAAATGAAACTACCAAAAATTGATTGAACCCTTTTTAAGTCCCTGCGCCAATCTTATCCATCAAAAAAACATTAAATAAATTTATAATTAAAGAGTGGCGCAGTCATTATTTATTATCCGATAAGGGTATCCGGCTGAAGGAGTTCATGCCGGACATCGACCCTCATCACCAATAGACACCCTAGACCAATAGACATGGTTTCTGACGGGGCATGGGCCGTTTGTGGCTTATCTTCACAGGTTCCGAATAAAAGACTCGAACCTCTGCAGCTGTGGGGTGGTGGGCGACGCCGACCACTACCTCTTCTGCTGCCCGCACACCAAGGACTTCCATTTAAAACCTCCTGGTACCTTTGGTCCGCAGTGGCTGGAGGGTGTATTAAGATCTGAAATCCTCAGGAATAAAATCAGCCACTGCGTGCTGGCGGTTGGAGGGGTGGCGGATGGGCTCCCCGCACCCCACAGCGATTAAAATTAGTTTCCTGGTGGTCTCTCCGTGTGGTAAGTAGGGGGCCTATGACTAGGTCTGGCCCCATTTTACTTCATTTTATTTAATTGGATTTTGTTTTTAGTATTTTAAACTTTCTTTTTAAAAATTGTTAATTGTATATATGGTAAAATTTTTATATAACTGTGTTGTATTATTTATTATAATATATTACGGTTTTAATTTATTGTATTTAGTTTTATTACAACGACCTTTAAACCAGCATGTGCTGGTCGTCCTATTGTTTGGACCCTGTTGGTCTTTTGTATTTCTTTTGTGTTTATTGTTCGTTCTAATAAATACTGTCCGAGTGGGTGGACGGTTGGCCTCCCTTGTGCCGCTGGCGGTTGAAACCTAACCCCTCCCTCCCCTCTATATGGGCTCCACACCTCACGGTGAGTCTGAACGGAGGTGAGTCTGGAACCCTTTTTAAGAAACCATCACAGTTATTTTGTATATGTTAGTGTTAAATTGTTAAATAGAAAAATTAGCATTCTGTAGGAATTTAGATATTCTCCGTTTAGAAAAACATAAATTTTTAAAAACCATACAAATAATTTTATTTATTATTGAAGTAAAAACACAA
Source organism: Meta bourneti (assembly GCA_933210815.1). Taxonomy (NCBI): domain Eukaryota; kingdom Metazoa; phylum Arthropoda; class Arachnida; order Araneae; family Tetragnathidae; genus Meta; species Meta bourneti. The sequence continues at coordinate 58,433,470 of OW119923.1, forward strand.
TTGTTTCTTCATCTGCAAAATTTTGGAACACTTCTTAAGCCATTACCTGCCCTTTCAGGTTTTGATAAAACTACAGGATTTGTTGCCTTTTAAAATTATGCTTTTAATTATTTCATTTATAAGATAGAAAATTTGTCAAGTTTTTAACCATAAATTTTTTCAATAGTTTTTAACTTGAGTAAGACGAAATTAAGGTTGAGGTATGTCTAAGAAGAGCATGGAAAATCCTGAAAGCTCCACCCGTTCCGATAGATATTTTGCCTAGTTCTAAATTCGGGAGTGATATTTCCAATCTTAAATAATCAAACGAACTTTCGGATGTGAAACTTTTACTGTATGTATTCTTCGTGTAAACGGGATGCTTTGTGAGTCACCCAAGGACCGAGATCTTGTCAGTTACGTATAATAGTGATTTTCTTCTAAAACTGTTAACTATCATAAAAGGTTCGATTTAACTCATTTAAGAGCAATTTTTCAAGAACATCTGGCGTTAGAGTACTTCAATAATATTTGATGTTACCACCCTTCAAAAACATTTCCTGGTTGTTACTTTTATCTGAAAATAAACATTTCCAGTGAAAAAAGAATTTTTGCTGCTTGATTGCCTGATACCGATAAAGTCCTGCTTGGTACAAGAGCTTCAAGAATTATTAATATTACCATCCTTCAGGAACATTTCTCGGTTGTTATTTTTGTGACGAACTACGTACATGTCCAAAAATTAAGGATAATTCCAATTTCGTTTCAAGCAAGCGAATGGAATTCCTTGCTACAGGAGTACTTTGACAGCCTTGTGGAGAGCATGACTGCATGTTGTGAGTCAGAGGTTAGCACATTCCCTATTTGGTTGCTTTTGCCAGCAAAAACTGTTATTTTCGCAATAACTAAAACCTATAATGTGTTCGTCTAAGCATTTTTTTGTCATTTCTTGAGTTCCCAGTAAGCATCACGAGGCAATGCGTGGGTGTTATTATTTCAATTCACATATCTTATGGAATATTCATTTGTCATTTGATATACTTTAATTTAGGTACTTGGAACGGGATCCATATAGGAAGGAATTATCCTTATTTTAGGGGTTCTTCTCTTGACAATGCAAAACTATAACAGGAGTATTTATTCCAGGTGTACCCTAGTAACAAGAGCCCCCGTCCACTAACAGCCTTGCAACAACACTTGCTGAAGAAACTCGGACCTGATGCCCATGCTCTGACGGTGAGCGTCACTGGACATGCCCCTCACTCGGTTGGATTAAAACCAGCACGCGCCTATGGGGGCAGTCCCTTAGGAGTAACGTACGACCTTAAGGTATTCCCTGGTAAGTTGAATCATCCTTACTTATGTTTTGCATAAGATACGAAAACTTCAGATCCTATTACGCTGCTTTGTTTTTGGATTGTTACTTAACCCTCCTGGTGATTGTTTCGACGAGGTATCTCGTCATTAGGAAAGCTGATCAGATCTTGATGGACAAGATATATCGTCATTAGAAGAAAACTGATTAGATCTTGATCTTGTCAACATCGAAATTTGGTAATATGTTGGTGACGAGATATCTCTTCATTAGCCAAATTAGTCAGATCTTGATGGACGAGATATTTCGTCGAAACCACTCGGAGGGTTACCATTAAATAGCTTCTATGATAAGAAATTGTTGGTATTAGTGAGAAAACGTAGATATCACATTTTTTAAGTGAATCTGGTAGGGGCACGCTTATGAAGGGGCCAAAAGGGATTAAGCCTTTTGTACTTGAAAAAAATCAAAAATATATTTTCCAATTAATTATTTTTTAAAGATCCCCTATATGAATCTTCCATATCAATTTTTATCCCATTTACAAAAGAGCATAAACTTATTTATGATTTAACATACTAATATAAACATTAAAAATATTTTAACATTTTTATTCATTAGGAGTTGGGCCACCTTTTGCCTCCGAAAAGAGGGATTTTCAGTATAAAAAAACTGACCAGATGGACGACGAAAATTTTACTCCCGCTATCCGAATGTTATCGCATAAAACTGGGGCTACTTTAAAATGTAGTTTTATAGTTAGTAGTAAATGTAGTTTATCGCTGTTTTGACGGCGTTTCACGTTTAATGTGATTTGAGTTGACATCTCTCAAATTTTAAGAAAAGACAACGTACCCATACATTAGAAAATGGCAATATTTATCATCACGCGATTTACCCCTAAACGTACCCTAACTATTCCTCAACAGTAACTAACAACTGAAATAAAGACTGTTATATTCTAATGTGAAATACATATTTTAAAATTATAAGGACATTTTTTGAACTTACGATTCTTCAAACGATGTTAAAAACTGTGGTTTAAACAAGAACACTGCATAACTTTCATCCCTAAATCTTTTCAAGCTACTAAATACAGATAGAAAAAGAATTTCGATGATTTGAGCAGTATTCGAGTAATAGCTATTGAGGCATCTCTTCCAGTGCTCCATCTCTCCCTCACCTACCTATACTACACACTTCTTTAGAATCACATCTTTGATTTTAATTTATTTGTATACTTCCTTTATATTAGGACATGTGTAATAGGAGATTCAAAATCTCCTAGGTCCGTGTCACTCCGGCAGCTGTCCCATGCAGAATTTTATTAATTGGAAAGATATTTTTTAACATTAATAACACTTTATACAATTCAGTAAGTTAAAATTATATTTCTTTTGCTTTTGATGGTAATTTTTAAACAATTTCCAAAGAAAAATTTGGTAGAAAACTTCAGAAAACTGCCCTCTAACTGTTATAGTGGGCACCAGTAGCGCTGTTGGAAGAGCAACAGATTAGCATACGAAGGGTTGCGAGTTCTAAACTCGGTCCGGCCAAAGACCGTCATGTAAACGAAAGCTGGTGCATGTTAAACCTGTCATGGCCTTAAATATCCTCAAGTTAGCATGGTGTGGAAGTTTGGAGAGGGGTGACAGCTCAGGTGTTGTTCTCGTCATCTGATCGAGGTTCAAAATGACGAGGAGTGTCCTTGGATCTTTTCCTTCGGGATTGACCCCGGTCCGTCGTCAATAGTTCTTTGTGTTTGTCCAGTGTGACGTTAATTAACTACCTACCTACCTGACATTTCAGGGAAAGTCCGAACAAATAAAGGATTTGCAGTAGCCCAGTTGGTAAAGACTCGGACTAGCAAAGGAGGGGTGCGAGTTCGAAATTCGACCTAACAAAAGAGCGTAGTGTACATGGGGAGGATATACGTTAAGTCTGTAGGGGCCTTCAATGTCCTCATAGGGTATTGGAGTTTGGGTGCCAGTTCAGGTGTTGACCTCGTCATCTGACTTGGGTTCAAAGTTATGAGGTGTTGTCCTCGGATCTTTCTCTTCGTGATTGATCCCGGACTGTCGCCAACAGCCAGCTGTGTTGCTCCTGCATGACGGATATTCAACTACCTATGTATCAAATAAAACTCAGTTTATGGAGTATTAATAAAAAACATACGATGAAATTCTCTAGTAAACATTGATACAAACAAGGTAGGTAGGTAGTTGAGTTTACTAGAGCAACATAATGGACTATTGGCGATAATACCGAAGATATACATCCGAGGACAACACCTCGTAATTTTTAACCATGGTTAGATGACGAGGTCAATACTGAAGCGGCACCGCACTTTCTAAACTTCCACACCATTGCCAAGAACACTTGAGGTCAGGACATCGATCCTTCAACCCTCCAATTTCTAATTCGTGACTCTACCAACTCGGCTACTATGACCCCTGCTACAAACAAGACAACAGTATTAGAATAAAAATTACCTGTTAAATAAAAAAATTAACTTGGCGCTTGCAATCCTGTGAACTGCCTTTAATTTTTTAAACGCAAAGTAATTCTACCAATGCAACATTTGGATTGAATTGACGATTTCTGTGATAAATCCGAAAAAATTATGATTCTCAGCCGAATCCTGGCAACGCACGCAAATTCGAGGCGGCTGGAAACCCAAGCAGTCTACCGTTATAATAGGTTTCCTGCAATAGAAACCACCTTAAAAACTTACAGTTAAAAAGTATTAAATGAGTTACATGAGTGCAAATAGAAATGTTTGAAGGTAATCATGAAAATGAAGTTCAATTTCTAAAATAGTCTAGACAGCTTAATTTATTGGATAGGAATGGAATGGAATTTGTGGTTTTATGGCTCAAGGTAATTTATTGAGTACACAGAAATTTCAAAATCGTCGTGATAGTTTTATCGATAGCTTGAGACGGATTTCGCCATCTTTATTTCAATGCTCCTGACAATATAGCTACTTTGAAATAGCGAAATACGTGCTCGTTCCCAAATGTTGAGTTTATAAAACAAGCGTATCGCGTGACATGATGTATCGTATCAGGTAACTATTTCTTGTAAATAGCATTTAAATATAATGTTGCATTTTCTTCCATAGTACATACTTTTTGTTTCGTTGAATTCCGAACCTAAAGATACAGCGGGAAACAAGCAATGGTGAAAGCAATTGCAAAACTTTTCTAGGAAAGTCTTCAGAAATTCAGAAAGCCATTCTTAGATTTAAAAATGCCGACACAGATGCAGTTGTGTCTGACGGGGCCTTTTGAAACAGTCAGATCTCTTTACTGGGGTTCCAGACATCCGGAAAAGTTCGGAATGTGCATGTGTTGTACACATTCTGCCAGGAATTATAAATAGTCTGAACTTTAAGAGAAATAATCAATTCAATTCAAATGCCGTATTGCCTGAAGCGTTTTGTTCGGAAAGTAAGTTAATTTTTAACGGCAGTTCGCGGAATTGTAAGTGTCGAATCAAAATTTTTTTTTATTTTAGAGGTATATTTTAGTGCTATTTCTTGTTTGTAACAATGTTTATTCGACCGATTCAATGTAAAAGTTTTTCATTACTACCCAATCAATTATGTTTTTTGTCCAAACTTTTTCTGAAATGTCAGAAATTGTCATTAAATTTGTCAGGAACTTCCCCATTTAGATAACCTTAATTTGTATCAGTCTACGTTAAATTACGATACCATCCATAGATAAAGTGAACTACACTGCTGACTTCTGAAAATGCAATACAACGAAGGGAGTATATAACAGACTTGAAATTTGCACAAAGTGTAGATCATTGAAGGATATGCAAATGATTAGTACTGCGCCTTTCAAAGCGTCCATTGCTGCGATTACCTTTGACTCGACACCGCAAGCATCTGAGGCTGCTATGGTGTTCCCGCATCCATCTTGTATGCATTGCCGGTACACTCAAAAGCCAACTCTACTTCTTTGAAGTTTTGGAGCCTATTGTTCTCCCCTTACCACGGACCACCCACGGCTAAACCAGATAAAGTTTGGTGAAGTATGGAAGCAGCATTGACTGACATACTCCCCAAACACATATCCAAAACCTCTTTCTTTCAATGCCGAGACGTTGAACAGCAGTTATTTCCCCCATAGTGGCTGCACAGAATGCTGATTTCTTCGTGTTCCGTAAGTTGAACGGAGCCGTAATTTCAATCATTTCATCCCTCTTATGTTATTTGTACAATCAATATGGCTTTGATATCTCTTGCCCTTCATGATGTTCAATGGCCGACAGTGTATTTTCCTCCAAAACTTGTCCGTGCTTATTCAGAGGTACCTTTCATTGTCGCACCGCTAAACTGATTCCCATGTGCAAGAATTCTATATATTGTGACCAGCTACAATTGAACTATTAAATGCTTCAAATAGACCTTTAATTTGTGTTGAATAGCTCTGAATAGCAATTATTAACTATTCAGATTTATTTCACGACTTTTATCGGCTATTGTAATTCTCAAACTCTCGAGTAGACGTAAATACATGAAGGGTTGCAATAAGTGTTTGGCAAAATACTTAGGTAAGTGTTGGTTTATGCGGGAATTGAGGTATTTTGATAACTCTCTATGTGAAATATATCGAACAATATATTTTTCTCTATCAAGTGTTATGTGTGTTCTACCTATTAATAGTTCCTCGTAATTATTAGTTTAACGTTTCATTTTATTATTCAGTTTTATCTTTTTGTTTAATTTTATCTATTAAAACTATGTTATTTTTGTTAACAAAGTAATATAGATTAAATCTATTTTTTATGCATATGTGAGATGGATTTTCAGCGTAAATAAACAAAGGTGGAATACGAAGATTTTAATTCCGTTACTCGAATGATCTCACATGATACATATGGGGGATACCTAAAAATGCAGTTTATCACCGCTTAGGCACTATTTGGCGTTTAACTTGATTAAAGTGACCCCAATGAACTACCATATTTCATCTGAAATTAATTCCTTGGAATTTCTTTTGGGGAAATTCTAAAATCGTATTTGAAGAGCAAGCCAAGAGACTTCACGTTGGAGATATGTTCAGTGAACAAGTTGCGCCACTGAAATGCTACCGCAACCTACCTATTTGACTTGACAGAAAAAGTCTTTCATAACAATATTTAAAATAAATTATTTAACAAATGATGGATAAAAAGATAAATATTCAGTTAAAGTTAAATAATAAAAATATAAAATTGAATTAATGTGTGTAGAATAATGAATAAAATCATAATTCTTCATAGTTAAAGTTAAAGAATAAAAAATGTAATTTATGTAGCACCTATTTACTTTAAATATTTCGTAGATAAGAACTGTATATACTTCCAATTTAATGCATATCTGCTGTAATTCTAAGATTAAAATTCTTAACAAACAGATTCAGAATAAATTATTTCTGCAGCTCCATTCATAGATTTCCAAGAGAACCAATTTTATTTCCCCCGAAGTTAGAACAGAAAGTTAATTAACATTTCCTGAACAGATTTCCGATCACAAATTGATGTTATAAATAAATGAAAAAAATATTTTCCCGTAATTACTTCGAGTTTACACTGTGAGAGATAAAAATAATTGATGCTCCTATTTAACTTGGCGTTTTCTTTTTCTAAAAACGTACGTTTAAAGTTTTAGGAATAAATTGCTACAATTATTTTAAGCGGATACAAGTTCGCTAAATCACGAATTAAAAATGTTTTTACTAAACTGATGCAAGAAGTAACGGAAAATTGAGTAAGGTATTGAAATATTTTTTGGAAACAAGTAATTTAGTACTTACCACTTTAGGTAAGTATGAGAAATACTTATCATTATATATTTACATAAACATGAAGCTTGAAATATATAAGAATTTTGAATTGAAATAATCATCTATTCAGTTTTTCAAACGAAATAAAATGTATCAAACTTTTGCCTAAACGAATAAATTGATATTCTTTATTTCATATTATTATTGCATTCTTTATTTCATATTATTATTGTATTCTTTATTTCATATTATTATTGAATTCTCTCTTTCTATTTCATATTATTATTGTATTCTTTTTATTTCATATTATTATTGTATTCTTTTTATTTCATATTATTATTGTATTCTTGATTTCATGTTATTATTGTAATCTTTTTATTCATTAATCTAGATTTTAGAGCAAAACATTGAAATTAACAGATATACATGTTTTTACATAGATAAAAAGCAACTTGCTATCATATCTCTCTTTCCTACATGTAAGTGAATAATTCAATAACCGTAGTAACCGAACCGGTAATTGAACTACCAACTTTTTGTGTTTACTACTATTTCAGTGAATTATTCAGACGAAATAAAATTTTTTTTAATAACTACACCTTTCAAATAAATGTAGATTAATGAAAAATACAATGTGATACATTAATAAGATGTATTATAAAATATTCAAGTTAAATAAATCCCATTACAAAAGAAAAATGGTGACCTAAAATATAAAATGAAACTTCCAGTGGTTTTATTTAAAAGGGGAAACTTCAAAAGAATTCAATAACATAAAAAGGCTAACCTGGTATTTGAAAAATGGAAGAGATTAAGTCATTTCATATTTCCTTACAGAGTAAACAAATCTTGCACATGGTTTCAAATAATGAGATTTACTGCAGAAAAATGAGCTAAAGTTTTATTTTTCATATATTATTCTACAAGAGCAACAAAGTAAGTAAGCATTTCTCAGAATTGATTTTTACTTTTTCTATGCTGATACTAAGAAACAGCTTAGGTAAGAAATGCTTTCCAATCAGATATGCGTGTTTTTGCGGGTTATTTTATGTTACTGTCAATGGTTTCTCCTTATTGCAGTAAAAACCAATCCATTTGGAATAAAAATGAATTTAAATTTTTAAGTGTACTTGCTTATTTTCTTCAAAGGATAAACATGTTTTAACAAGGATAAAAATTGTTGAATTGAGTTTGAAAAGAGAGATACTTCCAAACACGTTATTTCCTCGATTTATTACTGACAGTTCTCATGTTCGTAACTGCCAATTCGATCAGACTGAGAATACGAACAAAAGTAGACATGTGTCATAATTTTATTTTAAATTTCTATTCTAGTTTTTCGCTCTATTTTAGTTTTGTAATTTTTTAACATTCAGTACAATTTTTAACCATTCCATTGTGGTATTAAGAATTTATAAAGAAAGAGGGAAATTTCTTATATATGCTGCTTTAGATTCTATGTGAAGGATTTTCGGTGTTAACAAACTAGAGACTGAAGACGGAGATTTTTTGACTTGTTACCCAAATGCTCTATCATGATACAGATAGGGGTTACCTTAAAATGCAATTTATTCTTATCATACAATTATTTTTCTTGTCGGCGTTTGATCTTTAGCCTAATTGGTTTTGACCATTTAACTATCATATCGTCGATATAGAAGTGAAATACCCTAAATCTAAAACATAGTTCGAAGGTAAAAACATTTTACACACTAAGCCTAAGCTGTGTTTCTCAAGAAGAAATGCAAAGGTAAAATGACTTTATGGACTTCACTCGTTTAAAGAAAACATTCTGGTCTGGAAAAGCTGAAAAACTTTTATCTTGAAAATTTTGACTTAGTGTTTTTTTCTTGTAAGCTGAAGAAAAATCAATTCGGAATTCATTTTATGATACTATTATACTGAAAATACTATTGGAGATGTTCTGAAAACAAGCTAAGTGACGTCACGTCCAGAATACATACAGGTGGCACGTTCCACCACGTAAACACCACTTCCAACATTTAGCTTCATAGAGAAGGATTGTTTTTTTCACATCATCACTGTATACTTTTTGATAATCATATTTCAATAGTAGTAACAAGAATTTCATTTCGATGGTAGGTAGGTAGCTAATTAACATTTACTGGGGCAACACAACGGTCTATTTTCATTTCGAGGAGCTCATAGTTAAAATTATAAATTTTTAGAATCAATAAAGGTGACATTAATATTTTAGTCTCCGTTAAAAAAAAGTCTATATCATACATTACAAAACTAGATATATTCTACGCATCAACCTTCTAATAAATAGACAAAGGTGCCCGTGTGAGAGAGGGGAGTTTCTATCGTAAGATCTAAGAAACATGGGACACGTGAACTTGGAAATAGACTTTCGAAGTTGTTGATTCGATTTCATTTGCCCACGTTCTGTAATCACATACAAGGCAATAAAGAGTCCTACATTATAATTCTGCTTTCTCCCAATACTAAGTGACTTCCTTAAACCGAACGATCGAAAGAAATTAGATGAAGCTGTGCGCACATACTCCGTCTATTTCATCAGAAGATCGATGATTTTACAAGCATGAAAAGTGACTCCTTTCACTTGATCTGAGTACAGAAATATTTACAAAGGTTGTGTTCACCAAAAAAATGTTTCTAGCAATGAATAATATTAAGTACACTACCTGACATTGAAAATGCAACACCCAGAAGTAGTGCGCAGAACTGGATGAAATTTATAGGGTAGACGCAGCTCACCGAGATATGTAAATGATGCAAACTGCGCAGCTGTCCCGCGCACGGCGAGTGAAAAACCAGGGAAGGAACCTGCAAAAGTGGTCAGTTTCGCGCCGCTCTGCTTGCCAGGTAAATCAAGTTGCAATTTGTTTTTGTGTCTCAGAGGCACATCTAATAGCGGAGAATGCCAGGACGCCGCCAATCAAGACAGTTCCAGTAAACAGACGACTTCACGAGGGGTATGGCGATTGGCCTCAGAAGGGCAGGTTGGTCCATACGTCAAATCTCAGCAGATACCCACCTACATGCGTCCACGGTGCACCGGTTCTGGCACAGATGGTTGGACCAAGGGAATGTGGCACGTTTGAGGGGTTCCGGTGCAGCCAGAGTGACGTCAGCACGCGTGGACCGACGCATCTGCCGGCAAGCATCGGTGGCCCCGCAAGCCACGTCTGTCGCCCTTTTGCAGCATGTGCAGGACACCCTTGATGCTCCCATATCATCCAGGACCATTAGCCGCCGATTGATCGCTGGCGGCCTGCACTCATGGCGCCCGTTGAGACGACTACCATTGACCCAACAGCACAGACGTCTCCTTTTGCAAATGGTGTCGGGATAGAGCCACGTGGACGACGGAATGGCACCGGGTGGTGTTCTCAGACGAGTCACGCTTCTGTTCGCCGTGTACGAGTCTGGCGCCGACGTGGTGACAGGGCCAATCCAGCCGCATCTGTGGAACGCCATACCGCGAGACAACGCGGTATAATGGTTTGGGGCGTCATCGCCTACGATAGCAGGTCACCTCTGGTCCGTATTCAGGGCACTATGACGGCCCAACGATTCGTGGATGACGTGCTGCAGCCGGTGATACTACCTTTCCTTCAGGGGGTGCCCAATGCCATTTTCCAGCAGGATAACGCCCGGCCGCACACGGTATGCATCAGCCAACATGCCCTGCAAGGTGACCAGGTGCTTCCCTGACCAGCTGTCTTCCCTGATCTCTCACCTATCGAACATTTATGGGACGTCATTGGATGTCGCTTGCATGCGTTGCCACCGGCACGTTCAGAAGACGAACTCTGGCAAATGGTTGACAGGGAATGGGCAGCCATCCCTCAGGACACCATCCGCACGCTCATTGCTTCTGTACCTAGACGCGTTGCTGCCTGTATCGCCGCTCGCGGTGGTCCTACAACCTACTGATCAGACGTTCTTGCTGCTCAGTGGCAAGGTGTATAATGTTGCAATAAAGATCACTTATCGTTCGTTGCTGTCTCTCTCTGTTTGCCAAATTTCATCACTTTCTGCCAACTCCTTCTTGGTGTTGCATTTTCAATGTCAGGTAGTGCAAATATTCAAATATTGTTTTTGAAATTAATTTTTATTCACTTATTTCTGCCTTTTGAACAGCGCATTTATAGAATATCAGTAAACGAATATAGGCCCCCTAGACGTCACTCTTAACGTACTGGTAGACTTAAAGGGTTTGGTTACGAGTTTAACTCTTATGTGCCGAAGTCGGGTTGGCTTCTTGAAGTTTCATGTTTTCTTCAAGACGACCCCGTGTCCCGTAGTCGTATCCCTCACACAGTTAATGGGTGCAATTTGGCATCACCTTTCATGTGCCCTGAGGATTACTCAGAGTCTACTATGTTCTCGTTAATTAGTGCTTGGAAGACATGATCCCTTCAAATTGTCATTGAGAAAAGAATTTGTGGGTTGTGTCGAAGGCACAAACCGTAGTTTTGACGTGAATACTCGGGCCTGATGTTGAATTAATGAAGCTGACATAGGAAATTTGAACGATTTTTTATTGATAATATTCAAAAATTAATTTACAGTTTGAACGATTTAAGTGAAGTTTGGTATTAATTTTTGTTGAGAGATTGTTGTTCCCAATATTAATTGTTCATTAGTTCGGTAGCTTTCGAATGATACAACTTACGCAGTACTCACTCACAGCATTCTAAAGTTATACTGACCCAAAACTCCCCCAGCACCGTAAAATTTCGACACATTGCGGACCCCATCTCCGCACTCTGTGCGCCTGCGCCCTCGGTCCGAAGGTCATGTCGGGTACGGACATCCTTTGTCAAACGACCCTATATTTATCTTCTGAGCGTTTCTTTTAGTTATGAAATCATATGAAATTTTATATTTATTTAGATTCTACTTAATAATCACCAAGTTCTCCACTTGCACGATTGTTGTCCAATATTAATTGTAGCTTAGTTCGTTAGAATTCGAATGACATAAATTACAATCCTTACTCCATGAAATCCAAGGTTACATTTTCCCAAACCTCACCCAGCATCGCAGGATTTCGATACATTGCGGATCCTCTATACGTGCTCAGGTTGCCTAAGTACTCGGTCCGAATGTCATGTCAGGTATGGACAATCTTTGTCTACACAACACTATATTTATCTTCTGGATGTTTCTTCTAGTTCTGAAATCATAAGTCAAAACATTTATAACGCTCAACTTTTCATGCATGTCCCAGTACTGTTTCGACTTTAAAGACGTATCCACGTAAAAAAAACAATGGGCCCATTTCACATTGAGACTTCAGTTTGGAGAGCAGAACTGACTTTAAGTGTTCCGTTAAAACCGCTGCAATATTTTCTCCACATACTTAAATATATCTCGTCAAGTGCTTTAAAACGAAACCGCGCACAGTCATGTTGCGCTCAGAATTGTCCAGATTAACCTCGATATTGTTAAAAGTGTTCACCTGTTCACAAGACAATTTTTAAATGTTCAGTTCAAACCACTGGGAAATGTTTTTCGTACATCTGAATAGATTTCACTGAGAACTTTAAAACGATGCAACGCACAGTCGTGTTACTCTCATGGTTGTCAAGAAAGACCAAGCCAAACGACACACCCAGAAATAATGCAACATTTGCCCCACCCACGGGGAGAAAGGGGAACGTCCCGCGTAAATGCGTTGCATAGTATGCGAGTTGGACTCCATGATTTTTACGAATATGCTAACACGATTACTGATCAGTTCGTATCTTTAACGATACAACAATTTCAATTGATATCTACTTTTGGCACGTGTCTGCCTTAAGCCACCCAATACTCTCCACTGACGTAGTCCTATGTCAAAAAGGATATAAATATGAAAGACAGTTATTTGAAAGACAAATTAATAACTGTCATGCTTTCATATTTCCTAGGAAATGGTTAATTAAATGAACTGTTAACGAATCTAATAACTTAAACTTAGTCATATCACAAAAGTATTCTATTCATTAATATTTAGTTTACTTATAAAAATAAAAGAACCAACACTTTTGGGACAGCTTAGACATCTTCCCAGAGCTCTCTTCCCTCTGACTACGCCATTGCATTTCAATATACACCTACCAGAGGTCTAGCAAAATATAGCTCCTTCGAGTCATTGAATCTATATATAAGCTTCAATAATATGTGCTCAGAGTATGAGCGATACATTGACCATAGTGTGGTAAATAATGTACGAGATTAAATTACGAGTATAGAATGACCATCTAAGCAGCAAATGAGGACTGCAATGTAACGTATCTGTATCTGATCAGTCAACTGGGTTTGTTGGGTAATTGTTTCGGATAATTGAATAGATAGCTTTAGCAGCAACGTGTTGAATTCTAGTCTATTGATTCAAGGAGGATATGAGACCCGCCCTTTCCTGAATCATCCTACAAATGCTGAGATGTTTGCGAGAGTGTTATATCTTCCAACTGAATTTTCCATTTTCTAATAGGTTTAAATTAATTTAGTTTCGTATGCTTATTTGAAGCCACGGTAGCCCAGTTGGTAGAGTCGTGGATTAGCAACAGGATTGCGAGTTCGAAGCTTGGTACAACCAAAGACCGCCGTGAAGCTGGTACACGTTAAATCTGTTGTGACTTCAAATATTCTCACTTTGACTTGGTATAGAGGTGTGGAGAGTGGGGTGCCAGCTCAGATATTGACCTCGTCATCTGACCGCGGTTCAAAATTATGAGGTGTTGTCTCGGATCTTTCTCTTCGGGATTGATCCCGGATCGTCACCAATAGCCCGTTGAGTTTCTCCAGTGTGACGTTAATTCAACTACCTACCAACCACACTAATATTAAAATATTTCTTAAAATTAATGAAACTTATTCTGCTTATACATCTGTGACGTAAATTCAACAACCCCAACCAACCTTATGCTTATTTGCTTCAAACATTATAGTAACCGAATGTGATTTCAATATGTTCATAATGCGTACGTTTACCTGTGGATATAAGTATATAGATTTTGCGCTCTGATGCAAATATTAACATTTAAATACTTAATTGTGCATAAAACAAAACTGCAGGTTAATTATTAATGCGTTTTAGAAAGTCATCTACTTAATTCCAATAAAATTAGAATTAAAAAAAATCAGATTTTCGTTATATGTGCTGTTTATAAGCTTGCACTTTGCAATGTTATTGCATGGAAAGAATACACAGTAAAAGTGAAATCCACTATGTAAAACTTTTAAATTATGTGTTTTTTAGTTTTTATTCACCATAATGGGGATCTTTAGATTGATTGGTTTGGTTTTTATGGCTCGTGCCATACTTGGCACTCCATACTGCGCCAGACACAAGACACGCAATCTCAAGAAATAGACACACACAATAAAAGTTTTACTGACATAGAAGATAGAAACACACCCAGGGAAGAATACACCTGACAGGAAACGAACCTGCACCGCCAACAACTCGTAGGTTGCTAGCGCAGTGAAACATACCCACTGAGCCCCACGGCCCTCTTTAGATTGGTGAATGCCACTTAGTCATTTTTTCTTTGCATGAAGGTTAGATTTCTTCTAGAGAAACAATTAAAAACACACTTGAGAAACACATAAACAAATGAATAATGTATATTATTTTATTAATACATTCTACAGCAATACATAATTATAATGAAAGTACTCGCCTCTGAATAATTGAAACATTGAGCAAATACAAGGATAATAAATACACTGGCGGAAAATAAAATCCAACACAAAGAAGAAATTAGTTTAGAGGAATGAAATTTAGGCAAAGCATTTGTCTAGATAACATATTTATTTGATTAAAGTTTCAAGGTCACAAGTTAAAGTATGCGCGAGAAGAGGCATTTTAAATGTGAAATGGTGGTACTTTAATAACCGCTGTAGTCGCCACGATTTTGAATGCAAGCATGCAAACGTGCATGCATGGTGTCGTATAGGTGCCGTATGTCATTTTGTGGGAGGGAGTTCCATGCCTGTTGCACTCGGTCAGTCAAATCAGCAACGGTCAGTGATGGTTGTGGATGACACTGGATTTGTCGTCCAATAATGTCCCATATGTGCTCGATGGGAGAAAGATCTGGTGATCTCGCAGGCCAAGGCAACATGTCGACACTCTGTAGAGCACGTTGGGTGACAGCAGCGGTATGAGGACGAGGGTTATCCTGTTGGAAAACACCCCCTTGAATACTGCTCATGAATGGCAGCACAACCGGTTCACTCACCAGTCTGACATACAAATTTGCTGTCGAGGTGCTTGGGATAACGACGAGAGTGCTCATGCTATCATAGGAGATTGCTCCCCAGACCATAACTCCTGGTGTAGGTCCATTGTGTCTACGCCGCAGACAACTTGGTTCCAAGCGCTCACTTGCCTCCTTCTAACCAGCATACGGCCATCACTGGCACCAAGACAGAAACGGCTCTCATCTGAGAACACAACAGATCTCCACTCCGCCCTCCAATGAGCTCTTGCTTGACACCACTGCAGTCGCAGATGGCAGTGATTTAGAGTTAGTGGAGTGAACGCTATAGGGCGTCTGTCTCGGAGCTGTCCTTCAAGTAATCGATTTGTTACAGTTCGCTGTGTCACTCTGGTGCCAACAGAAGCTCGAATTTGTGCTGCAGATGCAGTACGATGCGCCACAGGCATGTGGCGAATAAGGTGGTCTTCCCTCTCAGTAGTGGCTCGTGTGCGGCCGGACCCCGGTCTTCTTGAGACAGTACTTTCCCGTGACTACTGCTGCCAACCATCATGCACAGTGGATACATTCCTGCCAAGTCTTTCTGCAATATCGCGAAAAGAAAATCCACCTTCTCGTAGCCCTATTACACGGCCTCGTTCAAACTCAGTAAGCTGCTGATACTGCCTTCTTCGTCTCCTTAAAGGCATTCTTCACTCAAATGTAGCTCACAACGCCCAATCCGGACGATAAATAACGCTCACGAAGTTTATATCACGTATTTAAAGCAAACGTGATTTGCATGTTCATAGTGGCGCTACTAGCGCCACTCTTATTCGTCTAGCGCAAAATTTGAATAGGCGTCATCTTTCAGATGTACAAACACGCGTCCCAAATTTCGTTTATCTAGCACAACTCCTTCTTGGTGTTGGGATTTTATTTTCCGCCAGTGTAATTGTTTAAAAAATAAATTACAATTTTCGCATTGCTTGGAAATTATAATCCCTTCGTTTTCTCTGAATTATGTGTTTTGACCAAGTGTGCTTGACTTGTAAACCGAATATATGCTTTATAAACATTTAAAGTATAACAATATTATATCTATTTTCAAGCCCGCTGTGTTGCTCCCTGTGTGACGTTAAATAAAATACCTACCTACCTATTTTCAAGCCAGAGAACTCAATTTTTCCTTAATATTAGTAAAATATGTATCAGTTCAGATGAACTTAATTTGATTTTATGCATCTGAAAAAATTCCTCTTTAATATTTAAATACATTTCTTCTCTTTTGATTTCTTCCGATTCTTTCTATAACTTTTTCACAGTTTTAATATTTTCAGTTTCTGTGATCCTTCATTAACATTTATGGCAAATATAAAAAATAGCAAACATTACAAGGTGTAAACAGACAGTGAGATTGATCTTGTAGATGATAATTAAAAAGAATTTGATAAAAGGGAGGTTTAAATTTAGAGATTTCATGATCATGGATTAATTTTATTGTATTACTAGCAAAATTACCCGACCTTCCTTGGGTTGAATTGGTTAACTATAGATTGGAGAAATTACCAGAATATATAATCACTTTTGTCTTTTGTAGAATAAAATAGTATTTTAACACCTTTTGGGACACCTTTGTAATTTCTACAACATTGGACACAAATCCTATACATATCCATCCATGTAATACATTTCAAATACATTGCACCTCCTGTATAACAAAGCTGCAAAATGACGAAAGGTGACACTAACGTTGCTACTACAAAAGACGGTTTGGAGGAGGATTCGGAATTCCCTTTCTTAAGTTCTTTTCGTATAAAATTGTTCAACTTAATTTATAAAAATGACGAATCTACAGCGAGGGCTTTCGCACTCATAGTCTACGAAACATTTTTTTTCGACTTGTGGCACTCTTACATCAGCAATGCGACATTTTCGTATTTTACCATCTTTAAGGGAAGAATGACAAATTAATTTGAAAAAATATTCATCACCAGGTTTTTTAAAAGCAGATACATTTCTTCTTGATAATTCCCTTTTGTGGCACATCTAATAATTCAAGAACTTGTTTCAAAATTTAATGTCTTCAGTACAGACCTATAAAGGCCACTATTACCATTAAAAAAATGATAAATCGATTTGACATCGCTTTTTAAAAGAAAATCATTGTTTTCAATAAACTTTTAACACATGTAAGTTGCTTGAATATTGCTTCAACTCGTAAAATAATGCACCTTGACCTCCTGTCATTATGACAAAGAATTTTTTAATATTTCAAAAGTCCTAGTTCGGATTTTTTTAGCATTATTATTCTCTCAAACGACAAAATTACCCTTAAAATTTCTTTTATTCTGTCTTACCTGCCACTTTAAATCGAATACTTTGTGGTGGTGGTGCATGTGATGGAAAGGAAATGTAATTTATTAAAATAATAAATATTAAAAACAGAAAACAACAAAAATAGCGAAATAAAAAAAGAAAAGATGGCGAGAAAAAAGTTGTTCTAAAGATATCAATTCGTGATTATTTTTTATCTCTTGATCTAGCACAGTTGCCACAATTTACAACTAAAAAGTGGACAAAATTAAAAAAATACGAAATTAATTCAGAGCAAAAGAAACCTACAAAAAATGAAAATATCACCACACGTGATGAACCAACACGAGTTTCCCGTTCGTTGAAAAATATCGTCTGTCTCAAATATTCGAAAATACACTGCTGGCCACCCAAATTGCAACACCGAGAAAGACAAGAGATATCACAACAAAATTTATTTTGTAGATAACATGTTGACCAAGTATCAAATGATTAAATTTATAGACTTCTGTGAAGTGTGGTTCCTGCCAAAATCAGTAGCCAGAGTAGCCGCCATTGTTGGAGATCACCGCTGCCACACGCCTCGGCATTGATTCAAAGAGACTTTGGATGTGTTCTTGGTGTACAGCAGACCAAGCAGCTTCCACACGTTGCCAAAGTTGATCTGGTGTGGCAGCTGGGGATGTATTCTGGGTCAATCGTTGAGCAACCATGGACCACATGTTTTCCATCGGCGAAAGATCCGGAGAGCGAGCTGGCCAGGGAAGCAATTCAATCTGGCGATTGACGAAGAACCCTTGGACAATGCGTGCCACGTGTGGTCGCGCATTATCCTGTTGAAATATGACTGTGGGCAAGCCCTGAAGGTAAGGAAGGACAACTGGCTCCAACACCTCGGAGATGTAGCGCTGGCTGTTTAAAGTACCGGCAATGCGTACTAGAGGAGTGCGAGAGTGATATCCAATACCGCCCCATACCATAATACCCGGTGAAGGACCAGTGTGGCGGTGCATAACGCAGCTGTTCAGCATCCTCTCTCCACGGTGTCTCCAGACTCGAATCCGACCATCGTGGTGTTGCAGACAGAAGCGTGACTCGTCAGTAAAGACAATTTCATTCCATTCTGCCGTCCACATCCTTCTTTCATCGCACCATTGGCGGCGGAAACGTCTGTGGTTCTGCGTCAAGGGTAGACGAAGCAATGGACGTCTTGCGGACAGACCACTCTGCTGTAAACGGCGTCGAATGGTACGCGCAGACACTGGATGATGCGGTACAGACTGAATGTGCTGTGCTATGGTTCGTGATGTGGCTGAGCGATCCGTCACTGTCATACGCACAATATGCCTGTCATCACGTGAAGTGGTGCACTGAGGTGGATGCGATCGAACACGTCGGTCCGTCGTACCCTCCTGCATCCAACGATCACATATCCGCATTACAGCTGTTTGGTTTCGTCCAACACGACTACCGATTTCCCTGAAAGATAATCCACAATCTCGGTAGGCCACTATCCTTCCTCTGTCGAACTCGGATACTTGATCAAAAGATGATCGCTGTTTTCTACGAGGCATAATTGATCGTTTTTTTTGAAAAAACCACAAGAAAAACACAATTGCCGTACTTGAAATCGTCGAAATCTCCAAGCCTTAAATAGCGCTTTGAAGTGGCGCCACAGGCGCGCGTGATGTGCGTCTGCGCTGAAATTCTAATCATTTGCATATCTCACCTCCGCTAATGCATGTTGTAAATTTCATATTATTTGCATGCTTCCTTCAGGGTGTTGCATTTACGGTGGCCAGCAGTGTAGTTTGTTTCGCAGACTCAAAATAAATGAAATATCATAGTTGAAATTCCGTAACAAAATAATTTTTGGAAAAATAATTGCTTTTCAGCATTACTGGTGAAACAATATCCAAGTAATCGCAATACATACTATATATTCCAGATTCTCTCAAACTACCAAATTATGGTTGATTTAAGTTGACTCAGTGTTTTAGTATAGAACTTATCTAAATACACTCACTGCCAAAAGTTAAGCACGGAGAGGAAAATGTTAATTTCCGGAAGCCAATCTGAATTTGAGAGGCTGCATTTCGCTGCAAAGGTAGATAGAAGTATGCAAATATGTTCCGTAACAGCCAATCACGGTTTCGTGTCGAGAAATATGCAAAAAAGGCAGTCGTATAAGAAACCAGCATTGTGAAGGGATAGAGGATTTTCATGTAAGTGCTGATAAAAAGTGTTTAGAACTTTCGTACGATTAGTTTTCAAGACAGACGTGTTTCTATGGCATCCAGAAGACTAATGGCAGATAGTGAGCGCTGGCGTTCTGTGGGACGCCTTGAAGCAGGACAATCAATCATAGATGTTGCTCTTTTCTTCGGCGTTCATCATTCTGTCATTACACGATTATGGAAACAATTCCAAACAAGCCAAACAGTTGCCCGAAGACCTGTGACCGGTCACCCAAGGGTTACGACCCCCGCGGAAGATCGATATATTGTTGTTTTAGCCAAGCGGAATCGAAGAGCGACCTCCACACGTGTGACATCTATGGTTGCAGCGTCCATTGGTAAGACGATACCTGCCACTACTGTTCGCCGAAGGCTACCCATGAATAGACTGTACTCCCGGGTACCACGAGTTTGTGTTCCTCTATCCGTCCAATCCAGAGGGGCACGATTAAAGTGGTGTCGGCAACATGTGAATTGTCATGTGTGGGCCAACATTATGCTCACGGATGAGTCGAGATTTGCCCTGGAGCCAGATGACAAGCGTGTAAGGGTCTGGAGAGAACAATGCACACGCAATCGGCCCCAGAACATCATCGAGCATCACGCATTCCGAGGTGGAAGCATCATGGTGTGGGTAGGGATTTCGTTGGGATATCGCACCGACCTTCATATCTATAGACGGGGTTCTGTGACGGCTGTCCTGTATCGGGATGAAGTCCTAGAACCGACTGTGAGATTGTACGCTGCAGCAGTTGGTTGGCGTACTCGCCCGACCTTAATCCCATTGAAAATCTTTGGGATGCCCTCGGCCGTGCTGTGTCTGCACGTTTCCTACTCCAGTCACTCTCATAGAGTTGCAAACTGCTCTACAGGAGGAATGGCGATTACTTGACTCTGAGGTGGTTGATCAACTCATGGAAAACATGGTCACATGCTGTAAACTTTGTATGAGAATGAGGGGTGGTCAGATACACTATTAATGTCGGTTTTGTTTGTTTGGGATTTAAACATCATTTTGTTAATGCCTCCAATGACTTCATCTTATAATTTATGAAAATTCAATATTGTTTTCATCTTTGTATGTAATTCTTTGTTTTGTTTCATGCATAAACATATTTGCTACTTTCCTGCCGCATTTCGTGTCAATCAAAGCCGTACTTGTCGATTTTTTTGCATTTTACCGCTTCGTGCTTAACTTTTGGCAGTGAGTGTATGTACACAAGGAAAATTTTAATACGGTATTCACTAAACTAAGATATGATGTATAAAATAAAGAATATTGTATTCAAATATCTCTTTAAATAAGAATGGAGTGTTTATACATCGAATATTTTCAACCCATTTCAATTTTTCTACCCGTTTTGGGTCCTTCTGATGCAAAATCTGTCGCTTGCGCGTTTGGTGTCTGTCCATCTGTCTGTATTTATGTGTGTGCCCATACTACATTCGAGCAGTTGAATATATTTTCATGAAACTGCATACTGTGAGTACTTATATTTATTTAGTGACTGAACTAGGTTGTGTTAGTCTGTGTCCGTCTTCCAGTTCTATGCCTGATGATTTTCTGTGTGTGTGTTTGTACAAGTATCACATGCATTTTATTCCATACAATTAAATATAATGTTCTTTATTTCATACATCATATTTTAGTTTAGTGAATACAGTATTTAAATTTTCTTTGTTTACATATTTAGATAAGTTTCATGCCAAAACGTCTAAGTAAGTATAATTAAAAATCAGCCATAATTTGGTAGTTTGGGAGAATCTGGAATGTATATTGAGTATTGCGATTTCTTAGATTGTTTTACCAGTACTGCTGGAAAAGCAATTATTCTTCTGTCTGTCTGAAAAAGCAATTATTTTTCCAAAAATTATTTTTTTACGGAATTTCAACTCTGATGCTTCATTTATTTGGTGCCTTATTTCTGTTCTTTTCGAAATATCAACGATTTCCGAATATTTTGGACAGACAATATTTTTCAACGAACAGCGATGAAACGGAAACTCGTGTTGGTTGGTCACGTGCAGAGATATTTTCAGTTTCTTTCGCTCTGAATTATTTTTGCATTTCTAAATTTTGTGAATTTTTTAGTTATAAGTTGTGGCAACTGTGTGAGATCAAGAGATTAAAAAGAATCACCAATAAATGGGCTCGTTCGTAAACGCGATAAATCGCACGAGTTGTACGAGTTATTCGAACCAATCGTTCCAAGAGTCTCAGATTTTCTAATGTGAAAAATAAGCCGTTTCATCAGTCACTGAAAACGAAAAAAAAATAGTTTAAAACGAACTGACATTATGCTAGGTTTTGTCAGTTCAGAAGTTGGCGACCGAAAAGGTAGATGTAAATGTTGTAATGCATCTCTACCCATGTGTGTGTCTGGTTTAGGCTCATTTTCAGATTGAATTTATCAAAACAAATTGCCAATAACATGGTGAAAAAATGAGACTATAAAACTAATCATTCGTAAATGCAATTTCAGAATTGGTGAAACGGAGGTCATGTGACGGATTATCTTTCGGTTTGCACTTTTTCAGAGAATTGTTTACGAACGCGGCCAATGTTATTAGAACAACTTTCTTTCCCGACAACTTTTATTTTGTTTTATTTCGCTGTTTTCTGATTTTTTTCTGTTTGAAATATTTATTATTTTAACAAATTGCATTTTTTCATGACACGCAACACCACCACGAAGTATTCGATTTAAAGTGACAGGTAAGTCAGAATAAAGCAAATAAATTTTAAGTGCAATTTTGCCGTTATTGAAAGAATAATAATGTTAAAAGAATCCTGACTAGAACTTTTGAAATATTGAAATATGCTTTGTCATAATGACAGGATGTCAAGGTGGATTATTTTACGAGTTGAAGCTATATTTAAGCAACTTATATGTGTTAAAAGTTTATTGAAATCAGTGATTTTCTTTAAATAAAACAATGCCAAATCAATTTATAATTTTTTTAAATGGTAATAGGTTACCTTAGTTGGTCTTTACTGAAGATATTCAATTTTAAAACAAATTCTTTTATTATTAGACATGCCACAAAATGGAATTTTAAGAAAAAATGTATTCGCTTTAAAAAACTTAGTGTTGAATCATTAATTAGTCATTCTTCCCTTAAAGAAGGCGAAATCCAAAAATGCCGCATGCCTGATGCAAGAGTGCCACAAGTAAAAAAATATTGTTTTGTAGACTATGAGTACAAGACCCTATCCGTAGATTAGCTATTTTTATGAATTGAATAATTTCATATGAAAATAATTTAAGAAAAGGAATTCCGAATCCCTTCAAAATCGTCTTTTGTAGTAGTGACGTTAGTGTCACCTTTAGTTATTTTGCAGCTTTGTCATATAGCAAGGCAAGAGTGCGATGTATGTGAAATATATTACATGGATGGGTATGCATGTGTAGGATTTGTGTGCAAAATAAGTTGTAGAAATTATAAAGATGTCGAAAAGGTGTTAAAATACTATTTTATTCTACGAAAGACAAAAGTGATTATATATTCTGGTAATTTATCCAATCTATAGTTTACCAATTACAAGTAAGATGGGTAATTTTGCTAGCATGGAATAAAATTTATGTGATACTTGTACACACAGACACAAATTCAGACATAGAACGGGAAGACGGACAGACGAATAAATGCTTTTTTAGCAGTACTGACAAAACAATCCATGCAATCGCAATACTCAATATACATTCCAGTTTCTACATTCTCCAAAACTACCAAATTATGGTTGATTTAATTATACTTACTCAGATGTTTTAGCATAAAACGTATTTAAAATGCAAACAAAGAAAATTTAAATGCTGTATTCACTAAAATAAAATATGATGCATGAAATAAAGAACATTGTATTCAAATAAATGGAATAAAAATTATGTTATACTTGTACAAACACACAGACACAAAATCAGACATAGAACGGGAAGACGGACAGACTGACTGACGCAACCAAGTTCAGTCACTAAATGAATGTAAGTACTTACAGTATGCAAAGTTTCATAAAAATATATTCAACTGTTCGAACGTAGTACGGTCACACACAAATATACAGACAGATGGACAGACACCAAACGCACAAGAGACGGATTTAGCATCAGAAGGACCCAAAACGGATAGAAAACTTGAAATGGGTCGAAAATATTCAATGTACAAACAAATACTCCATTCTTATTTTTATAGGTTAATAGTCATCTCTTATTAGAACAAATGAATAGATGCGTCAGTCATTGATTTTTGATATATGCAACTCCGAATGGTGGATACATAAATAATGGGTGGTCTCGACATTTTTAAAGCATTCAGTTTTTAAATTACACAAAATTATGGAATTATATTGGAATATATGACAGGAATTTAATTAAATTTAATACATCTATGGAGAAGAGTTTTCAGTGTAAACAAATAAACCAAACAGAATGTTAAGATTTTTATTTCCGCTGTCCAAACGCTCTAGCATGATACATATTGGAGTTATCTTAAAATGTTGTTTATCGTTGTCTTGCGTTCAATCTAATTGGCGATGACCCCTATCAACTATGATGTATCAATATATAATTTATTCTTCGGAATTTTCATTGACGAAGTTCTTTAACCATGTTCGAAAAACAAGCCAATTCAAGACGTCATGTGCAGGATACATATACGGAAACACATATCACCGCAGAAATACTACCGCCACCTACATTTAGGTTGACAGAAAATGTCTCTCGCACTATAGCAATGTACAACTCATGTTGCATCCTCAATGAATAATTATGAAAAAAAATATCAAATCCCAACTCTGTGTGGATTGTGCAATAAATTACTATTCATTAATTCATTCCTATTATATTCCAATATAGTACTTAGCTTCAAATTTTAAACTAAGGGAAACCAATTTCACCATTACAGAAGGTAGTTAAAACATAATTGAAGTAAATTTTATGTTGATAAGGGTTACGAAATAAGGCATCACGTTTGAAATAAATGAGGAATCATTATTTAAAGGAAATTATTCGGAATTCATTTATAAAATTCGGACAATTTGTTTGACAAATATTTTGCTGTGAATGACAGTATTCAAGATTTTGAAAGAGAATTCAATAAAGGAAAGAATCTTGCATTAAATAGCCCTAAACAAAGTAAATTGTCCCTTTCCTTGATGAGATATTTTATTAAGCTGCATTCCTGAGAATTTAAAAGTACAAGCTTCGACGGAAAAGGTCTTTAGGGTGGAATGGTTGAATAATCTCTCTGAAATTCTGGGTTCAATTAAATTCGCTTTAAAGGCATTTTACTGAGTATGCAACTTTTCATAATGCTGACTACCCACGCCACGTATTGAATTTTATACATTCATCTATTGATAATTAATTATTAAATGTGTAATGATATAAACTGCTGGTATGTATAAACTGAGGTACATTATAAATTGTTATCATTTTCTTTCGTGACTTTTCCTTTAAGTTTTTCTAAATTCTACGGTGGGCATAAATTACACCCAAACCTATGAGACATTCGTACGCGCTTGTATTTGCGATTATTAAATATTCAAGTGAAATCTGAAGCATATTTTGGATTTCATTCTACTAAATGCAAATAAAAGTTTTATCCCTATACAATTGCAGTTTTTATTCTAAAAATAAGTGCAAACGGTATGCCAAATTTAAATTTTTATATTGAGTAAATAAGAGATGAAAAGGTAAGCTGGGTATAATTCTACGAAGTTTAAAAAGGATTGGTTTGATTTGTCGCTCTATGGTGATTTACGGTGATTTTTTGCTCCGTGGGTGTTTGCTTAACTGACAATATATATATATATATATATATATATATATATATATATATATATATATATATATATATATATATATATATATATATATATATATATATATATATATATATATATAGGCAAAAGCCTGGTCTTCCAGTGGTTTGTTTGTTTACACTGAAAATCCTTCTCATACACGATAACTAATCACAGTCATCTATATTACTAAATAACTAAATTAGGTAGAGCGAATGATGGTTCTAATATTTAATGGTGGTGGTAAAGGTTAGTCTGACTTAAATACCTAATAAAAAATAAATAAATACACGATATTTTGAGCGAAAGGAATTAAAATTGATTCGCATAATTCAAAAGATTTTGCTGTTAGCAAAGAATTATGTATGAAAGCAACCTTATATTTGGTTGCTTTCCTATATAATTTGATCAATAATTATAATATATTTGGAAGCAATCTTAAAATAAGTAAAAATTTAGGTCCTTTACATCTTTACATAATGAACTTTTGGGTAATGACTTCTATTGTTCTGTTCCTGAGCTTATTTACAGTGACGGGTAAAGCAATTATGGCGTTTCTTAAGATGCATTTGGAAAATGAAAAGAAAACCAATTTAAATTTTTTTCTTGCAAAAGAGTTTTGTTTTTGTATTTCAATTCTCGATTAGACTATTTCATTTCTAATTGTTTTAGTGTTTTTAATTTTAAATAAAAATGTATTTCATTGTCCACTTTCTTGATTCATATCTTCCATTAGAACTGCCCATCTAACAAAATATCAATTTTAAAAGTGGTTAATTGACTGATTGTTTGGGGGTTTTATGGCGCAAGGATCATATTTGGCCATCCTGCGCCAGATACAGGATATTCAATATCAAGTAATGGACGTACACACGCAATGAAAGTTTTACTTTAAGAGTGGAAAATCATATTCCAATTACTCTGCGTTGGTGTTGTGAAGATGCTATTGCAATTAGAATTGAGTATTTCTATAAGATAAAATTGTGCTACTCCTCCGCCGCATTGCATAGATCTTTGCCTAATTACTATCTCTACAACGCGAACTGCCCCCGCCATTATGTCTGAGTGTTATGGTTGCTATAGAAACGGGATACGTTTATTTTGAATAAGGGTGGCTCTCGAAGATGATGTAATTTCACTTCTTTTTGCTACGGTTGTCAAATAGAAAGAGGTAGTTTAGTATCATAGATCTTCTCGGCGACAAGTAAAATTCTTAACAAATATATTTCCAAATTGTGATTAATTGCATCAATGCGACAAACTTGAATTCATTTCTTCAAGCATCCCTATGAAAAGTGTGATAAGGTCCGTTTCTAAGGCAACAGACAGGGGCAATTATCGAGATAGGAGGATCTTTGTGTTGCAAAAAATTACCATATAGTGACCAACCAATCCTGCACGTAGATATTGTTCACGAATGCCTCCTGTGGGCAAAATAAATTCTTTTTTTGCATTGTGGCGTTACTCTTCTATGTGGGAGATATACATACATATGATACACTTCATTTTTCCACTCCGATCATAATCAATTTGTGGGTTATTAAATTCACTTTAACTTTCCTCTACGTTCAACTCTGTTCATCAAAACTTCTCTTTCTGGTTTTGATTAAGGCTGATTTTCATAATAATGAAAAGTAGATTTAAAATTTTGGATAGCTTTTCAATTTGTGCTGTGGAAACTAAAATTTTTAGGAATAAATAACTGCAACAGTATCGTTTTTAAGTATGATAAAATATTTTTATACAATTTGCTTTAAATTGGAAAACAAGTTTTACCCTAGAAATTTCAACCAGTGTGCCCTACGCATGGTGGAACGGCTTAAATTGTGTAAATTTTATTTCATTTCAACGGTTTAGTTTTTGGACTTTTCACAAATGTGTTCACAAGTAACAGTACAAATATTTTTCAATGTTTAAATAAAATGTTTCAAAGAGACTTTAAAAAGCCATTTTCGAGCAAAGAGAGTAATTACTATTAGTTTTAATATATAAATCAAAATTATGCTTAGTTTTTTATCAGACCTGCAAAAAAGTAGTTTTTGGTGTGGCGCAGCATTTTATTAATTTGTTTGTGATCCGTGGATGAAAAAGGTTGAAAATCGTTCGCTAGAAAATTACAGTTCTTATTCAAATAATTCAAAAAATAATTCAAATCCTCATCAAGTACCAACTCTATTTCTATAATTGCGAGTTGTAGGCGTCGAAGGTTCGATTCCTCCCTGAGTATATTGTCTTCTGTGGAAGTAAAACTTTCCTCGTATTGTATTACTTGAATCCTTTATTTTAGGTTATCTTTCTTGTGTTTGGCGCAGCTTGGCAAATATCGTCCTAGTGCCATAAAACCCCGACCAAGCTATTACTATACTGCATATTATAGCTAGCATTAAATTGAATTGCTAAATTGTATCTAACCTAATGACTGCTTGAAGTTTTTAAAATCTATTTAGGATTCAAAATAAAAACTTGCTTTATTCATTCCACCTTGATATTTTTCGCATCATCGCATGCATATTCTTTATTAGAGTAAAAGAAACAAGAAACCAAAACTGAAATATTTTAAATATCCTCATATACTTTCCAGACTTTATATAATAAAGAGAACAATTTTTTCAACTCCTTATGCTCATTTAATGGTATTCAAGTAGAATTATCCTTGTATAGAATGTTTCTCCGGATTTAAATTCGGATTTTCCCCAAAATTGTTGCCTTGTTGAAGCTCATTTAAGGTATTCAGTACTAAACGCTACTAAGCGAATATATAGAACTTAACGCGACTTAAATGCACTCAGTATTTTATTCAAAACCCCATCTATTTGATAACTTAGTAAATAACAAATGCAAAACCATTACCCCAATCCATTATTTAAAACAAGGATATACATATATTGCGCAAATTTCCACGTAGCTATTTGAGAAATAACGCTAGGCTCCAACTTTCTACTTTTTTAAATATATTTATTTTGATGAACGAGTCTCCTCTAGGGAATATCTGGTATCCATATCTGATGTGCGGGCCGGGTAAACATATTCGGAGGGCCGTGTCTAGCCGGTGGACTGGGAGAGCCTATTTTGGGCCTAATAAAAACATTTCGAGGACCATATCTGGTCTGTCGGCCGGGTAAGCATATCCGGATCGCCATATCTTGTCTACGGGCCAAGTAAACCTGTCCTAAATCTGAAAACCTGTCCGAGGCCTGATAAAAAAATTGGTGGCCAGTATCTGGACTGAGGGCCAGTTAAACCTATTCGGAGGGAAGTGTCTGGCCTGATAAAAACAATTAGTGGACCGTTCGGATAAACTTATCCGAACGGTTATATTTGGTCTGCGGGTTTGCTAAATATATTCAGATGGTTGTATCTGGTTTCCATATCTGAGATCAATCCATTCGCAGAAACGTATTTACCTTACGCGTACGGTTTTTTGTAGACGGGCTGGTTAAAACTGATCCCGACAAGAACAACAGATATTTTGCAAACAGTTGAAAACGTTTGAAAAAAATTTCGGGAAAATAGCAATGGCAATATTGAAGGATAGAAGTATTACTATTACATTTGTTTAAACTTACAAAAATCACTTTATCTTCTATCACACACATAATACTACCCAGCACTTTCATTAAAATATTTTTTTCTAATGGCAGCTTTTCCGTTTTTGTGAATTTAGTTTCAAAGTAGGTTTTCTTACCGTCTATTTCAAAATTAAAATTATCGGATTGCGTAAATAAATAGTTCTACATTTAATTTCGAAGTCTGGTCATTGTTTTGAGAATGATATAAATAAAATAATTTAGTGAGTAAACAAAGTATTGGAAACCAATGGAACATAACTAGTTATATAAGACTAGGGACGTAGAAACATTCCCTTATCGAATCTTTCTTCAAAAGTAGAGTGCATTCTTGGAGAAAAGGAGTTAGTTTGTTGATAATACTGTCTAGTTTCTGTGACACTTCATTCATCAACTAAAAACTTTCTTCAAAAACTAAGATTTTTTCTCTAAATTATAGATATCGGGAAATAGTAAATAAAATAAGTTATTACAGTTAGTATTGATTTGCTTACTCATTTCGCTTTGATAAAACATGGACTTTTCCAAATATTTTTTATTGTTACTTGTTCTAAACTTTTGTGCTGATACTTTTTGCTGTCTGATATCTTGAAAAAGTTTATATTTTTTACATTCTCATCACTCTTCGGTTTTAAAATGTCGAGGTACTAATGTATCAATTTTAAAAAGTACTATTTAGTATTTAATTGTATAAACTATTGAAATACGTAAATTGGTCCCGTTATCCTTTTCTTACTTGCGAAATATTGCAATCATAAATGTTTAGTCTTCAAATCTTTGAGTATTGTTTCATGCAATATGAGAATTTTTAATGTGAACAAACAAGACGGTCTTTAAAGATTTTACTTCTGTCCAAATGCTCTCACATGATACATATCTGGTTTACCTTAAAATGTTGTTAATTGCCGTTTTGGTAACGTTTAGCGTTTATGTAATTGGTGTTAACCAATTAATTACTATATATCAATTCAAAATTATTCCTGGGAATTTTTATTCACGAAGCTATGAAATCGTATTAAAAAACAAGCTGTCTCGTCACTTTCAGAATGCGTACAGGAAACGTTTCGTCACAAAAACACTACGGCCACATATATTTAGCTTGACAGAAAATTCCTCTCATATATAATCTTATCATTTTAATTAAGACTAATTTTTTCATCGACCTACATCATAGAAATATATTACAAATGTTTCCATTGCTAATTTTAAAGTTTTTAACTTTTGTGACAGTATGATAAAAATGTATAATATGTAATGCATACACTATCTACCAATAAGTATTTGGACACCTGTGATAGAAAAGAAAAACAAAATTTATTAATATTCAATAGTTGGTAGAGCCTCCACGAGAGGTAATTACATCCTCAACCCTCCGGGGCATACTTTCCACAAGTCCTTGTATGACGGCTAGTGGTATTTTCTTCCACTAGGCTTGGAGAAGACATGCAAGTTCCTTCACCGATTTTGGACGGTTGTTGCACCCCTTAATTCGGAGATACAACTCGTCCCAGAGGTTCTCGATAGGTCTGGGCTCTGGGCAGGCCAGTCCATTCGGTTAACCCCATTGTCACCATACCAATCCATGGTGGACCTCGCAACATGACAGCTGGCGTTGTCGTCCTGGAAGTAACATGGGTCCAACCCGTAAAACTGCCACAACGTAGAAAGCACACTGTCATCCAAAATAGTGCAGTAGGCGTCGGCGTTGAGCTTACCATGAATTGGAACCAAGGGTCCCAGTCCATACCAGGAGAAACACCCCCAGACCATAATTGCACCTCCGCCGAACTTTACTGTGGGCACAATGCATTCTGGCAGGAGGCGTTCTCCAGGCAGACGCCAGACCCAGACCCTGCCATCCGAACGGTAGAGGGTGAACCTTGATTCGTCGCTCCAGACAACCCGTTTCCACTGATCTACGGTCCACTTTCCATGTGCTTTGCACCACATTAACCGAGCAGCGCGGTTGGACTTTGTGATCAAAGGCTTATGGGCGGCAGCACGCCATGAAAACCAAGCAGATGTGCTTCGTTACGGATGGTATTCATCGAATCAACACTCCCGGATGCCTGTTGAAACTCCTGGAGTATGTGGGCCATCGGTTGGGTGCGGTTCTTCCGAATTTCTCTGGACAGCAATCGTCGGTTTCTATCTCCCAGTTTCGTGGATCTGCCAACACGGGGCACATTTCGACGATCACCGCTCACCTTCCACTTCTGAATCACATAGGCCACTGTCGATTTTGGATAATTCAGCTCGCTAGATATGTCTCTTAAGGATCGGCCATATCTGTGATACCCGACGATTACACCTTTCTCGAAATCAGAAAACTCTGCACTTCGTGGCATCTTGCATGCGACTAATGCCAATGTTGTTTCCTACACGGTATTCAACAGCGAAGGGCATGACGTATATCAGGACCGCAGATATCGTCATTTGCATGGGTGTCCAAATACTTATTGGTAGATAGTGTATAATGCTAGATTTTTAGAAACTTTCTAAACCATTATTTAAGAGCAAGTCTGAGGAAACTTTTCCTGCAAACACATCTCTACTGCTTCATATTTCGAAATGTTAACCGGTAAAAGATATGCTTACCTTTATGTGAGATGCAGTTTAATATTTGTGTGGTACAAGTTTCTATGAGGGGAAAATTAATATAGTTCACTTGATATTATGTTATGTGTACCCAAGTTACTGCCATTAAAAGCAGATTCTGTTGTGAGTTCTATTCAATTGGAAATGCTTCAGTTTGGACTTTATTCTTCTAATAGGTGAATAATTTAATGCAAAGATAAACTAAGCGAGTTCTGTGAATACAGTTCTGCAATTTGGATTTATTCAATTTAATAAGTTCTTTGATCGTATTTAAATGAAAAGAACTCTTCCATCTGTGCTGTTGTTTACCGAGCTATCCAATTCTTGAATGCAGTTGTTTTATTCAATTAACACAATCTTTGCTGATCCAAGTTATTTTAAATTAGAACTTTTGCAGTTTCACAGAAAGCCTTTTGAAAATCTTTTTAGGTGAGTATTTTAAATATAATAAAACGTTCACTTGCTTGTCTGAAATTATTATTGTACACAGAATGAAATGATTCTTGATTTGCATAACTTATAAGAATCTTCGTCGCTTCATTTCTTGGCATTGGAATAATACCATTCATTTTACTATATGGTACCTGATGCATAGAACATTGTCACATATGTTATAAAGCAGAATATCAACAAAAAGATAGGAAAAAAAAAAGCATGTAGCAAAAAAATAATTCACCTTTGGAACAATATTTTTCAATGCAGCAAACCATTGGATTTCTTTGAGATATAAAGCAGAATATCAACAAAAAGATAGGAAAAAAAGCATGTAGCAAAAAAATAATTCACCTTTGGAACAATATTTTTCAATGCAGCAAACCATTTGATTTCTTTGAGATCTAAATATAGGTCACTATCTACAGCCACTGCTTTGAATTTTTAATTATGAAAGGTTACACCCTACCTCCGCCTTCATTGTGTACGTGAAAAACTGCATAAATGCGGATAATTAAGTTTGATTTAATCTACTGTAATTTTGCTTCCATGCAAAGAAAATATGAAGGAGATATTTTTTCCTTCAAATTCCTCAATATTTTTGACAATATATTAAGATGCATCAAACAACAGAGAGTGTTGAGAATGCGTTAAGAGGAGAAAAATGATTTTCTATTATAACTAATTAGAGCGCAATTGGATAAAAGGGTGATGTTGTAATGAAATTAAGCGGATTAAATCGCTATGATATTTTTCTTTCAAGCTATAATCACAAGATTAGAAACAAAAAAGTAGCTGAGGAGCCTATAGAGATTTTTTGATGAAATTTTCTCGATTCTGTAGGTGTGTGATATTTTTCTAACGTTTTTATATAACAAAATATATTTAATTTTCATAGACAATTCAATTGAAAATGATTGAGTAGCGTAAAATTGTAAAATCGAAATATATGCGTCTGAAATTTGCGATGACGTAAATGCCTCAGAACCTGTTGTGAAAATTGTTTCAAATAGTACTTAAAGGTGAATATTGGTCTGCGCTAACTCTGCTGTTTTGTGTAGAAAGTATCTTTCTAGAAAAAGTAAGCTTTATCTCAAACTAAAATAAATTCATTAAATACATAAAAATTCATTATTTGATTGATTTTCTGAAGAATCCCGAGATTTCCTACAACACCACATAACAAGCAATCACATCTATTGGTTGAAAAAATCCTAGGATGAATTCAATTAGGTCAAAACTGGGTAGAAATCATGCAGGATAGTAGGCAGGTTGCAGAATGGATATATACGTGTTAACCCCTCAGAGGATTAAGAGTCAAGAAGAATTCCGTAATACAGGTAAGTGAGGGAGTAATCACGCACTTTCAAGAAAATCGGTTCCTGTGGGTTCAAAAAATAAATATACGAAATATTTTTTTTCAATTCAAAAGTACATTATTTTACTATCGAAATATGTAAAATATCTTTGTTAAAAATAAGAGTAACAGTTCAAAAAAAGCTTTTAATAAAGGCATGTTAATGCGCTATCTCTACATTAAGGTAGGAGGTGAGATGGTGAACCTTTGAAATCTCATATCACGAATAAATAGCCCTTTGTGTTGCTCCATGCGATGTAAATTAACTACCTACCTACCTACCCATAAATAAATATTACGAATTTGTATAAAATTATGAATCATTAGTAAAAGTTCAGTATTTTAATGTCTTTTTTGCCTTTTTTCACTACAAATAATTTTTTACGTATAAGGGGCAAATTTCATGGAGTAATTACTTTCAATTTTTACACATTCAATGCAATCACAGTTTTTTTTTGTAGAACTATGATCTTATATGCATCTTTTAGATCACTTAATATAAACTTTTGTGGGGTTTGATTCATCTTAAATTATCAAAATTACCATTTGCCGAATTATCCTCAGCCTTCTTAAGAATTTTCTACCATCTTTACCTGTTATTGACAATAGTTCTCCAGCTCTTAGTTTTGTAAATGCCAAAATCATTGTCTACAGGTCATTCCATGTAAGCTTTGGTGTTCTCCTACGCCTAACTGCAATTGGTCTGGCCAAAAGTAATTTTTTGTACTAATTTCATCGGGTATTCAAATGATATGCACAACCCATCTCATTCTTTATATTCTTGCACATTTATCAATATACACTACCTGACATTGAAAATGCAATACCCAGAAGGAGTGCGCATAACTGGAAGAAATTTACAGGGTAGACGCAGCTCACCGAATATATGTAAATGATGCAAACTGAGCAGCTGTCACGCGCACGGAGAGTGAAAAACCAGGGAAGGAACCTGCAAAAGTGGTCAGTTCCGCGCCGCTCTGTTTGCCAGGTAAATCAAGTTGCAATTTGTTTTTGTGTCTCAGAGGAAACGTCTAGTAGCGGAGAATGCCAGGACACCGCCAATCAAGACAGTTCCAGAAAACAGACGACTTCACGAGGGGTATGGTGATTGGCCTCAGAAGGGTAAGTTGGTCCATACGTCAAATCTCAGCAGATACCCACCTACACGCGTCCACGGTGCACCAGTTGTGGCACAGATGGTTGGACCAAGGGAATGTGGCACGTTTGAGGGGTTCCGGTGCAACCAGTGACGTCAGCACGCGTGGACCGACGCATCTGCCGGCAAGCATCGGCGGCCCCGCAAGCCACGTCTGTCGCCCTTTTGCAGCATGTGCAGGACACCCTTGATGCTCCCATATCATCCAGGACCATTATCCGCCGATTGATCGCTGGCGGCCTGCACTCATGGCGCCCGTTGAGACGACTACCATTGACCCAACAGCACAGACGTCTCCGTTTGCAAATGGTGTCGGGATAGAGCCACGTGAACGACAGAATGGCACAGGATGGTGTTCTCAGACGAGTCAAGCTTCTGTTTTAGCAATGACAGTCGCCGTGTACGAGTCTGGCGCCGACGTGGTGACAGGGCCAATCCGGCCGCATCTGTGGAACGCCATACCGCGAGACAACGCGGTATAATGGTTTGGGGCGCCATCGCCTACGATAGCAGGTCACCTCTGATCCGTATTCAGGGCACTATGACGGTCCAACGATACGTGGATGACGTGCTGCAGCCGGTGACACTACCTTTCCTTCAGAGGGTGCCCAATACCATTTTCCAGCAGGATAACGCTCGGCCGCACAAGGCACACATCAGCCAACATGGCCTGCAAGGTACCTAGGTGCTTCCCTGGCCAGCTGTCTCCCCTGATCTCTCACCTATCGAACATTTATGGGACGTCATTGGACGTCGCTTGCATGCGTTGCCACCGGCACGTTCAGAAGACGAACTCTGGCAAATGGTTGACAGGGAATGGGCAGCCATCCCTCAGGACACCATCCGCACGCTCATTGCGTCTGTACCTAGACGTGTTGCTGCCTGTATCGCCGCTCGCGGTGGTCCTACAACCTACTAATCAGACGTTCTTGGTGCTCAGTGGCAAGGTGTATAATGTTGCAATAAAGATAACTTATTGCTCGTTGCTGTCTCTCTCTGTTTGCCAAATTACATCACTTTCTGCCAACTCCTTGGTGTTGCATTTTCAATGTCAGGTAGTGTATTTTTCTTTATATAACTCGAGATTAAACCATTGCCACACTCCATTTGTCTAAACGCCACCAAATAATGCTTCTTAAAATCCTCCTCTCAAAGGTCAGCGGTGCATTTTTGTCACTCAATCTTATATTTCAAGTTTCTGAGGCATAGGAGAGCATAGATATAATTAAAACTTTGTATATTTGTAATTTTGTATTTGAAATCACTTCATATAAATATACATCCGGCACTTTTGCTTGGTGATTCATTAAATTGTGTTCGAGTTTTTAATAATGTATCTGCCTGTGTCCTAATCCAAAATACAAATAAATTTATATTTCAACTTTGCTGTAAATGCAATAAATAGAATGAAATCAATATTTACTTTTTTGTCTCAATTAAAACTAAAAATTAACCAAGCCTAATTAAAAATTGGATCTGAAATACTTTTTCTACAGAATATAATGCTATTTTTGACTCATTAGCATCATTTCCCTTGAAAATTGATCTTACATTATACTTTTCATTCCATTCACAAACTCAGTAAATGAAGCATAAATGTTATTTAATTAATAATATATTTTAGATAACTAGAGAGTAGTTTGGAATTTAAGAGCATGAATATCTAGTATGCTCCAACAGGTGATACTCAGTGCTTTAAATGATTGATTTTCACCATAGAGAATTACAGACTTCAAACATATAAATAACCTTAGTTTTTTTGAAGAAGCAATATAAAATTACTCTTATTCTACCAAGACAATAAAAATTCTTTGCCGTACAATATGGTACACAAATTCTTCTTTTCACATAATCTTTCTAACTTGTTTAGTTTGCTACGTGAAACTTTAGAAAGAGTTGAGTTACCTTGAAACCAAGTATGAATAAATAATAAGCAAAAAAGGCGTTGCTCAGAAACATTACAACTCACAGACATTCTCTTGACACTGAGGCATGAAGTTTAGTTAATTTTTAAGTGACTGTTTTGTCTCATTGGGCACCAAGTTCATACGTTTCCAGCCCTTAACTATAATAAAACAGGGTCTGAGAAAGCCATCAATAGTTGTTTTAACATCCTTTTCTAAATTTGTTAAGTAAGACCACCTAAAAATAGGATGTTCTTCCCACTGACTGTGGTCTTTTTGGAGTCTATTTAAATGATATTTTGAACATTTTTAAAAAGAAAATATTAGAATTGTGAATGGAGTTGCATAATCCATTCACTTTGACTTAAATATCATGTTTTAGGAAAATATAGATTCACCAAGTAATGTAATTAAAAAATTGTTTTTAATTGGCATTTTATATTAACTAATGTCGCTTTTAAAGTTCTGTTAATTTTCATTGTGGATGTCATTAGAAATTAAGCTTCAGTTAATTCTAAATTTTAAGAATGAATTAAATTTATATTATGTGACTGAGGCTAAAAGAAAAATCGAGTTCAACTTCATATCAAAAAATTGAATTCTCTGAAAATTTCAAATCAGCCATACTTTTTTGAGTGCGTACTTATGGTATATTAATAATATACGTATCTTTTAACCTCGTACAATCAGTTTCTTTTTAGTTATGGTACTTGATTATGTCGTTTTTGACGATAATTCCTTACAATAAATCTTTCTTCCTCACTATAGATCCTTTTCTCGTATAAAATACAAAATTTGTATTTAAATAAAACCCTACGTAAATATGTAATACGTATAAACGTGTATAACATTTACGTATGCCTTAGAAAAATATAGTTTAAATAGCTGTCGTGCACTGAAATTAAAATTATTAAGCAGCTATAAATCCTTGAAAGTTGGATGCTATTGTGAGAAATATTACTTTGTGGAAACGATAAATCAGAACTTAAAATAAAGTGAGGTAAAAAAAGGAACAATAAAAACAAAATTCATGCACTGCTCAATATTTTAGTATTTGCAACGCAAAAGAACATTCGATATTTATTTTTCTCTCTGATGAAATGATTCACTTCGTCGAAAACATCTCCAGAATTTTTCGATATGAAAGCAGTCTTTTGTATGTATCGCAATTTTTCTTTTCTTATCACACAGCACCAGAAAGCAATAATTTTAAACATTACTTGACTCAATCGAAAACCTACTCCAAAGGTCAATATTTCCAAATATAATCCATAGGTAATATACGTCGTGGTTCAGTCGACTTAGTTTCATTCTAAATACAATGCTTGTTTTTCATAATTCCATCAATGTTTTCTATTCTAAAATAAGGACTCGAATAAATACACGTTCGAAAGCTTTGAAATCCGATTATCTTTCAAATATAAAATTTTGGACTAGAGTTATACAAAATACAACCATTTCTAATTAATTGGAACACATCGGAATTAAAACATTTTGGCTCAATGGTGAATTCGTCACGTATTTGAAGTTCAATTTATAATTTTTCAAGGGTTTCACGCCCTACTTTTTCCAAATAAATTTATTTCCTGTTAAGTCATAGACGTTGTAATCTGCACATTCCTAAATTCTTAATTTAAATAAATTCATAAAAAAATTATAAATTTCGTAGTATTTGAAAACATTTATCTTCGGGAACATTTTAAAGGATATATAATATTGAATATCCATTCCTTACGTATTTTAGAAAAATGGTCTATAAAATCAAGAATTTTATTGAGGTGAATAATTTTATACTTAATCTATAAATACAATGTCTGATCACAAAAAGGATTCGGACTGGTTGTATAACTTCGGAACCGTGCAATATAGGAGGAATTGATTTGACTCAAAGATACCTTGGAATCTACCACCCATGTGCCATGAGTCATGTCACTCGCCCTTTTGTTTAACTTAGAAAAGAGTTTTTTTCTAACGTTGAAGTTGCGAGTCGCATCTGTTATGTCCCAGTGATCGCTATGACACAGTGAGTTTACCCAGTGCTCTAGCAACCTGCAAGTTATAGGCAAAGCAGAGTCGATTTCTCCATGTGTGTATTTCTTTATCTTCTGTGACAGTAAAACTTTCCTTGTGTGTATGTCCGCTTGCTTGTCGTTGTCTGTCTTGTGTTTGGAGTAGTTTGGCAAATAGAGCCCTTGTGTCATAAAACCCTGAAAGTTACTAATTCTTGCGTTACAATAACTTTTAGCAAGAAAAGTGAAAAGCAGTGAAACTGTCTACCAAAAAGTACTTCATGGTGGATAGGTTGCACTGCTATATATACTATTGTATTGTTGATTAATTTTTGTAGTGGTGGGTAAGTTCACTACAAGCTCGCTCATAGAATTCTCATCAGATTTTGCCAAATCCCTTCCTTTGCCAAATCAAATTTTCACATATACTTAAAGAATGTATATCTAACATGTATATCTTTAAGCAGAATGTCTATGTTGAAGTTTGTATAAGTCGCGTAAGTAATTTTACATAAGTTATAAACATTTTAAGATTATCGTGTAAGTTGGAAGATTGATGAGCAGCGTGAGG
Organism: Meta bourneti; assembly: GCA_933210815.1. NCBI lineage: Eukaryota > Metazoa > Arthropoda > Arachnida > Araneae > Tetragnathidae > Meta > Meta bourneti. Next base: position 58,472,673 of record OW119923.1, read on the forward strand.
CCCACAGCAAGCAAATCTGAAAGCAATGTCGAACTTGTGCGCAGAATTGTATAAAAAATCTTCGAAGTCGAACAACATGGATCAGGCCAGTGAATCAACAAGAGATATTACCTACAAGGTTTGGATTATTTGATAGACGGCGCTGGTCTAAAAATTAGAACGTGCTGTGATTTCTTGCTTAGAATTAAAATGAAAAAAATAGAATAAATCGCTATTTTGTAGGAATGAGTTCGAGACATCATTTACCACAAGAGTTGCAATGGTGATCCATTGGCTGACTGGAGCAAGGTCATAGTCAAACAGATGGTTAATTACTGAATTGAGATGGTTGAATGCGAGCTCTTCTGTTATTCAAAGACTGTAATGCATTTCTAAGAGCAGATTTTAGCCTGTAGAAGGTACAGCCAAGGCAGACTGGGAACTATAAGTGCTGTTAACGATCGATATCTGCAGTTAATCACATGAAGGCAAAAGACTTCTCCAACCCACCTCAAATCTGCCCTTGCTGCCAGTACTGGAAGGTTGATGTCAACCTCATCTATTCGCAGGCTTCATGAAGCTTGTATGTATGCAAGACAACCATCAATTTGTGGAACCTCTCACCTCAAGCCACCTGAGGTAACAATTCAGTTGGGCCCATGCAGCTCAGTTGGAGTGAAATCTAATAGAGGTCTGTGCTTTTCACTGACGAAACCATATGTAGTTTGCAGAGTGATTCCAAACGTTTTCATCTGGAGAGAATTGGTTACCCGCTGGGTTATTGGATCCCAGTAACATCCGTGAAAGAGATCGTTATCGGGGAGGTGGTGTGCATGTTTGAGGTGGCATCTCTTTAGGTGGGAGCACAGACCTTTCTGTGGCCAAGTGGTAACCTAATGCACAAAGATATAGAGACGGTATCCTTGATCCATTTACTCATCCTTATGCAGTGCTATAGGTGATTCCTTTATCTTTCAAAATGATAACGCTCGCCCACACATAACTCGTCTTGTGAAACAATGCCTTCACGAAGAGACATTGTACGTATGGCCAGCTAAATCTCCTGACCTCAATCCAATTGAGCATATCTAGGATGCTCTAGGGTCGTGCTGCTGCGCTCAACTTGCCCTTCAAACTCGGGAGGGTCTGTCCACTGCTTTGAAAAAAGAATGTTCATTGCTACCTAGTGATTTTATCGACATCACCATAATGAGCATGGAGCATCACTTTCAGCCCTGCATATCTGTTAGTGGTGATCACACTTCATATTGAAGCCGCTCCATTCAGGCATCCTGTTTTTTTACGTCCCTGTATCATCGATGAAATAAATCCTGTATTACTTTTTAGAGGAATCTATAAATTATTCACATTTTTTCACACCAAATTTCATAAAATTCTACCAATTAAATTTTTAGCTATCACGACTTTTTTTACTTTCCCTTAATTTAGGGTAACGAGTATATTATAGTTCAGTCATGTATCCTCATACTTTATATTTGTATATTTGGATTGTATATTTGACTGAAGAATTGATGTAAACATCAATTCTTCAGTCAAATATACAATCAATGATTAGAGCTTTGTGTACTCCATTTCAGTTAAAATCACCCAACCCCTACGAACCTTCTGTAAGATAAATTAATGCATTAAATCGGAAATCCCTTTACCCTCCCGATAGTTGTTCAGGATCACGGACACGCCGTTCCGTTTAATTACCATTGGCGAAACCCATCGTTCAGACCCCCTTCTAACTCTACATACCATCCGACTTCACTCCACGCCGTTAACGTGACCGGAGAATGAATGTGACATGTTTCGCTTTCGATTAAATGAAGAGCTCTGTTTCAAGGTAGACATCGGGCTCAACTCTCTCGGATTGAAGTTTTTCCCGAAGAAAATTAGGATGGTGAGTGTGTTCATTCTCTGCTGCGGTGGGAATGGGATTTTGCTGAAGCTTGTTGCGATACTAAGATACGTGCATTGATTTTGCCTGGCGTTCAGGAAATTCTCTGTATGGAAGTTTGCTATTTTCCCCGTTTAGGTAACTTAGTTTCCAATATCTGAGCCTCGATTCAGTCATTTTGAATTTTGTTAAAATGTACTGTAGTTTAGGAGAATTTGTAGTTTTAAAGTAGCGATATTTGTTATGCTTTGTATGTAAACCGTTTTAGTAAATGGTTATGTCATCGGCTTACAAGTTAAAAACTGTCATAAAAAAGTTCTGAGAAAACGAAGGGAGAAAAATTCTACTCCTTTTGCGAAACTCACTAATTGCGTTTCTAAAGAAAATATCTAACTTTTATGCAAATAAAAAATACTGACTTAATTTCAGCATAGCTTCGATCTAATTAGAGAGTTAAACAAGTATGCATACTAATAGAAGAGAAAATGTGGGACATATTTAATAGATATTTTTTACCGTTGTATTTTGTATTACTAATTTATACTTAAATTCAAAGTACGGTGGCTTTTTGAGTCAGTGATACCAAAACCTTTACCAGATAGACTATACATAGTGTTAGGGTTATAAATCTTCGTTACTAAAATTGTAAGATTTTAGAATGTCTTTAGTATATAAGTAGATAAGATTGAAGATTTATATCACAACATATGTGTATGACACTTCAGTGACTGAAGTTAACAATTTAAAGTAATGTGGCGCAATATGGTTATAAAATATCAAGTAAAATAGTGTAAAACTTTGGGAATGTTTTAGAAGAGTAAAACTAAATATTTAAAAATATTTCCAAAAAGAGAGATACTGCAATCATCCCTGCATGACTTCTATCCAGTTTTGACCTTCTTGACCAATTTTTCATTTCAACCTAGTCATTATGCTTTCGAAGGGTAAAAGGATAACTACAGCACTAGGAAATTTCGTGAGGCTCAGAGGGCTAAGTTTAAAGGATATTTGTTATCAAAATAGTCATGTATGGTGCCATTGACAAAAGACAGGACCTCGATACCCGAACTTGGAAGAGCACATCGGTGTGAAGTGCTCCACTAAGTACTTTTCGTTTTATTTTGATATAAATTTGTTAATAAAATTATTTTAATCCCATCATGGTTTTTAATCTTAAAATCATGTATCAGCTTCTTAAATGTTGGAAAATACTACTAAGCTGGTTCCAGAAAATTAATAGATAAATGAGTAAAATAGGACAGTCACGTAACCGTGTTGAAATTTTTTAACACATTGCAATTGAAACTAATTTTTATTTGATGAGGAAAATAAAACGCACAGCAGAAAATCGCACTTTATTTTCTAATAATACAAATATTGAGCTAGAATCATTCAACCATAAAATTAACCTATGCAAGGAAATTTTAACAATAATGTCCCACACCTATCCAGTGGCAATAATAAGAAACAATGAGTTGACTCCTCTATTTTGTTGATCAGTCGCAATTCCAATTACTGTAGAACCTTGATTATCTTAGCTCCGATTAACCGAGTGTCCTTGTTATCCAATACCGATACCGAGTTTGTTTTTAAATTTTTAAATAAAGTTTAGAGTATGCATACTTTTTCCAAATAGGCGAAAAAGTGCTGCTAAACAGAAGATAGTTAAGGACTTTTTCAAGAGGGTTTAAAAAATACGTAAAAATACATCCAGATTTATTGTGAAATTATTGCAATAAATACTTACTGAGATACAAATCCGAGTATAGAGTATTCTTTATCCTTGTTTTATGAATATTTCAGTAGCAGTAGTAGTAACATGTAGTACAGCAAATTTTTCTGTGTTTTGACTAGGATCTTTTGTGTCACTGCGTCCGTATTATCCGAGCTTCTGGTTATCCGAAGGGGGACCACATTACCTCAGATAATCAAGGTTATATTGTATATTCTCGTTCAATAGAGCATATTTCAAAACATAATATTGTAATTTTTACTCAGGGCATAAATCTAGGTGAAAAAATCTGTGGCGAGCATAAGAAGTTCTTAATTACAATCCATCCCAGTTGATCAGAAAAGAAGATGCTGATCTCTGGACTAATAAATCTCCAGTCGGACATTACTACTACATAGCGTACTAAATCGAACTCTGAGTGGGCCTCCTAATTCCTCTTCCTGCTTCTTACAGCAATATTTATCGAGAAAACCGGGCTTTCATCACATGATCCATCAAACTTTTTTCTCTTTTTATCTCTTTCCATCCACGTCTATCCTTCTATACAGCACATTTTATGTCTAAAGCTATACTTCCTTTCATTTTTCAGATTTCGCTTAAAAAGGCGTTGGTGTTATTTTTGTAAAAGGAAGTGTGTTGATCGTTTTTGACTTTTATAATAGCAAACGTTAATAACTACAAAACTTTCAGAATCAGTGGTGCATACAAAGTTCAAAATAAGTTGCTTCTCCTGAACGGCCGAGAACTATTGCATGAATAAAACATGTCTAGTATACTTAAAGTTTCCTTTAGAGGCAACCTAAAAGTTTCCAGAAAGTACTTTAGAAAACTGTATTTCTAAAACACATGCTGCAAAACTTTCAAGGCCCATTTTTACAAATTTAAAAACAACTCCTTTAAAATGGAACATTTATAGGTAAAAAAGATGAACAGTTAAAATGATAATAATAGAAGATATCATGTTCAAAATCTGAATATAATTTTAAATAGTTTATTATTAGTTTTAAGCATGAAAGGGATCGAAATCCAAGCCTAGAAGTTTAGGTATAAAAAGTTTTACTTCAGGTAAAAATGCTATGTAAGAACTATTTTTTTAGAGAAGTATACCTTTTATCAACCCTGTATCTTAAAAATTTCATATGTAGCTTTAAATTAAGTATTTTACTGTTAAAAATTAAGACTAAGATTTCTGATTATTAATATCCCTTTAAATATTATGCATTTTCAGAGATTTATTGAATGAGCATTAAAAGACGTCAGAACTATTTTCCTTTCAGAAATTTGACTGACCAATATTTTGTAACAATCTTTCTGACAATGAACTAAAACTTTGGGAGCAGTTAATCTTGTTTTCGCAAATTCCTTCTAAGAGAAATAGAAACTCTGCACTCGAAACTAACAAGTTATCTATGTTGCAAACACCAACACACAATCGCGTGTGCAGTGTCGGGAGTTTGAAGATAACTTCGTAAAAAAACAAAAATAGCTTCATGACGAAGAAAACGTCTTGTTAAACAAGGATAATGCAGCGGGTATGGAACGCAACTCCCGACTTCTGATCAGAAACCACTCTCGTGCTAATACTTGTTTAATATATTACTTGTTTAATTAAAAATGCTGATACGGAAGTAGTTATAGTTGTTTTCTATATATTGTGGCTCCAGATCAGAAGGTCTGTGTCACCAATTTAGTAAGACGTATGAAAGACAGTGCAACCTTTTCTACCAAAAAATACTTCGTTATGGGAAATTAAGTTACTATTATTTTGTATGTTAATATTTGTAGTGGTGGCTAAGCTCACGGCAGTGCAGTAATTTCTTGTTAAAAAAGATACCAACTTGTTTGCATCAAATATAGTTAGGAGTGGTCATTTAAACTGGTAGTTGCGCTACCAGTTTAAATGAGTGTGCATTTATTTGAAAATGATAACATACCATATTTTTAAGCTAATATTCCTAAGATAATTAATTACACAGATTATACAATACACAATAGGACAGGTGATTTCATTTTGGAAAATCGGTCCCTACGTTCCCATACGGAAAGTGCACCTGTAATTCCTCCACACATTGCAATGGAAAATGTGAACTCACTGGTGCTCTGCCTGCCAATCCTAAAATAGATGTGAAAGGCTATTCCTTTGGGATAGCCTGGAAAAATTCGATTTAAAACCCTCTTTTCGTAGCACGGCAATGCCCAATAACAGTGTATCACAGCGCGATATATGAGGTGTTATAAAACTCTATTTATTCCCGAATTCTTACCTAGAACCTACTTATTTCCGGAATTTCTTATATATGGCATGGAAACAAATTATCCGAGTTTAAAAAAATCGGAAGTGGTCAAGTAGTGGACTGCGGTTTGACATGGAAAATATATATATATAATATGGATAATTCCACGAAACATGGGACATGAAAGTGAAAAATTTTTGTTAGAAAATTAACTCACATTTTCTTTAGTTCTCTTCTAGATAGTTTAAAGTTTTTAAACTTCAATTTGGTAACACCTTACTCATTTATTTTATCAGTACATGGTCAGCTGTTCTAAACCCATAGGTATGAAGATTTTTTACAGTGAACTTCGCTGCCTTTGCAGACAAGTTTTTCAAATATTGTTGTGTATTTTTGTTTAATTTTTTTATGCATAACAGAAAGAGCTATTTTAGAAGAGGAAATTATGTCTAATTTTGTAACAGATATCAATTAATATATTTATGGAATAATTTAAAAAGAAGTACTTACTATAATGTAACGTGAGTCACAAAAACTAAGTTTTTTTAAATTCTTTTAAAATATTCTATGTTTAAAATTTAAAATTTCACTTTTCTTCTTAGTATGAAGAGTAAAATAAATGACAAATTTTATTTTAATTCACGTTTTTTCTTAAAAGACAGAACACATTTAATTTTGTAACGTGAGTCACAAACTAAGTTAAATGTTGTACACCAAATAATTGCCTTCAATTTTTCTATTAAAACTTGAAGTGCAAACGATTTTGTCAGATTTTTTTTAAAATTTGTTCTTTTTCTTTATGTAATATGAAAATTATATCATGGCACCTACTGCAGTTGCAGTCTAAGAAAGAAGAAAGCTCAGAAAAACTAAAGTAAGAAAAAAATTATGACGAATAAAAGAAAAGGACCGTTTTACTAAGAAATGCTGATGCAGAAGGAAAAAAGTTAGAAATAGAGTTAAAAAGTATCGCGCTTTAAGGAACAAAGATAATTCAAAGAAAAAATACCTAAATTGTGCAAAAATGCGAACACTTTTGGCAAAGCTATGACCCAAGCAAAACGAGATTTACCCAGCACACCACATCATAATGAAGTTGTGGTGAGTAAATTGTTTAGCAGCATTTGTAATGTGACTTGAAATGCATGTTTTGATTCAATTAGTAATCATTCAGTCATCAGCATTGAGTAGAGATAAAATAAAGAAATTTATATTATTATATTTAATGAACGAGATTATATTAGTCGAATGTGGCTCCTGGACGTAAAGACGTCGTTACAATTTGGGAAAATGGCCTTAAAATAAAAAAACAAGCTCATCATCTTATGTAGTCACTGAAGAAAGTGTTTGAAATGTTCAAACTGGAAAATCCATCAGAGCATGGTAAGAGCAAGATTTTTGAATTGCGCCCAAAGCATGTTCTGTTGAATAATATCTGATAAATAAGATTCTGTATAATGTTGCTTATGTATATACCATGGGAATTTCATATAGGTGCTGTAAACATATTACACTTCTATATTCAGAGTATTTCCGCTTACTTCCATTCATTCTCAGAAAAAATATTGTTGTCCTAGAAATTGTTAGCTAAGTCAATGTAGCATTTGCAAAGATGCACAAGGTTTTAAAACATTTTATCCATTACCTGAAACAAAGGAATTAGGCCTTACATAATATTTTTGGAAACCAGATGCAGAAAACAATCGTCAAAAGATAGAAGGTTCTGGGTCATATTTGGATTCGTATCGACTTATTTCGGGTCTCATTCCGCAATTTCTGGAGCATTGTTACTTGAAGACATCAAGCTAAGGCATATCAATGGGTGATGCAAGTAGACTTTTCTGAAAACTACATTTGTACCTTTCAGGATGAGATCCAAGGTGCACATTGGAAACAGACACAAGTGAGCTTATTTACAGCTATTTATTATTTGGGTTCCATCCATCCTGCAGTAATGGTATCAGATTATGGAGATCATTCACAGAGGTCATTATTGAATACATCTTTTTTATTACAAAGTATTTCAACTTGTGTGCAAATGTTGAAATATGGTCTGACAGTTCATATGGGATGGGGCAGTTTAAAAACACACCTAGCACCCTCTCTTAGCACACTGAAATAAAGGTACAAAGCATCCATTACGTGGAACTATTTTGCAACATCACATGGTAAGGGTCCAGTAGACGGAATTTGAGGCAGTGTGAAAGGACATGTTTTCGATCAAGTGGAAAAGGAAATGTTTAGTAAATAATGTGCACGAATTCGTAGAAGCTGCTACAAAGTAGTGAAGATTAATGTTTTTGATACAAAAGAAAAATAGCAAAATTTAGATCTAAACACAATTTTGAATCAAAATGATAATTTACTTTGCATTTTTACTGCACATAAATATGTTTATAGGACGTTATTTAATTTTTTAAAATTGCAATTTTTCTCATTAATAATCAATTATTCTTATATATATATATATATATATAAGTTAATTTTAGCGCCGATTAAAATTTCGAAAACATTATTAAGCATTCAATTCTCAGAATTCATAAATGTAGCGTGAGTCACAAAAGTATGTAACGCGAGTCACATAAAAATGTCAATTTATTTTATTAATTAAAGCAGTAATTTCATTGTTCTTAGGTTTAACATTACCTACTACTCTTAGTGAAGCATCTTAATTATTTTTTCCGATTAACTCCTGTTAGAAGAGAAAAATTGTCAATTTGGAAAGTCTAAAAAATTGATGTCCTTTTTTGTAACATGAGTCAGTCACCATTGAGGAAACTAAATTTACACTAAAGTTCTAAATTATGACATAGATGCTTTAGGAACATATCAATGAGTTTATAAATCAATTTTTGTTAAGTAGTCTTCATCCATTCTTTTTAATATTGAAAATTGACGTCTGATTGCAACGCACGTAACAATCAGACGTCAATTTTATATCTATTTCCCTTTGGTTTTCTTTAATTGAATTATCTCGCTTGCCGGCTTCAGCGCGCATACATGGACATACCACAGACGGCATGGCAAGCAAAATGATTCAATTAAAGAAAACCAAAGGGAAGTTTGAAGAACGTTTTGAAAAATGAAGTGGTGTTGATGGATCAGGGAGTGTGTGGCCAACTTTTAGAGTACCGCTGCCCACTGGCAGAAAACACCATCTTGTGTTGTCTGGGTGAGGCTCCTCCCTGATGACGCCCTCATCCACCAACAGCGCATCATTTTTGAAATATCCTTAAAATTTTCCTTTGGTTTTCTTTAATTGAATCTCAGAATACTTACCTGTTACTCGTGAATAATTATTTGAAAATAACAAGATTTAATTTGCTAAGCAATGCACTAAATTTCCTAGTGCAATTCTTACGTTTGAATTAAAGAAAGTACAGAAAAATAAAGCATCCACAATCATTAGAACATTAATTGAATAGAAATACAGAATAAAGTGTGTTTGCAATATACTAATATAAGTGATATCAATCGACTCATTCCAATGAGAAAGCATATAAGATTAGAAGAAACGCTCAATGACTTCACATTTTAACATTTAAAGGTAAATGATATATATAGATTAGAAATTTTAATAAGAGTTTATCTAAAAATCATCGCTATATGGATATTACAGATAAATAGTACTATAGATTAACATGTTTTGATATATATATATATATATATATATATATATATATATATATCAAAATAAGCGAATATTTTGAACTTTTACCTTCATTTAGTCTTTAGGTAGTCTTCATTTAACTTTTTGAAACAATCGCAAATCATTTTTTGCTTTGTGAATCAGTGCTTTGTTTTCTTGAGATCATAAGTATAGACTTTATTTTATGCTTATAAAAATTTGAGTCTTGAGTCACGTCTTCCAATATCTAAAAATATATTTCTTCTTGCTACTAGAAATCTCATCGACCACAGTTTGAACACCTTATGTGGAAGAGAAGTAAAAACATCATTTGACTGCATTGTACCCGGCCTAGACGCCTGGCATTGCTTTCTACCTTAAAAAATGCAAATTTTGAGGACAAAATAAGCCTTAATGCATATACTGCTACAGTAAAGTAAATAACTTTTGAATTTTGGGTGTTTGCGTGTATATGAGTTTTCTTAAAATGTAACTGTTTTATAAGGGAAAGTTCCCTTATAAAATGGTGACACTTGTAAAGCAGTTCTGATTATTTTGTACTTTTATTTTTTTAGTTCCGCGACTGAAATTCAAACAAACTGGTCCAATGATGTCGACAAAAATATAAAGCTATTCTTAACTCAACTCAGCATAAAAGAATCTTGTATTTACTTATTCCTGGTTTTAACACCAAAGTAAACACTTTAAAAACAACAGTAGGAAGTTAAAAGTCGTATGCTTAATACTGTTTCTAGTTTTTATATATTAGACAATAGCGAAGACTTTATCAGTTATGATAAGACATTTTATATACCACTTGAATTATGTATTTTAGTAATAAAAGTTCTCATAAATTATTTATTCTTTAAAGTTACCATTGATCGTTTCGGGTATTTCATTTTTTGCTGTCATTAAGTTAGCAATCAACACAATTTTTTCGAATATATTTCATTTATAAAACCATGAAACTATACCATTGCAAGTACTTTAAATAATCATATACTCCTATAAATTTAATATTTGTACTTTGTGTAATATTTCAAATTAAAAGAAATTACATTGTGTGTTTAGCAATACATATTTTTGAAAAAAAAATCAAACTGCGTGGTAACCATATTTCATACAAAAACAGAACGATCTTGTTTCATAATGAAGTATGATAAAAATGTATTTTTTCAATCTAGAAATTGACGAATTTAGGTAAAAAAATAATTATTCGGATATTCAGTGAAAAAACAAAAGTTTCTAACAAAACAAAAAAACTTCATTGCGTTGAAACATATTTTTTATTTAAAATGTATATATTTGAAAAAGATACCTGTCTTTTTTCCTTCGAAAATGTGTTTACTTGAAATGCATTTTTCTCCATGAAACTGCTTCGTAGGGTTTTAGAAAGCTTTTTATCAGATTTTATAGAGCTTGAAAATGATAAAAAATTTTTGCAGTATCGAGTGATGTTCCAACTTGTAAAGTGATATTTTATTAGTGTGTGTCATGATGTAATTTATTTCACACTATCATGCTTTTAGAGTAGTAGCTGCTTTTACTTGTTTTGAAGAAAATGCAGTGTGTACTAGAATCAACAGTATCTGTAACAAAACAGTTGAGTTTTATGTTATTTTCATGCATTTTAACTCGTTAAAATATCTTTTAATACCAGTCACGTTACACAAAATGATATTACATTATTTTATTAAAAATAAATTGTTTCTAAAAAGATCTAAATATGAAATGAACACTAATATTTATCTCTCCCCTTCAATCTATTTTATTTCAAGTTCCTGAACATTAGAAACAACGCATCCGTCCATCAAAAATAAAAATTATGCTTAAATTAGATGCTATTTGAAATTGTTTCATTATAAATATTCATTTAGATATTGAGATAGATATCAGAAACATTTATTACCAGCGATAAAAATACGTACATTTTATAGGTGATTTTATTGTTCAAATAGTATATTTTGATCGTTCTATTTAGAGCACTGTTTCGTGTTTTTTATTAATGGTAATTCTTATTTGAACTGAAGAATTGTTAATTTCTAAATATACGGGGATTTATGACAGCTTGACCAAATCGAGTCAGCCATTTAACCAAAAAACCAACCAAAACCAAACCAGCCAAAAAATTATTCAATTCAGTTTCAAATTCAATCTTGTATTCGTGTTTGAAAGTATTCTGTCGAAACCTCTTTGGATTAAATAGCATAAAGGTACCAAGTGAAAACTGTACGCATTTTCTTTGTAAAATATTAAGTTAAAGAGATTGAACAATACTGTATTTAAATGTTGTTTGTATGAGTAAATAATTTAAAACGGCTCGTAAATTGAAAATATAAATGCTTAGTGTTTACATGATACTTTATTCTAACTAATCTAATTTTATATTAACTTGAGTGCATATTACAATATCCGTTGTTTGCACAAAATAAATTATGATATAGAGCATGAAATGTTGAGTAATATGAACATAAAAAAATATTAAAATCTTTGAACTTTTATAATTTTTTTAATTCATTCAAAAATTAAAAAAATGCTCCATTTACTTGATTCTGAATGTTTCTATAAAATGAATTTTCAATGTAAAACTAACCAGACAGAGATTTTGCTTCCTGTTACACAAATGCTCTCGCATGATACATATCGAGGTTACCTTAAAACTGAATTTATCGCCATTTTGACTACGTTTGGGGTTTAATCTAACTGGTGTCGAAAATTTAACTATCATGTGTATCAATTCGTTATTAATTCTTTGGAACTTCTATTGGCAACATGCTGAAATTATATTTGAAAACAAATCAGTTGACGTCACATACGGAATACGTACAGGAAGCATGTTCCGTCACAAAAAACACAACCATCACTCAAATTTAGCTAACAAAAGAAGCCTTCATACCACAAATGTTCCAAATTCAACTAACTGTGGGAGTTACGTATAAATGGTGCACAAAACGCATGGTGGCGCTCAATGGAAGATAACTATTTAAACTATTCTTACCTATATCACTTGAAGTTCTTCAAAATCCATTCGACTACAGTTCTTTTGCCATTAATAATGCAATGCTTGTGCATGTGTAATGAACTACATTTCCATCTTAAAACTCATTTATCGACTTCAATAACGAAATTGTGAAATATTTGAAATCCTTCATGTCTAAGTTCAGTAATTTACTAGAAAGTGCTGATTTATATGCTAGCCCAACTACGTATGGACGCTTTGACTGCATTGCGTCATAAGGGAAAATCTTTTGACTACATCGAATGCTAGAATTTGAGCAAAAGTCGCCTCTATATTTAAAAGAGTATTCTTTAAGAAGTATGATCGACAAGGCAATGAAGTGTTTTGAGAAATTCTTGAGTATTAACGAATTGTTGGGATGTAGTACTATATTATGTACTAGCTGAATTACCCGGCGTTGCGCGGGTTGAAATGGTTAAATGTTGCTTGAAAAGTGAATTAGAATAATCACTTTTCTTTCACAGAAAAATGCAATCATTTAAGTTGTACGGAAAATACGTTTTAACTTTTTCATAGCTTCTACTATATACTTCGGACGCAAATATATGCATTTAATTCCTGAATATATTGCAATATGTAAAAGATTGAGACATAAATACGAACAGAAACAAAATTCCGACGAAAAAATGCAGAATTCTAAAAAACGAATGATGTACAGTGTCGAATTTTGACTGCCTGAGTGTATTCTGAAATAGAGCAATTCGAAAAAAGAAATTTGAAAATATTGAAAAAGACGATAATGATTTATGAAATTTAGTAATGCTCAAATATGACTGCAACATTTCGCTGTGTTAACTCAAACAGACAAACTCGGGATTCTAAATCAAATTTATAAAATAATAAAACATTAATTCTGATTTGCCAAATCTAAAATAACAAAATTACGCTTTTATGATTAATGAGTTGAAGTTTTTCGTGTTCCATTACAAAATGTAAATTATGAATAATGAAATATTTTAAATATTCTTTTTTTATCAATCAAATATTCATAATATTCATGTAAAAATATAAAACTCCTCATAGAAATAAAATAATAATTAAATCGTATACATCCAGCATCTCGCTATTCCAAATACATGGCCCTTTGTTAAAACGTCAATCAGTTTCAACTGCTTCTGTTTAAATACTCTAGCAATCAAGTCGTGGGGTAATCACTGGGTAATTGACCATTGGTAAGAACCTCCTTGATCTCCGTCCAAGTCGGATTGCAGGTGAAGGTGATAAATAAGTCTGGTCTCCCGTACGTCCTCACGTACGTCATAGCATCTTGCGTGTATTCGCGCATGTGTCTGGGACTCCTGTAAATGTAGCTGGTAGGATGACCAAGACACCGAGGTTTTCAACGTTCCCGTCATTTCCCACAGCATCTCTCAGGTGAATATATTCGTCAACTCTCAGTTTACGTTGATTTAGACGAATGTAAAGGAGACGCTCTCTCTCGACTTTTGTGTACATATCTACGATGAACTGATGAAACAATTGCCTGTGCAGTTCAATACGTGGTACTGCTCAGTATCTCGAACCATTAATCGGTACGCATATAAATCCATCACTGAAACTTTCTTGCTCGTTGTTTCAACTGTACTTGGGTTGATCTGCCTCAGATTAAAATGATATCCATCTTCACCATGTGGGGGAATATCACTGGGTACTCCAGAGCATCATAAGATCGATGTGTTTCCGAAATGCGCTGCAATGATTCACCTCGTCGTTGAATAACGATATCCCGTTGATGGAACTCATCGCCTGATATAACCACCGCGACTTGATCTGCTTGAGGAGAGTTAAAGCGCCACTCATGTTCACCTGCTGGTCTTCAGGTCTGCTCTTATGACTACTTTATATTCATCTGTTGGCATACGTTCCAATGCTGTTTCAAACGTTTTAATAAGATTATTGTGCTCATGAAATATCCTCTGTAAGTTTAACACAATCTGACGTCTTGTTCCCGAGATGTAGGCGCACCTCTGATCAGTTTCCATTTGTTCGTTTTGAATAAAATATAGTTGTAGAAATTTTGGTGGTTGATCTATCAGCGGAAGCAACGATCCCGCTCTATGGTAAATATGCCCTTGCACCTTGAATGTCGACGGAAATCCGGGCTGTCCAACAACTGATGTGGCACCGAATGATGTCATTTGGAAACATGAGTTGTATTTTCTGATGTTACTAAGAAAATGCTTCGACTCTGACGTATCTCCTGATGTGTATGTCAAAAGTTCTTGTGGTGGTGGTTCCAGTTAGCAGAGAATAATTTTTCCATTTTTGAAGCAAATACCAGTAGACTCTGATTTAAACTTTTTGGCTTGACAGTAACTACAAACCATTTCAATTTTCCCAATGGTAACTCTTGCATGCAGCGAGTAGTCTTTATGCGAATCGTGTGGAATCCTTCCAATGCTAAGCTAAAATGGTGTGCAGTCCGTGATCGTTTGACACTATCTCTCTTATCCTGTAGTCGGACTTCACGCTGCTGTGCCATCTCTGTTGCTCTAAATATAGTAGCTCTCTTTCTCGCAATCGCAAGTCTTCTATTCTGTGAGGATGTGCAAACGGCTGATGATCGACTTAACCACACGTGCAGATGTCCGCTGAAATCCGGTGACTGGTAGAAACTATTTTCCTGACTCAGCGAGAGTAAGTTAGAATTGAACTAGTAATTGAAGGCTTCCACGCGCAGGTGGAGCGAGCGCAGTTTTGAACTAGTAACTGAAGGCTTCCACGCGCAGGTGGAGCGAGCGCAGTTTTGAACTAGTAACTGAAGGCTTCCACGCGCAGGTGGAGCGAGCGCAGTTTTTAGAGAATTAATGCAAGTGGCAGCGTGTATAGGCTGTTCCATCAATTTGAGATAACGGTTGCTGTACATAGTTTTTAGGTAGAGAAATAAATTGTGTTAGTCCTAATCTCCGTATCACTTCGTAACACCCTAGCGATCGGTCCAAGGTGTAAGTTCAGACGATCAGCTCGGATCTCCACGTTACCTATCCCGACAATAAGATGGTGGCAGCGGTAAACATGATGTACCCGGAGCAGTAAAGATTGGCCAGAGACGAGAAATTCCGAGGAACCCTGTTGAAGCAGACGAACCGGGAACAGTAAAGATTGGACCAGAGACGAGAAATCCTGAGGAAACGGACGGCGAGGCTACGCGAAATCCTGGTGAAGCAGACGAACCGGGTGAGTGTTGTTTACCCTTTCTTTTAAGAGAAATAATCAGGGATCCATTGCTAAATAAATGTTAGGTGAAGCATATTTGTTTGTAGATGATGAGGTGTAGTTGAAGCACGGCAGTGCGGGAAATACATCCGTATTTCAAATTTTAGAATTGCGCGACAGCGCAGGTGACACGTCAGTGTTCTTAGCCAAAAGTGCTGATTATAGTTTCTCTTGAAGAATTGTGATACACCAGGAGTGGCAGAAGGTATTTTTAAAGCACGACAGTGCTGGAATTTCAGAGTTACGAATTGAGCGTTAACTCATGTGACACATCAGTGTTATTGTTCACATGTCATCGTTATCAGTTTAGGGTGAACCATTATTTTTCTCTTTAAACAATTGTGATATATGCTAGGGGTAGTCAATCAGTAGCTGAAAATGGTTTTTATTTTAATGGTCTTTTAGTTAATACCAGTTAGAAAGGAAAATATATTGATGAATATGGCTTTTTTGGGAAAATATAAGAAATGCGATCTATTTACTTTAGCATTGGAGTTAGGGGAAACTCCTGATCCAAATATTAAAGTTATAGGACTGAAAGATCTCATAACAGGAAGTAAGTCATACGAAGTCGAATTCGTGATGAAGATGCTTGAAACGATAGTGAGTTCACGAAAGGAGATGGAAGAGAAGAAGGAGAGGGAAGAGAAGAAGGAGAGAGAAGAGAAGGAGAGAGAAGAGAAGAAGAAGAGAGAAGAGAAGGAGAGAGAAGAGAAGAAGGAGAGAGAAGAGAAGGAGAGAGAAGAGGAAAAGGAGAGAAAGAAACAACAAAGAGAATTTGAGCTAGAAAAGTTAAGGATAGAAGCAGGAATAAGGATAAGCAATGATTCCATAGAAGGAAGTAGTCCTACCGATATACATGTCGACATGACGAAATACATGCCCAAATTCCAAATGAAAGAGGGTGATATCCTTTTATACCTCTCCCTGTTCGAAAGTCAAGTTAGGCGGAGGAAAATTGATGAAAGAAATTGGGTATCATGTCTTTTGACCCTAATGCCTTTGGAGATAATAGAATTGATTGCGAGGGTTTCGGAAGAGGGATTAGAAGATTATGAACAACACATTAAAGACCTCTTGTTAAAGAAGTTTAAGATGAATCCAGAGGGATTTCGCCAGAAGTTCATTCAACATCAAATAAGTCCTGATAAAACTTGGCAAGATTTTACTCATGAAGTAACCAATTATTTTCAAGGATGTATCGAAGGACTTGGTATCTCCGATTTTGAGAGTCTGAAGGAATTGATGATAGCCGATCAAGTCAAGAAAAGAGTGCCACAGGAAGCCAGGGACCATTTTATCGATGAATGGGGGAAAATATCAAAACCTTCATTGCTGGCTGAAAAGATAGACGAATACGAATGTGTTCGTAGAACATACAAGAGACAGCCAAGTACCACCATGAAGACAAATTCGGGATACAAGACCCAGTATGATGCAAGAGGTTACGGTGGATACCACATATCTCAGCAGGACACCAAACGAACCTATCACAGAACTCAACCAGAACCGGCGAAACATAATTCCAGGCTTGTTTGTTTCTCATGCGGAATGGAGGGACACATGAAGAGGTTCTGTCCAAAATCGGATAAAGGAAGATCAGATCACGATAATAGAAGGAAAGCGAACGTGAATAGGATCATAACTGAAGAAAGCGGTGTGGGGGATGAGAAAAGGACACTGAATACTGGCGGAACGGCGGTGGTAGCTAAAGTTGTATCCTTTAAGGAAAGATCCTGGCGAGACAATCTTTGCCCCTTGGAAAGAATCTTAATTAGTGTTGACGGGAGGGAGGCAAAAGCCCTAATTGATTCTGGGACTGAAATTACCGTCATACGGAAAGATATTGTACAAAATCTGTCGCTGGAAGAGAAATCGTCCATCTTTATTAAAGGAATCTTCGGTCCAGCGGAGAAATGCCCGTTAATGAACGTTCCCATAGGACTGATCATAGGAGGTAGGAGTGATGTGCTTCACCAAGAAGTCCTCTGCGCAGTTGCTCCCTCATTGGTGGAAGATATGCTGTTGCCACCAGATATCCGAGACATGCTTAGAGGAAAGCAGGAATTAATTTCCACCGATATTGGTAGTGGAAACATCTTGGAACCACCTACAAAAGAGGGGAACACAGAAGGGAATTCCGTTGAAGTGAATAAGGACACAGAAGTGTTAGTGGTAGAAAGCACCGACGGAGACCAGGAAGAAGGGATATCGAAGACGGAAAGCTTCCGTAAAGAGCAAGAGGAGTGTAGAGAGCTGGAAGAGACCAGAAAACAGGCTAAGCAAGGTAGTGGAGGATTTTTCTTTAACGATGGTTTGGTCTTTCATAAAGACAAGATTCTTGGAGAGAATGTATGTCAATTGGTTCTTCCTAAACGTAGAAGAAAAGAGGTTCTTAGATTAGCCCACTGCTCAGTGTTTGGGGGACACATGGGAGCGAGGAAGACAATAGAAAGAATTAGATATTCGTTCTATTGGAACGGGCTATCAAGAGACGTGAGACAGCTTTGTTTAGCATGTGAAGGTTGTCAGTTGACGAGAAGGGTCAAACACAAAGATAGGGCCCCAATAACTCCCGTTGCGCGGCCAGAATTGCCCTTCCAAGTGGTCAATGTGGACATCATAGGACCGATAGATCCTCCAAGTTCTAAAGGACACAAATTTATCTTGTGTATGGTAGACCAACATACAAGGTGGGCTGAGGTGATCCCTTTGACGAGTCTTACAGCCAAAGCAACGTGTAAAGCTTTATTATCTATTTTTATGAGGACTGGAGTGCCAAACGTAATTGCCTCGGACAATGGTACAAATTTCAACGCTGAATTGACTCAGGAATTTGAAAAAAGAATGGGTTCAACTCCACGGTTCTCCACACCATTATATCCCCAATCAAACGGGTTAGTGGAAAGATTTAACCAAACTTTAAAGAGTATGTTACATCACACCATTAAGGAAGAACCACGGACCTGGCACACCAAAATACCGTTCATTTTATGGGCATACAGAGAGGTCCCGAACAGTTCAACGGGTGTAGCACCTTTTCAATTGCTCTTTGGTCGGAAGCCAGAAGGTCCTTTGTCGATTCTAAAGAATACCTGGACGGGAAGACACGAGGGTTTGCAGCTGGATACAATCCCAATACATGTCTATCTGGAGAAGTTGAAAACCCGACTGGAGGAGGCCGCAGAGAAAGCCAAGATAACATCTAATATACAACAAGAGAAAATGGCCCATTATTATAATTTAAGGTCTACAAGAAAGACTTTCAAGCCGGGAGATAAAGTCATCGTGCTCTTGCCAGATTCTACAAACAAATTATTGGCCAGATGGCAAGGTCCCGGAATCATTGAAGAGCAAAAGAATGAACATTCTTTCATTATAAAGATGCCAGACAATAGGATGAGGCACGTTCACCAGAACAAGATAAGGGAATTTGTGGTCGGTTCCAACGCGGTAAATGTCATTTTTGAAGGTGAGGAAGAATTTGGTAACATAGAAAACGCTCCAATTGTCGAAGCAAGAGACGAGTTCACCCAAGAAGTGAAAATGATCACGACACCGTACTTAAATCCTAAACAGGAGGAAGAATTGAAAAGACTCTTGTGTAAGTTCGAAACACTTTTTTGCCGACCAATACAACCCGTGGGAGTAAGTCAGCACAAGATTGAATTGCTGCCTGACTCCATCCGGAGAAAACCACATAGTTATTGCATACCAATAGCATGCCGTTCAGAAGTGGATAGGCAAGTCCAAGAACTTTTAGAATTGGGTCTTTTGGAGCCGTCCAATGCAGACATTACGTACCCCATTGTATGTGTCGCGAAGAAGGATGCCTCGATTAGAATGTGCATTGACTATAGGGCGCTTAATCTGATAACAAAAGTGCCCAGTTATCCTATGAAGGACATGCAGGAGTTGATCTTCACTGCGGGGATGGCCGAATGGTTAACTTGCTTGGATTTGGAAAGGGGATATTATCAAATAAAAATGGAGGACGAGAGCAAAGTTTTGACAGCATTTTCCACCCACAACGGGGTGTATCAATGGAAAGTGATGCCATTTGGATTGTCAGGAGCTTCGGGAACTTTCCAACGCATTATGAATCAAGTGTTGCACAAACATTCCGCTTATGCGCAAGCTTATATAGACGACATTGTTATATTCTCTAAAACGTGGGAAGAACATTTAGAACACTTGAAAAAAATCTTATCTGATCTGGAATATCTCGGATTTTCGGTGAAACTTAAGAAATGCATATTTGCATCCAAAGAGATAAAATACTTAGGACATAAGATAGGAGGGGGAAAGCACTCTCCTGACAATGACAAAATATTAGCCATCAAACAGTTGAGAAGACCCGTATCAAAAAAGGAAGTCAGATCCATTCTAGGACTGATGGGATTTTATAGGACTTACATTCCTTGTTATGCAGAGATAGCATCCCCTTTAACGGAGTTGACAAAAGGGAAAAAATCGGGAAAGGTATTTTGGGGGAAACGCGAGGAAGAATCATTCCTCCGGTTGAAAAATGCGTTATGTGAGGTCACTGCGTTAAGCACCCCCAATGCCGTCGAACCCTTCCAGGTCCACACAGACGCGTCCCACTACGCTATTGGATGTTGTTTGACCCGGAAAGATGAGCATAGAAACTATAGGCCAATTGCTTTTGTTAGTCAAAAATTGAATAACACCCAAAAGAATTGGTCTACCATTGAGAAAGAGGCCTATGCCGTGTTATTTGGACTGAAAAAATTTGATAAGTGGTTGCAGGGTAACACTGTGGAGATCATAACTGATCACAATCCGCTAAAATATCTGGTCGAGACAACTCCTAAGAGCCCCAAGTTAACTAGGTGGGCACTTGCCCTTCAAAGGTGGAATTACAAGTTGACCCATCGCCCTGGGATTTATTATCAGGGAGCTGATGCTCTCTCCCGCTTGGAAAGAGAGGTCGATCAATAAAGGCTTGGTAGCATATTTGGATGAGATTGTTATTTTTTTTATAACTAAATATGGAGAGTTAAGATGTATATTAAATATAGTGTAAATAATTGTTAATTTTATATGTATGGTGTTAGTCGAATGTTATTTTTGCAATAGGTTAGGTTTTGTAGATTGGATCAATTTAGAATGAAAAGGTATTGGAGTTCGGGAGTATCAATATTTGATTGTTTGTGGTGTAAATAGATATAGCATTTGGATGTTAAGATCTAATATTAGCTTGAAAAGTGGTTGCAAAGTATAAATGTTCTTATGCATAATTTTTTTTGGATCCCTTGATTTCTCTTGGGTTGAGAGGGTAACCACTCCTGATCTGACCGGTTGCCACAAATGTTCGGACTATATTATTAGTAAAACAGATTTTTTTGGAAAAAAAAATCTGTTTTCCTCTTGGCGGCGGCGTGTGAGGATGTGCAAACGGCTGATGATCGACTTAACCACACGTGCAGATGTCCGCTGAAATCCGGTGACTGGTAGAAACTATTTTCCTGACTCAGCGAGAGTGAGTTAGAATTGAACTAGTAACTGAAGGCTTCCACGCGCAGGTGGAGCGAGCGCAGTTTTTTAGAGAATTAATGCAAGTGGCAGCGTGTAGGCTGTTCCATCAATTTGAGATAACGGTTGCTGTACATTGTTTTTAGGTAGAGAAATAAATTGTGTTAGTCCTAATCTCCGTATCACTTCGTAACACCCTAGCGATCGGTCCAAGGTGTAAGTTCAGACGATCAGCTCGGATCTCCACGTTACCTATCCCGACATATTCCTCTCCTCGGAAGTTTCTTGACTACGCCTATCTTTCATCATCTTAGCCGTTGACTGTACTTGGCCGATCGCCTTCCGCTTCCTTGGAGACATTGCTACAGCAAAGAAATCTGTAAATGAATACAAAAAGGTATTTCATAAATTAAGCAAAAGGCACACTCTCACTGAACAATGAAATCTATTATAGAATACAATAAAAAGCTAAAATTAACGAAGAAACAAATTCAAAATTATGAAATACTTACATCAGTTTAGAAATATAAATCCAAAATGTACACTATCACTGTCGAATAAAGTAGGGGGGGGGTATTTCAATTAACGTCACACTGGAGCAACACAATGGGTTATTGGTGACGGTCCGGGATCAATCCCAAAGGGAAAGATCCGAGGACAACACCACGTAATTTTGAACCACGGTCAGATGACGAGGCAACACCTGAGCTGGCAACCCCACTCTCCAAACTTCCACACCACGCCAACCGAATAAAGTAGGAAACACTTATACAATCAACTAAAAGAGCGAATTAAAACTGTCAAATTCACTGAAAGATGATAAACTGGAAGACTTACTGAGTTAGCTTTCTTTAAATACGACCAGCTAAGAATCGAGTGGGTGCTGGAATGTTCTCCACCATGAGTCCAATTAAGTTTCCGTTTCCCCAACTTTCTAGAAAGTTCTACAAAGTTTTATAAAAAAAGTAAACATTAATTCTGGTGCTGCCAGATACCGAGTAGCAAAATTACGCTTTTATGATCAATGAGTTTTTCGTTTGTGCTTTTCGGAATAACGGTGCTTGGTTTAGAAATAAATATAATCGGTGTAGACAAATTAAACTGAATAGATAAAATTTTTTCAAAAAGCAGAAGGTCGATTTTACAGAATTTTTCAGAAAGAAAATCACTGCTTTCAACGGAGGATTCACATGTATCTATTCCGGACATTTTAAAATAAGTTACACGCGTTACCTAAAAATCTTGTGAAACAGAATTCTACAAATTATTGCGTATTCAATAAATTATTTTAGGAAAGTTGGTCGAAATATACACCAACTTTCCTTGAAAATAATCCTTGAACTCCTGAAAACCTTTAATTGAATTTCCTTGCAAACATAAATATTTTAAAATATTCTTTCCCTTCATCAATAAAATATCTATAATTTATTTACATTATGGGAAGAACTAAAAAGTCAGTTCAAACATAAATATTGTAATTTAATTTATTTCAGAAAAAATTGTTTTTCGATCAACACTGGTAAAGCAACCATCGCTGCCTAAAGCAATCAATCTATGCTCAATGTTATTTCTATTGCGATTTCGAATAGTTTTTAGCCCCCAGGGCCAATAGAACGGGGGTTAAGAGTTAGCCTATGCTGACCGCAGTGTTCTAAAGTATAAGTGTACCAAATTTGGTGTGGTTTGGTCAAACGGTGTAGATTTGTATAGAAAATATACACACACACATACACACACACATCCTATTTTATATATATAGATTAAATTTTAAAAAATTTTGATAATCATTGTAGTTCTGTTATTTGTGTTATTCTCCATGCTCTACCAATAGTTTGCGATTATACAATAGCGATATATATGAGAATAACTTTTCCAACGTAATTTCTCTTGTTGATTTAAAATTTATAATATATATTTTTCTTCATAAACGCTTTAAAAACCTTAAAGCCTATTTGAAGTACGTCATATTTAAACAGGGCAGTTCAATTTAAAGGCATGTGTTCATTTCTTGGAGATATTTGTATACTTCGACCAACTTTCCTTAAAAGTCTTAGGTTCAATATACTATTATAATGTGGTTTGTAGAATTTCGTTTCGCAAAAATAAATCTATATACAATATATATAAATCAGAGTTGATGTCTGTCTGTTCTCTATATCTACACCGTTTGACCAATCCACATCAAATTTGGTACACTTATTCTTTAGAACCCTTGTGTAACATTGACTACATATTAACCCCGTTTCATTTGTCCTAGGTGTGCAGAGGGGCTAAAAACAATTCGAAATACCCATAGGGGAATAACATTGATCCTTATTACAATTGAGGTACACAACTCCGATTGTTTTTCCAGTATTGTTAGAAAAACAGTTTTTCCAAAAACAAATTTTATTTAAAGAATTTAAATTCTAGTACTTATGTTTCAACTTATTTTTTATTTCTATCCAAAATATCAATAATTTATAGATATTTAGCTAATGATACGAACAGATAAAAAAACATTTAATTTTGCATAACCTTAAAACTATTTCCTGCACACTTATTTTTCTATATTTGCATTTTCTATTATATTTATATTTTCTATGATAGCGAAAAGTATTTTTCGAATCACTTATAATCAACGTTTAACTAATTCAACCCGAGCAATTCGGGGTAATTCTGTTAGCAAAATATACAAAACAAACCATTTTTAAATAAAGTATGCAAGTTATTTTAAAATCACCGATAGCGTTAAAATGAAGTCGTTGAATTGAATTACAACGTATGATTATCCATCTTATTTTTAAAATAAGATGGATTGCCATACGTTGTAATTCAAAGATGCTTTAAATTTTGACATAGATTTTCATTACTAGATGATTAAAATCAATAAAACTTACATTTGCTTTTTGTTTCTAATTCTATTATTGAGTATTATTGAAAGTGTACTCAATACTCAAATAACTATCGACCTTCTTATGAAATAGACGGAGTATGTGTGATCAGCTTCATATTTCTTCCGGTCGCTTGGTCTGATCTGTCATGTGGTTGTGTGAAAAAGCATGAATACAAGTGTGAGACAAATTATTTATTGGTTAAAATGATTTCCCAGTGTGATCAATAATACTAGTCTGCACTTTGATAGCCAATCGGCGCAAATCAATTACTAAGCCCACGTGAATTACACTTATGATAGCGACTCGGCTACCACATGCTCTGTCTATTTCATTAGAAGGTCGATGCAAATAACTACATTTATAATTCTAAATAGGTACGTGGTTTCCATGCCGTATCAATTTAATTTACCATTCATAATGATGGTGAAATTCGGAAACATCGCATCCTGGTGCAAGAGTGTCACGTCAAAAAAAATGAAAGGAAAACTGGGTGCGAGACTATACACCGGAAGTTCCACATTTTTACAGGAAATGATCTTAAGGGACATTCAAAATCACTCTAAAACACAAAATCGACTTCTGTAATAATTAGTATGATCTTATGTAATTTGTCTTACAGGAGTGCTATGAATGTGAAATGTGTATAGATGCATGTATCATGTATGCGTATTTGCGTCCTAAGTAAATTTTAGAAGCTATGTTAAAACGGTGTTTAAAAAGTATTTTCCATACACTTAAATGGAGCTTCAATTTTTCTGAGAGAGGTGATAAGTCTGACCACTTTTCAATCAACATTTAAACAATGCAATACGAGCAACTTCATGCATATCTTAAATAAAAAAATTTACTTAAAACAATAGTGTAAGTTAGCAAGAGGTAACGGAGAAATATTTATTAAAAAAATGCGCTGTAGTTATT
The DNA here is from genome assembly GCA_933210815.1 of Meta bourneti. NCBI lineage: Eukaryota > Metazoa > Arthropoda > Arachnida > Araneae > Tetragnathidae > Meta > Meta bourneti. Next base: position 58,497,674 of record OW119923.1, read on the forward strand.
CAAAAATTATATTTATCCCTTTAGCCTCCTTAAACTTTAAGGAAAACCAAGCTTCTCAAAATAAGAGGGTAATCTATAAACGATGAGGACAAAAAAGGTTTTATAAATGTTAGTTCCATGCGATATCAAAATAATTAGAATTTTAAGCATCTATAATAATTTAAACACTAGTAAATATTTTTCAAAATTTCTGTAGGAAATATCGTGCGTTTAAATTTTAATTACATGAAGTTTTTTCTAAAAATTCTTTTGAAAATTTCGTTTTCTAGTTTTTCTTATTTCCTTTTAAATGTTTGTGTTATTAGACTCTTCATATCGAAGTAGAACGCGTAGGTGATATTGTCTCCATATTTTGAAATATGTATATTGGTTCTTAACATTCTTTGAAATTTTATCGAAAAAAACTTTTGCTGAAAGTTTACAGATAGAATGCTTAGGTACGTAATAGCAGTATACCTTTTCTTTTAAAAATTGCTCCGTTTATTTAACACTAAAAAAGTCTTTACACCTAATTTTCTAGTAAATTAGTTAATTACTTTAACTCAATGGATTTATATATGTAAACTTGTGAACACCGATTTTTCAAACTTCTTTGATAATAAAGACAGTTGTCTTGGAGTCATATTAGATTCCAGATAAAAAATATAATCCAATATATTAATTTCCAAATCACATTTCGTAAATTCTAAAGACTGCATAAACTCAGTTTAAATCGTATGATTTAAAGCTTTGTGAAGGCTAAAAATATCAAATTAATTTTGCAAGTAAGTTTCAAACTTTTTTTATTATTAATGCTAATGTGATTAGTTCTGAAGAAAATTTCCTTTCATCACTCACAAAATTTGAACCGTTTGATTTTTCACTTGATGTTTTATGCAGGCAGGAAAGATAGCTTCGAAGTAAATTAAATTCACGCCTACGTCTTTTTCTTAGTCTTTCAATTCGAGCTAAAACAAGATCGTGGGTGGTATATGGAATTAGATTTTCGAATAGGTGAAAATTAAAAATTTGTCATCCGAAATTTTGATATTTTGCATGCTAACTTTCCAATTTCTTAATGGAAGTTTTATTTTTACTTCTAATGAAAATTTTCTCTAATGTTTATGTTTAATTTTGAAACAGATAGCTACGGGGGATATAATTATGGTTTTAGATGTTTGCTTGTCATAATTTGAGGCTAGTTTCTGCTTATAAAACGAAATTTAATATTTGTATTAGTATCAGTTCACTGGCGTACTAAACTTAATGAACACAAAGGTTGTTAGCTGCTACTTTGAGGTAAAATGACCTGAATATACCAAAGTGATACCAAAGGTACTTCGGATTTAACGAACCAATGAGTGAAAACAAAACGATAAGAATTTGCAGCGAACAATGAAAGAAGTCTTTGAACTGAACTGAATTGATGACAATGCACTGGAAGCAATGAAATAGAAAGGTAACTTTAAGGGTGAAAATTTAAATGAAGAGAGAGGCTGTCCTTAAGTAGACTATATGATCACTTCGAACACTATCGCATGCTTTTCATCAAGTTTCCTTATTAATAATGAAGTTGCTGATGAGTTCCTGCCATAGCAGAACCCATTCTTCTCTGTCAGAACCTCTGACGTCACGATTCCAAATTTGAATGGGCATCAGCTTTCTACTGAGCATCATCGGTTATTATGCAAATCGCCACAGGCTATTTCGTTAAATATCGAGGTTGTAACATTTAAAAACAGTGCACGACAGTGTACGTATAACTTAAATATAGGCGTTAGATATTGCCATCGTTAAAAAAAACCCAGAAAAATAATTTCCAGGAATTGAATTTTGTTGTTTTGTTTGAGGAATTGAATTTTTGTTCGTGATTCATAGTCAATGGCAGTATAGATAGCAATTTCGTCTGCAATCTCTTGATTTTGGATATATATACATATAAAGCAGAGTTGGCGTCTGTCTGTATGTTCTCTATACAATCTACACCTTTTAACCAATCCACACCAAATTTGGTACACTTATACTTTGGAATCCTGAGACTAACGCAGGAAATATACTAACCCCTTGTCTTTAACCTAGGTGCGCATAGGGGCTAAATCAATTCAAAATTACTATAGGAGAAACATTGAGCATAAAACGATTGAGGTACGCAACTCAGATTGTTTTACCAGTATTGATCAAAAATCAAATTTTCCAATAAAATTGTTTTACCAGTATTGCTCGAAAATTTTTTTTACAAAACGTTATATTTAAACAATTTAAAATTGCAATTATATTATAACTGATTTTTTATTTCTCTCCATAAATAATTTAGGAATATTAGAATGATGAAAAATGGATACTTAAAATATTTAACTTTACACAACTTACATTTTGTAATGGAACACGAAAAGCCAAAACAAAAAACTCAATGATCATAAAAGAGTAATTTTGCAATTCGGTATCTGGCAATGCCAGAATTAATGCTATATTTTATAAATTAGACTAGCAGAATTACCCTGCGATGCTCGGGTTGAATTGGTTAAACGTTGTTTCTATTTCATAGAAAAATGCAAGCATCATTTAAGTATACAGAAAATATTTTTTAACATCGTTTTAACTTTTTCATAGCTCCTACAATTTACTTGACGCAAATATGTATGCCTAATATATCCATCCATATAATCCATTTCATATTCATCGCACTCTTGCTGTAAGACAAACTATTAAAGCTTTTTCTGAAATGACATCAGACGCCGATTTTGAGTTTTGGAGTGATTACGAATGCCAATTAAATTCATTTTCTGTAAAAATTAGGAACTTTCAGCATATAGTTTTCCAATCAATATTTATTATTTCTGGTGGAAAATTAAACTGTTACGGTATTCGTTGTTAATTTATTTTGAAGCGCACATTTTTTTCTTGAAAATTCTATTCAGCCGCACGTAGAATAACGGAGCTTGTTTAAAACAAATGTCATGTGTAGACAAAGCAAACTCAATCGATTACAATTTTTACAAAATCGCTGCTTTCAATTGAATTTTCAATGAATGTTTCACAGGTACCTAAGTGTTATACGAACAGTGTGTGTTTCAACTTCAAGTAAGCAACCTCGACCTTCTGCCACTTAAGACAAAAAAATCTATTTTTCAACAGTCCTGGTTTACATACTTCTATGATATTATTAAAAGATCAGCAAAGTCTTATTTAAAATTCGCTTTCCTCCAACAGAACAATTCAGTTTTAAATGGAACCTTAAGGTACTTTTTTGAATTGAGACCCAGTTTCTATAAGGAAACCACGTACCTATTTAGAATGATAGATGTAGTTACTTGCCTATGAAGTACAGCTTTTAATAATACCCATGAAACCTGAAAAATAAATGTAAATTAAATTTAGTATTTTAATCGACTTGTAATGAAAATATCTTAAAATTTAGAAATATCTTTGAACTACAACGTATGGCTACCCGTTTGGATTTAACGTAAAATATCCTATTTTAGAATAACTTTAATTTAACTTTACCATTCATTTTAAATAAGAAGTTATACACCTTACTTAAAAAGGTCTCCATTTATTTTTACGAAAGAATTCTACAAACTATAACGTATTTAACCAAAGACTTAAGGAAAGTTCGTCGAAATATACATATGCAACCCAGAAATTACCCATGTCTATTGGTGTTTGGCAGAAAATAAAAATAATTCATTACAATTTAACTCCTAAATAATATATCTGTAATATGAAAAGTAATGGAACACATAACTAACAGAAACAGAATTCTGGTCATTGAGAAATGTAGAATTCTGAAAAACGAAGGATCTGAGCAAGCAGTTCGAATTTTGACGTCATGAGAATATTCTGAAATAGAGAAATTCGAAAAAGACGCTTGAAAAATATTGATCGACAATAATGAATTATTTACAAAAGAACACACATTTGCTAAACTTGTAAATGCTCAAATATGACTGAAACATTTGTCTTAACTCAAATACACAAACACGGAATTCTAAATCTAATTTATAAAATAAAACATTAATTCTGGCATTGTCAGATACCAAATTGCAAAATTACGCTTTTATCATCAATGAGTTTTTGTTTTGGTTTTTCGTGATCCAATACAAAATGCAAGTTGTGTAAATTTAAGTATTTCAAATATACATTTTTCATCATTCAAATATTCCTAAATTATTTATATTGTGGAAAGAAATAAAAAAATCAGTTCTAACATAATTAGAATTTTAAATTGGTTAAATATAACGTTTTTGGGGAAAAAATTCCAGCAGTACTGGTAAAATAATTTTATTGGAAAATTTGATTTTTGATCAATACTGGTAAAACAAACTGAGTTGCGTGTACCGTCCTGAGTTACGTACCGTGAGTTTTATGCTCAATATTTTCCTATGGCAATTTCGAATTGATTTAACCCCTTCTGAACAACTAGGTTAAAGAGAACGGGGTTAATATGTAGCTTGCGTTACTCGCAGGGTTCCAAAGTATGAGTGTACCAAATTTGGTGTGGATTGGTCAAACGGTGTAGATTTGTATAGAGAACATACAGACAGACGCCAACTCTGCTTTATATGTATAGATTCAGAATTCCGTGTTTGTGTATTTGAGTTAAGACAGAAATGTTGCGGTCACATTTGAGCATTTCTAAGTTCTGCAAATATGTGTTCTTTTTGTAAATAGTTCATTATTGTCTATCAATATTTTTCAAGGGTCTTTTTCGAATTTCTCTATTTCAGAATATTCTCATGACATAGAAATTCGACAAGCTTGCTCACATCTTTCGTTTTTCAGAATTCGACATTTTTCAATGACCAGAACTTCGTTTCTGTTAGTATTTTTGTGTTCCATTATTTTTCATACTACAGATATATTATTTAGGAGTTAAATTGTTATGAACTATTTTCATTTTCTGCCAAATACCACAAGACATGGGCAATTTCTCGGTGGCATATGTATATTTCGACAAACTTTCTTTAAGTCTTTGGTTAAGTACCTTTAAATAAGGTGAAAACTTCTTATTTTAAATTGACAGGTAAAGTTAAAATAAAATTATTCGAAAATAAGATATGTCACGTTAAATCAAAACGGACAGCCATACGTCGAAGTTCAAAGATATTTCTAAATTTTGACATATTTTCATTACAGGACGATTAAAATCAATTTAATTTGCTTTTATTTTTCATGTTTCATGGGTATTATTGAAAGCTGTACTCCATAGTCAAGTAACTACATCTATCATTCTAAATAGATACGTGGTTTCCTTATAGAAACTGAGCCTCAATTCAAAGAAGTACCTTAAGGTTCCATTTAAAACTGAATTGTTCTGTTGGAGGAAAGCTAATTTTAAATAAGACTTAGCTGATCTTTTAATAATATCATAGTAAGGAAGTATGTAAACTAGGACTGTTGAAAAATAGAATTTTTTTGTCTTAAGTGGCAGAAGGTCGAGGTTGCTTACTTTAAGTTGAAACTGATTATATGGATGGATATATTAAGTATACATATTTGCGTCCGAAGTAAATTGTATAAGCTAGTCATCTCAGAAAAAGTTAAAACGATGTTAAAAAATATTTTCTGTACACTTAAATGATGCTTGCATTTTTCTATGAAATAGAATAAACATTTAACCAATTCAACCCGAGCATCGCCGGGTAATTCTGCTAGTATAAGGTAAGTGTACGTAATATGGAATAGCACAATGTATGGAAAACTACGATATCTCGAAAAGTGATTATCAAAATGTACCGAAATTGTATAAAATGCTTCTGTGTTAGAAAAAGGAACACATTTTCTGTTGTGAGCATCAGTCGAGTATCCGTGTTTGAAACAAAAGTATTTTTTATTTCGAGGTGCTATAAATATTTGTGAGTTTACTTAAAAGGTTAATTATTCAAGTGAAATTAAGTTCGAAAATATTTTCATGATTTATCATGAAAACGTTTGTTTGTAAGCTTTCATTGCTAATTACCTGTAATTTTTTTTCTTAAAACAAGTGTAACTTTTCAGTCAAAGCACTTGTGTATGCTATATGAAACGGGTTCCATATTGCTTGCATTTTCTATATTCTGACATGCTTCGAAAATAATATAATTTTCTTGTTAAAAAAAATTCATGGAAAATTGGGCTTTTGCATTAAAAAATTAACTAATTATTATTTTTCACCCAAACTCGGAGAATTGAGTTTTATTAAAGTACTATATCCATTGAAGATTTGAAGACTCCGTTGGAAGATATATGCGGACTCCTCAGACACACACTTACTTTATCTTTTAGTAATATAGATTGTACTGTATTACATTATTGAATTATACTACATTGTATAGTCTAGTGTTACTTTATCATCAGACTCATTAAATTTGCACTTGTAAAAATAGCGAGGTGAACTACTGGGTGGTCATAAAATAACTTTCCCTATATAGGAGCTCCTTGCGCCGTAGTTGTCAACTAATCGGAATGAAATTTGAGATTTAGCGATTTCACGATATGCAGTTGAGTTTTCTAAATAACAAGAACCGTGTTCTCATGGTTACAGATACAGTTAACGAAGTTCGAAAAGCATTATCCAATTTTTTTTTAATCTTAATATGATAGGCACAGTGAAAAACCAAAAATGGCATTGAAATTGCACGTTCACATCTAAAAGCGACTGCGCAATAGCACTGTCAAAGAAGATGCGTGTAAGCAACAAAAGGGGAAAGGAAGGCAAAAAGTTGCATAAAATTTACGTAATTTGCATAAATCACAAGCACCTACCACAAAACGCCAGTTGGCAATAAAGGTAAAATGTTCTGGTTTAGGATTCCTCATTTGTCATTCACGTGCATCTTTAACTATGTTCTTGCGCAGTCGTTTTTAGAGCTAGAGGTACAACAAACGCCATTCTTGGGTTTCCACCTTGCCGATCAAATTGCAAGAAAATGGTTGTTTCTATGTACAAGAAACATATTCCGTCCCAAAAGCACTACTGCCATTTACATTTTTTTAACTTGACGGAAAATGCCTCATAAGTAGAGGATACATGAAAACACAAGATAAGAATATAATTCGCTCAAAGATCTGTTGATTGAATGTGCTCTGTGTTAAAGTGCTATGAGGCATGAGTTTCTTTTATATATCCAGCATTTTAAATCTCTAATCTTTAAGACATAAGTTGGAGGTACTGCCTTCTTGACAATCACGACAAAAGTTGCTGAGTGAATGCGAAGAATTGAATCGAACATTGGGATCTCTAAGCCCTTTGTAAATCTTGATAATTATGAAGCTTAATGTAATTAAGTGATTCGCCATTTACCAGCTTAACGTAGCCGGTTATTGGGTCAAATCGGAAGGTAGATTTATTTTATAATGGGAGTTAATGCTTACTAATTTAATTAATGTGCGCAGTCGACCATCCTATAACCCCTATTACAGGCGTACAAAACTCAATCCTAATTAATAAGAATTACATAGATCGCACATTTGAAACAGGCACACATGTTTAAATAAAACTCAATTACATGTTAGGCAATCCAGAAGCATAACTTTAGCGTATATCTTTAAGTAAGACCAAATTAGGTTACTTAAAATATTAATCTCGTAAGCGTTGTACAATCAATTTGTTATAAAGTAAGCCTCATCAATTCTAATAAACAATTCAAATCTTGCCAATTTCAAATACGTCACTAGAAAATCTAAGCCAGGTAGCTTCATTAACTATTTTTATTGTCTTTTTCATCAGTAGCTTTTCCTGTGATATTGCCAGAATCATGCAAGTAGATGTGAAGATTTTGTGAATAGGATGTCAACATTATATTATTTTAGGTGCATAAAAATAAAACAAATTCTATAATGAGACTCGTAAATTTCATACGTGATCACATTTGTTTCATTTTTAAATTCAAAGTATCTCACAGGTCACTCATGAATTCACCAAAGATCATTGGTGAATTCATGAGTGGCCGACTGGAATTCGACTGGAATTTAACAATAGAAAAGGGTTTTCTATTGTTAAATTCCAGTCGAAGCATTGTTAAATAGCACACTAATCTTTCATATATTTCCAACAGAGAAATTATGTTTGTCCACCTTACTAAGCGCAGAATGTTACCCTACTCATTCATGAATAAACAATTAGGCCCATTATTAAACCCAAAATGGTAGACTAATTACACATGAATTTACAAATGATTCACACTTATTCTATTGTTAAATTCCAGTCGAAGCATTGTTAAATAGCACACTAATCTTTCATATATTTCCAACAGAGAAATTATGTTTGTCCACCTTACTAAGCGCAGAATGTTACTCTACTCATTCATGAATAAACAATTAGGCCCATTATTAAACCCAAAATGGTAGACTAATTACACATGAATTTACAAATGATTCACACTTATTCTATTGTTAAATGAAAGTAGCAATATTGATATGTAGCTCACAGATCATTCATGAATTTACCATAGGACATGATTATCCTATTCTTAAGTATAACATGTCATATATGAATTGACCCCATTGCCATACTTTTCCCATTGTTAAATTCAAAATACCATCCGATTCAATTCATGGATTTACTACAAGGTCACACTTGTTCCATTGTTAAATTCAAAGTGCCGCCCCATTCAATTCATGAATTTATCACAAAATCTCACTTGTGTCATTAAATTCAAACTACCACTCTATTCAATTGATGGAAACTTATCACAAGACCACACTTCTTCCATTGCTAAATGCAAGCAGCACTAATCATTCACTAATTTACCATATACCATGGCTGTCCCACTTATAAATGCAGTGTAATACTGAAATTACCATTGCAAAGTTTCCCACTGCAGTTGTTTTCCGATTACCGCCTTTTCCAGTTTCCCCACACGTTAAAAAGCACTCGCGTATCGAACTAGCCACGTCTGTCGATACCCACTTTGCGGATGCCACCTGAAGCCACACCTATACATCGGTTATATTTCATTCACAGAGTGCACGTTTGAGGCATTGATTCCGTAAACAAAAGCTCCCTTCAGGAATGTGTTCAGCGACGATCGATCCTACGAAAAGCGTGGGAAGGGCGCCCGTCGTTCTAAAAATAAAATTCCAAATCTCCCTCATCTCACCTTTTCCAACTACCCCGACCACTTTCATCTTTTTTCCCCGCTTTCTTTACAACCTTATTACCTCCGTCCTTGAAAGTTGCTTATTTCTTCTCTCGGCAGTAATAAAACCGCCTTTCTTTTGCAATGCAGTTCTTGTATTCTAGGAGACAAATAGCGGTAACTGGCCCATTAGAGGCATATTGAACAAGCTCTTCTTCCCAGAATATGCTGTAGTAATAAGAAAGCGGGACGAGGATTCGGAGCATTTTCTTCTTGTTTCCGGGATGCAATTTGATTTTTGTCTTGCCTTGTTAGTTTATAACGAGACCTTTCAAAATATATTTCTGCTTTTAAGATTCCGTAGAATGTTTCGAAATAAAAATTGTTCATGATATGTCCCTGGTAATTAATGATCCATAACATTTTAAAATAGCTGGATTTATCGTGGTTAAAGCTTTTTAGGAGTACGATCTTGAATTACTTCCTATGATAGTGTATTTCTTTTATACTATTATAAGTAATATTGTTCTTGCTTTTAGCTTAACATTCGATCACTTTTGTGTAATCCTTTCGTTTTTTTTATATGAATGGGAAACCCATTTATGTGAATGAATAAATTTTATTCGAAATTAGTTTCAAATGTTCACGTTTGATAATCCCTAGAACCCTTAAAATTCTTCAATTGAAGATTTTCTAAAGTGATGGAAAAAAGATATTTTAATTTTGTATTGACTATTTTAATCCAAGACGTGAAATGCGCTTCGGCTGCATTTTGGAACCTTGTGGAATATTTTGTCTGATATTAGAATCGTCTTCCATGAGTACTTTTAATATTATATATATATATATATATATATATATATATATATATATTTGATTTCTGCTTTTACTTGTGAATGGTAAAAAACAAAGCCATGCTTTTGCAACGTTCAGAGAACAATGAAATGATTGCAGGTTATTTATTCAGATTTAGATATTCTTGAATAAACAAATACATCGATAATTTGTTTTTCTAAATAAATATATAGAAAAAAATGTGTACATGAAAATAAATAAATATCTTTAATCATCGGGATTAGAAAATGGTAAAAGATTTTACACAGCTTTCGCCAAATTCAGCAATAGTTACGATCAGCTGATAGGCTTTCTTAATGTGTAAAAATATTCATATAGGATAGAAGTCAAAGTTAGGATTGATTTTGTTATGAAAGGCTTTTTTGTCAAGCTGGAATAAGTAGCGATATTGTTTCTGTGGCGATACGTGTTTCCTGTACATATTTTGAACATGAGGTCAGTTGGCTTGTTCGAATACGAATAAGATTTCAGCACTTCGCATATAAAAATTCAAAAGAACAATGTCCGAAATGACATATAGTAGTTAATTGGTCAGCACCAATTAGATTAAACGCCAAGCGTTGCCAAAACGACGATAAATTGCATTTTGAGGTAGTCTCCATATCTATTTTGCGAGAGCATTTGGAAGAAATCTTCACAGACTATCGGGTTTGTCTGTTTACACTGAAAACCCCTCTCACAGATGGGAGTAGTGTGTGTGTGGAATGTGTTTCCTTACCTATTTCGAAAGTGGCATCGCTTGTTTTTAAATATTGTTTCTGTACTTCGCCAGGAACAAATCCAAAGAATGAATTCATAATGGTTATATGATAGTTAATTGGCCAACGCCAATTAGATTAAATGGCATGTCTCGCCAAAGCGTGATAAACTAAATTGTAAGGTAACTGGCGATATGATGTATTATCAAAGAGCATTTTAGATAGTGGAAGTAAAATATTCACTTTTCGCCTGGTTTTGTTTACATTGAAAATTCCTCTCATGCACGGAATCATTATATACGGCACATATCATTATAGCATTATATCCTTATATATACACTGACGAGCCAAAATATTATGACCATCCCCACATTTTTCAATGAACTCGTCTGGATGACGTGGAGGGCACGTGATTAAGTGAGAATGGTATTTAACTGCTGCTGGAGAAGGTAAGTAATCATTCTTGCACTTACTTTTGCGAGTGATGGGAAAGGTTGCTGGTCTAAGCGAATTTGATAGAGGGCAGATCGTAATGGCCCGAAGACTCGGAACGAGTATCACCGAAACTGTACGACTGGTAGGGTGTTCACGATCTGCCGTTGTTAGTATTCATGCAAAGTGGATAAATGACGGTGACACCAGCAGTAGACGCCAAGGTGTTGGTCGTCCACGCGTCATCAAAGAAAAAGGACGTCGGAGACTGTCCTGCTTGACAAAGCAAAATCGGCGCGAGACAGTGGCTCAGCTGACAGCCCAATACAATGCAGGTCCAAGCGCTAGTGTTTCGGAACACACAGTTCAGCGGACACTGTTGGATATGGGACTGTGCAGCAGACGTCCCACTCGTGTGCCTCTATTGACCAAGCGTCATCGTCAACTACAACTACAGTGGGCCCGGGAACATCGAGACTTCACGATCCACACCCCGCCAGACTCACCCTAAGGCGTTGAGCCAAATATTGGCGGGGTGGGGAGTATATTGACTCCCAGCACCAGAAGGCCAAAGGGCACACCAACCCCACCGCGCAGGGGGGGGGACGCGCCGACACCCATCCAGACGCACGTTTGGCTTTTATTTATATTTCATAACATTTCTACAAAATTCTGCTGGTTACATTTGCAGATAAGAACATCAATAAAATGTGAATAAAACAAACATCAAAAACAAACGATGAACAATGGACAAAGATGAACAAAACTAGACGAACAACATAATACACTCGGCCGATGTAATAGCTCCACAGACATCTGATATTTGGGTGGAGGATAGCCCGGGTGAACATCGAGACTGGACCATGGATGAGTGGAAGAGAGTTGCCTGGTCAGATGAATCCCGATTTCTCATTCATCACGTCGATGGTCGTGTCAGGGTACGCCGTCTGCCAGGCGAACAGTTGCTCCCCTCTTGTACAGCATACACAGGCTGGTGGTGGCGGTATTATGCTTTGGGGGACGTTCTCATGGGCGACTCTGGGACCCGTAGTTGTGGTAGAACAGACCATGAACGCTGCGAACTATATGAACATCATTACGGATCAGTTGCACCCTTACATGGCGTCTGTCTTCCCAACTGGAAATGGAATCTTCCAGCTGGACCACGCCCCATTTCACAAGGTTCGGATTGTGTTGGAGAGGTTCGAGGAGCATACTGATGAATTCCACTTAATGTCCTGGCCACCTAACTCGCCGGATATTAATCCGATAGAGCACATTTGGGATGTCATGGAGCGGCAGCTCAGAGCTCAAACACCACCATGTCCGAATATTTCGACTTTGCGTGACCGCTGCTTAGACATTTGTGTGTGGTACAACCTGTCTCCAGTCATGTACCAAGAACTTGTGGCATCTATGCCCAGGCGAGTTGCAGCTGTTTTGCAGGCCAAAGGAGGCGCAACGCGTTATTGAGTAGGTAGTCATAATGTTTTGGCTCTTCAGTGTATATACTAATTCCTAGTGTTGCAATAATATCAACGTATGATTTAATCTCACCAAGATCGAGATTGAAATCAGCATTTAAGTGTGTAAAGGGATAGCTGCAGTTCCAAGTTAATCTAAAAATCTACAATTGGGTGATTGCTGTTTACGGAAAATGATTACGGATTGTCAATAAGCCCTGATTACAATAATGTATTTCGAGATGTAAGGAAATTGGGCTCGTTCCTACCAATTATCCTTCCAAGCCATTTGAATAAAAAGCTTTTGTCGTCAACTTAAATATGTTTATCAATAAACAAATTATTTAGTGGTGGTTAAATTAAAAATTAATTCATAAATGGAAATTTTTGATAAAATTTGGGAGATATTCATCAACCATCATCAAGTCCAGAGTATGGGTGATTATCATCATCATCTGATTAATTGGATGTCGGAGTATATGGCATTATTTCGTCATAGTGATAGATGCTCCTTCGGGACTTTGAGGAATTAGTGGGGATGAGAAATTGGTATGAGAGGAAACTGAACAAACCAGACTGTCTGCGATCCAAAATGCTTTCACATGTCACATATAGAGGTTATCTTAAAATGTAGTTTTTTGCTGTTTTGGCAGTGTTTTTAGCGTTTAATCTAATTGATGTTGACTAATCAACTACAATCCCAATTCATTCTTTGGAATTTCTATTGTCGAATTCGAAAAACAAGCCAACTGACTTCACGTTCAGAATAAGTACAGGAAATTACGCATCTCCATAGGAGCACTATCATCACCTATTTTGCTTATTAAGCTTGACAAAACTGCCTCTCAAAATTAATTTATGAAATTACGGGTCATATTTATATGGTTACTAGTAGAATGCTCGATGCTCGATGCTCGGGTTGGATTGGTTAAATGTTTATTCTATTTCATAGAAAAGTGCAAGCATCATTTAAGTGCACAGAAAATATTTTTTAACATCTTTTTAACTTTTTCTGATCAGCAAAGTCTTATTTAAAATTCGCTTTCCTCCAACAGAAAAATTTAGTTTGAAATCGAATCCTTAAAGGTACTTTTTTCAATTGAGAGACTCAGTTTCTATATGGAAACCACTTACCTATTTAGAGTGATAGATGTAGTTACTTGACTATGGAGTACAGCTTTCAATAATACCCATGAAACATGAAAAACATTGATTGAAACATTAATATACTAGATTGCTGATCCAAGTATCCAAGGAACGGATTTCGTTGGTGAATCCTCTTTTGTTACTACTTCATGGCAATGTCCGTATTGATAGAAATAACATCTCCTGATTCTAGAAATGTATTTTTATGTCATTTTGTAGACTTTTATGGGCATTTTTTTATCATTTGTTGAGAATTTTAAGGCATTTGGGAAAATGTCAAGTTTTTATAATACTGTTTTAGTTGTACTAGCTTTTTATTTAATTTTTGTTGAAACTTTCTCAAGTCATCACATTTCATCCGCGATTTCGTTTTTACTACAAAACACATGACAGATGATTCATCTGCAGTTCTTGGCTCCCAAAAAAGTCTGTGGTCCTTCATTCATTTCCAATGAACGTGACACCCGAATAAGATACACACGAGGAATACAAAAACACTCAATGAGGGGGATTTTCAGTGTAAATAAACAATCCAGGTGGTCTGCGAAGATTTAACTTCCTTTGTCAAATTGCTCTGGCATGATACATATCGGGGTTACCTTAAAATGTGGTTTATCGTCACTTTGTTGACATTTGGTTGGTTACTTGTTTTGAGATTTTATGGCGCAAGGGCCATATTTGGCCAAGCTGTGCCAAACACAAGTCAAGGTCAAGTGAAAATGTCGTGAAAGAAAAAAAGATTGGAGACGTTTAGCGTTTATTCTAATTGGCGTTGAAATATTAACTGCTATACATCAATTCGGAATTTATTCTTTGGAATTTTTATTGGCGAAATGCTGAAATCGTATTCGAAAAACAAGCCAAGTGATGTCAGGTTCGGAATACGCACAGCAAGCACGTATCGCCGTAGAAAAATTACCGCCACCTACATTTAGCTTGACAGAAAATGCTTCTCTTTCGAACAGATACAAAACAAAGAGACCAAACAAAAACAGAATAAAAAGAAAACGTCAAGAAACAACCGGTGATTGTCACACCAAAAATTCTTATGCCTCCCAGTATCGTGAAGCCTCAAAATTACCATGCAGTGCCTCCAAAAGAAGTAGGTGGAATCTTTAGATTTAGATTCATTTTTCCACAGTGTGGGCAGGAAGGCAGAATAAATGCCAATGCGGCACAGAAGAGAAAAGCAGTCACGCGCTATCGTCGTCAGACGAAAACCCGCCACTGTTTTGTTTTATCGAGTATGTGATCTATCCTTCAACGCAAAATAAAACCTTTTTATTGCTAGATGAATCATCTACACGGCAAAAGCGAAAGATGTTAGGAGTTTCGGAAAGTCGTGACAGAAGAGAAATCAAAATATCACCTTTCACTTGTAGATCGAGTTGTTGATTGAAACGTTAAATAATACCAAAATGTGAGCAATTTAAGGTGGAGTTTCCCAAAATATGGTCTTAGGGCAGGTATCGGTACATAGGGGGAAATGCTTGTCTACCGAAATTTTAAGAACCCTATACGAGAAAATATCTCTTAAAATATCTGGGGACCGCGATAGCCCAGTTGGAATAGCAACGGATTAGCAACCGGAGGGTTGCGAGTTCAAAACTCGGTCCAGCCAAAGACCGTGTACACGGGGGTTGGTGTACATTAAGTCTGTCGTGGCCTCAAATGTCCTCACGTTGACGCGGTGTGGAAGTTTGGAGATTGGGGTGTCAACTTAGGTGTGGTTCTCGTCATCTGACTGTGGTTAAAAATTACAAGGCGTTGTGTCCTTGGATCTTTCCCTTCGGTATCGATCCCGCATCATCGCCAATAGCCCGTTGTGTTGCTCCAGAGCAACATTAATTAACTACTTACCCAAATGTGGTCTGCGGACAGGTACGGGTACATGGGGGAAATGCCTGTCTTCCGAAAATTTAAGAAAAATGTACGAAAATGTCTCTCTTCAAAACATTCCAGTATAACCGATATTGATTCCAGTGGAATTATACCGGGAATGCACCGATTCATCTTTTGAATTTATCTGTTTATATTATAACTTGTGACCTCTCAGTAAGTGGAATTTCTTAACTAAACCCTTTTGTGAAATTGCTCTGAAACATAAACGTTAAGGTTGTCAATTTTTGGTTGAAATTCAACTTATTATAAAATTTGTGATGAATCGAGAGTATATCAATTAAATTTTTAGATAATTCATTTTGGGCCAACAAAATCCAAACTATGTTCATATCAATTCAAACAGAAATTTCAAATTTAGTGTATCTAGCTTTGGGGATGTGTCCACCGTTTTAAGGTGTCAGCACTTATCAAGCAATTAATAATTAATCAGCGATCTTAGGACCAATTGGACATTTAATATATATTTTATACGCAGCAATTAGTAAACAAGATTAAAAAGATTTGAAAATTAACTATACGTAAGATAAGCAAGCCATGAAGACAGGTAATTTCATAACAAATAAAACGCGTAACATACTAGCAATAGGCAAGTTCTCATTTAACACTCCGATAGTGGCGTTGGATCTGAGAGATCCACGCTCGCATAGTCATAAGGAAATTGGTTATATCAAGTGCAATTAAATGAGAGTTATTCTAGTGTTCTCTACAATATTATATACAATTACATATTCGGCGAAAAGTAATTTTTCAAGTTTTTGTTCAAGAAGAAATTTTTTTATCTTTTAGTTGATATTTTTTCAGATAAAAGTTTTATATTAATACATCTGATTTATTCTATCACCCTTTCTCAAACAATATGATATGTATTTGTGATTATATGATCGATTTTTGGTCGTGGATCTCACAAATACAATTCCACCATTGGTGTTACTCCATAGGTTCCACCATTTGAATGTTAAGCAATTAGAAGGATTTCCAATGTCAAAGAAACAAACCAGACGGTCTGCAAAGATTTTGCTTCCGCTACCCAAATGATAAACATCGGGGTTACATAAAAATGTAGTTTATCGCCATTTTACTAACTTTTGGTGTTTAATCTAATTGGTGTTGACCTATCAACTATCGTATATCAATTCGGAATTCATTCTTTGGAATTTTTATTGGCGAAGTTCGGAAATCGTATTCGATAAACAAGCCAATTGACGTCTTGTTCAGAATACGTATAGTATAGAATGCAGTTCAAAATACGTATCGCCACAGAAACACTACCGCCACCTATATTTAGCTTAAATATGTAAAATTAAAGTTTAAAAAACCAAAAATATTGCATTTAAAAGGTACAGAAGGACGTTGACTGTTCAACTATCATATATTCAGTCGGCATTCATTCTTTGGAAATTTTATTGGCGAAGTGATGAAATCGTATTCGAAAAACAAGTCAAGTGACGTCACATTTGGAATACGTCTGGAAATACGTTTCGCCGCCAAAACACTACTGTCATCTACATTTAACTTGACAGGAAATGCCTCTCATTCTATTCTAAATAGTCCTTGATACTTTGAATAGGATTCCTCCAATACCCTTAGCAGACTTGATCACTTTAAAGACGGAGGATTCGAAAAAACTAAGTCTCCAAACATATTACTGCTGCCACACTGCTAACAAATCTTAAACCAGATTTACATTTAATATAAAAGGTTAAGCAGTTGAATTGACATCGCACTGGAGCAACATAATGAGCTACTGGAGACGGTCCGGGATCAGCCCCAAAGTTAAAGATCCGAGGACAATACTTCATAATTTTGAACCACGGTTTGTGATGAAGTTAACACCTGAGCTGGCACCCTACTCTCCAAACTTCCGCAACAGGCCCATTGTGGCGACATTTGAGACCACGACAGATTTAACATGCACTAACCCTACGTGCGGTCTTCAATTGGATCTAGTTTCTAACTCGCAACCCTCCGGTTGCTAAACCGCTACTCTTCCAACCGGGCTACCACGGCCCTTAAGATAAAAGAACGACTAAAACAGTTTGACATATTCAGTGATTTGTTAAACATTTGATGCAATTCGCATCTCTCATATAAACTCTCATAGGAAACCACTAAGAAAGCATTGTCTCCTTTTATGTAAAACCACGTTTTTTGTATAAGTAAAAACAATATTTGCATAACTCTTTTTGTGTTCATAGAGGAGTTGAGAACGATGAAAAATAAAATTATCAATCTACAATTTCTCTAAAAATTTAAATTGCTGAACGAAAATTTCTGAAATAAAGGAAAGACAAATGTAATATTAAACAAACTCCATGCAATTCCACTTTAAGATATCTATAAACATAAATCACAATAATTTAAAACATACAATAAAAGTATGCAATACATCGAGGGAGGGAATATGAAAACTTTCCTATTTTATAAAATTAACGTAACGGGAGAATTTAGATCTCGTTTCTTACCATTTCAAAAGTACAATTAACTTGAGGGTAGATATCTTATCTTACAATGAAAACAACAGGCGGGTAGTCTACGAATTCCACTTACTGTAATAGATCCCAAATGTCTCATGACTATCGAATATTTATTTTTACTCTTATTTCTAAGCTTCTTATATTTTTGCTCCCACCATATACTCTTATATTAATTAGAACATATGATGTTGATCTGTGAAGTTATTTTCGTTCGAGACAATTATTTTCTCGGAGTGTTTTTGCTGAGGTTTTAATATCGCTTAACACATTCATTTCAGTTACAAAAGACGATTATATGACTATTTATATTTATCCGTGCGAACGTGTAAATAATCGACGTTTTCAGAACAACGTGCGATTGTCTTTGCTCTTATATATTTATTCATTTTCTTTTCATGTATCTTAGTGTCACTTGTAACAATGTATGTCACATTTTATTTAATTATCAAGCACTGCATAATTCAGTTTTAATAAAACAGTTTGTACAAACTTCGTAAAATTTTCATTTTAAAGGTAAATGTCAGGCTTCTTTTTCAATATAATAAGGCACCAAATGTAATGTAAATTTTAAAAGATTTCAGTTTTAAAAGTTAGTTTAGTATTATAATATACTAAAATGATGGCACTGCAGAACGTCTCGTCCAAGAAATAGGATCAAGCTCTAAAGTTAGTTTTTCACAAATGAAGCTTCTCTGTACTTGAGAATATATATTATCATAAACCTATGGAACACTGTTAACGCATCAGAATTAATGATTACTAATTAGTATATCAAGTTGTGTTTTCCATATCTCAAAATGTTTCTTATTGGTTCAACTAAATAAGCTTTAAATGACATCCATGTTTGATGTTGAGCAAATTGAATTCTGCATCGCACTAGAAAGTACTGCTTTATATTTAACGGTAATTGAGTACGCGGTATATATTTAAAATAATAACTTATAATGAGAAAGCTGATGCTTGTTATGTGCCATACTACAGGTTCTGTATTTTTAAATGAGAATTATACTCTGTGATATGTTCTACTCATTTCTGAACAAAACACTAATTAGAAATTTCTTTAAATCAAAAATGATAAACACATTTTTGATAGAAACGTTTTATTTACAACTTCATATAAAAGGAAATGCAGTACCTGTGTTGTTACTAATCCGCTTGGCCTAGGTATAACCAACACCAAGTCTGAAAGAACGCGTTTTTCAAGTCGTATAGCGTCTGTATGTAACCAAAAGAACCATGTATTTCAAGTCATTAGCGACCGTGTGCAACCAAAAGACCATGTTTTTCAAGTCTTATAGCGTCCGTGTACCGATTTAACTGTGGGAAGGAGTTGGTGAGGGTGTGGAGCATGGATAAGTTGGAAAGTTCTTAATTCCTCACACAAATGTCATATATCTTCTGCACCTGCTCCTAAGTTTTGCCAGAGCAGTCTGGTACAGTCTTGAACTTTTAAAATGTAATAACAGCCCTGGGCGCTTTGCGGGATACCAAGAATGTGGGGAAGGAACAGATCATGTTTCATGGTTTTTTTATTTCTAACGAGTAGTTAATTTCCCATCACCATCTGCTAGACTGATCTGCTAGTAACCCTCCTTTTCCAGCAAATCAGCTATCCCATTACCAAATAAACAAACGGGAGATGGCATCCACTGCAAATATCGTCCGTATGCACCAATTCAAACGACAGTAGAATAATATCCCGACTAGTTCTACCCATAATATAAGCCAAGATTTAAGATACTGTATTGAACTTTTACTAGCTGTCATAATCCATATATTCTCCTTCTCAGAAGACACATGCCATTTTAAAGTCTCTCTGAAAGCTTAAAGTTCTGATCGAAACACCGAAACATGATTTGCATTTCTAAATTACTATCACCGTCCATTACTTTTATACAGATGCCACTACTCATTCTACTTGAATCATGCTTGCTGTCATTTGTACGTATCTTAGAAATATAATCTGGAATTGTAAAACTTGTAATGTATAAGTACTTACATATACCATAAGTTTTCCTCTTAGAGTCAATATTTTTATAATAGAAGGCAGTATCAAGGGAAAATAATTGCTTGATCTGAATTTTTTTCTAAAAGAATGTAGTGTTCAATTCTAGGTGTAGTGAATGAATTTTTCAGAATCAAGGCAATGAGATATATACGCTCGGAAGTTCACCAAATTGCAATGTAAGTAATTGTTAAGTGTATCTTTAAATAACTATTAAATGGAGACCATTGTAAATTATATCGAAATGTATTCGTAAAAAATATTGGAATTCTCTTGACTCACTCTTTTAGCTGTCAAACTCACTTTTAACAACTGTTCACACAGACCACATTATTAAGTAATGAGATTTTCCTCAACCCATTTTTCAATATTTTCTTCTGCATCCTCTTTTGTGAAATATGTTACTTATTCTTTTTTCAAGAATGTACTGGACTTTCTTCAAACTATTTGAAAAGAAAAGTAAATGTGTAAAAATAAGAAATTTCTTGAGCTGAAAAAGTTAAAGATTTCGTTCGACCGTATTTTATACGTCTTTCCTTCCTTGAGTCCGAAGAAAACTATATACGCCTATAAAACTGTGTGTATTGTAAAAGAATCTCCTGTACTATAAAACTCTTTCATAGGAGACGTCCTTTATGGAATGAAAGCGTATTGACATTCTTCTTTCTAGAATCACAAAAAAAATCGCTATTTCTAAATCCATTGGGTATTGGTATAACGAAAAGTATCACTTTTGTTTAATTTAACTTTAAAAATTAGTGATTTTAATGAAAAAAACTGGCTTTTCTTGAAGAAAATAGTTATTGGAGTCAAATGTTCTGCAGTTCCTAATGACTTAACTAGTAAGCGTATTAATTGACTAAGTCCGCTTTATTTTTTTCCTGGAATGCTCACATATATTTAAATATACTTAATTGCATTTCCTTTCCCCTAGAGCATAATCTCAAGCAACAATGTAATTAAATGAAGTGTTTTTCAATGTCTGTAATATTTTCTTTGTGATGCTTTTTCTACAAATTTGAATAAGGTGAAGAAAGTTTGTCCAATGAGAGGGATTTTCGGTGTGGACGAAGAAAAACCACGTTAGAGGGGGCATTGGACGAAGATTTTACTTCCTGTCACCCAAGCGCTTTCGCATGATACATATCAGGGTTACCTTAAATTGAAGTAGTTTATAGCCGTTTTGGCGACGCTTGGCGATGACCAATTAGACTTCTTGTATTAATTCGGAATTTTTTCTTCTTGGGAATTTTCATTTTCAAATTCTTTTCGTATCTTGATCGTTATTGTTTCCCTCGCCTTCTGAATTGCTTTCAAGTTCTTATATATTTCTGAAGTATAAAAGCATTTCTGATTTTGAGGTAAATTAAAAATTAACGATAAATTCTATTGGCGACGTGATGAAATCGTATTCAAAAAAATGTCAAGGCCAAATGACGTCAAGTATGGAATACTTACAGGAAGCACCATTTCACTAACGAAACGCCGTTAGGTGTTAAACACTAAGCCCTGTTCACATGGAGTTTCCTAAAGCGCGTTTGGTAAGAGATTTTCGAGCGTTATCATGTGAACACCTCTTGAGCGTTTTTCGAGGTCAGTTTCCCTTATGTATTAAATTGTGTTTTTTATTCCCCTAATCGAAGTTTCTATCTTTTGAATGGTTAAAGATAGAGTCAAAATTTCAAAGAATTTCAAATCAGCGTAAAATTTTACGTCAAATCGATACCAAAAACATGATTTTCTTTAAAAAATTATTTTTTTTTCAATAGTCGCAACTAATCTTTTTGCAAATATTCCTTTTATACTAAGCGTAAACGGAAGTATTGCCTTGTTTTTAAAGGGAATGCCACTTTAATAAGATATTTTATTGCTCTTAATTAACTGTTTTAATTTTGCAGCCATTAAAAGTAAGATGAAAATCTTTCTTTTCCAACAGAGAAACGTAAATTGTTTTTCTGTGTTCACTGGGATTCGAATTTTGTTAATTTAGAAAATATAAAATTGACCAATAGAGTGCCTAGAATTATCAAAAAATTATTGAAAATGATGGAAAAATTTGATTAATATTCTTTCGATTTGCAAAACATTCGTTCCCTAATTGCTTGTGAATAAAGTGTATTTTTGAACTTACTTCTTTGGACGTAAATAAATGCAATAAAATCGACTTACTGACCAGAAGTGACAATCTAAAGAGGTAAATCTTCCGAAGAATATAGTATACGTTGCGTTCTGGTTCATTATTATGATTCTATTAACCTGTATGAGCCAGCGGATCATTGAGAAACAATGCTTTATGTTCGAATTGTTGGCATTATTAAAAGTTTTCATTAACAACTCAAAAATCTCAAAGTATGTGATATTTCGTTTTCTATTGTCAAGACTAGAGAAAAAATCCTATAACCTTCATTCTTTCCGGTGTGTAGATGATTCATCCACCAATAAAAAATAGTAAGAAGGATTTGTTTTGTGCTAAGAAATCATCACGAATTTTTTGGGCTCAAGAAGCTAGCAGATGAGTCATTTGTAATGTGTTTTATCGTAAAAGCGAAAAAGCGTATAAAAAATTGGAATATTTTTATAAAACTTTGATTAAAACAAAACCAAAGCATTATGCTAAAAACAGGAAAATGACCAAACAATTTCCTAAAAATTTCAAAATTCACAGTATAAAATAAAAATATATCCTCCAAAAAACTATATTTCTAGAATCAGGAAATTGGAAACGGAATTTCTGTTTATAGGGGAATTGTCTACGAGTACTATTAAAAAGATGACAAGCAAACAAAATCCGGCACTGATGATAACCTTTCTTTTTCTGTTATGCTATTTTCGTAGGTTTGATCGTGTTTCCCCTTTGATCTATTGCTAATTTTTTTAATTTTCTTTCAAATACATTTGCAAATATTTTTAAAATATCTAACTCTAAGCATTTCAATGCATCCGTATAAATAACGCATACACTATATGGACAAAAGTATATTTGGACACTGCATATTTTTCAGAAAAAGTGCTTTATTATTCTATTTAGTAGCGGGTAGGCCCTTCTTTTGCTTGTATTACAGCTGCAACACGTCGAGGCATACTTTCTACAAATTCTCTGTAAGTCTGGGCACGAATAGCTCGCCATGCCTCTTGCAAGGCTGTGAGAAGAGATTGTTGTGAAGATGGGCGTGCGTGGTGATGTCGTACGTCCCACAAGTGATTGATCGGATTGAGATCGGGGCTCTGAGCAGGCCAGTCAAGCAAATTCACCTCATTTTCGGGAAACCAGTCCAGCACACGTTTTGCAGTATGACATGGAGCTCGATCCTGTTGGAAGAAACAACCTTATCTTACACATTTCACGTTGAAGACATTAAAAAAATAACTTTAAAGTTTAGCTTCTAAATTGAATGTTTAATTTTAGCTTTATTTTAAAGACGTTTGCCGCACATGAAAACTAAAACGGACCGTTGTCGGTATACGTTACCTTAAATTAAATTACATACTATCCCTTTTGTTGCAGACTCTTATATTTTTAGAATTTTGTGTGAAAGCGGGATAAAATTTCTTCAAAAATAGAATACGATTAACTTTTCATCCTATTTTTAATGGCTATAAATATAAAGCAGTAGATTAAGGCAACAAAATACTCCATTAAAGTGTTATTTCTTTTCTATAAAAACGAGATAAATTCTCCCTTTGTGTTCGCAATGAATATCTTCGTCAAATCCGACCAAATGCGTATTGCAAAAATATTAAAGCTACAATTGAAATTATTTATTTAAAGAAAATCCAATTTTAGGTATCGATCTGGTCTATTTTCCGCAGATTTCAAATCCGTTGAAATTTTCAATCTATCTCTAACGATCGCGAAGATAGAAACTTGGGCTAGGGGAATAAAAAAGCCCTAACGTGCATCAAAACGCGTGTCATGTGTACAGTGCAGTTCGTTCGTATGTATCTCCAAATGCCTTCTAATCGCTAGAACGACCAGAGATTGTTGAAGTGCCGGAGCTATCTAGTGCTTGAATTCTCTCGATTTCTGCTTGTGTACGCTCCAGTAGAACTCTATGGTTACCCGCGTTTTGTGTTGACATCAAACGCGCATTAGAAAACGCCTCATGTGAACAGGGCCTTAGCTTGACAGAAAAAGCATCCAAAAAATACCTTATCTTAATTTTTGTTTACACTTCATATTCCTACAGGAATAGCGACAATTCATAAAATGAAAATGTTTAGGCTAAGCCTACAGGAGGTATGCTTGAAATGATATTTACGTGTAAGAATAGCTAATTAGCAATTCTAAACTATAATAGCTAATGCGTTATTCACTGTAATGTAATTAGTAGGTCTAGGGTTTTTGATTTTGCAATATTTTTTCTATAAATACTGAAATATCATGAAGAGTGAATAGAGAGGTGTTGCATAAAAAACTAATTTGATTTAAATGCCTTTGGTAGGGGCATTCTAAATGTTTCGTGATTTTGACGCAAAATGGCAATTTTTCTTGTTTTACGGTCATTTTAAGGCATGTTTATTATTATGTATATTTTGGAGTTTTATTTCTAGGAAAAGTGACGGAGCGTAAAGTTTGTGTCCTTATGGTTTCAGAAGTGGAAAAGAGCATTTTAAAATTTTGATGCTAAAAGGAAATAATTTTCTTTTGAATCCATGGTTTTCGGTTCTGCTTTGGAGTTTTTTAAACTGATGAAACAAAAACTTTAAGATTGTCATGGGAAATTAAAAATACTCAGTTAAATATTTTTGTAATTAACACTCAAACTTTCATTTGCTCACATAAAATGTAAGATGTAAATTACTTATAAGAGGCTTTTTCAGTCCAACTACGTATATGGACTTCGAAGCTGATCTCATCGCAAAAACCTCTCAGGGGGCTACTTTCTTCAATAGCATCATAACCCCGAGGTAACACAGTGATCTGTCCTCTCTTTCGTTTTACCCTTACCTTTACGTTTACTTTCGCTTTCTTTTCCTCCCTTTTATCTTTAGCAGTCTTTATTAGTTTATTTGGTCTTGCGTCTGGAACAGCTTTTCCTATTTTGGATCTTGGACCATACAATTTAAATAAAGCTACCAATCTCATCGCAAAAGTTGCTGTCGTGACTTGCCGAGAAAGGCCATGAATTTCTATATACGCACTGCGTCGCTGCGTGGATGCTGACAGGCATACACTACTACTGACAAATTGAAAAATCAGGGCTTAATTAATTTATTATTTATTAGGACTAAATTATTTATTCTAAATAAAGGGGAAATGTTCGCATGCTTGCTCTTTCATTTCTGCACTTGATTATACTCTCTGACACATCAAGGTGGTGATTGAGTTCATACATTCTTTTGGGAACCTTGTTAAATTTTGTGTTCTCAGCCACACCTTAAATTCCGTACAGAAAGTTTTGAAATATGGCATATTTGTGAAAGTTAAATATTGAGCACTTGGGATACATTTTTGTGCTTCATGGGTCCCGTCATCTGAACTAGTACTGATGCCTATCATATTACCTGGCACTCTCTGGGATCTGGTTTAAAGGTAAGGACTTGAGTTCTTGTATGCTGCTTCACCACAGTTCGATTGCGTGTGCGTTATCTAAGCGCCATCTCAGACCCACGCCGGTACAACGAATGTAATCATCGAATATCAACAAGATATAAATTTTATTCCCCTAAACTATTTCGATACAACAGTATTCTTACGTCGATTTTTCATTATTGTGTTCTGTGTATATTGTGTAGTGGTATTTATTTATCTTGGTTGTAAGAATTGGGGAAGGTGATCACTTGGGAGGAGATACCTTTACTCCAGATTGTTGAAAGCGAGGGTGACATTTTTATCGAGGGACTTTTAGAAAGATCCCGGAAAAGGAAGAGGAGTTGCTTCCTCGTGACAGAGGATGGAAGTTACGTTTTAAAAGACGATAGGATTCCCATTACAGAGTGGTGTGGTCAGCTACCAAGCATGCTGCCGGAATGCGATTAGAATAACTGAAGAATCCTTCCCAAAATCTCCTGCTATTCCGTGGACTTGTAAAACTTGAATAGAGAACAAGGTATCCAAGATTCAAACTATCCTATTCTTCGCCCACTCGATCTGTCGTTTCTTTTATTATTTTCAAGGTGGAAGGGATCACCTCCTATCAATCACCTACTAAATTTATTCCAAAATAACTTATCACATTGGTGTGGAATTTTGGAGAGTGGAGTGCCAGCTCAGGTGTGACCGGTGTTCAAAATTACGAGGTGTTGTCCTCAGAATTTTCACTTCGGGATTGATCTCGGATCGTCACCAACAGCCCGTTGTGTTGCTCCAGTGCAATGTTAATAAACTACCTACCCGAAATAACTTATGTGTACAGGGTGATTCTACGGTCATGGGACCAACTTTAGGGGGTGATAGAACACAACGAAACAAACACTTTTCCCATAGAATGTATGGTCGCAAGTGCAGCGGTTGGCCGCTAGAGAGCGCAATCAAACGCTTGTATAAAAGCGTTACGTCGGCGATGCGAGGCCTGCATCAGGTGTGGTGGTCGACATTTTGGACAGCTTCTGTAATTGTGCATTTGTGTTGTACTTACCGACTGATGTTTGTACATGTCGTTTCATTTCCATGTGAAAAGTTTCTCATGTTTTGTACATGTCATTTCTTTCTTACCCGTTGTTCCTTGTACTTATCTTTAATTTATGCAAATCTAATTGTATTATTTCGTTTTGTCAAGCAGTTATTGGTGTTTATTTGACATTTTCATGCCTCTTCTTTCCAACTTGCGTCGGACCGTGTGTTTGTGCCGAAATGGAAAGCGCCCTCTAGCGACCATACATTCTATGGTGAAAAGTGTTTGTTTCGTTGTGTTCTATCACCCCCTGAAGTTTGTCGCATTAGTTTAGAATCACCCAATAGACATTCTATGGGCTTTTTATACAAGCGTTTGACTGCGCTCTGTAGTGGCCAACCGCGGCACTTGCGACCATACATTCTATGGGGAAAAGTGTTTGTTTCGTTGTGTTCTATCACCCCCTGAAGTTGGTCCCATGACCGTAGGTAGAATCACCCTGTATAAATATCGGCACTAAATTAATTGCATTTTTTCACTGAAAACTGTTGTAGTCCTACAAATCTCTAAAACACGACACAATTAAAATTTGACCTGAACTTTTGCGAACTAAGTTTCAGAATCAGCGGAACATAATTGTGTCCATACATAATTTCTAAACTTTTCTCATTGAATATTCTTGTACCAAAGTATTTTCTTTTCTGCAGGCAGTCGAGCTGACGAGAAGCCGTCGAAACGCAGCCTTGTCCGGTTATCCCTCCGTTGCATCCACCGCAGTCCCGGACCCTACCTCAATCCCCCGGCGGCAGCCCTCAGCCGTGCCTTCGTCTTCAGCTCCGGAAAGTTGCGGCTGGAGGCCCGCCTGGACCGCGAGGCCTACAAGCACGACGAGCAGCTGCAGGTGCATGTCACCCTCGACAACTCCAGCAACCGCACCGTGCACCGCGTCCGCGTCACCCTCGTCCAGTACGTCAACGTCTGCATGTTCACCAACGGCCGCTTCAAGAACATCGTGGGCATGTCGGAAACGGAGCACGGACACCCCGTCAGACCCGGATCGTGCCTGTCGCGCGTCTTTTCCGTCCGGCCCGCCGCCCAGATGCGGTATCCGGTAGCCTTGGCCATCGAGGGTGGGCTGTCCAGCACCATCGTGCGGCTGTCACCTTCCACAGTCCCGGCACTTGCTGGTGAGAAGAACCCGTACGGTGTAACAGTCTGCTACGAGGTGAAAGTCAAAGCCTTTCTTGGTGTCGTAGACAGACCTGTATGTCTGAGGTTACCGTACCGAATCTTGGAAGAGCCACCCGTTCTGGAAGAAGAGGAAGAACCTATACCACTCACTGAGGAAGACGAAGAACGGGAAAGTGTGTTCCCCACGTAAAAAGCCACACCAAGATTTAACAACCCTCCGGTAACAATGGGTCCAAAATTTCAATAATGTCTAGCGAAGATGCAGTCCAACCGAAGACGTATATTTTTCCATTTTTCTAAGAATCTGAAAGGAGGAAATATCGTCCCGGGTCGTGGAATCCCACGTAGAGAATAGAAGATAAGCTGGAAAGAAAAATGAATTTTTTTATTCAAGTGGCTGCCATCTTGGAATAGAAAAAGATGCGATTCTTCTTGTCGAATTGAAAGAAAAATACATCGCCAACGGTTCTTATCGCAGTAGATGCGCTCACACTTACGGCCCTGGTGAGATAATCTCGCCATTTTCAGAACCGCGACGTCAGCGACTAAATCTATCCTTGGGAAGCATCTATTCAAACCAGTACCATAAATTTATAAAGTTGCACTTTCCGGTTTATGACATCTAATTCTCAATTTATTCTTAGAAGTTCTCTTCATTACCACGCTCTGATAGCCATGGAATGACTTATGTGCAAAGATTGTCATTTAGCCCATTTTGTTTGTAACATGACTCACTGTTTACTTACACCAATTTCTTAAATATAACTGAATAGAATTCAAGCCAAATGTCGAGTAAAACATGAGTTTTCTCCACAATAGAATATAATTTTACCATAGAAGTAATATAAAGTATTGACGGATTAAACATGTGATACTCCAAAGAAAAATCTTTAAGTGTGCAATCTCTTCATTCCTGAAATAGCGTTTGGATACCTTTATTCATGACTCAGAACATCCAACCTACCCATTAGACTTAGGGTTTGTTCAAGGAGCGACTGGAGTAACAATTTCCAAGGATTGTATACGTAGCTACCACGGAAAATAATGGTAAAACAAAGGGATTGGAGGCAACTCGAATCACTTTGTAAAATAACTTTTTACATTGAACATCATCCTACAACAAATTATAAGGACAACCAAATCACCCACTGCAAGGAAATAGAAATATTCCAATAATGTAAACAAAATAGTGAAACAATACAAAAATTTATGTTTTTCATCTGCGATGTGGGAGGCGAGCCGAACACACATCTCTGCGTTTTTAACGGGTTATTTTTATAACCCCATTGGCCTGATATTTTTGTAATTGAATCCGTGAATGCAGAAACCACACGTCCCATCTTTCAAATTTAAGAAAACTGGGCGCAGGAACCATACAAGAGAGAGAGAGTCAATGACTCATATGGTTTCTGATATCACGGACTAATGTTATTTCTTCACGCAATACGTGCTGATCCTAGACAAGCCCATTTTTACAACAAAATCAATTTCCAAAATTTTTGAACTCATGTGGTTTCTGCATTCGCCGATTCAATTGGTTAGGGTATATTGAAATGACAGCTTTTCTTACCTTCAAAACACTTAAGTATGTTCATTATTCCCTGTCTTTATTTATCTACATCCAAATATTGTGACCATCCTAATAACTAATAATTTAATTTAGTTTAGTTAATCTGATTAAGCTTAGGTTTGTGTGAAAAAAGTACAATAAAAGTAAAATACGTAAATGCTTAACCTTTAAAAGGAGGTGGGACGTTTGGCGTTCAACCTCCTTGAAATTTTTAAGACAATGTATGTAAATATTCAATAAATTTAAAGGTATTTTAAGGGCTTCTAAGGTGTCTAAATATTCTCTCATTTTGTATTATGATGCCTGGTAGTGCTCTAGGTGGGTGCTGTGACGTACCAGTCATACAGACCCTTAAAAAATAACAGATACCCTTAAAACTAAACATCTAAACTTGTGCTATATATAAAATGCATTCATACCAGGTAATAGATCTTCATCCATAAAGTTTTTTTATTTTTGTTTTAATCTTATCCATAAACTTTTTTGAAAAAACTTTTTGAGCTATAGAGGTTTTTCTAAAAGAAGACTTGTAAAAAGTTTTTCTTTAAAAGAAACCTTTATTAAACTAAATTTTTCCAATAAAAAAATCTTTTTTGAAAGAAACAAAGAACCTAGAGCCCTTCAAATGACTACCAAAGAAAAGAAAATTCGTTATTACGCTTTAAAATCTAGTAAACCTCACACAATAAATTCTTAAAAAATCATATCAGAAAAATAATTTTAGAGAAAAGTTTTTCACAAAACTGAAGTTCAATAAATTTAATTTCCGTACAGAAAAGCAATAAGTTATTATTTAAAAACTTCTTAGCTTCAAAAATTAAATTTTACAATTCAGAATACTAACTATAGTGTCTTGTTATTAATTAAGAAACATGACAGCGTAATAATCCCGTAGTTTCAAAGGATATCAAAAGACAGCTTTCTCTACAATAAATACTTTACCATAATCCTTTCTTGACACCGAAATCCTTATTGATTGGCATATGGGATAATGTTATTAGAAGCATGATAAATGCATGCACCATATCCTTATAAAGGCTTAATTGACTTTGCGTGTCTATCATTTTTACAAGCTTAACTTTATGTAATGATGCATTTTGCTTGTATGTAAAATCTGAAAACACGAAACGCTTTCTGTTCCTGTAAAAAGTGTAGCCATTTAATTTCCAGCTCCACCAAGCTTGCTAAATTTTTAATTAGTTTACTGTCTTCTATTTCTAAAATTATTCTATTGTCTTCATTTTACTAAAACATGTTATGAAATTATTTGTAATTTACTGAACACACTGTTTTTGTATTTTCAACATATTTTATAAAATTTGAATGATAGAAATATTTCATTCTCGCTAAAGGGTATTCAAAACACAACCAGAATCTATGCATTTTAAGTTGTTAAATTTATTATTTTAAAAGTTTATAAATGTAAAGATAAAACTATTCCCTTTTCGTTAAACTGAGTCAAATTTATTTTCATTGTCTCTTTCCAGTTACTTGCTCTCTAGAATTAAAGCAATCTCATCAAATATCGGCAGTTTTCATTCCCTAATAAGACTTCGTTGATAATTAATATTCCTTTCGTATTAATTTATTTCACCAATCAGTCACAAAGAAATCTTTCAGGTCATTATTGCTATAGCTATATAGCTAGTTTATGCAGGTGCGTTCTTAAATGTCCACATATCTTTATCCCAAAGGAAACAATCACTTCAGATTTGTTCAATTGAAGGGCTTCGAGCGATATAATGACAAGTCATACTTTTCCAGCCAAATCTTTCAGGAGAGCAATTTTCAAATTTTAACAAATTTTCAAAATTATAATGGTTTATCTACCATTCAAGTAATCATGTTATCGTCAACTTTCAAGAATTAAACACGGATTCAAACCTTCAGAGAAATTATTTGCATTGCGAAACATTGCGGAACATATTTCTGTGGCGAATCATTGTCACCGGAGCTATTTAATTACTTTAATTTTGAATATTTTGTTTTTAATGTTTTCGTTACGGAACACATAATTCTGTGTTTGTCGTTAATTTGCCAGGAACCATTCAATTACTTTAATTTGAATACTTTGTTTTTAATTTTATTTCATTACGGAACATGCATTTATGTGGCTTATCACTATGGTACCCGGAGCCCTTCAACTACTTTAATTTCTCAAGTACAATAAGTTTAATAACAACGCTCTAGTGCTACGACTATTATATATACATTTTCAGTATCAATGGAATATTCCAAACTCAAATATTTGCATTTGATCCCGTTGTAGGCATCCAAAAGCAGGATAGATTATGCAACGGTCGATCTAGAACAAATTTATCTTAGCGGT
Source organism: Meta bourneti (assembly GCA_933210815.1). NCBI lineage: Eukaryota > Metazoa > Arthropoda > Arachnida > Araneae > Tetragnathidae > Meta > Meta bourneti. Next base: position 58,529,331 of record OW119923.1, read on the forward strand.
TAAAAGCTGACTACAAAATTCACGGGGGATATGCAAAGATAAAAACTACACGACGTTAGCTCAGCTTTCTCGCTAATGATTCGATAAGCGAACGCTCGTTCAAAAAACATCAATGACTCAGCAGTTGGCTTTGGATTTTTTTCCTACCGGCGACCCTCCAAATTTTATAGCTTCATAAACTGTGATAAGAATATACTTAGTACATCTTTCATAAAACGCTCTCTCGTTACAGTTTTGTTGAATGTACTTTGAAGCACCGTGGAGTAGTGACGTGGGGCATAACGGACAATTTGCTCGATTAAATTTGTATAGGCTGCAATTAGACTTCGGAGTAACGACGTCGTCGACTCTGAGTACATACAACGTCGTCATTGTAATGTGGACATCGTAGTGTGTGTTAATGAGTGCATGGCCAATCGGGTGAGTTCACATTCAATGTATTCACCTGTCTTTAGTGTTAGCACTGAGGAAAGAGAAGACAATTCGGGATTTGTGTTTTCGTAATGCATCGAAATTCGGTGTTGAGTTTTAAAACGAGAGGAAGAACTATTGTTTACCATATCAGGAAATTACTTCATTCAAACGAAGAGAATTATATTCTGTGTTAAGTGAAAGTAATTGAAGATAATACAAAAATGTTAATATATCGTTGTTTGGAAATCAATAAAACTTATTCATATTTTGTATTGTTGTGTATTAAATGCGTGTTCTGACTGAAAAGGGTAAGAATAATATAAGAATGCAGAGATATCTTTCGTGTCAAGGCAAAGGGAGTTGAGTTTGACTTTTGATGGATCCAAGGAGTCAAGTGCATCATTAATTTAAAAATAATATAATATGCTTAAAATCGAAACTTAATGAATTTACGAATCCAAATTTAAATTATTTATATTATGGCATGCTTCTTTTTATTCCTGAGTATTTGTGAGAAAGATTGAAATCTTCAACTTAAGATTCTGAGAAGTAGCAATTTTGACTTGACCCCTTTTACCCTGAGATGGAAGACATAAAATAGAAATCATGCTAACTTTTCTACTGTTTGCTTTGCTAATACCTGACAAATATTGAACTTAAAAACACAATAGGTTAAATAAGTTTTGTATACAGCTGATTCAAAAGGTCTTAGACAAACTTTAAAGGTATATCAGGAATACCTTAACAAGCCAATTTTACCTAGGAACATACAGCCGTAAACAACACCTGGAGTTACTAGAAGTACAAGAATAAAAAATAAAGAAATAGAAAAGTAAGGTATAATAACATGTTTATCACACTTGGGTTTACAAGTTCAGAGGTAGTCAAAGTTCCTTCCACCAACATCAATACATGCCTCGAAACTTCGAAGCATGGATCGGTGAACTTGTTCAAAATACCAGCTTTCTCACGGACACATGCAACATGGAGAGCGCGTCTGTTTGGGAACCTTTCAAGGTACAATCGCACTGCGGCTCGCCCGTTTCCATTCGCTGCCCCATACTCTAAGTGAATATCTGCCATATCAGAATTGCTGCAACAATGCATCCTACTTCAACAAAGTCAAAGACTAGAATGATGATGGCTCGCGCTGCCCAGCGCAATTTCTGGCAAACAATGCCCTCCAGCACACTCGCGTGCCGCTTTCGGCTATATGTTCCTATGTAAATATGGTTTGTTTTTGTACTCCTGGCCTACTTTTAAAGTTTGTCTAAGACCTTTTGAATCACTCTGTATAGACATCATCATTGACTTACGAGTATCTTTTGACTTTAGTCAAAAGACAATTTTGAGAAAACGGAGGGCAAAAAAATTTACTCACTATACTATACTCACTAAGTGTTTATCTAAAAGAAATCTAACTTTCACGCAAAGAAAAATGACTTAGTGGACACACACACACACCTCACCAGTCTAAAGATGACAACATTCTGGTCTAGGAGAGTTAAAGAACTAATATCTCGAAAATTTTGACCCTGTGTGTTTGTTTCACTTGTAAGCCGACAGTATATCCTGACAGAAGATGTAAAAAGTGTAGACACACCGTTCAAAACTCAGATTAAAATACTAATCCTGTACCTAAGGGATTAAAAAAGTTCGATACTGAAATTTCTAGTTTTAATTGCACTTATGTCAATTAAATTTTGACTAGGAAAGTAATCAAAATTTTGATTAATATAACTTAAGACAAAAATATTTAAAAAATTAAAATTGAGTTTTATGAAATATATGAAACGATAATTTTTTCAATAAACATCTTTCTCATTATTAAACTAGTAGAAAATTCATACCGCATCAAATAATATAATTTCTGAAACTTTAAATGGTGCACTAAAAATTTAACTGATTTTTAAAAATTCCTTAATTTAGAAAAATATTTAAATCATGAATTGATGGTAAACATAATTTTGACATTCGAATATTCATTGAAAAAGACACTATTGTTTTATGTTATATGTATTGAAAATGTTCCTTTAGTAATATTTAAGATATAAGAAAAATAAATGTACACGAAGTTTCATTACCTTCTGGTAAAAACTGAGGAGTCTTATTGGTTTGAAAACAATTTGTGAGGAAAAGAGTTTTGGAAAAGAAAAAAACATTTGTAAATTTTGTGTACTAGAAACTAACAACTCTAGCATTAAACCCAATTAAGATTAGGAGGAAAAGTGCACAAATACAAATTATTTCTTCAAAGTAGGCAGTAATATTTCCTACGTTTCTTTAAAATAAGTAATTTTTCACATTCATTATTTGAGGCAATTTTCAGAATCCCACTCATTTGTCATTTTAAAATAAATTATAATCGTCACACTTATTACAAAATCCTTAATTGAATATTAACGCTTAGAATTCTTAAAGAAAATATGCTGCGCTCAAAGTAAAATACTAGGTACTTTTCTTATGTACTTACAAAATATCAACTACTTGCTTCTATATACAGGACGCTACGTAAAACTTTTGAATTGACATTTTATGCTTCATATATTTTCAGAAAAACTAAAAATTCCCTTACCTCTACTGTTAGAAAAAGTTACACATATTTGCTGGTGGGGTTTGTGTGGACTCCATCAATGCATTGAAACAAATTAAAACTAAATTTTAAAAACATGAGTATTTATTGTACTCTTAAAAGTGATACATATTTTAATAGTAAATTGTATTAATTAACACTTTCACTGAGCATAGTCAGAATGTTCAGAACTTATGTTTTCCAATCTTAACATTCATGTCTGTACTTTGGGGGACAATAGTAGCATCTGAATTTATGAAACAACTCTTTTAAGGTAGAGAAATCGTTAGGTTACTTCCAAGCAGTTATTCTGAAATTAATATATGTTGGTGGTTGTCACAGTGTAAATATCTCTTTCTAGATCAGTAGTTCTCAATCTTTGTGAGACCGCGGCCTGTTAAATTCTGTTTATAAGACGAGGGCCCGATTCCAAGAAAATCACTCGTAAATACCTTTCCAAGCTTTTCAAGTTCATACATTAAACTAACATAACTATTAGGCATGGCATAATCATAAAAAGTATTAATATATTTACGTATGTGGTGTGGCAACTTGAGGTAGGTAGTTAATTAACGTCGCACTGGAGAAACACAACGAGCTATTGGCGACGGTCCCGGATCGATCCCGAAGGGAAAGATCCGATGACACCACCACCACGTAATTTTAAACCACGGTCAGATGACGGCAACACCTGAGCTGGCTCCCCACTCTCAAAACTTCCACACCACGTCTAGTGGCATATTGAGAAACATAAAATTACATTTACCCAAAAATTAAGCAGTCTCTTGTCTCTTAACCATATTAAAATTTTAATCTATAGACTTTTTACTTTGAAAATATCAAGAACACACGGGTTTAAAAACAAGTAAGCATAGCAATGCGAACTTGCAAAAAAAAACATATTCGGTATTACTAGATTTGAATACGTACTGCTCTTAAATTCTTCACTGATCTTAAATTTCAGTGGAAAAAATTATATTATATTTATTCTTTATATTTATTCTTAAAAGAGGTTTAGAAAACTAAAATGACAAAATTCCAGGAGAACCTCTCATGGTCAAGCGGTTGAGAAACATTTTTCTAGATTATGTATCGTATCACGTTCGCGTGGTGTGAAAATTCGGAGAGTGGGGTGCCAGATCAGGCGTTGTCCTCGTCATCTGAGTGTGGTTCAAAATTATGAGGTGTGTCCTCATCTTTCCCTTCGGGATTGATCCGGACTGTCGGCAACACAACGGGTTATTGCCAATAACCCGTTGTGTTGCTCTAATGCGACGCAAATTTAACTACCTATAAATAAGACTCATAATTCAAGCGGTAATATTCATGGTCATCAAAAGAAGAGATAGTATCGATCAATAAACAATCCAAATTTGCTTCATTCAACGTCGTAAAAGGGAAGTCAGTCATTAAAGCATGTCTGTTCTGCAGCAAAGAGAGAAGGCCCCGTTAATCAAATGAATATCAATTTAGCTTTGAAACAGAAATAGCTTACCCTGATGGGAAAAAAACTATTTTTAGTAAATTTTCGAAGGTTGGTTGGTTGGTTTGGGTTTTTTGGCGCAAGGGTCATATTTGGCCAAGCTGCGCGAAACGCAAGACAGAAAACTTCAAGTAAAAATGTTGTGAAAGGGGAAAAGGGAATTAGGGAATAGAATAATAGGATGAAAACAAAAAAAGATAGCTTAGGCATCTCAGGAGCACGACACCCAAGTTGGGAAAAGGAAAGATCACTAGAGTACCTCAGGGTGGCGAAGCCCTTACATACCTAAAGGAGATGTGCCCCTGAGGGTCATTTTCGGAGGAAAAAATTTAAGCAAAAGAAATTTAATTTTCATCTACATGCTGGTGGGGTCCACCTGAACCTCTTGCTTAATAATTGCAATATTTTTTCGTGAGTTTTTCTGAACATAGGTCAAATTTTAACTAAAAGGATCAAATGCACTTCTAGCACGCTCCATTGAAAATCGCCAGACGTATGTAGAAAAACGTTTGTTGTGGGATCCTTCCGGATGCCATCAGCACAATTAAGTTTTAACAAAAATTAAACAAATGTTTTAATAATCTCTCCCGGCGATGAAGCAAAATTTTCATCTGCATAGCAACTTACTTGTTTGCATACCTGGAGGGACTTGTTTTGCAATTCCCTTAAGTTCTTTCTTACGACATCATAAGATGAGAGGCTCATAGATTAATTGAGATAAGAGTCTGTCCTCGGAGGGTTGAAGATGCACGAAGCAATCTCAAATTGCCTTTCTACGAGAGTCTGGATCACTAAAGAGTCAAATAAAATCTAATTACTCCGCTTCGCAGATCGTTAGATGTTGATGACGAAATGAAACTGCCGACGTAGTTCTATGAATATCAAAACCCCATGAACTAAGCGTTCTTAAGTCAGTGCCTTCTCATTCTTAAATATTGTACCATATCGACGATAAAAAAAACAGACTACTTTCTATCAAAATAATCCTATATTATCATAACAAATATTTACATACAAATTACAAAGGTATAGTTTAAAAAATTTACATACGAGAAGCATCGCGATATAATATTGAGCTATTTTTAGCGTAACCGCACCCATCTGCGATTGCCCAAATTCAGATTAAGTAAAAAAGAGTCCAAGGTCATCTTGAGAGGCGACTCCTGTAGATGTTAAAACTCTGACGTCATCTGCACAGCCAGACCGGGAGAGAGTGCTTCCTAGTAAATGCTCCGTGTCCAGGATGACGGGACGTTACAGACTTCTCCCCTCCTGGAAAACTTTTCTGCAGATCTCGATCGAAGAAAAGTTCGAGAAAAAATTAAAGAGTAATGAGTTTGAATGTTCACGCAAGAGCAGTATCAACCTACCATACTGAATCAGTGCATCACTGAATTCAGGGTACTGACACAATTAATACAAAATTGAATATGCAAGAAAAATATATATACAAATAACATAATACAAAAAAATGACTATATGTGTCAAGTACTTACAATACCTTAATTACACAGTATCGTTAAGAGCGTGGAGTCTACTTAATGCATCGGAAATTTGGTGTTTTTTGCCTGGACGATGCTTTATCTCGAAATCAAAAGTTTGCAGAGCTAACGGCCAATGCATTAACCTAGCATTCGATCTAACGTTCGCATTTAGTCACATTAATGGATTATGGTCCGTTTCAATAAATAAAGTTTGTCCATTGAGATAACATCTCAATTTCTGGATGGCAAACACAATTGTCACGCATTGCAACAGCTTCAAAGGGGTTCGTAGGTTCTTGCCATGAACCAATTTAGAAGGCGTGTACCCAGTACTTTAGTGAGTTACTCTTCTTAAGGCGAATAAAGCAGGATAGACTGTTTGCTCTCTCTCAGATCCAGCTTCAAGACATAGGACTCGTAAAATTATTTTGACGGTCCTGTGAAAACGTTCGACAGGATTACTTTGAGGATGATAGACCGAACTTCGAATCACTTTTATTCCAAATCTCCCTACGAAGGTTGTAGTTATCTCGCTCATGAATGAAGTATCCTGATCGTGTTGCGATTCTCTCGGAAATCCCATCCGGCTAAAAATCTGCATGAGTGCCTCCACAACATAAGTTGAAGTGACATTCTCCACGGAAACAGCATCAGGATATCTGGAAGATAGACATATGGCAGTTATCATATACCCTTTTCCCCTTGGAGTAACAGGAAGTGGTCCGCATGCATTAATGCTGATCTTTGAAAAAATCTCTTTAACAACAGGAACCAACTTCATTGGAGCCTTCTTTTTGTCATTCCGTTAGAAAACGGAATGACAAAAGAGATTTCTAGAAGTGATTTAACGAATTCTTCGTCGTAATCATCAGACGTGGTGATTTCAGTCTTCATCTTTGCAATAGTAGAATTCGAATCTACTCGCAAACCTCTCCTCGGTTAGAACAACAATGTCCTGTTTTTTCGCTTGCGCAATGAAAGCCATGATTCCAATAGCGAAAACAATACACAATTCTAAAAGAACCCAGAATCCGCACTCTTAAAGCACACGAAATGCGATACACTAAACACTGTAAAAATCAGTTATTAAAATAAATATTATGATTAACTCATACAAAACAATTCAATTCTACTTTCGATATGAGTCAGAATAACGAACTAATTTTTTTTCGTTAGATTTTACAGTAATTTATTATATATTTTCTTTTCCTTTTTGAAAAAAGAAATAAACTCAATTCTACACTCACTCAAATAAATTAACAAATGATAACACACTCAAATGACAATTCAAAAACAAAAACTTGATAATATTCGCATTTCAAAAGCACTTTCGTTTTCAGCTGTATTCGTTTCAATTAAATTTGTAATTCTAAATCTAACTTTCTTCTTCAATGTAAAATCTTATTAACACACTTCTTAATAATAAATACCCTCACTCTTTTTATAGAATTATTTTTGAAAGATTTAAAAATACTAATATTTAATTAACTGATGATTAACCATAATGGCTTACTATTATGGGGACGTGCCTGTTGACTATCAATTCCATTAAACAAGAATTGGCCTCTATTAATTTTATAAAAGACTGGAATTCAACACTAACTTCTTTGTTTTTTATCTTTTTTGAGCAGTAATAGAATACTAATATTTTTGAGTAATTGAACACTTTTCACCGCGGCACTTTGGGCATACTTTTGATTTACTGGATTTGTGACTTAACTGTGTCCCATAGTATAATTTTTGTGGACGTTATAAATGGCATTTGCTGGTGATCCTCGTGTGAGGTGTTGCGGTGTTGTAATGAAGTTTGTTAATATGGGTAAGCTAATACTCTTTTCTATAGTTTTGCACGATTTAGTGTTGTCTTTAACGTGTGTCCTTTGATATTTCCTTATGCCTGGACTTCTTTGCCTGATTGACCTTTCGACTGTTTTCTAATTTTGCCATTCTACTTGTAGTGTTTGGGAGGCTGCGTTTGGTGAACTGCTGCCCACACGCAGAATGCCTCTGGGTACTCTGGTTGTTATTTGAAGATGTTCGATAACTTCTTTGCAATAATTTTCGAATTCTTTGGAGGTAAAATCACTTCCTTTGTCGGAAATGATTTGACTAGGGTTTCTGAAAGCGGTTTGCTGAAGTTAGAGCTTTCCGAGAGTATCATTTGCTGAAGATTTAGGAATTTCACCGTTTAAAATTATGTTCATTTTTAAATCTATCCTTTCTATTTTATTTGATTTGTAATTACCTACACTACAATATGGCGTCTGTGCTCTTCATCTTTTATGTGGGAGACCTCTATTTGATCCAAATTGACTGCATTGTCCATGTAAGTCAAGTTGTTGAAATCTGAATTGGTGTTTTCTCGAAGTATTTTGTCGTTTCTGCAAATATGGACAGTTTTTGAGCATAAATTTTTATGTACTCATATGGTACCATTTGTAAAATCAAACCTAACTTGAAAGAATCCATTCCAATCAAAAAATTATTCCATAATCTGTAAGAACGTAAATATTTGTCGATAAATTGCATCAACAATACGAATTTGGGTATTAAAATATCCAATAGGAGCAATTTCGTCACCACTTATACCCATTAAAGATATATTGTCTGTAATCAACGTAGTGTGTTCGAACGTGTCGTATAATTCTTTGTTGATCATTGTCACCTCGCTACCTGTGTCAATTAAGGCAATGTGTTCTGAATCGTTGAGGATAACATTTTTTTAATTTTTCAGGAGTTCGTAATAACAATATCCTTTACTTCACGGGTTTTGGGACAGTCTTTTGCAATGCGCCCATTATAAGAATTACATTTAAACAATTTCTTGCCTTTTAACTTATTGGGACAATCAAAAGATTTGTGTTCCGTCTTCCAAGAATAATAACATCAGTTATAGAATCGTAGATTTTCATTTATGTTCTAAGGTTGACATTTTATTTTCCACGAATTATTTTTTGATTAGTTAAAACGAGGCTTCGGAGTATCATGGTTGAATGTTTTGAAAGCTTGTCGTCATTTTCCATTAACAGAAAATTCCTCATATATCTTTAATTTTCCTTTAAATTCCGAAATTTTCGTGCCATACAATGCAATTTGTTGTTACTTTCAGGAATACAGGCAATTACATTTTTAATAAAGGAGACTTCCTCAATATTTGAACGACTAGCAATTTGTCGCATTGCAATTAAGTATTCCGAAAGTGACTCAGTAAATTTATTATTTCGCGAATGAATTTTATGAATGACAATCAATGATACTCGGGAGCTAAATTCCAAAAGTAATTGTTCTTTCAATTTATGAAAAGTTAACATTTGTTTCAAAGTTGAAACAAACAGTTTGGCAGAATCAGTTATTGCTTTCTTAGTAAACAAATTTTTTTGCTGATCGGAGGTGATATTATAAAATGCGAAAATTCCTTCTATCTCATCCAAAACTAAATGAATAGAATATGTATCTTTCTGTTAAATACGGAAACAGTTTTAATAATATCTTTCAATGGAAAAATACTCCACCTTGAGTAGGCATAGGCAAACACTCTTGAAAATAATTTGATGGAACAGGAAAAATGGAATACTTTTTAGCGGAGCATGAATCATAGTGTCGTTTGAAGAGAAAGAATGTTCTTCGTTTCGATTAAGCATGGTATATGGTAAACCAGAATCATTTTCTTTTTGATTAACAGGCTGTTGATGCATTATAATTTCGTTATGCAAGGAAGGATCGTGAGGAACTATGTCAGCCGTTGTGTTCGGGCGGAAATATCTTTTGTTTTCACTTTGATCATCGTCAGAATTTGATTTCGCACACTGATCAGAGTCTAAATTAGATAACCCAAACAAGATCTGATCAGTTCATTTGTTAATAGAAAGAGGATAAAATAGAAATAAAAATTTGTTAAATGTAAAGGATATCTCAAAATGTTAGTATACTGAAAACAGTTCTGTACTGTACATAGAAACGGTCTAAAATTAAATCTTTACTATTATAAAGGAAGTGTTTGTGTGTGTATGTCTGTGTGCGGTGTCCAGACGAATCTATAGCACTTGCAGCCATGAAATTCGGCACACAGGTAGTCCTAAAGGTGACTGAATGTCCCTCGAAGCCCGAATTAATCTAGAAAATTTTATAATTTATTGGCATATTTTTGTATTATTTGGTTTCCTAAGAATGGCAACAGTGTGAAAGATATCCCACAGCTTCTGCTCTTGGCAATAAGCCAAGACTCTGTTTCCTTTGAAACTGCTGAATGTTTTGAAACTGTTCACTATCGAACGTATTCAAAGCGCCCTGGAATCACGATTTTTTTATTTCAGTAGTGGTTATTTCATAAGTAACTCGATTTTTACTTCAGTAGTGGTTATTTTATAACTTAATTTCGAATTTGTTTAATCTCATTTTTATTTCAGGCTAAGAAGTGGACGATCATCATCAATCGTACAAACTATTAACCCTAATTACATTAAACTTTCGTTTGGGTATTTTTCGTAAATAGTATGATGTTTGTGTTAGTAAATTACATGAAATGAAGTAAGAGTGTTTATTACTGTTTAATTTGGTTTTATTTCGCTGATATTGTGATTCGTTTAAGTTGTTTGTCGGAATCAGTGAAGTGACATAGCAAGACCTTTTAAAAGTATAGCTTTATATTTTAAGATTCAATCACATTTTTATTTCAGTAGTGGTTATTCCATAACTTACTTTTGAATTTGTATAATTTCTGTAATTTTAACCTAATTTTTATTTCAGGTAAATAACTACATAATTTTGGTTTATCGTTAATTACATCAACCTTTGTTTTTAATTTTTTTTGTATTGCTTTTGTTTGGTTTGGTTTGGGTATTTTTCGCAAACGGCACCTACTTCAACTAGGTGCCGTTACTTCGGATAATCAAGATGGTTGTATAGCAATGCAAAGCATTGGAAGGATTGTGAAAACTCAACGAGAGCTGAAAGAGGCGGTGTTTCCAAATGTGGCGCATCACTTTACTGATCACGCATGGCTGTGCTAAAGAGCAATTCTTGCCCCAAGAAACGAAGATGTCAATGTCATCATTAAGCAACTCTTACAAGAATTGTCCGGTAGTGTTCAAATTTACAAATCTACGACACTACATGCGACAGAGATGAGGCTGTGTACTACACAATAGAGTTTTCGAACACATTGGAGCCATCTGGAGTACCCTCGCACATATTAGAGCTGAAGATTGGGGCACCGATTATGCTTCTCAGAAATCTATATCCACCTTCACTCACCGTAATGGAACAAGACTCTCTATCAAGAAACTGATGCGAAATATTATTGAAGCCACCATCATGACTGGACATGCCACAGGCGAAGACGTATTCATTCCTAGGATCCCAATCATCCCGTCGGATCTCCCATTCCAATTTAAACGACTTCAGTTCCCTATTAGTTTTTCCATGAGCATCAACAAGGCACAAGGACAATCGCTGAAAGTTGTAGGACTCGAACTCATTAAACTGTGTTTCTTCCATGGTCAGTTGTATGTGGGTTGATCAATAGTTGGAAAAGCCGAGAATCTTTACATCCTAGCTCCAAATTGAAGAACATTCAACATAGTGTATCATGAAGCTAAGCAAGAATCAGTGAGGTGGAAGGAATGAGGCTACATGCCCGTGTCATGTCGGGTGGTGGTGGGACTCATTCTTAAAATTATTGTTTTTTCTTTCTAATGTTTTCAGAATCAGAGAGGTCATAACAAGAATGATGTCATGGGCAACGCCGTGCGGGTACTGCTAGTAATTAATATTTACATGAGTAGTTATATTGAAAGAGCGCTTTTGTTTATAATGAGTTCAGCATGAATGTCTTAATGACAATGTATTGCATCTAATTCACAACTGTTTGATTATCTTAATCTGCATAATTATAGTAGTGATGGTAAGAAAGAAAATAATTACTTAAGGAAATAATGAATGGTTAGAAGGAAACAATTTTTAGAGAAATAATAATAACCAACTGTAAATTATGCTACAAAACTAATAGTACAAATAATTTATTTTCATACGTAATTGCTTTCCCTCATTCACCACTGGATTTTTTAGCTGTATATAAAAACATTAAGCACATCAAGAAATTAATTCTTATGTAAATTTTATAGAAGTTTTCTTATAATTCTATACAATGAAGTAATTTATATTCATCTATTACGAAAAAATATATAAACCCACGCCACTGTTAAAATGCAATTTAAAAAGAAAGGAAGATAATTACTTGTGAGTATAAAATAGACACGTTATCTATAACCAAAAACAGAATATCCGTTCTTAAACTTCAGTCGGATAATACGCTCTCAGTAACATCAGCAATTACCAAAAATCGTTTGAAGTTTCTTCTTCTAACTACTTTATGCATTAATTTCGATGTATTTGAATACGCTATGAGCCCAACTGACTAATGACTCATCTAAAATTAACAATTAACTAAAAGTGTTAACCAACCTCTAAAAAGTGAATTTACGCAGATCCAGTACGTATTGTAAACATATTAATTAGGGTAGCATCAATTTTCGTAATCCGATAGCAGCATGAAAACGGCTGTTTAGAATGGGTCATTATTTTGTGTTGTAAATGTGGTTAAAGAAATTAAAAACATAAATTCTTTAAAAATTATCTCGAAACACCAACTGCCATATGGAGATAAGTCAAACTTAGACTTGGCATAGTGACTAAAATAAGAAAAATATTTTTTTCAAAAACTGCAACAAAACAACTGTTTTACTAACATTTTAGAGTCTAGGGAGGGGTTTATCTTGGAAGCTTGCACCAAAACATTGTTTCAATGCTATTGTTTTAGTTCAAAACTTACACTTACTTTTCAACTTATTGTGATGTGTAGGATTTTGGTGATTGTGCACTTTTTAACCCTGCAAATGGTTTCAGGATTTAGCTAATTTTCCTAATGACCAGATATCTCGTCATCAAGATTTTTCCAATCTTTTTTATTTTATGATTCAATCACAAGATCTGGTCAATTTTCTTCCAATGACAAGATACATTGTTCATCAAGATCTGGTCAGTTTTCTTCCAATGACAAGATACATTGTTCATCAAGATCTGGTCAGTTTTGCTATTGACGAGATACCACGTCGAGACTACCACGAGGAGAGTTAAGAAAGATAGAAACGTTACGCGAGTCTATAGAAATGTGTTTCATAAAAATATAAACTGACTAGCAGAATAACCCGCGTTACTCGGGTTGAATTGGTTAACTAATTTGCGTTTTCGTTAATAAATCGTAATTCCCATTCAACCCATTTAACAACTACCACACTCTAATAAAGATACACAATTGTTAAATACTCACTTTTACAAATATGAATAAATTTCACATTTAACATTTTACATTTTTGAAGAATTTAAATTTTTAGGAACAAAGAAAAGTCTCTAGAGTGTCAATGTTACCCAGAATGCACAGAATAGTTCAGAGTATGCATATAAATGCTTGTATGTTATTTAAAAACAAAAGCGTTTCCCAAAGTTATCACACAATGATTAAAACTGTTTTTAAAACTAATTAAACCATTTACCTTAATTATAGTTATTGAACGAAAAACATCAAATTCGAAATCCAGAAAAACATCTCAAAGCAGATTTAAAAAAACTTAAAACGAAAAGTAATGAATGTATCTCTTTTTCCACTGCAAAATAGATTCTTGAAATATAGCGGACACAAATTTTAAAAAGCAAACGATTACAAAAATACCAAGGTTTACATATTAGCTACCGGTCCTATTTTAAAACGTTTTGTTCTGTATAGTTTTATTTATCGTCTCTTTATCGTCTGCCAAATATATTTAGAATTTTTTTATATTTTGTAAAGAAAAATAAGGTTCGAAATAAAGAAATTATTAGAATTTAAATTCCGTAAAAATAGTTTTGGAAATAATTGATAGTTCAGCAGCACTGGTAAAACAATCCAAGTAATTGCAATGTTCAATATACTTTCCAACTACTCCAAGACTACCAAATTATGACTGATTTAAGTATAGTTACTCAGATATTTTAACTTAAAACTTGCCTAAATATGTAAGTAAAGAAATTTAAATAATTCATTCACTAAATTAAAATGTGTTGCATCAAATATAAAACATTAAATTAAAATATGTTGAACAAATTTTATGTGATATTTGTACAAACACACAAACACAAAATCGAACATAGAACTGGAAGACGGTTAGGAAGACTTACGCAACCAAGTTCAGTCACTAAATGAATGTAAGAACTCACAGTATGCAAAGTTTCATGAAAATATATTGAATTGTTTGGGCGTAGCACGGGCAAACACATACATACAGAGAGACAGATGGACAGACACCAAACGCGCAAGAGACGGATTTTGCATCAAAAGGGTCCAAAACAGATATAAAACTTGAAATTGGTCGAAAATATTCAATGTAGAAACAAACCCTCCATTTTATTTATATAGATTTAAATACCTTTATTAGCATGATTAAGCGAATTTGTATTTCTTGTTTTGTTATTTGTGCTACCGGGTTTTTTGAATCATTCTACCCCATGGGCTTACAAAATATTCACAAATATTTAACTTTATATGAATGTTACTGACGTACACCTATTAGACAGACATTTAATGATGGCTTGGAGATTGAAATTTCGACGAAGTATATTAATAGACCCCTTAATCTCCAACTTTTAATTTAGAACTAGTTGATAATGTAACTAGTTGACTTTGTGTAATTACCTACCATTTCATGCCTGTATTTCAAATTCCACGAGACATCTATTTACCTTGATTTCATATAACATCTTTACTGCAGTCATACAGACTTAAATTCCACTGACTGACAGACATAACAAGCATACCTTCCTTATAAATTGAGCCAATAAGATTTTCACCTGTCTAGCCAGTCTGAATTAAACTTTATTTGATTCAAAAAGAGCAAAAATCCTTTCAGCCTTTTCTGAGAAAAGTATTTGTTGTTTTCATATACTCTTTTTCCAATTTTCTTTTCAGGTATATTTGGTTTTTGACTGGTGTCTTTTAGACTATATTCCTTTTTCGGTAGTCTTCTTCACTTGGAAAACAAATATTTATTCTTTTTCAACTAACTTCATTACATTCTTCTCTTAAGAGAAAAAGTACTTTTTATTAACAACATCAGCTTCCTACGAACAGCAGGTACGGCTTCGTCTTTGGTAACTATTTTACAGACTAGATGCTTTTTCATCAAACAAAAAATGTGTGCCTGGAGGGGATTTTTATTCTCTATTTTTATAATTAAAAATATCTTTAAACTGCAATCTTGAATATTTAACAAATTCATTACATTTAATGGAAAATTTCAAAATTTAATATATTATAATGCTTTCAGGACTTTATTTTGTCTGGTTTGTGTTTTCATAGTTTGATTCAACTTTATAAATTACAATATAATTCAAGTACTCTAATTTATTTCAAAAAGTGTTTTAACCTATAACAACCATATAAAAAGTACGTAATAAATTTTTTTAATAAGTATTATATAAATATACAAAATTATAAAATAAATCTCGTGTTCAATTGATTAAATATTGATTCAAAAAGTGATCAGAATAATCAGTTTTTTTTCATATAAAAATGAAGATATCCCATTTAAAGGTTGGGAAAATCATTTTTAAACACCATTTCAAACACATATGTATAGCTTCTACAATTACTTTGAACGCTTGCGTACACAAAAAGTGATTCTAAGGTGACTACTACAGAAATATATTTTGAGTTTTGGAGTAATAAAATTGAATCCCTTTAAGTTAAGTTTCTGTACCTACGAAGAACAATCTTACACTCAGTTTTCCTATCAATATTTTTATCTGTGGCACTTTTGTACCAGGTACATATTTCCGAATTTTACCATCATTATGAGAGGATGACAAATTAATTTGATACGATATCATAATTAATTTCTTTTGATGCAAATACATTGTTGTTGACAATTCTATCAAACTGCACATGAAATTGCAGAGCTTGCTTGAAAATTAAGTATCTTTATTACAGACAAAACAAAGGGTATCGATTACAATTTTTCAAAACATGGAAAATCCATTTCGGCCTTTTTTAAAAAAGAAAATCACCGTTTTCAACAAAAATTTATACGTAGCTAAGTTGCACAAGATTAACTTCAACTCGAATATTAAGCAACCTCGACTTTCTGTCACTTAATACAAAACATTTTTAATTTATATAAAGTCCTAGCTTGATTACTTTCTAACCATTAATATTACTCCAAAATCAGAAAAGTTATACTTAAAATTCACTCTATCTTGCAATCTAAAATTTAATCTTTGTGGCAATTTTTCTTTCAATTCAGAGATTCGTTTTTTAAATAGAAACAACTTACCTATTTAGAATGACAGATTTAGTTGCATACCAATTTTATACAATTTTCAATAAAATCTTGCAATATAATTTGAAATATGAAAAAGAAATGTAATTTAACTGATTTTGCTCGTTTTGCAATGGCAACTAATGTCAAAACTTTAAAAAAAATTTGAATTACACAGCACAAAAATAGTTAACCGTCGGATTTAAAAATAAGACTATGTTAACGTTTCCTGATTTATTTGTGTTGTGAAATTGATTTTACTTTAGCATTTTAAAATGAAACATTACTCCGTCTTATTTTAAAAGGTTTTGTTTTGTATCTTTTATTTATTTTTATGAAGCATAAATTTGCAAATCATTATGTATTGAATCAGAGACTTTAATGAAAGTTTGTCAAAATATACACATACCGCTAAGAAGTGAATCCATGTCTGAGATCTTTTGAACAAAATAAACACAATTTGTTAAAATCCAAATCCTTAGTAGTTATTTACAACATATAAATAATGAAACCTAAATACAGCAGTAGCAGCTTAACAATCAGAAATAAAATTTCTTGTTACTGAAAAAATCGAAATCTGAAAAACAAATATGTGAGCAAATGCATAATACTTTACACTCTGCATAATATATAGTCTCAAATATGACCGCAACATTTCGCTGTCTTTAGTCAGATATATGAACTCTAATTATAAATCGAATTAAGAAATTGAATATTCATTTAGGCATTTTGCCATACATCGAGCAGCGAAACCACACTTTTATTATAAGTGGATTTTTCGCTTGCGCTTTTCGCATTAGACTCCTTGCTTATAACTCATACAAAATTGAAAACTTTAGAATCGCTTTATACCATCAAACAAATATTCATAAATTATATTGAAATTGTAGAAAGAAAGAAATAAGTTCAAATATAAGTATATGTAAAATAATTATATTTCTATTGTTATATTGTCTATCTGTTACTGAATGTATGTATTAAATTCTGTAAAAATAATTTCTTGTAAAAAATTGATTTTCCAGCAATACTGGTAAAACAATCTGAGCTTCAACGCAATCATAATAATATTCTATGTTATACCTATGGGAATTTCAAGTATAGTTTTTAGTCCCTCTACACACAGGACATATCGGACGGGGGAAATATCGTCGGTTTAGAGCAGAAACTCATTAACTGCTATGTTTTGGAAGTACTTTTTTTGACACTAAATGCTTGTTTCTGATGATGAGAAATGCATTGCCAGAAATACATTGTCTGAACCAAAATATAATACTATCAAGATGCTTGGAATTTTCATTTTTTGACCTAAAAACTAATAGTGTGACCTTAAAAATAATAGTCTTTAAGGGGCTGTACTGTAAAATTTGGTTTTCGTCAGTTAATGGGGGAGAATTTCTGCTTTAAGCCGACGATATGTAGCCTATGTTACCCGCTGGGCTCTAAAGAATAAGTTTATGGAATGTGATGTGGTTTGATCGAGAGGTGTAGATTAGTATAGAAAGTTATACAGATGGAATAAGATAATTCCTCAGTCATCTTATGTTTTATTACAAAAATCATTTTTGTACTCAAAATGATATATTTTTTGGAACGATCGTATAAATAATTAAAATTTTAATTGTTTCAATTAAATTGCTCATTTATTGCAGTTCAATATGATTGAAGTTTTGCTTCAGAGTATTTTTATTCAACCGGATGGATATTTTTTGATATAGTAGTTTTGTTACTTTCCTCGTTTTGTCATCGAGTAAAAAGACAATGACGGAATTTTTAGAAGTCTTTACTCTGCTTCTGAAATCCAGAAATTGAATTGCTTTAACAATATCTGAACCTAAAGAAAAAGAACAATATAACAAAACCGCTTCAAGCGAAAAAAGTGTGGAATGAAAAAAGTTTAATATTGCGCATACCTCGTATGCATCCCGCATTTCCAAGAAATTTAAGAACAAGTCTTAAAAAAAATACTCACATAGGGGAAAAGGCAACCTGAATTAATTCATTATTTCTTTTTGTCACAGTTTATCTGATCAGAAAGGAATTACGAAATGTACCGATTTCTCAACATCTCTGTAATATGCTCATAGCAATATTTCTTATAATGGTTGGTACATGACAGTGTTTCTCTCAACAGCCAAAACGCGACCCGCTACTGGGTTGTGATGTTCTGGAATTTGTCATTCTTTAAACATTTTTACGAATGAATATTTTTAGTTGAAGGTGAATAATATTGAGACTGCCGCAAAACTCAGATCCAGAACGTCTAAATAACATCAGTGTAGAAAATGGCAGCGATCAATCAGGAAGAAACTATAAAGAATATTTTTCCACTGAAATTGAAGATCAAGGTCCCCCTTCCCTCTATCGAGTACTCAATTTTTTAAAACTGTTTATTCACAAGTTCGCATTGCTGTCTAAGTGCTTGTTTTGAAATTGGATTGACGTAAGTTTTTAAAAGAAATAGGCCAGCAGATTTAAATTTTAATACGAATAAGAGACAAGGGTCTTTGTTTAATTTTGGTGCTCAGAAATCTCGTATTGTGAAGGTGTTTGTGACCCCAGAAATGTAAATTTTTGGTGATCAGAATGAGGTTTGTTAGTAAAAATCAGCGAATTAATTTAATGATGGCCTGAGAGAGCTATATTACGCTACAAAATTTCTTTTATCCGTGATTGATAACTAATTAAACTGTTATTTTATACTTGTCAACATGCCTCACCGTGTACATATAATTTTACTAATACTCTTTATGATTACGCCCTAATTAATACTTATGTTAGTTTAATGTGTGATCTTTAAAAAAATCGGGTAGGTATTTAATTTTGGTAAGGTACATTTGAAAAGTAAGTTAGTTGGGACCGGGCCCTTGTCTTATAAAAAAGAATTTACTCAACGTCGGTCACACAAAGATTGAGAACCAATGGTATAGAGGTTGCTCCACGGCAAAATGAGCAAATCGGATGTGGCTGACATATCACCGATTTGAATGAAAATCAGTCTTTAAGTAGGACACATATAGTAATGCGCAACTGCAAAATATTAGGTTTCGGAAATCTATATTTTGTTAATTATTGACATTTAAAGTTCAAGGTCACACAAATTTAGATTTTCTAGCACTAAAAGTGGCCTGTTTGGGACCCTATATTTCAATAAGTTATTGACACAAATTTAAAATTTTTATATCGCTACATTCTTTATAAAAAGGTCTCTTAGGAAACGTCAGAATATAATTTCATAGCTGTCATTGCTGAGTCTGAGAGATCGCCGAAAATAGAAATTTTGCCAATTTGTCACAAATTTCGAATTGCTCTGGTATCTCTAGAAATGGAAAGACAATATTAAATATTATTCTTAATAAAGAGTATTTCCTAACAAATAGCGTGGCGTAATTGTATTGCAACTCCTTTATAAAGAAGAACATTTTAAAGCAAAATTATGGAAAAATACGATTTTTCAATTTTTAAAAATGCATACATCATTACATGCAACATACATTTTAAAATGCCGTGAGAGAAAGCTCCAAAAACATCAAAACTTTTCAACATAGAAAAACAAAATGTCCATTATATGTCCTGAAATTTTCATAATTGTAATTTGATTATTTTGTCTCAGGGAAATTTCTAACTAGACGTAAATTTTACATTTTTTATCGCAGCTGATAATGAGTTATAACCTTTGATAATATAAAAAATGCGATATAAGAATAAAATAACTATTCTTATGGTGCACGTGCAAAATTTTACATGAAATTTCTTTTTAGTCTTTTTTGCTTAATCCAAGGAGTGTTTCCATCAGTGAAATAATTAGGTGGAAAGTTCATTTGTTGGAAAGTCTTTTCGATTTGCCTTTTCCTTTGGAAACGTAAGTATTAAATACTACTACTTGTGAATATTAAATACATTTTGTAATTATTAAGCATTATTAGTCAGGTAAACACTAATTTTGAGAGTAAAAAAATTTAAACATCTGATTCTCCCAAATGTACATAACTCACGAATCCTTTTCCCATATTTATCACAATCACTAGTGAAATAAGTAGATTTCAAGAATTCGGCAGCAATAGGAAAATTTCAATTTAAGCAACTACAAAATTGAACAGGACTTTAATCAGATTGAAAGTGAATTCGTAGACAATCAAGTAAAAGTTTTAAATGTTAAGCTTTTTCAATTGTGATTTGATGTCCTGCTTTTAAATTTTCTTTCAAAAGTTAAAAATAATTTGGTATTTCATTGTTGATTTGGGGTTTCATTGTTTTTATTTCATTTTAAAATGAGTAATATGCATAGAATGGGAAGGAAATGTTATGATTGGCGATAAACATTGCCAGTTATGGCGATAGTTATGTAATATGGTAACCCTTCGTAGGCCTATCCGAATAGTTGTTTGGCGACGAAACTTTCAGTCGCCAATTGATTCGATGGGCAAGAACGTGTTTTTGCATTTTACTAATTTTGTTACAGTCGCTTTGAGACTCAAAATACATTCCTGAATTTTTTTACAAGTAATAGACATATTAAACTATTCTTCCAAGATATAGTTTTCGTGAGAACTGTCCATTTCATTTTGTGTGCCTATTTTAAGTTGAAAACAGTCATTTTATAATTTTCCTTTGCTGTTTGGAAGATGAAAAAAATAAAAGCCGAGTTCCAAACTTCAGCAGATTTACCATACCTAGCACTGTATCTGGTATGAATTTCAAAGATGCATTTAAGTTCATTTAGCCGACAGAAACCTTTTTAGTTCTATCAAAACCGACAATTTTCCATTTTTCGCTACTATATTTTAGCTTAAATATTATGTTTAAAATTGTTGTTTCCAAATAGATAAAAAGAAAATTCTTCATGGATTACAAAAATATGAAATGTTATTGTCTACGTTAAGTAGTTTTTGAGAAAGAGATCTTCAAACAGGCAACATCAAGCGATTTCACAACTGCTCTTCAAAGTTGCAAGTCCTTAAAATGCCTGAAACTTCCAAAATATTTCATTTTGAGCCAAAATATTTTGGATATCGTTATTTATGCATAAACTTAACCCCTGTAACATATTTCATGAAAATCCGTCACCCTACGGCCACAGTTTTTTTCTGATTTTTGCTCATTTCACATGAAATGACCCATAGGAGATTTAGCTTGTGTTGTATCCACTGATTAAGTTATTGGGGGAGTCCAGTTGCTTCGTAAGTGTTTTCAAAACTCTATATCCTGTTACGCAAATCATTATCATCAGTGTTCTTATTGTTACTTATCTGACTTAGCATAAATAAGAATATTACACCTAGTCTATTTACCCATGAGACTTGGGGCCTTTGAAATACAGCTCAGGTTTGTGAATAAGCAAGCCAGAGGGACATTTGAGACCGGAGATAATATTATCGGATGAATCCTGAGCTGTATTGCATTCAGAACACAGAGAGCTCGCAACTCAATTCGATGTTCATTGGCTTTGTCTCCCTTGCGAAGCTTGGAGACAGAAGCCTGATCTTTTCTGTTGCCTATTTTACCCAGGGAGGTACAGAACTGACTTCAGGTATACCAGCCAATTACCAACAGAATCGGTATATTTCTAATATTTATTTCCCATGTTGGAAGGGTTCAAAATTTTTCAAACCCATTGAGGTACTGAGTTTAAAAAATTGTGGCCATAGGAGGAAAAGTGGTTAAACCCTAATACTCGAGAGCACAGAATGTAAGAACGATTTTATGAGAAAAATTATCAAAAATATTCAGGAAAACATTACAAATTCTTGTAAATTCAGTGCCCCTCCTCAGTTTAGAAGATGTTCTACATGCAAAAATATATGCAGCATTAATTTAACTTCGTTTTTATTGTGTTTCTGTAGGAAATAAGTTGGGTGTACACACAATTTTGTGAGATAGAATATTGTAAATTTCACGTTTATTTATCGTTAAAAATATTGTCACAAATATGGAATTTGTTTTTATCGTATTATGTTTTTGAACGTGTATTTTATCATCCCTATAAAAATTAAGTTAAAATTATTATTTACCACAGTTATAGACTTTTAAAGATATCTCTGAATACTCAATTTTCGGACCCACTATATATACTAAATCAACTCTACTCACCCACATAATGTAAAAGAAAGTTTTTGAAAAATTTAACCTCGAAGTCAAAAATTTTTAGGCTTAAAGTTGAAAAGTGGACAGTCACAATAAAAACTATTACATTTATAATCTGTCAAAAGTAGAAATTATTATGAACTGCGTTGAGAAAGTAAAATACAGTTATTTTCTACGTTTCAAAAATATTTAGTTTGCACTCGAAAAATATGTTTTTACTTCTTAGATTTGAATGAAATTGCTCCTAGGCATGTTTTTAGTTGTTTAATTACATACGTTTTATACATGCACGTAAATGCTCTTTAATAAATACTTTTCAAGGAATAAAAGAGCATCCATTTCGAATTCTACCTTCTACAGCAACCTTAAAAATGAGTAACAGGGGATATGCTTCTCAGACATCAAATTCTATTCTTCATGGCAATCACTCGAAATGAATATGCCGGAAATTGTTCTGTTCGATCAATAGGATTCTCGTCAGTGCCGAAGGAGAAGCACAATATTCTTTATATAACGTTCTTTCTGTTCTTCCTTAGACACATAAAATGCTTTTTATCGCGTTTCTTGACGTTAACTAATTCCAGAATAACTGATTAGGCGAGTACGCGCGAATGGAACAAGATTAGGTAAATAACTTTATCTCTTTCTGTTTTTCATTAATAAAAGACGAAAATGCAAGATATTTATCTTTATTCATATTTAGAAAACATCGAGCAAGTAATATGTTTTTCATAGGGTACAGTACCAGTTTTCGTGCTTGAAAGTTAACGGCATATTAAATATTCTTATGCAAAATTGGGTTCAGTTAAATAACTAGGAGAACGGGATTTCGTGTATTAAATTTTGCATGCATATCTTTTTCGAAGTGACTTATTCCTAAAAAGCTTATTCGGGCTTTTTATAAGCTCAATAAATGATATGAGATGAAATGAGAACTTTCTGTACTTCTAAGAATTACACACACAAAGTATCGTAATTTTTCGTGAAACATACATCTCACAAGAAGCGACGAAAATCCGATTACATAATAAAGCGAGAGAAAATGAGCAAAATACATTTATCACATTTTCTATTTATTTATTTTCAGTAAAAAAGTGATTGCGTTTCTAAACACGGTAGACTCTAGAATAACGAAATTATTCAAGAAATATACCATATGGATTTCGAAGTTTTGAGACACCATATTTTCTGAGACATGGTTTGTTCATTTTTGTCCCATGG
Organism: Meta bourneti; assembly: GCA_933210815.1. Taxonomy (NCBI): domain Eukaryota; kingdom Metazoa; phylum Arthropoda; class Arachnida; order Araneae; family Tetragnathidae; genus Meta; species Meta bourneti. Next base: position 58,552,932 of record OW119923.1, read on the forward strand.
GTGTCGAACTCAACAATGAATAAGAATGTGATTCATTTATATAAATGAATAAGCATTTCATTTATCTAATTATTGAATATAGCTCGGAAACTCAAAAAAGAAGACAAATAAATAAACAATAAATTTTGATCCTTCCTCGTCGATTTTACTTCTTCTGTCCAAATGCTCTAGCATCATACATATCGGAGTCGCCTGAAAATATAGTTTATCGTCATTTTGGCGTATCATCTAATTTGTGTTGACCAATCAATTATCATTCATCAATTTGGAATTTATTCATTGGAATTTTTAAGGCGAAGTGCTGAAACCGTATTCGAAAAACCAAGCAACGACGTCAGAATAAAGCAAGAAAACTTATGTCTCCTCAGAAACAATACAGCCACCTATATTAGCTTGACAGAAAAATCTCGTATACAGAAGTACAATCATCCCGAGTCAAACATTTATCATCATTATTGTTGGAAAATGTTTAACTATGATGCCATTTGCCCACGAGCTTGCCAGTCATTTTACTTTAATCCTACTCTCGACGAGATATCTCGTCATTAGCAAAACTGACCAGATCTTGATAATCGAGATATCTCGTCATCGGAAGAAAAATGACGAGATTTTTATCTCTTCATATCTTGATGAGAAGACATCTCGTCATTAGCAAAATCAGTCAGATCCTGATGGACGAGATATCTCGTTGAAACTACTTGGAAGGTTAAGGTAGGTTGTACGTTAAGGGATTACTTTTGTACAAGACCGTTGCAGTATTTAAGCACTACACATGTCCAAATGATCAACGTTTACAACTTGTCTGGAGTCACTTAAGAAACAGAAGGAACAATCGGTCAAGACCCATCCAAAACAGTGGGCATTCAGTCATGATCCGTTAACCCCGTGAATTGCGCGATATTTCCGAGTAGTTTAGTATTTATGACTAAGTAACCCCTACTATATCGGTAAAAAAAGAATAAGGAATTCTAGGAAATTGTATTGTTTTAACCAATAGAAGTTAATGAGGTCAAAACTCTTTAGAAGTCATGCAGGGAAGACTGCATGTTGCAAAAAGTATATATGCTATTAAACCCCTCAAGGGTGAAAAATGAGAAGAGTAACTGTCTCAGATCTTGGTGAGTCTGGGAGGAGATTCTTCTTGTCAGCGATTGGAGGTCACTCGTTGACAAGAGAAATCGTCATCCTCTTGTCCTCGTAAAAACTAAATATGTCATTACTATAAGATAAAGGTTTGCTTTATAACACAAGAAATAAAGTACAAAAATTGGTGACGCAGTTATAAAGCTATGCCCTCATATCCCTGCATTCCGAGTAATGTTTTATTAATGTATAGGCATTAACTTTTTCATGCTATACTTCTGAAAATGTTTAATCTTCTCTCATATCTCGGTAATGTCATTGTCGTGCCTCACAAGATATAAGTAGTTTTTAATTAAACTGGTAGTTCCTAATAAAACTCTGAGATGTTTCAGGGTGAATTATTTACATTTTTCTCAAAGATAAGATTTTTATTTATAAGAATAGATTTAAGAAAGATAAGGATAAGATTTTTCTCAGAAATATATTAATCAAAGAACAAGACAACCTGAATCACTAATGATGAAAACAGGATGCGATGAAACAAATGCCAGAGACACTTGACTTTACGCTGTTCCCCATCTAACTTCCCAATACTTCTGTATTCTATTACTAAAATTCTTAAGTGCAGTTCATGTGTCTAAGTGTTAAGCCGTCATACATTGTCTTCCATTACATAAAATACAGTCAGGAGTTAAAATAAAACAAGTGTGCTCGAAGACGGGATGCTGTACAAAAGTTTTTTGCCCGTGACTTTTAAAACTGATTGTAAAATCTAAATACTTATTTCACTAACGCACTGAGCACAGAAATTGATACTTTTTGCATATTGGAAAATGGCAACCAATAGTATTAACCATTTAAAATCAACAGGTATGAGTTTTGCTGATTCGTTTAAATGTACTTGATTTGAACTATTGAGCTATACTGTTAAAAAATACGCAGGAAGAGCTCGTCACTCTAATGAAATTTTTCAACAGTCTGATGACAAAAGGAAATGAGGAACCTGGAAGATAAAAATCAGGACAGAAAAGAAAATGGTAGGGAATGAGAAAAGGTTTAGAAGTCAAAATATACCGAAAAGCCCTTCAAGTAAATGATATGTAATTGAAGCATAAGTCCAGAAGCTAATGTTGGTAGGATGACTGAGGTATGAACTGTATTAGAAATACGAATTAACCCCAGTAAGAGTTACACGAAATACTGTTTTATATTTTTTGACTTTATTCCATTTAGACTTATAAAATGTGCTTATCGATTATAAACGGATTTAAATAAGACATGAAAAGTAAATAATGACACTGCCATCAATTGATATAAGTAGAAATTTCAGCGTAGATGCTATGCAGTAGGTCTTCTAGTAAATTATAAATATAATAAACATTCAAGTAAAATTTCATACTGTCAATAAATAAAATTGTATTATAAGCATTTTGTTACTTGTATCCTTGTTCTAATTTCTGTTGTAAAAATATATAGGTGCTCATAGAAGTTGTTCAAAGCCTAATACAGTCGATCTAGTTTAAAGATTACTTATGAAAATATAGAAAATTATTCATTATTTCTTGTAGTATGGTGTTGTGGCTTCCTGAATAGCGCCAATACTTTCAACGGGCTTAGAATTCGCATTTTACGCTACACCACGCCTTAGCTCTCTCCAATGTTTGTTGTAAATACAGATCTCTCATTGGTCTGGCAATTCTACTTGAAAAGTATATTTTGGAGTGTTCAAGTATTTCACTCATGTCTCACAACTCACAACTCGTCATGCAACTAAAGTAATTGATGTTTGTAAAATAAAACCCTTCTGATTATGCCAGCCTCACTGGTGACCCGGATGTGATTTGAGCACTCAACCTTCTGATGTAATTATGTAAAAAGATATAAAGTACAATTCCAGTTGATTTTAGAAAATGGTGAAAAATTTCGTTTCCTTAAGTTTATGAGTAAGAAAATATTTGTTATGCGATATATATATTTAAGTTAAAACATTCGCAAAAAAATTCTGAACTCGCGATAGTAAAAAAATTCTTTTGATACATGAAAGCAGTAAGTTAAAATCGGGACTTAAATATCTTCAAAATAACAAAGCATGAGGCATGTTTTAACTCTCGGAGTGTCGCCGGATATCCGAATAGTGTAGTACTGTTTTGACTCCACAATGACTAATTGACCGCATTGACCACACATAATGACTAAATAACCACATGGATTGGTTAAAGGAATCCTACGAAACATTCAGTAGGTCAATATGGTCAAAACTGGTAAGAAATCAAACAGGAAAGACTGACACTCTCCAATGGTTAAATTATTCTGTAAGGAAGCTATTTAACTATTCATTCATCAAAGCTTCCTTTTGAATCTAAACAATCCTACTTCAAAAAGTTGAAAAATAAAAGTTTATTCATTTAGTAGGGCGAGGCATTATAAAAACCTACGGATTAAAATGAACGGTACTAAACGAAAAGAACAAGAAACAATTTGAACATCATAGTCGTACAGAAGGTCCGAATGCATTTCCTAAATAACCGATTGCGTGACAATCACGAACGAAACGCGATCCACTGAAATGAGGACGTTTCTTTTTTTTTACCTTTCAACACAATTAGTGACGTTAAAAATAGGCAGGTGTGTTGAGATGAGACATTCGACCAAATCGGACTATTTATAAAATTTGTATAAAAGTTTTGCGACCCGAAAAAAGATACAAACAGAATCCGACAGAAATTTGTTCGAAACGTGGTCGTTTGGTGTCTCGTGTCCCGAGCAATCGATTCGCGCGTATTGATTCGGTCTTCGCGCGGTAAAGAAACCAAACGATGTATTGGCGTGCTGTACATCTCGTTCATTAGAGTACTCGCGTAACTATTATCAAAAATATCCATCTATGTTCCTCTGACGTTTAACCTAAAGCAAAGCGTTTCAGGATAATTATGTTTTCAAGTTCAATTTTCGTATTAGTTGACAAGATCGTTTTCAGGCCTTAAAAACGGCGGGATTATAATGCGTGAAAATAGCTTAGTCGGCTTCCATTTTCATTAAAAGAACCTATGTAAACACCATGTGATAGTTTTAATTTTATTTAAACTACCACCGACTACCTAATGCCCTTTATTCTTGAACAATAAAATAGAATAGGAAGTCTCTTAGAAGGGATATTTTATTATTAAACTGAAAGGGAAGGATTTTCAGTATCAAAAACCAAATGGTCTACGAAGATTTTACTTCTGCTGTCCAAATATTCTCCTATGATACATATGGGGTTACCTTAAAATTTAGTTTACCACCATTTAGGAGGTTTTGAAGTTTAATCTAATTGGTAGTGTGTGTGTGTGTGTGTGTGTGTGTGCGTGTGCGTGTGCGTGTGTGTGCGTGTGCGTGTGCGTGCGTGCGTGCGTGCGTGCGTGCGTGCGTGTGTGTGTGTGTGTGTGTGTGTGTGTGTGTGTGTGTGTGTGTGTGTGTGTGTGTGTGTGTGTGTGTGTGTGTGTGTGTGTGTGTGTGTGTGTGTGTGTCCAACCAACTATCATTATCATTCAGAATTCATTCCTTGGAATTCTAATAGGCTGTGTGGTGAAATCGTATTCGAAAAACAAGCCTATTGATGTCAGATTCAGAATACGTAAAGGAAACACGTATCACCCCAGAAACACTTCCGCCACATATATTTAGCTTGACCGAAAATGACTTATAAATAACTGCTCCATATCCTTAGAAAAGTTCAACTTAGAAAGTAACGAATTTTAACAATTTCTAATACTAGTATTCTTAAAGATTGTTCTAGAATATTTTTTGATTGGTGGAAGTATGCAATTGTTTTACGAACGGAACAGTTCTTTTTAAACAAAGCCTGATCTTTTCATTAGTTTTTTTGTTACAAATGATATTCTTTCGGTTGATTTAGTACATGCTCTGGAGATATTGCAATAATTGGTAGGTTAAAAACTTTTAAGAATTTGTTTTAAAATTTTTAAATAAAAAAGGGGGAAATTTTATGACTTTTTCGAAAATTTTTCACACCTATCATATTTTACACTTTTGTAAATTTCAATAATTTTATGCATTTTGAATTTTTCGAAGTATAGTGAATCGTACTGACTGAAACCGGATTCCGTCTGTCTTCGATCAGTTTTTCAATAAGTTTAGTTGGTATACTTCCAGCTCTTTTTTAATGCCATCCTCTCTCTACGTATATAAGCGTATAGAACAATATAAATTTGAAATGACAAAATCTGTTTATAACTGCTTTTTATATGGAACCAAAGAATTCTAAATTAATTTTAATTAATTTTAGCGCATTGAAAGCTTAAACTGTCGAAGAGTAATTAAAATTAATAATTAGATTATTATTAGTTAAACTTCATTTTTTAAATTTCGAATTAATATTACAAGCTTTAATAGTCTCTAAAATGAAGTTCAGAAATTACTTCAAACGAAACACCAGTTTTCTTTACCATCAATGAGAGACTTTTTCAGTTAAGCTGAATGTGGGTGACGGTCTGTTTCTGAGACAAAACGTGTTTCCTGTATGCGTTCCGAACGTGATGTCACTTGGCTAGGATTTTTTATACGCCCTTTGCCCATAAAAATTCCAAAGAATGAACTATAAATTGATAGTTTTGTCAACGCTTAACGTCACCAAAATGGCAATAAACTACATTTTAAGGTAACCCTTATGCGAGAGCATTTGGGTAGCCGTGGTAAAATCTTCCCTTTCAATCTGATTTATTAGTTAACACTGAAATCTCCTCTATTAAAAAAAGCATTTTTCGAATTTTTATGACTTAAATTAGTAGCGATATATGGATCGAAAAGGTTATGGAGGTTAAAGTATTCGCTTTGATGCAATCAGGTGAAAAAAAATATTTGACTTGAAAGAAATACTAATATGAAGTAAATACAGCCGTTCCTATCTTAATTTCATATCAAGATATTTGTTGGTGTAGTTTGAGTAATTTATCGTCATTATGCAACTCTTAATATTAGCTTATCCAATCAATTTCGCAGTTTGAAGGTTATGAAAACAACTCCTTTTATTCTTTCAGCTGTCTTTAATGAAAATAACTATTCTGAATTGAATCTAACGGCAAACACATTTTTCTATGAAGAAAGTAGATTAAAATTAAAACTGGAAAACTGCCTGGAATTTGAATTGCAAATTATTTCGTGGTCGATAAAAAAGCAGTCAATTTAATTAAATAAGAGAAACTCTCTTAAACATTCCAAAACTTCTCGAAGAATTCCGTTCACCAAAAGATTTATGTTTGAATGAGCATTATTCGTGAATTTAATTGGTTCGGTTACTCGTGAAAGAAAAATTTACACATCTTTCCACGAGCTGTGAGAGGAAGAGGTGATTATTGAAAATTTGTAGTATTTCTGTCAAGCCAAATGTAGTAGACTGTAGTGTTTCTGGGGCGGAAGCTTTGTAGTACGTATACCGAAAGCGACGTCACTTGGCTTGTTTTTCGAATATAATTTCAGCACATCGTCAATAAAAATTCCAAAGAATGAATTCTGAATTGTTACTTATATCAAACGCCTAACGTTAAAAATTTTCGATAAACTACAATTTAAAGTAATCCTGATACGTATCATGCAAGAGCATTTGGGTAGCGGAAGTAAAATCTTCGCTTTCCAGTCTGGCTTTCTTACACTAAAAATCCTTGTCTTACTAGACGAAAATATTTTTGTTACTATAAAAACGTATTTCTTTTATTTTGAACATATTTTTTAAAGTATAACTGAATACAGGTACTCCGTTATGTAAGTGTATGAGAAGGATTTTCAGTTTAAAACAAACAAACCAGACAGTTTACTAAGATTTTACTTCTGCTGTCCAAATATTCTCACATGATACACATGGGGTTACCTTAAAACGCAATTTATTGCTGTTTTGGCTAGTTTTTAAGTTTAATTTAGTCATACTATCATAATCAATTCAGAATTCATTCTTTGGAATTTTTATTGGCGATATGCTGAAATCGTATTCGAAAAACAAGCCAACCGATATCACGTTCAGAATACGTAAAGGAAACACGTATCGTTGCAGAGACACTACCACCACCTATATTTAATTTGACAAAAAATGCCTCTCGTACATTTGTTGCAGAATGAATTTATATCAAAGTGCAATTCCTATTGACTTCTATGCCGAACGGTGTCACATTTCTGACAGATCAGAGAAATATTTTTGACGGTATTTTGTTCTTAGAAATAGATCTTACTGAAAGAAACGTCTTTTTTCTTTCAGAATCTTCCTCGAAGCCAATTTTGATCCCACGCTCAGAAAACTGACACAAAGCACACTCAAATGAAAACAGGCCATTTTTTAAATGAAATCCATAATTTTAAAGTAAATTTCTAAACTGCAGGAGAAATGTGCAAGAAAAAAAATCTAATGAATTCGATAGCTAAAACGTGATTGAAAGTGGTTATATCACAGCTAATTGAATTGAGAAAAATCTTTTGGTAGCCGCTAGCCGAATTTGAAGTACAATTGAAAATTGGGATGTAACAATGATAATTACGTGTTTCCATTATAGGTGTTGGCATCTCATTAAACCTTTGTCAAAGCTGATACTAAATTTGAATAATTTCAGTTCAAGACACGTAAAAGAACTTGATGTTTATGTATTGTGTATTAAGCAATGAAATCTCCATTTCTATCAGTCAATGTATTATAAATTTGGAGTTTACTAGCGAAACAGCAGTCAAATTTACTTTTGCAGTTGACACAATTTCCTATCACTTTCTTCTGCCATAATCCTTTCTTTTAGTCATACTGAATTTACGGACCTTTTCAAATGGTGAATTCTCCATCTCCTGCAAACTGTTGTTAAGTTTTTTGTACTGCTTCTCTGATGTTTCCATTTCAGAAGTAAGAAATACACTATATCCAAAATTAAGCATAATTGCTGTTTATGTGAATATTTCAGAAAATCTACATTGGAATGGAAGGAACCTTGTATGCGGGTGTAATAGGGTTATAGAATAAATAACAATGCAAATCAAGGATAATAATAACTTTTATTATCCAAAGAAAAGGGTTGAAAGAAAAAGGTTCACGATACGAGTGTCAACTTTAGTGAAACAGAATGATTAAAATAATATGATGTTGAAGTTTAATATGGTGTGTTGGAACCTCTGGTAGCCACGCATGCTGCACAACGATTTCCCATACTTTCGATGAGGGTATGGATGAGTTACATGCTCAAAGATTTCCAAGCCTCACGGAGAGCCGTTTTCATTTCCGGAACGGATCTTGGTGGGTTGCGCAGGGCTGCAATATGTCTCCCGAGCATATCCCACACATGCTATATAGGATTCAGATCAGTAGAGATGGCAGGCCACTGCATGCGGTGAATATCTTCACTTTGAAGGAAGGCGTCGACCAGAGCTGCACGGTGAAGATGCGCGTTATCTTATATGAATATGAAACCAGGACTTACAGTACCTCGAAACAGGAGAACGGTAAGCTCAAGGACTACGTCTCTGTATCTTTGACCGGTAACGGACCCCGTGGCAAAGATGTGGAGATCTGCGGCAGATGTCTGGCATGATGCCTGCCCAGACCATGACTTCCCCTGAAGGAAAACGATGTCTTTCCGTGATGTTTTCCCGGGTGAAAACGCGTTCCACGTTCTCTCCAGATCGTGATACGACGAGAATCAGTTTGCAGACTAAGTTTGGACTCGTCAATATGACATTGCCCCACTGTTGTTCACTCCACTGCGGTATTCCACTGTAAACGCGCGCGTTTCTGTGCAGACGTCAGGGGAATGCAAACTGCTGGTCGTCTGGTATAGAGACCAACGTATCTGAGTCTCCTGTAAACCAGTTTGTCTTGAAACTATAACTCCTGTGGCGGCTGTCAGGACTGAACCCAATTGTATGGCAGAATGGTTCCTCTGACGTCGCGCAGTTATCGCCAAATATCGGTCTTACCGAACGGTTGTTGCCCTTGGCCGACATGGTACTGGTCGTCAGGTAACATCTCCAGTGGTTTGAAACCTCTTCCACAGTCTGGAGATCACACACTGCGGCACTGAATTCAAAACGCTTCGGTTTGGGATCGACCGGATTCCAGTATTCCAATGATTCGTCCCTTCACAAACATGTCCAGTTGAAATCTTTGTGACATCTTTCGTCCTTATTGATTATTATCAACGTTCCTACCACATCAATTGCGAAATTTCTGTCTAAAATTTCTGTCTAAAATTTCTGTCTTCTTCTGGTCATGCCGCTCGAGGCCGTTTTATACCCGTTCCGAGGTGCGCCGGTGTCGGCTGAACTGTTTTGCACAATGTTTTACCTTCGTCCCACGATTCTCCACAAGCGATTTTGAACCATTGTATCCATACTTACTCCGATTTTTTTCGCATTTTACGAATTATGTTTAACTTTTGGACATGAATGTACTTTTTCAGACTTTCTACCCTATATCAAATATAAGAGTTCTCTGGTTTTATATGCAAGCTCGAAAAGTTCTTTTAAACAGGTTATTTTTACATGATGAATTTTGTCGCTTCTTTTCAAAAAGTTAAAATTTCTCTTAAGTCATAGTTTGAAAGAGGAGAAATTTTAAATTCTTTTTTACTCTTAAAATTAGATATTGCAGTTACATGCCTAATAATACCCAATTATTTACGAAATGTATTTAATATTCACAGGTAATAGTATTTAGAGTTTACATTTCCTAAGGGAGCAGATCTAAAATATTTCACTAACAAAATTAACTTTCCACTGACTAAATGATTATTACCTTTCTAAGGAAGCAGATCAAAAATATTTTACTAACAAAATTAACTTTCCACTGACTATTCATTGATGGAACACTTAATCCGAATTAATTAAGAAAAACAAAGTTTTTCCACATGAAATTATTTTTTACGAAAGTAATTTCATGTGAAAGTTTTCGCATGCATCATCATAATAATTGTCATTCTTTTATCTCATTTTTATACTATCGAAGCTTATAACTGTTATCAGCTGCTATAAAAAATCCGAATTTCAATCTAGTCAAAACTGTTCCTGGGGCTAAAATAAGCCAAAGACAATAATGTAGGGTCATAATAGACATTTTGGTTCATAATGTTGAAAAATTTTGATGTTTCCGGAGTTTTCCTTTACAGTTAAATATGTATTTCAAAAATTTGAAAAATCGCAGTTTTTCATAATTTTTCTTTTTAAATATTATTTTTTCTTTACAAAGGAAAAAAACACAATCACTAAATTACATCAAGCTATTTGTTATGAAAATCTCTTCATTAAGAACAATTTTTAATATTGTCTTTCTACTTCTAGAGATACCAGAGCAATTTGAAGTTTGTAGTTAAGTGTTCGTCCATCTCAGATTCGACAGTGACGGCTTTTCAGTTATATTCTGACTTTTTATGAGACCCGTTTCTGAAGAATGTAACTATATTAAATTTTATATTTGTGTTAATATCTTATTGAAATATGGAATCGCAAACAGGCCCCTTTTAGAGATAAAAAATCTACATTTATGTGACCTTGAACTTTCAATATCAATAAATAACGAAATATACATTTCCGAAACCTAATATTCTGCACTTGGTCATTACTATACGTGAACAATTTAAAAATTGATTTTTATTGTAATCGGTGTTTGTCGGCTATAGCTGATTTGCTATTTTGCATGGAATGCCCCAACTACTAGTTTGCTTTTAACTGTGATCGAAGTACAGCACTCCAAACAACCATTTTAGTAACTACATCCCATAACACGGCTCTCATAGACATATCAAAAAATTCGACTGGCCATTACTAGAAGTTTTACGTCGATTCAGTTAGCCGTGGTTATATTTAAGTATAATTCAATATTAAACATAAGAATTTTATGTCCCCTGTTATCTTGGCCATTATTTGTCTCTATTCTACAAAAAATAATCTGCCAGCATTAATAGTTATATGCCTTTATCCATCTTTCCAATGAAGTCGACACACTATCCCTATAACTATGATTAAAAGCATTGAAGTGTGCATTGACTGTAATTAAAAGTATTCAACTGTATAATTAAACAAAGCATTTTGCTATTTAATTGACTTGACAGCCTTTGTGTTGCCAAAATGTTCAGTTTGACTGATATCGAACTTTTTTAGTTTTATGAGAAAAACGGTAAAAAACTACAATCTTGCTGAATTGCCAGATTATTGGATTTTAATCATGGGTTTCAAGCCTTACTCTCAGATATTTCAAAATAGATTAATATTTTTAATTATATTTTGTATAAAAGTGTCGGAGTTGCTAATTTAACATAAAAGGTTATCCTTTCGAGTTACATGTCTCCTTTAAAGAGAAAATAACTTTTTTTCGCTAAAGGGTGCTTCCAACTAAATTTTTGTATTTTTTGCATGTCAATTGCTTTTACAGGTTCTTGCTTTTAAACAAGCGCCTGTTTTTTATCTCTTTTAATTTGCACGCTAAATGGCAGAGAATTGTTTGTCAATTTCTAATAGACGTTGGGGATCGAGGTTAAAGTTATCTGATCGATTGCCTTAGCCATCTCGCATTGAATTACATTGTTGTGGTGTTTTCATCCTCATTTTAAAGAATGTTGCAATTACTTATGCATTTCGTTTTTTCCATTTATACTCAAGTCTAAAAATTAAGGATTATGTAATTCAACATGAGGCCCGTTCCAAGTACATGTACCGATGTACCTCAAATGACAAATGCATATTCAACAAGCTATGAGGAATAAAATAAGAACATTCACATTCCTTGTGATGCTACTGGGAGCTACAGAATTGAAAAAAGAATACTTATGTGAACACCATTGAAGGTTTTATGTATTGCGAAAAAAACATCTAATGCTCTACTAATCCAAGCTCTTAAGGAATGTGCTGGACTCTGTCTTTAAATCAGGCCTTGCGAGGTGCAGACATGCTTTCTACAAGACTGTCCAAGAGTTTTTGAGGCAAGGAGTCCCATTTTCACACTAGAGCATGTCTTGTTGATGTTGTGTAGGCTACAATGCAACGTCCAAAAGCATCTCAAGCATGCTCCATTGGATTGAGATCAGATGACAGTGCTTGATGCGAATGCAGTATTTTTCTTAATTTTTGGACATGCGTGTACATAATTTTGCTGTGGATACATTCCTTTCTAATTCAATTTCATTAATATCAGTCCAGGTCCTGACGTACCAATTAACATAAAAATAGTTTAGAGCATGCTGTTGAATAGAACCGTATTGCAAACAACGACAGATCTGTTGGCCTTACGCCAGTCAGCTATTGGCTGAGGAAATCAGCTCTCTTGGTGTTTACATCATTACTGCCCACCTGTCTATGGTTTCATCCCGTCTTTAAAATGGAACGTCAGAAATCAATTCAGAATTAATTCTTTGGAATTTTTATTGGAGGCGTGTTGAAATCATATTCGTAAAACAAGCCAAGTGAGGTCAAATCCAGAATGTGTACGTACACGAAACAAGTTCTATTGCAAAAATGACACCGTCATTTATTATTTAACTTGACAGAAAAAGTCTCTCGTATATAAAGATTTTTCCCCGAATAAAAGCAAGATTTCCAAAACCTTGAAATAAAAAGTGCTTTTACATGTTTATGGATATTTCATAAGTGTTGAAACATCAAAAGTCAGTAATTCAATCACAACTTTTTCTCTTTTAAATGAGGTAACACTGCGGATATAGACACTGAAATAGATATACGGATGGGGAAGATGGAGATATTATAATAGCTTCAATTAAAATACTCCATCCAGATGAGGACTCTGATATTGTAGTGAGACTCGAATTAGAGTGGAAGCAATTGAATTAAGCCAGAATTAAGCCGATAGCATTCCTAGAAGCAGTCATGCTGTTCTATGACAAGTCCTCCCTTACCAATCGCACTTTTCTCTCTCTATCTAACTCTCATTATGCTGGTATCTAATTAAACGAAAGCTATTCAACGATGCGGAAAATAGGCTCAAAATATTTGCTAAATCTAATTGAAGGTGCCTTTTGATAATCGTTAATTTGTTGGGAATTACAAATCAGTAGGAAGTTTAGAAGTATCCAGTTGTATGCCTCCATAATTTAATTTAACATACATTGTATGTATGTTAAATTAAATTACCTATAAAACAACTATTCGTAGATAGCAATGTTCTGAAAAGTCTATGCTAATTTTATTCTATAAACATGTTGAGCCTAATTTTCAGGCGTAAATGAAAGCAACTAGATATTTATTTAACTTCGTGGAATTATAGGAGTTACGAAAGAAGCGAAGACACAATTAGGCAAAAATGCAACAAAAGTGAGATTTGTTAAATCTCCTCTTTTAATGAATGTTCTATAAAATGTAACAATATTTATGAGTTTTATTCGTTTTATAAAAATGTACAAAATTATTAAGTTTAAAACGTTTCGAAATACTTTTAGAATATCAAACGTTTACAAACTATTTATGAATTTTTATCTAACTTTAATTACAGTTTGATTAAAATTAGTTCCAATTCTCTTAGCATTTATCTTCAATTCTCTCAGAATTACACAAACATATCTGAAGCACATCACTTGCCATCATTTTATGTAAAACTAATTGTAAGGCCTCTTGAAATAAGAATACAACGGGTTCTTGAAATCACTTATTGATATTCAAGTGGTTATCATTACCTTTTGTGTTGTAATAATAAATAATGAGTGGCGTCGAAACATATCCGTGATATTCTTCATTGTTAATGCATAGAAATGCGAAGCTTTTCCCAGATAATAATCCTCACAAGGTAAAGGAAGTGGCCCTTCTTCCTCGTGCTCCCCCCTGTTTTTTGTATTATTATTTTGATTTTTTTAGCATACATCAATTAAATCAACGACATTGGGAAATTTCTTTGTTCATATTTTTAGTGAATATTTTTCAGAACCTGGAAATAATTTCCCTTGTTCTGCTGCATGGACTACTTTAAATGTGACATCATCAAACCATCGAACAACCGTCGACAAATCGAAACCATCAACTTAAAGTTGTCCATGGCTAAACACTGGTTCAGGAAGGTAGATAACTGTTTTCTTCAATGAGCATCCTAAAGATTTGTTAAGAGTCATAACAAAGGCAGTTTTGCAGTAAATTGTCATCGTCTTACTGAGAATGGAAGATTTGTATCAGTAGTACTAAATCAATTCACGAAATAAAAGCAATTCAGCTTATAAGTACTTCTGCAATGATCACATTTAGTTTTAATTCATCACCTATCAGCCTTTTTCCATTGCATAAACCATTTTGTGTGTTGAAGTTTCTCAAGAGCGGGATAATAGATCTAATCCAGTCTGTGAAATGGTGTTTCAGATGAAAACTCTTTAGGATAATATTGTCCAGTACTTTTTTCGTCATCGCCTCAACTGAATCAGAGATTAAGTATGTGCTTGCTGTAGCCACTAAGTATTTGCATAAATATCTTCTTAGCTCTCTATACGTGGAGAAGGAAACAGTTTTACCCGTTTCATCTACTGGAATCGCTGCTAATCTGTTAGAAGGCGGGAAAAAAACATAAATTATCCAATTTAAATTAGTGTCACCTGTAAATGAAAGGTCTACCTCGAATATAAATATTAATTCCACCTGCCATCGGAATCATTCGATCTGTCAAAACCATCATTTGGAACGAATCTACGATGTCCCCAGTACTGCTTTACTTGCAATTGACCGAATATTGAAAAAAATTATGAGAAATCAGAAGCCCTTTGGTGGCAAATTATGAAGACTTTAGAAAAACTCACCCTACTGTCCAACATGGTGGCAAGGCCAAATTAGTCGAAGTCTGTTTAAGAAATTATGGGAGAAGTTTGAGATTTTTGAGTGTTTTTTATTTATGAGATATTTGAGATTCAAAAGAAGTACTGTTCGATTTGTCAATTCATTATTCAGTGAATGGCTTTTGATTTAATAAATCTCGTAGTTATGAAGGCATGCTGCAAAGTGATGCTCCATCTACGGTTTTATACAATATTTCTTCACGCTTAACTCTCTGAAGGGTTCACGCATATATCAGTTGTGCTGTCTTCCCTACATTACTTCTAACCAGTTTTAGCCTTCGCGACTAAAAGAATCTTTTTAAGATTCTTTCAAGTAAGGAATGGGATTATTTTGTTATTGTATGTTGTCAGGTAAAAGTAGCACTACCTCACTATTCGGAAATCTTGTGACGCTCAAAGAGTTTAAAACTTTATGCAATGCAGTTTCTTGGAAGGTATATAAAATTTCATTGATTGTTCTTGGATCTGTAAAGCTTTTGGCTCCAGGCTTATAAAGTAGAAGTGGTCTCAAACAATATCTTCCTAGATTAGAGCCAAGGTGGATTGAACGCATTCTTCAATCACATTATCTCCACTCAGTCTTTATGATCATACGTGTTATCCAATTTTTCCTTATCTTTTCTGAAATTAAATTTCCAGAATATTAAAATTTCCAAAGTAAACTTCAAATGTTTTACAAAATGCAAAATAGAAATCGCTGGAGTTGTGGTGACTTCTCAACCTACGCCAGACTTGTGAACACAGTTTGCGAATTCAAACGCTCGAGGGCAGCTTAATTTTCTCTATTATTATTACAGTGGGTTTTCCCAATCTGAATTCATTAAAAACATTTAAATAAGAATTCATTTACAATTCAAAATAGTCGGACAATAAATATTAGATCAATTAATAAATCTCACAACTCAAAATTGCATCTCAGTTTCAGAGATAGTCTCGCAAAGAAAACTCAATATAATAGTGAACTTTAATAGTAACTCAATTATACTCACAGCTCAAAACTATATCTCTATTTATAATTCTAAATGGAACTAAAAAAAAATTAAAAGCATTACTGCCGTTACCAGATATGGGAAAATGCACATTTATTAATAATTTAATTATACTATCGAAGGCGCGTTTTTACTATGTTTCTGCATAAATATATATTACGCATTCTACTATTTATCAAAAGTATTTGATTGCACTACTCGTTTCATTATATCCATATCATGGTTTAATATTTATTTAATCTGCTCAAGCAATTTCTGGTAGAAGTATTTAACTATGACTTTGTTTGACTTTGTTGTAACTTTGTCCAACCCCTGTATACATATATATATTTTATATATAAATTGTTTTTACAAAATAAGAGGGGTGATAGTACCCGTCCAGACGAGCAATAATTACCATGGAACATAGGGTCGCATTCCACTCTGAGAGGCAGAAAAGAGTAAAATTAGAATTTCAACATGAACTTGCAACAGTGTTGGGAAAGCGAATGAACGATACCAAAAGTTGCGCAATCTGATTTATTGATCAGAAAAACACTCACAGCAAATGTTCAAAGTGGCGGCCACGCGTGTCGTTGCACAGTTCACTCCGGCGAAGGAATGACTGGCGCACCCTCTCGAAGATTCCTGGTGTTGTGTTAATTTTGTCTGCGGCAACACCGATTCTAGCTACGAGATCTTCAGCCGAGTCCACAGGCGTCTGGTACCCTAAAGATTTCATGTGCCCCAGAAGAAAAAGTCCAGTGGGTTGAGGTCCCCGGTGAGTGAGGAGGCCAAGCCACAGGTCAGCCACGTCCGATCCATCATGCGGGATATGTGGCATTCAAGAGGTGCCGGACCGTGCTGGGGCTCCATCGTGCATCAACCACGTCTCTCTGGACTTTTACTCTTTTCTGTCTCTCATGGTGGAATGCGACCCTATGTTCCATGGTAATTATTACTCGCCCGGATGGGTACTATCACCCCTCTTACTTTGTAAAAACAATTTAGAATATATATATATTCTATATATATATATATAGAGATAGATAGATATAGATATATATATATCGTGAGGCTGTAATTGCCTCCACGAGAGGCAATTACAGCCTCAACCCTCCGGGGCATGCTTTCCACAAGTCCTTGTATGACGGCTAGTGGTATTTTCTTCCACTCAGCTTCGAGAAGACATGTAAGTTCCTTCACCGATTTTGGACGGTTGTTTCACCCCTTAATTCGGCGATCCAACTCGTACCAGAGGTTCTCGATAGGGTTCAGGTCTGTGCTCTGGGCAGGCCAGCCCATTCGATTAACCCCATTGTCACCATACCAATCCATGGTGGACCTCGCAACATGACAGCTGGCGTTGTCGTCCTGGAAGTAACAGGGGTCTAACCCATAAAACTGCCACAGCGTAGGAAGCACACTGTCATCTAAAATAGTGCAGTAGGCGTCGGCGTTGAGCTTATCATGAATTGGGACCAAGGATCCCAGTCCATACCAGGAGAAACACCCCCAAACCATAATTCCACCTCCGCCGAACTTTACTGTGGGCACAATGCATTCTGGCAGGAGGCGTTCTCTAGGCAGACGCCAGATCCAGATCCTGCCATCCGTACAGTAGAGGGTGAACCTTGATTCGTCGCTCCAGAGAACCCGTTTCCACTGATCTACGGTCTACTTTCGACGTGCTTTGCACCACATTAACCGAGCAGCGCGGTTGGACTTTGTGATCAAAGGCTTATGGACGGCAGCACGACCATGAAAACCAAGCAGATGTGCTTCCTTATGGATGGTATTCATCGAAACAACACTCCCGGATACCTGTTGAAACTCCTGGAGTATGTGGGCCATCGGTTGGGTGCGATTCTTCCGAATTTCTCTGGACAGCACCCGTCGGTCTCTATCTCCCAGTTTCGTGGGTCTGCCGACTCGGGGCACATTCCGACAATCACCGCTCACCTTCCACTTCTGAAACACATAGGCCACTGTCGATTTTGGGTAATTCAGCTCGCTAGATATGTCCCTTAAGGATCGACCATTTCTGTGATACCCGACGATTACACCTTTCTCGAAATCAGATAACTCTGCACTTCGTGGCATCTTGCATGCGACTAATGCCAATGTTGTTTCCTACACGATATTTAACGGCGGAGGGCGTGACGTATATCAGGACCGCAGATATCGTGGGTGTCCAAATACTTATTGGTAGATAGTGTATATCAACTCAGATCGTTTTAGCAGTATTGCTGTGAAAACAATTTTTTTTTCCAAAAAAATTATATTTAAGGAATTTAATTTCTGATACTTACGATTAAACTTATACTTTATTTCTTTCCGGACTATCAATAATTTATAAATATTTGACCAATGAAATTAAATGATGAATAAATTATTTAGGAGTTAGTTTTTAATGAATTATTTATTTTGTGCAAAATATCGCTAAAGACGGGTTCATTTCTTGGTGGTACATGCATGATTCTTTTCATAGGAGTCATTTATTCAATACATAGTGATTTGTAGAATTCCATTTAATAAAAATAAAAAAGGAATAACTCAAAAATAATATTATTTTAAGACAGGAAACGTTAAAATAAGATGTGTAAGTTGTTACTAGTTAAGAAACTAGATAGTTGAAACATGTAATTCGGAAATATATTATAATTCAAATATTTTTAATTATGTCGTAGGTTTCCATTACAGGGCGACTTAGCGCCATAAAACCCAAACATCCAATCCAATCCATTACAGGGCAATTAAAATCAGTAAAGCTTACATTTCTTTTTTTTTAAGTTTCAAATTAAATTATTGGATTATATTGAAAGCCATACTCAATTGTCAAGAAACAACATCTACGAGTTTTAACTTTACGAGTTGAAGTTATTCTTATTCAACTATGTTATCTCAAGCATTCCTTGAAAACATTGATTTTCTTTTTTAAAATCGCTGTAAAATTGACCTTCCTATTTTTGAAAAACTGTATTCGATAAACTTTGTTTCGTCTGTACTGAAGACATTTAATTTAAAACAAGTTGTTTCTGCTTGAAAAGAAAACGATAATGAATATCGTATTATCAATATGATTAATCAGCCTTTCATAATGTTGGTATAATTCGGGAATATCGCATTCTTGGTACATGAGTGAAAGACAAAAAATATTGATAAGAAAACTGGCAGAGCAATAACACGCTGTAAATTCATTATCTGTACATAAAATTAGCTTAAAGGGAATTCACTATCACTCCAAGACTCAAACTCGACTTTCTGCAATAGTTATCTCACTATCACCTTTTATAGTTTTGTCTTATTCTGCAGTGCGATGTATGTGGAATGGATTATATGGATGGATAAAACAAGCATATGTCGAAGTAATTGTAGAAGCTTTAGAATTGTCAAAATGGAATTTAAAAAATTGTTTTCCACTCAACTGTCTTTTTCCGTTTGCATTTGCTATGATATTGGCATTTTTCTATGATAGAGAAAAGTGATTTTTCAGATCACTTTGAATAAACGTTTAACCAATTCAACTCTAGCAACCTCGGGTAATTCTCCTAGTTTAACTAGTTTAGTCTCCTAGTTTAACCTAATTAGGTTGTATAACTTTAACTACTGAGAGAGCAGTATAAAAACTGATCCATGTACGTCATCGCAAGTTTACCTGTTATATATTAAGATTATAAACCAAAGTCATGATGTCTAAATACTTGTAGACACTGTATATAACAGTGAACCTTGCATACAGGTTTTTTACTTACCTTCAATGTAGCCTTATAGTTTGATACAGTTCTGTTACAATAAAATAATTGCTTCCTTACAGAAAAATTATTCTTAAATTAATGTTACTAACATTTAGAATACATGAATGTGCTAGAAGATTTCAGATAGGTAGATATTTAGCTGAATTAACGTTGCACTGTAGCAATACAACGGTCTATTGGAGATGGTTCGTAATCAATCCCGAAGATCCGAGTTCAAAACCTCGTAATTTAGAACCAGTCAGATAACGAGGTCAACACCTGAGCTCCGGTTGCACCCCACTCACTAAACTGCTACATCATGCCAACAGGGGGCTTTTGAGGCCACGACAGGTTTAACGTGCTCCAGTCCCCACGTACACAATTGTCTGGTTGGATCGAGTTACGAACTCACAACCCTCAGGTTGTTAATCCGCTACTCTTCCAACCGGGCTTTCGCGGCTTGGAGATTTCAGTGTCTTGTGTAAGAATTCAATTTATGTTACTTAAAATTGGAGAGTATATTTAGCTCTCGTTTCAAAACTGTGACGTCATAACATCACTAGTTGAAGTGATCTTCCATTCTCTTAAACCTTCAACTTTTAAAATGGAATAAACGTATTATACAAGCGTATTAAGTGCTTTGCTATCTTCAATACTGAATTGAATTAATTTTGTGTGATTCTAATTAGAGGAGGGTTTGAAAATATAGTTTATTCAATATTATAATACCATTTTTGTTTGTCATGTTATTAATGTTATGTTTGCAATTATAATAAAAAGGAAATTTTATATGTCACATTAAGAATGGAAATCTAAGCTATCTTAAAGCATTCTGGAAAGAGTTTCAGAAAACTAATTGATTATTTGATTTTGAGTTTTCCAATTGATTTAGTTTTGTAGTTCGTTGAATTAATGGCGCACTGGAGAACTAAGAAAAATTGCGTCTTTTTAAGTTTTTGAGTGAGAAAATATTTGTTATGCTTATATGTATTTTCAAATTAAATCGCTATCAAACTTAATTCTAAACTCATGACAGCAAAAATTGCTTTGATATATGAAGCAAATAAGTTAAAATCCGGATTTAACTAAATATGTGAAATAACAAAGCATGAGGCACATTTAAACCCTCAGTGTCGCTAGATTTACTAACAATTTATTTAAAATCCGTACTTCATTAAATACTTAAAAGAACAATGCATAAGGCATATTTAATCCCTCAGAGTGTCACGATATTTACTAGATTAGTATTACTATCCCCTCCACAGCAGACTTAATGACTAAATAACCACATTTACTGGTTAAAAGAATCCTAGGAAAGATTCTATTTTTCCAAACTGGTTAGAAGTCACGCCATAGAAGACTGTAGGTTGTAGAACGGATATATGCGTGTCAACTACTCAGAGCCATTCCCAAACTGTTTTGACTCAACATCCCCTTTTAAATATAATTCATTTTTAAAGAGGGTGCCCCTCTGGAAAACTCTATCTAAACTAATAATACATCACAGTTGCAGCTTTGTGTGCAGTTTTAGAATTTAATTTCAAAAAGCTAATTTAGAAAAACTTGGTACTAGAATTATAAAGCTTTTTAATAAATGAAATAACAAACATAAATTGCACATGAGAACACTAGATTGCTTCCTATTATTAGTAATTACTATCAATCAAATCAATAAAATTGAAAATAATTATAATAAGAAGGATGAGTCTGGGGGCTATCAATTTGTCTATATTGGGCTCTATTTTCGTCAGAAGCATCCTTAAACCTCTCTGCGGTTGTCTCGTCGAGGTATCTCCAATCATAAGCAAAATTGATCTTGATAGACGAGATATATCGTCATTAGAAAAAACTTGACCAGATCTTGGTCTCGTCATCATAAAAAAATTGGTAATATCTTGATGAGATAATGCCGATTCGTCATTAGCAGAATTGGTCAGATCTTGATGAACGAGATACCTCGTAGAAACCACTTGGAAGGTTAAATTTCCACATTCAACTATTTATAGTCGGTTCCTCTTCGGTTCTTCAAAGAATCAATGACAATTCATCACTGCAGTGATGCATTACCATTGATACAGACATTCTCGCTACAATGCACTGCAGTAAGTATGTCTGTATGGTCAAATAAGTGAATAAGTATTTTCTTAAAACATTTTAGGTGACATACTATACTTTAGTGCTTATTGTCCTTTATTGCTCTTCCTCCCTATTCCCTGGTTTCATCATTGCCCCCAAAATTCCTTCAGCGCCCACAGGGATTATTAGCACCCTTTTGGGGATACTATGTCTTAGAGCATTCAATTCATACGTCCATATTTACCGCTTTCTAACCATGCCTATATTGAAATACTGAAACACTTACTCGAGGAAGGTAAATGTACCGTTACATTCCATGTGACATCTAGTATTTCAGCGACAGAATCTATTCGTAAACGTTCCAAAACTGCCTATAATAAGTGAAAGAGCCCAAACTCATTACTTGCGCTGGAAATCCCTTAAACTCGCACGCAAATATCAAATTCCGCCGCCTTTCTGGTGTGCTTTGAACAATTTCCGCATGAAAACTACAGTTCCTTGACAGTCTCAAGCTGCGGTTAAACATAGTTAGTGTCCTATTTTAGAACTGTCGCTTCTCTAAGCCGTCTCTGACGTAAGATTTCAAAACTGATATGCAGATTAAATTCTTCGTCGGGACAGAGGAGACGCATAGCTTGGGGGAGAACAGATGATTATGGAGCGATCAATCAGTCATGCGATAACCGTTGCTCGTATTATCGAAACTTGTCAAATCACCATCTATTCGTGGCAAGTGCATAGATGAGGATGACAATTGAACGTTATAATTTGATGCACTCTTTAATATGAAAATCGAAAAATCAATAAACATGAAATCTTGTTTGGAATAAAAGTATGTTTAATGTTCATAGCAAAACGAACAATTTAGAAAAATGAAATGCATCAGACAGTAGTTATTTTAATCAAATTTGTGAATTAGTAGTACCGAAATGGACATAGGCTCTTTACTTTTACCATTATGTACACACAAGCAGTTTATTTCTTTACAAAATTTGGTAGTGGTTTAAATAATGATTATGTAATAAAAATGGCTGTTTTTTTTCTTCTCACGGATCAAAGTTAGATCAGTGCCTTGATGTCCTTCCTGTAAAAAAAATGTCCAAAAGATGTATCAGATCATCATAATGTCCTTCCATGACATCATAAAAAACAGCAGTAAGTGGTCAGGACTAGCTATGCTGTTACTCTGACAGTTGTGGCAGTCCTGGTAAATCTTTTTTACTGCCACATATTTCATTGATTTCGTGTGATCAGTTCTAAATCTGGAAAGAGCTGACTGTTCTTCGCTATATAACCTGAAGTTGGTCATTTCTCCGGATCTTTCTATACCAATGGTGTGGTGCCTTATCCCAAACTTTCTTTTCTTTTTTATATAAGGAGCCTATTTCTTCAAAGCTAAGCTTCCCTCAATCAATTTTAAATTGAAGCCAACCCTCCCAATTTCATCTGCCATTTCATTACCAGTAATCTCTACATTAGAAGAAATCCACATCAGATGTATCTGGAAATGTCTTGAAAACCTCGAGAGTCTATGATATCAATGGAAGTAGGATCTCTTACTGCATAATAGTTTTCCAAATGTTTTAATGCACTGAGGCTGAAATTGATATGTAGTGACAAAATATGATTGGCGTATTTCTTGACAAAATATATAGTGGCTAATTTCTTCGTCTAATTAGCCATCGGGCAGTCAAAAATGGCTGTATACGGACAAATCAGATCCAGTCGTCTTCAGTGGGAGTTTATGAGATAGTGATGCAATTGGTGAATTGTTTGATGCCTCCCATCCAAAAATTCCTACAGAATCTCGGAAACCAAAATACTTCGTTCCCGTGATTTTCGAGTAATCGACCCCTCGGGGGCATATCTTCTTTAGGTGTGTACGGGCTTCATGAACTCGAGGTACCCTAGTGATCTATACTTCTCTCGTAGGGTTTACTGTCTCTGGTAAACATGGAGGTCACAAACCCAAGATGCCCAAGCGATCTTCTACTTTCTTCTCTCAATCCTTTCTTTTCTCAATTTCTTGACATTAACTGGCTTCTGTTTGGCGCAGCTTGGGAAAACATGACCCTTGCACAATAAAACCAACCAATCGAGGTTCTGTTGCGTTCATTTAAATTGATTCCTGAGGCGAAGTACATAGTACTCCAATGAGATCAAATCCAATCTATGCATATCAGTCCAGCTTCTTGTACATTTAAATAAATAATGTAAATAAGTATGTTTTTTATCAAAGCGGAGAGGTCCTATCAGTAGCGAATTTGAATCAGTTTCGGTCATATATGTTTACCTAAGAAGATGACCATCGCTTCTAAGTGATGCAAGTTTTATTTGTGTAATGTACTTATATTCACAATTAACTAATAAATATATTTATTCGTTATTTCTCATCCTTAACTCCGGCAAGATAGTTGTTGACAAATGTTTTAGGAATTATAGCAATACAAAAACTTTGTTAGTCGCTCTTTAATTGCACTAATCCCTTAAAAATCGCATTAAGCTGCAAAAAACGCAATCAATGTTGACAGCTCTTCATTAAGACTCGTTTATTCTTATACATCAAATAATAATTATATTTAAAATCTTAATTGTACTTGATCACAGGAACATTTTTTGAATTTCTTACACACAAATGTAAATTGGACTTTTTATTTTACTTTTTTATTGTCTCTTATGTGAAGCTTGACCCACAGTATGACCTTATTTTAAATTTGGTACTTTCCTACTTAGAAAATAGTTATCTAGTTTTCCTTTTGACTCACTGTGTCAGGAATGTCAAACTAAAAATTCAAAAGTATAAATTTCCATTTTTGGATCTATGCGAAGATTATATTGATTCAAATTGTAGGACTCTCGAATCTGTAACTGAACTGGTTCCCAATATATTGGCAATTCAACTTTCATCAAACTGCCGCACACTAAAAATGGAAATCATCAGTAAGAGTATCATCAGTTAAGTGAGATCAACATGTACCAGACATCCAATTCTGAAAATCTCGTTAAGGAAAATGATGAATGTGGCAGATTTGAATTTAAACAACTGTCAGAATGTCGATATTTCATGAGAAATATTCAACGGGAAATTAACGAATGGAGTGGATTCACAGATTCATTCAGCGTTGGCAGTAAATGAACAATCGAAAACTTGTGGCGTTTTAAAGTGGTAAGTGGGGCAAGTTCGCATTCTTAATACTGAATGCTACAGAAGGGCAGGATTCCCTTAATTGCAAGTTCGCGAATCTGGATTTTAGTACAATTTGGGTGAAACTTTTATTTCCAATGGCAGGTCAAAACAGTAATAAAAGGAGACACAAAAACAATACAAACAAATTACAGCAATTAATCAGAACACAAACGCAAAGCAAGAAAAGTCAATGCCCGCAACCATTACCCCAAAAGTTCTCTAGCTAATCAGTACCAAGCGGTCTCAGAGCTAATATCATGGAATGCACCACAGCGATGGAGGTGCGTTCTGTTCTTGAGTTCTTCCACTTCGCATAGATTTTGCTATGGTATTAAAATATTCATATTCAATAAACTATGCATAACATGTAAAACCGGTTTCGAATACATCAAAGCTCTGATTTACTTTGAAACATAGAAGCCGTATATATAAGGCTTTATGGTAGGTAGATAATTGAATTTACGTCGCACTGGAGCAACATAACTGGCTATTGACGACAGTTCAGGAGCAATCCTGAAGGGAAAGAACCAAGGACAAAACCTCGTAGTTTTGAAACATGGTCGAAGATGAGGAAAGCACCTCAGCTGCATCCCACTCCTCCAACTTCCATACCACGACAACGTGAGGACATTTGAAGTCACGACAAATTTAACGTGCACCAGTCCCACGTACACTACGGTGTTTCGGTTGGATTGAATTAACTCAACCTGCGGTTGAAAATCCACGACACTACAAACTGGGCTACCGCGTCCCATGAAAATTTAGGTTTGAAGATTCTATATTTTCAAATACACTCGGCTATGTTGTTTGTTCGATGATTTTATCAGAGCCCCATAGCTGTTGGTTCAGAGCCCTGATATACATCTTTCAAAGATTCATAAGACGTTATTCAAGAACTATATATACCAAAAGCAAAAATGTGTATTATATATTTTTCCTGCCTTTTTCAAACATTCCGATTACTCTAAATGTAATGATGCTGGTTTCATTGATCCAGTTTGTACTCGGTAAGTGTTAAAACACAGTTAATTCATTAGTAATAAAAATCATATTGTGTATAGTTAAGAGATTTTTGGCTTCAAATTAACTTCAAAAGAATTGCACACTGTAATTCCAGTTATCCAGTCTGTGGTACTTTGCATTATGTCATGAACAGCACAAACATTTGTGACATGAAAAAAAAATATCGTACTCGTGTAAAGAAAATTCTTTTAATTCATGTAAAAAAATTACAATATTTCTTCTCTTCTCCAATCCGATTTATTTAACTACTAGGTATTGACACTCTCCATCGCAAGAATATAGACTGTTTCTTCTGTTTCATATAGTATAATTTTATAATAATATCTGATCCACATTTAAAAGAATTTTTAAAAATCATGTGGCTAATCACAGAACAAGACAAATCTCTCATATATATATATATATATATATATATACATTATTACTCATTAATTAAAGATAAATATGTCCATTGTTCATATTGTGGTGCCCAGACTGCCACTAGAGGGTACCTCCGTGCTATGTCATCTCCGACCACTGCGCAGCCATTCCGCGCATTGGAGGAACGCAGTCAAAAAGCGACACAGACGGAAGACTACGAAGCTACAAGACGGACGTAGCGTTAGACTGTGTAATGTTGACGGGCGACGAGCGCCGATGGAGTTCATGATGTCTGTGCTGTGCACTTAACTTTAATTGTCTAAACCAAATTCATTGTAAATATTCATAAATCTCATTAAATTTAGTTATTCTTTAAAACTTTCGTAATATTGCCAATCGCCCACAAACCAGCACCCCCACATCTCAGAAGCGGGATAGACGCCTAGTAAGATTCCAGCCAGTATTTTTGAAAGGATATTAAAAAAACGAACTATGTTCTCCAGTCTCCAAGCTGCTCCTTGTTGCCAAGCATCTTAAAGGTACGTGAACATTCCATAATACAAGATGATATTGAATGATATTAAAGAAGTCAGCGTTGCATTGAAAAATTGCAAGACAGACAAAATAAAAATTTTGCATAGATTCATTTTCGAAAATGACGGCAATCGATCGAATAGAAGACACGTTAAAAATTTTTCTGGCTTTAATTTCGGAACGGATAGTGAAGAATTTGACGAGAAATTAAAAAATAAAGAAGATAGCTTTTCTCTAAACGAATTGATTGCAATATCTAGTTTGCTAAGCATTTCTTTCGAAGGCACGAAAACGGAACTAGCAAAAAGAATTCTATCTATGTTATGTAACCTTGAAAGCTTCGTCGAGAACGAACGCGCCGATCTGTCTGAATCCGAATCAGAAGACATACGCAAAACAAACGATTTTTCAATGCAGTGCATTGAATGTGATGTTGAAAGTATTACTCATAACTCTCAGTGTGATTATATGCATAGTAGTAGAAATAAGATTGATAGTAATGATTTTTCTATGCAATGTGGTGAATATGATTTTAAAAGTTATACTCATGTTTCTCAGTGTGATGATGTATATACAAGTAGAAATAAGATTAATAGTAATTTTGCTATTCCAAATGTCAGTATAAATTACTCTGATATCGAAAGTACCCTTACTAAGTTCAATGCAGAACCGCACGAAAATGTTTTTCGTAGGATCGAACATTTCGAGAATATTTCTCAGTTGTTTTGTTTGTCAGATTTACAAAAATTTATTTTTGGCAAAAGATCGCTTAGTGGTAACGCTGCTTTGTTTGTTAGAACAGAACCAGAAATAAATTCATGGTCAAAATTGAAACAGGCATTGATCGACGAATTCTCTTTTGAGATAAACTCTGCTAATTTACATGAACTTTTTTGAGTAAAAGGAAAATGAGGGATTCTGAATCCACTCAGGAATATTTTTTAAAGATGGAAGAATTGTGCAGTTGCGGAAAAATCGATGACGCTGCTTTGATGCACTATGTGATTAAAGGAATAAATGACAAACAGGAAAACAAAACTATTCTGTACGGTTGTAAAAATGTGTTTGAGTTTAAGGAAAAACTGAAAGTGTATGAAATAATGAAAGCTGATTCTGCATATGGTAAAAGTGCTTTCGGCAGAAAAAATTTCGATAGGATTAATTATGATAATAAGAATTTTGATAGAATGAAAACCAAACATGATGATCACGGTAGAATTAACTCTTTTGATAGAACAAAAAATGAGTAGAGTAATAGATTTAATTCTAAAAACGAAACTGTAAATAGAGATAGAGTCAAGTTTGATAGAATGAAATACAATGGTTCAGAAAATCGTAACAATAAGATTTGTTTTAATTGTGGATCAAAAGATCATATTTCTAGATTTTGTATTCATAGAGATAAGAGACTTAAATGTTTTCGATGTGGCACGTTTGGTCACAAGGCTTCGGAATGCGGAATGAATTCGAAACCAGAAGTAGCCATTTTTGATGTTGGCGTAGAATCGAAAGTAAGGAAAATTGTAATGATTAATGGTTTAAGTGTTAATTCATTGATAGATACTGGAAGTCAAGCTACTTTGATTAGTAAATCTGTTTTTGACAAATTAAATGTTAAGGAATTATGCCCGTTGAATTCTACTTTGACTGGTTTTGGAAAATGCCGTGTAAAACCGTTAGGCTATTTTAAAGGAAACATTCAAATAGATAATTTTGAGGGAGATGCAGATATATGCGTAGTAGGAAACGATGTTATGACTTATGACGCTATTCTAGGACTAAATGTGTTAATGTTGGGTGAAACACTAATTAATGAAAACGGAATTACTCTGAAAAATAAATCCCAGTGTGTTGAGAAAATAAATACTTTGTCTATTTTACCAATTGATTTGTCAGCTGAAGACGATGTTGATGTAAATATTGAACCTGACGTTCCAAATATCTTAAAGGATAAGGTACAACAGTTAGTTTTGAATTATGTACCACACAAAACAAAAACAAATGTTGAATTGAATATTTTGGTAAAAAATAATGAACCCGTATCTCATCAGCCGCGTAGGTTACCATTCTCAGAGAAAAAGATCGTCGAGACTCAAGTTACTGAATGGTTAGATCAAGGGATAGTAGAACCAAGTTCTTCAGAATATTGTAGCCCCGTTGTAATTATAAAGAAAAAGGATGGAACCCCTCGTGTGTGCATAGACTATAAAAGATTAAAAAAAGTGAAAATAAAGTGTCTGGACAAGTTCAAAGAAATTATCGAAGTTGAATTTCAAGCAAGTTTTGAAACGCAAAGAGAATTCAGGAAGCATGCAAAACAAATCTTTAAAATTCAAGAAGAAAATAAGAAGACGTACAATTTAAGAAGAAAGGAACCAAAACCTTATGCAGTTAATGATTTTGTTGCCATCAAGAGAACTCAGTTTGGTCCGCACTTGAAGCTAAAACCAAAGTACCTTGGACCCTATAGAATCACCAGAATTAAAGGAGGAAATACATACGACGTTGTAAAAGAGGGATGTCATGAAGGACCCAACCTCACTACAACATGCGCTGAATTTCTTAAACCGTGGAATTAGATTTAAGGGTTTGCTAAGACGAAAGAAGTTTGAAGACGTTGAAAGAATTTTGAAGAAAATTGAAAGGAGTTAAAGACGAAAGAAGTTTGAAGAAGACGGAAGACGTTTAAAGAAAGACGAGAAACGACGTTTAAAGACGACAAATGAAGTTAGAAGACGATTTGGCTCATTTAATCATTTCCAGAGCTGAAGGACGATTGAGAGCTCTATAACCTAGATACATTTACTTTACAGAGACTGACAGATTTTGGAACTTTGCTTCTGCTTTTGCCTTTTTTGTATATTTTCAGAAACGCCTGGTGGACCAGTCGAACCCAGGATGGCCGATCTGTGGTGCCCAGACTGCCACTAGAGGGTACCTCCGCGCTATGTCATCTCCGACCACTGCGCAGCCATTCCGCGCATTGGAGGAACGCAGTCAAAAAGCGACACAGACGGAAGACGACGAAGCTACAAGACGGACGTAGCGTTAGACTGTGTAATGTTGACGAGCGCCGATGGAGTTCATGATGTCTGTGCTGTGCACTTAACTTTAATTGTCTAAACCAAATTCATTGTAAATATTCATAAATCTCATTAAATTTAGTTATTCTTTAAAACTTTCGTAATGTTGCCAATCGCCCACAATATAATCCCTTTCATTTTACTACAATTACAAAATCATGCCGAATTTGAATCAGTTACACCGTGCTATAAGTATGGCCACAGTGTAACAGATAATTCAAAGCAAAATTTTACAATTAGAGTTAAATATACACACATTTATTTTCAAAAACATTTTACATTTACAATAACTTGTCTACATAAAACCCCAATAAAAACTTATTTTGATCTACTTTCATCGTTAAGGAAGGACGAATTATTTTATCGAAATAGGAAGTTCGTAACTTACATAAGTAAATTATCGAATAGAAACTGGCTGCATAATTAACTTATTTAATATGCACTGTTAAAAGCATTTCTGAGAAATCTTTGATTTATCATACAACTTGGATTAGTTTGGCGAAAATTTTTATTTTAAAAAGGAACTATAATAAATATGAATCTAACAAACGTAAATATTTTTACATTTATTTTTAAAATAACATATGGATACATTCTTTTAGAAGCATTGTGAATACATTTAATGTTACCTTATAATACTACACAAGACTAAGACCTAAATAAATTTTACATTTATTTTTAAAAATAACATATGGTTACATATTTTTTACAAGCATTGATAACGCACTTAATATCAGAGTATAAGATTACAAAAAAGACAAATATATTTAATTTAGTTGTAAAATAATATACGGTTGCATACATTGAACGTGTGTATTCAATGTTAGCGACTATGACTAAACACATCAAATGGACAGCTTTATTGAAATGTTTTGTTATAAATTGCACACTTATAAAGAATATAAATGGCACCCCTATATTGACTCTTGTAAAAATAGAACAGGACTCTAAATCAATATCATGGAGCGAGAGTAAAAATAAAACCCTCGTGCTTCCACGAAAGAATCATCCTAGGAGAGGCATTACCAGAAACTTATTTGCACAGTGAGTTTGTGTAATGAGCATCATTTCCCTCTAATTAAGATGAATATTCAAACAATCCCCACGTTACTGCAACCCTCATCAATCAACAAGAAATATTTCGCACCGCTGAAAATTCATTTATATAAATTTACTTCGCACTTACATTTTGTATTAAAAACGTATCCTTTAATTCTGTCTTTGTTAGCGTGGTACTTTTTTTTTCTCAAACCCTGCCGATTTTTGCTCTGATTAATCTTTGTTGTCAAGGGAGTTAATTTAATTTGTGTAAATGTGAATGTTAATTGTGCATATAACCAATTCCCTAGGAGGCAATTCTAGACTCATCATTTGAACTTGAGTGTTCGATCCAATTTCTCTCGTTTATATAAGTTTTTCCATCTCTGTTTAAAATATTTGCATAAGATAATTAACAACGCGAGATTATATTTTTTACTGTTCGATTTTTCTTTCTTACCTATACGTATTTTGTATCTGATTTGTCTTAGTTTAGTTTATATAAAATTAAGCATCTTAATAACAGAAATGAACAGCACTATCTAAATTTACATTTACTAGCTAAAACAATAACAGTTAGGTGTATGTTTTTACACCATATAACATTGATTTCCGCTTAATAACTTCTCTTTTAGCAAGACGTTTTATACGTCTTGCTAAAAGACGTATAAAACGTCTATAATATTTGGTAGACAATGCAAATTTGTCTACCAAATGTACTTCATGGTGAAGATAAGTTGATAGATTGAAGACAGGATACACTGTTGTAATATGCTATAATATTGTGTTAGTTTTTGTAGTGGTGGCTAAGCTCGTCACTATAAAACACAATGTAACAACCAATCTTCTCTATCCTTTGTAGCATAAATATAGTGAATACATTGCTCCAGAATGTGGGATGGGAAGTAGATATTTGAAGACCAATTTATCAGATAAAAATTGCTATTCCATTGAATAATATATATGAATATTTGTTAAAAGTATTCACCAAGCTCTGAATGTTCTCGAGATTCTTTCCATTAATTGTGAAAAGTTGAACACTTGACTTCTGCAGAAAACAATTGTTGAAACTTAATCGAAGTAAAAACAAATGCAAGCTTAATTATTTTTACATAATACATTAAGTTTAGAAATGTGAGCGTTTGCTCTATCTTGGACACTAAGTTTCCGATTAACCAATTAGTGGGCCAACTATTATTTTTGTTGTCTGATGTACGTATATGGTTTGTTTTAGTGAGTAAGAATTATTGTTAGGTTTTTCGGACATAGAACATGGTGTTGTCCTTGGATTTTTCCCTTCGGGTGATGATCCCGAACCGTCTCTAATAACATGTTGCGTTGCTCCAGTGCGACCGTTAATACCTACGTACGATTAAATATCTACCTACCATTTCGGTAGGTAGATATTTAATCGTAGGTAGACAGAGAGTTTTTAATTTCAGCTAGTAAACAAAATTTCGGTGGAACTATTACTCGAAATTTCTTGAATTGGTTGATATACACAACAATATATTTAACATATACAATATTTGTGGAGCGCACAATTAGTTTAGTTTTGATTTAACTTATTCCATTAAAATCGTTTACACATAATTTTATGATTAGGCTTAGCGAATGAGTTTGAAACAGAACTTCAGTTCTGCTTCCGTTTGTATACAGCGAATGAGCTTGAATCAGGACATAAGTTCGGTTTCATATCTGAACGTATCTTTCCCTGTTCGGGTTCCGGCAATAAGTTGTTAAAAAAGGAACAGCGTTGATTTTGCGAACGGGGATAAAATTGATTTGATCTCGGCTGCTAGAATAATGCTCACGCCACTCGCCTTGGATGCAGCTAAGACTTCTGTTTTAAGACATTTCTAAGAAGACATTTGTGCATGGCACATGTAGTATGTCTTTTAAGTAACGTTATTAAATTCCTTGTTATTGTTGACTTGAGTTTACCTTTTTCCCAACCCGCCATCAAATATATTTATTCATTATCTCTCATCCTTATCTCCGGCAAGGTAGTTGTTGACAAATGTTTTGGGAATGGTAGTAACACAAAAATTGTCGCTCTTTGCGGGAAAATCGCATTAATCCGCAAAAAAAATGCAACTCAATGTTGACAGACTTCATTAAGACTCGTTTATTCTTATACATCAAATAGTAATTATCTTTAAAATCTTAATTATACTTGATCACAGGAACATTTTTTGAATTTCTTACATAAAAATGTATAAATTGGACTTTTTATTTTACATTTTACTGTCTCTTATGTGAATCTTAATGCAAAGTAAGACTTTATTTTAGACGCTGAACTTTCCTACTTGGAATACATCATAACTTATGAGCCAAAGTAAAACACGAATGAAAATAGTGAATATATTTGATAAACTCGGAACTATTTCACAAAT
Organism: Meta bourneti; assembly: GCA_933210815.1. Taxonomy (NCBI): domain Eukaryota; kingdom Metazoa; phylum Arthropoda; class Arachnida; order Araneae; family Tetragnathidae; genus Meta; species Meta bourneti. The sequence goes on from OW119923.1 coordinate 58,586,195, forward strand.
TTTATAACTCTTTTTAAAACGTTTAATAACTTTTTATACATTACGACACTATAAATAAATATTCTACTTAGATTTTGAAATGTTTTCATATTTATAGCGAACTTTAATGAATTCCTGAATATATATTGGTATGACAACTCTCTCTATACTGGATAAGTTTAATAAACACCTAAATATCTAATAAATAAAATAATAATAAAATTATTATTATTTGCCCTTGTTTTGATTTTTTTCTTCTATAACCCTATTACACCTGCATACCGCGTTTCCTTCCATTCCGATGTAGATTTTCTGAAATATTCACATAAACAGCAATTATGCTTAACTTTTGGACATGAGTATACGTAGGGAACACAATATTAATCCGTATTCACGGGGGATTTTTGTCTGAAAATGCCATCTGGATATGTTAGAGGGTGCTGTTTACCGTTTGTTATTTAAAATAACATCATTTTAAATGCTGACTTCATGAAGCCAACATGTACTATTTCACTAATACTGGCATTCACCTAGCATATCGGACAGTTAACGGAAACTGGTAAGTCGCTGTAAAATTATATCGTGAAAGGTACCCCGAAGGACGTGTGCCGAATCGTCAAACGTTTGCACCAGATTTCGTGTGAAACCGGAGCATTCCACGGAAACAGGCATAATACTAGTTGACGCTGTCAGGCGTGAAGATCGGAACTTGGAGCACTTTCTACAAAATTGTAAGTGTAGAACTACTGTCAAACTATGAGTTTAGGGCTAGTAAAAATGTCCACATACTTGTATTTCATTTCAGCACATTTATTCTCAACCACAACTTCAACCAAGGTCTCAACATCAGTGCCCGGTTCCTGGACGTAGAAGGTTCTCCTGGAACTTGCTTTCTAAGCATAAATGAATTAATGAATAAATAAATGAATTTTTATGAGTAAATATTTAGAAATGGAAATATTCGGAGAACAATATTCGTACATGGGTCCAAAAGCCCAGACAAAAAACATCTGTGTAGCAAATGTTAGTGACCAATCAGCGAGAAATAATAAAAAAAAAATATTTCCCCTAAAATTGTAGATCAAGGCAATCTGTATCCGGTTTTCAAATCCATTAATATTGAATACTGTTTCTTCGTTTATTTGTGTTGCTGTGTTTTGTAACTCGAGTGCCGTGATTTTTAAAAAGTAATAGACCTACAGATTTAAATTTTAATACAAATAAGACAAGTGAATTTGTTTAGTTTTGGTGTTAGTAAATTTCGTATTGAAGGTGCTTGTGAGGCAACAAATATAAATTTTTGGTGATCCGAAATATGATTTGGCAATAAAATCAGCATAAATTAATTTAATGGTGTCGGGCATGAGAAAACTACAATTCCCTACAAGATTACAATAGTCCTGGGATTGATAATTAATTAAAATGAAATTTTATGCTTGCCAAAATAACACACTGTAAACATTAAGAGTACTAATATTCCTAATTATTATGCAGTACTTATTTATTAATACTTATGTTAGTTTAATGTATGAATTTTTTTTAATGGAAAAGTATTAATGAGCAAATTTAATGTGACCAAGCCTTCGTCTTATAAAAAAGAATTTACCAGGACACTGTCTCACAATGGTTGATAACCATTGCCTTAGTATACGCTCTTGCACGCTTACGGAGTTACATCCCTTTGAGATTAATCCTCCTGGTGGTTGTCTCGACGAATGTATCTTGTCACTAGCAAAATTGACCAGATCTGGATGGACGAGACATCTCGTCATTTGAAGAAAATTGACCAGATCTTGATTGACCCATCATCAAGAAATCGACAATACCTTGATGATGAGACATCTCATCATTAGCAAAATTGGTCAGATCCTGTGGACAAGTTATCTCGTCGAAACAACTTGAAGGCTTAAGGTTTAATTTTTTTGCTTCTTACATCCCCTTAAAGTTTATACAGAAAATTTTCAAGCACCCGATAAAGGTTTTAATTAATAAATTAATGGAAACAGTGCCAGCAGTCCTTATTTAAACTGCTATATTCATTGTAATGAAATGATGTATCTGATCAAATTTTATAATAATCATAACTAACTACTTACGTGTAACTTAACATGGTTCTTTGAACATTAAACAGATTCAAAGGTTTTCAGAATCCGCTCACTCAGCTGAATAGCTCAAACACAGCACACATAAACGCAAATTATGTTTGCAAACACTAAACGACAAGTAATAATCTCCACTTCGTGGGTGTACATAAAGCTACGTTCGAAGCAAAACTATTGATTCCTCAATCATATTAAATTGCTCAAATATTGCACATGCCGCAGAGAAATGTTTCCCGAAACCCTAACAACAGGTAATAATCTCCACTTTGTGTATATGCATCAAGCTACTTTCGAAACAAAACGATTCTCATTCTTCACAGAATGATAAATTGACGAAGGGAGCTCTTTATACAAACTACGCTTCCAACAGCCGTGGTTACGATGCACATGTATTAGGAGTCTCTCCTTACACTATCATGTGCTTCCTGTCGCGCTCTTTCTTACTGCAGAAATTTTAATTACTTGTGGTACCAGGGCTCAAACAATTTTCGGTTATGAACATGGCAAATATCTTCTGTAGCATTAATTAACGAAGCGCCCCGTGAAGTGACAATGTAAAAATAGTAACCTCTTGAACGACGGAACGTAAAAGGTTTACGGAACTAATGGAAAGGGATATGGAGTGCAATTATTCTTGCCAGACGACGTCCAGTGACGACATAATATAAGTTCCTTCCAACGATTTACTGTTCGCTTTAAAAGATTGTTTGCTGCTACTGTTCCAAATGTGTATCGACATCAGGGCGCTAGTAATATTCTTATAAATCTTATACGAAGAATAATTTAGCGGTAAAAAGTAGTTTGTCATTTTCGAGTTTTAGTTAAAGTTAATTTTTATTTATTTTCTCAAAATATATATTGCTTAAAAGATAACAGACAAAAGACAGTATAAGCCCAACTATTTAGGGCTCGCTCTAAAAATTGTTTGCTGTTTCGGTTCCAAACGTGGCATAGACAATCAGAGCGCTAGTAATATGCTTATAAATCTTACCAAAAGAATAATTTAGTGATAAAAAGTAGTTTGTAATTCGAGTTTTGCTTAAAATGAGTTTATATTTATTTTCTGGAAATATTGATTTAAAAGATAACAGATAAAAGACACGATAGAAAACCTTTCCAACTATTCGATGCGTTCGCTTTTAAGATATTATTTAAGGTTTCTGCTTTAAATGTGCATAGACACCAGAGCGCGAAAAATATGTTTTCAAATCTTACAAAAAATAATTTTGTAATAAAAGTAATTTATAATTTGCTGTTTTAAATGTGCATTAACATCAGAGTGCAAGTAAAGTGCTTATAAATCTTATCAAAAGTATCAGATAAAACATAGTTTGCATTTTGAGTTTCACCTCAAATGCGTTAAAAATTTGGGTTCTGGAATCATGTACCGCTTAGAAAAAAAAACAACTAAAAGATAATATAAGTCTTCCTGCGAGTTCCGTTTTAAAAGATTGTTTGGTGTTCCTGTTTTAAATGTGCATCAACACCAAAGCGCTAGTTACATGTGAGTAAATTTTACAAAAAATAATTTTGTGATGAAAACTAGTTTGTAATTTACGTTTTATTTGAATTTCATTTATATTAAGATTCTGCAATCTTACATCGCTAATAGGAAAATTTATCATAAAACTTTTTATTTTAAATTAATTAAAATTCAAATTACTTTAGCAAACTATCTTAACAAGATTTCACACGTTTTAACTGAAAAATTAATATTCAGATATGAAATTGAATAAAAACTTGTTATACCAGAAATATATTTTAACAAACGATATTTATCCAAAAGTAAAACTTCTAATTTGTATATCATCAAACGATAATCGTTAATTTAAAAATGCAATTTCATTTACTTTTGCAAACGAGTTTTATTAATGTTTTTATTTATATTCTTTTGCTATGTGGTATTTTACTCATGGGTTTTTTGTTTCAAGTTTCTTATTCTTCAAGTTTTTTATTTAATATGTAGCAACAAAATGTGGAGATTAAAACTAGAAACCAATAAATGTTATAACAAGATTCTTGGAATTTTTAAATTATATTTGAATAAAAATCATTAACTTTTATCAAGATTTCCTGTTCTTCTATCAAAGAGAATATAATATCCACAAGAAACAACCAACTCTCCAAATTTCTTTATCGATGAAACGCTTCGTTTCACATATAAGCTTTGAGGATGCCTTTATATAAAATAATTGTTTAAATTTTTAACATATACAACCATGCGAAATTTTACTTAAAATTAATGCTCTAAAATATCGAGTGAGCATTTTGGATCAATGGTTAAACTAATACTTATGCTGTGATTTGACTTGTTTTGAAGACAAACCCTAATATAATTAAAGTTGTCAGGTGGCCTCCTAAGCATAAGGGGCTATTGGATCCATTTGTGATATCGTTAGGGTGAAAATGAGCTCTTTACGTCTTCCTTTAATGAAAATGGGATTCGCTGATCTATAAATTTTAGTAGCCAATACCTCGTTAGTATAAAATAAATTCATAGATTAAAATTTTTCTCAGAGTTGTTCTAAACAGCTACGCGTGCTGAAATATAGATAATAGTTGCTCTTAGGTATGTATAAAAATTTACCAAAACTATACATTAATCATAACTTGTAAACGTAGACGCTATTTTTATATAACCAAATACAAAATAAAATCTGTTATTTGTAAACAGTTGTCTATTCCGACAAAACTCTACGAAAACCCTTTTTATGAAAAAGTCAGTCACATCCAGTTCTAAATCATATACTTTAAGTTCCTATCTTGGATCTATACAGTGACTCGTGGATTATTTTTAACAAGCTGAGTCAGTTTCCTATTTTATCTCTAGAGAACCTGATTTTCCCCTCGTCTTTTGGCTATTGCATTTTTCCTTAATCTTTCTTTACAATCAAGATAAATTTCTTTGCTTTCTTAACGTTTCTTTCTTTTTTCAACAGTTGGATCTGTAACTATTGTTTCTGCCTCGACAAAGGGTTCACTCTCATTGCAATGCTAGTATAAAAGCTTCATACTGTTGTCTTAACTAACTTTAAAGTGCTTGACATTTCTCTTCTTTTTTTATCTAATAAACACCAAATATTTATTCTTTTCTCAATCAAGAGTAATAATATTTCAAACTCTTAAAAGAAAATACTTGTAGAGGAGAAATGAAAATGTATTTTTTATAATGCGGGTAGTTTTGGTACATGTCACAAATTCAAAACAAGGGAAACACAATAAACTTCATTTTAACCCAGTATTCATTTAAATTCAATCACTTCATGAACATTTTAACACCACTACCTATGAGAGGGATTTTCAATGTAAACATATAAACCAGACGGAAAACGGAGATTTTACATCCGCTACACAAATGCTCTAGCATGACACATATTGTTTGACGTTTAGTAGAAATAACGTTGACCAATTAACTATCACATTCATTCTTCATTCTTTGTGATTTTTATTGACGACGTACTTAAATCAAATCGGAAATCAAACACAGTGACGTAATGTTCAGAAGATGTACATGAAGTACCTTCCGCCACTAAAACGCTACCACCACCTACAAATCGCTTGACTGAAAAACCTCATACATCGTAATATCTCAAGCAATTTTTTCTATTTATATTAAGAGCCATTACTGAACTTTTTAGATACCTCAAAATTGAATTCTAAAAAGGGTTTTAGACGATTTTTGAATATCTTTCTAGGTGTTTGAAAGATGCTGGACGAGTACAATCAGTTATTTTAAATTCTGAACTTTTTCACAAACGATTTAATCGCTTTCGAAGAAAGCAGTAGAGTGAAGTGATTCACAGAAAAGACTAGTAGAAAAACAGAAGACAGATGTTCGAAAGGGGCAAGGATGGCAAATGTTCATATGGAACTGTAAACGCTAGATATTATTGTTTACAGTTTTCAACTTTCAAATTTATTACAGTAAATTCACTTTTTGATTCTTTCACCACACCTCATCAATGTTAAATGTTCTTTAAAAATCTGAGGGGTCTGAGATATGTTTGCACATTTTAAAACTTATTTTAAAAAAAGCCGTCGAAACATTGCGTTTTCTTGTGTTTCAAAAATAATTTAGATCATTCTTCTGGTTCAATTGTCACTTTAGTTGTAGAATGTCCAGAGAAGAAAGTGAAAAGTGTTTTTATTGAATTTTGAAATAAAGTTTGTTACCATAAAATCTGTCTTTCCACTCACTAGATGACCTCTTGAATTTTTGTGCAGATAAGTGAAAAAAGCTTTTTCATCAAAAGGACTAAGTATTAAAGAAGTTAAAACTATCATAACTAATGAGAGTAAATCTATAATTCCTTATATAATTTGTTACAGAATCTATCTAGAAACATGGCTGAATATCAATCACATCTCGAAATAACACACATTAGAAACTTTTTCGACTGTTAGTAAGAACTTTTAAGTAAACTAGCAAAATGATAAGGATTAACAATATCCTTCCCATACAGCTTTTTTCCTATAAAATTTTATATGTCCAGTACTCTGATCCCCTCTTTATTATTACACAAGTAGACGGTGGTAGGTACATAATTAACGTCGCACTGGAGCAGCACAACGGGCTATTGGCGACGGTCTGGGATCAATCCCAAAGGGAAAGATCAAAGCACAACGCCTCATAATTTTGAACCACGGTCAGTTGACGAGATTAATATCTGAGCTGGCACCCACTCTCCAAACTTCCACACCACGCCAACGTGAGGACATTTGAGGCCATGACAGATTAAACGTGCACCAATCCCCTTGTACACAACGGTCTTTGGCTAGGCCGGGTTATGAACTTGCAACCCTCCAGTTACTAATCCGTTGCTCTTCCAACTAAGCTACCATAGCCCGCACAAATAGACGAATTTCAAATCATTAATCGCAATGTTCATTGGTTCGTGTTTCCTTGTATTATATATTGCGCGTTCGAAACTCTGTCCAACCAAAGACAGTCGTGTACACAGGGGCTGTTGCATGATAAATCTGTCGTGGCTTCAAATGTCCTCACGTTGGCGTGGTGTGGGTTAGGAGAGTTGAGTGTCAGCTCAAGTGTTGACCTCGTCATTTGACCGGTGTTCAAAAATTACGAGGTGTTGTCCTCGGATATTTCCCTTCGGAATGGATCCCGGACAGTCGCCAATAGCTCTTTGTGTTGCTCCAGTGCGACGTTAATTAAAACTACCTACCTTGTGTTACATATTTTATTGCGATTCATAATGAGGGATGGCTTATAGCCTCTGGTGGGTGATATATTCGGAGTTTTAGGAATAAACTTTGGTCTTCTGCTTTAATTGGAATACAGAGCACAGAATAATGGTTCCAACCAAGTTAAATAACATGGAAATTTTCACAAAAACTTTAAATAAATTAATAACTCAACGTGATTGGTATTCTGTATTTTGAATCAAGTTGTTTAGTAACTGAGATTTTATGTTACCAATTGTAACTATTCCTATATTTTAAACTGAATTATTTAATAGCAAATATTATTTTAAATACTTATCTGGCATTCGGTCGTTATGTTTATTAAAAACATTGACAATTATAAAAATACTCAATTTTCAGGCCAGGAAATACTCTTTAGGTTCGATTTAAGTTCTGAATTATGAATATATCTTATGCCGAAGTACGATCAGTGTATGCAGGCGTAATGAAGTCATTATTCTCCCTGGCTTTTGTGAGACAGTCAAAAATGCTTATAAAATTTTCTTTCCCAACACCACATAAAAGTATAGCTTTTAGGTTTAGTTATAGTTTCCTGGATAGGTGTGCGATCTACTCTGCAAATAATGGCATAGAGCTCAGCTTGATTGTTCCTTGTTTATCTTGCGTTTGGTGATATGAATATTTTAACGCGTTTAAAACTGTTGCTTTTCATGTTTGCTAAAGATAAGTGTTTTGGAACAAAAAAGTTTTGAGACCCATTTTATTTTAAACTAGCAGAATTATTCGGCGATACTCAGTTAAATTGGTTAAAAAGTGACCAGAACGACCCTTTTCTCTTTCATAGAAAAATCCGAACATCATTTTTAATTCTCCAAAAATAATTTTAACACCATTTCTACATTTTTGTAATTTCTACACTTTACTTAGGACCCCAAATTGTGTACATGTTATCCATCCAAAAATAGTCAAAACGCAACAAACCTTTTTCTCAAGTGGTATTGGGGATTTATTCAATTGATAACCTTTATTTCTCTTACGTGGCCTGAAAAAGATGCTTATTTTTATTTGTTACATCACAACGACTATGTCAAGCAAACTCCATTTTTACTTTTTTTAGCTAAGCACACTTTCACACATAATTGTATTCAGTATATTCTGCTAATACAAGATAACTCAACTGTGAGCTTAACGTCAAGTACTATATCAAGTACCTGCGCAGCAGAAATAGTAGACAGCACCTTATTATATATGTGAAAATGTAAACTCGAAAAAGTGAAAATGGTGTCTTGTTTTTGCAGTAACCCGACGAAATGTTGAGTACTAAAAATTGAGAGACCTCCAAAACTATGACTAATCACGTTTTAAAAACTTCGTTTGTGTAAAAGATCGTCAATGACCATTTTGATGGAGCAAGACGTCCACTATCATCAAGACAAATGAAAGTCACAAGAAGAAACGCAAGTTTAAATATGTTGCTCTAGAATAGTATTGCTAAACTCACTTTCTTAGCTAAGCCTTTATAGACCGAATGTAAAGGCTGGGTAGCACTGGCGTCATTAATAGTGTGTTCAACAAAGTATAAAAATAGATTAGGCTGATAAGTACAGATAGTTTCTATCTATACTTATAAAATTATGTATCTCAAATTGATGCTTTTTATTTTACAAAATACTTGATGCTAGGTTGAATTAGAAGGAAGCGTAAAGAACCAATGATGCTTATAAATCTTCAGGGGACAACGAACAGGGGATGGGTTCCTAATAAAATAATAATTCACTCAAATGAGTGCATAAAGATGTTGGTTGTAAACTTTTGTAGTTATCCGATTATTATAAATTTTGTAGACTGTTTTCTACTAAAAAGCCTATGTATATAAAGTTTGGTCCCCAAATATTAAGTTGTGTGGAAGTTATCACATAAAACATGATTAAAAATTTTGATAAATTAGCACAAATTGATAGGTTCCTTGTGCATTATTTTCCGTATATTGTCGAAATTTTAATTCACATAATAATTTGTATACATATAAATTAAATAATTAACTCCATTTGGTAAGTTTATCACTCAATTGTAAAGCATAAAAAATTTGCTGAAAAAAGCTTAAATTCAGCCAGATAGAAAAAGAAGCCCTTGCACTTATTTTCGGAGTAGTATCCTTTAGGAAATACCTACTGGATCTTCAGTTTACGTTACTCACTGATCATTGCATTCTTTTATTGGATTGCTTACATATTGTGCCAAATTCCTTCCCAACATGTCTACATTACTTTCACCCTTATACAAATTGCTTTGTCACAATGAACCTTGGAACTGAGGAAAAGAGAAAAACAAAGCGTTTCAGACGTGACTCTCGTTCAAAGTCTCGTGACTCCATCTCTGTTAATTCATTTCGATAATGATAAATAAGTAATTATTGATAGTGACGCCAGTCCTGTTGAAGCTTGATCCGTCTTGTCTCATCCAACTGCTGATGGGAATCGTCCGATAGCGTTTCCTTCCCATTCTCTTTCTAAAACAGAGCAAAAATACAGCCAGGTAGAAAACGAAGCCTTGCACTTATTTTTGGAGTAATGCGCTTAAAGGAATACCTACTGGGCCGTGAGTTTAATTTACTCACAGATCATCAGACTCTGGTCAGCATACTATCTGAATCCAACTCCACAACTTTCAACAGTCCCGGAATCGAACTTTACAACAGTAAGCAACATTTTAAATCAAAATTTCAAAATTTGGAATCATGTTGAATTTCTCATTTGCATTTAGCATACAGAAAATTGAAAATATTATCTCAAAAATTTCCAAGGAAATCAATTAAAACCTGATGAGCGGAGAACATTTTGTAATCAGAAGAAAGTTAAAAAACTCATTTGGAGAAAAACGTGTTTTTGTGCAGTAGACTTATACTCATCTATTATCCGTTTTATGTTGTTGTATATGTAACTTCGTCAAAAATTATCGAAACTGAAAAATTCTTTCTGCTATCCATAAGGTTAATAATTAATTTTAACGCTAAAATTAAAACATCTATTTTGGTAATTTCAAAAGTCCTCAGTTCCTTTAATGGATAACATTAAACCCTTCGTTTTTTATTTGGATTTACACCTTTATATAACATTAGAGCTCGTGTACATAACGTAAAAAATGTATTGTGGTCCATTACGATAAATGCTGAAGTGATGATCTAAGCAGCACACATCCCATATATAATCTGAATATCACCTTAAACTTTTAATGAAAAAAGTGATACATGATCCTATTTAGACGCTACATTTTCAATGCAGTGCTCACCCTTTGATGAGCACTACTTAACTATTTCATAGAAGTGTGAAGTCAGATGTCTTATCATCTCTGGAAGGGTTAATAAGATAGTAATAGAAATTGAAGAAACAAACGGGTGACTTCGGTTAACAATATCCATCGACCTTCTAATGAAACAGATGGACCCGCAGATTCATGCTATTTCTTCCTGTCGCTCGGTTTGAAGATCTGTCACGTGGTTGAGGGAAAAAGCATGATTCCTAATGTAGGATAAATTATTGTTTGGTCACAGTGATTATCAAGCGTATTTAAAAGCATTAATTAAAAAAAGTTTAATTAAAAGCACTCGGCCCAAGGTGATTCGCAAGAATACTTGAGTTACCCTTCTGGGATCTTACAAGGACTTCGCTCACATGCTCTGCCTATTTCAATAAAGGTCGATCACAATATCACAAGGCTGATGTTACCAGAGTATTGGGATGACTCTCCGGGTGCAAAGAAAATTTACCTGGGTGACATTATCCCGCTGGAAAAATATCTCGCTGACTTCTTGAAGAATTTACTACAATGATAGAGTAATACTTTTCGACCCATGCACAGCCTGAGATGAAGGGTTCCTTACTTATCTCTATTAATTATGGAGTGTCTCTTAGCATATTTCATCCCCCTATTTAAGAGGTTCGCACGCATATATCCGTTGTGCAATATGCCGTCTTCCCTACATGACTTCTAACTAGTTTTGACCTTCTTGGACGATAGAAACTTTCTTAGTATTCTTTCAACCAATAGATATGGTCATTTAATCATTATATTTGTTGTGGGGTGAAAACACTACTACACTGCTCGGAAATCTTGAGACTTTCAGAGGGTTAAATTAGTTAAAGGTGCGATCAAAAGAGCAATTGAAATTAACCATCCTTTATCTGTATTGTAATCATTTTGCCATTACAAAAGGAGTAAAACGTTTCTAAAAACAATTTCAATTAAGATTTCAGAAACAATTATAAATTTTATGAAAAATAATGAATAATGTACCATATATATCAGAATTTTAAGTAAAGTACGCATTATTGAAGAGGACAAAAAAATTTAAATTTACTCTTAATACAGATTATTACAATTTATAATCTAATCATATATCCATTCAAATTAATTTGATTATATTTAAATAACCATTACGCTGGTGAGTTCTGAATTTTTAATATTTTGTTTCAATACTAAAATCCAGCTCATTTGAACGAAGTGGCGAAACTGACGATGGATTCTGTAGCAAGTGATTGTACTTTTTTCCTACGTTTGTTACCATACTCTGATATACAAATAATATCGGTGTCTGTGTCACGTACGTTAGAGGAATATATATACAGCTAAGGCACAAAGCTCTGTAATTTAACTATATTTTACTCCTGAAATTTTATTGCAAATACAGTAACCTCTAGATATATCATGCTTCTTGGGAGACAATATAGTGAGGGTCAAGGAAAACTTGCTAATTAGTTCGACGCACAATTGATATTGGGATTCAAAATTACAGTAACCCCTTAATATATCACAGTCCTTGGGGACAATGTAGTGAGGGTCCCGGAAAACGTTAATTAGTTCAACACACGATTGATGCTGTGGTTCAAAATTACAAGGTGATTGTCCTTGGATCTTTCCCTTCGGGACTGATCGCGTACCGTCTCCGATGTGTTGCTCCCGTGCGATGTACATTAACCTACTTACCACAATGGATTCTAAAATCTTTTAACATTTATTTATTTAATCGTTTTTATTCTCTGCAGAAAAATATCCAATCACAGAGAACAAAAAATATCTAATTCAATAAATGCAAGAAAAATATACAGTTTGATAAATGATTAAACAAAACACTGCATTGTAACAGATTACTTGTCCCATGGTAACCCAGTTGGTAGAGTCACAGTTTATCAAACGGAGGGTTACGAATTCGATACTCGATCCAACCAAAACCCGTCGTATACTAAGGTTTTGTGCTGCCGTGGCCTCGAATGTCCTCACATGGTGTGGAAGTTTGGAGAGTGGACTGCTAGCTCAGGTGTTGACCTCGTCATCTCAACCGTGGTCCAAAATTATGAGGTGTTGTCCTTGGATTGATCCCGGATCAATCGCCAATGACCCATTGCGTTATTCCAATGCGACTTAAATTCAACCTATCAACTACCATAAACAGATTACTTATTCAATTGGAATCATTGAAAAGCATATCAATTCTCGAGAAAATATTATGCAAAATTGACTTCAGTAGTGGTAAAATTAGTATTTAATTTATTATCAAATTGGCTGAATAAATTATGGTTTTCTAAGATAAACAGTTTAACAAATATATTTGCCTGTTTAAAAATTGATTTATAGCCGAAATAAAAATGTTTGATCAAATGTTTTCAAATTACGAGATGGTTAAAATATTGCCAATTTTTACATATTTAATTCATTAAATTTGAAAGTACAAAACTATTAAAAATCAACTTTCGAAAATTGGGCATGCGCTCAAAGCAACTGAATGTTAGTTGTCAAATATTAAACAAATCAATATTTTAATATGTACCCGAGTCATAAAATTTACTATTTTTAGTTTTAAACAAGTCTCGAGTTTCTCAAAGTTTTGAATCCACATTAGAATGCCTTTTTAACACTACAACACATCATAATCATATTACACAGTTTTAATGATAAATTCTTTTTTCTACGAAAACTACATTTCAATGCACATTAATTCTCGTTTTGAAAATAAAGAATTATGTTCGACTATAGAAATGTCATCCTCAATTGAATAACAACATTAGATAAATTGAATAATTGCTTGGAATCTACGTGACGGTATATCCTATAAAGGGATAGAGATTTCTGAGAATAGAACATATGATTGTACAAATAACCAAGTACTCTGGGTCTAAGTTATTCAATCTCGGGGGGGGGGGATTTCAATTAACGTCACACTGGAGCAACACAATGGGCTATTGGTGACGGTCCGGGATCAATCCCAAAGGGAAAGATCCGAGGACAACACCACGTAATTTTGAACCATGGTCAGATGACGAGGCAACACCTGAGCTGGCACCCCACTCTCCAAACTTCCACACCACGCCAAATATTCAATCTCGGGAAAAGATAAGATAGCTCAGTTTTTCTTGCTCACAAGGGAAAACAGAAGATTCTTTCCGAGATTATTTGCATTAATACATATCTACCGAGACACAAATTCTCCGCCCTATTTTTCTTTCGTTTCTAGTTCAACACCTTCTATGTCATAAATATAATATTCTAGCGCTAAGGGCACACTAAAGAAGACATGTTCTCGTAATAAAAGTTCCAGTTGTTCTGCCTGCTATAAATGAAAAGAATTACTTATATTTTACTATTTTAACAGTGTTCCATGGTACGTTAGTGTTACACAAGATGTTGGATCTTCCATTGAAAAAATTGAAAGAGAAAATATAGATCCTTTGTTTTTGAAAAAATGTTTTGCAAAATATTATGTCCTGAAATTTAAAAATCATTGGATAAGATAAACTTAAAAAGGGAGAAAAGGTACTTGATTTTCGCCTTATAAATCTAATAAAAAATTCACGAGGCTCAAACTCGTCGGCTGGAGAGTTATTTATTTTAATAATAAAGATCTGAATACACTATTTCAACAAATTCTCAGTCTTAGAAGATTAAACTCAGAAATTATCTAAAAAGTACCGCTTTATATTTGATTACTAAAGCTTTCTCGAATTCATTCGGATATCATAGACAAAAAAAGACATCAAAATATACAATTCACGTCTCAGAAGATAAATTACTGATCCGGTTATCAATAACATAAATATTATTTCCAATCGTCTAAACAAATTATTGTGATATTTCATAATTTTTATGATTGAACCACTTGTCGAATCATATATCCTATCCAGAGCTTAATAATCTGAGGGCGGGATTATGCATCACTTTGCTCTCTCTTTCTCTTTACATTGATACTTTCATACATCCAATCATATTTGAGGCCACTAAACTCATTAAGCTATTCAACTGAAGTACTCAACCCTCCTGGTGTTTGTCTCGCTGAGGTATCTCGTCATTAGCAAACCTGACCGTAGCTTGATGGACTAAGTATCCCGTCCAAGACAAAAAAAACTGACCAGATCTTGATCTCGTCATCATGAACAAATCAGCAGTATCTTGATGTGATATCTCGTTATTAGTAAAATTGGTCAGATCTTGATGAACGAGATATTTCGTCGAAACCACTTGGAGGGTTAAAGCTAAATTATTCGTTCGTTTATGCACGTATATGAATTTTATTAACAATCAGCTTACGAATTACATAATTTTTTACGATTAGTACTATTAGTTATAGAATAAGATGTTCTTAACAAAGAACTCAATTACCTTAGCAATTTTTTTCGTGCTTTCTTACATTCAATCATATACCACAGTCAACCAACTCATCAAACTATGTTACTGAAGAGCTTTAAAAAATTTTGTACTTGGTTCTTTTATCTATATAAATATATGAATTTATTATCAATCAGGCTTAACGAGTTCTTGAAATTTTTCATGCTTTTTGTGATTGGTAAGATATTTCATGAGATCAAAAATTTCATCATTCTGACAGGCTTCTCTGACAAGACGATTAAACACGTTCAAACTTACATTCGTTTTTCTATGTTTATAATTAAATTATTGGTTTTTGGTTAACCTTCCAAGTGTTTCGACGAGATATCTCGTCTAAGATCTGGTCAATTATGCTGAGGACGAGATATCTTGTCGAGACAAAACTGAACTATTATTCCAAAGGGAATGAAGATAAGTAGGGAAAACAAATTGTCCTTTACCCTGAAATAGTGACTGTTAAGAACAGGTTTTTGCACTAGAGACTGGTCACTACAGGGCAGTTTTCGAAGCTAAGATAAACTACCAGGAGGGTTAAAGCTGTGCTGAAAGGCAAGTCTCGTCACTCTCATTCTGAAGTGGTATGTGGTTTCCATTCAGAAACTGATTCCCTGATTTGAAGAAAAGTGATGTAAGGATTCGATTTGCAATTGGATATAACTTAGAGTAATGCAAATTTTAAATGGGAATTTGCTAATCTTTAATTAATATTATTATCTGATCTTAAGACTACTCGCCATAGATTCGTCTAACTACGGCAATTTTCATATTTATAATCACTCTCAAACTCAAGATAGACTTTTGTAGTAGTCACTTTAGTATCACCTTTGTTCTACAACAGAGGTGTAATTTATGTTAAATGGGTTATATGGGTATGTATACGATTAGCATTCAAAGTAAACCAAAAATTACAAAAATAAAAATTGTACTTAAAAATTATTTACTGGGCTTTGACATTTGCATAATTCTATTGAAAGAGAAATGCATTAATCTGGTCACTCTTTCAGTTAACCTATTTGACCGGAGTATAAAACAGAGTAATTACTATTAATAACTTACTATTAATAAATTTCATTCTTTTTCGAGTAATTACATCGTTTTGAAAATGTAAATAGCCTGTACGACTAGCCATTTATTAGTTTATTACTATTACTTACATCTAATTGGATATAGGTTCAATAAACTTATGAACCTTTTCAATTAAAGCGGTTACTGGTTCATTTGTATACTTACAAAAAATTACAATCAGGTTGAAAACTTGTAGTTTTAGTATTATATCTATATTTTTTATTTCCTCAATATAGTGATATCAACCCTTAAACTTCAGGCATACTTCAAATGTTCTGACGATAGGAAAACGGTAAATTTACGAAAAGGATAGTATAAAACTAATTTTGATGAGCAATTTATGGTAAGATTCTACTGCGGCATTATGAAAGTAGAATACTATATTAAAAATACACTTTCCTATTGTAGGAGCGTTGCATAATTAAAATACACGCACCACTCTAGTTTTAGCTTCCTCACATTTCCGAAGAACGAAACTCATGGAATAAATCCTTCTACAAATGAAACCTGATTTACCTTATGCTTCAGGACTTATGGAAAATTCTGAAAAACGTTACCTTAAAGGATTTAAAATAATCTTATATTTTGTAGCTCTAAAAACGTTTTAATAGTTTACGTTTCTTTCAGTTTTTAATTAAAGTTTGTTTATTAAAGCTTCTTCTAAGACATGTATATTACTTTTTAAGCTTTTAGGCTTAGTTTTAATAAACAAAGACTTTACTGGAAATTTTTGAAACTAAAACCAGCTCAGGTTTTATGTTTCATACATAATGCCTTTCCATATAGCTTTGCTCTGTACTCCTTGTTCGAGAGAATCAATCTGTAATTTTCAAGTGAAGGTATTCGTAAAACAAAGACGCTTTTCAACCTTAAAATTGCTTTATGTAGAATATTGATTTTCAATTTCAAGCACAGTTAAAAAAGGCCTCTCAATAATGTATCTCAAAAATACACGTCATCTTAAAGCTTTCATATTCCAATCATGGATTATTCTCTTTATTGGTATGAATTATAACTGGGCCTATATACACACGCATACATAATTTAAGGGCCAGAACTGTTATACGTTTACATGTGAATTTATAAACCGTTATTTAATTTTACAAACCCGTTGATTTTGTATGTTACCTGCGATATTCATCTTGTCTTTAAATAGATTGGTTACTTTATGAAAGGAAGTGCTGAAAATATACTTTGTGACAAAAAGATTAAAACACCCCTTAGCCAATGTTCGATAAGAATGAAATTAAGCACGTGTGATGCACATGAAAAGGTTAATAAATTATCACAATATCAAATTTAGAGGACTTTATTGTTTCATCAGTAAGGTTATAAATAGAAACGTTGTAAATCCCCCGACGGCGATACATGCCGATATGCGGTGTGGTATGGAGTCAAATAAAACCCTTAAACTATCCAGTAGCATTCTGAAGCTCCTGTTCTAGATTCCCAATATTCTGGTGGTGGTACAACTAACATCCTAGCATATCCCAGACATGCTCATCTGGGGGATCTCTCCGACTGAGTAAAAGTTTAAAAACCACGTAAACACTCCTGGGAAAGGCGAAAGAAAGGGAAAACAAGTTCTAGGGTATACCGGGCGCACCAGTGTGCAACTACCTCGTACAACTACTAGAGAGGACCAGCTGTCGTAAGTTTAGATTCCTCATACCATTACTCTAGGAGTTACAGTGGTTTGCCGCTCAACAATAAACTCAGAATAGTTGTCTCCTCGTACACGGCATTCATCTGTCCCAAGACAGAAGCGGGATTCGCCAACAAAAATAAGTGCCATTCCATGCCTGTTCACGACTCTCGGGCATACCATCATTCCAGACGCAATTCTCAGTTTTGTATTAGTGGTACGAGTAGTTTGACAGCATCGCGATGCGTCCAGCAGATTCTTCGACCTGTTGTTTTATGTTCTATGTCTCGTGTCCAATGAATTATTTACTAGCACGATGTCGCTTGGACATACACGATTCGCCTCTACAAGAAGTCCCTCCGTGGGAGAACTCTTTCTTCCTCAGAAATATCAAAAGATGTCTTCCATTGTCACATCTGGGATATGGTAGGCCAGCAATTGAAACACTCCAATATAGGAAATCTGGAGCAGCAGCTTCAGAATGCTTGGTATAATTTGCCACAGGACTCCAGTTTACTCCGTGCTACGCGATAAGAGGTCTGACTGGGTAGTATCCAGCCATTGTTAATAAAACGCGAACGGTTTGCACGGCATTGATGCAACTTGGCAGCCAAGGAGGAGGGACGGTAATGTGCATGTATGAAAAGTCACGAACCCTTTGGAATTTGCATCAAATTTTGTTTTTAAATTGTATAACGCTGTAATGAATGCAGCGCAATAACAATGTAGTACAGCCTCTTTAAAGATGATTCAAGTTCTGGAAGGTTCATCTGTTAAAGTTTTGAAAGGCCTTCAACAAGCAGAACACCTAATAATGCTGAGCATATACGGGTTACAGTCAACCAAAATATGGGCGATTGCCAGTGCAAAATTGAAAGATAATCTCGGATTCCAAAAATTAATGTATTCGAGATTTTGACGAAGGATCTTTGCATGAAACGTGCAGTGGCACCCTTTTATCACGTCTCGTGCAGGGTTTTTTGATGAACATAAAATTCCCTAGATGGATTTGTCCCAACGTCCCTGATTTGGTGTCCTGCAACATCTGATTTTTCCTAAATCTAAAATCACTTCTAAAACGGAAAAGATTTAAGAATGTGGATGGTGATTCAGGAGAACACGACGAGGCAGCCGATGGCGATTTCAACAATAGACTACAGAGTGATTTGAAAAGTGGAAGAGACGCTAGAAGAGGTATGTGAGGTCCCAAGGTGCTTACTTTGAATTAGACTCGGTGCCAAAAGTTCTAGGGGCAATTCATGTTTTATATTACATGGCTGGATATTCCGGTCGTATTGGCACCAGAGGAGGTTGTACATTTTACTAATATATGACTATTCTGAAATTCTACAATTATAAAGAGTGTTCTGACAGAGTAATTTTGATAGTATGGTCGTTTCTTTATCTTTTTATGTACTTGTGTGATAAGTTTCATTTCGATGGAACACTAATTTCTGGATATTTCGATTTTTTGGCACAGGATGTAATTACGCTTATACCATCAAAAATTAAAAAGCATGCCTTGAATTTCTACCCTATATCAAAAAGTCATTCATGATATAGTAAATTTAAACTATTGATAACACCTATTTTCCCATACTTGTTCTGAGAAAATAATTTCTTTATTTGAATAATTGCGATACCTAAATGGCGTTTAAAAGCATGCGTAAATATATTACTAAAATTTTCATTGATGAATTTATCCAATTAATTTTGGCCATTTATAAGGAATAAAACTTCAGAATCTCGGAATAAAAACCTATAGGTATATTATCATCCAATGCCATAAAAATGCTTATCCACTTCTGATATTCACACAAAAAGTAAAATCTAGCTCGCATCTTAGGACTGTGGTAGGTGGAAAAATAAGTAAATAAAAATTTAGACCTAGCTTGTCTGGTATTTCTTGTGTTATGCAACACCAGATTACCAACATACTTTCAGTTCCCTTGAAGAAAACTGAATTATATGGGCTCGGTTTACACGATCCACAAATAGCCACTCTGTCACAAACCCCCTATTGATCTAAGCAAATCTTATTATTTGTAAACTTTTTTGGATTCTTTCAATATGTGGGAGGTCTGGTTTCCCCGTGTATTGCAATATTTCTTCAGGAGAAAACGTATACCCAAAAATCTATTCAAAATGTACGCATGCATGATGATCTTTCTGTTTACGCAACCTGAATAGCTTTCTATCTTCGTGAGATATTATTTTTTGAAGTACTCAGTGAATAAACATCGAACGATCATGGAACGAAAAATAAGTAATGAAACATTTCGTTGAGTTTAAAAATGTAACCGTAAAAATCAATAGCGCTAGGAAGTCATGAACAAATTTCAGGTCACTTCGTAATATATTATCATGCGGCATTATTCTACTTTTAGCGGAGTTATGAAAGAATTTGGAGCATTTCAACTCATTTATTCTTGTCATAATAATCTCCAGTATTTTCTTTAGAAAATAACACACAAAGCTCTAAGTTCTTTCCAGACTAATGCAAATAATTATAATTATTGATATTACTAAAGGATTTTACTTTTACAAATTCGATTGACTTTCAATGTCGATGGAAACATTTTTGTTAAACGTTTATTAATTCTTAAGAGTACTTTACAGTTATTTAATATACTTTTGCTTAAATATTACAACTTGATACTTGAGTTCAGTCATTGCCATCACTATTAACATGAAACTCAATATACAGTAAAAAATTATTTAGAAAATAGAAACAAGGGATTGTGAATCGCATAGTCCAGTCAAAATTTGCCTTCAACAGTTAGTTCCAGTACAGAACACGATGTGCTTCAAGATCTCTCTGTTCTCGGTAAACAAGTCATTTATCTAAATCAGCAAGGTGAAAATCTGTGTAAGTAGACCTGAGTGACCCATTCTAGCTTTGGCAGCAAAAGTGGTAACTTTTCTGGGGAATTTTTTGAAATATGTAAGGTCAGTCGGCTCCTGTTGAAAAAGAATTTTCATTGAATAAAATTATGAATTTATATCACTTTACACAGAGCTTAATAAAAGTAAGAGATCCATTAATGGTTTTTCGAATAGGGGAAGTCAGAGTAATCTGGATCAGTGTTAACTTGGATCATCGGTGTCTAGGAAGCCAGGTATACTGAAACAATACTGGTATCTCCAGATACAGATAAAAAATGCTCCCCTCCAGCACTTGTTACCACAAATTTTGGTCATTTGAACTCAAACAGCTGGAGTGTAGTCGAATTTATTTCAAATTGCGATGCATTCTGCGAATATTTGTTACCTTGGATATAAGTGTATTCTCGACTCCTGGGCAGAAAAATTAACCACCTCGAAAACAGAATAATTATAGTCAAAGCAAAATGTACCAATATATATTTCATAAGGAAGACAATCCTTCACTAATGGATAAGTTTCTCAAAGAATTTGGAATGGAATCAAATTTACAAATGCCATTTAAAAACAATCATCAACCTTCTAATGAGATAGGCAAAACATGTGGGCGGAGACACTTTCGTAAGATCTCAGAAGGGTAAGTCACGTGGGCTTACGAATCGACTTTGACCGATTGGCTATCGAAGCACTGACTAGGGGTTTTAATCACGCTAGATAATCACTAACAATCAATAATTTGTTCCACATTAGGAATCATGCTTTTCCCTCAATCACGTGATAGGTTTTCAAATCGAGCGATCGCCAAAAATAACCTGAAGTTTCACGCACATGCTCCGTCTATTTCATTAGAAGGTCGATAAAATAAACCTTTAGACGCAGGATTATATGTAACTATGTGACTACTATCCACATCTGGGCGACTTAAAGCCCAAACTGCTTGTGACAAAAATAGATCCCAATTGAAATCACTGTATCTTTACAAATACTTGCCGAATAATAATCGTGTTAGCATATTCGTAAGTAGCGTGGAGTCCAATTCACATATTGCGCAATACATCGTCCACGGACGCTCCCCCTCACCCCGTGGGTGAGGAGAAATGGTAAATCAGATCTTTACTCAAAAGAACAAAAATTTCAAGTAATTTTTCTCTTGATTTTATTCAATAAATTTTTTAATTGATTTCCCTCTTTTATATATAAGTCAACACTTCTTCCCATCTTCATCAGATATAAGGTATAGGTATAATATAATAGTATTATACCTATACTTAGTAGTACTAAAGTAGTATAATATAATAAAGAGTAGTATAATGTGTTACTGAATATACTCTTATGTCTATATTTCTCTCTAAATACTTCCACGTCTTTTCACTCACTGCTTTCACTGTTTTTCTTCTAAATACTTTTGCAAGAACAAAATCCAAATTGTTTCAATTCTTTAACATAGTGTTTGAGGATTACTACAAATTGCTGTCTTCTCTTATCGAAATTATATGGGGAAATAAAAGTTATTTAAAGATTGTGTATAAAGTTCTAAATTCACAAAAGAGCGATAGATTTTATCTGAGCAATGTGCGAAAGAGTAAGTTCAAATAATTTCTACAATAATCCAAAATACAGATCTTTATTATACCATTCTATAGCTTTGTTCTCTGCTCTCTCCCTCCCTCTCTCTCTCTGATTCTATAACTGTTCTGAGCTCTACTTCTTCAAAAGATTGTGATCTATCTTTTTTGAGGATAATTCTGAGAATATAAGATGAAACTGAGTATATAATGAGTTTTATTTTAAATGCATTAATGTTAGCAAATTATGTTTGGAATAATTCCTCAAATCTAATCAAAATATTTTTTTCAGCCATATGTCATAGTAATAAACATCAATCTATACGCTTGGCAGTTTCAAAAATTAGTTATTAGTAAAGCCATAATGCCATTTTCATATATTTTGTGAATGTACCATAAAACCTAGTATGTATAGCAGAATTTCATCATTTTGTCTGCAAACCCAATATCAACCAAAATGACTGGATAAGCGAATATAAAAATTGGACTGGATTAATCAAGTATTTTTGTAGTTTCATGCAAGTATCATCCTTCCTTTTTATAAGTCTATCATTATAGAATCATTTCACTCTATACGGTATGACTCAATTTCCTTTTAGTTTTATTTACATAAGACAAAAATCTGTTCAGGATTGCCTATTCAGAATCATGATTTGTCTTAGGAGTAGATATTTCAAACAAACCTAATGCATTGATTAAAATTCGAAATATTAATTGCACACGTTTCAGGTTTCTTATAATCAATAACCAAATTAAATAATACACAAGTATGAAAAGGCTGGAAGCCGCTGATCTATACAGAAAGGTCATCCTCTAGGAAAGAAATCCCTCTAGGTTATCTTGACATCCCTCAATGATCGGTTGGGTTTTATGGCGCAAGGGCTATATTTGGATTAGATTGTTTATTAAACGTTGTTTGTGATGCAAACAAGAAAAACTTTACTGACACATAAGAGAAATAAACCCAGAGAGGAATCGAACTTGTGTCACCTACAAATCGCAGGTATCTAGCGTAGTGGGCAAACCCACTGAGCCTCGTAGACCCCGTCCCTCAATGAAAAGACCAAGTTAAAACGTGTTTTACTTTATGAAGAAATAACCCCAACATTGGCCAACCGGCTAAAATCGCCGCTGTGAGAAACTGATAGACTGTGTAAAGCATTGGTATGTTCAGTGGTAATAATCATAAGTCAGTTCTATAAATAACCAAATTTTATTTTAACACACACGCACTGTTACTAGTTCAGAGATCAGAGCTATTATATGTGCTCTGTCGTTTGGCTGCCAACAACTTCTTACAATTTGGCGCTTAGTGCCGTCTGGGGTATTTCACACTCCCCACCTGAACTCTTTCAGAGTTCACATAAATTACCTTTTGAGCATATAATAATCCAATATTAATCAGATACAAATAAATTCAATAGGAACATAAATATAATTCGAGTTAATAAATTTAATAGTTCTTTTTTCAGTTCAAGATTAGGTAATTTTAACAATTTTTTTTTATAAATAACCAATTCAATAACAGAAATAAACTAAATCAAGATATTTAACTAAACACGTAAATTTTAACAAGTAATATAATTTCAATTATGAATGATCAAACTATTCAAATTACAATATTCTGCAAATATTAATTTTTAGGATTAATGAGAAATTAAACTAAATTATCGAATATAAAATATAAACAGTTAATTTTCATCATTAATTTCAAGATTACATAATAATTGTACAGGTCTTTTAATAGTCCCAGATCGAGTTTTTATTAGACAAGAACGGATTTTTCCGTCTCTTCCTGGAAATATTTCTATGATTTTACCCATAGACCACAAATTTCGTGGGTAACGATCATCAAGAATCAACACAATATCATTAACTTTAAAATGAGTTTTAACGTTTGTTGAAGGACACACATTTGCAGATCTTAAAGAGAGATAATGTTTTCTCCAACGTCTCCAAAAGTGATTAAGCAATGTTTGCTGATGTCTATATCGTTTTACCGTAGCACTTCTTGAACCACACAAATCTTCCCTTGAAATTTTTGAAACAGGAAGACCAATTAATCGCTTCCCAATTAGGAAATGTGCAGGAGTTAATGGTGAGGGCTCTGAAGGATCATCATAAATGTAAGTTATTGGCCGCGAGTTAATCATGGCTTCAATTTCAATAAAAAGCGTTTCAAGCTCATTCACTGTGAGCGTTGAACGGCCAACAATTTTTCTTAGACAGGTTTTAATAGTTCGAAAATGCCTCTCCCAGAACCCTCCCCACCATGCTCCTTTCTCAACAATAAATTTCCATTTAATACCATGGGAAGCAAATAAATTTTGAACAGATGGGTGGTTTATGCAACTCCAGATCTTTTTGAGTTCAATTTCTGCACGCTTGAAACCTTTAGCATTGTCCGAATAAATTGTGGAACACAGACCACGTCGTGAAATGAATTTCCGAAAAGCTAAAAGGGATGATTCTGTTGACATAGATGGAACTAATTCCAAGTGAAGAGCTCTCGAAGTGGCACAGGTAAAAAGAAGCAAGTAATGTTTGGCATTACTGTCCCTAGTAAAGAATGGACCAGCGAAGTCCACACCAGTCACAGTAAACGGAGGAGATTGAAGCACTCGATCGGGTGGTAAAGGTGCAGTTTCCTGCGTACCAGGACTTACTCTGCACACGACACAACTATTCAAAACACACTGGAGACCCTTAATAATCCAAAACTGTTCTCGGACTTGGGCCAGAGTCGCTTCAACTCCGCAATGGAACACTTTATTGTGGCTGTGACATCTTAGCGCCTAGGAGTCTAGAATGGCCGGCTGCAGACCCGGAAGTTTCCTGTTAAAAAGTCCTTCAATACTGCGCTTGCGCATGTGAGGAGAATGAGAAACGGTTAGCTCACGGACTCCGTCTAGTTGAGACGTCTTCGTAGCAATTCGTAAATTTTAATATGAAAATAAGCATTTTTGTTTCGCGCGTCCATTGTAAACCCATTGTTTTGTCTGTGTTAAAATAAATGTTATTTTTTAATGTCCAACAAAAGTTCGGATTAATTCGTCACAGACTAGAGTTTTGGTGTCCTGGAAGTCGGATGGAAGCAAGAAAGCAGGAAATGCAGGTAGGCCCACCCTTGTATTAAATTAAATTTACTAAGGTTCTGGCTTACCGGAATTAGTGAGGCAAAGAGCCTAAATAGTTTTGGTTAAAAAAACAAACAAAAAGAAATGACTACATATCCAATTTTATTTTGTGGTTATTTAAATTTTGTCTTTATGAAAGTTAATAGAAGTTGATGATAAAGTGAATTTGCATGTTCTACTAAGTAGATATTATCAAGTTGATAAAGTCACGGCCAAAAAGTGCCAAATCGAAAGTGAACGAAAATTTAAATTTCGTTTTGATTTTACTGAAATTTTGTGTTTTGTGCATTTAATGATTTGAAAAGAATCAGATAATTTGAATTACATATGGTAATTACACATTAGTAAAAGAAAACAAATATTTAATTGCAACTATATATATTGCATCTTGTGTATTGTATATGCTACGATATAGTTTAAGATTCTGTTATTATATTTGAGAATTGTGTTTGATATTAAATCTTATCTAGTATTTGAAGCATATTTGGCATTGAGTATATTTTGTGAATCATCTAGTTTATTAGAAAATATTGGTAACTATATTTATGATAACAAAATTTGATTGTTTACTAATAAGTTATTCATCGATCATGGCTTTTCTTTCTCGTGGGAGAAAAGAAGACCTCCTCGAACTCGCAGATGAACTTTGTGAAAAGGTATCGCATGATTGTAAACTGGTTGAGATAAGGAAAATAATCCTAAACAGTGAAAACTATGAAGAAGAGGAAGTTAAAATTTCTTTAACTCGTATTATGGAAGATAGGATAAAGAGAGAGAAAGAAGCAAAAGAAAAAGAAGAAATTGCCAGACGAGAAGAAAAAGAAGAAATTGCCAGACAAGAAGCAAAAGAAGAAATTGCCAGACAAGAAGCAAAAGAAAGGGAAGACCGTAATATTCGAATGGAAGAAATAGCTTTAGAGAAGAAAAAGCTAGAAATGCAAGCTGCAAGTGAGCTAGGACTATCTAATAGAGAACGGATGCCAAATCATAAAATTGAGCTCATCAAAATTACCCCGAAATTTGAGGAAAAGAAAGATGAAATGGGTCTATATTTAATAAATTTTGAAAGAAGAGCTGAGATGGCAGGTGTGCCTAAAGAAGATTGGGTGCCGTATTTACTAGGCGTATTGCCTTCGGAAATTTCGAGCATGATGGCTAGAGAATCGCCTGAAGATGCAAAGAATTACGAATATGTGAAAGATATTATTCTTCAGAGGTATAAAATGAGTTCTGAGAAATTGAAGCAGATGTTTTACCGTCATCAAAAAGTCCCGGATAAAACATGGAGAAGTTACGCTCATGAACTTACAAGCTACTATGATGAATGGGTTTCTGATTTGGAAATCAAAACTTTTGAAGAACTCAGAGACTTGCATATCACTGAGCAGATTAAAAGACGTCTGAAGTAAAAGAACATTTTCTGGAGGAGTGGATGGACTTAAATTCTCCGCTAGAATTAGCTAAAAAAATAGATCAATTTGAAAGCTTGAAGGAGAGTCTTACACCCAGAAATACTAAAGGTTCCCAGAATACAGAGGGTATCAAGAAAACATATGTTAGTTTTCATAAGTCTAAGGGAGAAAATAAACCCTTTGGAAAAACAGAAGTAAACAGAGAAGATTATAAAGAGAGAAATTTTGAAAAAAGAAAGCAACTTCAATGTTATGAATGCAATTCCTATGATCATCTTAGACCTCAATGTCCTAAGTTGAAGAAAAATGAAATCATAGCTGCTAACGAAATAATGGGAAAGGGATTAATAGATTTGATGTCTCCTTACACTAGTGTTGGGACTGTAAATGGGTCTCAGATTTCCATCTTACGAGACACAGGAGCCAGCATAGATCTAATTCCTAGGAAGTTTGTTAAGCCACACATGTATACGGGTGAACATGTATGGATAACATCTCCTTTAGCGGACAACCCTATTTGCTTGCCTATAGCGGAAGTAAATTTAGTGTGTGAGTTGGGTCATGTTATAACCAAAGCTGCTGTCAAGGATAACTTCCTAGATAAAGAACGCTACTTACTAAGCAACAAGACCGTTGTACTTATAGAAGATATGAAAAAAGACAAAGACTCTGATATTGAAGTAAAAGACTCTGCAACGCCCAAGTGCCAAAGTTCTCCATATTTAAACGAAACATCGAAAAACGACTGCCCTTGTAACAGTAACCGTTTTAGTTCTAGCAGTGTTACTCCTAAAGAGACTGGAATCGTTGAAAATTTGTTACGTTCATATGGTTTTATACAATGTTGCGAAAGACAAGCAATATATTTTTTTCACTACAGTCAATTTTCTGGAAATATTGATAATTTAAAACGTGGTGATGCAGTTGAATTTAAAATTACTCATAATCGTCGTACTGGAAAACCAATTGCTAGTTCTGTTTGTAAAATAATGTGTAAAGAGACAGTTTCTGGATTTGAAACCACTGAAAAAAAGGAAAATACTGAAGGTAAAGTTGCTTATGAAAATCGTGGTGAACGGCCCTATTCTGCTGAAAATGTTGATGGTAATGTAGATTTTCATCCTCCTAAAAAGATCACTTTTAGTATTCCTATTGACAAAAATACAAGAAACCTTAGACCTTGTAAAATGCGTTCGGAACAGCCCTTACCTGTGAGATACCGTGGTGTTATCTGTGCTCTTAAAGGAACATTTGGTTTTATTAAAAGGGGTGATGTAAAGGATATGTTTTTCCACTCTAGTGAATGCAAAGTGTTCAAAAATCTTAATCTTGGCGATGATGTTGAATTTGGAATACAGACTGGTAACAACAAGGAAATTGCTGTAAGTGTAACTAAATTGCCCTTAGGGACAGTGATATTTGAGGACGTTGAAACTGAAAGTTCGGTTGGTGAAATAACTGAATGCTTAGACAAATCTAAAAGTCGTTTGAGGAAAGCATAAAAGTTACGAGACAAAGTTGAATTTACTGTGATCCAGGATTACGAGGTAGTCCATAGAAAAGGAAAACAGCATATAAACGCTGACAGTTTAAGTCGTACGCCTCACGTACAAAACTAAATTACTATTGTTTGTATTTGTGATGTCTTGCATATATAAAAATATTTTATTCCTAGTGTATATTGATACATTTGAATTGCAAAAAAGTGTTAAATTTGAATTGAAAATCTAAATATTTTGAAATTGAATTTCTTCTTTGATGATTATCACTGAGCAAAATTTTGATTATACTTTGTTAAAATTATGATATGTTTTTTTAATTTAGAGTAGGCGGTACACAGCCAGGATCTTTAGGGTGTATGGTCTACTTGCATATTGCTTTGGGCATGAGTTGTTGCCTTCGCGAAAATTCTGTTGCTGCTGTTTTGTATCTTTTTTGCAGGTGTCTGTCTCTGCAGAAAAAGAATCTTGAGGAGGGAGGAAATAGACTGTGACATCTTAGCGCCTAGGAGTCTAGAATGGCCGGCTGCAGACCCGGAAGTTTCCTGTTAAAAAGTCCTTCAATACTGCGCTTGCGCATGTGAGGAGAATGAGAAACAGTTAGCTCACGGACTCCGTCTAGTTGAGACGTCTTCGTAGCAATTCGTAAATTTTAATATGAAAATAAGCATTTTTGTTTCGCGCGTCCATTGTAAACCCATTGTTTTGTCTGTGTTAAAATAAATGTTATTTTTTAATGTCCAACAAAAGTTCGGATTAATTCGTCACATGGCACTCTACAACCACAATTTCGCAAAATTTGTCTTTGCAAGGCAACAATATCAGATGTTTTTCCCCGATCTCAAAATCGGAAAACTGAAGCCTTCCTTTCAGTCTAAGACCGTTTTCATCTAAAAAAGGGCTCAAACAGTGCACAGGAGAATTTTTGTCCAAACGTTTTCCGTTCGATAGACAGTCAATTTCATGCATGAAATGTTTCCGCTGCACAGTTTTCAACCAATAACGTTCAGAGTCAAAGATTTCTGATGCACCTATTGGTCTATACAATTTCTGTCTGTTTCTGCAATTAAACAAAAAACGTTTCACGTAAGCAGTCACACGATAAAGTTTTTGTAGAGTTATACCTTTTTAAGTCCAATAAAGGCAGGGGTGATGGCTCGATGACTGACACCTGAAGAGAAAGATTTTTAATCCGTCTTTCAGTTATCACACTCTCCTCATCAACAAGTACCGAAATACCAGATGGCCAATTCGCTTCTGGCTCCAAGATCCAACTTGGTCCCCTCCACCACAAGGAATCAGTCGCAAGCTTCGAAGCACGCACACCTCTTGAGATCAAATCCGCGGGATTGTCATCACCGTTGCAATGAAACCATTGCTGTGGATAAGTCAAGGATTGTATCTCAGAAACCCTATTGCAAACAAAAGGTTTCCAGTCTTTGGCGTTTCCTCGAATCCAGTGAATAGTAATTTGCGAATCGCTCCACAAATATGTTCGTTTACATAGCTCAGGGAACAGTTCTTTCAAATATTTTGCCAGTTTTGCACTAATCACCGCCCCCATAAGCTCTAATCTTGGCAATGAAATTAATTTCAAAGGGGCTACTCTTCCCTTCGCGATGACAAGAGTAGTCTTAACTCTACCTTTAATATCACTGTATCTAAAATACGCTACACTTCCGTACGCTGCTGGACTAGCGTCGGAAAAAATGTGCAAAGAAATATCGTCGCACTGATTGTCAAAAAACTTTCTATCAAAAGATAGCTTTTCCAAGTGAAACAGTTCGTCGCACCAGTCTTTCCACTTGAGTGATAAGTCCCCACTAGGCAATTCTTCATCCCATTTTAAACCTCGTTCCCATATCTTCTGCATGCCTATCTTCAAAATCATGACACAAGGACTCACTACACCACAAGGGTCAAATATCTTCGAGATCACTCCGAGAACAAATCGTTTGGTGTTTGTAGCATTTTGAATGGAACCTTTTACAGTTTTTAAGTCTAACTTAATTTTATCCTCAGTATGATCCCAAATGAGTCCCAAGAACCCAGTCCCTAGACCAAAATCCATATTTTCCTCAAAACTATTATCTACCCAAAGTTTTTGAAGTTTAAGAGAATTTGTTCTTAATTTCCTCAAATGAAATCCAGCATCTTTTAGAATATTAATTGCATTGTAAGTTAACAAATACGCCTCATCGGCATTCTGAGACCCATGACACAAATCATCTACATAAAGAAAAGAATTAAGCATTTCAAAACATTGAGGCATATCTTCCTTATATTTGCCAATGTGAAACTTTAGTACACAAGCTAATGCAAAGGGTGATGTCGTTAGACCAAATGGAAGACGATTTAAACATAAAGTTTGGTCAGACTCATGAAACCACAAAAATTTTAGATATTCTCTATCTTCTTGACAAATTTCAATCATAAGAAAAGCCTTTTCTATATCGCCTGTAAACGCAATTTGATTTTCACGGAATTTCAGAATTATATCCACTAAATTAGGGTTAAGATTAGGTCCAGACTCCAAACAATCATTCAAAGATTTAAATTTTTCTTTAGCTTTGCTACTACAGTCATAAACTATCCTAACTCGAGTTGTTTCTGTGTCATTCCTAACGACTGCTCTATGGGGCATGTAATATCCTAATTTAGGGTCTTCATTTTTGCATCTACTTACAATTTGACACTTTAATTGTTCATTAATTATCTGCTTATACTGATCCGAAATATCTTTGTTTTTATTCAATCTACATCTCAAACTGTCAAAACGCTTCTTCGCGACCTCATAATTCGAACCTAAACTTTCAGGGGAATATGAACAGTCTTCCCACAACAACTTACAAACATATCTCTCACCGTTAAATGTCAACAAATTCTCAAATGAATCAATTAACAACTTGTCCTTTTCAGAAAGATTTTGTTTTGACTCCAACTCCTCGATTTCCCAAAACCGTTTGAGGTCAAAGAGCACATTCTCAGAATCCATAAGTAAACAAGAGTTCGCAAAGCTATAGTCAGCAAAATCGCTTCTTTCATTGCCTACAAGAAGCCACCCAAAACACGAACCAACAAGCGAAATTCCACCGTTGTTTATTCTTTCCTGCTCATAAATAATGTCCCAGAAGTAATCACATCCAACCAACAGGTCTACACTTGCACCTCCATTTGAAAGGAAGGTATCGGCGAGATTTAATCCCTCAGCTGTCAATACTTTTAAAGTTTCACTCGAAGGATTCCGTCTGACAAAATTAGCAATAAATTCAGTGACTAAGCACTCCACTTCTAAACACTTATCCGGCTCTTTTCGATTGTGCAAGGTCAAACTAACTACGGGATAATTTTGCTCTCGAGGGTATTTTTCACCGAATGAGTATATAGACAATTTTTCATAGCGAAAGGGTTTTAAATTTAATTCTTTCACAATGCGTTTAGACACAAAAGATCGGTGTGATCCGGAATCTAACATTATTCTACTTTCCAACGATTTATTATTATTTTTCGAGCACAATTACTGAACAAGTTTGAAGAAAAGATTTTTTACTACTTCCTAGAATATTATTGTGCGCAACAGATATATTTTCAGACCTTTGATCAGAAACACCTGAAGTGATCGAAGGAATTCTTATTTTCGGGATCGTTTCAGCAGGGGTGTCGGAGGAATAGGGTGGAGAAAGAACATTTTTGTTGTTCCTTCTACACAATACCTCATGATGCGAATTAGACTTACATTTTTTACAGTTTATCCTAGATTTACAAGAAATGCTCATATGATATTTTTCAAAACAAAGAAAACACCTACCTTCAAACTTTAATCTATCGAATTTTTCTACAGCACTAGTTTTTCTACAATTAATCGATTCATGAAACCCGAAACAAAATATACATTTATCTTTTATTTGCGTATTTAAAGCTGCCGCGGTTGGGGTATATCTAGGTTTGTAATTATTCTTTCGATAGTTTGGAAATGGTTGCAGATTAGTCTCAAAAGTTTTAGCATTACCATTTGAACTTTCCGTGATTTCCCTGGATTCTACTTAATTTTTTGAAATTTATTATTTCACCAATTTCACAAGATTTACTTTTATTTCTTTTACGATGGAAATCTAAAACCAAATCTTGGGGCAATAACTTAAGAATGATAGGATTTAACAAATGTCCGTACGAACCTTCAGTTACATTAAGTGAACGTAGGTTTCTAATATTTACTTCAATTTCATCATACAATTTACGTAACCCTTTAACATTATATGAGGTTTTCACCGATTCTAAATTCAATAATTTTGACATATAAGAATTAATAATAACGTCAGTTTTACCGTATCTATCTTTCAAAAGTTGCATGCACGAATCATTATTTTTCTCATTTAATTCGAACCCAGCAACAACACTATAAGCAGGTCCTACCAATAATGTTTTCAAATATTGAAACTTTTCAATCTTAGAAAGTAAATAATTCTCACCAACTGCATTATTAAAACAATTAAGGAACTCCAAAAATTTGCTAGAATCACCATTAAATTTCGATATTTCTAACTTTGGCAATTTCAATGCAGTCCTTGTTTCTGAAATAAATGAATTATTTGCCAAAACAGTTTCTGATGAATTTTGTGTTCTCATCAACTCTTTAATTTTGGATTTTACTTTTACTTTAGTTACCAAAATTTTATCTTCATACTCTTCGGACGATTTAATCTCTCTTCTGAACCTTTCAGGGTCATCTATCAAATCTTCAATATCGGAATCGTAACTCTTCAAATTTTGCTCTTTAGTTTCTAAAAGTTCAAGAAGTTCAGTTAAAGCATCTAACCCTTCGTTAAGAGTTTCTTGACTTTTATTGACTAACTTCGTAACTGCACTTCGGACGTTACCGCGCTTCTCAATCAATTTATTTACCTTATCCATTTAAATAAGTTCTATTTCAGTATAAATTTTCTAACAAATTCAAATCCTCACCTTTGTACTCCAAAAGGTAAATAAATATCTCACCACATTTACTTCAAAGCAGGATCTAATTCTCGCGTTCTCCAAACACGAATAATCCAAACAGTTGGTAAAGCATCAAGCTGGATCTTCATACACAACACGATCACAATTTCCCAATTTTCAAAACTTCCCGGCCGATGCACCAATGTAAAGCATTGGTATGTTCAGTGGTAATAATCATAAGTCAGTTCTATAAATAACCAAATTTTATTTTAACACACACGCACTGTTACTAGTTCAGAGATCAGAGCTATTATATGTGCTCTGTCGTTTGGCTGCCAACAACTTCTTACAATTTGGCGCTTAGTGCCGTCTGGGGTATTTCACAGACTGAAGCTCTTGGATACGTGTTCGAATCTCGTATGTGCTGAAGTCTGGTTGGATGCTGGAAGACGCACTCTTCACAGAAAATGCTTCATATCCATCCTAACTCAAATGGTTTAAAATATCAATTCGGAAAATTGTTCCTGAGGAGAAATTGACACACCTCTACACTATATCACAGTCTAACCCCTTACAGCATAATGGTTTATAGAAATACCTCCCGACTACCTTAAAATCGAGCCACTCAGGCAGGATCAGTGCTTCTAACTAAAGCTCGGAGGTCAAAATTACTACCATGATGAAATTCAGACTCATCAGGAGTTGATAATCCTGAAATTGACGGGTCCGCGTACCCTGGTTGGCAGAGTAGTAGATTAGCAACCTGAGGGTTGCGAGTTCGAAATCGATCCAACAAAAACCGTCGTGTACGCGGAGCTGGAGCAGGTTAAATCTATAGTGACCTTCAATGTACGACTTTGGTGCGGTGTGGAAGTTCGGAGAGTGGTTTGCAAGCTCAGGTGCTGACCTCGTCATCTGATCATGATTCAAAATTACAAGGTGTTGTCCTCGAATTTTTCCCTTCGGTATTGATCCCGATCCATCGCCAATAGCCCGTTGCGTTTTTCCAGTGCGACGTTAATTAACTACCTACCTAGGATATTGTCTTTTAATATGCATATTGTATATATAGTACTAGCTGAATTACCCGGTGTTGCTCGGGTTGAAATGGTTAAATGTTGTTTGAAAAGTGAATTAGAATAAGCACTTTTCTTTCACAGAAAAATGCAATCATTTAAGTTGTACGGAAAATACGTTGAAACTTTTTCATAGCTTCTACAATATACTTCGGACGCAAATATATACATTTAATTCCTGAATATATTGCAATATGTAAAAGATTAAGACATAAAGACAAACAGAAACAAAATTCCGACGAAAAAATGCAGAATTCTAAAAAACGAAAGATGTGCAAATTGCAGTTTCAATTGCTTCTGTTTAAATACTCTCGCAATCAAGTCGTGGCGCTCACTGGGTAATTTACCATTGGTAAGAACCTCCTTGATCTCCGTCCAAGTCGGATTGCAGGTGAAGGTGATAAATAAGTCTGGTCTCCCGTACGTCCTAACGTACGTCATATCATCTTGCGTGTATTCGTGCATGTGTCTGGGACTGCCTGTAAATGTAGCTGGTAGTATGACTAAGGCACCGAGGTTTTCAACGTTCCCGTCATTTGCCACAGCATCTCTCAGGTGAATATATTCGTCAACTCTCAGTTTACGTTGATTTAGACGAATGTAAAGGAGACGCTCACTCTCGACTTTAGCGTACATATCGACGATGAACTGATGAAACAATTGCCTGTAATTCAATACTTGGTTCTGCTCAGTATCTCGAACCATTAATCTGTACGCATAGAAATCCATCGCTGAAAATTTCTTGCTGGTTGTTTCACCTGTTCTTGGGTTGATTAAAATGATATCCATCTTCATCATGGGGGAATATCACTGGTACTGCAGAGCATCATGAAATCGATGTGTTTCCCAAATACGCTGCAATGATTCACCTCGTCGTTGAATAACGATATCCCGTTAATGAAACTCGTCTCCTGATATAACCATCGCGACTTTCTGCTTGAGGAGAGTTAAAGCGCCGCTCGTGTTCGCCTGCTGGTCTTCGGTCTGCTCTTATGACTATTTTATATTCATTTGTTGGCATACGTTCCAATGCTGTTTCAAACGTTTTAATAAGATTATTGCGCTCATGAAACATCCTCTGTAAGTTTAACACAATCTGACGTCTTGTTCCCGAGATATAGGCGCACCTCTGGTCAATTTCCCTTTGTTCGTTTTGATTAAAATATAGTTGTAAAGATTTTGGTGGTTGATCTGGCAGCGGAAGCAACGATCCCGCTCTATGGTAAATCTGCCCTTGCACCTTGAATGTCGACGGAAATCCGGGCTGTCCAACAACTTATGTGGCGCCTAATGATGTCATTTGGAAACATGAGTTGTATTTTCTGATGTTACTAAGAAAATGCTTCGAATCTGACGTATCTCCTGATGTGTAAGTCAAAAGTTCTTGTGGTGGTGGTTCCAGTTGGCAGAGTTTAACTTTTCCATTTTTACAGCAAATACCAGTAGACTCTGATTTAAATGTTTTGGCTTGACAGTAACTACAAACCATTTCCATTTTCCCGATGGTAACACTTGCATGCAGCGAGTAGTCTTTATGTGAATCGTAGTGTAATTCTTCCAATGCTAAGCTAAAATGGTGCGCAATCCGTGATCGTTTGACTCTATCTTATCCTGTAGTCGGACCTCACGCTGCTGTGCCGTCTCTGTTGCTCTAGATGTTGTAGCTCTCTCGCAATCGCAAGTCTTCGATTCCTCTCCTCGAAAGTTTCTTGACTACGCTCATCTTTCATCATCTTAGCCGTTGACTGCACTTGGCCGATCGCCTTCTGCTTCCTTGGAGGCATTGCTACAGCAAAGAAATCTGTAAAAGAATACAGATAAATGCTATTTCATAAAATAAGCAAAAGGCATACTCTCACTGAGCAATGAAATCTATTATAGAATACAATAAAAAACTAAAATTAACGAAAAAACGAATTTAAAATTATGTAGTACTTACATCAGTTAAGAAATATAAATCCAAAATGTACACTATCACTGTCGAATAAAGTAGGAAACACTTATACAATCAACTAAAAGAGCGAAATAAAACTGCCAGATTCACTGAAAGATGATAAACTGGAAGACTTACCGAGCTAGCTTCCTCTAAATACGACCAGCTAAGAATCGAGTGAATGCTGGAATGTTCTCCACCATGAGTCCAAAGAAGTTTCCGTTTCCCCAACTTTCTAGAAAGTTCTACAAAGTTTTATATAAAAAGTAAACATATTAATTCTGGTGCTGCCAGATACCGAGTAGCAAAATTAAGCTTTTATGATCAATGAGTTTTTCGTTTGTGCTTTTCGGAATAACGGTGCTTGGGTTAGAAATAAATGTAATCGGTGTAGACAAATTAAACTGAATAGATAAAAAATTTTCAAAAAGCAGAAGGTCGATTTTACAGAATTTTTCAGAAAGGAAATCACTGCTTTCAATGGAGGATTCACATGTATCTATTCCGGACATTTTAAAATAAGTTACACGCCTTACCTGAAAAGCCTTGTGAAACAGAATTCTACAAATCATTACGTATTCAATAAATTATTTAAGGAAAGTTGGTCGAAATATACACTAACTTTCCTTGAAAATAATCCTTGAACTCCTGAAAACCTTTCCTTGAATTTCCTTGCAAGCATAAATATTTTAAAATATTCTTTCCCTTCATCAATAAAATATCTATAATTTATTTACATCATGGGAAGAACTAAAAAGTCAGTTCAAACATAAATACTGTTACTTAATTTGTTTCGGAAAAATTTGTTTTTCGATCAACACTGGTAAAGCAACCATCGCTGCCTAAAGCAATCAATCTATGCTCAATGTTATTTCTATTGCGATTTCGAATAGTTTTTAGCCCCCCCCCCCCAGGGCCAATAGAACGGGTGTTAAGAGTTAGCCTATGCTGACCGCAGTGTTCTAAAGTATAAGTGTTCCAAATTTGGTGTGGATTGGTTAAACGGTGTAGATTTGTATAGAAAATATACACGCATACATACACACATACACACACATCCTATTTTATATATATAGATAATGTAGTGTCTACGGTTGAACAACTAGCAGACCTGCCATTCTGACATGACTGGAGATCACCTCGGTGTTTGTCCTTATCTTAGTAACATAACAGATAGCAATGTTGCTGATGATATTCATGCATTTGTTTCTATTTCAAAATTAGGCTGCCAGGCAGAGACTAATGGTGAAGACAAAGTCTGGCGTAGGATACAAAAAATGTTCCCCACAGCTCACGAAGGATGTGGAGGGGCAGCACCTCCCATGGTACCCCAAGGTAACGCAGTGCCAAGTTCTCGCCAATTAATGCTTGAAGGGTCATAGGATCCATAGCTAGCATTGAAAGAAAAAAACTTGATGAAGAAGCAAGATAAAAATGTCAGGTTAAGAAAAAGGAAATACTCAAAGCGCAGGAAAGCGGAGACACTCTCCAAAATATATTCACGTAATTGAAAATAATTCGAGTAGAAGGATCGGTGGAGGAACGTAGCATCTAAAAGGTAATGCATGAATACTTCATATAATGAAGGCCTAACGTAATTACACGATGACGTATGATGACGTCGTGATGTAGTACGTGCAGGTCTAAAGGATTATGGCAAGAATTCCTCAAAGTAAACTGGGAAAAAAATTGCTTAATAAAAATGTTGTTTTCGATCGTTGTCAAAAAGTATGTAATGTGGTTTCTAAGTCGGTTTAACATATCGCGTGTCTGAATACGTAAATATTATTAATTGTCGAATTTGAGATTTATTTTCAAAGTATACTCATGAACTGTCATGGAATAAATCATAGTGGAATTATTAAAACTTACTACAATGAGAGAGATTAATATAAGTCCTTTAAAAATGAAAAATGAATTTTTGCATTGGAAAATGTTTAATGTTTTCGTTAAACGTTTAATACTTTTCTACATACTAGGTACAGATTAAAATAAACCTTCACCCACATTAAGAGACATTCTTTATACTAATTATTTATTTATTAAACAATCATACGTTTTACCAATCGCTTAAGCATCGTTAAAAATTTTACTTATTTCTAAAATTTTATTTCAAATCAGTGATGTAACATACAAATAATTTATTCAAAATTATTACTCCATCTGGGACCTCATTTTTATTTCATAAAGATTTTTCAATTTACTTCTTAAAATTATTTTATTGAATCTTTATATTTTTTTAATATCTGTTCAATCTCAACAAAAGGCAAATCAGAATAACTTGATTGAATAACTGACCGACATAAATGAAGAAAACTCTCAATCCTAACTACAAAGTACCATTATTTGTGAATACGGCTAAAAATATTTTACAAATTAATTAATATAAAAGACAAAGACATTACAACAATCAAAATTAAACCAAGCTAATTTGTCATTCCAAAGCTCATTGTCGTAGACATTCATTCTTCGAACCTACGAAAGAAAAATCCTGTCTCCTGATACAAAATTGCCTGTTGGACAACCAAATAACGAAAGAAAGCTCAAAATAATTAATCAGAAGCTGGAAAGAATAACTATTCAAAGAAAAGTGGGAGAAAAATACTTTTCCAGTTCGTCAAAACTACTAAATTTAAATTTTATGAGTACTTAGAGCAACCGTTACTTTTACTAATTAGAATTTTGTAGATTTTTGAGTAAAAATTCTCATTTAATAACTGATTAATAATTTAAATTATATATAAATATTTCAAGAATAATATTCTCCTTTTTCATATTTTATTATTTTTTAATTTTATTTCTACATGAACCACAAAAGTATTAAATGTGCAAATCGGATAAATTAAAACAAAATTACCAACAGTGACATAATTTTTACAAAAAAAATTTTCTTTTAAAAAAATTCTAAAATGCAGCGAAGTAACTAACAGTAAGGAGTAGGGACACACCAAGTGTCCTCAAGAAAAGCAGCGTCGAAAAAGAAATCTTCAATCCGAATCTAGTAATGGACAATGGAATTGTTACAATTGCAGAATGGTGAATCGATTAGGTGAAGAAACGATTAAAGTAATTAATTCTTGCATGACCAGAAAAAAATTTGAGTGAGCTTGTAACATTGCTTAAATTTTTTTGAAGGTACATTTTTATCGTGGAAAGAATATTTTTTATTTGACCTTTATTAATAGCAGCCCAGAGTTGTTGCCAAGAAATTAATTGTTGTTTATCGCTTGGCAGCGTAGTTGCTGGTAATGGAGTAATGTAGTGATCATGCCATGCGTGTTATTTTTATTGGGTAAAATTTCGTTGTCGTGGAATGCAATGTTTTTTATGACAATAGAAGATAATTGTGTAACTTGAGTATGTCGGAAGAAAATCCATTTAAAATTGTAAAGTTTAGATTTGAATAATTAAAGTTTTAGTTTCAGTCGTTTTGTCACTCTTTGGTGTTTTTCCTCCTACACGAGGGCTAATTAGGCCGAGACCTAAGGTTTAAAGTGGATTCTGAACCCCAATGAACATCTCTGCCTAGACCGGGATTCTAATCTAGAGCGTCTTGAATTTGGGGTAACAAATATATAAACTATTTTTCTACACTTCTTATGTCTTCATTCTAATGTGTGAAAAATTCAATACGCCAATGCTTCCAAATCTATTGCAAATGTTTTTAATACGAACACAACGAACAAAGTTTTTATACGAACACTTTTAAAGACGAAGGATGTTGATTGGCAATAAGTATCTGTACAGTTGCGGGAAAAAGGAACCACCCCTCTTCATTCGAGCAATTTTAGCAGTAGAGAAAATTCAAAGATGGCGTTCGACAGCAACTAAATTCTTCTATAAATTCAAATGCATAAAAAGTTGCATAAAGAGCTGTCTTCATATTAAATCCCAAACCAACTTCATAATTAATTTCCACTGGAACTAATTATTTTGACGCACAATTTCAAATCTATATCAAAATTTAACTTCAGATTCCAATTTTCGTGTCATTAGGTCTTACCATTTCGAAGTTATGAGTACAGAAAGATTGGAGCTCCTAATGTTAAATTAGTTTCAGAAACGTTAATGGATATCTTCCTAAATAATATTTCTATAGCGCTGATATTTTGTACCATGTTTCTGTTTCGCAACCCAAACAAAATCCACCTAACATTTTATTTTTAAAATAGTTTTTAATATGCAATAATTATTAAATTAAAGTTTGAAAAAGTAATGAAATGGAACCTTGCTATATTATGGGAATCGATTCAGAAGTACTTCTAATATGACCATGCAAAATTTCAGGTCATTCCAATTGTTAGTTTTTGCGTTACATACATTACATTTTACTCATTTTGGCTATTTTAAGGGCAATCAAAAGTTTAAAAAATGTCTGACAAACCTTAGAAATGTTTGAATTCTTGAAAAATGGTTGGAAATTTCATTTATGTAATCTAAAATACATTGCCTTTTACCAGTATGTGTAGTATAGATAAACTCTACTAATCAATGATTAACTGAATGATTCACTCTATTCACTTTTTGGATGATCGAAATGTCAGTTCGATTGTATTAAATAATTGTAGGTGGGCTTTTTGGTTGCATACATGGAGACAAACGCTAATTTAAAAAATTAACTTTTATTAAGAACACTAAAGACGATACAAAATTATACAGAACATCGATCAACATTTTCTCCGTTTCGAATTGTTCTTAATTCCCAAAATCCTTCTTTTATCATATTTTAATCATGGTTACAATGCACAATATCATCGTTTGAGCTCATATAATAAATATAATAATTCCGGATCATTTACACTTGCATAATAAATATAATTATATAATTCTCGAATCGTTTTCACTTGAATAATAATAATTCTCGAATCGCTGATAAACACGTTTGAAATAGTGTTCAAATTTGACATTCGGGTCTACAAATAATCTCGATCAAATAATAGCGATGATACAAATAATAGCGATTTTCAATGTGGAGATGATCCTTGAAATTGACAGGAACTTTAACATTGAATATCTCCGGATATAAAAATAGTAGTCATGAAAATAAAAGTAGTCTAAATATAAAAATATTTAGACTAATTTAACGAGGCGAAATATGACAAAGGCATCAAAACAGAGTGTTTCCATTGGAAATTTTGTCGTTTGTGCAAAATTTTATATGAAGACGACCTCTTATACATTCTTTTGCATTTAAATTTGTATAGGACGTTATTCCCTATTGAATGATATCTTCGAATTTGCTCTAATAAATAAAGGGGGTGATTCGTTTTATTTTCCGCGATTGTACAACCAACAGTAGAATTGTACACTAAACCCCAGAAAAAGCATTCGAATCTGAAAGCTGTTTATATCCATATATACTGAGGTATGAAACAGAACATTTGTAAAGGATGTTGGTTAGTTTTATATTATGAGAGGGATTTTCAGTGTGCACAAATAATCCAACGGAAAGTGAAGATTTTACTTCCGCTATCCAATGCTCTGTTATGATACATATCGGGATTACCTTAAAATGGTGCTTATCGCCGTTTTGGCGACGTTTAGTGTTTAATTTAAATGAAGTTGACCAATCAACTATCCTACATCAATTTAAAATTCGTTCTTCTGAATTTTTATTCGAGAGATGCTGAAATTGCCTTCGAAAAATAAGCCAAGTGACGTCACTTTCGGAATACGTACAGGAAACCCGTATCGTTGCAGAAACACTGCATCCACCTACATTAGTTTGACAGAAAATGCCTCTCATAACTACGATCAAGCCTTTTACGAATTTTCAACAACCTAAAGAAGGTAAATAAACCAATGAGTTTTAAGAGAATTTTCTTAAATCTCCCAGAAGCAAACCATTTTTCCTAAAACAATGGCATATTTTGAAGTTAACAATAGCTTTATGTGAAGTAGCCTCTCTGTTTCTCAAAACTGCGCCATAAAACAAAAGCTACACTGAAAAAAAATAATACTTCTTTTCATAAATTATTTGGAGTTTGGCAGCAGTTACGAAAGAGAACAGAATATGCATAAATACCGGGTAGTCATAAAGCAATTTTCCCTGTATACGAGCCAATAGCAACCGCAATTTTCAACGAATTGGAATGAAGCTTGAGATTTAGAGATTGTAAGGTATGGTCTCGAGAGTTATGTAAATAACAAGAGAATCGAGCTCTCATGGTTACCGAATACAGTCAACAAATTTCGAAAACCTACACCTACTGCACCAACCCATACACGAAATCAAATAACTGTGTGGGTGCGGCATCACTAGCATCTTCGTTCTCAGTCCCTACTTCTCTGAACACGTGACTTCACAAGGTTTAGTGTACTATCATGAGTGCTTGCTATTCAGTAATGTTAACGAATTACGTAATTCCTGAGTTGCAACAGCGAAATACTATATCTGACGTCGTGTGGATGCCAGATGGCGCACCCCCCCCCACACACACACACATGTTGAGACATGTGGCAAACGTTTGTTAGAACACTTCATTGACAGAATTTATCGCTTGAAATTTTCCATTTCCGTGGCTACCACGGTCTCCTAACCTAACACTAATTGATTTCTAGCTATGGAGACATTTGAAATTCAAAAGTGTGCAAGAAGAATCCTAGAAGTGGGTCTAACTTGAAAGAAACATTTAAGTTAGAGGTTCAGCATATTTCTTGTTACAGGGTTGTCCACGATATTCCATATGCAACGTGTCAGCACCTGTGAAGGCGACCACGTGGAAGGCACGCACGTTATAAAGGTAAAATGTTTGGTTTCTTGCTTTTCTTTCATCTTTTGTTATGCACACTCATCTTCTTTAACAGCTGTCTTGCGTAGTCGTTTTTAGAGCTAAAGGTAAATTTTTAAAGCCACTTTTGGTTTTTCACTGTGTCGATCACCTGCGATAAAAAGCGCGTGTTGCTATTTGAAATTCGTAACCGTGATAGTTTTCTATTATATACATAACTCTCAAGCGCATACCTTAAAATCTCTAAATCTCAAGTTTCATTTCTATTCGTTGAAAATTGTGGTCTCTAGGAGCTCGTACATAGGGAAAGTTACTTTGTGTGACCACCAGTAATATCTGAATAGAAATAACACAAAAGTTTGAAAGAAAAATAACCTAATTCCATTAAATACATTTCAGATAAAATTCCATCATAAAATTATTAATAAACAATTCATTGTATCCTAAAATCTATTAAGCTTTATCGTATTATACATATCTCTAGAGAAACATTGACACAAAGGCGATTTTTTTATTCCTTAATTTGATTAATCAGATAAAAGCATGTTCCAACATAAAACAGAACAATTGAAAAGAAATTTACTGGTATCTTATTTTTCGAAGTAACATTAGTGATTCTGTAAATGAAACAAATATTCATTTATTTTGTTAATATATGAATAAGTTTAATTTTAGCTTGGGGCTAGAAGATTTATTCCTAATTACCAATGCAAATAAAATTATTGAGCAACTGCATTAGTCAAACCCTTCGAGTTTCCGTAGTAATCTAGGTTAATAAATTTGCTGTTACAAAAAACTGTCTGAAAGGGGGATTGATTAGGAGTCTTCGCAGAGATGAGAGTTTGCATGTATCATTAGAAAAACGGAGCTCTTCCAAGATTGTTGCTATTGAAATATTCAAATAAGGAAACAGACAAAACATTCC
This sequence comes from Meta bourneti, assembly GCA_933210815.1. Taxonomy (NCBI): domain Eukaryota; kingdom Metazoa; phylum Arthropoda; class Arachnida; order Araneae; family Tetragnathidae; genus Meta; species Meta bourneti. Next base: position 58,629,901 of record OW119923.1, read on the forward strand.
TGTTGGGTATGGATACGTATTCTAATGTAAAACCAGACGTTGTTAATAAATAAACGAACAAGTAAAATTATAACGAAAAAGACGGAAAAGACGGTAAAAGACGGTATGGATACGTATTCTAATGTAAAACCAGACGTTGTTAATAAATAAACGAACAAATAAAATTATAACGAAAAAGATTCTTAACAAAAATTTAAATTGCGTCTCAAAAGTTTGTACTTGAGCTTTTCTAGTTACAATTTAAGGAGATGAAATAAACGTATTAAATTCAATATATATTATAAAACAAGGTTTATAAAAAAAGATATGGTATGAAATATCGAGCAATATAGGCACGGTATGAAATGTTGCCAAAAATTTTAAAAATTGCGTTCTATTCTAGAGAAAACAGAGTAAGTGGAGTTATACGGAACAATGGCAATATTACAAGAAATTATTTTACATCTGCACTGCTGGCCATCAAAAATGCAGCACTATGGAGGACAAAAGATATCAAAGCCATATTTATCATGCAAATAGCATAAGGCAAATGATTAAATGATTGAAATTACTACTCCGTTCGACATGCAGAACAGTATTCTGTGTAGAAAATTAATATTCTGTGTAGCCGAAGGCACTCCTGGAAGAGGCGAGTCGTCTAAGGCCAGTCGTTATCGTACTGGCCCCTAGACACGTGACATGAAAGGAAAAATAACAATTTGTGAGATCTGTTGAATATATCTGTGTGCTGTCAAACTGCATCGTACCTCAACTAGAGAGGATAGACAATCGTAAATGATGGTTCCCCCATCATTACACTAGAAGCTACAGGGATGTGCCACTCGATAGTAAACTGAGAATGGTAGAGCTGGCTGGGTCTTTGCCCCACGTGAATGCTGTGATCATCTGCCCCGAAGCAAAAGCGTGATTTGTCAATAAATGATATACAAATATTCCCTGTCTATCCATGACTCTAGGGCATGGCAGAACTCTAGACGCAGCCAACGATGTACGGTAGCCAAAGGCAGACGCTTTAACGGACAACGTAACTACGGTCCTATATCCTCCAGGTGTCTGGCAATAGTTCGTAATGCTACAGAAGGCATATATTGGACAATATGCATCGTTGGAGGGTCAATAAGAAAGATTTTAGAGCAATTTCATCTTATCAACCTATCCTCTCTCGTATTTGTTTTTCTGGGCTGCCCAGAGCCCTCGCGATGTGCATGTGTAGCTTCACTAACCCACCTCTGTCAGCACCTTGTCACGGCAAACGGTGTATGTCTCACAGAACGCATGACTTTTCGACAAGACCAACCTGCTTCCTGCAGTCCCACAATGCGATCCTTTTCGTTCAAAGCCGTTAAGTTGAGAATACATTATTGAAATGCGTCGTAAATGGCTTTCTTGGTCGCAATTGATGGCAATTCAGAGGCATTACCAAACCAAAATATTCACAGCAAGTCTTTGACACCTATTTAATAAGCTCAGGATGCATTCACATGAACGAGGGAATGCCCTTGACATTCATAGGCACGCAAACTTTAATCATTTGAGTGTCTGATAGAGAGGATTTTGCATGCCAGACAGATTTCATGGTTATCAATGAATATTTCTGAGTGTTTCGATGTTTGGCAAAGTAAAAAGAACTTCGATAAAAATTAAATTAAAACTGGCATATTACTCACAAATGTACATTTAAAAAATCTTTTGTTTAAATCGTGAATTGAATTACCTTTAAGATGTTGTGATTTGTGAATCGCAACAGCTTAAGGTAGGTAGTTGGTTGGTAGGTAGTTGAATTAACTAGCACGGAAGCACTATTGGCGGCGGTCTGGGATCAATCCCAAAGATCTTAGGACAACGCCTCATAATTTTGAACCAGGCTACCAAAAAGTACTTCATAATAAATGTATTGATGATGCAGTGCATACTGATTTGTGTTGATCTTAAAAATTACCCTATCAATCATCGATATCAATATTTAGCAATTTCTTTAGCAGTTTAAAAGTTATGTATGTTAATTCGTTAAAAGTATTGGAGGTTTTTTAATATAAACAAACAAACCTGATGGAAAGTTATGATTTTACTTCCGCAACCCAAATGCTCTCGCAGGATACAAGTCGGAGTTATCTTAAAATGTAGTTCATCGAAGTTTTGGAGACTTTTGGTGTTTAATCTAATTGGAGTTGAGAAAACTACCATATCGATTCGGAATAACTCTTTCGAGTTTTTATTAGCACCGTGGTGAAAACGTATTCGAAAACAAGTCCAGTGACGTCACGTTCGGAATACGTACAGGAAATACTTTCCGCCACAGAAACACCAGCGCTACCTCCCCCCCCCCCATTTAGCTTGACAAAAAAATCCTCTCATTAGATTAAAAAGAGAATAAGTATTTTGAAATTAGTTCCCAAATTAATCTCTAACTATATTGGGAATAAAGCAAATATACACTGCTGGCCACCCAAATTGCAACACCAAGAAAGACAAGAGATATCACAACAAAATTTATTTTGTAGATAACATGTTGACCAAGTATCAAATGATTAAATTTATAGACTTCTGTGAAGTGTGGTTCCTGCCAAAATCAGTAGCCAGAGTAGCCGCCATTGTTGGAGATCACCGCTGCCACACGCCTCGGCATTGATTCAAAGAGACTTTGGATGTGTTCTTGGGGTACAGCAGACCAAGCAGCTTCCACACGTTGCCAAAGTTGATCTGGTGTGGCAGCTGGGGATGTATTCTGGGTCAATCGTTGAGCAACCATGGACCACATGTTTTCTATCGGCGAAAGATCCGGAGAGCGAGCTGGCCAGGGAAGCAATTCAATCTGGCGATTGACGAAGAACCCTTGGACAATGCGTGCCACGTGTGGTCGCGCATTATCCTGTTGAAATATGGCTGTGGGCAAGCCCTGAAGGTAAGGAAGGACAACTGGCTCCAACACCTCGGAGATGTAGCGCTGGCTGTTTAAAGTACCGGCAATGCGTACTAGAGGAGTGCGAGAGTGATATCCAATACCGCCCCATACCATAATACCCGGTGCAGGACCAGTGTGGCGGTGCATAACGCAGCTGTTCAGCATCCTCTCTCCACGGTGTCTCCAGACTCGAATCCGACCATCGTGGTGTTGCAGACAGAAGCGTGACTCCTCAGTAAAGACAATTTCATTCCATTCTGCTGTCTACATCCTTCTTTCATCGCACCATTGGCGGCAGAAACGTCTGTGGTTCTGCGTCAAGGGTAGACGAAGCAATGGACGTCTTGCGGACAGACCACTCTGCTGTAAACGGCGTCGAATGGTACGCGCAGACACTGGATGATGCGGTACAGGCTGAATGTGCTGTGCTATGGTTCGTGATGTGGCTGAGCGATCCGTCACTGCCATACGCACAATATGCCTGTCATCACGTGAAGTGGTGCACTGAGGTGGATGGGATCGATCACGTCGGTCCGTCGTACCCTCCTGCATCCAACGATCACATATCCGCATTACAGTTGTTTGGTTTCGTCCAACACGACTACCGATTTCCCTGAAAGATAATCCACAATCTCGGTAGGCACTATCCTTCCTCTGTCGAACTCGGATACTTGATCAAAAGATGATCGCTGTTTTCTACGAGGCATAATTGATCGTTTTTATGAAAAAACCACAAGAAAAACACAATTGCCGTACTTGAAATCGTCGAAATCTCCAAGCCTTAAATAGCGCTTTGAAGTGGCGCCACAGGCGCGCGTGATGTGCGTCTGCGCTGAAATTCTAATCATTTGCATATCTCACCTCCGCTAATGCATGTTCTAAATTTCATATTATTTGCATGCTTCCTCAGGGCATTTACGGTGGCCAGCAGTGTAATTTAAATTTTTGCTGAAAACATGATAGCAGATGCGAAAATATCTTTCACGTGTTCAGATTTTAGTTACACTAACATATGAACGTAGGTGTGGTGTGGAAGTTTGAAGAGTGGAATACCGCCTCAGGTACATCCATCTCGTCATTTGACCGTGGTTCAAAATTATGAGGTGTTGTCCTCGAATCTTTCCCTTCGGGATTGATCACAGACCGCCGCTAATAGCCCGCTGTGTTGCTCCAGTGCGACGAAAATTCAACTACTTACCTGCACTTACATATGAAAGAAAATAAATGACTAGAGGAAAAAATTATTGTATCACTCGTTAAATTTGTCGAACTTTTGAAATATGTGCGAATCATTGCATCAGAACCGAAAACTATTGCATAATTTTCAACAGCTGCTGTATCATCCAGTTTTTATGTATATGCGAGCAGGTGAACATCGTGATTGTTTCAGGAGATAAAAGTCAGTTTAATAGGTCTGTGCCCGAAATGATTTTATGCCTGAAGGAAAGAAAAGTGCGCAGTTCAGTGTGTCGCTCTATAACCATTATTTGCTGAATGAAGCTCAAGAAACGATATTCTACTCTAGATACTCCTGAGTTGGACATAATCACATTTATTAATGACGGTACGTAGGTAGTTAATTGACTTTGCACTGGAGCAACACAACTGGCTATTGGCGACGGTCTGGGATCAATTCCGAAGGGAAAGATCCCTGATAACACCTCATAATTTTGAACCGCAGTCTGACAAGGTCAACACTTGAGATGGCACCCCACTCTCCAAACTTCCATACCAAGCTAACGTGAGAACATTTGAGGCCACGACAAATTTAACGAGCACCCGCCCCTGTACACGACGGTCTTGGGTTGGACCGAGTATCGAACTCGCAACCCTCCGGTTGCTCCCAGTTGGATTAGCAACCCTCCGGTTGCTAATCCAACTGGGCTACCACGGTCCTTCAAACGATGTAAATTAAAGATATTGCAAAGAAATAGATTTTTCAGTACACACACAAAAGGGCTGGCCTTGGAAAGAGATATCAATACTATCTTTGGATCATTTTTGAAGAAACTTTCACTGAAAAATAGGGTTGGCACATCCATTGAACTGAAACTGGCTGGGTAAAGTTTATTTTTACGACAAATAGCAATTCACATCGTTCAGTACCCAGTTAGTATCTGTTAGTTCTTTTGAACTTTCTGCACGTCGTTCTACGAAGAAGCCATTGTTGACAAAAATGATATCAGCTCGACTTACGTTACTTTTTATTTCCAATGGCCGGAGCAGACGAACGAGATAGACAAGAAAACACTCAATGAGAACAATCAGGTACAAAATATAAAAAAGAACAAAAACTGTAAACAACTAAAAAAGGTCCCCCCCCCCTTGACTCCCAACCAAACTGAAAAGTATTTAAAGATGTATATTCTTACTACGACTGTATAAGGGGTGTTAAGGTACACCCAGTTAGTTTTCAAAGAACTTTCTCTTTCATTTTTACTTTTTGGGCTCAAATATATTTCAGAGTTTAACATAACTATTTTCTGAGACGAGATAATAGTAATAGACGAGATTGTAAGACGCGAGGGAAAAAAATGATACAACTGGAAACTGAAAATGGAACTCATAATTTAAACTTAGCAACTGAATGCATTGCTCCTCATGAAACTGAAACTTTTCAAATACTTTAACTTGACTAGTACTGCGATTATCTTCAACAATTATGTTTTGCAGAAGCATCTGTATGAAACATACATTCAGAATTTGATTAAATCAATGCCACACAGATTTACAATCGCTATCAAAGAAAAGGAGGTGGTAAATCCTCAAATTAGCTCATTTGAATGTTTTTACATTTTTTTAGTATTGTTTTGAGCAACAGGTCATTAACTCATGATTAATTCACTAATTATACCCAGTAGTGATGCATAGTGACGTATTGAATATTTTATTTTTATTTGGTCGTTTTATAAGTGTAATTTAGAACCACAATACTGTTCCAGAAGGTTATGATCATAGCTCACCATCATTAAACACCATCAGCTGTATAAACTTTCCACGTACGGGGTTGGATGACGGAATATGCGGAAATGAAAAGGTGGTGCAATAATCTTTTCCTCTATCTCAGATCAAGATCAAAATTCTGTTTCCTATAAAATGGATGAAGCATAAACTAGACATTTTCACAAAATGTTCTCGAGAAATAGTTTACTCGTGCTTTTTTACCTGAAAAGTAGTTTCTGTAATGGGCCCGATTCATAAGAGCGCCATCTATTGGCAGAAACTATAAGAAAACGTGATAACGTGTGCATTTCCGATTTCCTAAACACGTCTTTCGATGTCATAACTAATTTGAAGTCATGCATAATTTGAAGTCATAAAATGCCTTAAACTTTCATAAATACCTGTGTTGACCTCAATTCGCGGGTCAAAAGGACTAAGTGAATAACGGTTTACAAAATAAAACTCAAAAGAAAGTTAACTTAAAAAAAAAAGAAAGAAATTAACTTAATTCGTTGTTTCAATCTTGTTTGTTTCGATTACAGTGGATAATATGAGCATGTGATAAATCAAGCATGATTAAAGCTTACTAGAGATAAGTTCTAATCCTGGTCGCGATCCGGTGCTGTGACGTCATAACAAATGGCTGAGTAAGATGAGCATTGAGTTCAGTGTAGTCAAGGCGTAATTTGTTCTAATCTAACACTGCCCTGTCTTTGTTTCATTAAAGTCAAAATTTGGATTTTTTTTTTGTAATCTACAGGTTTCTTACGACGGTTCAATTTGAGTATATTGACGATTTTCAAACGTTGTATATGGACAAATTGGGGACATCTGAGTGGATTGTCAAACAAAATAGTAAATGTTACTGTTCGTAAAAATCGAAAATGCATCAAATGTCTAAACATTTATTGTAGCTTTCCAATTGAAATCAGGCGGGCCACCGTTGCTCAGTGGTTTTACCCACTGAGCTAGCAGCCTGCTAGTTGTAGGCGGAGCAAGTTCGATTCCTCCCTGAAGGCATTTCTCTCTCTTCTGTGTCAATAAAACTTCCCTTGTCCGTGTATGCCCATTTATATGACATTGGCTCAGCTTGGTCAATTATGGCCCCTTGCGCCATAAAACCAAATTCAATCAGTTGAAATTGGTTCGTTACGTGTGGCATGATGAAAGATCGTTCTCAAATTCAAAAGAAAGTATTTGAAGATGACTTTAAATGGCAACAAGTTGTCTTTATTTTAATTATTTACATATTTAATACTTATCGATTCCTGACGGCTTAGAGCCAATTGAAACAAAAATTGAAAGTGGAATTCAATATTTTTGTGAAGACTGTTTCCTAATATGAACCCGATACTTTTTTAATTGCAGTTCCTGATGGGCAGATCAAGTTAGTTAATATTATCAACCTCCATACATATTTTCCACGACGACGAACTTATTAATCTTGGTTGATTAAACATATATAGAATATTAAAGCCAAAATATCACTCATACATGTTCTGCAAGAATTTCATTTCAGTACCTCATTGCACTTTGTGCCAATGTTTTATGCTAAGTATATGTAATATTTTAGATAACCTGACCATCTTCGAAGATAATTTTCTATAAAAAGCAATGTACCAAGGAATTTTCTTTATTTTAAGAAAATCTTTGGTTAAAACAATAAAAGACACAATAAGATAAAATTTCGGTTCTTTTTTTTAATTATGGATCAAAAATACAAATACAAAAATAACTAAAACTTGGCAGCTACGAAAAACTAGTTTTTTCAAAAATACTTAGATTTATCTAGTGATTATTTTATAAAAAGAGTTACGTTAAAAAATCCTTTTCTGGGTATTGAATTATTGCTATATAATTAAAAGAAGTGACAGCTTTATGTACACAAATGTAACCAATGGCAGAGAAATTTACTAAAATGGCTATAAATGAAGCTTTTCAACATCCAAAAAAATGTGTTTATTCCCTCAATTAACTTTCTAAGAGGGTTCCCAGAAACTTTCGTAATGATTAGAGCAGTACTTTTTAAGATATCGTATCTTGCGTCGGGCAAGAAACGAGAAAAAGTGCATTTTCAGAAAAGGCTGAAAGCTTGAAGCGCCCTTTTCCCTTAACAATTATTATAATTAAATAATAATTATTACAAAAACAACAATCGACAAATACAGGAACTAGCTTACTTCCAGTTCATTTTTGGCGTATATCATTGTGTGGTTTTAATTACCAGCTAGTTAAGATATGTTCAGTGCATTTGTTAAAAATGATTTGAGAGTTGAATTTACATCTGAGTTTATTGGCGCCCTCAGCCACTTACTGTGACGTCACGGACAGTGACCTTCCAAAGAAATAGGCGGAGTCGCTGTCATAAGGTCTCAGAAGGGTAAATCACGTGGTCACGAATCGAATTGGGCCGACTGGTTATCGAAGTGCAGGCTAGTATTTTTAATCACGCTGGATAATCACTTTAACCAATCAATGATTTTCTCGACATAAGGATTCATGCTTTTTCCACAACCACGTGACAGATCTTAAACCAAGCGACCTGAAGAAATAGCACGAAGCTGTCTATTTCATCGGAGGGTCAATGAATGGAAAGCAGGCCTTCTCCGTAATTTGTCTTTCCAAGTAACGTATTTGAGAAGCTAAGTTTTTTAATTTATAGATATCTACAATTTCGTACAGAAGTACAATTTCGTAGTGGGTTTTACCTGATTAGTAGCAAGTTCGAGTCTGTCTAAAATCTTAAAATTACCTATTTTCTTGAGGTCCGTTCTAAATTGTCTACAAATATGAGGGTATATTTTTATCACTAAATCACTATATTTTGAAAACAAAGAACTCGATTTGAATCCTTATAGGAAATTTCAACCTTTGGCACTGGAACGTCTGGTGTTCCACCTCCTTGAAATGGTTATGGCTAAATATATAAATATTCTGGGTAAATCAAGATTGCTATGGTATGTAAATATTCCCTCATTTGGTATTCTGAAGTGTAGGACTGCACCAGATGGAAGGTGAAACAAAGGCCTACTGCCGGTTAAAAAATTAAATTTGTGTTATGTGCAAAGTACATTGCTACGAGGTTTTCCTGTAAAGCTAAGTACAGAGGGCGCTAGTGCTTTGATAGTTTCTTTCGTAAATTGTTTACACTCGAATACAATTTCAGCATGTCGCTTATACTACAAGTTAACGCCAAACATCACCAAAATAATGAGAAATTCAATTAATTATTAACTGAAAGTACTTTTCCTTCTAAGCCGTTTGTTTATATTTCCTTTGAAAACCTCTCTCATAAGGTACTAGCCTTTACCCATACAGTTTTTTTAAACGCTTAGCATAGTGTTCTTCAGAGAGCTAAAGACCTACAAATTATATGGTACAATTTGAAGTACCACTTAGTTTTCGAGATTTGAGTTCAAAATATTTTTAACGGAAGTTTTCTTTCATCTTGATACGACGATTGTGTGTGTGTGCTCGAAAACTTTAAGATCTATGTAATCACAAATTATTGATCTGGAAACTATTTTCTTCTGAACATTTTTGTTGATTGCTTTTTAGTTCACCTCACATAGTTGAGAAAATATTTTGATTGAAAATCAGCAATGGGGAAGCGAAAACTGGCTCGGATAAAAACTTTTTAGTTTTTTTGGAAAAACAGTTCAAAATATTAAAATACCGAATTTACTTTGTTTATTTAAAAATAGTCCTATATTTCTTACAAAAATATAAATTGTCCACCCTTTAACCGTTAGATTGGTTCGAAGTTTGCATTTTTTTCAGTGTTTCGTTTCTCGTATTAAACTGTGATTACAAAATTAAAATAAACGGCGCAAGATTATAAAAATGCGTCTAAAACTTTTTTTTATTATTGTGTCCAATATATTCGGATTGCTTGAGGGGCTGTCGCATTTGAGTGGATTTGTCCATTGCGCGAGTTGTAGGCGGCGCAGGTTCGAAAACTGTAACTTACCCTGGCTGTATTTCTTCCGTGTCAGTAAAACTTTACTTGTGTATGTGTGTCCATCACTTGATATTATCTGTCTTGTGAAAACTTAGTCAAATGTGTCCCTTGATCCATAAAACCCAAACTAACCGATTGCTTAATCTCAAGGATCACTCAAAAACCGTCTTTGAATAATGGACGGGGGCACGGTATCCCGGTTGGAAGAGCAGCGGATTAGAAACCGGAGGGTTGCAAGTTCGAAACTCTATCCTACCAAAGACCGTCATGTGCATGAGGCTGGTGTGCGTTAAATATGCCCTGGCCTCAAATGTTCTTACGTTGATGTAGTGTAGAAGTTTGGAGTGGGGTGCCAGCTCAGATGTTGTCGCCGATTTCACTCACGATCTCCTGACCATGGGCCGTTAATTAAACAACCTACCTAGCTAGCATACATTAAACTAACATAAGTATTACTTACGGCATAATCATAAAGTGTATTAGTACATTTATGCATATGGTGTGGCATGTTGATATATGTAAAATTACATTTGACTTGGTTATCAATCATTGGACTAATGAAATCTTGTAGCATATTGTAGTTTCCTAAAACCAACATAAATTGATTTTTGCTGATTTTTATTGACATGCCTCATTTTGAATACCAAAAATTTATATTTGATCATCACAAATACCTTTAGTACGAGATTTCACCAAAATTATGCAAGGTCTCGTATCTCATTAAAGTTTATATCCGTGGGCTTATTACTTTTAAAAAATTACGTCACTGGGATTGCTATGAAAGCACTTAAGGAGCGTTTTATTTATGCGTTGGTACCTCTCAAACGCAAAGACAACTAATAGCTATTACACATAGCAATGAAAATTTGTGAAGAAAGAGTATTCAGAAAAAAAGATTTGAGAACCGGATACAGAGGGTGAAGGGATTTGCCTTGATCTACATAACGTCTTTATACATGTCCGGAGCATAAACGTCGATTTCACGATGTCTTCTATAAACCAGAGAAATAATATACATAAAATGAACATTAGGAAAAATAGTAAGAATAGAAAATTAACCACAAATTTTCTATAAGATAATTTCTAAAAATGTTCTCTCCGGTGCGGTCGAACAAGATATGCTCCAATGTCTCTCTTCCTCGTCAAAGCAAATAAAGCACTTGTTGGAGTCAGTCAGGTGAAAATGATTCAAGTAGGCCTGAGTTACAATGTGGCCTATTCTAGGTTTAGCTAAAAAAAATGGCAACTGCTTTAAGGATTTTTTTGAAGTAATGGAGGTCATTAGGCTCACTCTGGAATTGAAAAGATTGTGATTCATTCCAGTGTTCCTCCATAAAGCACATCAAAGTAGTCGAGCCTCTCTCCTGACCTTACCCAGACACCTAGATAAGGTAGTTGCTGATAAAGAAACTGGGCCTGTTTTGGTTGACAATTTAGCTAACTTATCAGCCATTCCATTGCCATACACTTCGCAATGCGCAAGAACACACTGCTTTTACTTTAAATTTTTAAAAACTCAATTTGTGTTTTTATAATTATAATTGATTTTGCGGTATCCTAATATAGATTGGATGGTGGGTTTGGCTTTATGGCGCAAACGCCATATTTGAACAAGCTGCGCCAAACACAAGACATAAAACACCTAATACAGGAAAAAAAACAATCGAAAATACTTTCCCTCGCAAGTTTCAGCAGCAGTAAGAAATAACAAATAGCTTTTGATTTAGCGCATTATTGTTCTCGTGGAACTAGAGCCGTGTTCTTAGAATGCTATATCGCGGAAAATTCAATTTCCTCTCCATTCCATGAGGCAGATGCCGATTCTAGGAAGCATTACTTTCCCTAGAGCAGTTACTTAGCATTTCATTCGTTCTCTGAATGTCAAGAGGTCAAAAAAATCTTAGGCAGGAATGAAGTATTCATGCTGTGAAATTAACAAGATAAAATTTTATTTTCAGTACTGTGAGGGGATGGGGAGTTCGTGTGAAAATATGTTTTGTTTAACGTATGATATTCTTGTATAGCTGCACAAGCTATTATACTCTTAGGCCTGAAAATTAGGTGGTGTCGAATGGAACATTCTCCCAGTTTAATCATTGCAATACAAAAATCTGAAAACTGGTTTTTAACCTTCCAAGTGGTTTTAACGAGATATCTCGTTCAAGATATGATCAATGTTGCTAATGCGAGATATCTCGTCAATAAAGATATGGTCAGTTTTGCTAATGAAAAGATACCTCGTCGAGACAAAACTGCCCTATTACTCCAAGGGGATAAAAATCCAAGTATTAAAAGCAGATTATCTCTTGCCTAGAACTGGTGACAGTTTGGAAGATATTTTTGTATCAGAGACTGGCCAATGCATGGCAGTTTTCGACGAGAAAACAAACGATCAGGAGGATTAATGAATTAATAATAGTCCTCACAAAAAGGGATAGTTATGAATAAACCTACATGAGTACATTATTTCAAAAGTGATCAGCAAATTACATGGAGAATTTCCTATCTGTACACATCCGGAAAGTCATAAACTGTCGTCGCTGAAAAACCCAAAGTCATTGCTACACCCAAAACACTCGTCAACTATATTGTAAGAGCGAATGATAAAAATAACGAACAAACATATTTATTCATCAATTGCGAATAAAAATCAAATTTGTGGCTAATTGGTTTTTCCCACTGCGCTAGCAACCTGTGGCGCAGATTCGATTTATGTAACTACCATTGGTGCATTTCTCTCTTCTGTGTCAGTTAAACTTTCAGTGTGAGTATATCCAATGTCTACTGGACAGAAAAACTTGCTTGGGGTAGTTTAGCCAGATCTATCCTTTCACCACAAAAACCAACCAACCCGAAAGTCCTATCAAATTCCGAAAAATCAAATGCGAATGCATAAACTTTTGGAAGATGTAATAAAATATGGACAAAAATAAGCCCCAAATATTAATACCATACCCGGCATGCTTATTATCATTAATTCATCCAGCTCAATCACATTAGTAATGTTTTCGAATACCACACTTTTTGGACATGGTGGTGAGTGAATATAAACTTGGCTGTCATTTAGAAACGCACCGACCTTTTTATGTTCTCAAGCGCTGTGGTGGAAAAGTCCTTATTTCCTATGTCAAACTTATTCACTTGCAGTCGGTCCGATTTGTGTAACCGGCATGGGCAGTACGCTTCCGCTTTCCCAATCTGCAAAAGTATTTTACAATGATTCCAATAAGGCTTACTCAACAGACCCCCTGGTGTATAATAGAATTAACAGGCTCAAAAACCATGTTAAAAACAAGACCTTTATTTACAGATGTCATTTTACATAGCATATACAAGATGTCATCCTCTCACAGACAACGCCCTCAGGGCCACATCTTCTTTAGGTGTGTACGGGTACTCGAGGTACCCGTGGGATTTTTCTTCCCTTTCATTTTTACCCTCACCTACCCTTCTGCATTTTGCTTTTTCCTCCTCCCTCATTGTGTTGTCTGTCTTGTGTTTGGCGCAGCTTGTTCAAATAAGGCCCTTGCGCCATAAAATCCGAAAACAACCAACCAACTCATAGGTGACCTATCTTTTTTTCTTTTCGAACACTGCTTGGCTCTTTTCGAGCGATATATAATTCACCCTACAGCATACAAAAAGTAATAACAATTTGAGACTGAAGACTAGGAGACCATTGTCAGGAAGCACAATGGTCAATTGAATTAATGATGTCAATTGAAGATGCCGCGGCAGAATCAGAGGAAGGCCGCATTCCATATTTAACATAAATTGGCCTTTGAATGCAACATTCAAGATATTTGTCCTCTCTAAGCACCTTTTCCAGTTAAAATGCTTCAATGTTTCGTCCCAACTAAAGTTTGAATTACTCAGTAATGCACCAAAATATCTTTCTGCGAAATTCGGAATTGATCAGTGTAGTACTTCATTAATGAGGTCCAATTTGCTAGTCATTGCTTGAAAATTGACAGTATTCGAATGTTCTTCAAACAAAAAGTATTTTAATTTTTTTCTTCTACAGTAAATCAAGAAAATAATGGGGCACTAAAAATATTTAAACATTTAATTAAAAATAAGTAACTATTACACTAAAAAAATTTTCATTTCTTTCGGTGTTTTAGGTTGGTTGGGTTTTCTATGGCACAATGAGGTCAGATCTTCAATATGTTAGGAATGTACTAAGTATAGTTCAAAGCTTAAAATTAAATTAAATTTATAAGCAAATAAGATCTTTTGCACTCTGTGTTCACAGTGAAAGTAGGGGTCAAAAGAATACTGGGAACATACTGGAAAATGTGCATTAGGTAAATTAGGAACTATCGATTAACTATTCTATAGAAGAAACTAAATCCTAAATTGGTAATTTCTAGTAATTCACTAGAAATTGGCAAGTATGGATCCGAAAAAAAGTGTAAGATATATGTAAAAATGCATTAGTTTTACTGAATGATAGAAATTCTGAGAGCAATCATCTAAAGTGAATGTAAATAAATCTACTATTCCTAATACAATTTTCCAATATCGGAAGATAGATCGAATTGAAAACTAACCATGAACTGGGCGTCCAATGTATTTCATTGAACGAGAAGAGAGGTGGATCATAAGAATATTCGGTGTATCCCTAAAACCAATGAAGTTAAATTTACTTTTGAATCCTAACAGATGTTTAAAAAGTTCACTAATATTAAAATTATAAAACATTTTTAAGGAAATATGACTTTTGTGATCGAATACACAGAGAAAACCTTACACAAAAAGGCGAAACGAAGAACTTTCATGAAGAGAATTCGCTAAGGAGTCTATTAATCAGCTTCAATAATTAGGACACTCGATAATGTTTGTAAGTTATTCTAATTTCAATATATTTGAAATGATTAAAATCAGATGGAACTATACTGAACTTAACTGAAAACTCTCCCATAATAGAACATGGTGATTGTTATAGATTTGTCTGAGGCTGAGTGAGTGCTATAATAGACATTTAACTGACCATAAAAAGGTCAAATTAAAGGTATTTAAAGATTTGGATTTTTATCTGAAAGAAAGTGCTCAAAATGGGCATATTCTCAAATTTCAAACTTAATTAGCGAAACGATCCGACACGTAATGTCCATACAGGTAGATTATTGAACCTTGTACCACGTCCAAAGTCATCGAATTTCCTGCATTATGTCCATATTTCAATCCTAGTCAGAATATTTGGGATGATTGCAAATAAAGGATTAATATATTTAAAATTTTCTATAAAAACTAATTTTGAGAATAACTCCTTGCAGATGGAAAAATATATTTTGTCTACTTTTATCAACGGTTTTCCTTTAAGTTTTCTACTGAGGAAAGTTTATAATGAACTTGGACAAATTAAAATGAATTTTTCTTCGTTTAATTGTTTTATATTTTCTAAATGTGTTCCATCCAAAAGGAAAAGAGTTCAGTCGAGAAAATTAAATTCGATGCAACGGAACGTACTGCACAGAAAAATATTGTTACTGCTTTTGTAAGAAATGAAGATTAATATGAAATGTTCTTTAAACAGTTTCATAATCTTGTAGATCTTCGAATGTATTTTACATTCAGGCTAATCTATCAAATCAGAAACATAAAACGCAGTTAAGTCATTGTTTTGTATTTATTTTCTAAATGCGCTTCTCAAACTGAGATTACATTTAATTGATAAGATATGCTACAAAAACACACACACCTGTTAAATTTCAAGCTACTTCTGTATAGAAAAGATTTTTTGCGTCTTATGGTAGCTTATTGCTACAAATGTTCAACTCCCACTCCAAAAATAACTGGTGGTACTTCACTGCCAATTTTACTCTAGGGCTACACTTTTTGAGCTTATCGCTCCTACGGATCCAGTAACCTGCACCATTACTGGAGCAAATCATTGAGAAATGCTGGAAATTCTTGTTATTCCTCAATTACAGCAACGACAACGTTTGAACTCGATCATTTTCAAGCAGGATGAAGCACGGCCACACATTCATTGTTCGATCCAGCACCTTCTACGCCAGCATTTCAGTATGAGAAGTTGTTTCCGACAGTGTGGCCGGCTCGTTCCCCGCACACCACTCGATGTGACTTTTGGCTGTGGGGTACTTAAAGTCCGTTATGTATGTCGGTGGCGTTCCGAACTTGAATGCCTTGAAAGAGAAGATAAAACGGGCTGTTATGAACATTCAACCCGACTCATTACGCTCTGCTGTAGAGCATGCAGTTCACCGGATGCAATTTATTGTACACAAGAAAGGTTAGCACATTGAAATTGATCTATATGGTCAAGAGGAACCTGATTCTGGTGAATAAAAGATTGTTTCGTGTGAGTTGAATCTCTATATTAATTTGTGTGTCGATTGCCAGTTATTTTTTAATTGCAACGCTCCACATATCTAGCTGGAATTAGTGGCGTGGTTGTTGTTTATGTTAACAAAACTTTGCATAATCCATTTTCCATCCACACAAATGTTCGACTGTGTTCGACTCCAACAGTGCCAAATTCCCCCCTCGCCAACTTTTGGTACTAAAACTCGCGGAATGCATCTCTCCGTGTCTTCAAAAGTCCCAATAACAAATTTGGTTCCGTTTCTCCTCTTCGAGTTAGCTACAGATGCCTCCCAGGAGTGAAAGTTATTTTATATCCACCCTGTTTTTTTTAGAAGGTTAGTTTTAGATATAGTTTCATACCCTTCCCTATTTAGAAGGAAAGTCTTACCCTTCCAGAAATGCTTTCACTAAATTTTCAACAATATAAAATATACAATATAACAAAGATATAAAATGGCATTGCATAACATAATATGATACTTAAACACTTGTTACACAACTATGACATAGGGTAAATTAATGCATTTCAAATAGCGGATGGTTAATGAAAGTAAGAGGCATCTCTTAAAGGTAAAAAATGTTTCCATTTTTCTTTACTTAGAAGGACAGTCTCAAATTTTTTACGCTAATCAAAGAAGAAAATATTCGAAGAATTCGGTACACCGTGATAAAAGAAACAAAACAACTTTTCGTGAAATGAAACCATATACTATATCATATTCACATCATTAAAACATTTCTACTTTCAATATATAACTTGAAAAACTTTTACGCTCGTGCATTTTTCGTTTATCTAGTAATTAATTAAATTAATATGGCAAAAATGTGAAAAGAAAGATGAAAGAACTCAGGAACTTAGATGTGCAATGGGGCGACTTCTCCGTAGTATTACCGTAAGTAGGTTAGAAATAACCTCCGTATGCTTCTAAATTAGTAACTACTTATTGTTAACTACAAATTTACATCAAGCATCCTGAAAAGTTGAAAAATGTGTGTGTTGTGTTTTATATGATAAAGTTTTGTTTAACTGTTTTTAACTTCAAAATCAATGTGTGAGTGGAATTTAATTCATTCATTACTTTTCCATTACCAATAAGTACAGACAGAAACAAAATCTACGTAATAAGAGACTAGAATGTTAAGGAAAAGTGTTTTTCGTCAGTGTCCTAATACCGATAAAAATAAAGAACTACCCTAAAAGCTTTCCCATATAATTTGGTGAAAAGATAAGAACACGTAAAAATGAATACTTAAAAGAAATAGCAACTTTAGTTAACCCTTATTAACTCCATAAAATTATTCAATTAGCAATGATAATTATTCAGATAAATCACATTACGTAATAAATATTAATCACCGTGAAAATAAATAATTTACATTATTCAACGCATTACTAACTTGTAATTGAACTCATTGCATGCATGCATCATGTAGTATCATGTCGTATCAGTTTATAATTATTACTTCACATCATTATTATACTTTCTTGCATGATGAAAAGAAAAGTTAACTCAAAACATTTACTTCCAACGTTTAATATTTGAAATTAAAATAGTTTTGAGCGAAAGTAAAGAGAATTGATTGTAAAATATTTAATCAAAAACTGCCAATAACGACAAAGCACAAATAGCAAACATAATTAGAAAGAGCGTGTGTAAGGAGAGACGAATTTCCTTTAATAAGAATAAGGAGAGAGAGTTTACGAATCGCCTTGGGCCGACTGGCTATCGAAGCACAGACTATTGTTTTTAATCACGCTGGATAATCACTTTAACCAATTAATGATTTGTCCCACATTATGATTCATGCTTTTTTTCAACAACCACGTAGCAGATCTTCAAACCGAGCGACCGGACGAAATAACATGAAGCTGCACGCACATACTCCGTCTATTTCATTAGAAGGTCGATGGTAAGCAATTCGATTCCATCATTAGCATCGTTTTCACGGATTCTGGCTTCGAGTTTATCGTTAGACACCTGAAGCTACAGATAATTGATTATAAGAAATGATTATGAATTGGCAGTAACGGATAGGACTACCAGAAAATCGGGAAATTCCCAATAGGCCGGTGGGCCTCTCAGGGAAAAAAGGTACTGGAAATACGGTGTGATTGGAGAAAAATATTTTAATGGTTTTCCATCAAAAGGCAATAAAATATTAAATGGAGTCAAATTATTTTTTTGTCACACAACCTGTTCTATACAGCCTTGAGTAGCGAAAGGCTTCCTCTCTGGTAGATGCCAATCTGAATTTAGAATTTTTCACTGAGTTGCACTTTTCTCCGTTATAGCGTAAATATATGTTGAACGAAATAAAACACATCCGTTCATTGATCTTACTTTAAAGTCATGCATGTGTGTCTTCAGTAAATAAGAAAATGAATTTAATACTTCAAGGGTGCTTTTTCTCTGCAAATCTTGATTTTGGGTCATGAGAGTATTGCCCTTCTCAATCACACACTTCTTATTAGTTTTTATACCTCTTTGGTACATTCTGATTCTACAGTCACATTGAAAGTGAAAAGGTTTTCAATTTTAATGTTGATGTCTTGTTTCAATAATAGTATGTATCGTAACCATCTTAGTTTGAAATTTCCTCATCTCAACGAATTCTGGAGTAGAATGTTGCATTTGTTGCAGTGTTGCATTTAATATTTCAAGGGTGCTTTTTCTCTGCAAGTCTTGCATTTTGTGACATGACAGTGTATTGCCCTTCTCAATCGCACGCTTTATGTTAAAGTTAAAATAAAGTTATTTTAGAATAACTTTATTTTAACTTAACCAGTCATTTTAAAATAAGAAGTTATACACCTTACTTAAAAAGGTTTCCATTTATTTTGATGAAACATAATTCTACAAACTATAACGTATTTAACCAAAGACTTAAGGAAAGTTCGTCGAAATATACATATACAACCAAGAAATTACCCATGTCTAGTGATATTTGGCAGAAAATAAAAATAATTCATTACAATTTAACTCCTGAATAATATATCTGTAATATGGAAAGACTAAAATTTTTATTAGATCAAAGAAATATCAAAAGTTTCGGTAAAGTATTGATCGGTCTGACAAATTGGTTGGGCCGTTGATTGATTTTTCAAATAACTATTACTGAAAAATATCCTGAAAAATAATTTTATTGCGAGTATGATAAGAGAGTAGGTAGTTGAATTACCGTCACATTGGAGCAACACAATTTGCTATTGGCGACAGTCTGGGATCAATACCGAAGGGAAAGATCCTAGGACATCTCGGATTGGTAGCTCAGTTGGAAGAGCAAAGGATTAGCAACTGGAGGATTGCGAGTTCGAAACTCGATCCAGCCAAAGACCGTCGTGTACACGGAGGCTGGTGTAAGTTATATCTGTAGTGACCTCAAATGTCCTCACGTTGATGTGGTGTGGAAGTTCGGAGAGTGGGGTGCCAGCTCAGGTGTAGTTCTCGTCATCTGACCATGGCTTAAAATTACGAGGTGTTCTCCTTGGTTCTTTCGCTTTGGGATTGGTCCCGGATCGTCGCCAATAGCCCGTTGTGTTGCTCCAGTGCAACTTTAATTAACTACCTACCTAGAACATCTCGTAATTTTGAACCACGGTCAAATGACGAGGTCAACACCTGGAAGTGGGACATCTGATGGGAATTTGTTCAAACCGGGTGGTGATAGGATCAATGAAATCTACGTGTCTGGTATCTATAGGAAACCTCTTTTCCTTAAAATGTAAAGCCCCAAAGTATTTCGCTACTTAAATCAGACCTGAGTGTGTGTAAAAAATTACAACATGAAACTTTTTAGAGTTGTTTACTGCAGACAGGGCCGGTCCGAGAGAAATTTATTGCAGGTGCAAGATGGTGATTTGGCGTCCCCCCCCTTTCAAAGATTCGCAGTATTGTTCCCCTCCCCCTTAGAATAGCCTACTGTGAAATTAATTTATTTCATTGCGTATAATGCGTGTTTTTATTGCCAGGGTTTTTTTCTGCTAGGCCTTCATAAGCTAATGGATTTTGTGATATTAAACACATCCGTTCTACTCAAAAAGAGTTATGCCATGGTAATTGGTTTACAAAAAAGTCAATGGTACTTCCTCATTTCGAAATCATTTAATACAGTAAAGTCAACATTGCATTTACATTATAGTATAATATGTACAATATGTATTTAGTATTTCAGCAATTGAATATTAAATCATTCATTTATTATTGAAAATAAAATACTCTGAAAAATATTCTTACTGTCATATGATTTATGAAATACTTGTTTAACACTGATGAAGAAAAAACTACAAAAATAGAAACATCAAAAGTTTATTTTTCTGACCTTTTGCTTTGCAAAATGTCTTAAGATTGTGTCTGTATCGATGGCATTGAGCACCTCATTTTCTATAGCCAAGGTCTCTAATCCGCTCAGACGCTCTTGGGAAATGGTCGACCTCAGGTAGTTTTTAATTAGTTTCAGTTTGGAAAACTCCTCTCCCCCTAGCAACTGACACAGGAATGGTAAGATTCTTAAACTCACGAAAACATTGGGAAACATATCTATAAAAGAATTAGTGATTAAATAACACAAAGTCTTCTCGGGGCAGCTCTTTTGTGGCAGCATCGGTGCTAAAAGTAAGATTTCATCCAGCAGCTCATTTCCATCTACATCACATTTGGTTTTGTCAGTCAAAACTGTCTGCAGATTTAAACAGCACTCTCAGTTCATTTTTCCTCATTGCTGGAGGCTATGAACGTCATTGAGAAATTTGAAATTATCACTATGCTTCTGCATTTGATCAAACCTTTCTGACAAAGTACTGATTGCTTGATTTAAAACCACATAGAAATTTACTTTGAAGGAGGTATTTCCTGCCCCAACAGGTTGATTGTCATTATTATTTCTTCTTTGAAAAGAAGAAAAAAGCAGAAATTCTGCAGCCTCTGTGTGGACGGCGTTTTTTACTGAGAGGTTTTACTGCGCCAACAGGCGCCCCCCCCCCCATCTTGGCCCCCGATGCGACCGCATCTGTCGCATGGGCCTCTGACCAGCCCTGACTGCAGAAATGAAAACATTTAGATCAGATATTATTCATCACTGAGAGCAGCCATTCTATTGTAGACGAAGTGCTTGGTAGTAATAAATCAAGGAGCATGTACTTAAAAGTTGGCTCTGAACAAAGAAATGACTGAAATTCTCAATTTTCAATGTATTACTATTTGATGACTATAATTCTTTGAGTCACCACATCAAATAGTTTATCCAAGTTTATTGCAGAATTATTAGCATCGTTTGATAGTATTTTAATTTCAAGCAGAGTAGTAAATTGTTCGTTCAAACAAACCCCACAACACGCTCCTGTTTCAGGACCTGTAAGACTCTTCAGCAATTTAAGTAGACAAAGGGAGAACTGCTGACGTGGTTGGATATTTCGTGAAGTACCGTCTTCAAGTGATGATAGTCTTCAAATTCAGAATTGTTGTGTTTACAGAAGCTCTTTTTTATAGATCTAAATAGGTGCTTGGAAATCGAGCTGATGAGGGGTGACGTTGGTGCTGAAAGTGTTACAATGACCGATAGGCATGCTTACCCGCCCAATGAGATGTTAAAAAATGCCAGAGTTTTGGAGATTTCCAATGGCTATGAAAGTTAGTTAGAAAATTTACAATTTAAATATTAAAAGTATTCAATGCGGTAAGGTAATTACAGTTAAGAGAGGACTAATATTGATTAGAATATTTATATATGAAATTTAAGTAAAGGGAATTTAAGTATTAATATTTACAATTTGTTTTAAATAGTTCATTATAGAACTCGGTATATTTTTATTACTTGGTAGGTAGGTATTTTGCCGACATTTCCCGTTTTATAAAAAATATTCCATAGATTTGCTATCAATATACATCTAAAATAATGTTTAAAATAAAATAACTGATGTTCGAATGTGTTTATTATTGTAAATTGTGCATCTATAACAGCTTAAAATATTAAAAATAATAAACCAAACTTTAAAAACTTGTGAAATCGTTCTGTCTTGGCGATGATTTTTTTGGCGCCAACTAGGATCACTATATTCTTTCGTCTTACGCCATAAAATTGTGACGAATTGAAAACATGAATTTAAGTACATAATTTAAATTATTTCTTGCTGAACAAAATTGTTTTGTATGCACCCATCTGTGGAATTACATAATTAAAATAAAAGATAAATTTTGAAACTTTTAGGAATTATAAATTAAATAAAATCGATTTGTTAAAAATAGGATTAAATCATTTCATAAACCGTATTATTAATGTGAACCGTATTATACGCTTTAGGGAACCCTTTGTTCATGTTTTAAAATATTTGTAAAATCTTTCATAAGATTGTGCATTTGACAAAAGAGCTTTTCTTTCAAATAATTTCCCTTAAACTATGACTTTCTACTGGAATGGCAAAAAAAAAAAACAAATTGCCGTTCTCTTATGTGACATGAACGGAAACTGAAATATTGTACCTGTTTTGACGTATTTTTATTCTTGTTAATGAAGCATGCAATATAGCAAATTGGAAAAGCAAATAATTAGAGAACGAAATGAAACTTCTTTTGCATTAATTCCAAACAATCCGCGTAGCTGGAAAGATCCTTTTCTAAAAACATCTGCCTGACATCCTGATTTTTTTTTGCTTCGTATTTAAATAAATCTAACGTTAAAATTTTATTATTTTCCACTTTTAAGTCAATTTTATCTTTCTTCCTTATATTTTTTAATCTTGAGATAAATCATACTGAATTAGATTGATTCTTACATTATTAGTGAGCATTTCAATGTTTATATCGTTCTTTAACACAATAAAAAAGCGTGATTGGGATAAAAATACATTCCACAGTGAAATGAAATCCTTCACTCTTATTTTCTACCTGAAAAGGGACACTTGATTTTTTCTCTTTAAATAGAGTATTATAACAAATTAAGTATATTTGTGAAAATTTATGTACTCAAACATCCTCCTCAATTGAGCGAAACATTTATCTTCCACAATTTTTTAAGTTGAAAAAAAAAAACAATTTTTTAAAAAACGTTAAATCTGTGATAACTTAAACTTTTAAGGTTCCATTCCTTAAAACAATAAAAATAATTTTGTATTTATGATTTTTAGAACTATAAGTAAAACAATTTATATTTACTCGTAATAAGAACTTGTAGAGATGTGTACCTGCTAAAAATTCATTTATTCAGTACTTATGTATTTAAAATTATTATTTTGTTCCATTTATTAGTTTTCCTAAAGATGAAGAAAGAAGATGGCTAGTAAATGGCTACACGTTTCTATGAGTTTTATTCAGTGGATTTAAAATGTGATGAATGTGACAATACATTTTATTTTACTGTTTCTTATTTATCTTTCGTATTTATAAAATATTGATTACACACACAATAATTAATACAAATTTAATATTAAAAATCCAGCACAGAACTTTTGCACACTTAAAATTACAAAATTTGTCAAGAGTTATTTACTTGAACACTTTGATAAATTTAAAATCCATATATAAACACACAGGTGTAATTTAGTTTTTGAATCAAAAATCTAAAATTGAGTAAAATAGCTAACAACTTTAAGAACATGGTTTAAAAAAGTTCCTTCCATCTTGTAAACATTATATGCATAACTTTTCTCATTAATAATACTTCTACGCATAATTGTCCTAAATTAAATTTGCGTTTACAAAAACAAGCCATTATACATCCATGATATAGATGAAAGCTTTCAGTGGTGACCCAGACGTGATTTGATCACGCAACCTTCTTATCTGTTTTCACTATTTTTATTTTATGCATCAGTAAAATATTTATTGAGGCAGTCATTTCTTAACTTGTGCATTTATTTTTCAATTTATTCCAACTCGTGTTAACCACATTATGTTTAAAAAAGGAAGTTAGAATTATTTTCTGCTATTAAATCTTCAAGATAATTTTCACACTTAATAGTTCTTAAAGAAAAATATATAATATATTGAATTAAAGGTCAGATTTCGGACGACTATCTTACACAAAATTTTAACTAGTGACGATATACTTGTGAGCATACCCTAACCCCTTTGACATTTTCTCTTAATATACAATTGCAAAAGGTAACAAACTGTTCAGCGATAAATCAAGCCAGCACTACAGGACTGATCTCGACTGCCGGTCTGGTAAACTGCGGAGGATTGTATCTGGACTGCAAGCTGATTAAGCCGATTTGGAGGACCGGACCTGATAAAAAAATATTTGAAGGATTATATTTGGATTGCGGGCTAGGTAAAACTGTCCTGAGGGCCATATCTGGACAGCGGGCATGTTAAACATGTCCAGTATCTGGTCTGCTGTCCTAATAAACATATTTGGTGGACTGTATTATGGACAGTTGGCCGGGTAAACCTGTCCGGAGACCGTATCTGAACTGCGGTTATGATAAAAATTTGGAGGGCCATATCTTGTCTGCGAGCCGGGTAAACATATCCGACGGGGCTTATTCGGCTTGAGAGCCGGTTAAACCTGTCCAGAGGGCCGTATCTTAACTACGGGCCTGTAATCAATCTATTCACTACAACGTAGTTTTCTTGTACGTACGGATTTTTGTTGTATACGTGCTAGTTAAACTTGATCCCAATGCGAACTTAAGCTAATTACATAACAGCTCAAATTGCTAAAAACAAAAAGTTACGCAAATTCAATAAATATTCAGTCGTATACACATTCGCATCGCCTAACAATGTTAAAACGTAACTCAAATTCAAGAACTATTCAGTATTATGCATATTCACATCGCTAACTTTTAATAAGTAAATGTTATGTCGCCGAGGGAAGCGATGAAAAATCAAATCAATCAACCAAGCTGAATTTTCGCGTAGCAGTCACGTGATTATTAGCGACATGTTGCTCCCACTTTTGGAAGGTCTCAATACGATACTCTTATATTTCACGTCTATGGGCAGGACCAACCCTGAGACATGCCTTTCAAACAGGGGAGTATGGCAAGCCGGAGTTTCATATCCACCAGTTAAATCCTAAAGTAGCTGCAACCGCACACAATTGCTCGTACCCCATCTAAACACGTCAACATCGCGCACTTGTTAATAAAATACCGTGTCTGCGTGACGTGTATTGTAGAAATTATCTGTTGTGTTTAGGTTGCTAGAGTAGAATTTAATTTAACGCTTAAAAATGGTAAACACTCAAAGAATGCGTATTGCTAATGAAAAAGCCAGTAAAAACGTTACTCAGAGAGGAAATGTTCCAAAAACAACGGTTAGTATTGTAGCTTCACTTGAATCGAACATATGTGTTCGTTAAATTAAGTTATATTTCTTGAGAATTTCTATTATTTTATGTCTGAGTTGATGTTTCATTCATGACATTGAAAAATATCAAATCATTTGTAAAATTGAAATAAAGTTCTAAATGCTAGAGGTTGCGTGGCATTTGTTTATCAGATATAGTGATTGACGCAATTAAAATTTCCTTTGAGAATTTTAGAAACGGTTACTAAACAATTGTTTTTTTATTTCCTTTTTCATCCTTATTTTTTATTGAATCTTCTCGTAATTGAAATGTTTATTATATTATTACACCTAGAATATTGGTAACCTAGATAAGTGACCTAATATATGCATTGGGTACAGCACGTAACTTCCAAGTTCATCTTTTCTTTTAAAATCGTATTTATAATGTCATGTTATGACAAGCACTGAACAAATTATAAAACATTACTAAGTGCAGAGATTTTACTGCCAATAATTTCTCATTTATACCAGTTTATTAAGAGGCAGCATGAACATTAATGTAACCCTAGCTTGGAGCCCTCACCATAGATTCCATGTTAAAATGAGTAACACTGAGCTGTAGTTTTTTAACTATATATTCATTGGATGGTTGATATGTTAAACAGCCACTTTATTGTCAGCATTACTTTTCTGCAGATACTAGTAAAATATGCTGCCAAATTTTTTGGAAGAAAATTTTTGAAGTTTGATTTTCGTTATTTTACGTACATATTTGTGTACCCATAAAAGCTGCTTAAAATGTGTACTAGTCCTGTTTTCCTTGGATTTGATAGTTTTTTAACAGGACAATCACTTGAGAAATCAGCTATTTAAGGGCTCCAAAAATCTCCATTTGAAGCCATTAGAAAGTTCCAAAATGGGTATATTTTCTTTGAAATGTTTTAAGTAAACTTTTCGAAAGTTATAAAAGGAAAGCGATACATCATTTTAAATCTTGATAGCTACTTGATTTAAAATAAAAAATCCCCAAATTTATTTTTGATTCGTTTATTCTCCTGGTTATCTTTATATAGTTATATAAAATTTATCTTCATAGTTATAATGAAATTTCGACCTCCAGCTTTGAAGATTGTTATTTATAAATGATAAATTGTCATTCGATTTAGTCTTATATTTGTTAAAATACAAGGCATTTCTTTTTCTGCTTGACAAAGGAACACAATTGGAAATTTAAAAATTAAAATTTGATAGTTATCTTTTGAGTATTCTTTTTAATAAATTGACTAGCCCACATTTAGTTGCTACTGTTTGCTAATTTTAATTTTGTACCTAATTTAAATATTAGTCTCGTTCAAAACCACATGACTATTGCCTTCTCACTGGAGCCGCAGTATACACATGTGTTAGTTGTTCAAGTTTAGTGATAAAACAATGGGGAAAGAGCATGAATTAAATAAAAAATTACAAGAAATTATGAATAATTTTATGAAAAAATAAAAGCAGTTGAATTTAGTGCTAATAACACTTTTTCTTTATTTAATCATGGATATTGCTCAAAATTGCTTTATTTACTAGGTTTGGGTAAAAGGTATGAGTAGAGGGTTAGAAATTAGGAGCAGAAAGTCACGTCAACACACATAAATAATTTTCCTAATTGGCAAACTTATTGAGCAATGTCAAATACATTTTATTTAGAGGGATTTGTAAAAATGCTGTGTTATAATGACTGAGCCTTGCCTTAGTTGACCCATTTGCATTTGGGGCCTTTTTGCCTTCGGGAAATTTGGAGGGTATATTTTACATTTTCGATCATTTTTGTATAAAACTCATGGGGACTACATTTTCAAATGCAACTTGCAAGAAAACGAAGGTTAATAGATGATCAAAGTAAAATCATTTAATAGTTCATTTTGGGTTCTGGAACACTACTGCTATCCTAGTTGAGGGAAGTAATTTACATTTTCAGTGGGTTTTTCATTCATTTTCGCAATTGACACTGTTTTGTATTTGGCTTAACTTGGCCAAATATGGCCCTTGTGCCTTAACCCTAAAATAACCAACTAACAGTATACTGTCTAGTAAACATGGATCACACTCCCTGGATACCAAGGCAATCTTTTTTTGCTTTCGTCACTGTGTTCCCAATCCCTCTTTTCTCCCTTTTCACGACAATTTTTGGCTTTGTCTTGAATTTGGCTAAATATGGCTCTTACATCATAAAACCCCAAAACAACCAACTTTTATTTTTGATATACTATTATAGTGCACTTTTAAAAAGTCATGTATTACCGCTAGTAAATTGTTTTCTACTGGTAATGGATAAAAATATTATTTACTACTTATCCTTATTTAAACAAAGGCTCCTAACTAGAGCATTCTTTGAATTTCCAAATGCAATTTATTTTACTCTGTATTTAAAGTTTGTTTTAGCATTGGTTTACATCTCATTCCTGAATTTTTTATATTGGTTGTGCAGAATGCTCTTAAAAATTGAGTGACTTCATTGTTAGTTTTTCTTTCTGGGCAAATTTTTGCTTTTTGATGTGTTTTACTCTTTTATTGATGTGGTATAATATAGATTCTTGTTTACAGAAAGCCCAAGATGAGAAGTATGCTGTCGGACCATGGCTTCTTGGATTGTTTATCTTTGTAGTCTGTGGCTCTGGTAAGAATCAGTTTATACTCTTGAAAGATTTCAAAGACTTCATATTTGTATAGATTTCCATGATAGGTTATGTTTTGTGAACTACATTTTAAATCAAGTGAAAAATTGCATGAAATTGTTCTATTTAAAGGAATTTCATGTATAAAAACTTTTACCTTGACTTCAATGCATGAAGAACTGTTGGTTTTATCTGCAAAGCAAGTAATTTCAGAATATCTTAATTTATAAACACACATACAGTGAAACTCCATGCATCTGAATTTAGTTATTCAGATTGCAGATTTGTTATTGCCAAGCATTGGTTGTTAATATAAATACAAAATCATGTACTTGTGTATAATCATATCTGACTAGACGGTAACTTGCAATTGAATGCAACATCACAACTAATTATAATTCTTAACAGAACGGAAAATGCAAAATTCATATCCTTTTTCACTACAGGGTGAGTCTAAACTAATACGACAAATTTCAGGGGGTGATAGAACACAACGAAACAAACACTTTTCT
This sequence comes from Meta bourneti, assembly GCA_933210815.1. Lineage (NCBI taxonomy): Eukaryota > Metazoa > Arthropoda > Arachnida > Araneae > Tetragnathidae > Meta > Meta bourneti. The sequence continues at coordinate 58,658,445 of OW119923.1, forward strand.
CCATAGAATGTATGGTCGCAAGTGCAGCAGTTATCCGCTAGAGAGCGCAGTCAAACGCTTGTATGAAAGCGTTACATCGGCGATGCGAGGCCTGCATCAGGCGTGGTGGTCGACATTTTGGACAGCTTCTGTAATTGTACATTTGTGATGTACTTACCGACTGATGTTTGTACATGTCGTTTCATTTCCATGTGAAAAGTTTCTCGTGTTTTGTACATGTCATTTCTTTTTTACCCATTGTTCCTTGTACTTTAATTTATGCAAATCTAATTGTATTATTTCGTTTTGTCAAGCAGTTATTGATGTTTATTTGACATTAAAGCGTTGTTTCCATATTTCATGCCTCTTCTTTCCAACTTGTGTCGGACCGTGTGTTTGTGCCGAAATGGAAAGCGCCCTCTAGCGACCATACATTCTATGGTGAAAAGTGTTTGTTTCATTGTGTTCTATCACCCCCTGAAGTTTGTCGTATTAGTTTACTCACCCTGCATAAATTTGAAGCATTTTTTAATTTAAATTAGTTTTTCTTAAAAATTAGATAGTTTGATTTGAAATATAGGCACTAAATATTCATTTGAATCTACCATACATAGAAGAGTTTTGTAGAAAAAAATAACATTAACAATAGTAAACACATCTTAGACCTGTATATCTTTATAACCAATGGTCCTAATTGATCGATATTTGTAGCATTCCACCGCACATATCACTAGTTTGTATTTTTTCATTTAAATTGTTTAAATTCTATTTAAAACCTTACTGCATATTTAGCAAAAATGCATAAACTTAGTTACAATATGTTATGAGGCTGACAAGTTTCACGGATATCTGAAGCTGAGCTTGCTGAATATTTTACAAAGTGACTTGCTTACTGTCTTCTATAGATGAGCCTTCTAGGCTGCTGTAGCTCAATAGGTTGGCCCACTGCTAGAGGACCCTGCAAGTTGTAGGCAGAGCAGGTTCAATTCTGTAAATCATCCTGGGTGTGTTACTCACTTCTGTTGGTTAAACTTTCCTTGTGTGTTCATATTACTTGACATAATCTTGGCCAAGTATGGTCCTTATGCCATAAAAATCCAAATCAACCAACCATTTATGAAAGAGTGCAACATGTATGGATAAAATTTCACAAGTGATCTATGTACAAAATACTCAACTCTTTATCTTCAGAAAGTTTAAAGAAACTAAAAAATTATTTTCTTGGATTTTCTAATTGCAAGATGCTTACAAATTAAACTTTTTAATGATTCTAATGCTTATATTAAAATTGTTTAGTATATTGTTTTGCAAATTCATCTCTGGATTAATACAAGTATAGGTATTAAGGTAAATTTTGTTTCTCTAAGATTGAAATACATTCTCTCGTGTAAGATTTTTTAATTAATTACTTGATTAAAATATGTTTATTAGCAGTAAATGTACTAAACAAGTTTTGGGGATAATGTTATATTCATATTTACTTAAGTATCTCTTTCCTTTGCTAAATATGTAGGTGTACAGAACATAATTTTTAAATAAAACACACACATAACTTTTTATATATTTTGGAAATTCACAAATCACCTTCATGAAAAGTGCCTTTATTTAATTACACTTCTTTGTATGTTACACTTCTCAAAGGCAAGACTTAAGAAAAGGCATTTTTAAAAGTATTGGGTGTTAATTAGTTAATCAGTTTTAAAAATCTTATGTATGTTGGTGGGGTACAATAATTCCATGTTCCTTTTTATTAAAACGGAAAGTTCCTGTGTGATACTTTTATTTTTTCAATTCATCTTGGCTTTCCAATATTTAATTTTGAATAATTGCACAATATGTGGAAATATTTCTTAATATTTGCATATGTATGTCTGAATTGGTATGCATTTCTATGACAAGCTAAATATTCTAAGCTGAATATACCTCTTTTAATAATTCTATTTTTACATCCTATTTATACTATGTCTAATGTAATACTTATTTACAGCTGTTTTCCAGTTGATCCAGAGTATTAGATTTGGATGAAGTATATGGCTAAATTCAAATTTATAATTCCATGAAGAATGGACCAGAAGCATTTATACAATTATCTACATTATTCCTAAACACAACACTTCAACTAAAATATTTTTTGTATATTTTTATTTTTTGATAATTTAAACAGTTCAAAGTTTGATTTTTTTAAATTTTAACCAGTAAAAGTTTGAGTTAAGTTATACTGATTGTGTGCTTATAATAAATCATTTTTGATAATTTTCCTAAATTTTTCAGGAATTTATATTTTTAGTTTATTTAAAAAAGTAAAATCCATATATTTGATATTTATGGTACTAACACGATTTTAAAAAAAATATATGTATGACTGCGAGTATGATGTATTTGTTAAGGCACTGGGTGACCTTGAGCAATATACTAATTTTTATTATAGGAATGTTTATTGGTTGACTTCTTTCACTGTATAAAGAACCATTTTCCTTCCTGAATAAAAGATTTTTTATGTTGTACAATGGATATGATTTGATTATTTGATCAACAATTATGTCTGATTTACACACTCAATTTCTTTATTCCAGAGCTGTTAAGAGGATGAACTATGTTTAAATTTATAAATATTTTGATTTTGTCAAATATTCTAACTAATGTTTCGCTATTGTAATTACCTTACCAACTATTTGGTGTCAGGTTAATTACAATCATGAACTCATATCATCTGTACGGTAATTATTTGGTCCTAAATTTTTAAGTGCTAAAAATCTTAAATTAGGTTTTCAACTTGGTTTAGACTTTTATAGGTTTCTAAAGCTGTTTTTAAGATATAGCTTTTAACAAAAGTATTACTGTTGACAAGTTTAGAAATCCTTTACAATGATACTTAAAATAATTGTTGACCTCTAATAGTTAACTTAAAAATGCTTTAAGCAGTGTTAACTTAAAAATGTTTTAAACAGTAATAGTACTCATTAATAAATTATTTTTGTACAGATTTAAGTTCTGCCTTTTTAACATGTTTAATTGGCCTTAAAGCAATAAATAAGCAAAGACAACAAAAACCATCTATGCATTATACTAAACGGGTTATCTAGGGAATTAGAACTTGCTGTCTTACAATGCTGGATGATCTTCTGACGTCAGGTGGCACTTTCCACAACATGTCAAAGACCATTTTCACTGCTAACCATTGTTGCTATCGGAATATCATTTGCTGGCCAAATCTCGGGTTTTCCTATTGGAAATTTTGCACTTCAGTGAATTAGATAAAGCTGATGAGGATACATTTTGCAAAAAATTAATCGATTCGTCAATAGAATGTGAAAAATTAAACTTAACTTAAAAAATTCTTTTCAAAATAATTCACATCTTTAAATAGCAGTTTGTTTTTATATGAGCGAGATTTGATAAATACCAGTAATGACATTTTTAATAGTAAAATTTGAGTCGAAAAGATGAAAGACATTTAGAATTTTCAACAGCAGACATTGCTCTCAGATTTCTCCAGCTGTTCCTCGGTGAAAAGTTAATTCCTTTCTACAAAGTTTAAGTAAACTTTGAGAAACAATTTTTAGAAAAAGCAAGACCACTTACTCCATTATTTTGAAGTCGATTCTTTTTTGCCTGGTGTGTCTAGCAAAAAAGGTCTTGGAACAACCCAGCCGGGCTTACCAATACAGCCTCTAAATTACTGGACTAAACTGAATCGATGAATGCTAAGACCACATGAGTCCAAGAAGTTTGGATATTAGTTTTTTGCATTTGGCGCAGCCTGTTCTGTTAAAGACCGCTATTAAACCAAAAATTTTCGATACTGACTTTATTGTGAAAATGAATTTGGCTAAAGTGAAGAATCACAATCGTTCAGTTAGGAAATAGAGATGAAAAGGGCATTGGGTGCTGAAACTACACGAGTCACTAACTAGCGCAGTGGGTATGCCCACTGCGCTAGCAACCTTCGAGTTGTAGCCGGCGCAGGTTCGATTCCTGTCAGTACATTCCTCCCTGGTTGTGTTTCTCTCTTCTGTGTCAGTAAAACTTTCATTGTGTGTCTTGTGTCTGGCGCAGCATGACCAAACAACCTCACCTTGAGGAAGTTCATCTTTTTCAAAACCCAGGCTCCCCGGCCTGTCAAGTAGCCTTCATAAAAGAAAAGGTAGGTAGATATTTTAATTAACGTCACACTGGAGCGACACATCGGGCTGTTATAAAAGAAAAGGAAATATAATATAAAGTGCATGTATCTTACAGAAACAGGTAGGTAATTAACGTCACATTGGAACAACGGCCTATTGGCGATGGTCCAGAATCTTTAAGGGTCCAGTTACACATCGGTAGCCGGTTGGAAAAGCAACGGATTAGCAACCGCAGGGTTGCGAGTTCGAATCCAACCAAAGACCGTCGTGTACAAACTGGTGCACATTAAATCTGTCATGTCCTCACGTTGGCGTGGTGTGGATGGTTGGTATTGGGGTTTTATGGCGCAAGGGGGGGCCATGCTGGGCGTAGTGTGGAAGTTTGGGGAGTGGGGTGCCAGCTCAGGTGTTCTCGTCATCTGACCATGATTCAAAATTACGTGTTCTCGGATGTTTCTCTCAGGGGGTTGATCCCGGACCGTCGCCAATAGCCTGTTGTGGTGCTCCAGTGCGACGTTAATTAATACGCCTTAAAGGTCCAACTTGTAGAAATAGATACAATTTTAGTACAGAAAGGAACATGAGTAGGATAAAATCTCCCGACGGAAGCCTTCAGAACACACTCGCGTATTCACACCATACGGATTGTTTATTATGAATTGCGATTGTGGTCCCGGTAGCCCAGTTGGAAGAAAACAGATCACCAACGACTTTTCAACCATGCAAGTTTGAAAGGTCAGTCCAACCCAAGACCGTCGTGTACATGGCGGCTGGTGCACATTAAATCTCGTAGCCCAAATGTCCTCACGTTGACGTGGTGCGGAAGTTTCGAGAATGGTGCCAGCTCAGGTGTTGACCTCGTCATCGGACCGTGATTCAAAATAACGAGATGTTATCCACGAAATATAAAAGTAGAGTGAACAATGGTAACTTTTTTATGTGCCCGTGACCAAAACTAGAAGGTTGGTATTGGGGTTTTATGACGCAAGGGCCATATTTAGCGACCAGGAACGTGATCATTAGACTACTTTCGTCTTCCGGGAGGAAATGAACATTCATCATTTGATTGGTCACGGAGGAGAATAAGACTATCCATTGATTCATCATCTGATTGGTCAGCGCGACTTAGTAGTAAACTGATTTCATCCTTTTTGTCGGCATTCTATAGAAACGCTCTTTCACACACTTACCATGTCAAGTTATATCGCCGAAGTAGGCAATAAAATTCCAAATCGGCCAACCAAGTCAATTTTTCCCAGTCACGCCACTAGTAGTCGACATGTTGGTCACTTTTTGCAATTCCTCTCAATAGCAATGCTCTTTCTACTTACATATCTGGTCTATGAACTCAATGAAAATTTGTCTTCTAACCAGAACCAAAAGACCAACCTGTCAGGTGCAATTCCTTCCTGGGTGTATTTCTCTTTTCTGTATCAGTAAAGTTTTTATTGTGTGTGTCTATTACTTGGCATTATATGTCTTGTGTCTGGTGCAGCATGGCCAAATTTGGCCCTAGCGCCATAAAACCCCAAAAGACCAACCAAACGGGACTTTCAACCGGAACATATGGCCCGCTAAGGGTGGGTGAGAGGGGTTGTGACCCCGAGCACCAGTGTCTAAAGAGGCGACATTTTATTTTTTTTAAGTTGACCGTTTCGTTGTAGAAAGTGTAAACTTTTGTCCTTATCTCAGGAAGTATTTTCCAATGCTATGTTTATAAAGTGAATGCGCTTTCATGAATTCCATCTTCAGAATACATGCTTAAAAGTCAATTCTTTTCATGCATGACCTTGCAATTGTACAACAGAAAAGAGAAGAAACAAAGTAGTCTTAAAGATAATTGTAGAATATTTTATTCAGGTCTAAGGTACTCTTCCTGCGGTTTGGTTGCTCTAGATTTAGTTTTTCATAAAAACTCTAGTTTGGTTCCCCGGTACTCAGGCACTTTTCAAACAATAATTTCCAATTTTGTATAATTGTGTCTTATATTCCACAAGGAATCTGCATATGATGAGCAAAGTGTAATTACCGAAGACCCTGATTTTTAAAAGAATAAATTATCTACGCAATCAATAGTGATGGATCGGTTGATTTAAATAAAATAGGATGCACTTAATTTAGTGTTAATCGCGTTCAATGAATTGAATACATACTCAAATATGTGTAAACATAGATAACATCTTTGCTACGCTAATTAAACGCAACAACTTTCCCCGATCACTGCAAATTCCTTGAGGATAGATGTCTGGTAAAACTACGAAACGAAGCCCGGGGAGTCCAATCCACAAAGCCAATGAAACAGCAGGGGGAGTGGTTAATGGTTTTGGAAAATTCTGTTTTTCACACTTTTCAGCAGCGTTTTTCTCAAAAATGGTATTTATTTTATTAATGAGGCTCCTTGTGTAAATGCTTCATATTATCAGTTATTGGTTAAAAGAAAAATCGTCGTTTTGTGAGGTTTGATTCGTCTTCTGTGAGTTTAATAATTCAAGGCGAAATCCGATTCAGTTGTATGGGAAATGTCTAGGCGCCAGGGTCTGACTTTCCCACCAGTACGTCACGATACTACGTAAAACGCGTCATACTGCAACTAGCTTTTCGGCTGATGACTCCCCCCCCCCTGTGTACAACATTAATGGAACTTTAGTAAAAGAGCACAGAACACAATACGTAGTGTGATGAGCTTGACTGCTCAATTCAAGATTGGATAACTTCAATACGTAATATTGTCAATAAATTTAAATGTCTTTAAAACCTTGACATTTGGATGTATTTCTTCACTCTGTGTCCGGCCTAATCAACGTTTTGTGGAGATTTTAGAAAACTGCCTTTCAAACAGAAACACCATGTACACTGGCAAAGTAAAGCAGATTATTTACTCAGAAAAGAATAAAGTAATTTACAGCGAGTAAAATAGCTACTTTTACTCTAGTAATTTAGTCAGATGAACAAGAAATACTAGATGGAGCCACCGAACTGTGTTTCTCCCATTTCCCCCGTGACGTATGGATTTAAAAAATAACACCAGAACCAGCAGGAAGTAAAAAAGAACAAGCATCGTACTTATATAGGCAGAGCAAAGATACGCCATGCTTCGATGTGAATTTTGATGTTTAGGTCTTCTAAAGCTCGATCTGAGGTCTTTTTTGAGTTGTTTAATTTTTTTATGGTTATTAAAATAAATGTTTTAAAATTATAAATATTGTCTCAATATTTATAATTTTAAAAGATTAAAGACAATATTTATAATTTTAAAAGATTTTTTAAGACAGACTGTACCCGTTTCGTTTTGAATGCGGGGAAAACGGAAGTTCACTGATGCAGTCAGACAAAGTACAGGTGAGAGCTATTTTATTGTTTAAGACTCCCCATATTATTGTATTAATGTTAATTGAAAGTATTAAAATGGTATAAAAAAAGAGAGAGAGAGAGTGGAAAACATGATATTGCATGCTTGTACTATAACGAATGGAAAAGAAGGTGTCTTTACATTTTAATATATATTATTTAAGACATCAAATGTCCAAAGAATCTTAATTAAACACAATTATAAGCTGTTTTGAAGTTTAAGGTAAATGATCAATTTTGTGCACACCAGTGCTCACGAATTTGAAATAAATTTTAAATTACGTCAATATTCATGTATTTCATTCATATTATAGTGATGTGGAATTGTTCAGAATACGTCAGAATTTATGTATTAAAACTAGCATTTATTATTTTTCATTTATTAAATTTATATATTAAAACTAGCATTATTTAATTTTTATGTGGGGTGTTTAAAATAAATGTTTTAAAATTAAAAATATTTAGTTTTTTTTTGTCTCAATCACATATAGACTATATTAGTTTCGTTTTAAATGCGGGGAGAAGTCATATTAGGGACCGCCGTAGCCCAGTTGGAAGAGAAACGAACTAACAACCGGAGGGTTGCGAGTTTGAATCCAACCAAAGACCGTCGTGTACAAAGGGGACTGGTGCACGTTAAATCTGTCGGTGCCTCAAATGTCCTCACGTTGGCGTGGTGTGGAAGTTTGGAGAGTGGGGGTACCAGCTCAGGTGTGACCTCGTCATCTGAACGTGGTTCAAAATTACGTGGTGTTGTCCTCGATCGTTCCCTTAGGGGGTTAATCCCGGACCGTCGTCAATTGCCCGTTGTGTTGCTCCATTGCGACTTTAATTAAATACCTAACCTATGTCATATTAGAGGAAAATAACTCCGCAGATTGCTAGTTATTGCCATGCCATTAACTTCGGGGTTACTTACGATTGTGACATCACAGATCAGATCTGAGGCTTTCTTTTGATGCCAGTTTCCTGGTAACCACCTCTTCATTAAATAGTTCAATAGCCCGTTGTGGTGCAACAGTGTGACGTTAATTAAAAAATACAATACCATCATTAAATAGTTCGTCCAAGTTTTTTGCAGGCTGCGGTAGCCCGGTTAAAAGAATAACGAATAAGAAACCGGAGGGTTGGGAGTTCGAATCCAACCAAAGACCGTCGAGTATAAAGGGGCTGATGCATGTTAAATCTGTTGTGGCCTCAAATGTCCTCACGTTGGAGTGGTGTGGAGCCAGCTCAGGTGTGACTTCGTAATCTGACCGTGATTCAAAATTACATGGTTTTGTCCCGGACTGTCACCAATTGTCCATTGTGTTACTCCAGTGTGACGTTAATTAAATTACCTATCTAACTAACCACGTTTTTTGCATCATCATTATTCTTTACAGACTGGGACAAAGGATCAACCGGCAGGTACCCGAGATTGCGAGGTGTAGGCGGATCAGGTTCAATTCCTGTAACTGGCCCTGAGTATATTTCTTGTCTTTTGAATAAGTAGTTTTCCTTGTGAGTGTATATCTATAAAATGATATTGTCTGTCTTGTGTTCGGCGCAGCTCAACCGAATATGACTCTTACGCCATAAAACGCAACCAATGAAGACAGATTTTTCAAAGCAAGACAATCCATGGCCAATCGTAACAAGGAGAATCCGGGACAAATTGACAAGTGTGGACCTCGTCATCTGACTGTGGTTCAAAATTACGAGTTGTTCTCGATCATTCCGTTCGGGATTGATCCATCCCGGACCGTCTGCTGATTTGCTCCAGTGGAACGTTAGTTCAACTACCTACAGGGGCCAATTGGGACGTTTGGCAACTCAAAAATCAACTTCATTGATCTTCCTCGAAAGTCATACTTATTCAGCTATATTTTCAAAAAAATTTTATTGGTTGCTTTTATAATAATAATAAAACATAATGAAAACCGATAAAACTGAATAATAATAATAATAAACTGTTAATGAAAACAGATAAAACTGAATAATAATAAGGCTGTAAGTCAGAGCTACAAACAAGCGTACAATTAAGATAAAATAAAAAAACATTAAGCATTTAACTGTTAACTGCCACATGGCTCCATGCCTGCGAATGTGAACTTGGATATTTTACTATTTTGATCAATTATACCAAATTGTTGACTTACTTTTAAAAAGATAATAATGGCTCAGTGGGATTTGACTGCGAAGATTGGATCCCATTTAGATAGGCATTTAATACTTCCTTTGTATGAGTTTCTATCTGTGAATCAGGTTTGTACATCCTATTAAATTTAATGATATGGATTAAAACGTGCCCTACATTTTATAAATATTTTCTAATGTGTCAATATGAATTGCCCTTGTAAATTGGGTTAAAGAAATGGAACATTATTCTTCAGAAAATTAGTTGTGGTTTTTAAAATCGTATTTCTTAATGTTTTTGCTGTACATATGGTGAGCATGTCTGTTTCCCCAGTTTGCATCCTTTTCTGATTGAGGATTGGCTACAAAATGCCTCAAACTGCAGAAACTAAAATTTAATATACACTTGAATTAATACTCAAGAACACTAATTATTTCAGAGGAATTTAAAAATCTTGAATTGTCATAATCAGGTTTTCTGTATAAGTATTACACAGATGGTTTCAATTATTAAGTTTAATACTGTATTTGTTAACCTGGATTCCTTGAAAACCATGTCCTCAGAGGCACATCTCCTTTATATGCGTGGGCTTCATGAACCCAAGACTGATCTTTTCTTCTCCCATGGGGGTTGTCTTTAGTGTATACTGGAATCACTCTCCCGGGATACCCAAGCGATCTCTTTCTTCTTTTATCCCACTACTGTCTTCCCCAATCCCTCATTTTTCCATTCACAACATTCTTTACTTGATGTTCTTTTGTTTGGCATAGCTTGGCCAAATATGGCCCTTGCACTATAAAACTCCAAAACAACCAACCTTGTTGAAAACCATGATTTCTCAATTCTTTTATGAGAGAATAGGACTAAGCGAATTCTTTAATAACCTGCTTTATAATTTACAAGTTAATACTTGTTCCATGTCAAATTGACACATTGATTAAGCCTCTCAGATTTTGATGAAACTTGGTGTATCAAGTGATCTAACTTATTAGAAGAGAAAAAAATAGTAAAATTCTTTTGTCTACTATTCAAAGGTATTTATTTAAATTTTTAATGAAAATTCCTGAATCTTGAGAACTCATTTTCTCTCTCAGGAACTATATGGGATACAGACTGGGTAATGTCTCCTAAAGTTTTTTTTTATGGGCTGCTTTAATTTGATGTAAAACATAGTAAAATTTAATTTTGTATTACTTAAATTAATTTGAAATATTTTAAAATTCTGTAAAAATTTACAAAATTACTTTATGCTATTATCTACACCTCTGAAAGTTTTAAGTTGGGATCAGGGCATACAAGAGGGTGATAAGTTAGTAGAGGGGTATTGTGTTATTATTGGGGTATTGTGTATTTATTTCATTTCACAATTTAGTTTTCAACTTTTGAAAAGTATGTTTACAAATAATTTCAAGTAATACTCTGCTGTACCACTGAACTGTAATATGGGGGCACCAGCTATATTTTAAAATCTAATTGCCTAGTATTTTTCTTTGTTCTAGGACTGATATTGATTTCTCAAAAAAAATTTCTTTCAGTGATTAAAGTATCAGAAGCAACCAATAATATTCAGTGACTGGCTTGTATGGGTTTACTCCACTCTTTAATCAATATTTATTTAAATCCATGTTTTAGGTATATGATGAAAAACAGCTTCTACTGGGAAAACTGGACATAGTAAAAAATACAAAGATGATTGATTATGCAATAGATATATACAAAGTCCTTTACTTTGGTGATGATCTTCCACAAGGTGAGATTAATATTTTCTCTTTTTGTCTAAAATGTTATGTAATGTTGAGATCAGGGTATGAAAAAATCATGATTAAAAAAATCAAAAGCATCAGATTTATTTGATTTAAATCATATTTTTTTATTTAAATCTGATTTTTATTATTTTAATTAATTCCTTGCCCGTACAAGTTTAAATTTGGTGGACATGAAACATGCAAATTACAGTGTAGTTTCTAGATAGTTTTGATTTATTTAAATATTAATATTTTTTATGTAAAACATTAATGTATTTGGAAATATAGCTGGGTAAATTTTTGAAAGGTTAAAATGCGACGGGAATTAGTAAAATAAATCACATGATAAGTAATAGAACAGTGCCCCAAATGCCAAGCATAAGCAATGTTTTTCCATCTGGTTCTCAAGTGGGTTAATTATTTTGAGTTTAACCCATAATCAGTGGCGTGAATTTTTTGGACCCAGATGATTAGGTGCAGGATCCCACTGACACCATGTTATGAACTTTTTTGTTTTATATATTTGTCATATATAAATAAAATTTTTGAATTACTTCAATTACTTTGATATAAAATAATTGGTTCAAGACTGGCTTTTGAGAAAAAAAAAACCATGTCACCAATAGGAAATAAAATAAAAGGAACTTACATCTTGATAAAAATTCCTACTTTTCATTCAATTTTTGCTAGCAAAAATAATTTATTGATGAAAAAATTGTTATTTTTTGTAAGTTAACAGTAAAAAATGAGATGACATGAAAATAATAAATTTGAAATCGAATATATCTACTTAACAAATTCTTTGAGCATATTTGATAAGTATTTCATTGGTATATTCGAAGCACACAAAAAGGGTTTATCTATAAAACAAAAAATGAAGCTTTCTCTATAAACAGCATAGAACAAGTGTAATAGCATCCCCCAGAATATGCCAATTGAGTGAAATTTTGAGCTTGCAATAAACAATTTATCAATTCCAATAGCTTTCTACTTCAACCCATTTTCTTTCCTCAACATACTCACTCAATTATCAGATGAGTGAATCAACTTTTACATTCCAAATTCCAATTCCATAAATATTGAATAGTTATTCTAGCAGTGTTAAAGAATTCTAAAGGATTAAAATTGGAATGTTTTTTAAATACTGCAGAAAACTTTTTGTTGTGTCTATATTTTTATGAACAGACTACAATACTAAATAAATAATTAGAAAATCCTACAAAAGAAAGCACGTTACCACAATTTTAATAATTTGAGTGACTACATTTTGAGCATCTTCACTCATATGGTGAATGGTTTAAAATTGGCCGTGTGATTTATAGTCATGCGGAATGTTTAAAACAAAACCAACACTGGTGAACAGGCTTGTAAGTCACAGCTATTGGTCAATGGCCCAAGATAGAAATACTTATCTGGTAATTATGATCTCAATCAACAAATACTGTTATTTAGTGTCTTCACAGGGAGGATGATTTCAAAGTTCTTAACATATTTGTATCTTAACATATATAATAACAAAATAACATGCATCTTGTTCAGTTATTTCATTTTCAATATTACTAAACATAACAAAAATAAAATTTAAAATTTTGATTTAAATCAATGATTTAAAAAAAATAACTTGATTTAAATCAGCATACCCTGGTTGAGGTTAATGAGTAAAATTATTAATGATAATTTTTTAATGTATTATGATTGTAATTAACTTCCTATTGAAATGTTTAGGATTGGTATTAACCAATAAGCATTTTTCTAGTAACATTAACTGGTGGAAAGAAAAATTAAATTTTTTTCTTTTGGGGAAGCTAAATCAGCCCATTTCAAACTTGTAAAATGTAATCAAAATACAACAAAATCCGTATTTTGGGGATATTTTTGTGGATTCTTAAAAATATATCTTTTGGGGTATATATTTGTCATAAGCCTCAAAAATTGGCATGTTGGCAGGTATAATGACGTTTTTGAATTTTTATATCAGTGTATAGTTGAAAAATGAACCAGTTTCAATGCTCTTGAAAGGTAAAATGATTACTGGTGTGGGTTCAACATACTTTTGAAATATTTGTGGGCAAATGTGAAAATTGATACATGTTGTCACATTTTTTAAATTACTGTCACCAAGTAAAATATGAAAATGGTAGCAGTTTCAATACTGATTGATAACCTATTCAATGATGATAATTTCAAATAAATTTTAATACAGGGTCATTCAGCACAGTACTCAACTCTGATATCTCCAATTTTAGCAAAAATTGGTGATAAGTTACTCTAGTAAACCAAAAATACAAATTTTTGAAAAAATTGTTTGATTTGTTTAAAACTAACAAATGAAATTTTAAATTTATGTGTATTTTTTAAACTTTTTCAAAACTTATAAGGCTATTGGTGTCATTCAAAAGCATATTAAAGAGAGCTCAACCTTATATGCAACTTGGCAGAATACTTTTCTCGGAAATTTAAAACTTAATTTTTCAAATTCTATTTTTTATAAATTCTGAAAAAATAAATTAATCAGTTCATATCAGCTTAATATACACAAAGTTTCAAGGTGGAACACAAAAACATTTTAAGATATTAATTATTTTTTTTTAGACAGAAAAATTTTACACAGGTTTCAAAGGGCAATATGTAAATGCTTTATATTTTGATCAGTGGACAGCATTCATTCAGGCAGCCCTTAGTTCATTGTTATCTAAATCTTTGTCTGGTCAGTCTGAAGCAGTTCCATCTCCAAATTTATTGCACATGTAAAGCATTCATGGGCTTAATTTATTTTTAATTTTAAGAATCCGAAGTTGAAATCCAGAGGCCTGTAGGTTACAGTAGACCCTGGAATAACACATTTCTTCAAAATCCCTAAAAATACATCACTATTACTCTCAACAACACTAAAGAAACATTTATGCAATTCCCATTTAATATCACCTACTGTCCATTTATCTTTAAGGCCTTTCACTTTCCAAATTTAAAAAATGGCGTAGTACTACAGCAATTTGGGTTTGAAATCTTTCAAGCAGTGGCATTTCCACTTATTAAACAAAATTTCCATGTCCCCATGCAAATAATTTATTGTTTTCCAACTAAACATTTACCTTTTGACTACACCAGTAATTACGATTAATCCATGTAAAGGTTTGTAAGTGTAAGAACACTCACTGTATGTCTCATTGGAAAAATATGTACTTCCTAAAAGCTGCTAGGATGGTTCTTAAAAGGCCCCAAATTTGTTTGACATTTTTATTACTTTTGCCTTTTAAAGGGTTCTTCAGGAAAATATCAAAGGATATGAAGTTTGAATGAAAACAATTAATATTTAGAGATAGCTCAAGACTCCAAAGTTTCTAATGTTTTGGCATTATAAAGGCACATGAACATGGTACATGAAAACAAGATAAATGAAATATTGTTTGATTAAAATTTATAGATTTAATTATATGTATTATTTAATATGAGAACTAGAACATTTGTATTATATAATAAAAGCCGTAAAATAAATATTAAGCTTTAATAGTGGATGATATCCCTACCAAATTTTGTTTGGCACTTCCTAGCGGCCCCTGAGGATGAATTGCCAAGGTAGATTGTAAAATCTCACCAAACATTTGCATTCGTAAAGAAACAACCCATATTTATACTATCATCATATTGCTTTTTCGTTAACGTTCCTGATTTCATATTGTTTTTTTTTAAATCACTTTTTTTAATATGTTGTGAACAATCTTTAATTTACCAAACAATGAGGTGGATGCCATATCGTTTTTTCAAGAACAAGGTCTTGCCATGTTCACGCTTCACCAGCTTGGCGAAATCGTAACTGCGAGTTTGGTGTAATCATAATTGTGGGGGCTATTATAAGGAAGTACCTTTCGTTTTGCAATTTGGATATTTATTGAAGTTCCTTGACCACCTATAGTGAGAATACCACTATTGTGAGGTTGATTTCTTGTTGATATTCAAGCAACTTTTGAATGCACTGTGTTCCTTTCAGCTTAGTCGCTACTTTAATTGCCGTTTTCATATTAGGGCTTAAATCCAAGGCATGATACTTAAAACTCTCCACTTCTATCGCCAGCTAGTCCTTGTCTAAGTCTTTATATGTGGTAGCTAACTCAAGTGCCTGGTTCTTCAATTCTCCTCCATTCATTGTTTCAAACCGAGCTCTATTGAGGAAAGCAAATAAAGTATTTGTTTTGAATGGCTTGAAACCTTTGCCTCAGTTCATTCAGAATCCGATCTATTTGTATAATCAATAATCTGAACTTTTTCTTCTGAGAATTCATAGCTTTCAACTTCGCCCTTCTCATCAAACATCCGCTTCTTCCTCCTCCGTACTTCTTTAAAAAGAGGATCTAGGTTAAGCTTTCCTGCTATTTCTTCACACATTCTGCATTTAGCTCCTTTTATAGTTTTTGTAGTCTACTAATAAGTTTTTCCTCTTCATTTTTTATCATGTATAAATATCTATTGTAAAAAATACTCGGCCAATTTAGCGCCCGCCCCCCCCAATCAGGTGCCCTGGGCAGATACCCCGTCTGCCCCTTCTAGTTACGTCTCTGATTGGATCGTGATTTGATTGGCAACTCGTGGAATCTGGATCAAACCTCCAAGTTTGGTCCTTGTGTGAATGGACAATTATATGATGTGTTAGGTAAATATCTGATATTTAACAACACTAGGTGGGTTTCTGTGTGATCACAAACTTTTGATTGAATGTGCTGTTTTCAAGCATGAAAGGCAACAGATACTTTTGTACACAGCATTTTAATAATTAACTATTAAGAAAACATTTTTAGATGCTGCCTTCTTGACTAGCCCACAATGAATTGTTCAAGTATTAATTAACAAAACAAATGATTGCATTTTTTCAGTTAATGATTTCAGTTTCAAATGTTTGAGAAGCTTAAGAACTTAATTTTTTCCCCTCAGAACTGCTGGACAAAAGAGGAAAGATCCTTACAGAGTTGAAGATCTATCAAGAAGAAACTAACCATATAAGAAAGATATTTGAAGCTGAAGAAGTGGTAAAACAAATTGAAACTACCAGGTATTTAATTTTTCAGGGATTAATTGATGATTGCAATTATAACATGTAATTTATTGCCAATAATCAGGAAACATTTAAGATTTTTCTGATTGAAATTCCCTATAAATTCTCTGACAAATGATTTATTTACTAGTAATATTTTTCCAAAATAACAAGTCAAATGCTATACCCATGTCCATCTTAATCATGTTTTATTCAGCCCATTTCAATAATTTTTACATACATTTAAATATTTTTCAAAACTTATTTAATGTTAAAGATTTAATACATGTTAATAATTTTCAGCTGAAATTTAGTGCAAAATTTAAAGTTTGATTGATATTTTCTTTTATATTTGTGCACTAAAATTGTTCAGCTTGAGATTTTCAAATGGCATTTATATCAGCCATTTCAGTTTTTTCTTAGAAATGTGAACCATATTATAACGAACGTTTATACACTTATTAATCTCACAATGTTCATAGAAATTACTATAGAAATGTCTGCTTTGCAAAATTTACTATTTATCAAGTTTAGATTCTGAACTAAATTTAATCTTTGAACTGGAAGAGAATGGCAACTCAATATTTACTGGTCTGTTTCTTAATGACTTAATGCATTTTTTACTTGTTCATATTTCATTCAAGTTCAACACTTCTCAAACAGTACAAATGTTAATTTCTGGTGAAACTTTTGTATCCATCTTTAATTTGAATTTTGGAAATGTTTAAGTTGTATGGAAGGTTCAATTATATTTGGAAAGCTCGTGAGAAACAGTATAACTTTGTCTACCAAAAAGTACTCCATGATGGAGTTGAGTTACTCTGCTATATATACTATTGTATCGTAAGTTAATTTTTGTAGTGGTAGCTAAGTTTGCCACATTCCTGAAATGCATTCACAAGTTTAAGGTTCGGGAACCACCTGAAAATCTTGAAAAAGAAATTAAATGTAACAAATTACTCCATCAGACAGAACCATGCAATAAATAACCAAGAAAAATTTATTGACCAGTTGTGGGAGGTTAGTGATGGTATGAAAATCTAATACACTTTTAAAAATATAATTTTGTCCTCAGTAGTTTACCTTATCTACAAGGGTTGTGTTTATAAAAGAAAACTGGAAATTTGCACAACCTAAATGTCTACCTTCATTTAGAAAGCTTGCTATGTTGCATTTTTGTGCCATGAAAGATGTTTTCAGTACCAATACCTAATCTGCACAATTTTATTTTGATGTGTAGTTTATTTAGAGAAATTAATTGCGTTTAAATTTATTTCTGTTTTAGTGGATAATGTATTGCTAGGATTTTTTGTCAAAACAGGAATTTTGCTTTTATGATTTGAGTATAAAGTTTAAATATATTTATTTGATGTCTGAAAATTTCTAAATCATTCCCCAACTGTTCATTGTTAATGTAATAGTTAACCTTTATTACAAGAACACCAATAAATGTCTTAGAAACCTGGTCTCCTGGGATTTATCTACTTGACTGTAGGTCAATACTAATAGGCATGACATTCTCCTGCTGCCGTATCCTCTATCCCAGATTAGTATCCCTAATTTGACATCAACCAATTATGATTAATTCTTCCAAATTGATTAGACCCTATCTTTTCAAATTACTTTAATTATTTTCAAATTCCATGGAGTCTTGAAAAGCTGGCCTGCATTTGAGCTAGTTTGAAGAAATCTTGAAACTTCAATCAGCCTGTCTTACATTGTCACCTGTGATGATAGACCTCACAACTGTTTCAGTCTGATACTCTTCAAATGAGTACTCAAATCATTTGTCAAACATACAAAAATGACCACCTTATATAGTCTATTTCTAAATAATGCCTTGAGCTTATGATACATTCAGGCATTCACATAATGCACTTTATAGATCAAGTAGTCAAAATAGTTAAACTGAGTATTTTTATGTACTGTCTGTCTACCATGAGAACTGCTCCGGACAAACTCTGCCTTAGTCATTCCTTCAGTAAATGAACTAATCCTGTTTCTATTGTGATCGCCACTACCCGAACTTGTTGTCTGGAGCAGTTCTCATGGTAGACAGAAATAAATATTTTTAGTTGCACATATTAATTTCACCTATTTCCCTTTTAGAGATGGACGGATGCTGTTAGAGTTTCTTACTAGGAACTATAATGTAAGAATTTTACTTTTATCATTGACTTTATAATCGTATTGAATCCCAATTTTATGAATTTCAATTTGATTATAAGATTTACTCTTGTTCATTCATTATAATTTTGAAATTGATTGTTATTTGACCCATTAAATTTATGTTTTCCGCTTTTGATGGGTATTCTTTCCTGGGATCTAATTTTATTTATACAAAAGTTTCTTTAAATGATGAATGAGATGTCTGATTCAGAGGTACATTCCTTTGTACACATAGGATTTCATTGTTTTGAAAGTTTTTCATTAAATAAAGGGCCACCATAGCTCAAAAGGTTCGTCCACTGCACTAGCAAGTTGTGGTCCAGGTTTGATTCCTGTAACTTACTCTGAGTGTATTTCTCTTCCTTTAGGCGTGGGGGCCGTCGTGGCCCAGTGGTTATGCCCACTGCTCTAGCAACCATCGAGTTGTAGGCGGTGCAGGTTCAATTCCTGTCAGGTGCATTCTTCCCTGGGTGTATTTCTCTTCTGTGTCAGTAAAACTTTCATTGTGTGTGTATGTCTATTACTTGATATTGTTTGTCTTGTGTCTGACGTAGCATGGCCAAATATGGCCCTTTCACCATAAAACCCCCAAACAAACCAACCTACCTTTGGGTGTGTATGGGCTACACGAACCCTAGTTCCCCTAGTGATCTATTCTTTTCCCATGAGATTTACTGCCTCTGGTAAACATGGGGGTTTCAACCCCAGGATGCCCAAGCATTTTTCTCTACTTCTCCCATCCCTTCTTTTACTTAACATTGTCTTGTGTTTGGCAAAGCTTGGTCAAATATTGCCACTGTTCCATAAAACCCAACCATCTCATTAAAGAAGTTCTAGAGGTTCTGAAAGTGCAAGGTTTGGAGAATAATGTGGGTGTACCATTTTTCCTCATGGAATTTCTCAGTGTCTGAACTCCTCTCGGCACATCTTTAGGTGTGCACGGGCATCATAAACCCCAGGTACCTAGTGATCTTCTATTTTCCCATGCTGCCTCTGGTAAACATGTGGATTGTGACCCCAGGATGCCCAAGTGATCTCTTTCTTTTCTCCAACCTTTCTTTTCACAATTACTTGATATTGACTGTCTTGTGTTTGGCACAGCTTGACTAAATATGCCCCTTCAAGTGCCATGAAACCCAAAACTAACCTACCAACCAATTTCAGTGCCTCCGTCATTCCTGGTGTATGCAAGTGAGTGTTATCTTGATAAAAATCTAATCAACTGCTGGTCATTTCTAGTCCAATATTGATCTTGGATCGTTTCATGTGTTGTAAGTACACATAAGCTTTAATGGTTTTTTTAGGTGGAAAAATTCAAAAATCGGTCCTTGCAATGTCACTACTCTACAATTTTTAGGGGGACAGCTACTGGAGTACTACTGTCGTGGGGTTCCTTTGGGATGCCATTAGTATAGATAATCCAGATTCTCATTTTGTATTCACTGTCACAATTCAACTAAAAAAGACTTAAAACTGGATATAAATGCATACAACCATGGTTTGCTAAAGTTTTGTTTGGAGAGTTTGTGTGGCTTCCATTTTCCCAAATTTCTCATCTTTCCATTGATTTTAAATGATGGTGAATGGTCATAAGATACATTAAATTCTCTGTCTAGTTACCTGACCATTACTGTTGGAGTTCAGATGATCAAGGGCCACTGCATGTGCGTTCTTTATGTGAAGTTGTCTGTCTTGAGCTTGGCCAGATTAGGCCCTTGCACCTTAAAATCCAACCAGCTGTTGGATTTTGTTCCACTGTCATTCATTGGGTTGTATTCTGTCTTGTATTTGGCGCAGCTTGTCCACTTTTGGATCTTGCTCCATAAAACCCCAACATCCAATCCACTGTCATCCATAGGATCTCATGCAGTTCTAGTTGTCCTGATTGAGGAGGACTGATCTCTTGATTAAACCAATTGACAAAAATGTGTGGGTCAACAAACATGTAAAATCAAAATGTTAGCAGTAAATGCAAATTAACAAGATTTGTTGCAACCTGAAATTGCTCTTAACAATTCCATTTTTCGTTATCTTTTAAATGAAGATCTATACTTTTGATTGCATGTTGCTACTTGATTTCTCAATAATTGCTTTGTTTGTGCATTTCATCTATTTAAGAGATGTAATGAGATTGTTTACAACATTTAGTTTTGGAATTTTCAGTTGTTTGCAGCATCTTTAAATAACAAATTCATGAGTTTGTATAAGTGGTATGAATATTTGTACCCTAACTTTAAGGATCTCTGATAATATCTTACTTTTCCATGTTTTTAGTTCAATATTGAATGGATGGATTCAGTATATATTTTTGCAAAAAGTCAGTATGAGTGTGGTAACTACTCAGCTGCTACGGAGTATTTATATCTCTATCGCTTGCTGGTAAGATGATATTTTAATTGTATTTTCAATAGATTATTTCAAGAATTTTGCTTGTCTGTTTTCTGTTGAATTGTAAGATAGTAGATTATGTTATGCTTAGATAATTTGTATGTAAACAACTTTTCTGAATTACAGTGGCATTTAGACACATTGAGGGCTTGGATTCATTAGGGTTTGGAGAGCCCCATTAGTTTAACCGGGTCCTATAAGGTTTTCCTTATTTCCTAAAATCACAAGTATGAGGTATTTTATATTAACACTTGGAAGTTTTGAGATTGAATTAAGAATCAACTAATGTACTTGGTTTTATATATATGAATGCATTGAAGTGAAATAGGAATGTTTGTTGCGGTTTTCAACAAATATTATCAGTTTTTTAAAAATTGGTAAATTATGCTGAGAGAAACAAAAATATTAGTTGAACATTATTCCCAAATACTTAAGACAACAGGGAAGCTAGAGAAATCCAGATTTGGGATCAGTTATAAGAAAGTCATCTTTCCTGTATAAATGCTGTTTCACCAGTTCTTGAATATACGTTGAAACAAATGGAATACATTTTTAGAATGTAATTCATAATTACCTTTGTATTTTGCATTGAGTATTTGGACTGTAAGGGTAATTCTGGGACCAAATTGTTTTGCTATGAAAATAGGAAAATGAGTTAATTGTTTTAGTGGGAAAGTCATAAATGTTCAACAATTAGTTCTAGCATTTCCTACTTTAGATTAATACTTTTTAATCTTAACCAAAACTTTCCAACTACTGCAAAATGTCCTTAATTTCTAGTTTCCAGCAGCTGACTTCAGAATTGCAGATAGCTTAGTCAAAACCATAGAAAATTTTATTAAAACCTGATCTTAAAGGATCTGATTTGAGGCATGAAAAAGCTACTTATATGCCTTTAAATTTTGATTTTCCGTCTTATTTTGTATTCAAGTTGGAAATTTCAGGAATTAGAAGAGATTAGTGTCTATTTTTACCAATGATATCATTCCTTCAGTTGAAGACAGCAAATGGGAACATTTTCTTTTTGTTGGGTTCATTATCTTTTTATTTATAAGTACCCCTAACTGCAAAAACTGGTATCAAATTATTTTTTTAAGGGATAATTTTGGCAACTTTGAAATATTTATAAATATGTTGCAACTTTTTAGCATCATGTCATATGATTTGAACATGACCTTTGATAGAGGATGGCCAAAGGTTGGGAATATAAAGAAAATTACAGGATCTGACTTTTAGAATTTAAAATTTTGTTTCTTTTTGTTAAAGGCATTAGACAGACTAATTCACTGATTAAGGCATTGGGCAATGTTCACTGATTTAAATTTCAAAGAACTTAATTCTTAAATACTGAAATAATAATGCTAAATGTCCCATTTGTGCATAGGGTATGATATATGAACTCCAAAGCACTCTTGATTTCTTTTTTTAATTTGGTTGTAACAAGAATAGTCAGAAATTTTGGATGATAACGAATGTGTTACAGGCTACACTAATATTAAAACAATTCTGATGCCTTGGTGTTCATAAAATCCTAAATCATTTGCAAATTTTCAACTAGAATATAGTTTTACAAATTGTTTTATCTATTGTAATTTTTTTCAACCCTTTTAAGTAAACTTTAATTACTATTCTGTTCATAATGTTATGCATTTTATTCTTAGGTTTACTTATGTATTTCATGTTTTAGGTACCATCCACAGACAAAAACTATTTAAATGGAATGTGGGGTAAATTAGCTTCTGAAATTCTTATGCAAAATTGGGAGGCTGCTTTAGATGATTTTAATCGTCTGAAAGAGTTTATCGACAGCAATGTAAGTATCTTCCTGTATTTGCAATATTTTATAATCTTTTCTTGATCATAATTAAAACTAACATTTGATAACCATAATCTGAGAATACAAACTACTTGTACTATATTTAACTTATCTTAAAAATTTGTAATGCTGTTAGACTAAAATGTGGAATGCTAGTTATGGCAAAAAAAGTTGAAAAATGCAGTAATCATGATAAACCTTTCAAAGGTTGCTGCTAAAAAAGATTTAGGTGAAAAAACTTGATATACATGTATGTGTCTTGCAGACCAAAATTTTGTTTTAAGGGGGTGAGGCCATCTAGGACTCCTAGACCCATCAGAGTATCGAATGAGTGAATATTTACGATAAAACCTTTATAAGTCGTCACTCAAGGGACCAAGAAATTTTGATAATGTAAACAGTAACCACAGAATGGACTCGTATGCATTTCTGTAATTGAATACATATTCTGCATTACTGTAGTGATCCATATGCATTACTGTGATGATCATGTATGTTTTTAATTTATTATTATTTTCATTATTTGATAACTTTAAATTCAGTACCTTGAACTGAAATAAGGTAATTTTTAATTGCTTCTAAAGTTTCAAGAACTTGTGTTTTATTAGGTAGAGAAAGAATTTCCTTATTTTTCACTTTCATTGTTCACATTTTCACTTTTCTTCTAAAAATTGTGGAGTTAAATCTTCAGTGGTTGCTTGAAAATATACTTGCTTTAGAATATCGATATCTATGAAGTCATTTGTGTCAGGAATTCAATTTAGAACCAGGGTTCAATCCCCCATTTTTGACTTCATATTGTGCGCCATCAGACACAAATCCTGCATATTTTAAGACCTTTTCGGTGATGAGTTATCCGGGGTAGCATTTGAATTTGCGATGAAGAAAGAAAGGTTTAACTACATTATCTACATCAGCTAGGCATGACTGAAGAAAATTGACTTATTGAGGTTTTACTGTATATACTTAGATATAATCATTTCAAGGAAGGGGGCTGTTGTGACTCAGTGGGTATGT
Organism: Meta bourneti; assembly: GCA_933210815.1. NCBI lineage: Eukaryota > Metazoa > Arthropoda > Arachnida > Araneae > Tetragnathidae > Meta > Meta bourneti. The sequence continues at coordinate 58,682,176 of OW119923.1, forward strand.
CCATTGTTCTAGCAACCTTCGAGTTGTAGGCAATGCAGGTTCGATTCTTGTCGGATGCATTCCTCCCTGAGTGTATTTTTCTCTTCTGAGTCAGTAAAACTTTCATTGTGTGTGTGTCTGTTACTTGATATTGTCTGTCTTTGTGTCTGGTTAAGCATGGCCAAATATGGCCCTTGCCCATAAACCAACCATTTCAAGGAGGTGGGATGCTAGACATCCAACCACCCCTGAAAGGGTTAGATTTTGATTTTTCTTAGCCTTGTAATGATTCAAAATTTGTTTTCCAGCCATTTGGATCTGAACTTATTGCTCTGCAACAGAGAACATGGTTGATTCATTGGAGTCTTTTTGTGTTTTTCAATCACCCTAAAGGACAAGATCTTATTATTGAAACGTTCCTCTTCAGTCCACAGTGAGCTTTACTTGATATATTTTCACTTTTTCAAACATCTTAAAATCTCAATATTTTGTCTTAATTTTCTCTGGTTAGTGGTATCACTGCCAAATGAAGTAGCCTGTTTATTATTACATATTTTCTCTACTTATTTCTTTATACTATTGGGATGTTGAATAAATTCTCGCTGTTGTTTTGTGAAAATTAATGTTTTATTTTAAAAAATCATTAAAAAACATGTTACTGAAAGTATTGTCCATCGCTAGCCACTACTTTTCCCCATCTTTCTGGCAACATTTGAATTCCACTTCGGAAAAACGACACGTCTTTTGAGGCTATCCAAGAGTCGACCCAATTTTTGGCATCTTCATAAGAACGGAAGTGCTGCTCAGCCAGGCCATGCGTCATCGACCGGAACAAGTGGTAGTCGGAAGGGGCAATGTCTGGTGAATACGGCGGGTGGGGTAGGACTTCCCACTTAAGCGTTTCCAAGTAGGTTTTTACCGGTTTTGCAACATGTGGCCGAGCGTTGTCATGCTGCAAAATGACCTTGTCGTGTCTCTGCTCGTATAGTGGCCGTTTTTCCTTCAATGCTCGGCTTAATCGCATCAATTGTAGTCTGTAGCGATCTCCCGTGATGGTTTCATTTGGTTTGAGCAGCTCATAATAAACTATACCCAGCTGATCCCACCAAATGCAGAGCAGAAGCTTGGAACCATGGATATTCGGCTTTGCTGAAGATGTTGATGGATGGTCGGGTTTACCCCACGATTTTCTACGCTTAGGGTTATCGTAGTGTATCCATTTTTCATCGCCAGTTACGATACGATGCAAAAATCCTTTCCTTTTCTGCCGTTGAAGCAGTTGTTCACAGGTGAAAAGACGCCGTTCGACGTCTCTCGGCTTCAACTCGTACGGCATCCAATGACCTTGCTTTTGAATCATTCCTAATGCTTTCAAACGTTTCGAAACTGTTGTGTGATCAACTTCTAATGATTCTGCAAGTTCAGCTAGCGTTTGACATGAGTCTTCATGAAGTAATGCTTCCAATTGTTCGTCTTCAAACTTCTTCGGTGCGCCAGAGCGTTCTTTATCTTCAAGATCAAAATCATTATTTTTAAAGCATCTAAACCAATCTCTACAAGTTGTTTCAGACAGAGCATGGTCGCCGTAAGTCTCAACAAGAATTCTGTGAGCTTCAACTGCAGATTTTTTTTGAATAAAATAGTGCAGTAAAATTCCCCGCAAGTACTCTTTTTTTGACACGAAATTTGACATATTTGCAATGAAAAATAAAGTTGTTTACACTTCCGCGAAATAACATACACTGGATTTCAAGCTTGCTTATAGTACTTGTAAATAGATGCGTCACTATCATAAACTAACGCAACCAGTTCCGGTAACGCCATTTGTTGGAAAACAGCGAGAACTTATTCAACATCCCAATAACTTTGGGTCAAGTGTGGATATTTTAGAAATATATTGGTGCTTCCATCAGTTTACAAAAAATCATGTGTAGCAGCAAAATTGGGATTGTGTGCTGTGTCGTAAGACTTTGTGAACTTATGAAGACCTAAGCTTTAAAAAAATAACACTTTAGGGCATTTTCACACACACTGGCATTAACAGTGGGAATAACAGGAAATGACAAGTGCAGGTAAACAAAGTGCACCAATCGCTAACATAACATGTTATTTGTACATTCTGTCATCATTTGTCAAGTTCAACGCCAACTGCAATTGCTGGTATGGGTGGCTGGACTGACAAATCTTCCAGACTAGGCTATGTGTGAAATCCTTCATTTGATTACTTTGTAATACAGAGTTGGCTCCTGTGTATGTGAAAGCAGCCTATACCGTACTCTGATCTTTTCTTTTACTTGCCTATTGTATCATTTATTCCACACTGAGCTAAAATATGATATTTTTTAAGTATTACCACGTTCTTCCATTTATTCATGTAAATGACAAACTATATTTCTTTCTTGAGATGATAATTATTCTGCTGTGCTACTCAAGAAAAAGATATCTTCCAAGTTTGGTCATTTGGGGTTGACAGGGTTGCTACATTTGCTGCATATATATGTGTCTGATACTTAATGCTGACACTATGATCACTCAATCAAACTCAACTAAAGAGCGGTGCCACAGACCCTATCCCATGTGAGAAATGTGCCCCTTATCATTTCATGAGCTATTTCTTTTTAAGTAATACCTATTTTACAACTTTAGAACTCTGAAAGTTTTAAAAATAAAGGGCCTTTTTCAGGGCCAGCTACTGCAACGAACAGCAATGACCTCACAAATGCAGATCTTTTCTCTGTGTTTAACTGAGTATAACTTTTAATCACTGCCCTAGAGCAGTGGTTCCTAAACTTTTCAGTCCAGGGACCTATTTGAGAATTAAAACTTTTCTCAGATCCTTGTGATTAAAAAGTATATAAGGCATGTAATAGACCTGCATAAGACCATGATCCTAACTTTTCACTTTGATATTATAGGGAGTGAAATATTTAGATCTATGTTAAGTAGGGGTTATAAAATTTTAAGACTTATTTCAAATATTAATGATAACAATTTATGTTCTGGAACAGAAAAACTAGAGTTTTGTATTCAAATTAAAGGACTCTCAACTTGCAAAATTGTAATATTAATGAGATCAAAATATATACTTTAATCTTGATGCAAATAATGAAGCTGCTTTTTAGCAATTAGTTCAGCAGTGTTTGGTCTACTGTCTGATAATTTCAATATTAAATCCACTTTCAATTTCAAGTATTTCTCACAAAGTTTTTCTTGCAAGTTAAAAATAGTCAGTCATTACATATAATCAAAAGTCAGTTGTTCTTTTGAGAACTTTAATTTTAATGAACTGTCAGTTGAAAGGTCAACCAAAGAATCTTTCTGTTTTGTAAAAGAGAGGATGGTTAACAGCTCATCAGCAAATAGATTCATTATCCACACATCACACCCCAGCAGCAAAATCTCCATAACTAAAAGTGAATTTTTAGTTTTATATGTAGAAAGACTAAATACTATCTGCAATATTTCCTCAACTTGACTCCTGTAGAGGGCAGTTTTGTAGCAGAAGTATGTAGTCAGTTTTACAGTGCATAGAACTAGAAATTAATTTTTTGAACTGGTAGTATTACACAGCCAGGTATCATGATTTTCAGTCACTGAAAAATATTCCCTTAGCTGCAAGTTCATTTGCTCATTTTTAGAACATATAGACATTTTTGATAATCACTTAGAACAACAATGTTTTTGAGAACAAAATAATTGAAGAAAATAATGGAAGGGGGATTAGTTTTTCTTGAGAATTCTCTATTTTGGTTAGAAATATTAAATGTTTTCCGCAAAACCCCTGCAACTTTGTCGCAACCCCACTTTGAGAACCGCTGGTCTAGAGCAATGTAGCCTACATAAGCATAGATGATTGAAACTATACTGTGTGTTTTATTGTCAATAAACAACTTTTTTACTGAATCTTGTGTAATGTACATATGTCACACAAACTGTTTTCAGATTTTCTGTAATGAATATAATACTTTTTCATCCATTTGTCTCCTGCAATGTCTGTTAAGGCTCAATTAACTATTATGTTCAAATGTTAGTCTTAAAAATGTAATCATTACTGAAATACTGACTGAATATTACTCATACGTTGCCTACCTGGTATAGTGGCCAGTGTTAGTCTGCCACCCAATAGGTCTTGGATTCAAATACCGGTTTGTAAGTACATGGTTAGCAATTGTCCCTGTTAGGAGTTCTAGTGACTGCTCGCAATGTGCTCCCTCACAAATAGCCCACTTGATGTTGGCATCTGTAGTTGAAACCAGTTTATTTTTCACATAACTCAAATTACTTTATTGTAAACTTTACTGCAATACATTAAACTTCTCTTAGAGATTCGGCCACATAACTTGATACTGAAATAAATACAATTTTTGATGGTAATCATTTTAAATAAAAACTAACTTACTGGAAGGTATGATGTAAAATTGCAGTAACATTTAAGTAGTGCTCTACCTGGAAATTTATATTATGTACTTAACTGAGCTCTTTCAAAAAAACCTAATAGATGGCTTCATTTGCATATATGTCAGTTTCTGTCAGACACCGTGTTTAAATATATACGTAATTTATTGAAATGAACTTGTCAGTCTTTGCATACATTCTGATTGATATTTTATATTTCAGGTATTTGAATGCTATTCAGACAACCTGTCCACACCTTTTGAGGTATTTAACAGCAGCAGTCATAACGAACAAGCAAAGACCATCTGTGATGAAGGAATTGGTGAAGGTCATTCAGCAGGTTTGTATTCATTTAGCTTATGTGACCATTTTATTAGAGTCGTAATCCTAATGTGATTACTTATGTCATTAAAATGCTGGACAATTTTGTCAACATTGCATTATTGAACTAAAAATTGAAGTTTAAACAATAGATAAGGTAATTGAATTGATCTGATTGACAAGAAATCTTTGGTCTACATATTTCTTTGGAGAAGATAAAGCGATGAAAACGATTTGCACTCTTAGAGTAAATTACTATAATTAAATTACATGAACCTCTCATTTTGTGAAGAGATGTATCAATATGACATCGATTATCAATGGTTATTTAATATATTTTAGCAAAAGTTAGTTAATTTTTAAAACTCAAACAATTATTTTGGATTATTCATTATACTTTTAACCCAAACAATGCTTAAATATGTTTATTTATGGTAAATGTTTTAAAATATGTTAATATTTTTTAGTTCATTTTATAAATTAGGAATTTTATTTTTAACTTCATCAGATTTAAATAATAGTCAAATATGTTTAAAATAAAAATAACTAATAAACAGCAAATTTGGAATCAGATTCATATCTATTCTTTCATTACCTTGGGTACACCAGTTTATGTTTTTATTACAGAATTCCAAACTCCTGCAATGTAGTTCAAGCTTTTAGATCTCATGCTTTACTTATTGCAAAAGTCCTGTTTGATAAATTGGATCTTTCCCTTTGAGTTTGATCCCGGACCGTCGCCAATAGCCCGTTGTGTTGCTCCAGTGTGGCATTAATTAAAATACCTACCTGTTTGTTAAACTACTATTATAAAGCTCTATAGCCTTTTGTTAGTCATGTTTGAGTCAAAATTTTAACCGTCTTCCTGAGAAATAACAATCCTTGCTTTCTAGATGTGACTCGTCTTCATTTAATATTTTTACTAACATAGTTTGATCTTGTTGTGAATTCATTATTTTCATAGTGGTATTCCCTTGTTCTTATAAACGATTTCACAAATAAACTTGAGCCTTGACCATCGCTATTTTGACCTACAAATGATATTAACAAAATGTAATCTTTGTAACACTGATAGTAGAGACTTAACGACCGTATTCACGAGTCAGAGTTAAGTCACAGTTCAATGATAATCAGATTATTGGAAAACACAATGCCTGATCACTATTAACAATGCCTTATCTGAGGTTTAAATTGCTGTCTTGGTGCTAAATTTTTATCCGAAATCGGAGGTTTAACACCTGGTTGAGGGTTGACGCATGTGCAGTACTAGCTTTTCGTGAAGGAAGCAACGCCGTCCATCAACAAAACAAAATGGACAGCACTTCATTCTTCATAACTACAGAATTCTGACTAAGGATTCTCAAATATTAGGTATGGTAGCTGAGATTGGTACCGAATACATAAAATTTATTCACGTGATAAATCTTTCATGATGTTGTCAGCTTTTAGAATCGCTGTGAATAGTTCAGAATATAGTTGATTCGTAAACATGCTGTTGCGTTTACAACGGCAGATGCAAATTCGTCCCAGAACAAAAATGCTTTTGTTGATTTGTATGGATATAAGAAAAATGACAATGCAAGTTACTTCACTCTTTTCATCAACGCACCAATACTGAGGAGTATAAAGGTAATCAGAATTCAATTCAGTCGACAAAGGATTTGGCCAGTATAGAAAGTTTTTAGATCTGGGCGTCTTAAGAAATGTAAACAACGCCATGTGATTGAGAGAGCAGACTGCAGCCAATCACTGTGAGTTTATCGCTTTAATTGGTGGATCACTTAATTCTTTTTTGTGAATACGGTTCTTGGATAATCCCTGGTTTAACTCTGACTTGCAGATTGACTGATCCACGAATTATCTCGAAACTTGTGAATACGGTCGTTACTCTTTTGTGACATTAACTCAATAAGTCTAAATATAATTTTGCTCTCCCTATTTCTCCCACTTCTATTATCTGACTCATACAGTTGCAATAAAAAGCTTTTGGTACTCCAAGAGTAGCTTTCCCATATCTGAAGTAGATTTCTCAAATAAACTGATTTGTGTTTCTGAAATAAATGATTCATATTAAACATTTATTACTTCATTGCTGTGTAAATAGTGCTTTTTTAGTTCATTACCCTTTATGCAGTTATTTGTATCTTATTCCCTTGCATTTTTCAGGAATCATATCAATACAGGGATCCAATTACGGAATTTGTAGAATGTTTATATGTGAACTTTGATTTTGATGGAGCGCAACAAAAATTAAGAGAATGTAAAGAAGTGTTGGCTAGTGATTTTTTTCTTGTTTCCTGCTTGAGAGCTTTTATTGAAAATGCTCGTTTAGTGATTTTTGAAACTTTTTGCTGTATTCACCAGTGCATATCAATCAAGTAAGTTTTGCAATATTAATGATATTCCAATGCTCATAACCTGTATCAGTATGGCACAAAATTCACATGTTTTTTAATGCATTGTCTTGGAATGATTTCCTTTCAAGTTGAGGTAAAAAAGGCAGGCCAATATTGCTAGAAGAGCTATCTCACCATAATGCTAAATATCATGACCTATTGGCAGTATTAGTGCAAAACTATAAAAATTATTTTTTAATTGTTCACATTTTACATTTACTTTTAGTTAAACTCCGTTTATAAGCATTTTAAGAGTTCTGAATCATCAAAATAGAGCATTCAAAATTATTCTGAATCTTTCACTTTATGGTCTGGGCAGGTGTTTACATCTCACAGCATCCCTATATTCCCATATTAGGGTTGATTGGAGTATAGTGATCAATCATTTCAAATGTCTAAAACTTCTGCACTAATCAATCTATGGTAAAACCTCGATAAGTCATCACATGGATATCTTGTCACCGTGGATAAGTGATAAATTTTCTTCTGTCCTGCCTAGCTCTCATAAATGACAATGTAATTAAACCCTCATTGCAAATTCAAATGCTACCCCGCATAACTCGTCATTGTTGAAAGGTTTCATGCAGGAAAGGCTTCAACATGCAGGGTTTGTTTCTGATTGCAAACAAAATTAAGTCGAAAATGAGGGCTGACCCAGATTCTTAAAATTATTTTAAGTTTTTAAGTGGATGAACTATTCCCAATACAAATGACTACATGGATATTGATAACAAGGTTGTAGGGTATTTACAAGGGATCTTAAAAGATTTAACTACAGAATTTTTAGAAGAAATGAAAGTGTAAATGAAATTCTTTCACCACCTAATAAAACACGAGTTCTTGTAGCCTTAGAAACAATTCAAAATTGCCTTATGTCTGTTCAAGGTTTTGAGGTAACAAGGTTATGAATACTGTGATAAATTAAATATTTATGTGATTGTTTATTACAGTAATGAGAAAATTTTAAATTTCTAAGTTTACTAAGCATCAAAATTGCAGCATTTATGTTATTTTAATTTAATGTTGGTTGGTTTTGGTCTTACGACACAAGGGTCATATTTAGCCAAGCTTTGCCGAACACAAGACAGACAACACAATAAGGTAGGAAGAAAAAGCAGAAGAGTAAACAAGGGTAAAAATGAAAGGGAGAAAAGATCACTTGGGTACTTCATGGTTGTGATGCCCAACAACTAAATAAGATGTGCCCATGAGGGCATTATTTTAACGTAAAAGGTATCCACTTTTCATAATGTTAGAATGTGACCAAGTTTTATTATTAGCCAAAAATTATTTGAACTGTTCCAATAATTTATTTTTATAACATCTTGATTGTAACCTAAACAGTCTATATTTTAGGTGGAACGATGATCTCCAAATTATTTTCATTTAAAGATGATTTTTCAATCTTTTAAACCATATGCAAAAATGACTGATGAATCTGTCGTTCAATATTCATAAAGAAATTTTGCAAATATTTTTTTTTGTGACGTAAGTTCTTTAACGTAAAAGAAGTGATTTTCTAAAATCCAATGGGTACTTGAGCGTTATACTAAAATTTGATCAAATGTTTGAGACTGGTGTTCATATGGTACTCACTTGATAAGGAAAATTTATATAGCCATTTTATATATCTTCTCTTGTCTGACTGAATTCTAAAACTGATTTTTAAAGTGAATTAAAATCTTTACAACATATATAAGAATAACAACCAATTACTTTCGCAACATGTACAATTTTCGATAAATTTCAAAACAAGGATTGATGAGAGTTCCATTAAGTTAAAAAAGTGTATTTTGAAAGTATAGTAGCAAGAGCTTTTTCTCATAAGGTATGAGCCTATTGAATACTACCTGTCAAGCAAACATTCTTTTAATTATTTTTAACTCATAAAATTTTAATCATGTGCAATAAAATAGTACTCCTAAAGAGAAGGAAACATAAGTATGCTCCTTATGTGTTTGTTTACGTATTGATTATTTAAATAGAAAATATCTGTCATTTAGATTTGTTTTATAGTGTTAACACTTTACGCCCAATTATTTTTTACTCTAAAATATGAATATTATGAATGATAATTATGAAAAACGATTATACAAAATCACACTGACAATTTTAGAAATAAACTATCAAAATCTTGTATTTAATTTAAAAGATTATTTATGCTTATCAAAATCAGTCATTGAAATACTAATATAATAAGTAAAACAAATGGAGTGCATTTGCTATTGTCATGACTTCCATAAACAAATTTTAATTCAAACCTCATACAGTTCCTTGTACAAAGCATCAAGTGGGGTTGAAAAGAGCACGAATAAATTTAAAGTAACAAACCTGTGAGGTGATTAAGAAATGTTACAACCATTCCCCCCAATTTCCATTGGGACAACACTTTGAAAGGAAAGCATGCTAGGTGGTCAGTCATAAAAATCATTCACAACTCTCTCACCCAAGTTCTGTATGGGGAAGGAAGGCGTGAGAAATCTGCCATTCTGAGATGAGGGTAAAAATTTGGATGCCATAGTTTAAAGGTTAAGTCATCAAAATTTCTTGATCCCTTGAGTTGGAACTTATCAAGGTGTTTTATTGTATACCTTTTGTATGACATTTAAAAACATGTTTTGGGAAGTGTCACTCAAAACTTACAAAAAGAAAATTTGAATCTGAACATCATAAGATTTCTACTATCACTTTCACCCTACAACACATTTAATGACTAAGTTACCACATCTATTGGTTGAAAGAATCATGAAACTTTTAATTTAGTTGGTCAAAAAATGCTAATGTTGATTAGAATCCATTCAGGGAAAGCTGTAGATTGCTGTATGGAATACAACCTGTATGTCTCAGTGGATGAAATTTGTGATCTTTTTAATTATTAATTTTATATTATGTTTTCAATTGTACAGGTATTTTATAAATGCTCAGTATATTCACCACTGTCTTTAATGGACTTTAAAAAGCCCATGGACATATATTGTTAATTTATTTTTAAGGCTAGTTCAATATACTGTTAATTTTCATTGTATCCTTCCTTTCAATCTCTTTTATGTTTTAACCCTTTCACCCTGACTGTTGCATGATTAAAATTTAACTATGAAAAGTAGTTTAATTTAGTAGTTTTTGCTCTTTTTGACGGACGAACGTACTTTCGTGTTCTTTTAGTGTTTGCTTTCTCCCTTCCAACATTTATTAGTTGCTCAGCTAAGGGGACCATGAATGATAATAGTGGTTCTGTTTTATGTTCCACATCACACTTCGTAATCCATGCATTCACAACAGAAATCATAACAAATTTTCAAAAAATCTTTTTCCACCATTTGTCTGATTTTCTGCTAGGTAAGTAGCCATTTCATCACAGCAGTCAACTACATTCATGTACATATTGCAGTGGGAAATGGCTTCTGGGCAACTAACGTCTAATTTTGTACCATCTTTTTGTTTCTGAACCACGGTCACTAATTTATCAGAATGAATGGGCGTGCTCGAAAACATAAGTCCGCCATTTGCAATCTGAAAGTATTGCCAGGTTTCTTTAGTCATATTTTTATTCCTTAAGAACACTGAAAACGTAAAACCCATTCAAAAGTGGGATTTATTTACCCAATAGGGAATGAAATCTAATCTCTTGGACGTATAGGCCCGAAAGGGTTAAGATAATCAAATTTTGAATTTTTGGTTTTCAAAAACAAATTTGGAATCCAGATTGTCTTCAGCATTGGTCATGTGAGGAGTCCCAGGGTCTCCAGTGTTAACAGATCCTATACATACTTATTTTATTTCCAATTTTAAAGTATTAAGGATTGTTTGCAACCTTTCAGCCAATGCCACACTCATATTGTGTTAATCAGTAACTGATTGCTAATCAAGGTGATTATGAATGCTAATCGAACAATTTTAACTAAAAGTTAATGCCATTGTGAAATAGAATATCACCAAATTGGTAGCCTGACCCTTAATCTCATTTGCTCTGGATTTGAATCCAGGTCTTAACATGAATGTTTATAGTATTTTGTAATTCCACTGTATAAGCCATGGTGTTTGGGCTATTTACCCCTTATGTAGAAAACTAAAATCACTAGTGACAAACCAACCAAAGCAAATTGGTAGCACCAAGTGCTCTGAAGCTAGGGACATTGCTGCAGCACAGATCAATGTTACATATAAAACAATTCATTGTATTCTGTCAGTCTTATTTAGCACACTTGTATTTGCATTATTTTGAGATAAAAAACAAATTATCTCGGATATATGCCTACCTTGCCTGCACAAATCACATTTCAATGTGCTATCTGAAGATTTAAAATTTTCAAATACTGTATACTTTAGTTCCATAGGTGGGTACTAGTTTATGGATATCAAAAAATGTATTTTTATTATCTATTCTTGGTTATGTTCTAAAATTGATAATTTAATTTATATTTCTCTTTTCAGAATGCTTGCAGAAAAGTTAAACATGACTCCTGAGGATGCTGAAAAGTGGATTGTAAATCTAATTAGGAATGCACGCTTAGATGCAAAAATTGATTCGCAATTGGTAAAACACATTTCCTAGCTCATGATCCATGTTTTTTGTAATGTATTAAACTTCCTGTTTGCAGAGTGCTGTTTGTGTTGCGATTTGTGCTTATTAATTTCTCTATTATGTCGTAACCTACGAATTAGAATCGAGGTTGCAGAGCCAGCTAAAGTAAACATTTGTTTGGTGGCACAAAACTAATATATATATACAACATCAAGTGATGTCATCTCGATGTTATGATTACATCACAAAATTAATAGGCACGAATCGCAATGTGAACAGAAAGTTTATCACAATACGTTTTCTATTTAGTTCACAATTACTTACTAATATTTTAAAATTTTTATATTAGGGTCATGTTATAATGGGTACTAAAAAGCTTTCCCCGTATCAGCAACTCATTGAAAAGACAAAGGTTTTATCTCTTCGGTCGCAGCTAATAACCACAAATGTGGAAAAGAAAGCTTCTGCGAACCATCCAGAAAGGGTAGGCAGTTTTTAAATTCTGTTCACGCTGTTTTGAATATATTTCATGGTATGTATCTTTTATCTTGATATAGCGTACAACAATCATTTCCTATTTCATTCTTGTAAAATACTAGTGCAACATATTCTGTTATCCCCGAATTTTAAATGCATTTATACTTATTACTACTTTATGGAAAAGTAAAAAAAATTATTTTCTTACTGATCGTTTAATTTTAATTCTAATTTCCTTTTTTGTTGTACTGAGAAAAGTAAAATGTTGCATAATGAATTTTTCTTTCTCTTGCACAATAACGATCCTTATGGATTTATCTTTGCTTTTTATGTAGGAAAAATAATTTTATTTTATTTGACTATTTTATATATTTTGGTTTTGTATGCCAAAATACAATTCAAATACTTTTAGCAACCATTTTAAGTTGCCCTCCTTTTCGATTCAAATTATAAAAGAAATCACAGAATTGAAACTTATTTGATAGATATCAAATTATTTGATAGATGTAAATAACAGCATGTGTTTTGTTGAAAACGCAATAGTAAATACATTATGCAGTTGCTCCGTATTTTGTTAGCCTGAACACACTTTGGATATTTTATCCAATTCTTAAATATATATATATAGGGTGAGTCATGGTCTCCAGATTTTTGACCACCTAGGACACCATAACAAATATAGTGTATGGAAACAGTGATAGAGAGAGAAAGGGAAGGTCTCTCCAAGGTTTGTATATGTATTCTTTGACGTGTAAAGGAGTCAGTACAACATCGGATGAAAAGAAGATACTTTGTATTTTGAAGTGCACAAAAACCTTCCATTATTGTTTTTCAATTACATATTCAATTCAGAAAGGATGCACCAGGAGATAAAACACTAGAGGTAATTCAAATATCAGTGCCAACTTCATTCTCAATTTCTAAGGAGCATTTTTCTATAAAAATACATGACTATTAAAATGAGAAATTTCCCAAGTGGATTGGCTTTGTAGCTAGTGACAACTGACAACATCTTGTTTGCCCACCTCAATCACTGGACTTGACTGTACAATTTCTTCAGGAATTGTGTTCAGAATCAGTGTTTGCAACCTTGAACACAAGTTTTAATGGAATTGAAACAGATGTTAGTGTAGATCATGCATTGTGGGAACAATTGTGATACAAAGACATTTACAGTGTCACTAAAAGCAAACATGGAACATTTGTAATTTTTGATCATAAATCTCAATCCAACCAACTTTATGATGGTACACTTAAATCCTGAAGACCACACATATTATAATTAATCTTGTATAAGAATTATGCATAACTTAGATATCAGTTTTCAATTATGATGGTTTTTGAATTTTTGTTAGTTATAAATCTTTATTTGGTTAAAAATGTATTATCTTCGTTAACTTACCTTTTTACTATTAAATATGTGTACACCAAATAATCTTTACTGGGGCTTAAAATAAATTAGGAAATAGCTTTTCATAGATATGAAAAAGTTGTTTTGTATCAGCAAGCATGGTAAGTGTTAGCAAGTTTGTTTTAGAAATAACTTAGACAGTCCTCATTTTATTCAGAGTTCACGCCAATTTCATGTACATATAACATGAAGGAGATTTATGCAAACCTAACTGTTTGATTTCAAAACATGCAGTTAGTTAAGACGCACTGTTAAAATAGAATTACTCATTAAATGTTTTGAATACTTACGAGTAATTTTAAAAGTATCAAATATATATATTTTAATTCTGTGGCAGCCATATGTATAATTTTTATTGTTAAGCTTATTGTGTAATATATAGTTTCCATTTCCAGAATTAAAAAAATACTTATTCATTTGAGTGTTTAAAAATTAAATATTTTCTTTCAGGTTCCTTATTGGGGTGCACCAGATTTTTAAATAAATGGAATGCAAAGGACTTGTAAAATATCTTGTAAATTTGAATGCAATAAAATGTCCTTTAATTAATAGTTTTTGCTTTTTTCTGAAAGATAGTAATGTAATGAGTTTAGAATGAATCCTTAAACGGCAATGAAGATAACATAAGAATGAAAATAACAAAATCTTGTAGGTTGCAAAGGAAAACTCACATAACAAAGCAATCTGTTACCAAAAACAGTTGAGTTATCCTTTTAAGCAAAAGTTGGATGTTTTTATAAAACTGATATTACAGTAGTAAGAATTTTGAAACAAGTGATAAAATTAAACTTGCGTTTAACATCTAATCACATTTTTAATACTTTATAATTGCAAGTATTTTAATGCGATTCCAATAGTTTCATTCTTATTACAATTACAAATATGAACCTAATATAAATTATTTAGTGAATGATACACCCGATATTATCTTAACTGATAATGCTTATAAACTGCAAATATTAGACTATTTTCAAATATTTAAGTGTCATTTTATTATCGAAGCCTTGGGATTAAGTCTTGAAATCAAAATTTTTCAGAAGAGATGAAAAACTAGATGGCAAATTGTGGACCAGTTATGAGATACAAGGTTTAAAAATTTGCTGATAGAGAGCTTTATGACTGATGTAGACTTAAGAGCTTTTGAAACAAGTTTAATAAACATATTTGTAACCACATAATGTTGAAACCTCATTCACCATGGAGTTGTGAGGTTTTGACAGTAAAACGACAATATACAAGTTGTGTTTATCTTCACCAGAATTTTTTTATTTATATTTCAAAATCCCAGATTTTAAACCCTCAGAAATTTGATAAAGTTCAATGACTCAAATCTTAAATATCATTTTACTTTCAATTTCATCAGATCAGGTATTATCTATTGCATATCTCTCAATGTCATACATGATTGCACATAGCTATAAGCAAGGAGAATGTCTGGGAGTTGAAATGTTCTCAAATTTTTGAAGATAACTGCACTGTTCAACAATGGAATGTGGAGCAGTATTCCTTTCTTTTCACTTACAATCCATAGTACATGTTGGCTCATTGAAGATTTTGAATTAATCATTCAACCACTTATTACCTTTAGGACACTTAATTTATTTCATTATAATTTTTGGGCCAAAGTTGATTTAACTATTAAAATGCCCAAATACTGTAAAAAGTATATCAATACTTTTGAACACTGGAAACGTAATAGTTACCCACACTAGATCAAAACTTTTGAGAGATCTTCACCCCTTTAAGAAGGAAAAAAGAACAAATTTTGTTTTATTAATTTTAATTCAAAAGAAAATTTAGAAGTTGATTTTCCTCTTCCAGATACTAGGTTTAATATAAGCAAGTAGAACTCAACACATTTTAAATTACATGCATTTCAATTTTCATAGTTATAAATACTATTTTATGATCCATTCAAATATATATTAGTTTTTAATGCCCGCTGTCGCCCGGTTGGATGAGTAACGGACTAGCTACTGTAGGATTGCGAGTTCAAATCCAACCAAAAGATCGTCCTGTACAAAGGGGGCTGGTGCACGTTAAATCGGTCGAGGCCTCAAATATCGTCATGTTGGCATGGTGTGGATGTTTGGAGAGTGGGGTGCCAGCTCAGGTGTTGTCTCGTCATTTGACCGTTGTTCAAAATTATGTGGTGTCCTCGGATCTTTCACTTTGGAATTGATCCCGGACTGTCACCAATAGCCTGTTGTGTTGCTCCAGTGTGACTTTAATTCATTACCATATTAGTTTTTTACTCTAAAATTATTCCTTGCTTTATTTCCATTTATGGAATTTAAATATATATTAATGATTATATTAGAAACATCTGAGAACAATTGGAATACCTAGTTACCAGCGGCTAAGGATAACAAATAAGGATCGTTTTACATCTGCAACTTGTTACTTTCAGTTTTGATTTTCTTAATGATTTTTACAAATTTCTTCCTGTTAGTTCCACGTGGTATCCATGTATAAAAAATGTATCCAAACTTTTCCCTTTTCAATTATGAGAGGTGGTTTTTGATATAATTTTGGGATTTACTGTGAAGTATATATCAAGGATATTTTGCAAAGGGATAGTGTGATGTGTGTGGCTATAGATAGGTATATAGTAATGTAGAAAATAATTTAACATTTATGCTTCTCAAGGATATTGCTCCATTTAAAATGATAATTTGATGTACTTTGCTAGTATATTATTTTTCCAGTCTGACCATGAAAATTGAATTGATTCCAAATTCCATCCAATAGAATTTGTATAATTTTAATTGTAACAACTTTGGAATAGAAATGTGTAGATGAATATTGCTAGTTATTTTAATCGTTTTTTATTTTAAACAATTTTTAATTGCAATATAAATTAGAAGGAAATAATTTAAAGTGACCACTTTCAAATTTCATTTTTTAAGTTTTTCACTGAAACCATGTCATTCGTTTTAATTCCATGCACAACTTTATCAAAGAATGCCATGTCAAGAATTTTAATCATGAGAGCAAATGCTTTTAATATTTAGAGCTGCATAGATATTTTTGTTTCCTAGATTGCAAGATATCGAGAAATAGTTTTGCCTCAAAAAACCAGATACTCTCCCAAAGTATTCAACTGCCAGCCAGTTTTTCAGCACATATTTAAATTAAGGTTACACTGATGCAGAACTTGTTAAGCTGCGTTCAAAATCACTGGCTGTCAGCAGAAATGCAATACCTCTTTATCAAACCACTTGGATAAGGTTGCTCTTTACCAGATTCCAGCACGTCCCTTGCATCGTAAATTACACGATAGAATCTCAACTTATCTATTTTTGATCCAGTTCTGAAATCCCTTCTACCTGTGTCTCATACAGGAAGCTAAACCGCTTAATTTGCGGAACAATTTGCGCGGGAAAGTGGCTCGTAAAATTACTTATTAGATGTGTAATGTTATTTCGTCATAGCTGGCAATCTGCCGAGGTTAATTAACCGGCATACTTTTTTTCGTCTGATTTTTTCTCCCCTCGTTCATTCCCCTTGCACTTCATTTTCTCTTTCTTCGTAGTTTGGAATTTTTTTTCATCCCAGACTATGGATTGAACCCTTTCCAGCCAGTTTTGAATCGGCATCAACTGGCTCAAATTCGAATTTATTTTTTCTCCCGTCTTTTTCTTTTTATGCAGAACGAGCATTCCAGACAGGACTGATCCCGGAGTTCGATCGTTCACCTGTGGTACTGGAAAGGGAAGAACGAAAAGTAAAACAAAAACCGTGTGGCTCTAACAATAGCTTCCCCACAGACGGAACCGCAGACTTGGCTGCTGCTCATCTCGACTCGTCTCTTCTGTGGGAGATGTGAAATGCGAGTCGCGTCTCCCGGATTGATTAGTGACGTAAGAGCAAGTGAATGTCTGGCATTTCGCTAGGGGGCACTGAATGTCTCGATTGTGCGTTCTTGTTTTTTCGCATATTTTCACTTGAACTTCTAGTTCGGAGGGGGAGTCCTTTGCTATTGACCGATATATTCGGCGTGTAGTTCACTCACACGGGGAGAAGAGTTATTCACCACTTTCGGATTGTTTTATTTCTAGGCGGGAGGTTGGTTTCGGTTTTGTTCGGAGGAGCTTGGTTTTCGGTTTTGATAGTAAAGATGCGCTTTTTCCATTTCTTTGAGGAACGGAAAAAGGCTATTGTGTTAATTAAGCAATCATATAGTTTGCATGACATTGACAGTTTTTCAAGTTACGACCAAATGGACTAATTTCTTGTCAATTTTTTCTGGGGGCAGTATTGTTGACCATTACTTATTTTTAGACTTCGCTATTTTCAACGCTAGCTCTTAGCAATAAAAAAAGATTTGTAATTGGAATCCTTTTTTCTATCCATATATTTCGTTTTCGTGTTCACCCATTCGAATTTAACGTTAACTGATAAAATTTGTTTCTGAAGGTCAAATCGGAAGAAATGCAACTTTTGCTTTGTTCTATCCTGCTGTGCTCTAAATTTTAGTTTTTGGTAGTTGAATGGAGGAAATTTTGATCTGAAATCGGTTGACTTCATTTCCTATTAATGCAATAAAATTGTACAAACATTTTCTTTCCTTCTGGATTTTTCATTAGTTTATTCGGTTCGATTCCTACCAAGGATTTTCTTCTGCGTCAGTAACTTTCCGTGTGTTTCAGTGGCCATTAACTTGATGTTTGGCGCAGCTTGGCCAAATATCGTCCTTGCGCCATAAAACCCAACCAACAAACCATTAGTTTAAGCATCCTAGAATAGCGTCTCATTTTTGAAAATACAAGACCCAAACATTTTTTTCATTTTGATTAGATATCCAATTGAAACAGGTTTTTGACTTGTTTGGCGCAACTTGGCCAAATATAACCCTTGCGCGATAAAACTCAACCAACCGTTTGAAACAGGGTCCGAACTATAAGCAGATTTTACCGTATCGTGGTAAAATATGAATGCCTAAACGGGATTAGGTTACTATCGAGAATATTTTCTTTGAAGAGAAATATCGGCATAACCCGTTGTGTTGCTCCAGTGCGACGCAAATTCAACTATCCACCAATAATTTTCGAAATTGCAAAGTATCTAACAAACATTCTTTAATCTTTGGTTGCGCATTTTATTTTATTTTTAGTTTTGTTTTCATGGAACAAGGGCCAGATCTGGCCAAGCAATGTTTTTTTGGTGAATGAAATGGATAAGAGCACACAAAGAAAAGTCTTACTGACACAGAAGATACAAATGCACCCAGGGTAGTTACAGGAATCGAACTTGTGACACCTACAGCTCACATGCTGCTAGCGTGATGGATTGTTGTGGTGGTAGTTGGAACTACCGTCACACTGGAACAACGCAACGGGTTATTGGCGACGGTCCGGGATCAATCTGCTAGAGCGGTGGGCAAACCCACTGAGCCACGTATTTTGTTTGAAATCGAAGAGTATATAGCTTTTAGAAATTGCTTTTAAAATCAACTCTTGGATTGTTGAAAAGTATTGAGTGTAAAAGGACTGTAATTGACTTTACGCAGACTAACTGTTATTTGACACCTAAGTAACGTATTCTCAGAAAAATATTCACAATAAAGTAAAATCTATTTCCGTTTCAAAACATTAATGGATTGTAATAAAAATACTGTCTTGTGTTTGAAGTTAAAAATAGATCTGTTATTGATAGTTAAATTGGGGGAATTGTGCGCGAAAGTGACGAAACTCGCAAAAATTGAAATAAATATACTAACAATTAACAAACTGCTTGGCCAGATCTGCCCCTTGCATAAAAACAAAACTAAAAATCAAACAAAATACGCAACAAAAATATTAGCGCATTGTTTGTTAAAAATGCTTTGTAATTTCGAAAATTACTGATATTTACTGGTAGATAGTTGAATTTACGTCGCACTGGAGCAACTCAACATACTCTGCCGCTATTTGCTGAAATTTCTCAAACTCCATGCATTCCAATGATTTTGCAAATTGAAGAGATTTTTCCAAATGCTCATCTTGGACAGAAGTACACCGGATACGCTCTCCCTCGTCACAACAAATTTGGAACTATAAAAAAACGGGTTCGCTCTCCAATTACTTCCGTAGGTATAGGTATGTTTCTCTAAGCTCAACTTGTACCGCCATCTCTTGGCATAAATTAACACTGTTACATAAAATGGACCAATACTGTGGAATTCATTTTTTAATATCATTTCTCCATCAGTTTACACCAATACTAAAGAAAAGAAAAAATTATTCGAAAATTTCCTCCTGTATTTATTTAACTTACAAAAAATTATTGATTAGTCGTGATCTCATTCCTGAGAGCTTTTTTACTTTTTGCGGTGTACTCATTTGCATTTTTTGACCCATCCCTGTAGTAAGGAATTGAAATCTAGTGAATTAATTCAATGGTTATATCACCAACTTATACATAGAAAAAACTAAGCTTTCTTTGTAAATCTCTATTGCATTTTATTTCATCTGATTATCCACTGGGAAATAGTTACCAGGATGGCATCAAGCTGTGAGAGCTCTTCAACATATTCAATTAACTTACCATATGTGTTGAAATCGAAAGATGCTTTTATAGGTCTCGGTAGGGCGCTTGTTAACGTCACATTTCAGCTCGCCTTTTTTTCCATGATCCCTGATTGCTGAAAGTTTCGCCATGTGTGTGTCATTTCCTTCCTCATTATTGTTCTTTGTAAATAGCTGACTAAATGTGTTGATTTGTTCAAAATCCCTTTCAACGCTTCTTGAACTTCTTTTTATCGTTATTTGTTTCGTTTAATTTGCGCTGATTTTTGTCTTATATTTGCGGATTAAAAAGCGGAAAACGAGCGGGTTTCAGGTAACACAATGATCGGCTACTTTTCAAAAATTTTCAGGCAAGAAATGTTCAGGTTTTAAAAAATTCTAATGGTTTATCCACTATTTGAGACGTCATTTTATCTTAAATTTTCAAGTATTACGAACTCATTCAAACAATCGAAAATTATTGCGATCCTCTTTAATATTATTTGTAGGTTTGTTTCATTTTGAAACTCATTCTGTGGCTTATCACTAAGCTGCCAGGCTGCTTCAATTGTTTCTCTAAAATTCAGTACTCATCGCTTTGGCGAATATAGAAATAAATATGCTACATTTGTTGACACCAATATTTAAAAACATTGTTATAAGTAGGTCTCGGACTTCGCTTAAGTAGGTGTTAGTAAGTTCTGATGAGTAGGTGTTGACATTCGCTTGTACCTTTTGAACTTTCTCTTTATAAGCATTGTTTGATGGGGGTTTATATTTACAGAGCACTTTTTGTTTTGGACGTGAGGCGTTGAAATTGTAAAAGTATACTATTTCGTGCTGTACTGTTCAATCTTTTAGTTTACAAATTAATCTTTTTCATAGCATACATATAATAAAAGTATTATATGAGAAAATTCAGTGAGAGGCCCGTCATCTAAACTGGTACTGAGGGTTGGAGTGTATGCTTGTTCTATATACTAAACATTCTTAGAAATGAAAACATTTTTAACATTTCCTGCACACCCGGGTCGATGGCCTTCCCATTTCCCTATGTTGGGGGCTGTTATCCATTCCACAGAAGCACCACAACCCTTGCCTTGGCTACGTTTCCAACCAACCCTCTGATTATGTCCCTTTCTTCCTAAAGACTTCCCTGTCAGTAGTTAATAGAAGCTTCTCCCTTATGCTAGAAGGGCCCGCTGTAGTACAGTTGGTAGAGTCACGGATTGCGAGTTCGAAATTCATTCCAACCAAAGGACCGTCGTGTGCGTGGGGGCTGGTGCACGTCAAATCTATTGTGGCTTCAAATGTCCTCACGTTGGTGTGGCGTGGAAATTTGGAGAGTGGGGTTCCAGCTCAGGCGTTTATCTCGTCATCTGATCTTGGTTCAAAATTACGAGGTCTTGTCCTCGAATCTCCCCTTTGAGATTGATCCCGGACCTTCGCCAATAGGTCGTTGTGTTGCACCACTGCGACGTATGCTTAGTCCAATAATGGTGAGAAGAAAGCTAAATGTAAAGCATATTGGAAGTTTTCATGGCATGAACGCACAATGAGGACATTCTCATAGTAATGTATTGTGTATATCTCCTGTTGTATATGTGTATATATGTCCTGTTGTATATGTGTATATACATATGTCCTGTTGTATATGTGTATATACATATGTCCTGTTGTATATGTGTATCTCCTTGAGTTCTGGTAGAAAAGGGGATATTGGCAGTTGGCTTTTAGGTGGCAGTGTATGAAGTGCAAAGTAATAAAACCTTTTCACCAATGCTATAGTTTGTTGAATAGTATGCAGAAAATAAAGTTAAAAACCGTCAAAATGTTGAACTCGTCTACCTTCTAATGAAATAGTCGGAGCATGTGCGCGTAGCTTCTCCAATTGAAGATGACATGGGGCGGAAGCACGAATTCAAATGTATAAATCGACTACCATGATTAGACATTTGTTTGCGCTTCGATAGCCCATTGGCTCAAGTCTATTCCCAAGCCCACGTAACCTACACATCTGAGATATTACGACAGTTACTCCGCCTACATGCTCCGTCAATTTATAAGGTCAATGGTATTTATTAATTTCCGTCACTTAGAAAAAACACTCTTACATGAAGATTGTACCGTACATAACAGCATTTGTTACAGCCCTCGTTCAGCAAAAAATTGTGGTAGAGCGACAAGTCAGCTATCATGAAAAACCTTAATGTTTTCATCGATCATAACAAGCTCAGATCGACATAAAACTCATCTCGAATAGAAATTACTTTTTTATTTTTTTTAAACCTATATAACGCTTTGTTCAATATTCATTTTCAGTTTTGTGTTATTTCTGTCAAGTGAGGGAAATTGTTCAAGAATATCGTTTCAGTCTTTGAAGTGAGTCTCATCACAATAGGTCAATTTGCGGTAGTTAACCTTTAGTCAAACTTGAGATCTCGATTCTGGGGTGAATTCATCATCTGTGACGTATCACCTGCTCTCTTAGGTGTCCATTGGATGCAGTTTCAATTTTTACCATTTGTTAAGATTTTTCTTATCTGTAAACTAATAAATGTTTTAATGTTAATTGTTTGCCCTTGAATCTTATTGCTGCTTTAAGTTTTGTAGGTTTTTCAGGACATTCTAGAATGTGTCCTAGTTTCAATTACTTAATTATGAAGTTGGTTATCCACTTCCTATCCTACTTACAATATCCCACTTACAATAAAAGAACCACTTATTTTCAATCTCAACATTTTATAGCATCATTCTTAATAAAATGTTTTGTTTATTTTCTTTTCACGGCCACTTCAGTACATTGGATCTATTACTTAAATAACGATAAATTTCTAATAGAGTGATTCTCGAATTTGATACGAATTTGAATTTACATCTATAATAGTTTTAGTCAACATTTTAAAATTGATTTTGATAAGATATTCTAAATGATTATCGTTTTTTACCTAATCGCGATTCGAAAATCTACCCTGTATATGAAATTAAGTAATGCTCAATCTCTCATTATCTCTTGTTTTGTTCCTGCCGTCCATTTCATCAGTTAATTAACCTCTTTAAATTAAATTTATGACAGTTATGTCGTTCATTTGATGTAACTAAAAGGGGGAATAATTGAAGTGGAGAATTACGATGTTATGCTACATTTTGTTAGGTCTTTTGAGAGTTTTAGGATACTTTATCCTAAAACTCTCAAGACTACTAGTAATAAACAACTCTCAAAAGGAGTTACTAGTAATAAAATATTTCTCTAGAGAAAAGAGAAGGGTAGAAAGATAATAATTTTCCATCGGTGGCTGTGAATTTCTCTCAATTTCTTTTAATTTGAAACTGATCGTACAAGTAATTGCAACGAGTAAGGGTTCGAAATTTTATTGGTATCTATAAAATCTTCCATTTTGATGCTATCAGATATGTTCATAAATATTTTAATGACCATTTCAACGGACGTAGTTTGCAGTGGTTCTCAGCCAGAATTCAATGACCTCGTGTACGTGAAGTGTTCTTCAATGGTACTCGGAAGAATCATTAAGAATCATTCAGTGGAATCGGAAGAATCTTAATTTATTGTCCCACTCCGAGTTAAATTTATTTTCTACATGATCTGTCTGCCACTGCTTAGTTTTGTAAGACCAGCCAAGGGCCGGAATCCCCGCCCAATAATTTTTAGAGGGAGGCCGGAGGCCCATAAACAGAGATAAATAGTAAAATACAGTCAACCCTGGTTAAGACGAATTTCACTGAACCGTAAAAAATCGTATTAACCGTAATTCGCGTTATCTGAATTCATAAAAAGCATGCATTACTTACAGTAGAATTCTTGGTTCACAGAAATGGTATTCTTCACCACAAAGATTGTACAGATGATTCTTGAATGTACAAATGATTCTTGATTATACAGATAACTCTTGATTGCACACATTTTTTGATTACGTAATTTTTATCTTGAAATTAGTTCTGTTATCGATTTTGTGTTTTGTTTTTCGTGACATTCTTTAAGAAAATCTTTGATGCGGTCAATTGTTTAACTGAGCAGATGAACGAAAAGCGGTGAACAATTTCTAAGCCAACAGTAGCTTCTTTTAAAGAAGGCACACTTATTCCTTCGTCTTCGGAATTTTCATTTATTCTCTTCACTCCCACAAATAAATCTACAACTTCGGAGTCACTTAATGTTTCTGAAAAAACTATTGAAAAGAATCCGTTTGCTCTTAAGTTTCGAAAATTTGTTCGTCTTAATCGACGATTAGAGTAACGCGAATTCTTAAACGAATGTATTAACATTTGAATAAGTATTTGATGGGGATTGGAATTTAGCTCGTATTACCAGTAATTCGTATTAAACGTGTTCATTTTAATGAGGTTTGACTGTATTACCAATGGGTAGCCAAAGTCCTAGAAGTCTGACCCTCTTTGGTACCAATATTTTTATGTTTCGGGCCCGGCTCCCTCAAAACAAATGGGATTTGGATGTTTGGTTGTTGTTTTGGGGTTTTATGTCGCAAGGGCCATATTTGGCCAAGCTGAGCCGAACACAAGACAGACAACTTCACGTAAAAAATGGCGTGGAAGGGGAGAAAAAAGGGATCGGGGAATAGAATAGGGAGAAAAGCAGAGATCGCTTGGGTATCCCGAGAGCGCGATACCCGTGTTTACTAAAGACAGTAAACCCCATGAGGAAAGAAAAGATCACTGGAGTACCTCGGATCCGTGAAGCCCGTACAGACAAATACATGGGCCCCTGAGGGCCTCAAAACATGAGGTATAAATATTACAAATACACACATAATATGAGTAACCAAACATACAGGGTGGCTCGACCTGATTCATTTGATCATCTGATCGATGTCAAGATACATTCGTTCCAAGTATTACGAGCTCGAGTTGCATGTGGCGCAGGTTCGATTCCTGTAACTTACCTTGGGTGTCTCTTATCTCAGTAAAAATGTCCTTGTGTGTGTATGTCTATTTCACGTGGCTGTCTTGTATTTGTCACAGCTTGGCCAAATATGGCCCTTGGCCATATCAACCTAGGGCCCGAACACTTGGTCTGAAATACTGGTATGATTGGGACCGAGGTCACTTTTTTACTTGAGCCCCTTCTCAATAACTTACCCATGTTAGTGCCACTGACTCAGCCAAGAAATAATTTTCGGTAGATGGGCAAAATTTAGTTAAGCATACATAAAAAATGTTGTTCCAATATTTTTCTTCAAATATCAGTATTTATTTAGTATTTTTACTTGATAACCCTTAGAATTTTAGGTGTTGGTGGCAATTAACACATAGTAAAAAATTGGATAGTGATACTTCATGGAAAATGGCTGGTAAAACTGGTCTGCACTCCGAATTCGAGTTCGTTGAAAAGTTAATACATATCTGGAATATGAAAAGTAATGGGTATTTTTTTTGAAGGCCGGGTAGCATTTGCAACAGAAATATTCTACCTTAGCTATAAACAGATCTCCTGTTCTCCAAATGCAATATGTACTAAAATAAACGGGCACCTCTTCAGCAACAAAGTTCCCCCATGTGCTTTCGAGAAACTTGAGTCGCACACATGACTACAAGCCGTATGCACTGCTGAGTCCCCAACTTCTAATCCTGTAGACATCACCGAAACAGTTTAATAATCAAAGGATCCAGTATGGGAAGGGGAGACCAGGTGAAAAACACTTGCATCTTATCCTTGGAGATATCAGCCTTACGCACTTAAATTGTTTTTTCAATACTTCGAAAGCAACCATGTTTTTTCAGAGAAAATGGATATGTTAAGATAGATTAAAGTTCTCGTGCCTAAAAAGGCATTTGTTGAATACCAAAAGACGTTATTGTGGATTTTGACTGCATGTCTTGTAGAATTATTAATTTCATTTTATAAATGTGTGGCTTTTGATTTTGTTTTCACCTTGCGACAAGGATCGCAACTACCTTTTTTTCTAATTTTGAAGTCTCAAAATTACTGATTTTCAAAATTTTCAAATATGAAAATAAGATAACAGTTCAGAGTAATTTCAGAACATTAAAAATTCTCAATTTTGAAAAATATTCTGCAAAGAACTATTAAAATACTTAGGTTTTATCTTCACAGCTGTCATTGACCAGAACAGTTTTGTTAGCAATGGCTTAGTATTGGAGATTCATGGCCGGAACACATCCTATTCGTAAAAAGCATTAGGCGATAAAAATGTTCCATTAGTTTTGCTTAGAAGTAGCTCTATCATCTAGAAAGCTTTCTCAGAGCACCATTATGACGTGAATATACTTTCCTGCGTTCCTTTTGGTATTATTTTTATCTATTAAAAAAAGCAGTGCCCGATCACTTAACTGGCATCTGCTCTAGCCATTGCACTTTGAGATATAAGAGGGTTTTCCTGTAAAGCCAAATACCCATATGGCACAAGTTTTTGGTAACTTCCGTAATTGATGGTGTAATTTGGCATATCACTAGAATGCAATTCCTTATATTAAAGCCAGTTTCCTTACATTTAGCTTTACAGAAAAACCCTCATGTTTAATCATGAATCAATTTACCTACTACGAACCAAATTGGTTCTATCTGAAGGTGAATTAGGTTTATAATACGAGGAGTGTTCAAATGAAAAGGTACGAAACGTCGTAAAAACCAAACCGGTTGAAATTTGAATATGCCGCTTTGGGATAACGTAGTGAGACATCTAAGGAAGCGAATGCACGAGTACCGGCGTGGTTGTGCGCATGCGCGGGCGCCCGCACATGACGCAGAAGAGAAGCATGCAGTTGTGTGTTCCGTCCAATTGACGCGGCAGTGCGTGTGAGGACATCATGGCGTTCACATTGCAAAATTCGACGATTGAGGAGCAGCGAGGTGTTATCAGATTTCCGATTGCGGAAGGTGTTAAACCGGTAGGTGAGACACTCCGTAGCCTACGCAAGTCCATCAAGAGCAAACGGCCTGGGCTGCTCACGGAGGGAGTGATTCTGCTCCACGATGACGCGCGTCCACACGTCTCCAGGGTCACACAAAGTGTACTGGCCAAGTTCAAGAGGGAGCAGCTTGAGCATCCGCCCTGCAGCCCGGACATATCGCCCTACAACTTCCATCTGTTTTGTCCACTAAAAAACATCTCAAAGGGAAGCGCTTCAACTCGGACGACGAACTGAAGGACACAGTGGAGGACTGGCTCTTGTCACAGCCAGAGGAATTCTGGGAACAGGGAATCCTTCGGCTCGTGAAACAGTAGGATAGTTGTGCTCAGTCCTCTGGTGATTACTCTTGAATAAAGACTTCAATTATACCCACAGTGTCATTTCGTACCTTTTCATTTGAACACCCTAGTATTTATCAGTGACACAAAGGAATGTATGACAATCATCGATACATTTCGAGCTGCATATTTTCATCAACATTTGTTATTAAACAAGATCAAATAAGTGGCAAACTAGAATTAATTTCCTTACAGAGATTTTAAGTTCAGCGTTTGAAACCAGCTGTTTCTGTGCACTGGGAAATCTTTGTCGTTTCTTTAATTAAACCACGATAGGATTCGGGGAATTCCGGGATAACTTGCTGAAATTAGCTTCTGAGTTTCCTCCCGAGTTGCTACAAAGTTACAATATCGAGCGATGATAAGGTGTCCCACCTTTTCTGGAATCTCCTTCAGCGAAGTTTGTGTCGGAAAAAACATCTTATCTACATCCTGCATCGAATGGAACTAGAGGAGAGTCGGACAAACTATCCTAAAACAAGCAACCAGTCAACATCATTTTAGCCCTCGAGTTTTTCGTAAACCTTTATCAACCGTAGTGTTTTCGACCAGATATCTCATCCATCAAGATCTTACCAATTGCTAATGACGAGATATCTCGTCTGCAAGATACTGCCGGTTTTTTTTTTATGACGAGATCAAGATCTGGTCAATTTTCTTTTAATGACAAGACATCTCGTCCATTAAAATATTGCCAATTTTTTTATGATGACGAGATCAAGATCTGGTCAGTTTTATTCTGATGATGAGAAATCTCGTCCATCAAGATGTGGTCAGTTTTCTTTAAATGATGAGATATCTCGTCATCAAGGTATTACCGATTTTTAATGATGATGGGATCAAGATCTGGTCAGTTTTACAAGTGGCAAGATACCTTGTCGAGACAACCACCAGGATTATTAAACCAAGCACTTTGTGGCTTTGCTTTGTTGCCAAACTCCCATTAACCGGTCATTGATGGTTACAATTTGAATGCCGTCGGTCGGGCGTGAGAATTTTTCTTACTCCACCCGTTTCACTTGTTTTAAGCGTCTGCTCAATAACATTTCAGATATTTTATTCGAAGGAAATAGTGAATAGATGTTAATAACAATGTAATTTCTATGAGAGGTAGGTAGGTAATTTAATTAACGTCACACTGGAGCAACACAACGGGCTATTGGTGAGGGTCCGGGTTCAATCCCAAAGGGAGAGATCTGGACACCACGTAATTTTGAACCATGGTCAGATGACGAGACAACACCTGAGCTGGCACCCCACTCTCCAAACTTCCACACCATGCCAACGTGAGGACATTTGAGGCCACGACAGATTTTGCACCAGCCTCCCTTTGTACACGGCGGTGTTTGGCTGGGTTCGAACTCGCAACCCTCCGGTTGCTAATCCGTTACTCTACCAACCGGGCCACCGCGGGCATTAAAAACTAATATATATTTGAGGGGGGGGGAATTTCAATTAACGTCACACTGGAGCAACACAATGGGCTATTGGTGACGGTCCGGGATCAATCCCAAAGGGAAAGATCCGAGGACAACACCACGTAATTTTGAACCACGGTCAGATGACGAGGCAACACTTGAGCTGGCACCCCACTCTCCAAACTTCCACACCACGCCAACGTGAGGACATTTGAGGCCACGACAGATTTAACGTGCACCAGCCCCCTTTGTACACGACGGTGATTTGGCTGGATTCGAACTCGCAACCCTTCGGTTGCAAGTCCGTTACTCTTCCAACCGGGCCACCGCGGCCCAATATATATTTGAATGGATCATAAAATAGTATTTATAACTATGAAAATTGAAATGCATGTAATTTAAAATGTGTTGAAATTTTTCATGTCTTCATGTATGACTGATGTTCCAAGCGGTGTACTTGGTTCATATTTTCTAAATTCAAGAAAACATGAGTTATGAATTCATATAACTTAGGTCTAATTAGCCTACATGTAATAAAAAGGGGCAGTAAAGCGACAAACCAAACCAATCAACAAATTCCTTAAACGTTTTCGAATCTGACTTCTCGATCAATCGGCACTCTGCACAATTTGGCATCTTATTTCCTCAGTTTGATGTACTGATATCTCTACAACACATTTGTTTAATTAGTGGTAATAAAAGAAATAGTCTTCCTCCCTTCCTACAACCTTCTACTCTCTTAAATTAATTCTATTACCACGTAAAGCCGTTTTTTTAAACGATCGCCTACTATATAAAACGGTTTTTACACCCGCTTAATTGCTATAATAGCAAAGTAAAATGACATAAATTAGACAGGGGAAGGAACACATCTCGCGTAACCTGATTTTTATGAAACACTTCGTCATCAGAGGTTTTTGTTGTTCCACCTCCTAAGTATAGTAATCTAACTTCACGTTATCCTGTTATGATCGTCTTTGTTTTGTTTGGTGTTCCCATTAACAGTCTAATGGCAAAGGTAGTGTTCTATAAATACCAATCCCTCTTCCGATGATACCTTACATGGATGATACATGCAGGGCATCGTTGGCAGCTTGAAATCATATGCAGATGCATGCGATTCTTACGTCGTTGGATCGTGGTGCACAAATTGCACCAGTTTTTAAAGATATTTATTTGTTAGTGAAGACGTACTTTAGCAAAATTGCTAGCTTCCAAAGCAAAGTTCTATACTTAGAACTTTGCTTTGGTAAACTAGCAATAAGAGTACTGTTTGCTTGAAACTGAAATGCACGGGTAATTTCTATCGTATTTATTCATCGCGGTATGTAGATACGTAGTTAATTAACATCACATTAGAGCAACACAACGGATTATTGGCGACGGTACGGGATCAATACCTAAGGGAAAGATCCAAAGACAACACCTCGTAATTTTGAAAGCCAAAACATTAAAAACAATTATGTATATTTCACTGGTTTTGCGGTATCCCAGTAGGTAGAGTCGCGGATTAGCAACCGGATAGTTGCGAGTTCGAAACTAGGTCCAGCCAAAGACCGTAGTGTAAACGGGGGTGGTACACGTTAAATCTGTCGTGACCTCAAAAGTCCTCACGTTGGTATGGTGCGGAAGTTTGGAGAGTGGGGTGCCAGCTTAGGTGTATTAAAGTTACGAGGCGTTGTCCATGGATCTTTCCCTTCGGGATTGATCTCGGACCGTCGCCAATAACCCGCTGAGTTGCTCCAGTGCGACGTAAATTCAAAATACCTGTATATTTCATTAATGCGTGTGGCACAGATATTTATATTATGAGTGCATTGGTGAATGCCGACCAATCGGGGTGGTGATCAGATTGCTGCCTTCTAGATCGAAAGGTTGTGGTTCGAATCCGTGGTAAGGCATGGATATTTGTCCGTCTGGAGTGAATGTGACCTTGCTATAAACGGGCTAAAATGTATGGTATGTATTTGAGGTGCAATGTGAATCCCCTCTGCCCCTGAGTAACGCCAAGTACCAAATATCTGCTGTGTTTTAAGTTAAAAATATAATTAAATTTTAAAATGTATGGAGTTGCATAATATTGCTAAAAGAACATGCAATGGCTCTCCGCTACGGTGAAATTCTTCAGTTGAAAATTAACCTAGAAAAGTGAGCGAACGCGAAAATAAGAAGTTAAAAAGTAAATCGTCTTTAATTAGTAAATTTGATCACACACAGTGGATAGTCAGAAACTAGTTTTGGTAACATGACTGAGGTGTGACCTTTTAGCCATGAATTTGATCGGAAATTTGAATTAACACCAGTATTATACAAGAGATGCTTCTACATTTTTGATTAATTTTATTTCAAAAGGATATAAAATGTGCATAGTGATGCTTATATTCATTATAAATGGATTTAAATAATGTATCAATTATAAGTAACGATACTGCCGCCAATAGATATAAACAATTAAGAAACGAGATGCAATTCGAGGATCTGCTAATTTAAGCATATTTTGCCGTTTCTTCTAAAATTTTTAAAATTCATTCATATCTTTAAGAAATGCACAACACATTTTCCTATTTCAATTATATGGTTTGTCCAGTACCCTTTTAATTGAAAAAAAATTCGTTCTAAGTAGTTCGCTTTTCCCGAGAAGGTGCGGTATTCTAATTTGTAGCGTTGGCATTTTCAGCCATTTTCAATTTTCTATTTGAATTATTTAAACTTAAAAACATTCCTACTGGTAGTGTCTTATAAGGACAGTGATCACAAACTAAAACACGCAACAAATTTATCTTACGCAGAAGCTTAAAACTTCCAGTAGCCGTATATGTGATTCAATGGAATGATTATTTCATTGGAAAATTGATTCAGCTTCCAGTCGTTCCGCCCGCCGGGTAACTCATAAGTTAGTGCTCTGACTCTTGGTTCAACAGGCTCTGGGTTCGAATCTGGTTCATGGGTTTGGAATTTAATTTAAACCGTAGGTACAGGTCTTATTTGCTCTCGTGAAGCAAAAAGAGACCATAGAGTGATAAAAACAAATCTAGTCATTTCAGATTCACGGAAATCTCAATTTCTTACTTTATGCTTTGATTATTGGCCGTTAAGTCATTTTTATATTCTAATCAAAAGGAACATTCACACTTTTAGTATTCTTTGCAAAATTATTTAAATAAATAAAATAGTCAATAGTTACGTTAACATTAATGACTAATTTAATGAATGATAAAACTCATCCATTATGAGGGATTTTGAGTGTGAACTAAGAAACCAGATGTAATGCGAAGATTTAATTTTCGCTATCCAAATGCTATCGCATGATCCATATCGAGGTTACCTTAAAATGTAATTTATTGTCATTTTAGTGATGCTTGGCGTTTGATCTAATTGGCCAATCAACTAATCATCTATCAATTCAGAATTTATTCTTTGGAATTTTTATTGGCGACGTGCTGAAATCGTATTCGAAAAACAAACCAAGTGACGTCACGCTCAGAATACTTACAGAAAACAAGTTGCCCTGCAAAGACATTACCACCACCTACATTTAGCTAGATCGAAAATGCCTCTCATATGCGATTTAAGCAACAGTAATCAGTAGGCAGTTGTAAACGCTTGGACATTATTTTGAATCGTCTTCCCGAAATTTAAATGCTCTACGAACATGTAAATAACGTCATATTTTTCCTCCAAAACCTCAAAAGAAGGCATACTTCCTTATTTTTCTAGCTCTTTTGTTCAGCTTTTCCGTATGAAAGTATGTGGCAATTTGAATACTCAAATTTCACATCATGTTTAACAATGATTAGTCTATTAAAATAGAGGACATTAAACTCAAGGTATTGCTAAAAGCGATTGAACAGAAATTTCGTCTATCCAACAGGAAAACTACTTTACAGTCAACTGCAGTGTTCAATTAACTTTGTATTAATATACTTAAAATATGTATCTTGTGTCCGATAGTTTCTGCTTCAATTTATAGTGCCCTGGCACCGGATTAGTAACCGGAGGATTGCAAGTTCGAAACTCATTCCAGCCACAGACCGTAGCGTACACTGCGGCTGATGCACGTTAAATCTGTCATGGCCTCAAATGTCCTCACGTTGGTGTGGAAGTTTGGAGAGTGGGTTGCCAGCTAAGGTGTTCTCGTCATCTAACCGTGCGTCAAAATTACGAGGCGTTGTACATGGATCTTTTCCGTTGGAACTGATCCCGGACCGTCGCCAATAGCGCGTTGTGTGGCTCTAGTGCGACGTTAATTAATTACCTACCAACCTCAATTTATAATGTAAACGAAAATCAGTACTGACTCAAAAACATGGAGTTGTCTTTTGGTTGGTTGCTTTTGGGGTTTTATGGCGCAAGGGCCATATTTGGCCCTGCTGCGCCAGCGACGACATACAATATCAAGTTATTGACACAGAAGAGAGAAATACGACCAGTAGGAACGTACCTGACAGGAATCGAACTTGCGCCGCCTACAACTTGAAAATTTCTAGCGCAGTGGACATACCCACTGAGCCAACGACTGCCCCCCCCCCCGAAAAAAAACAGAATACCTTACAATTAAATAAAATATCCCGCTCAGTGGATACTGAAACTGAACAAAAGAAAACAATACGCTTGGTAAGAATCCAAGTGGAAATTCGGGAAACTCTTTTCTTTCCCTTATTTCCAGTACAGTTTTCGTCCCTGCTTTTCTAAACTTAGACCACCCATTGAATAATCGCGGTCTGTGTGTTTGAAGAATGAAAAATAGTTTTGCATACTTCCTATCCTTTCCCCCGCGCGCTTGTATCCGGCATAACGCGATGCAGGAATTGTAGTGCTCGAGTTTCACTCTTTATCTTTATGCAGTTTATCTGTAAGGGATGTTGGTGTATTTTAATTACCGAAAGTGAGCTTTTGAGCCATGGGGTAACTACGAACGAAAAACAAAAACGTGGGGTGAGTAAAAATAGAATTTAAATGGATGGCACGTCGGAAAATAGTTGAATGCATTTAAATCAGGGACGCACAGACCGCGGGCCACATCAGCCCTTAGTTGATTTGCTGGCGGCCCGCTTCACTATGTATTTTAACTTCATAACAAATCACACGATAATTTTAAAAATTGCACATGTGCCCAACAAAGTAGCTGTGGTGCCAGGAATGGCACATGTGTCTGAACAAACTTTTTCACTCACGTTAAATCGAAAAATAGTAACAGCTTGACGAATAGGAATTTAGAATCAGTTTTGCGCTTGGCTACTACAAAAATCGAACCCAATATTAAAATGCGATGTCACGCATCAAATTAAGTTCTTTATTTACTTTTATTTGTAATCATGTGATAAATAAAATAAATAATATATGGTAAATTTCATGTTTTTTTTGGCTGCCCTTCCATAAGTCACAATGAATCATATATTCATTGCCCTTGGTCTTAGCATGTCTGCATTCCAGATTTAAATCTAAAAGGGATTGCTATGTTGGCTTCTGATATATAGTTAGCTAAGGTTAACGAAGAAAAAAAATTTAAAACATTGCGTATCAAGCTGAATATTTTCCTATTTGTTAATACACGAATAAAAATCATAGAAATTTACTACAAAAGACATAAAATTTAATAGGAATTCATATAAAATTTAGGTCAGGCGCATTGTTCCCAGTTGCTAAGAAACATGAAACGATCTTATTTGACGTGAGTTTATTATATTTCTCCAACAGCATATAGATTGCCGAGGTTACTCCAGTTTTTTAATCTACTTAACTTATGAACATGACAGAACTGTTCCATTATGCCTCCTTACGTCACTTTAAAGTTAGAATTAACTCATTCGATTGTTCCAAACGAACAATGCCGTCTTCCCTTCTTGCGGAGGCCATTCTCTACTTTATATTTTTAGCAGTCGTTTGTTTTGATTCCGGGGTGAATTCAATTAAAAAGGAAGTTTAATTCTAGCTTTGAGGAAATATGATAAAGGTCATTATTTTACTTCAAGTTATAGACATTTTTAACAAGTAAAATATAAACGGGAATCACATTTGTACTTATGAATTTAACTTTCCGTTTAATATTTTCGTATCCGTTTTGAAACAATTTTCCTGCATCACTCATTCATTCATAACAGTAATAGTTCATTAATTTGTGGCTATTGTTAATATTTAATAGTATAATTCAACATCATTCATTTCATTACTAAGTAATGGTTTATTAATTTGTGGCAACCATTAATACTTAATTACATATAGTTTCCTATCCCATCCTTTAACTAAGTAACTCTCCTTACTTCTGTAAACTCCTCCCCACACACAATTAATTATAGATTATATAAAATAAAAACAAATGCAACTATGTTCAACCCAGGGAGATGCTAACATAAGGCTGTTTGCAAAAAACTAACGGTATCAGGCAGTGGCTGGGCGTCCATGGAAACCCAGAAACCCTGCATCCCTCTAATAAATTTGGAAAAATTCGATAGCAAAAAAGTAATAAAAAACCTGAAGTAAAAACGACAATTTTTTAGCGCAAATCTGAAGGAGACGTCATTTTCTACTTTAACATCCTTGATTTTCATCGCAAAAAGTCAACCAGGGACTGCTGATCCCCTATCACTTCAGCCTCAAATGATTTCTTACCATGATTAGTTGATGGTGTTTGTTATACGCAATGGGTATCTTCAAGACAGACTTTTCTTCCCTATCCTATGCTCCTTACTGAGGGTACCATCCAGTCCAGATAATATGCACAGTTGGTCCTTACGCATGGTCTATTATTATCTCCTCATTTTCACACCTTTGTAAAAGCCATCAAGCTCTAAGACAGCGATTGATCTATCCATGCAGTTGTCAAGATTGGGCTCAATTGAGCCTTTTTGGCTTCTTTGCCATCAGTCTGTAAGACTGCGGTTAACTCATCCATACAGAGTTGCCAAGATTGGGCCCAATTGCGCACTGGGCGCCTTTTCCATCAAGCTCTAAGACAGCGGTTAACATCCATGCAGAATTGCCAAGATTAGGCTCAATTGTGCCCTTTAGGCCCTTTTCCATCAAGCTCTAAGACAACTGTTGACATCAATACAGTTACCGAGATTGAGCTGAATTGCTACTTTTGGACTCTTTTTTTTCAACTTAGGTTTAAAAATTATTTGGATTTTTTGGATTAAAAATTATTTGGATTTTATTAGAAGTCTTTGTTGAGAGGAAATATGAAAAAAACCTGAAACTCAAGCGAATGGAGTTTATAAGGTTATCTTTAGCTAAGCATATTTGTTTTGCTTCCTATTGAATCTCGGCATCCCCATGTTATCAATGTTACGCTATGCTTCTGGTATCGGGTTTAGGGATGGTACATACTGTCACAGATATTGTAGTTTCAGCATACTATGAACTCATACTTCAACAATGTTATGAACAATTAGATTTAATAGTACATATTTAAGACTTCTAAACAAAAATGTCTAGATATTTTATAAATTATGTAATTTTTTCACTAACCTTCTTGATCAATAAATTCTTGCAAAAGAGCACTTTTGACAAGAATAGAAAAAGAACAGCAGGTTTGAGCCCCATCTGCACGATCTTGGTAGATAATAAAGTTTGTTTGCTAGAAAAAGCTAAACTTGCACACTTAAGAACATGTATTACTCATCTATCAAAATAAATTCTTGCAAGTAATTTTCTATTAAGATTACGTTCAACTATCAGCCTTGCAATGAACAAAGAGAATGAAAGAAACAAAGTTTGATTGTATAGCACTATGATTTTATTTGCAATAACTGTCAATAGAGAAAAGAATCGAAGCAAAAAATCTTCGACATTTACTTCACCTCTAGACGCACT
This sequence comes from Meta bourneti, assembly GCA_933210815.1. NCBI lineage: Eukaryota > Metazoa > Arthropoda > Arachnida > Araneae > Tetragnathidae > Meta > Meta bourneti. The sequence goes on from OW119923.1 coordinate 58,718,642, forward strand.
CGTGGTTATTTCTCATCCGATGTAAGCAAATACAATTTAAGGTGAAGGATGAAAGCATTCTCGAAGTTCTAATTCAATTGAAAAATGCTCTGTAGTAATTATTCGAAAGAAATAATTCAAAAGAATCGCATTTTGTTGAGATGATTTAATTAAATTACTTTGCTAAAGGTTTTCCCATTAATTTCACATCGGAGAGAGAAGATTTAACGAGTTGTTTACTTCAAGATTTTAAAAAATTAACACTTCAGTTCAGCTCTTGTGTTTTCAATCATATCTTTGTCATACAGATATATGGATTCTTTCGGATAGACGTAACTTCATCGAATATTCTGACATCTTAGTCGAAGTAAGATTAGAGTCAAAATTGGGAGCTGATATTTTAAACATACTTAAGGGTGCGCTCTAATCATAGATATTCATATCCAATGGATTCCATCTCATAGATATCAAACTCAATGAAATTGCAAAACGACTTGGTAAGGAAGCCTTGGCATTTCACACACCTTGCCCACTAACCTATCAAGAGTTATTCGCCACAAAGAGCTTAAATAATAAAATTTGGAACCCCTACAGCTCATATCTGATACCATAGAGATCACCATGACTCAAATATACATGTGGAAAAAAATGTCCGGTATTGTGCATTTTTTTAATGTTCCATCATATATTGTATTTGTAACTATTTCTACTTAATTCACGCCCCACATCGCTTACAACAAAAGCTAACTATGGATCCAAAATTCAAACTCATAAATTCAAATTATAGAACCAATTTATGAAAAACTAGAGTTGAGAATCCAAGTGAAATATTCAAAAGATTATTGTTTAACTATTTTGCTACAGTCGATGGTAATAACCAGAAAAACGCTTTCGAATTCTTGATAAAACTATGTAAACAGATGTTCTTCATGTAGATGTTTGTATATACTATGTTATATTTTTTATAAATTAATTCGAGTCATAAAATATTTCTTTGGGGTATTTCACAAATAGCGTCAAAAAGATTTTAGGCGTGTTGCTCATGACTCTTGGCATTTGTCCATCTTCGAAGAGGAATGTGACAATGATCGATACCTCAGGAGGTGATATCTGTGAGTAAATATACCCATCAAAACTTGGTGGAACTAACCTTTTTTAAAGAGAGTTCACATTAGTTTTCAAAAATTACAGCCAATTAAAAATGTGTCACCGCAGGCTAAGAAATGCATTAACCCATTATACAAAAGGCGAATTTCAAATCACAAGTGCACTTGCTTACTAAAAATTGAGATTGTTAGAAAATTCAGTCTCATTTTTACACGAGAAAGCAAATCGCCCATCAGTGGGGATTCACGAACAAATTGTCCTCTGTGCTTGCTGTACGTAGCTTCATTCATGATCCCAATTAATTTTACTCGACGCATGTTGAAATCTCAGGAAAGAAGTCGAAATTGTAATATTTTTGAGTCGTGATTAGTAAAAACATGGAAAATATGTAAAGCACTAATTTGAAAACTTTTGAAGTGGGTCAAGTAAATTCGTGGGGCGTCCAATGAATATAAAACATGTCTGATTAAAGTAAGGGTTGCCACTTGATCTGACTTGAAATGTTTGGAAGAGTCCTATAGATTAGTTTCTCTGCTAGAGCGCTATGAATTTCGGCAGGGAAGTTGCGCAGACCAAAGTAGGACATAAATGAAATGATGTGCTCTTCTCCCACTCGTAATATTTTCACATTGAAAACAAGAAAGCAGTCAATGGTATGCACATGCCTGTCATGTGGGGCAAGTGCAACTTCATGAAATAGCTTTGGAATTTTTTTAAATTATATCACTGATAAGTTTAAACGAATAAGAGAATATAGACATATTAGCAAAAAAAATCTGGGAGTGTGGAGGTAAAAATATGAACTTGAAAATCACGGGGGGACAGGAGTAATTGGTTCAATATAAACTTTGAAGATTTAATTTATAAGAAATTGTTTTGATGGTAGAAGAGAAAATGACGGAAACAATGAGGGTATGTATTATGTTGAATCTATTTTGGTGGCGTTGTCAACTGGTTTCAAATGCCTCGACGAATCTTCGCAACAACAAAGTAGTCCCTGTTTGATGATCAATGCATGGTTAACAAGTCTCCCTAAACCAATCTTGCACAAAAGTTAAACCTGTGCAGTGGTTAGGTTTAGGTCTTTTTGAAGAGGCTCAAGCACCACTAAATTTTTTTCCAAGCCTCCTGCCTCAAACTAAAATCTCTTATCAATTCTGGAACATTCGTAATAGTGAATTTTCTACTCAGTTGTTATCACATTAAGGTTTTACAATATTTATTCTCGTTTTATAAGGAAATTTGTGCTATCGGAAAAAAAGATATCATGGGAGAGTAACGCATTTAAAATTGACCCACAGTTTATTGTGAAGTTTGGGAATTATTCAATTTTATATTTTATGATGCAAATGAAAATTATATTTATCGCTAAGTAAACTGGTTTTCAAAACTCATGTAGTTTTCATCTCAAGCCCATCCCGAAAAGAATCCCAGACACCCCAATGAATCGAGACTAACATTCTATGAAAATAAAATTTCATTTACAATTACTGTAGGGTTATACTGTCACATAACGTCAGTGAGAACGAAAGAAGTGAAGGGTGTTAATATATGAAGGATGCTTTGGATTCGCACTTGTCCCACCTCATTCTACCTTTAACCTCACTCAACATCATTTCAAATATGGTCGATACTAAACGAGATCGAGCATAAGCCGAATTAAAACAAAAGCTATTTCTTCTCTCGTTCAATTTAGAGTATTTAGGTCATTAGGTACGAAGTAAAAGAAACAAATCAATTCAACTCATGGCATTCCCACCATCATAAAAAAACAGCGGATTCCATGTGAAAATGGTAGGACGTGTATCTGCATGATCTGTTAAGCTGGTTCTGTAAGTTGAGATGGACATCTATCTGATGAAATACCCGTGCTTTTCACATGAGAACGACCACCTTGTTTTAATACTACCACGAATATATATTAACTTTCCCACGAAGTCTTAGTATATCACTTAAAAACAGATTGTATCTCGCTCTTTTATGTCTGATCCCGACAGTGAATTTTTTTATTTGCTTTGGTTACTCTCTAGGACAATCTTTTTAAAACTTTTTTGGTCGACGGCTCCTTTTGCATGAAAATAAATCGCAATAGCTCCTTTGTATAGAAATTACATTAGAACAAATTGCAATTTTAATTGCATTAAATATTTAAATGCATTGTATTTCGATTGAATATTTAAATTAATTGCATCAATTTAGCCTCGTGAAAGTAGTTGGCAATTAGATTTCTTAAGATTTGCATTTTATTTTATAAGACAGTCTTGTGAAATGTTAACAAGTTGTTTTTAACGACAAAATCGTATTAAAAATAGAAAAAAATGTCGTTAAACTGTATTTCCCCCTCAAAAGAGTGTTAAAAGTTTTGACATCAGTACCGTGACATATTGATTATTCCGACAACGAAAACGTTTTCAAACTAAACAGTTCTTAATTAATTAGTTTCACCAGCAAACGTGAAGGATTTTTTTTTATTTCCATCAAATATCTCGCGAATAAATTTCGGAGAGTAAACGAAATTCCTTGTGGAAGGCTTCGACTTCCACAAGGAAATTGATATAGTTCGGAGCAGCGATATAGTTTGAAATCGCCTGCCTAGGATGTCGTATTTAGTCACCACGGTGTCCAATTATTTTTATGAACATTTCTTTTCTGATTAGGAAAAGTAATTTAGCCGTTTCAATGTACTCGTAGTTTTACTTTTATGATAATACTAGCTTTACTACTCGGTTTCGCACAAGAGCTTTTGCTGCTTCAGACAAACCAAGTCGCGTTTGTTTCCTTAGCCGTTTCGTTGCGGCGTCGAACAGCTTTCTGAGCTTTGTTTGCTTCGCGTGCTTGTGTTCTTTCCTCTATCGATTGTTCGGCTCGCAACAACTTTTGCCATTTTGTGTTGATTCGAGTTTAAATAAAAATGGGTCTTTCGAAATGTTCTATTATATACATTTTGTTTCCATGGTTCAAAGGGAACCACGTAGCGAGCTGAAAATAGTTGGGTTGTTCTAGAAATTCCAGACAGAATAAGCTGACGTGTAAACTTTATGCCGTCAGAGTTTATCGTTTGAGAGTTTATGCTTCAAATAAACAGATTTTCTTCTTCATATAAAAGATTTTACGATCTTTAAAAAACTTTATTTAGGGTTATTTTCATTGAAATAATAATTAGTTTTTTCGTGTGAATGAATATTTAAAATTGCCCTTTACTGAAATAATTTTGTTTTCCATGAGGTCTACTTATCTATTGTACAGCAACACATGATATACAGCGACGAACCAATCCAATCATTGCTTTCCATGTCAATTGGAATTAATAGTTGGTTGGGGGTTTGGGGGGTTTAATGGCACAAAGTCCATACTTGGCCAAGCTGAACCAAATTCAAGACAACTTCAAGTACAAAATGTCGTGAAAGGGGGAAAAGAAGGATTGGGGAACAGAGTAGTGGGATGAAAGCAGAAAAAGATCACTTGGGTATTCTGGGAGACTGACCCCCATGTTTACAAAAGACAGTAAGCCCCATGGGGGAAAAAGATCACTAGGGTTCGCTAAGCCCGTACACACCAGATGTGCCTCTGATGCCTTAGATAGAAGTCTAAGGCATCGTACATTGGTCCAACATAAGCCATTCAGTGTGTACCTCCATGTTTTCTGCATAAAGATGGGATATGCATGCCCACGTCAGATGTTCGTGGCGGGCCAATACACAATTTCTACAAGCTACTGCTGTTTCTATAGAATAGAATGCTTTCGTCAAATATCAAGCTCAAAAAGTCTTCCTACCTAACATATGCTCTTTTAGATTGCGAGGGGTAGGAATAAGGTATATAGAATACGATCATTTTATAAATGTAATCGACACTCGTTTTTATCGAACTTCCACTTACTGAACTCACGTTTTGATTAACTGTCACCAAGTCCCTATCAAACAGAACAAATTCGAATTCCCTTTTAACTAACTTTCTATTCCAACGAACTTTTTCCTTGGTCCTTTGAAATTCATTTTAGTATAAGAGCGATTTTCAGGGCTAACAAACAAACCAGACGGAAAGCGAAGATTTTACTTCCACTACCCTAGTGCTTACTTATAATATCATTATTTCTTCATACCGAGTTATCTATCGCCGTCTTGGCAAAGTTTGGATATAGTAAATCTAATCGGCGTTGATCAATCAACTATCATATATCAATTCGAAATTCATTCTTTGGAATTTTTATTGGTAAGGTGCTGAAATCGTATTCGAAAAGCAAGCCAAGTGACCTCACGTTTGGAATACGTACAGGAAACTCGTATCGCCGCAGAAACATTACCACCACTTACATTTAGGCTGACAGAAAATCTCTCTCACATATATCTGCTCAATTCAAAACAATTTCCAAGTAACCAAGATTTATTAAGGTAACGTGAACCGTCGAATCTATGAAAGTATCGTTAATCATAACACCATCCATCGAAAACCGAGTATGTCCATAAACCGAACATTTTGAAACGAATTCGAAGAGTTCAAAAAGAAATGTCCCTTTTACGGAGTAAAACCAAACCAAACGCGAAATCCAAAATTCTGAGAAAAGCGCAACGCTACCCGTCACGTAACTACACATTCGATAATGCTTTGGCTGATAGAAGAATAGTAAAAACTTTTAATATAATATTTATAAAATATAACTTTTATACATTTTATATAACGCCATAAAAAGAAACAACATTGAGATTTCAACTTGGTCTTCAGTTATCTTGAATCGGCTTAACGTTTTAGTATATGTATCTGCTCGGATCAAAATGGAAAGTTTTCAAATCAATAAAAATCTCATCCAATGAAACCAACCGTAATACCATCTTAAACCTGAGTGCGACCACAAACCGAACTTTTCAAACTAAATCGCAGAATTTAAAGATAAAAAAAGACTTTCTACAGAGTAAAACAAAACGAAACTCGAAATCCGAAACCTTGAGAGGGGGAAACGCAACGCTATCCGTCACGTGACAACACAGCCGACAATGATCTGGCGTTTGTTAAAAGCTTTACATATTTTAAAAATACATAACTTTTTACATGTTTTATATAACGTCATTGAAAGAATCCACAACATTGAGATTTCAATCTTCAGTCATCTTGAATCGGCTTAACATTTTAGAAAATGTTAATTGACCCGCTCAAAATCGAAGAGCCGGAAAGTTTACCAATCAAAATCTCATCTGTGAAACCAACCATAACGCCGTCTTCCCAACCGGAATGCGACCACAAACCGAACTTTTCAAAAACCGTAGAATTCAAAAACGAAAAAGAAACGCCGGAGAAACAAAACCAAACGGCGAAATCCGAAACCTTGAGAGAAGGGAGGGGGAAAGCCCAGCGGTATCCGTCACGTGACGACACAGCCGATAATGATCTGGCGCTTTTTAAAAGTAGTTAAAAAGCGGCGCGCGTAGAGGCATTGTCTGTAGCAGCACAGAGGCGGAGACCTCGTTTCGAGACGCAGAAAGTGGGCCATTGACCCAGGTACAGACAGACGGGTAGTCGTGGCGCTGGCAGACGCCTCGTCTCGGCCCCTTTCTCCTTTTCGCGGGAGCGCGCGGAGCATAGGGATTTGGGGAGGGTGCTGGCGCAATCCGCGACTTAGCGCGTCTAGATTGCTGTCTTAATAAAATTAGCGAGCGTGGGTTTTTCGATAGATTCTTGCGTCTTCTGATGCGTGCAGAGGCCCTCTTCGTATCGATTGCCGATTTGACCGTTGGACGGGGAGAGAACTTGCGTAAAGGGTGTCGGTTGCGGTTTTTTGACCTTGAAATTAATGCAGACTACCTAAACCCCAGATAACATGGGGTGGGGGCTGCAGCCGGAATAGCTGACGTTGCATTCGTTTGTTTCAAAATGTTCTTAAAGATTCTCAAATGAGAGAAGGTAGGTAAGCATTTTAATTAATGTCGCATTGCAGCAACGCACCGGACGATTGGCGGCGGCCCGGGATCAAATCCGATGGGAAAGATCCGAGAACAACATCACATAATATCGAACCACTGTCAGATAACGAGGTCAGATCTGAGCTGCCACCTCAGAATTTCCACACCATGCAAACGTGAGGACATTTGAGGACAACGTGAGGACATAACGTGCACCAGGCCCTTTGTACATGACGGTCTATGGTTGGATTCAAACTCGCAACTCTTCGGTTGCTAATCCGTTGCTCTTCCAACCGGGCTCAGGTGTTCCCTCGTCATCTGACCGTGGTTCAAAATTACGTGGTGCTGTCCTCGGATCTTTCCCTCTGGGATTGATCCCGGACCGTCACCAATAGCCCGATGTGTTGCTCCAGTGTGACATAATTGAAAATACCAATACCAATCCAACCGGGCTACCGCAGCCCCAATCAGGAAAGAACCAGTTATATCGATCATAAAATCTTTATTCGAAGAGTCGCTCTATCAAAGACGTGAACCCTTATAAACGGAGACTTAAAGCCGAACGGTTTGAAATACTTAACTTCTAAACTTCTTTGCCATCATGCGGCGCATTTCACTTTTGAAATAAAGTTTGTCGACCGAAAGAAATTATACTTTTTTAACAATTAATCTAACCCAGCGATTTTTAACCTTTTTCTATTTTATAGCACACATAAACCTATCGCTAAAATTTTGTGGCTCACCAAAACATTTACTTTTTGACGATCTGACGTTCGGGATCAATCCCTTTGGGGATTGATCCCGGACCGTCGCCAATAGCCCGTTGTGTTGCTCCAGTGCGATATTAAGTAAAATACCTACCTATCTTGCCGATCTGACAAAAATAGAAGTACAATTTTGATTTGTTTAGAAAAACTAGCAAATCCACTCATAAAATCTGCTCATGGTTCAAAATTACGTGGTGTTGTCCTCGGGGGTATTTCAATTAACGTCACACTGGAGCAACACAACGGGCTATTGATCTGAGGACAACACCACGTAATTTCGAACCACGGTCAGATGACGAGGCAACACCTGAGCTGGCACCCCACTCTCCAAACTTCCACACCACGCCAACGTGAGGACATTTGAGGCCACGACAGATTTAACGTGCACCAGCCCCCTTTGTACACGGCGGTGTTTGGCTGGATTCAAACTCGCAATCCTTCGGTTGCTAGTCCGTTACTCTTCCAACCGGGCCACTGCGGCCCCTTGTCCTCGGATCTTTCTCTTTGGGATTGATCCCGGACCGTCACCAATAGCCCGTTGTGTTGCTCCAGTGTGACGTTAATTGAAAATACCAATACCAATACCATAAAATCTGCTAAACTTTATTAATTACAAATATGTATTGATGGCAATGTCATTACCCACATGTCATACCCTATTTAAAATAATTTGCCGTGAACAAGTATCCACTTACTTACATTTCATACCTTTAAATGAAATAAAATTATCCAAAAAGATATCAGCATTTCTTGCACTTGTGTTGATTCTTATTCGCAATAAAATACATGGCAAAAAGTTCGCATGGGCGTCCACTGCAATTTCATCCTATTACCTTGCTCAAACGCTATTTGATAATTTGTAATTTTTTCGTTATATTGCCAGGTTCGGACTGTGCAGACGATAAATAAGTGAAAGAAAACCAAACAAGTTCCATATTCAAAAACGTCTTTCGACTTAGATGGCAGACGATTTTTTTTCCATTAAAATTTGTATTTTTGGTAATGGCATCGCAGAACTTGCAAGAAGTATCTTATAATAAATTCTAAAACTTCAAACGATGTTTATTCTAATATAACGTTGGTTATTATTTATTTGTTTATTCATTCATTCCACTCCCTTTTTCTTAATAGCCCGTTGTGTTGCTCCAGTGCGATGTGAATGCAATTACCAACCAACCGCTTTTCCATCTGTTATACCTTGTTTGCTGTATTTCTATTTTTCAAGAAAACCTCGAAATTTTCTTCCTTCAAATTTTTAATTGTTTCTACGCGCCAATATTTAAAACAAGGTGTACAACAAATATTTGAAGGAAAACCGAAAATGTTATTCATCTGTGCAAGTTATACATAGAGCATGTAGCAGATATGTTTATTTTTCATCAGAGGCCCATCTAACTTGGTACTAGAGCTCGGAGTACAGATGGGGAGGGTGAATTAATGTGCAATAATAGTACATTTACAGCGTACCTTCAATTAAATTTAAGCACTGTATTTTTCTTTTGAAATTTTTATGGGCTTTATATTATTTTCTAAAGGTTATACTTTTACAAAAAAAATATAGTGCTTATTGTCGACGAGAGCATTGTTAAAGCGCATTTTCCGCTTTTCGTTTTAAAAAATTGTACCTTTATTCACATGAAAATAAAACTGGAATGTGAGTTGTTAACGTTTTATTCCTTTCTCTTGTAGTTTGTGACTGTCATTACAGATTTGACCTAGAAAATAAATCGTCTTGTTTGTCTTTGCTCAGCTGCCAATACACCATGGATAAACATAAAAGTGGACAACTTAACACGAAAGATTTAGATCAAGGATATATCTTTATTTGATGTTTCACCCGTCTCATCATTATATTCTGGTTATGTCGACTATTCGAATTCACTATTCAATCAAAAGGCCAATCATTCTTATAAAATAAATAATTATGCTTATTTTGTAGAGCATATTTAACATAAAATATAAACTCATCAGATAAATAATCGTTTCCTCCAACTTCAATAATTAAAAATTAAATTATGATCTATATGGATGTAAGAAATAATTTTCTTATTATCGTTGTGATTAATAAACTTTTAAACAACTCTCGAAGCACCTTCTGTATTGTGCTCTACATCTGTTATCATATTGTTTTGTATTTAACCCTCTGAATGGTATCAATGATATATCTTGTCCATCAAAATCTGACATTTTATTTATGACGAGATATCTCGTCAAGATAAAACTGCCCTATTACTCCAGGGAATGAAGATCCAAGTGAAAAAAATAGTCTCCCTTGCCCAGAACTGGTGACAATTTGAAACAAGTTTTTGCGTAAGAAGAGGTTGGTTACTTTAGGGAAGTTTTCCACACGAATGAATCAACAGAAGGGTTAAAATTCGTACTTGGGGAAAAATTCCTCAAAACATCGAATCAATTAATGCAAATAAGTAAGAATATAAAAATTAGAATAAATATAATAGAACAATTGTTATGGTATGATGAGTTTGGGCAAGTGCTTTCGTAGGGTAATAATGGGTCCACTGAATTTTAAACGTGTCTATGATAAAAAGTAGGGGATGCCACCTACTAGAAATGCTTGAAGAGTCAGATTAGTTTCACCTCTAGTGCGCGAATTTCGGCTGGAATGTTACGCAGACCAAAAGGCATAAATGGAATGATTTGCTCTTACCCATTCCCCATACTATCACATTGCAAATAAGAAAACAGTCCATAGCATGCATTTTCAAATCACCCCATCATGTGGGGAAAGTGCGATCCCATCGCCATTGAAATAGCATTGAAAATGATTTTTTTAATTAGATCAATAGAGTAAGTTTGAGCAATCAAGATTGTATATAAACTTATGTTAGTAAATTAAATCGTAAATTAGAATTCGTAAAGGGTCTGGGAGTGTGTGTGGTAAAAATATACAGATTAAAAAAAATACTGGGACTGAATTGGTTCAATATAAACTTTAAAAATTTAGGTTAACACTTTCCCCACTTCACCCAACATTAAAATAAACTAGTAGCAGTTGAGTAAGAACTCAATCATATGAAACTTTTTATATTATACGTTACATTTTATTACTTATTAATTTTATTTTATTGGAGATTTATTTCATTAGAATTTTTACTATGGATTATTTTAGAGGAATTTTAAGTGTAACCAAACAAGCCACACGAAGACGAGGATTTTACTTATTGTTATCCAATACGGAAAAGTACAGGAAGGACATTTTACCTTTAAAACAACAGCGCCATCTACCATTTAGCTTTACAAAAAATTAAATATTAATTTTATTACATAAACAGGGTGTTTCGGAAATATCTAGCCAAATTGTAAAGGGTGGTAAAGAGGCCCAAAATAAACAATTTTTATCAAAGAACGCGTTTCTGGAAATGGCACGTTTAAGTGGTAGATGGCACTATTTAGGTCAGTCGATAACATCGTTTCCATGGCGTAAGGCGTCATTCTCCGCACAGAATTTCAACGGCATGCATCGCTACACGATGCATGCCGTTGCAGATATGCATCTGATGTATGGGGCTGGGAAGGGAAACGGACGATTGTTTGTTTTGCTTATTTTTAAAAAGTTTTCGAATTTAAAAATTGTTTTTTATAAATTTATTCAAATGTTTATTTTGGCCCCTTTACCACCCTTTACAATTCGACCAACTATTTCCGAAACACCCTGTGTATTAAAAAAACTTACATTTGTTTGATTGATGTAATCATAAATCCGAATCTGTCAGATACAAGAAATAAAAAGGTCCATAGTAAAATTTCCAATAACTGACGTTTACAATGGAAATGTGTCTTCCTTTTTTTCCTCTGTCAAAACTCCGCAATCATTCTAAAACCACGGTTGCCGCTAATATGCTGTCGAACGACCGAGAGCAGGTAATTGAAGTATGTGTAAGTAAGTATTGAAGTATTATGTAATGGCGTATTTATGTATTTTTAATTAACGTCGCACCGGAGCAACACAACGGGCTATTGCTGACGGTAATTGAAGTAATCACAAATAGAGTTCGGTTTGAGCTGTCAACATGTAGATTTAGTCATGTACCGAGGCAAGGGCGTGACACCACGACTGCAGGGCTAGAAGTAAGGAATGAGGTTATTTCACGTAGACACCCCATTCACGCATTGTATAATGAAGATCGCTGCTCCTTCGGTGGAGTGGTTACTCCCTATTTTCCTTACTTTCAAAACTTCCTGTACAAACTTGTTGAGGTAGTGAACACAACAAGAGGTAGTGAACACAAGAGGTAGTAAACACAAAATTGAACCGTATTCGCATAGGAAAGTATGTCCGGAAGTGATACCCGGATATATGCTAGAGGGTATCACCAAGATGTAGAAGTGAAAGACAGCAAGTACTTAAACAACATTTTTACTAGCAATAATTTTAGTTTCACGTAGGTTCTCAAACGACCAGGTTGCGACCATCACATTAAAGCATGACAGCGTCGAACTTGGATCGACGTCATGTTCAAAATTCCCTGGCCTTTCACAAACAGCAGGAAAGCCGTGACTGCTTCGGAGTCAATGGGGGTCTAGTGCGCAATATCGGAGAAATCAGGGGATATGAAATCAATGTCTGCCGTGGTTAATGCTCACGATACAATTTCACCATCGTCCATTTCCTTTATCCGATTCATATGCTAGGTGCATATTAGCCATCTCGGCATTCGTAAAATGTTTCCCGCGTCTAAAATGCATCGACCTTCTTTGAGATAGACCTAGTATGTGGGCGGAGTCTCAGAAGGATATATCACGTGGGCTGACGAATCGGTTTGGGCCGATTGACTATCTAAGAACAGACCAGTGCTTTTAATCGCTTCAACCAATCAAAAATCTGCTCCACAGTAGTAATCATGCTTTTTCCTACAACCAAGTGACAGATCTTCAAACAGCGACCGGAAGAAATAGCATTGAAGCTGTGCATACACACTCCGTCTATTACATTAGAAGGTCTAATAAAATGGCGATGGGCCCAAACTAGCCAACTGCTACACAGCGTCAAGAAAATTCTGGTGTCGCTTGCGAACATATATTCCTTTGTGAATACTCTTTAATTTTGTGTTCCTACCTCTTGAAAGTTTGTACAGGAAGTTTTAAATACACTATACCCTGAATAGGTAAGGAAGTACCCTGTATATAAACTACATCATATCGTCGTCACTACGAGTAGCATTCCTGGCTGTTTTCAGTTAAATGTATTTTGTAGATTGTTTGGTGTTTTATACTATATATACTACTGCCATACGCCAAACTGGTAATAAACGGGGGCCGTGGTGGCTCAGTGGGTATGTCCACTGCGCTAGCAACCTTCGAGTTGTAGGCGGCGCAGGTTCGATTCCAGGCAGGTGAATTCCTCTCTGGGTGTATTTCTCTCTTCTGTGTCAGTAAAACTTTCATCGTGTGTGTCTATTACTTGATGTTGCATGTCTTGTGTCTGGAGCAGCATGGCCAAATATAGCCCTTCGCCATAAAACCCTCAAACCAACCTGGTAATAAACAAGTGCAGCTTGTCCTTTTTAGTTAGGTTCCTTCATGGGTGTATTTCTCTCTTCTGTGTCAGTAAAACTTTCATAGTGTGTGTCTATTACTTGCTGTTGTATGTCTTGTGTCTGGCGCAGCATGGCCAAATATAGCCCTTCGCCATAAAATCCTCAAACCAACCTGGTAATAAACAAGTGCAGCTTGTCCTTTTCAGTTAGGTTCCTCCCTGGGTGTATTTCTCTCTTCTGTGTTAGTAAAGCTTTCACTGTGTGTAATAGTTACTTGATATTGTGTGTCTTGTGTCAATTACTTGATATTGTATTGTGTCTGGCTCAGCATGGCCAAATATTAACCTTGTACCATAAAACCCCAAACCCAACCAACCTTTTTAGTAGGTAGGTATGTATTTTAATTAACGTCATAATGGAGCAACACAATGGGCTATTTGCCTTTTTACGACCTTGCGCCATAAAACCTAAAATCCAAATCTTGATAGTAAACCTAAATAATTTATAGATTGAATATAGTTTTCCCATGACGTTAAATTTGGGATTGATCCCGGACCGTCGCCAATAGCCCGCTGTTGCTCCAATGTGACGTTAATTAAAATACCTACCTACCCATGACGTTAAACCTTTAAACGCGCTTTCTTCGAAACAATGATTTAGCAGTTTCGTCACGAAGAATGAATATATGTCAATAGCATTCGGTACCACCAAAACTACATATTTTGGTGTATTATGTGAACTGGAGTCAATTTTCAGATTGTTCCAATGTTAAGGGGCCGCGATTACCCAGTTGGAAGAGCAATGAATTAGCAAACGGAGGGTTGCGAGTTCAAAATTCGGTCCAGCTAAAGACCGTCGTGTACACTGGGGCTAAGGCACGTTAAATCTATCGTGGCCACAAATGTCCTCACGTTGGTGTGGTGTGGAAGTTTGGAATGTAGGGTGCCAGCTCAGCTGTTCTCGTCATCTGATCGTGGTTCAAAATTACGTGGCGTTGTCCTTGGATCTTTCTCTTCGGGTATGATCCCGGACCGTCGTCAATAGCCCGTTGTGTTGTTTACGTTAACGCGACGTTAATTAACTACCTACCTCCGATGTTAAGATATTTGATGGAATATAATGTCTGAAATTAGGCAAAGTGCAAATATTTACAGAAAAGGGGAGATTCTGAAAGTAGTGCAGGTGAGCTATAAACGACTTGATTTGTGTGAATGAACTAAGTGTCTAATACTTGACTTGAAAAACAGACCAAGAAAGATGGACGTGCCAATTACATTGGATGAGAATCATAGTAAAGGATTTAGGACATTTTTGTCGATTTTGAACAAATAGAATTTTCTAAGAGTTCTCCCTATTTTATTGCCAAACCTTGGATATCAAACCTTGGATAACACATTGTTTATTGTCGTCTGAACTATAACCTGGTAGGTAGGTAATTAACGTCGCACTCGAGCAACTCAATGGGCTATTGGCGACTGTCCGGGATTAATCCCGAAGGCAAAGATCCAAGGTAGTTAGGTATTTTGATTAACGTCGCACTGGAGCAACACAACGGGCTATTGACGACTGTCCGTGATCAACCCCCGAAGGGAAAGATCAAGGTATTGGTATTGGTATTTTCAATTAACGTCACACTGGAGCAACACAACGGGCTATTGGAAAAGATCAAGGACAACGCGTCGTAATTTTGAATCACGGTCAGATGACGGCACTACATCTAGACAAAGAATCTGAAGAATCGTAGACAGTTTAAATTGCATGATATATTTCATTTCAACGGTTTAGTATTGAACTTTTGACAAGTGTGTTATGGTCGCTGTGGATCAGTGGGTTCGCTCTCTGCACTAGCAGGCAGTGCAGGTTCAATTCCTACCTGGATGTATTTCTCTCCTGTCGGTAAAGCTTTCCTTCTGTGTGTATGTCAATTTACTCGACGTTGTTTGGTGCATCATGACCAAATGTGGTCCTTGCGTCATAAAACCCTACCAGTGATAAGTGTGTTTACAAAGAATTTCAAATAATATCCGTATGAATAATTTTGAGTATTTTTTCAAAGTATAATTGTTTTTAAAAAATTTTTAAAAGTCACTCTGGAGCAAAAAGGGTAGGCTGTAGGTAGGTATTTTAATTAACGTCACACTAGAGCAAAACAACGGGATAAAAATGGTATGGGGGGTATTTCAATTAACGTCACACTGGAGCAACACAACGGGCTATTGGTGACGGTCCGGGATCAATCCGAAGACAACACCACGTAATTTTGAACCACGGTCAAATGACGAGGTAACACCTGAGCTGGCACCCCACTCTCCAAACTTCCACACGACGTCAACGTGAGGACATTTGAGGTCACGACGGATTTAACGTGCACCCCTTTGTACACGACGGTCTTTGGTTGGATTCGAACTCGCACCCCTCCGGTTGCTAATCCGTTACTCCTCCAACCGGGCTATCGCGGCCCCTTTAGTAATTAGGTGCGCCATGATATGAAATAGGTTGAACGCTGATCTAGAAAATGCATTTAGGTGGAAACACCTCAAACTGCAGATTCGTGTCTGGCGTAGTGCCGACAGTACACACCGAATACTTAGATGCGTAGTCGTCGCATGAAGCGCCGGGAAAACTGGATGCGTTCACCGGTGCTACTCTTTTTCCCTCTACGTAGGTAGGAGAACGAAAGAAAAAAGCGTCACGCGGAAGACGATGACTCTTAAAATTCCGTAAAGGCATCTTCCCTGCAGCTGCGCAGCGGAAGAGGTAGTGGAGACTCCCGTGAAACGTACGGCCAGTCAAGCCGTTGGGGAACCAGAGGGGAGAGTAGTACTCTTCTCTCTGGGATGCTAAATATAGCCTCGTGACGTAGCCACGAGATATGCAAAAGGCGGAAGAGTGGAAGCCGGGACCAGAGGATGACGCAATCCTGGGACAACCCCAGAATTGGATCGGCGCCACGCTTTGGGGAGAGCTCGTCCTGTCACACGATACACAATGGAAATGTATTTCCAGGAATTCTTAAATTAACAGCTGTGTTACTAACCGCGTCTGTTGCAGGAAACTGCGCTTCTGGTTTTCGACTGAGTAGTAGTATTTCGCAGACTTCTTGATTTGGTTAAGTGTCTAGGTTTGAATTGTCGAATGCTGATTGCAATCCCCACCACGTAGAGGAATCATAGGTACCAAGAGTGGATGGGGACCCTGGGAACTTCGATGGCTTCCCAGAGAGCAGAAGGGCCACGGTAGTCTGGTTGGAAGAGTAACGGATTAACAACCGGAGGGTAGCGTGTTCGAATCCAGCCAAAGACCGTCGTATACAAAGGGGGCGTGGTGTGGAAATTGGTGGAGAGGGGAAATGTGGAGAGTGGGGTGCCAGCTCAGGTGTGACCTCGTCATCTGACCGTGGTTCAAAATTACGTTGTGTTGTCCTCGGATCTTTCACTTGGAGATTGATCCCGGACCGTCGTCTCGTCATCTGACCGTGGTTCAAAATTACGTGGTGTTGCCCTCGGATCTTTCCCTCTGGGATTGATCCCGGACCGTCACCAATAGCCCGTTGTTTTGCTCCAGTGTGACGTTAATTGAAATACCCCCCCCCCGGACCGTCGTCAATAGCCCGTTGTGTTGCTCTAGTGCGACGTTAATTAAAATATCTATCTACCCAGAGAGCAGATTGTTTACTTTGATAAAGAAATTGTAAATGGTAGGTACTTTAGTTAACGTCACACTGGAGCAACACCATACGGCTATTGGTGACGGTCCGGGATCAATCCCAAAGGGAAAGATTCGAGGACACCACGTAATTTTGAACCACGGTCAGATGAGGAAACACCTAAGCTGGCATCCCACTCTCAAAAGTTCCACACCACGCCAACGTGAGGACATTTGAGGCTACGACAGATTTAACGTGCACCAACCCCCTTTGTACACGACGGTGTTTGGCAACCCTCCGGTTGCTAGTCCGTTACTCTTCCAACCGGGCCACGCGGCCCTAGAAATTGCAAATAAATCTTATCGTATTTTTCATACACTTGGGGTCGCCAATAGTCCGTTGTGTTGCTCTAGTGCGACGTTAATTAACTACTTAACCTACTAGCACGTACACTTGCGTGCAAAAAGTTAGAGCACCATTATTTTTAAAGGTTACAACCTCAAAATTAACCGAAACAGCCTGTGGTTAATTTCATAACTGAGCATATTCAGTAGAAAGCTGGTCATATTCAAATTTTGGGTTCGTGATGTCAGGGCTCTAACATAGGAATGTGGGTTCTGCTACCGCAGAAACACATCCGCAACTTCATTCTATGAACGCAAACGCTGTGCAAAGCCTGCATCAATGTTCGAGGTGGTCATACTGCCTACAAAGGACCGCTTTTTTTTAAGTTTCCGATTACCCTTCTGTCTCACGCACCCAGTGGAATGTCATCACTTCAGTTCAAAGACTTTTTTGATGTTCGCTTCTGTTCTTGTTATCATTTTGTTTTAATTCATCGGTTCTATAACTCTCGACTTACCTTTTGCATAATTTTTTACATCCAGGTCGCTTCACTGCAAAGTAGCAGCTGAAAAAATTACTGTTCCTTTAAGTTTTGCATGTCAGTGTAATAAAGTCGAATAATAAGTGTTGTGGCGTCGTGAAATAAAATAAAATTGTGGCGAGTGGATTTAGCACAGAAAGCTTTTTCAAATATATATATATATAACACATTTAATGATCAATTTAGAGTATTTTAAAACAGGTTTTAATCCCACGGTTCCACAGGAGCAGAAAAGCTCTCCGTCCTTTCCTTGAAAAATCTTCAACTGGTCTCCCCCGCGAGGGGTCAGGAATCCAGGTCATCGCTGCTCCAGGAACTAGTTAACGAACAGGGACTGTTATCTTTAAGGGGGCCACTGAACGCCCCATAATCCCATCTCGTCGGAAGCCGTCCAGACACATCCGCTTGCGAATTATACACCGCCGGTCATTTCATGTTAAGGAGAAATTCCAGGCCCCAAAGTTGAGGAACCATGAGACGCTACAGTGTAGAAAGAAAATATACATTTTGCAAATTGATATTGCATGCTTTAAATTGTCTAATTTGTTAGGTAGTTAATTAAAATTGCGCTGGAGCAATATACGACAGGATATTGGTGATTGTCTGGGATCAACCGTGAAGGGAGATCTGAGGTTTCCAAATGAAGAGCCTGCGAGTTCTAGGTGGTGCAGGTTCGATTCCTGTAATTTGCCCTGGGTGTATTTCTCTCTTCTGTGTCAGTAAACCTTACCCTGTGTATGTATGTCCATTACTTGACGTTGTCTGCCTTGCGTTTGGTACAGCTTGGTCAATATGGCCCCTGCTGCATAAATCTCAGCCAACCAACCTATATGAAGAGCCCACAATCTAAAATAGAACTGGGGCCAGTCATTTAACCTAGCACTAGGGCCCAGAGTGCATATATGGGGGCTCGATGGGTTCTATGAATTGTCTCAACCCATCTCTTATAAAATTTTAAAATACTCACAATTTAGAGTATTACCAAGTACTAGTATTTAAAGTATATTTCATTTACAAATGCCAGGCGTTTTACAATCAAGCCATTAACCTTCTCTCCTGCTTCACAATACCTCTGAACAATGCAATCAAAACCATTAAGTGCAGTAACGTGTTCAAATGCTCGTTATTCATTGGTCGTTCAGAATTACATAAAGTGCGATTACTTGAATTCCTGTTCAATTATAAATAAATATTAATCAATATATAAACAAATATTCATATATGAAGCAATCGTTTCCAGTAAGATGAAACAAAGCGACAGCTGAACCACAAGGAAAATTTGGAATTTAAGACTTTGAATCAACAAGACACTCGCGGACCTTTCCCCTAGCTTCATTGAACATGCTGAATTTATATTTTTTCAAACTCCAATTCAATTAGAAGTCTGGCAGAATGAAAGATGAGTGAATAAGAGTGACTTTTTTGTGGGGTAGCAGTTCCTTTCTTCGCTAAGAGGTCCATCCTTTCATTTTCTTCCACACTACAATTATATAGTAGAAACTTGCTGTAGTACAATACAATTAGCCAAATAGTTTAACAATCTAGTCATAAATTTATTTTGAGTCACAAATTCTATGGCTAGATATAAGGTGAGTCCCTGTAATAGGATTGCAGAGTTGGCATCTGTCTGTTCTCTATACAAATCTACACCGTTTGACAAATCCACACCAAATTTGGTACTTATACTTTAGAATCCTGCGGGTAACGTAGGCTACATATTAACCGTTCTATTTGTCCTAAGAGGGGCTAAGAACAATTCGAAATTCCCATAGGAATAACATTGAGTATAAAACGATTGTGGTAGGCAACTCATTTTGTTTTACCAGTATTGATTGAAAAGAAAATTTCCAATAAATTTGTTTTACTTGTATTGCTCGAAAACAATTTTTTCCAAAGCAAATTAAATTGTAATATTTATGCTTGAACTTATTTTTTATCTTTTTCCATGATATAAATAATTTATGAATATTTGATTGATGATGGTTGGTTTTGGGGTTTTATGGCGCAAGGGCCATATATGGCCATGCTGCGCCAGACACAATACAATATCAAGTAATTGGCACAAAACATACATCAAGTAACTGGCACACACACAATGAAAGCTTTACTGACACAGAAGAGAGAAATACACCCAGGAGGAATGTACCTGGCAGGAATCGAACCTGCGCTTCCTATAACTCGAGGGTTGGTAGCACAGTGGGCATACCCACTGAGTCATGACGGCCCCAATTTGATTGTTGAAAAAGGATTTTTAAAATGTTTAATTTTACGTAGCATTTTGGTAATGGAACACGAAAAACCCAAATTCTGATCATTAAAGCGTAATTTTGTTATTTGAGATCTGGCAATGCTAGAATTAATGTGTTATTTTATAAATTTGATTTAGAATCTCTCGTGTTTGTGTATTTGAGTTAAGACAGCGAAATGTTGCGGTCATGTTTGAGCATTTCTAAATTTCATGCATCATTATCGTCTTTGTCAATATTTTTCAAATGTCTTTTCGAATTCCTCTATTTTAGAATACACTCAGGAAGTCGAAATTCGACAAGATTGGGGTGGGGGGGGGGGTATTTCAATTAACGTCACACTGGAGCAACACAATGGGCTATTGGTGACGGTCCGGGATCAATCCCAAAGGACAAGATTGGTCTTATCTTTGTTTTTCAGAACTGCATTTTTTCAATGATCGGAATTTCGTTTCTGTATTTATGTGTGTTCCAGTATTTTACATATTGCAGATATATTACTATTTAGGAGCTAAATTTTAATGAATAATTTTTTTATTTTCTGCAAAATATATCTAGACATGGGTAATTTCTTGGCGGTATATGCATATTTTGACCAACTTTCCTCAAGTCTTTGGTTGAATACGTAATGGTTTGTAGAATTCTGTTTCATAAAAATAAATAAAATATACAAAGCGAAACCTTTTTAAGTAATGTGTGTAACTTCTTATTTTAAAATGACCGGTAAAGTAAAAATAAAATAATTTTTAAATAAGATAGGTTACGTTAAATTAAAACAGGTAGCCATACGCTGTAGTTCAAAGATATTTCTAAATGACTTCCGAAGTAGTCACCTTAGAAAAAACTTTTGTAGAGTGTCCTACAGAGAAGTGCGAATATGAAATGGATTATATATATGGATGGATACATCATGTATGTATATTTGCGTCCGAATTAAATTGTAGAAACTATGAAAAAGTTAAAACGATGTTAAAAAATTATTTTCCGTGCACTTAAATGATGTTTACATTTTTCTATGAAAGTGAAGTGATTAGTTCTGATCACTTTTCAATCAAAATTTAACCAATTCAACCCGAGCAACGCCGGGTAATTCTGCTTGTCAAATATAAAGTAGTTCTAGAGTAAACTATCCTATGCTGCTACTGTTCATTTTTATTTGTTAATTTGATTGTAATAGTACGCTGATGTATATTCAAATTACGGGCAACAGAAAATTTAAAGTTGGTTTCATTCCTTCTAGAAACCTGATTTGATTTTATTATTCTTACATCATCCCATTTTAGTAATGTTCTCCATCTGAGTCATTGGCTCAATGGCTTATCGACATTTGTCCTTTCTGGTTCCTGGTGCTATATTTACTCGATTAACAAAAAATGATCATAGAACAATAAACGAACCAGTCTTCATTTTCCGAGAGAAATGTGATAAATATTTGAGTTAGTTTTTAAAGTGAGTTATGTCTGAAAATTTTAATTTCCATACTTTTTCCTGAATAGTTTAATAATGAACGCAGTAAATCACAATTGACACTCCATGAAATATAAGTATACTTCCGATTATCTTTAAAAGCTACGTATTTCTCTGATATAGATTATGTTGATACATGTCAGAAGCGTGGCGAGACGTTGATAACTGGGAATGCCGAGATTGTATCGAAAGCAAAAGGAATTTCACCCTAGCTTTAGACAACCTTTAAGCGTCAATTCTATTTGTCGTTATTTCTTTTCCGCAGAGATATTACAATATAAATAATTTTAGCCCTAAGTTAAAAGGAGCCCCAAACACGCAATAGTGCCTACTCTTGTAAACTCTATGAACGATCCAAAGAAGGCTGTCTTAGAACCGAGGCAGTCTTAAAAGGCGAAAAAATTAAGTGTATGATAGACCATGCACATGAACCAACTGCGCATATTATCTCGTCTGGATTCTAGCCTCAATCCCTCAATCGAAGCCATGGAAGGTAGAAAGAGTCTGCTGAAGGTGCCCATTGCACATGACAAATACTATTAACCAATAATGGTAAGAAACCATTAGAAGCTGAAATGATGGGGAGTCCGTATTCCCTGGTTCGCCAACTTGCGGTGAAAATCAAGTACTTGGAAATAAAAACGTACACAGATTTACATAAAAAAATCATCGATTTTGCTTCAGGTTTTATCGATTTTTGTCACCTATTTTTTCATCAAGGAATGTCCGGCTTAAATGGATGCTATGCCACTCATAGATGTGTAGATTAAGTGAGTAGAAATACTCTACTTTAAAATCGACAATACCATTAAAATATAAAAACAAAAAGTTTACATCTGTGGGGAAAAGAACGAATCTTGAAACTGATGAAGTGTAAAAAGTTAATTATTTCAAATTGCAATATGCTGTATGTTTCCTAATGCTGCTAGCTGACAATAAGAGTTTATGAGATTCTGGTATGATCATTGAATTTTTAATTGCCTATATAGAAGTTCTTGGATTGTTCTTGAATGAATTGTTCATGACTGCCAGCTTCGTCTGTAGACCTAGTGATCTCAACAGAACAAGAAACTTGTTTTCCTGACAGGGGTTTTGACGCAGAACCCCTTGTCTGCACCCATATCAAGTTAGTCACGAAATCCTAATCTCTTGGAATAGATTACTTTAAATGTGTGCTCTCACATCACCGAGTTATCAGTACCAGTGATAGTAGTCCAAAGGTGACTTCACATTTGGAAACCTTGTGTATGTACTTTAAGAACCGAAACAGTCCCAGATCAAATAGCGTCTCCTGTTCGAGTTATATTGCAACGCCTTCCCAAAGTTCATAAATAAATTCTAGTAAAAGACCAACTAAATATACTCATATTTTTATCCTTTCATTCGAAATTCTACACTCAGAAAAAGATAACTCTTGACTTGCGACACAATAAGCACGCATATTCTGTTTCCGTTCAGAAAACCTGATGGTACGCACATGCGACGTTAGTAGGATGTCCACATAGTGTGGGCTTGTGAATAAAGGACCAACTCAGAAATAAAAAAAAATCTGTAAGATGAGACCACTGTTGATATATAATCTGACTTTTTTCTGTGCTAACTTTACTGTCGTGATTTTCCCATTTTCTGAAATTATTCAAAACATGAAACACGTTTCCTCTTAGTATCACTATTTTACGATTATAAATGCTTTTAGATGCAAAATGCTTATCAAAGTTGCAGCATCGCTCCATTGTACCTCCACCGGTCCTGTTTAAAGTGTGTTCATTTGCTGAAAAAAATGCTGGAATTTACAATCGTTATGGTTCCATAAGTGCAGTCTAGCGTCCGTTGTTCTATTTCCAGAAGATTTTTTTTAATCCTGGTTAAGGTCTTTAAAGTCGGGTACGGAGTTTCAGTGGCGTAGCATCATGTAAGCCCAGCGTCATCTGACCGTGATTCAAAATTACGTGGTGCTGTCCTCGGATCTTTCCCTTTGGGATTGATCCCGGACCGTCACCAATAGCCCGTTGTGTTGCTCCAGTGTGACGTTAATTGAAAATACCAATACCAGTACCATGTAAGCCCAGCCTTCCTGTTGAAAGACAATTATAAGTCATTTAATGAATCAACAAAATCAGATGCTTAAAAACAGTTTATTTTGGACGCAAATTTTAGAGGACATCAATTTCGATTTTTAATGTGCACATTCACCCTTACTCTATCGTCACGACTATGCGGGCTAATTGTCACCGATCCACAAGTCTGACATCCGATCAACCAGCGTTTAGTTATTTCTTTATGTGATTAGTGGTGTTTTTCATGCACAATAGGTACCCCTAATACCACCCCTAACATTCCTTCCTCATGCATCCCATAGATGAGCTATGAAACTTCCAGCTTTAAGACAGCGCGCTGCCTTTTGTACTGCACTTGGACGTTCGAGATAAAATCCCGTTTGTTACATATTTTGTCGCAAGTTTTGTACTTGTGTCCTTAAGTTTTATTGGTGTTGTTTTATCATGAGTGATGTTTCGATACCGGAAGAAAATGCACGTCTTTATGACGATTTTTTATGCCAATTATCTTACTAACATGTACGTTTGTCTTAAAAGAGAATACTCACTTCGTAATCATTTAAAATTGAATTCAAAAACCACCTTCTGAGATTTCTATCATCATGTTACGAGAGGTTTCCTTGGCTGACTAGATGTGTGGAATTCCCTTTATTTTATTCATAGTTCAAAGTTAAGCAAATTTATTCTCAGTATCGCCAGTTGCAAAGGTTACGCTACATTACTGCAAACCTCATTCCTATCTGAAACCACAAATAATGCAAAAATCGTAGGATATTCACCGAAAAACATTGTTGAAATTTCTTGTTCTATGCATATATAAGAATAAATTACTGTTTCAGATATTATTGGATCAATCCTTTTTTCAAAGTTCATCATGTCTTAATAAATTACGAGTATATAATAACTAAGATTCATCGAATAAAATTGCTCATCATCGCAACTTCATTTTTCACTCCAAGCATAATTCACCTCAACTTTACCGATTCCGAGATAGAACTTTATCACTGGTCTTTTGCTACACTCCAGATGTATCGCATGTTCTCAAATGTCACAACGTAAAATGGAAATTTTAGTTCTAAAGTAACAATGATTTTTTTTAATTTGAACAAACCATGGAGATAAAATATTGCACAAATATTTTAATAAAGCTGTAAAAGCTACAAACTTTAAATTGAAGAGTAGGTATTTCAATTAACGTCACACTCGAGCAACACAACTCAAATTGAAGAGTAAAATATGCTTAACGATTTACAATCTTTAGGCTTGTAAAATTAACTTTTTTGAGCTATGCCACTTTTCTTGAGAAGGCACGAAATTTGGCAACCTGCTGCAGTATCGCCTCAAATAAAAAATGAATTTCTATCGGGATCAAACCCGAAGGGAAAGATCCGAT
The DNA here is from genome assembly GCA_933210815.1 of Meta bourneti. NCBI lineage: Eukaryota > Metazoa > Arthropoda > Arachnida > Araneae > Tetragnathidae > Meta > Meta bourneti. The sequence continues at coordinate 58,743,582 of OW119923.1, forward strand.
CCAACATAAATGGATCTTTCCCTTCGGGATTGATCCCGGACCGTCGCCAATAGCCCATAGTATTGCTCCAGTGTAATGTTAATCAACTATCTACCTACCTTCTAGCATAAAACCAAAAATTAATTTTTTTTTTAGTTGTGGCGATATTGCAGCCGGTATTATGTAATACACATATAGGTTTTGAATAACTCTAGAAGCATTTAAATGAAATTCAAAAGAATTTTCTCCAAAACACATTATTCAATCGTGGTTAATCCGCAATGTTAAATGATGATACAAAATTAAAATTAAGTTTGATCTATCGACATCGCTTCCTGACCCACTTAAAAAGATCTGAATTACCAAACATTTACCATCAGTACAAAATACATAAAGATCTATGAATAATTCATTGCAACGTTTCAAGATACAGATCAGATGTACTTTCCTTAACGTATAAGATATCACGTTATCGGTTCAAGGAGACTACAGCGCAAACATCAAGCGTATACGAATACTCGTACAAGACACTGGATAAACATACTTATGCGAGTCATTTCAAACGATGACGCGTTGAGACGTAGATACCGGCGAAAAACATAGTAACATCTTTCACGAGTGTTAGACGTGACTTATTAATTTCTTCTGAATTCAGACGTAATTGTGTTAATCAGATAGAAAGAATTTATTTCTTTACGTTTAAGTTACGTTACTCGTAAAGATTTTCACGAGTGACAAATCTTTACTCTTTTTAACCCTCCAAGTGGTTTCTACGATATATCTCATCCATCAAGATCTGACCAATTGTACTAATGACAAGATATCGTCATCAAGATATTAATTATTAATTAAGTTGATCTTATATGATGTTATAATATTTTAGTCGTGCATACTAATTCAGAACCACGGTAAAATTAATCGCCACTTTCCGGAAACCATTGGGTTCCGTAGATCCCACTTTATGGAACATCTTTGAGAAAGGCGTGGTATCCTCACAAAGGATCCACTTTGAGTACAATTGCTCAGACTGCTTAATGAGATAAATATTTATGTGCTTCTCGCATAAAACCATTTTAAAAAGGAAACATTTTTATCTTTTAAAATGAACCATTTTTTCCAATATATATAACGATCACAAATAGTTCGACACATTTTCTTTGACAATAAAGAAGTTTCCAACAATGACTTAAAAAACTAAAATTTCATTTCTTGAACTTTATTTGATTTTGTTCCATTTCTTGGTCTTTTCATGTGTACGTATTTGTTTTTCTGGATTGTGGTGCATTGCGCTTTTCCTTTTGTTATCTTTTGTGTATTTTTCAATATCATGTAAATAGTTTTGCTCTGTATGACGGTAAGAATAAACAAATAAAATTAAATATCTCGCTCTCTTTCAAATGCAAGTGCGCTTTTAAAAAAGTAATTTCACACACTAAATATATTACGATTATAATTGTTAAAAGGAAATTAAATAGGAGTTAAAACAAAAGTTACACATGGAAACTTTTTAGAATACAATTGCAAGTAGAAAAATATTGAATACATTATTTTTAAATTCTTCATAAATACTACCTTTCCGTAATTTTAACATCAATTTCAAACGAAAGCATAATGCAATTGCTAATTTACCACAATATCGTATTACTCTCTTGCGAATATTTTTTACAATATTTTAAAATTCAAAAAATAAAAACAGCGAATGTAGATCTAAAGAGAAACTAAAGAATAATAAGAGCACAAGAAATCTTGCGGTTTGAATGTAAGGTAATTTCTTAACGTAAAACCCCGACTGAATATATATGATTTCTTAATCCAATACTTAAAACGATATACGGAAAGATTCTCAGCGAAATAATTGTAAATTTCATTACATTACCATTTCGATTCTTGTTAGGCCATTCCCATTGATAACAATAAGCCCGAAGGACAGCTGAAGAAAAAGTAGAATTAGTCTCCTCAACGCTGTTATCAAGTTGTAATGATAAGAAGGAATGAATATATATTTGGAACATTCTTAATTTTCGTAGGTTGGTACTTAATTAACGTCGCACTGGAGCAACACAACGGGCTATTGGCGACGGTCCGGGATCAACCCCGAAGGAAAGGATCCTTGGACAATACCTGCCTCATCATCTGACCGTGATTCAAAATTACTTGGTGTTGTCATCGGATCTTTACTTTGGGTTCCAGAACCAAGTTGAGGCCTCCAAGGCTCAGTGGGTTAACTCACTGCGCTAGAAGCCTTCGACGCAGTTCGATTCCTGTATCTTGGGTGTATTCCTCTTTTCTTGTCAGTAAGACTTTCCTTGTGTATGTTCATTATTTGACATTGTCTGTCGACTTAGGCACAGCTTGGCCAAATGTGGCCCCTGTGTCACAGAACCCAGTCAACCAACAAGAACGAAGTTAGATGACGAGTCCCAGTAACAAAGTTTGATGAGATAGATAGTTAATTAACGTCGCTACTGGAGAAACACGACGCTCTATTGGCGACGGTCCGGGATCAATCCCGAAGAGAAGGATCCAATGACGCTTCGTAATTTTGAACCATGCTCAGATGACGAGAACACCTGAGCGGGCATCCCACTCTCCAAACTTCCACACCACGCCAGCTTGAGGACATTTGAGTTCAAGACAGATTAAACGTGCACCAGCCCCATGTACACGACGGTCTTTGGCTGAACCGAGTTTCGAACTCGCAACCTCCGGTTGCTAATCCGTTTCTCTTCCAACTGGGCTAACGCGGCCCCTCAAAGTTAGATGACGAGCCCAGAAATATACAAGCTTATTTTACATTTACTACTCACTAGGTTTCCCAATGAAAGGTTCGTGTACAAAGGGGGCTGTTGCACGTTAAATCTGTCGTGGCCTCAAATGTATTCACGTTGGCGTGGTGTGGAAGTTTGGAGAGTGGGTTGCCAGCTCAGGTGATTCCTCGTCATTCGACCGTGATTCAAAATTACGTGGTGTTGTCCTCGGATCTTTCCCTTTGGGATTGATTCCTTTTGGGATTCTCCCTTTTGGACCGTCACCAATAGCCCGTTGTGTTGCTCCAGTGTGCGTTAATTAAAATACCTATCTACCTACCCAATGAAAGGTTAAAAGACAGACCCCAATACCAGGTTAGTAGATGTCGAGCTTTAACTTTAGAAACAGACTATATTACAGTACAAAAAACTTTTCAGTCTTTGATCTAGGATCCCAATGCTGTGGTATTTGACCCATCCTGATGTGGGGGCCTGATTCAGTATACCCCGGTTCGGTTATCAAGACAACTTACAGGCCTTTAAATTTACCCGAAGATCTGCGATAAAGAGTTGCCAGGGTCTCTTCATCTGGCTTGTAGATCTGAAACTTAAGATCCTCTCAAAACGTTGTTTTCCATGTGGACTAAAAGTATTTTTCATGTCTGATTGGTGACTGATTACTGGTGCCCAGAGTAATAACATTAAAAGTTAATCAAATCGGATAGATAACTTCATTAAAAAATTTATTAATTTGTTTTTCATTCAGGTGATGCACTTGATGTTTTCACATGCTTGAAACTTTTTATGGGATTTGAACGAAACTAAAAGAACTCCTTCCTTTGTCAAAGACGAATGATTATTTAACACATATTATAAATCTATTAAGAAAATGAAAACGCTCTCACCATCTTGATAAAAACTAATCATTGTCAAAAGTTTTCAAATGCAAAGTTGACCCAATATCTTACTGTTGAAAAAGAATTTCCTAGAAAACCCGTGGGAAAGAATGAAAGATGTTAATTTCAAATAAGATTATACGGTTTCGACGATACGGTTTCTTTTCCAAAAAAGGACCAGGAACTTGTACAAAGAAATCAATTACCAAAACACTTTTGTCGTTCTCCAATAGATGGCGCTGATGGCAATAATCGGTAAATTTTTACATTCCTTTGACGATGGATATTTCTGAACAAGATATTTGAAAAAAAATACTTTCAGGAGAAAAGGCTTGTTTTTCATTCGCAATGCACTAGGTTCCACAATGAAGACGACATAGGCACATAAAAGACAATCCCTCTAACTTTGACGCTTTTAAAAATAGTTGGTAATATATTGTTTTAAGAAAAATGGCGCAAACGGAGGGTTCCGTCTCCAACCTTCGATTAAGAAGGTTCTGGTTAAGAAGGTTCTGGTTTAACCTTCGGTTAAGAGGGTTCGAATTCCACTAGGGAAATGGATGTTCGCAGTACCATTTCAAATCTTAGATTTCGATCTGATTAACTCTCGTGCAACAAAACAATCGTACAGAGACAAAATCAAACCGAGAGGCCCTTATAGGCCCCAAAAATGTTGAGCGAGGCAATCCCCTCTGAAAGGAAAGGATTAAAATGAAAAGAACTAGCAATGAAAAAATGTAGGAAAACGAAAACATACGGTAAGGTGGGGGCAAGTGCGTTCGCGAGATGAGCGCGACCCTGAATATAAAACGCGCCTCATCAAAGTAGATGTTGTCAAATGCTTAAAGGAGTTCTATACATTCGTTTCATCGCTTCGAATTTCGGCAGAGAAGCTGCGTAGATCAAAGCGCGAATGAGCAAAGGACAATACTCTTCCAACTGGGATAACACAACCTTATATAACATGACGGAAACAGTGAAGATATGCATTATGTTGAATTTGTTTTGTTGACTGGTGCTGACAGAAGCATCCTCGGAACAACAAAATGGTCCATGCTGTTGACTGATCAACGAATGGTTAACAAAAATCTCCAACAAGTTAAACCAGTGTAGTGGTGTCGTTAGGTATTTTTTGAGGTGGATCAAGCGCCAATTAATTTTTTCCAAGTTTCCCACCCAAAAGTCCCTCTTACCAATTCTGTAACATTCATAATAGTGAATTTTTCGTTCAATTGTCACCATATTCCGTTTCTACATCATCATATTCCGTTTCTACATTCTTGTTTTATAAGAAAATTTGTGCTATCCGAAAAAATATGATTTTAGAGAAGTTCATTTAAAAATGGCCCACAGTCTACTGTGAAGTTTGGGAATTATTCAATTTTATTTTTTACTTGCAGAATTACTCGGGTTGAATTGGTTAACTAATTACCATTTTTGTTAATAAATTGTAATTCCTATTCATCTCATGTAACAACTACCACACTCTAATAAAGGTACACAATTGTTAATTACACAATTTCACAAATGTAAATAAATGTCATATTTAACATTTATGTAGAACTTAAATTTTTAGTAAGAAAGAAAAGTCTCTAAAGTGTGTGCCAATGTTACCCAGAATAGAATGATTGAGAGTATGCATATAAATGCTTTGTATGTCATTTGAAAACATAAACGTTTCCCAAAGTTATCATACAACGATACAAAAAGTTTTAAGAAATTAAACATTTACTTAACTTGATTACAGATATTCAACAAAAAACATCAAATTTAAAATCCAGATACATCTTAAGACGTAGATTAATAAAAAACTTCGAAAGAAAATCAATAAATGCATTGTTTTCACTACAAAAATAATTCCTGAAACATTTAGTACTTATTTCGTATGTACGTTTGCGAAGTTTATGCTACAGCAGTGCTGCTGGATTTCCTTTTATTGTTCCAGAATTCCTGGAATATAAGCTAACGGATTACAGAAATTTAAAAAAGCAAGCGATTAATAATGATTGTTTCGAACTAATTCAGTTGTGCATGCCCAAATATAATTTCTAAAAATACCAGTTGCCATATTAGATACCAATCCTATTTTAAAAAGTTTTGTGTTTATTTTGTTTATGTTTTATTTCTTCTATCGTCTGCCCCAAACATTCAGAATTTCTTTATATTTGGTAAACAAAAAATAAGACTCAAATTAAAAAAAATATTAGAATTTAAATTCCTTAAAAAATAGTTTTTGAAAAAATAATTGTTTTTCAGCAGTACTGGTAAAACAATCCAAGTAATTGCGTTGCTCAATATACCTTCCAGCTTCTCCAAATTACCATAATTAAGCATAATTACTCAGATGCTTTAGCATGAAACTTGTCTAAATATGTAAGCAAAAGACATTCAAATAATGTAACCGCTAAATTAAAATATGATTTATAAAATATAGAACATTGTATTAAAATATGTTGAATAAATTTTATGTGATATATATATATGAACAAACACAGAGACATAAAGACAGACGTAAAACGTGAAGACAGACCAACGCAACTGCTGATCTTGGAATAATATAGTAAAGAAGTATGTAAATTAGGACTGTTGAAAATAAAATTTTTTTGTCTTAAATGGCAGAAGGTCAAGGTTGCTTAGTTGAAGTTGAAACTGTTCGTATACAACTTGGGTATCTGTGAAACATCCATTGAAAGCAGCGATTTTGTAAAAAGTGTAATCGATTGAGTTTGCTTTGTCTACAGTGATGACATTTGTCTAAAAACAAGCTCCGTTATTCCACGTGCAGCTGAATAGAATTTTCAAGAAAAAAATGTGTGCTTCAAAATAAAATAACCACGAATGCCGTGGCAGTTTAATTTGCCATCCTCTCACAATGATAATGTAATTCGAAAGCATCAAATTCATGGTGCAAAGGTACCACAAATAATAAATATTGATTGGAAAACTGAGTGCAAGACTACGCTGAAAGTTCCTCATTTTTACTGAAAATGAACTTAATTGGCATTCGTAATCACTCCAAAACGCAAAATTGACTTCTGAAGGAGTCATCTCAGAAAAAGCTTCTGTAGTTTGTCTTACAGCGAGAGTGTGATGAATATGAAATCGATTATATGGATCGATATATTATGCATACATATTTGCGTCCGAAGTAAATTGTAGAAGCTATGAAAAAGTTAAAACAATGTTAAAAATTTTCTGTACACTTAAATGATGCTTGCATTTTTCTATGAAATAGAATCAACATTTAACCAATTCAACCCGAGCATCGCCGGGATAATTCTGCTAGTACATTTATAAAATGAGAATCATTGAAAAAATATGGTACATACCTCATTAAAAATTTTTGAAAACACCACTCCTAGTAAAAATTCAAGTATATTCTTTCTGTTTTCCTCAATATATGACATAAGTGCATAGTTAAATTTTATAGTTTAGCAGATAACAATTAGATCAGACGATTTTTATGTTTTAGAACACACAGCATACATAAATTTTTAACTCAAATTATTTTATTCCTGAATAAAAAGAGAGATACGCATTGTTCAAATAAAATTCATCTTTTCCCGTCAAATCATAGGAGGTGGTAGTTTGCGTGAACAGATGGCGAAAAATACTTTATTCATCGCCCATAAGAGACAAACCACTCGAGAGCGTTTCCACTTTATTAAACCTTGTTGGTGGTCTGCATAAGAAAGAAAGTTCAACTGTTAAAAATGAATTGAAACCGTAAAATATTTGCGGTTTTTGCAACAATTACAAGACTGAAATATGCTGGCGTGCAAAACTTAAAGGAACGCTGTTGTTTTTAAAGATTGCAACCTCAAAATCAAATGAAACAGACTGGCGATTTGCTTAACACACATTCAGTAGAAAGCTGGTGCATATCAAATTTTGGAATCGTGACATCAGACTCTTAACATAGGAATGAGTTCCGCCATTGCAGGAACCTCATTCCTATACATTCCTAACTCCACAACCTCATTCTCTGTATGCAAACGCGGTGCGAAGTCTGCATCAGAGCTCGAGCTTATCATACAACATACAGAGAACCCCTCCTCTCTTTTTAAGTTTTCGCAGAGGGCTTTCTGTCTCAAGGCACCCAGTACAGAGTCATCACCTTCAGTTCAAAGACTTTTTTATTGTTCGCTTCTGTTCTTGTTATCGTTTTCTTTTTACCCATCTTTTCGTTAACTCTCGACGTGCCTTATGTATCATTTTCCCACATCCAGGTCACTTCACTACCAAATAGCAGTTGAAAATATTCTGCTCCTTAAATCTTGCACGCCAGTACAATACACTGCCCTAAGTAAGTCAAAATACTGCTCAATCGGAATAAAACTTAGCATGAGGCACGAAGAGACTAAGAAATTATCTCAATATCAAATCTTGCGAACTCTTTATTGCACCAAAAAGAATTATTGATAATCGCAATTCATGCTTTTGCGTACGGCAGCCTTCTCCTAACGCGCTTTCACACCTATTCAGAAATCAACTCGTCGAACTATATCATGTCTGTTTTCCTGGTTAAAAAGTTGTAGATACATTTTCGATGTATTTATAACAATAAAGGTGTTCAATTGTATAAAGGGGCCACTGTAACCCAATTGGAAGAGCCACAGATTAGTAACCGGAAGGTTACGAGTTCGAAACTCGGTTCAGTCAAAGACCGTCGTGTACACGGAGACTGTGCATGTTAAATTTGTCGTGTCCTCACGTTGGAATGGTGTGGAAGTTTGGAGAGGGGTGCCAGCTCAGGTGTTGTTCTCGTCATCTGACCGTGCTTCAAAATTACGAGGCATTGTCCTCACATCTTTCCCTTAGAGATTGATCCCGGACATTCGCCAATGGTCCTTTGTGTTGCTCCAGTGCGACGCTAATTTCCTACCTACCAACCTTTCTTCTCTGCAACGTTTCTTTTCACAATTACTTGACATTGTATATCATGTGCTTGGCGCAGCTCGGCCAAAGCATGGCCTTTTCGCCATAAAACCCAAAACCAACCGCAAAAGCATTGCATGCAATTTTCAGACACCTACATTAACCTCTGGCAACTCCACCCGGCTCGAGCCCCTGACAACGAACTTGCAAATAGAGAAGCGAACGCGCAAATGGTAAATCCCTTGTTTTCCTTCATTCTCCGAAGAATCCCAATCCGTGCGTAGGCGCTTTCCTGCGATTCCCCCATCACAAGATGTCCCGCCGAAGGGTTTCCGGATCATTCCTTCCTGGTAAACGCTATGCATTGCGTTAGCGCATTCAAAAAGGTCTTTATTTTCTCCGTCGCGATCCGGAGACCTTGAGCGCCGCCGCTACCTGTCCCTGAACTCGGAGGTGGCCTTGGGAACGGTCGCTCCCTTCCTCTGCTCTTGCTGTTCTCTCTGCCTGCTCATTCTCGCAGAACGCGCACTCAGATCGGGGACTTTCGGTTTCCCCGACGCCGCTTTTGGTTTCTGACCAGGAGTGGATAGTGTGCGTGGAAGAGTCCACCGGCACACTTGGGAACGTTCGTTTCCCTCTTCAAAATTGTTTTCAAATCCTCCTCATTTGAGGCTGCTGGGTTCGAAGAGCAACTGGACCATAGGTTGTTAGGTAATTTCAATCAAGTCGCACTGGAGCACCACAACGGGCTATTAGCTTATTTCCCTCCGGGATCAAACCCGGAGGGAAAGATCCGAGAAAACCGCGTGATTTTGAATCACGATCACATGACGAGGTCACACCTGAGCTGGCATCCTTGTCAAAACTTCCAAGCCAACGTGAGGACATTTGAGGCCACGACAGATTTAAGTCGCCGATAGCCCTCTGTATTGCACCAGTGCGACATTAATTAACTACCTAACCTTCCCCAAAAAGTCTAGCTTCGTTTCTGATGTAATGTGGATGATGAAAATCTTTTCTTCAAACATTGAAGAGAAAGATAAATGAACTTCAATTCGATAAAAACTTTTTATGAGTATGATGAGAAGCTAGATCAAGTGTTGGACCCGTTTACGCAAATGCAAGTTGTTATGGTTAGAGGTTTAATATCAAATTTGAAGCAGTCAAATTTCGTAGACTGATATTAAAATGAATGAAGACATTATTTTCATTTATTGAACAACTTGGCGATGTTGCCTAACAATTGTAGCATATGTCTGATATGAGTGGAAGCACTGTAGGGTTATGGAAAAAATTGGGTGTTGACAAAAATCATTCATCTTGTAAAAATTCATTTTGACGAGTCGTAATACCAACTTTTTTCCCGATGCTCCACATCCATTGAAACTTTTGCGGAATTGGTTTGTTGATACTCGTCAGACTCGAAAATGGAGTCAAGATTGAAAAATCGCCTTTTTCAATTATTACAATTAGGTGACATTAAATTGCAAGTTTGCAACAAAGCGAAACTGATTCACATTCAATATGCTAAGGAGCAGACAAAATGTTCGTAAAGCAGCAGTTACTCTTTTCACACCACAGCATCCATAATAAAACATTTCTCAGCCTCACAAGATGCCACGAATTTATCGGGGGGGGGGGGTATTTCAATTAACGTCACACTGGAGCAACACAATGGGCTATTGGTGACGGTCCGGGATCAATCCCAAAGGGAAAGATCCGAGGACAACACCACGTAATTTTGAACCACGGTCAGATGACGAGGCAACACCTGAGCTGGCACCCCACTCTCCAAACTTCCACACCACGCCAACGTGAGGACATTTGAGGCCACGACAGATTTAACGTGCACCAGCCCCCTTTGTACACGACGGTGTTTGGCTGGATTCAAACTCGCAACCCTTCGGTTGCTAGTCCGTTACTCTTCCAACCGGGCCCTAACGAATTTATCGGAATTCATACATGTGGTAAACAACTGGTTTGATGTAATGAAGTTTGATGCAATACATTTTCCTCTCCTTAACTATTTAAACGGTTGCATTTATTCCAATTAAATTTGGATTCCCTTCTAAAAATGGTTTTGGAATGCATTTACTCGAACATACGATATTTTCTATGGTAGGTAGTTAATTAACATCGCACTGAAGCAACACAACGGGCTATTGGCGACGGCCAGGGATCAATCCCGAAGGGAGAGATTCAATGTTTTCTATGATAAAGGGGGGGAATTTCAATTAACGTCACACTGGAGCAACACAATGGGCTATTGGTGACGGTCCGGGATCAATCCCAAAGGGAAAGATCCTAGGACAACACCACGTAATTTTGAACCACGGTCAGATGACGAGGCAACACCTGAGCTGGCACCCCACTCTCCAAACTTCCACACCACGCCAACGTGATTATGATAAAGGGAATAAAGTGCAATGAGAAAAAGGGGGATGCAACTTTCTTCAATCAATTCCTTCAAGTCTGTTCCTTGAGTTAAACGAAAAAATTCTATTTACTACCTATTGTCTCAGATTGAATCCGGATTCAGTGCAAAACTTTTTTCTCGAGTGCAATCCAGAGGGGATTCTGATTATCCTACACCGTTGAACGCCAGTAGATTACGAATCGTTGTGTCAAATTCCCCGTATTTTGCAAAATAATCAGAACACAATAAAGTCAAGAAACGACTGCGGAATATTCAGAGACTGCTAGAGTAACGAACAGGTATTAGATTCAAAAATCAAAACTGGAAAGCGTCATCAATTGAAAAGATTGACATAAGTGGAACTGAAAACAATACATATAATAATGAATTATTTGTTTACTTCAGCAAAATTCTGCGCAGAGAAAAACCTCTGAGTGGGTCGCTATGAAATATAAGAGCACCCCAATTTAGGATTTTAGTTATCAAATGAAAGATTCTTTAAAACTGAAAAGGTGGGTGTAGCAATTACCATAAGATGAACTTGCTATACCCTCATCTAAGTGGCGTGAAATTAGCAAAGTAAAAAGACCCTCCAGAAGATTTGCATACAAGCCAAGGAATCGTAAAAACTTTGACAGGATAAGTTTCCGGAAATTGCCAAAAATTGATCAAAATGAGAATTATCCGAATAAAGTATTTAAACAGGAAAGTCAGCGAAAGAAAGAAATCAAATGTAGAAAATCTGGACGTAAAATGAGAAAAAATGATTAATTGCACATACTTCATGAAGTATATTGTATATTACATTTTATTCAATTAACTTTGAAAATTCAGCTTTTATTCAGTACTCAGTGTTTTGGTTTCGGCTTCTCTGAGCGTTGGGTCGTCCAGTGACGTCACGCTACGGACGAAAAGACTTTTTTTACACATAACAGAATATACAGCCCTATACTCTACTCTAAACCTTGACCACGGCCCACCATTTTTTTAAATTATACTTTGCAATAAACAATACTACTCAAAATTATTTACATGGATATTACTCCAAATTGTTTGTGAATCCATTTGTCAAAATTGCAAAACTCAACCGTTGAAATGAAATAAATCTTACACGATATAGTTTCACCATCCGTAAGGATCAGTGCCATTGCTGTACACCAGTGGAAAATTGCTGGTCTAGACCACTGGTTCAAGCACCCGAGGTCCGACAAATAATCACCAAGTTCCATTCTTTCAAAAATAGCTCTTATATACTGGATCTTTGATATATTTAGAACAATCTTAGCTTAATCAGTTCCCAGAATTTCTCCACATTGTTAATACAACCATAAACCAGCGATTAAGTGCGATAGCGAGCAAAACATGAAATGGCTGCTACGAAAATACCCCTGAACTCTCAATCTTAGTCAAGCATTGATATCATGAAAAATTGCTTAGAAATTAACGAGTCTGGAAAACTTTTTCAAGCGTTTTATTTTTCAATTAGTTAATTAACCTCCCCATTTCACTAGAAATACATATTTTTAAAAAGAATGCAAAATCTTAATTAGAAACTCAAACTTGCAAGAAAATGTTTTTGCATTTTTTTATGCAACTTAAAATAATTTGCCAAGATTTGTAGTTTAATGTGAAAATGCTAACAATATCAATTTATTGTGCATACTGTATTTCAGCTTGTGTTATCTTAGACTGATGAAGTCCACTGAGTTATTTTTATTTGCATAAAGGTTATAGATTTTTCTTCTCAAGAAACACACTTAGTGAGTAGAATCCCCTCCCTTTGTTTTCTCAGAACTATGTTTTTTGACGGTGTATTTCACTTGTGTGTGTAGGACGATTATATAGTAATACAATAAATGCATTTAAGCCCTAGTGTTTTGTGATGTTATTTTTAGATTGTAAATGAAATTACAATTAAGAATGCACATAAGGAACAGTACTTGATACATTAAGCATAATTTATTGACTATAAAAGCAATGGTAACATTAAGAAAATGTACAAACATTTTTTTAAAATTTATAACCTGAACGATTTACAGTACATCAGTAAATTATGCAAATGTCATGACCCAACACCAAAAGAAAAACCTTTATACACTTCATACAGATATGATATGCTATGACTTTATACATATTAGTTTGATTTTTTCGCACATGACTGCAATTCACCCTCATTGAGCACAGTACTTTAAAAAGCTAAGTAGTGGAAACTTGGGTACAAAATGTTCCCAGTACTATATAAAGTACATATTTAGTTAGATTTTGTTATACTGAGTAATATGTAAGATATAAAAGAGTTCATAGAAAATATCTATGCTTCAAAAGCTTAATGTATGAACTGAGCACCGTTTTACTTTCTGCCTTATACTAAAATTGCTCTGAGGCTATTAAGTTCCAACTTATTTTGATAATGTAACATTAATTGAAATAATGTCAAAATCAAAAGTTTACATTATGATTTCGATTATGAAAAAGGTAAAACCCTCAATTAGTAAGACTGAAACAAGACTTGAAGAACAGCTAGAGAGTGAATTCCAATACCCAGCACTTAATAATAAAAAATTTAAATTTAATATTTAGTTAAGGAACTTAAAGTGCTTGATCTTGGAATTTAAAGAGGGTTTTACATTCATATGCTATCGAGTTAACAATGTCACAAATTGAAACAAATACAAAATTATAAAGATTTCTGTGAAACATGTAAAGAATATTAGAAACTGCACTATGAAAAGAACATACAAACACAATTTCATCATGAAAAACACATTGATATAACAATGCTTTCTATTTTTTAAATTCAATGAACAAAACTGCATTTTAAAAAATTACTTAATTTCATTAATTTTTAAAATCTGTAATTAAAGTTAAATTTTAAAATTAGTCCTATCTCCAATCATATAAAGTGAAACAAAAAAAATTAATTAAAATCAATAATTTTTACATGAATTATTGAAATATGAATTCAAATTGAATTTTTAAATACATTGAAATAAAATAATTATGAAAAAATTGATTTTTGTAAACACTTAATTTGTAGAAAAACACAATGATCAAAAGATTAAATGGTTATGTATCTTTAACCCCAGAAGTTCATTGATTTTGAAAGGTCCATGGTGTATTATCTACCCAAGATGTCTACCTTTTTTAGGACAGGACACATCCATAAATATCATATTGCTAAATGTAGAACAGAAGCCAATATTCTGCATGCACATTCACTTTCAATAAGTCAAGTTGCACAATAATTAGAATAGTGAGCAACAAAATGATTTTCAAAGATAAATTTTATAACAAAATGATTTTTTTATCTTGAGTAAAACAAAAGATTAAGAAAAGGTATATGTGTTCTCAGAAGTTAAAGAATTAAGAATCACTAGTCACATGCAAAAAAAAAAATTCGTCTCCAAGTACAGGCATGAAAAAAAAACTAAATGCATTTATTGTCTCAAACATTTTGAATTGCAATAACTATATTTCATTCACAATGTTTGAATTGCTTTCCAATTCTCCCAAGTTATGAGTTAGCTCTTCATAACATTCAGGAAGTTATTGAAAGGTATGGCATATATACAAATATACAAACAAAAATTTATAGCTAGTTCAAAACTATTTTAACAAATATGAGGTAACTTGAATTAATAGTAAATAGGTCAACTTAAAAAAGTAAGGAACAAATACATTAATTCTATCACCAAATACATAACAATTTGGATTACTTTATTTTTCCTTTTTTACTTAAATAATAATTACCAATTCACTTGCTTACATAACATAAAAAAATAGGTCATAAAAATATATACTTATTGAAAATATTAAGCAAAAAACTATTGTATAAGAAATACATTTATTAAAATCATTAACAGTTTTGTCTTTAAAGATATCAAGACTTAAGACAGCATCAAAGACAAAGCATTCAGGACAATTTCAACTACAAAAATCATTAAATTTTCTATACATTTAAAGTTAAAATTTTTTTGCTTCATAGATTCCAACTATACCCTAGGTTTCACTGAAAATGAGATTGAAGTAAACATATTTTAAATTTCAATTTTTTAATAAATGAATTTAAGCTAACAAGCTAAAATATACCACTTTCTGCCACTTTAAGGAAACTGCCAGGCTCAGTTAATCAAAAACAACTTTCTAAAATGGAAATAGATTGGAAACATTTGAAAACCAGTGAAAGCAGATACTTCCATTTTCGATTTATTTAACCCATTTGCTTTGCCATTCAAATGCCCAAGTAAAAAAGTAGATGCCAACACAAAAGTTATAAAAGCAAACAATTAAATTCTTAAAAAATTAACACTCCTTCAAAAACTGCACCCTTAACTGTTAAATATATACAATCAGAACACAGGTGAATAAGAAACAAATGTTGACTAGACATCAGACACAAATGAATATACAATGAGTCAATGTACACAACAAATGTCAATTCCAAGAGGACAATATAATATCACAATTCAGAGCAACGCACACCACCAGGCTATGAAAAAAAATTTTCAATTAATTGAGAATAATTTTTGATTAAACAAAGCTGATGTAACCAAAAATATCAAGTTATCTCAAATCTAAACATCATAGGGATATTGTTTCTTTTTGTTACGTTTAAGTTAAAATTTTTCTTCAGCATTAATTTTATTAAAAATTCCCCTATTGAAAGCTCAACATAAGGTAGGTAGTTGGATTTACGTCGCACAGGAGAAACACAATGGGATAGTGGCAAAGAGCTTAACCTTGTTAGGCTTTAAACAGATACTAAACTTGGAAATTCAGGATTAGAAATTTTGAAGCACATAAAAATCATTTAAAAAGTATAAAAAAGCTAATGCATGTGTGGTCCCTAGCTGAGTAAGCAACTTTAAATAGAAGCCATTGTTACGAATTCAAATTGAATTGGAATTCAATATACAAAAATTGTATATGATGTTGCAGCTATAAAATGCTAGATATAGAGAAGAGTCTATAAGAGTGACAAATCACTGAGAAAAACTTTCC
The DNA here is from genome assembly GCA_933210815.1 of Meta bourneti. Lineage (NCBI taxonomy): Eukaryota > Metazoa > Arthropoda > Arachnida > Araneae > Tetragnathidae > Meta > Meta bourneti. The sequence continues at coordinate 58,759,499 of OW119923.1, forward strand.
ATCCTTTTCTACCCAAACGTTTATTTCAAATTAAATAAAAAGCTTTAAATTTGAAGTTTTAAAATTATACATTTACTCAGAAGAGGAATTCAAAATAATCAAAAATTTATAAAACATTTAACTTGAGTTATTAATTGCAAATAAAATCATCTTAATTAATGTGCATCCTTGGTTTAATTTCAATTTTTGGTCACTAAGCAAATGCCAATGGTTAGCATAGCCTTGCATCTTAGCAGCTAAGATGCCAATGAAGCAAAACACAAGATTAGGATCACCCTTACTGGTATACAGTAACTATTTAACCACTTCAAAAATTCCAGAGTACCCATTTTGGAACATTGAATTTTGTCAAAATATATAAATTAATTAATGCTTTTGCCATTCACATCCAAATGTCCTGACAATGTACATCCAATGTCCTGACACTTGGGGTTAGCTCTAAATGGGTACATCCACTATTGATACCGATTTTCCAAAAAAAAATTCAGAGTCCACAAGTACCATAAATAGACAATAAAATAATTATTTGAAGAGTTTCTCAGGAGTGAAGATATTAAGAAAACACTACATTATTGATTTCATTACAAATTATATTTATATTAAATTGTATGGAATGGATAGTCATACATGGAAGCGTGGCAGTGCGCACGAAGACAAATAACTTCAATCGATGTACAGTAATTTAGTTTCCCATAAATGTATTCAGTTTAAATAAGTGATCGTATTATGAAATTAAAATTTGTTAAGTCTACAAGTCAGAGCATTCAACTGGCATTTTAAGTGTTCCCATTTTTTTATTAGTTTACGGTTGATGATTTGTACCTTTTTTTTCTCCCGTTTTAGAATTTTTGCATTTTCTACCTCAGTCTCTTTGAGATAATGAATATAGGCTTCACATGCTACTAAAATCTTCTGTTTAGATGCCTTAGCCCGGGCCTTCTCAGTTCTTTCCCGATAAAATTCTGCAGGGACAAGATATCTCACCTTCTTCATCATGTTACTCATTACTTCACGTCTTTTCTTCTCATTCCTGTTATGATTTGTCCTCTGAACTTCCGACTTCACTGCTTTTGTGTTGGAATTGAAACTGTTAATAGCCCTAATTGCTGTGCATTTAGCATCACGGTTTCTAGACTTTGCGTCTTCATAGTCTGAACTGGACGGGGTGGTCTCAACACTGTTTTCAATTTTTCGCCTCTTATGAGAAGGCTCAGTCCACTGAGTCCTTTTCAAAGCGGCTCTTGCCGCTGTGTTGATGCTGATCTTGCCTATCTTTTTGTTACGTCTCGCATTTCTGCGACGTGGATTGGGGTTGACAGGAGGCAGCTTACGAAGCTTATCGTCATTACTGTTCCAAATATCTACAAATGGCGAAAGATTCCAGTTGATTGCTGAAAATAAAACAAAGATGTATCAAAATATATACTGTAAAACTTCGAGAATCCATACCTTAGATTTCTCTAACTCAGCTGAAGAGACGAAAAAGTTCTGACATTGTTGGCATAACATCAAAATCAATCTGCAAAACCTTTGTTTCCAGAAACACAATTGTGAGTTATGTCACACCTTTGACATGACACAAAATGTCAAAGAACTGTCTATAAAATGTATTTCTGTAAAAACAGTAAATATACAGATTTTGTGTTTTGACATGAGGATAATGATAGTAATATTGCTATTACTATGGAGGTTGCACATTGTCATCCAAAATGGAAGTGCAACCAGAAATGTTTACATCCACTGTAGGTGGATCACTTTTGCTAACTGAAAATAAAACGAAGATATGTGTCGAAATATATACTATTAAATGCAAAAGAATGCATTTGTGCTTAATTTAGGTTCATCTAATTCAGCTGAGACGAGAAAGCTTTGATATAGTGGGCATCACATAAAAAACAATCTGCAAAACCATTGTTTTGAGTAAAACAATCTTGAGTTACATCACATAACATCTTTGACATAACACAGAATATCGAAGAACTGCCAAAATTGTGTTTATGTGAAGGCAGGAAAAAATTCAGATTTGTGGTTTTGACATGGGGCCAATGATAGGAATATTGCTATTGCATCAAAAGTTGCAAGTTAATATCCAAAATTGAAATAATCTTTGTCTCATATTATTTATTCGTAAGGGAATTTTTATTCAATTTCACTCCTAGTGCAACCAAAAATAATGTAACTGCAGTACTTCAGATACCAAAAAAGATGATTTATTTAAATATTCAACAATGAAACTAAACGTATTTCAAAACTGAGCATTCGAGTCATTTAGAGACCACAAATGGGAAAATGACAATTACCTGATGAATATGCATGTTCATTAAGTACATTATATTCCCCTGTCATAAATAAGGACTCGTCATCATCCGAGTTGCTAATCCGATTTGGATCAACAAGAGAATATATTACATCTTGCAAATTCTCATTCTCTTCATGCAAAAATGCTTTAACGGGTGGTGAAGGAGATGATTCCCAATCATTTACTAGTGGCATTCCAAAGTTGCTCCAAAATTCGTCATAAGTGCAATCAGGAATTAATGGCTGCAACGAAACAATGCTTGTTAAATCAAGGATAATTTACTTTCTTTGTAAAGTTGTATACATTTTTGTAAAGAAAGTTGTATAACAAGCATTAAACTTGAGTACAATCTTACCATGTTGAAATATTCGAATTCACCTGGGTGAAGCATTTTATCACTACCTTTAACACCCTGCATCTGAAATAATAAATTGAAATATAGCAGTGATATAATAAATAAGCAGAATAAAATGAGAAAATTAAGAATTCAAAGTCAAGATCTGATATATATTCCAAATGAATATATTAAATGATGGAAAATGTATATTACGTTTGGTCATATATCTTCATTCTGGTCTCAATAAGATATACCACCCAGATCTGCAGTTCGAATATAAATAAATTAAAAGGACAAATAAAGGCAAGGTATAAATCCTGAGTGGCTGATAACAAAACAAAAAGTGGGGGGAGTCCATTTGTAACATCCTTCATGATATAGCCAATGGCAGAATTTAGATTAATGTGGCATGGCATGATTGCCTGCTCATGCATCGTTTTGGTATCTACAGTATTCCTGTGTCCTATGCAGAGATGGCTGACATGGACTGTGATCATATTTTAAAACATTCAGCCTTAACAGTGCATTCCTTCCAATAGCATGCATGCTATTGGAAGGCAAGAATTTATGAAATAGCTGGAATCTTATATTTTTTTACCTTTCTTGTTCTTTTAGACCCAAACTTTATGTCATCTAAGTGACACATAGGGTTGGTTGTTTTCGAGTTTTATGGCACAAGGGCCATATTTGGTCAAGCTGTGCCAGTGACACATGGGGATTAAAACACATTATTTGTCTAAATGCTTTGGCAATAATTTTTTTTAAATACTTTGTTCTTTAGCTATTTCGAAGCAACTGATGTCCAACTGATTTGGTTTCCAAATCCAGCACTAAGAATACATATGTAAAACAATTTGCAGGGGTATTTTCGAAATTACAGCTTCAATAGACACTCCACTTAAAAAATGAGATCTTATTTTATGATACCCATCATTTTATATTTTGGGGATATTTACATGGTGTGGTCAGCTGAGCAGGTGCAGGTAATGTAACATTATAAACAATGAATATATATGATCAGTAAATGTATATTCCAAATATGGATAAGTATTATTTAAAAAAATGCTTTGGTTATATTTTGTGAAATGTCTTATATAACTGCTCATTAGTTTAAACATATGATGTTAGTCAAACCAATATTTCAAAAAGTACCAGTTCCAGATGAAATAATGCCTACTAGAAAATCTGACCAGCTCAAATAGCAAATAAGCAAGTTCATTCAACAATTAATTTTTCAGTCAAGATTTAAATGTCACTCGTAAATCATAAACAAAGGCAAATAAAGGATATTTTAAGAAAAGCGAATGAAGGTTGTTGCACATAATGGGTTGAATTAATGCATTCTAAAATCACATTTCAACAGCTTTCTTTTTTGTACTTTAATGCTATATTTTTTCATTGCTCTACTGAAACACTCATTACAGGTGAGAGAATGCCAAACATAGATACAAGATTGATTAGATACATAACACAATTTTTGGACATATTTTCAAATGGTGATGCATGCCATTCTCACGTATATCTTGACAATGCCATATTAAGTTTTTAAAACTTTTTCAAATGTTTTCATAGAAACTCAGAATTTGCACAGGATAATGCTAATGTTTCAGTTTCCTTTGATAATGTTAAATTTTATTTCAGGAAGACAGCAGAGTGGAAGATTATGATTTCATCATTTAAGATGAAAGAATGTCGAATATAGATACAAGATTGATTAGATACATAACATACTGTATATTTAGAACATTGTTCTATACGTTTTCATGGAAACTCATAATTCATACAGTTTATACTGTTTCAGTTTCCATAAACAATGTCAAATTTTCTTTTACTACTTTTAGTGGGGTTTGGATTGGGATTTCAAGTGTACAGGTAAATGAAATTCTAATCTCATTTCAAGGGTAAACAATTTTTTTCATGTAAATTCACATCTAGTTTTGAACTCATTCATTCAGTCCAACACATAAGCTTCCAATCCCTTAAGACTGAAAACTGATAGATGGGCTAGGAAGCGTTGTTTAAAAATAACTAATTTTTTTCAAATAAAGGTACAAAATGAAATAAATATATTAATTTTACAAAATTATCAAGTATTGAATTTTTTTCATGAAAATCTTGTGTGTAGAATGCCTGACACACTTGATATTCAAATACTTTGAATTTCCAAGACTGTTGCAAGGAAGCCAACTTTTTCTGTAAATTAATATGAAAATAGTTGAAAATTTGCTCTTTTTATATAGTATAATTTTTATTTATCAGGATGTTGAAAAAAAAAACGATTCTTTACAATACAAAATTTTAATTTGATTTAAATCAGATTTTTATGATTTCAAATATATCATTGCCCTATAAGTTTTAGCTTTTTGGACACAAGGTATGTATGTATCTTAATTAATGCCACACTGGAACAACACAATGGGCTATTTGTTGGACATGAGACAAGCAAATCAGTGGTTTCTACTATTGTATGATTTATGCTACACATTGATATGAGAGTTAAGAAATTCAGCAGCGCAAATTTTTTAAATATAAAACAATTAAAATTATTCTTGGAGATTGTTCCTTTTTATCGTTTTAATTCTATTTTGTGATACAAATCCATAATACTTTTTATTTTAATTATGGGAGATGTGATTTAATTATAAATTTTATAGGTTTATATAAATCATAATTAAACAAATTTAAATTTTTCTGTCTTTTTGTTAATCAACTTCTTTCATGTGTAAAAAAACTGTAGGTTAAACTGTTGAAAACATTCTTTCTACAAATATAGAGGAGCACCCAGTGCTCATTTATAACATATAGAAAGCAAATGTTAAACAGTGCTGATTCCTTTACTAGAAATTGCAAACTATCTTCAGAGGGCATCAAGGCATGTTATACATTAATACATGTATGGACTGGCCCCATACGCATAAAACTAAGCCTCTGCTGATAAATGGGTTTTAAAAAATATTTCCAGAGTAACACCAAATAACACCTACTCTGTATAGTCATAGTATCCCTTCTTTAGGGACCTGAAATTGCACATGAATCAAATGCCTATGCAGAAAACTATGACCATGTCAAAAAATTATTATTAAAAAGATTCAAAGTGCTGATAATTTTAGAAAAAAAAATCACCGAGCTTCGAAAATGAGAAGAATGCTAGACAATTATGAGGACGTTAGAAAACTCTAAAATCCCAGTTTTGACTATAAGAAATTTGAAAGGAATGCTGCATCAACGAAAAAGAAACAGTATTAAACAAGGAGCCTTCTTTTCCAAAAAGTAACCCCAATTCGGAAAATCTTATGTAAGAGCAGATGGTAGCTTTGAAAGACGAAGGACATTGAGATGTTTCGGATGCCAGCCATCATCGCCTATGGCCTGTATGTCCAAAAAATAACAAAGAGGTCCGACCCTCCACTGAAGCTGTAAAAAGTTTGAAAGGCTTCAAAAAGGAGGTAGTCATTAATGTCTTTTACAAGACGCGGATTAGTGAATGGCCAAGAAATAAGCATTTTCCATGACATGAGCACGACAATTTAATGGATCTGTCAACAATATGCAAGGCCAGATGCTTTCACAAGTGAACATGTTTGGATGCAAACCCAACTGGATACAAGTTACTCTTGCCTTGGTTAATATATAGGAAAAATTTGGTAAGGTGAGAACTAAAGCCGCCATAATTAGAAATGAGCTAGTCGCTACTTATAAATGAATAGGACGGGTGAGCTTATACTGGAAATGATTTGTCCCATCCTTATCAGATCTCAAGGCAGACAAATAGAGCAGTCTGAAAACTTGGGAGAATCAAGAAAAGCAATAGAGATGCAAATGAAAATGTTGAGGAGCAAATAGAAATTCCAGACATAGAAACAATTCACCCGAATTACCTCATTTAAAATAAGTTGCGAAGATTTCAAATGGGGTCAACGAAATACTTTAGGTTTGAAAGATATGTTTGACTTAGTGCAAGGGAATGTTCCATCTTCGAAAAAGAGGTCCTATTGCATTGAAAACAAGTAGTTACTTTAACTGACAAGATCGATTAGGCAATGAAGAAATTATTAGTTGTCCCTGAGGAAATGTGTGATAAAATAAAAGGAATATGTCACAAAGGAACGTCAGCACATTGGGTAGTATTAAATCCAAAGATAAACTATCGAGGAATATTTACTGTCCCTGCCGTTATATAGACGTGTAAAACTTTGCATGTACATGTAACCGGTGCAAAAAGGCTGGGCAACCCTATGAAAAGGAAAAGGCCCCACTTTAAATAGTACCTGCAATTCAGATATTTTTTCAAAAATAACTATCGATGTATGCGAGCCCTTATCAGTAACACCAAATAGAAACCATTATGTAATAACAGTCATATGCATATTGTCAAAATACCCTGAGGCAATACTTGTCCCCAACATTAGCTCAGTAACTGTTACGCAACCCTATAATAGAATGTTTTCAAACTAATGAATCGATTAAAACTATGTCAAAAAGTTACAGTAAATAAAAGAGTAGCACATCAAACACAAGGTGTAGTATGATAGAAATACCTTGAAACATTAATTTAATGTCAGCAGGAAAATTTCAAACAAACTATAGCGTAGATATTCCAGGGAAAAGAGAAAAATCCCAAAAGACCCAAATTAGTGAAACTACTAGATCTTGAGTAAATGAATGAAACACTAATAGAAAATTATGGACTTCCCTTGTCTAAACAGTAATCCCATTACTCATGATTTTCAAGAGATAACTCAAATGAGTGAGCTGTAAAAACAATTAGAACCTCAACTAATTAATCAGTTAAAAAGATTGCTATGCGGTAATTCAAAATTTTTTCTAATGAACCGGGTTTGACTGATTGTAACACATGACATCGAACTTATTAATACTCCAATATGGTCAAAACCCTATCACGTTTCACATAGGCAAAATGAAATCTTGAGGTCTGGAATTTAGAAACTGTTTAGATTTAAATTATTGAAGTGCGAGAATCAGATTTCACATCTCCAATGACTTTAGTAGAGGCTCCTGGGAAACATCTTAGGCCATTTGTTGATACCGAAGTTTAAATGAAATTATAGACAGAATATTTTCCCTTGCCTAACATTGAGGAGTTTGTGAAACATGTAATGTCTGCTGAATATATCGCATTTTTGAAATTTGCAAAGGGGTATTGGTAAATTCCATTGAGTTCAAATGCTCAGCGGATCTCTGCACTTTGCATCAGTTTTTTTCTCTAGACCACTTCATGAGTTTTGGATTAAAAATGCCCCTTAATTTTTTAGTCAGTTAATGGCAGGCTGATTAAAGGGATGTGTAGAATTTGCAGTACCATATCTGGATGATATTGCTGTATTCTCACACTTGAGTCGCATTTGAAGCATTTAGATGTTTTAAGTCAAATAGCTAAAGTCAACTTTTCTATTAAACCTTCAAAATGCAAATTTGCTCAATATCATGTCCTGTAACATATCTTGAACATATAGTTAAGTAACCATTTTCCTTCTCTTGCAGAAGCCAAGGTGAAAAGTATACAGAACTTCAATAAGAACAAAAATAAAAATTCCGTCTTTTTGAGTCTTGCGGCTACTACAGTAGATACATACCTATGTACTCTGTTATAGCCCTGCCCTTGACTGATGCCCTGAAGGGTAAGGTAAAAAGGGGTAGAAGTCATCTGTACCAACGAATGTGAGGAAGCTTTTCAAAGCTAAAAAGAAAATTGACAGGTAAACCTGTACTAGATTCTCCTAATTTTTATCGAGTCTAGTTCAAACGGACTTGTCATTGGGGGATGGGGTTGTACTCTCCAATTAAATAAGGGCGAGGAACACACACTATTATTGTACTTGAATAAAACTCTAAATGTAAAGAAAAAGTACAGTACCACAGAAAAGGATTAAGTACACCAGCATTATATTTGCCACCAAAAGGTTACATTATTTAGATGGGCAAAATTTCACAATCACGATGAATCACAACCTTCTCATGTGGTTAGTTGGTTTTTGGAGTTTTATGGCACAAGGGCCATGCTGTGCCAGACACAAGACACGCAATATCAACTTTCTCATATGGTTAAAATCCAATGCTAGCTCAAGCGTAAGATTGATGCAGTGGACCCTAGCATTACAACCATATAATTTTGAAATAATACACAGGTCTGAGAAAGACAATAATGCAGATGGCGCCAGCAGATCAAACATGGGTAATATTTTTCAATCTGAGTTATCAATCACTTCGATCTCTAGTTAACTGAGTATTTGTGTCGTATCAGATTTTTATGAAAGGAATTAACATTTAATAAGCCTTGTTATGTTTGTCCTTATTTCTGATGTGTTGTATTTTAGACATGATTATCTATTTCTGCATATTTTGTGTTAATCAGATGTGTAAGGAGATAAGCTAGATCTAATTTTTGGCTTCCATGTAAAATTTACATATTAAGTGTTGTGTTTGATGGTAGAACTAACTGAGCATGATCCTTTCCAGGTAACTGCATGGAGTAGTTAAATTTTATATTTGTTAATCAGTAAGTTAATGATTTATTTCCAATAGAATGTTTATTGACAATTATGCAAAATGTCACAACCTGGTATGACCGAGATACTTTGTGCTGTGAAAAATATATGTACTTTACTAACAGTAGTTTTGGATTACATTGCCATAAGCAAACTTTTCCTGATCCCTGGAAAATCTTGAATTGACGTATAAATCTTCTTGAGACTAAGTGTCTGGAGAGTTTAAGACTGGATGTAATTTAGGGGTCTCAAATAGCCCTTTTATTGCTAACTGTCCCTGCTTGTTAGCGAGTAACTGAAGGAGCAGTGATCTTCATTCTTGATCCTTAGAGATTTGTTGAAATTTGAAAGTGAACAGGGGCACGACTTGTCACAGTGGGACTGAAAGCATTGTCTTAATTTTCATTTGGTCTCGAATTCTGCCTTAAATTATTTAACCACTGTAAATTTAATTTAATGTGCTGTTTGTTTCAAAGTTGTTTCTATGCCTAAATCCACTCATCACAATCAAAATTTACTTCACGACATTACTCTACAAAAGGCAATCCATGTCCTGGGAGCCCAATATTACAAATATATCAATAATATTGGTAATGATCTAAAGATACAAAAAACAGCAGTTTCAAAAAAAAATTGAACTGTTGTTTAATTTACAGCCCTAATAATTTCTCAAGTTGTTGCCACTTCATACCCCGATCAATACTATTATCTCTCGAGTCCTCATTATTTTCAGTTTAAAAGGGTCATTATTGGAGTGTTACTGAGTATAAGCAAAATTTAAACTTATATGTAATAACATCCTAGGTTCTTACTAATGGACTTTTATCCAGGTTAAGTTATTTAAATCATGATTTTTTCAATAAAAATCACTTGATTTAAATCAAGCTTATTTAAATTGGCATAGATTCAACCACCTGCTAATAATTAACCACTTTTAGATAAAACTGCATGGCACCTTTCTTTTGAGGTAGGACTCATTAGGCCATGATCTACAATTAGAATGCAGGACTATCAAAAGACTTAGTGTAAATTGGGATATTATAAACTCCTTTCTTTAATAAAAAATTTCATTGCTTCTGCATTTATCCTCAATATTTGATCACCTCTTCTCGTAATGATCACCTAAATGGTCAGTAACTGGATTTTTAATTTCAAGTTAGAAGTTAATTATTTGTTGGAAGTATATAAATATATGAAAAGAATTAGACATTTATTTACTTTTAAGCCAATTTTTAATTTAAGAAAATGTAATTGACATTAAGATTGAGATATCACCCTTCAGAACAAGTCCACTATACTGTGATTTCATAGATAAATCTCAATTTGATCTGGCTTGTTTTTATCAATAGACAAATTAGTGAGCTTCCGATTGGTTAACATTTATTCCAGTAGTTCATTGGCTATAAGAATATAAATCTAATTTTATGTGGAACAAACTAAATACTTTTTTAATGAGAAATATTATGAGGAAATGATCAGTGAACAATCTGGTTGCCCCTACACTTATTAACTAATAATACATGCTATCTAAAGAGAACACACATCGCAACTCATACTAATAAGACATGACAAGCAATGATTTAATACAAATTTTTCTGAAAATATTTTTTATATATTTCTAGAAGACTTTTATATTTGCTTTGACATCGATCTAGAGAATTTCGTTCAATTCCTGTGAATTTTAGTATGACTTACTTTTAAAATGACAAATTTTACAGTGCGATGAAAAACTAAATTAAAAGCCATTGTCTCAGGTTTTTTACGTTCTGAAAGCAAAGTATTAAGTTTTTGTTCAATAAAAACCTAATCTAAATATACTTGGAAATTGAAAAGATAACTGATTTTAGGACTGCGTAAAATTGGAAGTATTGTTATAACAGAAATACCGAAACTATTTTAATAACCGACAGCGGTCAAACAGGAGCCGAGAATGACGATGAAAACAATACCAGTCTCCGTCTGATTAACATGCCCGGCAGCCGGTTAAAATGCAAGTTAAAAGGACTACCAGATCGAGACATCACACCTGGCAGAAAATCGCTCTTGGGAAACCACAAGCGAAGTCGATTTGGCGAGCGAAAGTTGCGCCAAAGCACCTTCACGTGAAAACGCCCATAGATAACGTGGCTTTTAGTTTTATTAATGCTTCTTTTGGAATATCTATAATTGTTATCTGAAACAAAGCAAGTTTTCTAATTTGGCAAACTCGAACGCAATGCTTTTTTAAATAATCAGAAAAAATACAAGAAAAAAATGTTCTGTGGCAGACCGGCATCCGAAACAAGAACTTCAAGATTTTGAAGATGTAATTCGGAAAATGTAGGAAGTTGAAATCGGATAACGTTTCAGAGAGTGAATATGATATAAGCAACATCGTTCAAGGAAGTGAATAATGCTAGTAATGAAATATACAAAATAAAAGATGCCATATGTAACACCGGCATCCTATTTTAAATCTAAGATGCGAAAACAAAACTAAATCACTTCAAGTTTCCGAGAACATGAGTTTATCTTACCGTCGAGTTTCATCCTATTGTGTAATAATCCAGAAACAGAATAAGTTGAAAATATTGTATTTATCGGAAGAGCGACACAGAGATGCATTTGGACGATTTGAGAGCCACGCAGACACTAAACGCACTGCATTACAGAGCCGGTCTGCTAGCAGATTCTCGTGGTTTTACGATGTGTAACCTTCCGCAGATAAAGCATGAGTCAATGACGTCGTTTTGCCGGTCTCGCAATTTAAGCATATATGTGACTAGAACAGCATTAGATCTAATTTTATGAGTAAATTAAACGTATTAATTTATCTTAAGGGACATATTAAAGTGAAAATAAAGTGTTTATTACGGAAGTATGCAAAACTATATTTTAAGCGGAAGTGGGGTAGTCCCTAGAAGTGAACAGTCTTCTAGTGGCGGGAAAACGTGAAGGCGGGGCTTAATCACACAACCAATCAGATTTTCTTTCACTTCTTGTATGCGGCGATGTTTTGTTACTTGGAATCCTAGAATTAAAGGTCTTAAGCAATGTTATGAAATCAGTTTCGTCTGCTACTCAGCTGTTGGATTTGACTAGAAATGGCTCTCTCCGATGCAGGGAATTCTTATTAAACGATATAAAATTTTAATATTTTTTATTCACCGAAAATTAATCATAGAGCAAAGCCAATACTTATTTCCACATGAAATCGTTTTAATAGCGTAATAAAGGAAAAATGGGAAAGGCATGTGATCACCAACATCAATTTTTAAAATATTAAAAAAACATCTAGCGTCTGCGGAAAATTATGTTTATCGAAAGAAGCAATTTGGAATCAGTTTTCACAAGACGACCCATTGCAGTCAGCGACGGTATTTTAGTCAATAACTCAATGCATTTTTAATTCATTGTTATAACACAAGAAATCCAATCCATTAAAAAAAGAACGTTAATCTGTTTTGTAAAAAGAATTATACTTTTCCCTTTGTGCTGGATAATTTTAGAATGGTATAAAAATTTTGCAAATGTTTCTTACATCTAGAAAAATCTCAAATGCAGTCTGTTATTATCAAAATCATACACTTAAAGCTGAACATTCATGCTGAAAATATTTTATCATTGCAGAAAATAATGATACTGAATTTAGAATGGTAGACCGAAATATTTCAAATTATTTGTGAAATGGTGATCATAAGCAACTATACCTTTGGTAGAACTTGCCATCAAAATTCTCCCTAACGGGTATTCTGTATCACTCAGGTCTCATTTGTTTTAAAACTGACCTTTAAATTGCTGTACCATTTATGACACAGAAGTTAATTTTTATGCAGCTTGTTATGGAAGTAAAATTTGTAAGCAGAGATCAATGAAAAATTTACTGTCACAACAAAACAACACAAGCAAAATAAATTAGGATACCAAGCAAAGACATCAATTACAATGATGCCTACATGAAAAAGATAAACCTAAAGTACCGTTTTTTTTATTCAAATTATGTAAAATTATTAATAATTATGAACAATTATTTAGGAAGTCTGATATTCAAAAGTGTTACTAAATGAGCAAATATCTAATAGTATACTCTCGATTACTCCATTAACTTATTTTAACTAATTAAACAAAAAGAAACTAACATTCTCGTAATGTGTGAATGATCCCCTAACCTGTTTAACAGTGCACTACATTCCATCCCAAAGCTCACCTCCCTCTTTTATCCCAAAAACTTTCCTTTCACTTCCTAAAAAGAACGGGGTCTTAATCTGTTGTAAGGAAATCGAAAGTAGCTGGATCTGACCAACCTAATTTCATATATCTTATTAACATTTCTGTCCTGATATTCGAACAATGAACTTCTCTTATCTCAAGTCGTCATATGCTGTATTATTATATTCAATGGCTCAACCAATGGGGTTTGGGTGAAATGCTGGTTCCAAAAATTAACAATATCTTTATACAATAAATTATAAATATACAGAGAGAGCGATTACTTTTTTAATGTTCATAAGTTAAGTAACAAATATTAAGTTAATCATTCACTACGAAAAAGGAAGATATAGGGTGAAACTGACCGATCAGTGCATATTATTTATGAAACAATTACACTGGAGCTATTTGTAATTGCATTTCACAGTTTTTGTACTTAGACAGAGTGATGAACTCTGGTGAGAAGGATGATACAAATTTTTTTTCAGTAAACCAGCCAGTCCCTGACCACCTACCAGTAATTGACAATCTCCTCATATTTCTCATTTAACAAGCAAACTAGTATCTTCTACAAAAAAATCAAATTGTCATTCTTGCAGCCAATAGACTACTAGAATGAATGGTAACCTATCTGAAGTTCACTAATCTTTCTTTTTATTGATAAAAATACAAGCAAGTCAGAAGTGAAATGGTTGTATACATAGTAGTCCTACATACAACTGATGTGCATGTGTTCCAGTCAATGGTGCAATTAAATGGAAGTGAGGGGCAGTGGGAAGGGATCATTAGACCTTTCCCATTATTATTGTTTATCATACTATACATCTGTAATTTTATTATAGTATGATAAACATTGTACACAATGGATCCTAAGTCTATTTAGATAAGAGCACGGATAGAGAAGGAAAATCTGTCAGAGGAAATGACCAAGGAACAATCCTCCCTTATGTTTCGTTCATCTAACTTATGAGGGGCTCCTTTTCAGGGCCGAGTAGGGATCGGAACGGACGGGTTAGTACAGGAGGATCTTAATTTCTTCAATCTAAAATTGGAGGTATGGTCACGTATTTTGTGAATCAATTATCCAAATATTTAAACTGTTGTTAATGGGAGCAGTAATTCAAACCCACGGGTGCAAGTAAAAAATACATGGTAAAAGAGAATTCAACCTAAAAAATTTGTAATGATTACTGCATTTGAAACTAAATATAAGCCGTTGTACTGATTTAAGTTATGGACATTGAGCAACTAATTGTGCTTTCTCAGCACAGAAAAACACAATAAAAGCCCCTTCACAAAAAGGGATTATCCTATAGATTATCCAACCTCTATAATTTCATTAGTAAAATATCGAGTCTTTTGAAGTTATCACATTCCACGTCAATATCCATCGGTATAAATAAATTTAAAGACGTATTTACATCAAAAGTCAAATATAAACTGTTTCAATTGGATTTAATTTTGAATTTAACTATGTTTGTGACCATAAAATTTGTAGAACATAATTGCGCTTGTAGTTCTTATGAAAGAACATGATGGTATTTCTTTTGAAATAACTCTAATTTGAATGTAGCTCAAGTAATCAAACTAATTCTATAACATTTTATAACTTGTACAGGAAGATTTCAATCCAATTTTTGCAAGGCATAAGATTAGTATACTATTATTTGTTCACAAGTTTTTCCACGAAGACATTCTATCATAAAATTAGAATTACATTATGTGAATCATTCTATTATCGCTTCACAATGAAGGTATTTATGATTAGTATTAGTGATATTTACTGAAATTAGTAGTTTTGTTTGTACTTGTTTCTTTCTAAAAGGGGCGTTCTACCATAATTAGTATTCGATCATCCAATTTTTTTCTGAGTTATAAAGAGAGAAAGGTATATTACATCCTTTTTGCATTTATTAAACAAAT
Organism: Meta bourneti; assembly: GCA_933210815.1. Classification (NCBI taxonomy): domain Eukaryota; kingdom Metazoa; phylum Arthropoda; class Arachnida; order Araneae; family Tetragnathidae; genus Meta; species Meta bourneti. Next base: position 58,774,752 of record OW119923.1, read on the forward strand.
TAAAATAAGATCTTTGTCACACAATGTGATAAAATGCATACTTTTCACTTTTTATACATAATGTGTGACATGCTTGAACACCAGATAAATTATGCCATTGCCGCAATGCTAACTTAACTAAGCACTTACACTAGATATTTCCTATTAAGAGAGGAACTACAAAAATCAAATGTTGTGGCATAGTACAAAATCCTAAAAGCTCGCACTTTTTTACACTAAGCTTTGCATTTAATCATTCGATTTTTAAAATAAATGACTAGCTGAGTACAATTGATTTGGTAACAAATTCGTCGCCGAACTCATTGATAAATTCTAAATAATTTTTTTGTTCTCAATCGCCCTCCAGTTCTAAAATGTGAGTTTTTAAATTAAAAATTCAGATAGTAAAACCGTTTCCCATTGACAATATCGAAATTATTAAAATAACTATGATATTGTTCCTTGTAAAAATTCATATTTCGATTTATAAATTAGTTTCTTTTATAAACGAGCTCTCACTGAAAAAATTAGATCTGCCGATTGCACGACTATATGCTGAATTTCCCTTTTGTGAATTTAGAGTAGTGGCAAGAATTTTAACACTTTAGTCGAAATTGTTTAGTGTTCAATATTTAAAGTCATAGGAATGTACACTGGTTTCAACAAACGTAATGCGCCGGTAAATCGAAATGACAAGAAAAATAACTAAAGTGCAATTACTTGTAATCAATGATTAATAAAGCGAGAATAGCGATTAGTTAATGAAAATTAAGATGGTATTTCTTGGGATAATTCATCTGTATTATTGTAATAGATTATTTTTCATATAATTAATACATGAATTTTGCTTCGGACGAAGGGCATGCTATTGGAAGGCAAGAATTTATGAAATAGCTAGAATCGGATATTTTTTAACTTCCTTGTTCTGTTAGGCCCAAACTTTATGTGTCATGTAAGTGACACATAGGGTTGGTTGTTTTCGAGTTTTATGGCACAAGGGCCATATTTGGCCAAGCTGCGCCAGTGACACATGGGGATTAAAACATGTATTTGTCTAAATGCTTTGGCAATAATTTTTTTTAAATACTTTGTTTTTGATCTATTTCGAAGCAATTGATGTCCAGCTGATTTGGTTTCCAAATCCAGCACCAAGAATAGATATTTAAAACAATTTGCAGGGGTATTTTAAAAATTACAGCTTCAATAGACACTCCACTTAAAAAATGAGATCTTATTTTATGATACCCATCATTTTATATTTTGGGGATATTGACATGGTCTGGTCAGCTGATCAAGGGCAAGTGCAGGTAATGTAACATTATAAACAATGAATATAAATGATCAGTAAATGTATATTCCAAATATGGATAAGTATTATTTAAAAAATGCTTTGGTTATATTATATTTTGTGTAATGTCTTGTATAACTTCCCATTAGTTTAAACATATGATGTTAGTCAAACCAATATTTCAAAAAGTACCAGTTACAGAAGAAATAATGCCTACTAGAAAATCTGACCAGATCAAATAGCAAATAAGCAAGTTCATTCAACAATTAATTTTTCAGTCAAGATTTAAATGTCACTCGTAGATCTTATGATTTACGAGTGACATTTAAATCTTGGCAAATAAAGGCAAAGGCAAATAAAGGATATTTTAAGAAAAGGGAATGAAGGTTGTTGCAAATAATTGGTTGAATTAATGCATTCTAAAATTTAAATCACATTTCAACAGCTTTCTTTTTTTGTACTTTAATGCTATATTTTTTCATTGCTCAACTGCTCATTACAGGTGAATTACTTTCATTGCTCATTACAGGTGAAAGAATGCCAAGCATAGATACAAGATTGATTAGATACATAACACAATTTTTGGACATATTTTCAAATGGTGATGCATGCCATTCTTGCGTATATCTTGGGCATGCCATGTTAAGTTTTTAAAACTTTTTCAAATGTTTTCATAGAAACTCAGAATTTGCACAGGATTATGCTAATGTTTCAGTTTCCTTTGATAATGTTAAATTTTATTTCAGGAAGACAGCAGAGTGGAAGATTATGATTTCATCATTTAAGATGAAAGAATGTCGAATATAGATACAAGATTGATTAGATACATAACATACTGTATATTTAGAACATTGTTCTATACGTTTTCATGGAAACTCATAATTCATACAGTTTATAATGTTTCAGTTTCCATAAACAATGTCAAATTTTCTTTTACTACTTTTAGTGGGGTTTGGATTGGGATTTCAAGTGTACATGTAAATGAAATTCTAATCTCATTTCAAGGGTAAACAATTTTTTTCATGTAAATTCACATCTAGTTTTGAACTCATTCATTCAGTCCAACACATAAGCTTCCAATCCTTTAAGACTGAAAACTGTTAGATGGGCTAGGAAGCGTTGTTTAAAAATAACTAATTTTTTTCAAATAAAGGTACAAAATGAAATAAATATATTAATTTTACAAAATTATCAAGTATTGAATTTTTTTCATGAAAATCTTGTGTGTAGAATGCCTGACACACTTGATATTCAAATACTTTGAATTTCCAAGACTGTTGCAAGGAAGCCAACTTTTTCTGTAAATTAATATGAAAATAGTTGAAAATTTGCTCTTTTTATATAGTATAATTTTTATTTATCAGGATGAAAAAAAAAACGATTCTTTACAATACAAAAATTTAATTTGATTTAAATCAGATTTTTATGATTTCAAATATATCATTGCCCTATAAGTTTTAGCTTGTTGGACACAAGGTATGTATGTATCTTAATTAATGCCACAATGGAACAACACAATGGGCTATTTGTTGGACATGAGATATGCAAATCACTGGTTTCTACTATTGTATGATTAAAAATCTATTATTCTATTAAACATCTAATTTATTGAATTAAAAATCTATTTCAATGAATGGATTGTGGGATTAGATATTTAAGATTTTGATAGCTTAAGATTTAATAAAAGCAGATCAAGTAAAAACAGGATACTCCCCGAAATTAAAAATAATTTCTTAGATGATTGGTCAACCATCAAGTCTTCTTCAAATCTAACAATAATGCTAGACAATTATGAGGACGTTAGAAAACTCTAAAATCCCAGTTTTGACTGTAAGAAATTTGAAAGGAATGCTGCGTCAATGAAAAAGGAACAGTATTAAACAAGGAGCTCTCTTTTCCAAAAAGTAACCCCAATTCGGAAAATCTTATGTAAGAGCAGATGGTAGCTTTGAAAGACGAAGGACATTGAGATGTTTCGGATGCCAGCCATCGTCACCTTTGGCTTGTATGTCCAAAAAATAACAAAGAGGTCCGACCCTCCACTGAAGCTGTAAAAAGTTTGAAAGGCTTCAAAAAGGATTGAAAGGCTTCAAAAGGAGACACGAAAGTGGTCGATCTGCTTACCTCTTTATACTTTTTCCATTGTTCATTCGTAAGTTCAAAAACATTGGTATACATCAAATTGACTTGACCTCTGTATTCATCCATAGTAGAATTATTATATCCTCAGTAGAATTTAACAAACACGACAATCGACACTCAAACACTGTTAGAATTACCACTTCACGCGATTATCATCTGCCGAATTCAAACAAAAAAGTGCTTGACCAACTCCCCTGCGATCCGAGCGCAAAATGGCTTAACGCGTTTAACCCAAGTCTTGTAGATCAAGATGGCTTCTGGGGGTATTTACCCTTAAGCCATCTTAAAGGAGGATGAACTTGAAGGAGGACACTGCGAGAACCCTTCCTTTGTCCCTTTGTAAATGGATGAGGGGTCAGTGAGAACAGGAAAGGTCCAGAAAGGTAACTATTTCTTAACTGGCAAATGAAAGTTTCGTAGCCAAACGACTATTCGGATAGATCGGTTACTATATTCTATAAACTACAGGTCTATGTGTTACTATGTTCCATAAATTACAGCCATAACTGGCACTGTTAATTATCCCAATTCCTTTCATTCCCATACATTTCTTTCCCATTCTACGCATATTACGCGTTTCAAATGACAACAGTGAAATGAAAACATTGAAATATCAAATTATTTTTAACTTTAGATGTAAATTAAAAAAGCAGAAAATCAAATTACTATTAAAGAAGCTTAAACATTTAAACTTATGCATCACGGACATTGCAATAAAACTTTTACTTTATTATTCTTTCAAATTCACTTTCAATCCCATAATGGTCTCTTGTTCAATTTCGTAGCATTTGCTTACATTAAAATTTTGTCTAATGCTGCCGAATTTTTAAAATCTTTTCTTCTTTCATTAGTGATTGTGATAAATATGAAACACAAGGACTCGCGCGAGTTATGTACAATTGGGAATCGGGGTTTATCAACGATAGTTTAAATTCTTTTTTAGTCTCAAAATTAGTATTGTATTTACCTGTCTAATAATGCTTAATATTTACAAAACGTACATAATGTTCACACGTAATAGCATTTAATGTTTACATTTCCTAAGGATACAAGCAAATCAAAAAAACTTATCTAACAAAATGAATTTTCCACTAACTAATTGGTTATTTCACAGATGGAATACCCCTTGAATTAAGCAAAACAAAAAGCAGTTTACCATAGAAATTTCGTGTGAAATTTTACACTTGCACCATAATAATAATTATTTCATTCTTATATCGCATTTTTATACTATCAAAGTTTATAACTTTCGTTATCAACTTTGATAAAAAAGTCAAATTTACATCTAATTAAAATGTTCTTAGGATAAGTAAAAGGCAATAATAAAAATTTCAGGATATATAAGAAACATCTTGAGGACAACAGTTCCCACAAATGAGTTGGTTCCTTGTCTTATATCTTTACAAATAAAACATGATACATGAGATTATTTATATTACGAAAAAAATATGAAAGTAAGAAGTTTATAAATATATTTTTCTTTACTAATATAACATCTCATTTATGTTTATCTCTCATATTTATATTTCAAAAGTGATGGCAATTTTTTAGTGAACTTCTAGAAACAAGATTTGAATGCTTGCTTAATGTTAGTTAATAAGGGCACTGTTTTAAACATCTAACAAGGCTTAAATCTTAATATAGAAAAAAATTCTGGTTGGACCACGTCGGAAATAAAATCCTGACTACGCTACCATTCTGTTGGTTGGGAATATTGGTAATCTGAAACTCTTAATTATTGAAAAGTAGGACTCAGTCACCGAATAGTAACTAGTCCAATCCTGCCTGTCTGTCAATTGTATTCTTGGAGATTTTTTCGTCTCTAATTGAGGAACATGTGTCCTTTCCTTGCCAACAGGACAGGTCGGAATTTCATTGATGTTGTAACGACTTCGACTAAGAACTCAGGTTAAAAATAGAACCTTTTATTTTTCTGGAATAGATTAACACTGAGAGAACAACTCACACGATAGTATAGGTAGCGATGACCCAAGCAATGGGAAAGTTCTAGGCTACGGGCCTTTCACAAGGATCTCGGATGAGACCAGATCTGGCGGGGTGCCAACACAAGTCCGCCCAAGCTGGACGTCTGGCCTTTCGGGCGCTCTGCCCTGTAGAAATCGGAAGTCCGGCTATCTGCCGCGGGTACTGGAACGTCTGGCCTTTCGGGCGCTCTGCCCTGTAGAAATCGGAAGTCCGGCTATCTGCCGCGGGTACTGGAACGTCTGGCCTTTCGGGCGCTCTGCCCTGTAGAAATCGGAAGTCCGGCTATCTGCCGCGGGTACTGGAACGTCTGGCCTTTCGGGCGCTCTGCCCTGTAGAAATCGGAAGTCCGGCTATCTGCCGCGGGTACTGGAACGTCTGGCCTTTCGGGCGCTCTGCCCTGTAGAAATCGGAAGTCCGGCTATCTGCCGCGGGTACTGGAACGTCTGGCCTTTCGGGCGCTCTGCCCTGTAGAAATCGGAAGTCCGGCTATCTGCCGCGGGTACTGGAACGTCTGGCCTTTCGGGCGCTCTGCCCTGTAGAAATCGGAAGTCCGGCTATCTGCCGCGGGTACTGGAACGTCTGGCCTTTCGGGCGCTCTGCCCTGTAGAAATCGGAAGTCCGGCTATCTGCCGCGGGTACTGGAACGTCTGGCCTTTCGGGCGCTCTGCCCTGTAGAAATCGGAAGTCCGGCTATCTGCCGCGGGTACTGGAACGTCTGGCCTTTCGGGCGCTCTGCCCTGTAGAAATCGGAAGTCCGGCTATCTGCCGCGGGTACTGGAACGTCTGGCCTTTCGGGCGCTCTGCCCTGTAGAAATCGGAAGTCCGGCTATCTGCCGCGGGTACTGGAACGTCTGGCCTTTCGGGCGCTCTGCCCTGTAGAAATCGGAAGTCCGGCTATCTGCCGCGACTGCTGCGTCCCTTCGCTGGGACAATCTGGGCGGGATGCCCGGTTAGCTTCAAAACTCAAGACCTCACGGGGTCACGTGGCAATCAGAACACCGTCCGAACCTCCCAAAAAACCCGTGCACACCTTCTTATACCTGCCATTTTGGGGGTGGGCTTTTGGCGCTGTCATCGCTTCTCGGCGTAACCAGCGTCCTTTTATTGGTTTGGTGTCAGGGGGGTCAAGGGTGCCCACTGACCCAATTGGCCTTTGTACCCCGACGGAAAGTCTCGGTCCAGCCTCTAACTGTCTGGTTCCTTTCCCAGGGTCGTTCATCATCCTGGGGACCCTATCTCTCCTATTTTGTGCTTCAATGAGCTGTGTTATCTTCTCCAGCAGTTGTGCGATAACATTATGGCACTACAGAGCTGATAAAATAACATTAAGTTGGGCATTATTAACTTCACAAGTTGGAACTGGAAGATAATTTGTGTATTTCACTAGTGCTAAAGTTAATAATTCTCAACTTGTGTCATGTATTCAGCCCTGAAGTAATACATAGTTTTAAGGTAAAAAAACAACAATTAACATTTCCTTACGAAGACTGAAAACTTTGCGCAAGTTAAATGATTAACATTCACTTATTAACTTCCAATTGTGTAACAATGTTGGCAGGGATGCACTCAGAATATCAATCTGGAGGGGACTACAATTTGTCTACCATGAGAATAGCTCTGTTGGATTGACACTGCGTCGCTAAAAATGTTCAGAATTTGTGCGACTAAATCTTCCTTAGATTCATAGCCGAAAGTTGGTCACACGTCACCCCCTACTCAAAATGAACGACTCTTGTTCCTATGGCGACCGCTACCACACAGACTTGACGTCGGGAGCAGTTCGCATAATAGACAGAGTACATCGGTTTTGTTTTTAAAAAGCTTTGAGAAAATCCAAAATTTTTTCTACATGTGATTTAAAAAGAGAAAATTTAATTTAATAGGAATAATTCTCTAAAATATTCTTTTCAATGGCCGGGTACATGAACAATACACAGATAAGAAAACACTCAATAAGAGCAAACAGATACAAAAGAGAACAACTAAAAACAGAGTAAAAGGAAGAAATTGTCAAGGAACAACCGGTGATTGTCGCCCAAAAGTTCTCTCGCCCACCCCCGCCAAAAAATATTAATACATGTAATCTAAATTAAACTACTCAAGTGAATTCCTTTCCCGAACATTGTGCAGCATAGTAACCCTTCGATATATCACGCTTCCTAGGGTACAAGAAAAAAACGTGGTATTCTGAGGTAACGCAAAATAGAGCGAGAGTTTAGAAAAACGCATTGCTAAAAAGTCATAAATTATGCGTTAATTGCGCTTTTTTCATATAAAATTATTTAAAACTACAAGTTAAACAGAAAATCGATGGTAATTTTTTGAAACAAGAACGCTTTCGAGATACCACAATCTGTTATAACCATTCTGTTTTCCTTTCAACTGAGCTGGAATAGTTCCACGAACGGAATTCCTTTTATACGAGGAATATTATATTATTTATATAAATATTATTTATATTTATTTTAACTTAATCTTCCAACGAGGAGAAGCTTCTTACGGCAAAGAGTAAACACCTGCCTGAAACCAATCATTCATGCAGGAATATGTCAAAACCTCCTATAAACAAGGCCCATCAACCAGTTGTAGAACAGGTTCTGACGTCACACAACTTGGGCCATCGCGATCTCGTCACCTCGTCCAGTGCCCCTTATATGCATCAAGAAGCTAAGCCTTATCACAGCCGTTCTTGACACGTGGTTTATATTTGTTTAATTTTTTCACTTGTAATTTACGTTAAAGCAACTTGAGTTATCATGGTGAACAAGTGTTGTATACCCAAATGCCGTGGAAATTATATTGGCACGCCACGCATTTCAGTATTTGGATTTCCAAAGAATGAAGATCTTCGGTCACAATGGTTAGCTGCAATTCCTAGGGATTTCCAAGTTACTGAACATTCAAAAGTAAGTAGTTATCTTTATTTCTTTTAGAAAATAATCATACGAAAATCATTTGTATCGTGATAATTTTGCAAGTATCTCCCTCTCACTTAGTTATAAGCAAATTTATAATTAAATTAAAAATATATTTTCCTCATTGTTTAATGCAATCAATTTTTGATCTCCGGAAAAAAATAAAATGTCACTTTATTTTGCAAGGTTATTTTCACTGTCAAAAAATATAATTTGCATAAATATAATTTGCGTAAACAAAAAATAAGCTGGAAGGTATATGAAATTGATATGTATATGCTAAAATATATAACATGTTGTCATATAAATATAATTTGAAATATAAGAGTGTACATAAATAAGATAAGCATAAACAAATTTATTTTAATGATAGTAATATTATCATTAAAGGTTGGAAGATATATGGTAGTATAAAGATATCCATATATATCATGTATACATTACATATATGTACTAAAATTATTTAAAAACTGAGAAGAGAGTTTTAGCATGTAAAATGATTTATAAATAAAATGTTTAGCTGAGTACAAATTTGCAGAATACATGTATACTCAAGTCCAAAAATGAATGCTTTTCTGTTATTAACAAATTCCTTATTTTTTATATTTAAACAATAAAACAATTTTTAAATCCTGAAATTTAAAAAAATCATATTTCTAGGTTTGTGAAGTACATTTTCAAGAAGCTTTCATACGTCGAGTTAGTTCCTGTTATGATCCTTCCACTGGAAAAAGGATTGAAGTGCCATTGAAGCAACCTCGTTTACAAGAAAATGCTGTGCCGACAATCTTCCCCAACTGCCCACAATATTTGTCTTCAAAAAATGTGTTCGTGAGAGTCCTCGAAAAAAGTATTCGAGGTTAGAAAATGACCACATGCAGACTGCTATTGCAGAAAGTTTTAAAACATCACAGGATTATGATAAACAGTTTCTTTTTAATGATCTTGATGAACTTTTGAACACATTCAAGAATACAAGCCTACCGCCTTGTTGGAATATTATTCAAAAAGACAACCAAGTGCTTATTGTGAACATTGATCCAGATCCTGTGCCTAAAATTACATCATCAGTGAAAATTTATGAACATTTATTATTATCAGTGTTCGTAAAAAATACAGCTATTGACAACATAAAGGGTATTACTTTGCCATTCACAGTGAAATATGTGTATGAAGTATGTAATATTGTAGAGTGGTTAACAGGTTCACCACCTGAATTAGAGAATTTTGAGTATAAGGTAAGTGCCTTAAATGAATTGTTTCAAGAATTATTACATGTAGCGAATGATGAACAGAAAAATGTGGTAAATTTTCTATTAGAGCAACTAAATCTGTTAGCATCACATAAAAATCATAGGAAATATTCTCATGAGTTTTTAATATTATGCTGTTTAGTATATTCCATTTCTCCACATTGTTATAGGTTTTTACGACATTCTGGCATAATTACTGTTCCCCATCCATCAACATTGGCAAAAATTTGCACAAAATATAATGTCAATCCTAAAACCGAACAAACTGATTGCAATTTTTTGTTATATGCTGCACAAAAATTTAACTTTTTACATGAAAGTGATAAAAATGTTGTTTTATTATTGGATGAAATCCACATTAAACCCTTTTTAGATTACAAAGGTGGAAATATATTAGGTTTAGCATTTGATAGTGAAGATGCTGCTACAAGTGCCCATGTATTTATGATTCAGAGTTTAAAATCAAGTTACAAAGATGTAGTGCATGTTCTTCCTATGAAGAAATTGACTGCAGATTTGTTGTATAAGTATATTTATAAAGTGATAACTGGCTTAGAAAAAATAGGCTTTACTGTATGTTGCATAATTACAGATAATAATGCTATTAATCGAAAAGCCATTACAAATTTTGCATCCCCTCCCAAAGTTAGTATCGTGTATCCACATCCTGTTGATCCAAAACGCCCATAATTTTATATTGTTGACCCAGTGCATTTACTTAAATGTGTACGAAATAACTGGTTGAACCAAAAAAATAAATGTTTATGCTTTCCATCATTTTCTTTAGAAAATATTGATGCATCAGATGTTAAAACAGCATCCACAGCTTCTCTTCAACAACTTTATAACTATTGTAGTGATTCTCTGGGTAGCGTGGTAGATTCAAATCTACAGAGAACAGTCTGGCTTAAATAACAAACGATAATTTTATTTAAAACAATTTCTTGACTATATTAGAATCTATTTACACGACACTTTCACGAATTTCTATGCCTCTGCTAACTGGATGCGACAGGGTGTCGAAATCTCAGGACATACGAAAGTCTCTGAGTTGGAGAAAGGTATCTCAACAGTCTCTAGATGAAACTCTACTCGTCGGGTGACGATTTCACAAGATCAGCACTGGATCCTCACTGGACGACGGGAAAAGGCAGGTTCACTGCCGGACGAGAAGTCGGTACCGAACTCTCCGCAGGTCGTCGGTTCGGCACAATCAGGGATCGGCTCCACTGGGGTCGTCGGGTCAGTACAAGACAGCACGGCTCCGCTGGGGTCGTCGGATCGGCACAAGACAGGCACGGCTCCGCTGGGGTCGTCGGATCGGCACAAGACAGGCACGGCTCCGCTGGGGTCGCTGGTTCAAGTCTCGAACGAGAAATAAGCAGGAACTCGAGATAGGCAGCCTACGCCAGGCTACAAGAACGCGTCCTCTCAGGTTGAGAGAACCGTCTTCAAAAAATATATTTTCTCCCTAAGGAGTGACCGCTCAAAGGGTCGCTGAGTTAAGCTGATCGATCGAGATCACAAGCAAGAACTGACGATTCGACTCCCTGCTTTTCCTTTTGAAACCTCCCAGCCTTTGTTCGCTGGTGGTTCTCGATTCGTTCGTTCTTGATTGGTTCTTACTTTTAATTGGTTCGTTTTTACTTTGCTCATTTTTGAGGTTGCTGATTCGGTAGAGACTCTCTGACGTAAAATGGGATCAGCTACTTAGCGCAGGTGGCTTGATTACCTAGCAGGTGGACTTAATCACCTGGCAGGTGCACTCCTAAACACCTGGGCTCTTTTCGGAACGAATCCCCTTTTGTCCTCTTCGATCCAAGTCCCGACCGTCTGGCGCCAGAGAGATGGAAATGTATTGTCCGGCTCTTTTACGACCTGTCGGCGAGTTTGCCTTTGGCGCCAGAGAGATGGAAATGTATTGTCCGGCTCTTTTACGACCTGTCGGCGAGTTTGCCTTTGGGAGGGATAATTGAGGGGTCCATCAATGAATCCTCACAACCCCTCCCCCCTAAGAAAGATTTTGTGGTATGGCAAAATCTATAAGGCAAGGGTTAGACATGGCAACTCGACACATCATTAGAGGCAACAATTTTAAGAATTTATATACAAAATTTTAACATGATTTCAACACTTAAATTTCAAGTTACATCTACTATTTACAATACTCTTACATCCTACTCTTGTGATACAATTATATTTTATCACATAAGTTCAATCAAATACTGGGGTTTATGTACAATTTAAATCGGTACTTTTGGTACGATTTAATTTTCCGACAGCATTCTGCTCAGACAATCTGCATGTTGGTTGTCCTTCCCAGCCCTATGGATGATCTGGTAATTGAAGGGCTGTAAAGCCAACGCCCACCTCATCAATCTCGGGTTATTCCCGGAGTTATTCTTTAAAAATACTAACGGATTGTGGTCCGTTTCAATAGTGAAGCGTTGTCCGTCCAAGTAATGCCGCAGCTTTTTAATTGCGTAAATAATGCCTGCGCATTCTTTTTCGGTAGTGCAGAATTTCTTTTCTGTGTCGGTAAACTTCCGGCTTAAATATAATATCGGGTGATCAACTTTATCTGGCCCTTTTTGTGCCATGATTACCCCGATTCCTTGGTTGGAAGCGTCAGTTTGGAGGATAAATTCCTTTGAGAAGTCTGGGGCGTACAACACCGGCTTCTCAGTGAGTTTCGTTTTCAGCTCTCGGAAAGCTGAGTCGCATTCCGTGGACCACTCTACCTCCTCCCTTCTATTCTTTCCTTTTAATGCCCTCGTTAATGGCTCGGCTATTATGGCATAATTTTGGATATACCGGGCGTAATATCCACTCAAACCTAAAAATTGTCTGATCTGTGTTTTATTCCTGGGTGTGGGGAAATCAACTACCGCTTGGATTTTCGCCTCAGTCGGAGTTCTACATCCACTCCCTACCATATGTCCCAAATATTTGACACTGCTCTGTGCGAACTTGCATTTGGCAAGTTTAATTGTTAATTTCGCATACGTGATTTTCTTAAGAACCACATCGAGGTGTTTGATGTGTTCCTCCCAAGTTTGCGAAAATATAGCTACATCGTCTAAGTAGGGTACACAAAATTCATCTAAACCTTGTAAGAGTTGAGCCATGAATTTTGAGAAGCAATATGGCGCGTTTACTAGTCCGAACGGAAGAACTAGTGGTCTATATGACCCGAATGGAGTCACGAAAGCGGCCAATCTTTGTGCCTTAAGACTCAAGGGTATCTGCCAATATCCCTTGGTCAGATCTATGACCGTTATATATTTTGCGGCTGCCACTTGTTCGATTCGCTCGTCCATATTAGGCAGTGGATAATATTTCTTCCTAATGATGGAATTTAATCGACGATAATCGACACAAGGGCGAGGGTCACGTCCTGGACTCTCTACTAAAATCATGGGGGAAGTGTAATCGGACTCCCCGATCTCAATGATTTTTAAATCCAACATCCTCTTAATTTCTGACTTGAGGATTTCCGTTTGTCTAGGAGAGGTGCGGTAGGGTTTCGATCTAATGGGTTTGTCACTAATTAAATCGATATCATGTTCGATAAGATTCGTCCTACCGGGATCATTTGAAAATAATTGCCTATGGGATTTTAACAATTTCCCAAGTTCATTGATTTGATCCTGCGTGCATCGCTCTTCCAATTTACTGTTTTTCACTACCTCTCCGAAATCAAAAATATTCGGATCTGCGATAGGATATTGAATATCCAAATCAGATTCTACGGTGTCGTGAGAGAATACTTCGCTCATCAAAACATTTACGCTTTCCATCCGCTGGTGGTATGGCTTTAATAAGTTAATGTGGTACACTCGTACCTTCTCTACCTTCCCTGGCATCTTAACAACGTAATTGGTCTCCGAAAGCTGTTTCTCTATAGTTCCCGGACCAACCCATTTTACGGCGAATTTTGTTTGTTGGCAAGATGACAATACTAAGACGCGATCGCCTACTTTAAACTCGCGCTTCACCGATCCTTTGTCGTAGTACGACTTCCTTTTAACTTTTGCGTCCGTTTCGGTTGCGGTGGCTACCTGTTGACACCGTCGCAATCGATTTATCAACTGGAATACGTACTCCGTGACAATGTCTTCACATGGGGGACTTTGGCACCATTTGTCAAATAAAATGGATTCGGGCATTCTCAAATTCTTCCCGTAAATTAGCTCTGCGGGGCTAAAACCGGTTGACGCATGGGTTACGTTCCGCAAAGCCAAGAGAGCCGATGGAAGTACGTCCTCCCAATTTTCTTTTAGCTCCAGGCACATCGCTTTCAAAAGTCTCTTTAGGGTCCGGTGGAACCGTTCCACCGGGTTCGTTTGTGGATGATAGATCGAACTACGCACCACCTTAATCCCAAACCTCTCAAAGAAGGTAATTGTGAGGTTACTAGTGAAATACGTAGCATTGTCCAGTTGTAGTTCTTTGGGGAAACCTATTCTACTAAAGATAGCAAGCAAGGCATCAGTGACGGTTTCTGAGTTCACTGCTGATAAAGGAATAGCTTCCGGGTATTTGGAAGCAAGGCAAATAGCCGTCAGGAGATATTTGTTCCCTTTCGGTGATATTGGCAAGGGACCCACAATGTCTATATTCATCTTCGCGAACACTTCGGTGATCACGGGCACTAACTTAAGGGGCGCTCTCTTTTGTTCCGAGGATTTCCCGACTTTCTGACAAGCATCGCACGATTTCACATATTCCTCGATCTCCTTAATACACTGGGGCCAGAAATAATAGCGCAACAGCTTATCTTTAGTTTTCGTATTGCCCATGTGGGATCCGAACCCATCATGACAAAGGCTTAAAATTTTATTTTTATATATAGCGGGTATTATAATAGCTGCCTCCGCTCTTCGCCTCGATGATCCTTAGACTGCCTAAAGAGTAGCTCTTTTTCAATCACGAACTCACTCGTTTTATTTTGCCTGACCTTATCCCAAATAGATTTGAGTTCGGGACAATTCTGCTGTTTCTTGGCAAAAGTTTCAGCGTGAATGCCTACTAATTCGATTTCCGAATTTTCCTGTAAGGGTGGTAACTCTATCCCCAAATTTTCGTCCTCTAGTTCATTTTCAGGTTCCGTTACCTCAAGTGGATCTATTTCTGTCTGGTTTTCCTCAACTACAGTCTGTTCAGGGCTCAGACGTTTGGTTTGACTCCTAGTCATAATCGCGTTTACCAGTTCTGGTTTTACTCTTTGCGATTCAATTAATTCCTGGGTGGAATTTCCTAAGAGGTAATGTCGCATTTCGACGGATTTACCTACTATTGCTGCCTTAGTCCTAATTACGCCGAGTTCTGGACTTTCGATTTTAATTCTTGCCAAAGGTAGGCACTTGAAGTGGTTGTCCAGAGGTTGCTTAACCCAAATGTGCTCGCCTGTAAAATCCTCAGGTTTCACCAAGTCTAGGGGTCCCAGGTCAATGGTTGTTCCTGAATCACGCAACAATACCATGTCAACATCATTTATTTTGGCCTTGCTTAAATAAGGCTCAAATGAGGGAGCAAAATTTGCGCTTGTAGCAAGATTATTTAAGGGTTCCGCTACTTTCTTTAACTCGGGGCATTGAGGGCGTATATGACCAGGTAAGTTACAATTAAAACAAACGGGGCCACTACGTTTCTCAAATTCCCTTGTCCGCCATTCTGTGTTGGTTCCCTTACTTCCCGATCTCCAGTCCTTTCCGTGATTTTTCTCCCCCCCCCCCGAATTTCTTTCCCTGATTCGGCTTTTCAATAGGTTTTGGGCGGTCGAGAGCCCTTTTCTCCGGTAGTTTGGAGAACACCTGTTTCTTGACTCGACGGGTTGACTCGTACGCGTCTAGCTTCTCAGCCAATGCGCTCGGTTCGGTCAACTCGCCCCATTGATCAATAAAGTGGTCCTTTATGTCGGCCGGTACCCTTCTTTTCATTTGATCAGCGATCATCAGATTCTTAAGAGAATCAAAATCCTCAACTTGGATTCCGCTAAGCCACCCTTCTAGATAGCTTCTTAGTTCGAAGATCATGTCCTTCCATAAAGAGCCATTTTGTCTCTGATGCATTTGAAATTTGCATCTAAAGGATTCTGCGCTAAGCTTGAATCTAGCGAGAAGTACGGACTTTACATGATCATAATCATCACTCAATTCCTCGGGTTCACGAATAATAATCTCCGCGATTTCAATCGGCAACAGACTAAGCAGCTGTGAGACCAATTCGTCATACTCGATTTTTAATTTTATACTCTGGCGTTCAAAAAGCGTTAAGAACAAGGCCATATCTATTTTGTCAGCATCAAACTTTTGCATGACTGATTTAATGTTTTTAGACGGTTTCCCGCTATCATGGCTAGACGAACTTAAACTATTTACTTCTCCCGATTGTTGTAATCTTAGCTTCTCTAGTTCGAAAGCCCTTTCCGCAGCTAATTTTTCCTCTTCCTTAGCTAATTTTTCCTCTTCCTTAGCCAATTCCCTCTCTTCTCTAGCCTCGGCCAATTTCCTCTCTTCTATGATATTAACTATCATATCTTTAGCGCTTTCCTCGCTAAAATCATTGCATCCCTGTATTTTCCTTGCTAGATCGATGATTCGATCGTCGGAACCAAACTCAACATTAAACTCGTATGCTAATTTCTGCAAGTCTACCTTTTTCTGCTTAGTTAAAAACGCCATGGTTCTACACTAAATTTTCCCAGTGACACAATTACAAAATTCAATCACCAAATATTCTGAACTTCAATTTTCAAATAACAATACACACATAAAATAATAATACACAATGCAGTCAATTTCCTAAGCCTTAACTATTTTCCAGACTCATGCAATATTAAAATATTTTTACTTAAAATAATACACAATAATAATCTCTACTACAAGTTCACTAAATTTCATTCAACTTGACTAGGTAGTTCACAATTGCGTAGATACTTCACAATCTAAGTTAATTTAACTATGTGCTAAAGGTACAAGATCATCCACAGCCCTGGAACTTATTCGAGCAATTGCTAAACTGACAATTTCCAAATCTTCACTACAAATTTACTGCAATTATTAAATCCTAACGTTTCCGCGAATTTGCATACACTAGTAATCAGAATTTCTTTAGAATGGATTCCACAATTAAATCAATTTAAAAATTTAAACACTCTTCACAACAGTTTTTTTTCTCAACAATTTAAAACAATAATCTCTTAAATTGCCTCTAAAGAAATGCCAAGCTTACCTTGTCTGACGACTGGCTCTGCTTTTTCGACAGGTCTCTGCTCTGCCTCTGTTGGGATGTCAGACGGGCGTTCGCTTTTTTTTCTTTCACTGGCACACTAGCACTTTTTTTCAACACTGGACAGGATGTCCTTCACGTTGTAGCAGTTCTGGATGGTTCTGCTTTTTCTCACTTCACAACTCTTCTTGAGTTTGCCTCTGGACTGGATGTCCTCACGTAATAAATCCTGGGTGGGCTTACTACGCAAAAGGTGTGGTTGCCAATTTTTTATTTAATGGCTAACAATCCCACCTGCTGCCACCAATAATTTAAGTAGACTGTAGTGATTCTCTGGGTAGCGTGGTAGATTCAAATCTACAGAGAACAGTCTGGCTTAAATAACAAACGATAATTTTATTTAAAACAATTTCTTGACTATATTAGAATCTATTTACACGCCACTTTCACGAATTTCTATGCCTCTGCTAACTGGATGCGACAGGGTGTCGAAATCTCAGGACGTACGAAAGTCTCTGAGTTGGAGAAAGGTATCTCAACAGTCTCTAGATGAAACTCTACTCGTCGGGTGACGATTTCACAAGATCAGCACTGGATCCTCACTGGACGACGGGACAAGGCAGGTTCACTGCCGGACGAGAAGTCGGTACCGAACTCTCCGCAGGTCGTCGGTTCGGCACAATCAGGGATCGGCTCCACTGGGGTCGTCGGGTCAGTACAAGACAGCACGGCTCCGCTGGGGTCGTCGGATCGGCACAAGACAGGCACGGCTCCGCTGGGGTCGTCGGATCGGCACAAGACAGGCACGGCTCCGCTGGGGTCGCTGGTTCAAGTCTCGAACGAGAAATAAGCGGGAACTCGAGATAGGCAGCCTACGCCAGGCTACAAGAACGCGTCCTCTCAGGTTGAGAGAACCGTCTTCAAAAAATATATTTTCTCCCTAAGGAGTGACCGCTCAAAGGGTCGCTGAGTTAAGCTGATCGATCGAGATCACAAGCAAGAACTGACGATTCGACTCCCTGCTTTTCCTTTTGAAACCTCCCAGCCTTTGTTCGCTGGTGGTTCTCGATTCGTTCGTTCTTGATTGGTTCTTACTTTTAATTGGTTCGTTTTTACTTTGCTCATTTTTGAGGTTGCTGATTCGGTAGAGACTCTCTGACGTAAAATGGGATCAGCTACTTAGCGCAGGTGGCTTGATTACCTAGCAGGTGGACTTAATCACCTGGCAGGTGCACTCCTAAACACCTGGGCTCTTTTCGGAACGAATCCCCTTTTGTCCTCTTCGATCCAAGTCCCGACCGTCTGGCGCCAGAGAGATGGAAATGTATTGTCCGGCTCTTTTACGACCTGTCGGCGAGTTTGCCTTTGGCGCCAGAGAGATGGAAATGTATTGTCCGGCTCTTTTACGACCTGTCGGCGAGTTTGCCTTTGGGAGGGATAATTGAGGGGTCCATCAATGAATCCTCACAACCCCTCCCCCCTAAGAAAGATTTTGTGGTATGGCAAAATCTATAAGGCAAGGGTTAGACATGGCAACTCGACACATCATTAGAGGCAACAATTTTAAGAATTTATATACAAAATTTTAACATGATTTCAACACTTAAATTTCAAGTTACATCTACTATTTACAATACTCTTACATCCTACTCTTGTGATACAATTATATTTTATCACATAAGTTCAATCAAATACTGGGGTTTATGTACAATTTAAATCGGTACTTTTGGTACGATTTAATTTTCCGACAGCATTCTGCTCAGACAATCTGCATGTTGGTTGTCCTTCCCAGCCCTATGGATGATCTGGTAATTGAAGGGCTGTAAAGCCAACGCCCACCTCATCAATCTCGGGTTATTCCCGGAGTTATTCTTTAAAAATACTAACGGATTGTGGTCCGTTTCAATAGTGAAGCGTTGTCCGTCCAAGTAATGCCGCAGCTTTTTAATTGCGTAAATAATGCCTGCGCATTCTTTTTCGGTAGTGCAGAATTTCTTTTCTGTGTCGGTAAACTTCCGGCTTAAATATAATATCGGGTGATCAACTTTATCTGGCCCTTTTTGTGCCATGATTACCCCGATTCCTTGGTTGGAAGCGTCAGTTTGGAGGATAAATTCCTTTGAGAAGTCTGGGGCGTACAACACCGGCTTCTCAGTGAGTTTCGTTTTCAGCTCTCGGAAAGCTGAGTCGCATTCCGTGGACCACTCTACCTCCTCCCTTCTATTCTTTCCTTTTAATGCCCTCGTTAATGGCTCGGCTATTATGGCATAATTTTGGATATACCGGGCGTAATATCCACTCAAACCTAAAAATTGTCTGATCTGTGTTTTATTCCTGGGTGTGGGGAAATCAACTACCGCTTGGATTTTCGCCTCAGTCGGAGTTCTACATCCACTCCCTACCATATGTCCCAAATATTTGACACTGCTCTGTGCGAACTTGCATTTGGCAAGTTTAATTGTTAATTTCGCATACGTGATTTTCTTAAGAACCACATCGAGGTGTTTGATGTGTTCCTCCCAAGTTTGCGAAAATATAGCTACATCGTCTAAGTAGGGTACACAAAATTCATCTAAACCTTGTAAGAGTTGAGCCATGAATTTTGAGAAGCAATATGGCGCGTTTACTAGTCCGAACGGAAGAACTAGTGGTCTATATGACCCGAATGGAGTCACGAAAGCGGCCAATCTTTGTGCCTTAAGACTCAAGGGTATCTGCCAATATCCCTTGGTCAGATCTATGACCGTTATATATTTTGCGGCTGCCACTTGTTCGATTCGCTCGTCCATATTAGGCAGTGGATAATATTTCTTCCTAATGATGGAATTTAATCGACGATAATCGACACAAGGGCGAGGGTCACGTCCTGGACTCTCTACTAAAATCATGGGGGAAGTGTAATCGGACTCCCCGATCTCAATGATTTTTAAATCCAACATCCTCTTAATTTCTGACTTGAGGATTTCCGTTTGTCTAGGAGAGGTGCGGTAGGGTTTCGATCTAATGGGTTTGTCACTAATTAAATCGATATCATGTTCGATAAGATTCGTCCTACCGGGATCATTTGAAAATAATTGCCTATGGGATTTTAACAATTTCCCAAGTTCATTGATTTGATCCTGCGTGCATCGCTCTTCCAATTTACTGTTTTTCACTACCTCTCCGAAATCAAAAATATTCGGATCTGCGATAGGATATTGAATATCCAAATCAGATTCTACGGTGTCGTGAGAGAATACTTCGCTCATCAAAACATTTACGCTTTCCATCCGCTGGTGGTATGGCTTTAATAAGTTAATGTGGTACACTCGTACCTTCTCTACCTTCCCTGGCATCTTAACAACGTAATTGGTCTCCGAAAGCTGTTTCTCTATAGTTCCCGGACCAACCCATTTTACGGCGAATTTTGTTTGTTGGCAAGATGACAATACTAAGACGCGATCGCCTACTTTAAACTCGCGCTTCACCGATCCTTTGTCGTAGTACGACTTCCTTTTAACTTTTGCGTCCGTTTCGGTTGCGGTGGCTACCTGTTGACACCGTCGCAATCGATTTATCAACTGGAATACGTACTCCGTGACAATGTCTTCACATGGGGGACTTTGGCACCATTTGTCAAATAAAATGGATTCGGGCATTCTCAAATTCTTCCCGTAAATTAGCTCTGCGGGGCTAAAACCGGTTGACGCATGGGTTACGTTCCGCAAAGCCAAGAGAGCCGATGGAAGTACGTCCTCCCAATTTTCTTTTAGCTCCAGGCACATCGCTTTCAAAAGTCTCTTTAGGGTCCGGTGGAACCGTTCCACCGGGTTCGTTTGTGGATGATAGATCGAACTACGCACCACCTTAATCCCAAACCTCTCAAAGAAGGTAATTGTGAGGTTACTAGTGAAATACGTAGCATTGTCCAGTTGTAGTTCTTTGGGGAAACCTATTCTACTAAAGATAGCAAGCAAGGCATCAGTGACGGTTTCTGAGTTCACTGCTGATAAAGGAATAGCTTCCGGGTATTTGGAAGCAAGGCAAATAGCCGTCAGGAGATATTTGTTCCCTTTCGGTGATATTGGCAAGGGACCCACAATGTCTATATTCATCTTCGCGAACACTTCGGTGATCACGGGCACTAACTTAAGGGGCGCTCTCTTTTGTTCCGAGGATTTCCCGACTTTCTGACAAGCATCGCACGATTTCACATATTCCTCGATCTCCTTAATACACTGGGGCCAGAAATAATAGCGCAACAGCTTATCTTTAGTTTTCGTATTGCCCATGTGGGATCCGAACCCATCATGACAAAGGCTTAAAATTTTATTTTTATATATAGCGGGTATTAATAGCTGCCTCCGCTCTTCGCCTCGATGATCCTTAGACTGCCTAAAGAGTAGCTCTTTTTCAATCACGAACTCACTCGTTTTATTTTGCCTGACCTTATCCCAAATAGATTTGAGTTCGGGACAATTCTGCTGTTTCTTGGCAAAAGTTTCAGCGTGAATGCCTACTAATTCGATTTCCGAATTTTCCTGTAAGGGTGGTAACTCTATCCCCAAATTTTCGTCCTCTAGTTCATTTTCAGGTTCCGTTACCTCAAGTGGATCTATTTCTGTCTGGTTTTCCTCAACTACAGTCTGTTCAGGGCTCAGACGTTTGGTTTGACTCCTAGTCATAATCGCGTTTACCAGTTCTGGTTTTACTCTTTGCGATTCAATTAATTCCTGGGTGGAATTTCCTAAGAGGTAATGTCGCATTTCGACGGATTTACCTACTATTGCTGCCTTAGTCCTAATTACGCCGAGTTCTGGACTTTCGATTTTAATTCTTGCCAAAGGTAGGCACTTGAAGTGGTTGTCCAGAGGTTGCTTAACCCAAATGTGCTCGCCTGTAAAATCCTCAGGTTTCACCAAGTCTAGGGGTCCCAGGTCAATGGTTGTTCCTGAATCACGCAACAATACCATGTCAACATCATTTATTTTGGCCTTGCTTAAATAAGGCTCAAATGAGGGAGCAAAATTTGCGCTTGTAGCAAGATTATTTAAGGGTTCCGCTACTTTCTTTAACTCGGGGCATTGAGGGCGTATATGACCAGGTAAGTTACAATTAAAACAAACGGGGCCACTACGTTTCTCAAATTCCCTTGTCCGCCATTCTGTGTTGGTTCCCTTACTTCCCGATCTCCAGTCCTTTCCGTGATTTTTCTCCCCCCCCCCGAATTTCTTTCCCTGATTCGGCTTTTCAATAGGTTTTGGGCGGTCGAGAGCCCTTTTCTCCGGTAGTTTGGAGAACACCTGTTTCTTGACTCGACGGGTTGACTCGTACGCGTCTAGCTTCTCAGCCAATGCGCTCGGTTCGGTCAACTCGCCCCATTGATCAATAAAGTGGTCCTTTATGTCGGCCGGTACCCTTCTTTTCATTTGATCAGCGATCATCAGATTCTTAAGAGAATCAAAATCCTCAACTTGGATTCCGCTAAGCCACCCTTCTAGATAGCTTCTTAGTTCGAAGATCACGTCCTTCCATAAAGAGCCATTTTGTCTCTGATGCGTTTGAAATTTGCATCTAAAGGATTCTGCGCTAAGCTTGAATCTAGCGAGAAGTACGGACTTTACATGATCATAATCATCACTCAATTCCTCGGGTTCACGAATAATAATCTCCGCGATTTCAATCGGCAACAGACTAAGCAGCTGTGAGACCAATTCGTCATACTCGATTTTTAATTTTATACTCTGGCGTTCAAAAAGCGTTAAGAACAAGGCCATATCTATTTTGTCAGCATCAAACTTTTGCATGACTGATTTAATGTTTTTAGACGGTTTCCCGCTATCATGGCTAGACGAACTTAAACTATTTACTTCTCCCGATTGTTGTAATCTTAGCTTCTCTAGTTCGAAAGCCCTTTCCGCAGCTAATTTTTCCTCTTCCTTAGCTAATTTTTCCTCTTCCTTAGCCAATTCCCTCTCTTCTCTAGCCTCGGCCAATTTCCTCTCTTCTATGATATTAACTATCATATCTTTAGCGCTTTCCTCGCTAAAATCATTGCATCCCTGTATTTTCCTTGCTAGATCGATGATTCGATCGTCGGAACCAAACTCAACATTAAACTCGTATGCTAATTTCTGCAAGTCTACCTTTTTCTGCTTAGTTAAAAACGCCATGGTTCTACACTAAATTTTCCCAGTGACACAATTACAAAATTCAATCACCAAATATTCTGAACTTCAATTTTCAAATAACAATACACACATAAAATAATAATACACAATGCAGTCAATTTCCTAAGCCTTAACTATTTTCCAGACTCATGCAATATTAAAATATTTTTACTTAAAATAATACACAATAATAATCTCTACTACAAGTTCACTAAATTTCATTCAACTTGACTAGGTAGTTCACAATTGCGTAGATACTTCACAATCTAAGTTAATTTAACTATGTGCTAAAGGTACAAGATCATCCACAGCCCTGGAACTTATTCGAGCAATTGCTAAACTGACAATTTCCAAATCTTCACTACAAATTTACTGCAATTATTAAATCCTAACGTTTCCGCGAATTTGCATACACTAGTAATCAGAATTTCTTTAGAATGGATTCCACAATTAAATCAATTTAAAAATTTAAACACTCTTCACAACAGTTTTTTTTCTCAACAATTTAAAACAATAATCTCTTAAATTGCCTCTAAAGAAATGCCAAGCTTACCTTGTCTGACGACTGGCTCTGCTTTTTCGACAGGTCTCTGCTCTGCCTCTGTTGGGATGTCAGACGGGCGTTCGCTTTTTTTTCTTTCACTGGCACACTAGCACTTTTTTTCAACACTGGACAGGATGTCCTTCACGTTGTAGCAGTTCTGGATGGTTCTGCTTTTTCTCACTTCACAACTCTTCTTGAGTTTGCCTCTGGACTGGATGTCCTCACGTAATAAATCCTGGGTGGGCTTACTACGCAAAAGGTGTGGTTGCCAATTTTTTATTTAATGGCTAACAATCCCACCTGCTGCCACCAATAATTTAAGTAGACTGTAGTGATTCTCTGGGTAGCGTGGTAGATTCAAATCTACAGAGAACAGTCTGGCTTAAATAACAAACGATAATTTTATTTAAAACAATTTCTTGACTATATTAGAATCTATTTACACGACACTTTCACGAATTTCTATGCCTCTGCTAACTGGATGCGACAGGGTGTCGAAATCTCAGGACGTACGAAAGTCTCTGAGTTGGAGAAAGGTATCTCAACAGTCTCTAGATGAAACTCTACTCGTCGGGTGACGATTTCACAAGATCAGCACTGGATCCTCACTGGACGACGGGACAAGGCAGGTTCACTGCAGGACGAGAAGTCGGTACCGAACTCTCCGCAGGTCGTCGGTTCGGCACAATCAGGGATCGGCTCCACTGGGGTCGTCGGGTCAGTACAAGACAGCACGGCTCCGCTGGGGTCGTCGGATCGGCACAAGACAGGCACGGCTCCGCTGGGGTCGTCGGATCGGCACAAGACAGGCACGGCTCCGCTGGGGTCGCTGGTTCAAGTCTCGAACGAGAAATAAGCAGGAACTCGAGATAGGCAGCCTACGCCAGGCTACAAGAACGCGTCCTCTCAGGGTGAGAGAACCGTCTTCCAAATTATTAAGAGCTCCTTAATGGGGTTGACCGCTCAAAGGGTCACTGAGCTAAGACGCTAGCTCGGGAAACAAACAAGACTCGAGATGGGCAGCCTATGCCGGCTACAAGAACGCGTCCTCTCAGGTTGAGAGAACCGTCTTCAAAAAATATATTTTCTTCCTAAGGAGTGACCGCTCAAAGGGTCGCTGAGTTAAGCTGATCGATCGAGATCACAAGCAAGAACTGACGATTCGACTCCCTGCTTTTCCTTTTGAAACCTCCCAGCCTTTGTTCGCTGGTGGTTCTCGATTCGTTCGTTCTTGATTGGTTCTTACTTTTAATTGGTTCGTTTTTACTTTGCTCATTTTTGAGGTTGCTGATTCGGTAGAGACTCTCTGACGTAAAATGGGATCAGCTACTTAGCGCAGGTGGCTTGATTACCTAGCAGGTGGACTTAATCACCTGGCAGGTGCACTCCTAAACACCTGGGCTCTTTTCGGAACGAATCCCCTTTTGTCCTCTTCGATCCAAGTCCCGACCGTCTGGCGCCAGAGAGATGGAAATGTATTGTCCGGCTCTTTTACGACCTGTCGGCGAGTTTGCCTTTGGGAGGGATAATTGAGGGGTCCATCAATGAATCCTCACACTATGAAGAGAGAAACTTTATAAAATATGGCTATGGTTTAACGCTCAAAGGATTAAATCCAAGTAATTTAGAACGGCAGAATGTAAAATTTGCACTGCAAATTTTTAATATACACTGCTGGCAACCGTAAATGCAACACCCTGAAGAAGCATGCAAGTAATATGAAATTTACAACATGCATTAGCGAAGGTGAGATATGCAAATGATTAGAATTTCAGCGCAGACGCACATCACGCGCGCCTGTGGCGCCATTTCAAAGCGCTATTTATGGCTTGGAGATTTCGACGATTTCAAGTACGACAATTGTGTTTTTCTTGTGGTTTTTTCAAAAAAACGATCAATTATGCCTCGTAGAAAACAGCGATCATCTTTTGATCAAGTATCCGAGTTCGACAGAGGAAGGATAGTGGCCTACCGAGATTGTGGATTATCTTTCAGGGAAATCGGTAGTCGTGTTGGACGAAACCAAACAACTGTAATGCGGATATGTGATCGTTGGATGCAGGAGGGTACGACGGACCGACGTGTTCGATCGCATCCACCTCAGTGCACCACTTCACGTGATGACAGGCATATTGTGCGTATGGCAGTGACGGATCGCTCAGCCACATCACGAACCATAGCACAGCACATTCAGTCTGTACCGCATCATCCAGTGTCTGCGCGTACCATTCGACGCCGTTTACAGCAGAGTGGTCTGTCCGCAAGACGTCCATTGCTTCGTCTACCCTTGACGCAGAACCACAGACGTTTCCGCCGCCAATGGTGCGATGAAAGAAGGATGTGGACGGCAGAATGGAATGAAATTGTCTTTACTGACGAGTCACGCTTCTGTCTGCAACACCACGATGGTCGGATTCGAGTCTGGAGACACCGTGGAGAGAGGATGCTGAACAGCTGCGTTATGCACCGCCACACTGGTTCTGCACCGGGTATTATGGTATGGGGCGGTATTGGATATCACTCTCGCACTCCTCTAGTACGCATTGCCGGTACTTTAAACAGCCAGCGCTACATCTCCGAGGTGTTGGAGCCAGTTGTCCTTCCTTACCTTCAGGGCTTGCCCACAGCCATATTTCAACAGGATAATGCGCGACCACACGTGGCACGCATTGTCCAAGGGTTCTTCGTCAATCGCCAGATTGAATTGCTTCCCTGGCCAGCTCGCTCTCCGGATCTTTCGCCGATAGAAAACATATGGTCCATGGTTGCTCAACGATTGACCCAGAATACATCCCCAGCTGCCACACCAGATCAACTTTGGCAACGTGTGGAAGCTGCTTGGTCTTCTGTACCCCAAGAACACATCCAAAGTCTCTTTGAATCAATGCCGAGGCGTGTGGCAGCGGTGATCTCCAACAATGGCGGCTACTCTGGCTACTGATTTTGGCAGGAACCACACTTCACAGAAGTCTATAAATTTAATCATTTGATACTTGGTCAACATGTTATCTACAAAATAAATTTTGTTGTGATATCTCTTGTCTTTCTTGGTGTTGCAATTTGGGTGGCCAGCAGTGTATTTGTTGTAGAAGGCTTACGAATTGCGGGTGAAGAAAAACACATTGCAGATTATGTAGGCACTTCAATGTTCATTGAAGTTATCTGTCATTGGTTTGGTATTATGAATGTGCGAACGCCCTTTAAGGGAAAGCACAAACGTAATGTATTTCAAGAACCCCTTACCCTGAAGGATGATCACAAAATGAAATTTTTAGATTCCCTTTTGAATTGGTTGACAACATGGGAGGGTTTAAAATTAGGAAGCGGTACTTTCACACGAGAAACTCAAATGGCTTTAAAGCATACTACATATGCAGTTATTGAAATGACAAGGTATTGTGTTGAAGAATTAAAGCATGAGTATATTTTAACAGGTAAGCTTCAAACAGATGTGCTAGAAGATCGCTTTGGAAAATATAGGCGATTAGCAGGTTCAAATTATAACATTTCTATAACACAAATTTTTGAGACTGAAAACAAGTTAAGAGTACAGAGTCTGTCAAGTATTTTAATGAGAGAACCAGATGATGATCAGTCAGTAAGTCAATTGCAAGAAAATATTTGTTTGTGTGACATTGACCATTTAGAAAAATTACTGTTAATTACAGTTGAAGATTTAACTAATTATCAAACTATGTGTCCTCTTTTAACTTATGTAGCAGGTTATTGTTGTCATATAGCTCTCAAAAGACTGAAAAATTGTTATTTTTGCAGAAATATAATTTTAATGGACGATGATTTAGAAATTGATGATAGATTTAAATTAATTAAAAACCTGGACAGAGGACAATTGAAGTATCCATGTGAGGATATAATAAATATAATTTTATATACTTACATAATAATTGATAAGTTAGTTACACGTTCGAAAGAAACTGGATTTTTAAAAATGAATAACCAACGTTCTGTTCTTGTCGGTTTAGGATTTTGTGTTCCAATGAAATATTCATTGAAACAGATGGTTGCCCTTGTAATCATTTAGGAGACAATGTAATGAAATGCATAATTTGGTCTGCTTCAAATATATTATTAAAAAATTTGTGCAAAAATAAAAACGATAACTTGATTAAACAAAAAGAAGGTGCAACTTTTTTGAGAAAAAAGCGCAAACTTCAAACGTTGCAAAAATAATAATTGCAACAATTTCCCAATCAAATCATTTTGAAATATAAATATGTATTTATAACTTTATATACTATATGTATACCATTCTAATGCCTTTTCAGTCTTAAAACGTCTTTAAAACACAGTTAAATATAAGCATATTTTCATTTTATAATAATTCAATTTATTCCATGTTAACCTCAGGACACTATTTTGTTACTTTTTCTGAAGGGTGTATATAAAGATCTGCATGTATATAAAATCATTTAGTCCTTCTATATAAATTATTTGTATTCTTTCTTCTATGAAACATTATTTAAATGTGACAGCAATTGATTTGTAATGCAGTTTCTGCATTATATTTTGCTTGTGTAAATAAACAACTTATTTGAAACTTTGTGTTTTCATACTTATTTTTTTAAAGTTCCTTTATATTTAAGTATCAGAAGACTTTTTCTTTTCCATACTGATTAAAATAGAAAACTTGTTTGTTTTAGTTAAAATTCACTAAAATGACACTATTATCAAATTTATATAACGTTGATCTTAGTTTCCAAAACAGATTGAAACTTGCCGAAATTTCACGTTTGAAATGTTATCTAAAAAATTTAATATACTTTGCTCTTTAATCAGCTGATGTCACTAAATCAAATTTAATAAGCTATTAATATTTGTGTTTTAATATAAGGTTTTCAAACGTATATAAAACAATTACCGAGGAACTCGTATCTTAATATAAAGAAAAATGCCCTACTCTAGATTTTAGTGTACTTTTTTTTATAGATTGGGCTAAAAAAACCTTTTTTGAGAGTAATTTGGAGAAGTGTAGTCTCTTCATTTACAGCAGCGAGTGTTGGGAAAATTACTTATGGATTCTACATGGCCCAAGTTCGGCTACGTCACGAAACCTGTACTTCGGCCTTGTATATAGGTGGCGTTGAATATGTCCACCCAGTTCACACATCTTCCAGACCACACATCATTATGGTCTTTATGACAGGTACTGAAAAAGACAAAAGGGTTCTGTTCAGGGTGTTTCACTGATTTCACATGTAAAGATCCTGTGTTGCCAACTACACACAATTTTCACTCGGGGCAGTTAGACGAACCTTGTCGTTGACCCTCAGGAGAATATGACAAGATTTCAGGGACTCAACCAAAGCAAGCAAGATCTTACTAGGACAAAAATGAAGAAGACAAGAGGTGCTGAAAAGGATTCACACATTTCACACATCAAGATCCTTTTATTGTCGACTACGCACAATTTCCCTCGGGCCAGAAGGTTTCAGGCAATCCGCAGAATATTTCACTAGCCCAACAAGAGAACTTTCAAGGAAAAAAATCTTCCATCATTTTCTACGATTCCTTCATGTTCCAACACTGTTATATTCTAAAAATTATTTTTTAATGTCATATTTTCTAAAAAATGAGACCTCGTCATCTGACCTTGGTTCAGAGTTACGTGGTGTTATCCTCCAATGTTTCCCTTCGGTATTCATTCCGGACCGTCGCCAATAGCCCGTTGTGTTGCTTCAGTGCGACGATATTTAACTACCAATCTAAAGAATGAGCAACCGCACTTGCAGCTGAGGGAGTATTTCTCAGTCACTGATGATCGTGATATCGCCATAACTTAAAAAAATAATCTCTAGTTTTATGTGCAGGAAGATTATAAATACATGCAGCTACACTGCAAAACTGCCTTCTACTGGAATCTATAGTTGAGGCAGTTTTGCAGGATGCAAAAGCATACATTTACAGTGTTTCTATACTTAAAAAACTAGAAACTCATTCTTTTAGTAATGGCGATAATGGAAGCCGGGATCCGATGTGTCAGAAACGTAGCTAGACTTTTCAGAGACGGCGCGAATAATGCTGACGAAAAAAAATGATGTATCAAAAATGTAAAAGTATTATACAGACTATCTATTAAAGTATATTATTACAGATACATTATCCTTATTAGCATATTAATTTTTAGTCAGTAATTGTTATTCGCGTTAATAATTATCAATTGCAATTAATTATACTTTAGTTACTTTCAATATCATTTCTATTTATTGATATGTTATTCTCGCTGAAACGAATTTACTTTCACATGATTTTAAGGTAGTTAGACATGCAATTTTCACTAGTGTCAAAATTCACGTCATTATTTAAATTGAAAAAGATAAATTAAGTATAGTAAGTATTTGGCATGCAATCGGATTTATTCTGTTGAAAGCTCGTTTATTCATGAAGCTCATTTCTAAATCCAAATATTTAAATGAATTTTGTAAGAGAGAGAGAACAATATAGTTATTTAAACAATTCCGATATTGTCAATGAGGGAAAGTGGTTTTACATGCTCATTTTTTATTAAAAACTCGCAATTTATAATTTGCTCGCAATGCATTGAGCATGCAGAATTTATCCTTGAAATCTGAGACGCATTTGCTACCAAATCAATTGTTTCACTTGGCTACTTTTCTTCATCAATACCCAGCTAAAATTGGTTTAAAATATTTCTGCACAACAAGAAAACAATTTAAATTCGAGGCATTTCAAACGAAATACAACGTAAGTTCCTCGACAAAAAAAACGATCATAATTTATAGCTATTAAATTTTATAGTCACATAGTTCAATTAAAATTTTAATCAAATTGAAACGCAACTTTAGTTTTGACTTTTTAAGCAATGCAGAGCATTGATTTTTTAGAATTACCCCTCATTACATTTAACCGTTTCCTAAAATATCATAAATGTATATCCCTTAAGTACAAAGAGATAAAGGTTTTGGAACAGGCCAGCGGTAAACAGGAAAGGAGTTGTCGATACTAATGGGAGATAGAGTTCGTATAATCTACAGGATGATCTCTTTTCGTGTGAAAATTTAAGGTTAATAATGTGTTTTTCTGTACTGATAAAGCGCAATTAGTTTGTCAATCTCAATGACTTAAATCGGTACAATGGTTTAGATTAGTTTCAAATATACTAATCATTACAGTGTGCCTTTTAGAACCAATTCTCCATTACAGTGTATTGTGTATTAATGAGTACCATCCTTGTGCAAGGGTGCGGGGTCAAATTACTGCTGCCAGTAGGAATCATTGGATGATGATTGATGAATAAAATGACAATACCTCTCATCTCAGATTGAAATAATTAAGTACTTCCTATACTAGACAGACCTGTACCTATCCGTTATCGTACTTCTCCACCCTGGAGGTTAGATAAAGGAAACGCGATGGCAGGTATGTAGCTAATTTACGTCGCACTGGAGCAACACAAAGGGCTATTGGTGACGGTCCGTTATCAATCCTGAAGGTGGGAATACTGAACATGTGAATGTGGGGTTTGTGTTTGATTGTAAACAAAATGGTCGAAAATGTCGATTTTAACCCTGATTATTTGTTGAATTTATTTAAAATTGTAAATGAACGTGGGGATGTGCTATTCGAACATATGACTGCATAGGAAGGAAAACAATGTGGACATTGTAATAAGTATGTCAACTGTTACAATGTCAAGAATGTTCTAATACAGTTCAAACGAAAGTAAAGTTAACCCTTTTACGTAATTCTTTAGGCTTCCATTAATTTGCATTATTGTTATGAATACCGTCTAAATTCAACATATACATGATCGTTACAGCAGTGCATATTGAGCGCATTCTATGGTTACTCACTTTAGTCGTCAAAATTTCTAGATCCCTTAAGTGATGATTTATCGAGGTTTTACTGGAATTCAGATTCAAAATGGTAAGCCAGAATACTTATTAGAACGGAATCTGTACTCTGCCGAAAGAGAAAACGGAAAGTAAACAATTGATCACGTGTAGTTAATCACGTGATAAATCAAATAAAAATGCACCACGAACGCCAGGCAGAAGCAACGATTTTTGGGTTTGTTTTCGAACTGTTTTGATCAATTAGATGTTTGAGTTCAAACATCTTACAACGTTGAAACTTTGAGCGTCGTGGTCAACGCATTGGCAAAACCGAACCTAACATTGAATTTATGATAAAATTTTTAAAAAACCCTAACATATGCTAAATAAAATGAAAAAAATTAAAGTACCTATGTCTTATGTGTCTTCCATTACAGGATTTAAAATGGTGTAAAACGGGTTTTGGAGTTAGGTGAGAATTACCGTTATCGAAATACAGGTTTCCTTAATCATATTTCCAATAAAAATGAACTATTTGCCTTTATATTTTTAAAATCTCACTTCAGGAGTCAATTTATCCTAGCGGCTTATCGCCATTTTGGGTAACAAATGCCGCAAAAATCTAATCCGAACAGCAATATTTGCGTGAGATCTGTCAAATAAACATCGGCTAGGAAAAATCATGTCAACGAAAAGCGATTCTTTTATTTTGAATTGTTTTCATAATAAAAGGATCACTATACCGGAATTAAAATGCAGTTAAATTTTCTTTTTGAGGTCTATACATACAGTGGATAAAAAAGTTTCGGTACGGCAACGAAAAAGGCGTATAAATTAATTTCTCAAGAAATCTCACCAAAGATTCAGAAATTGCACAAGAAACTTATTTCATACTACAGAATGTGTTTGCAACGAAGTTCTTTAATTTTCACAAATAAAAAGTAATTAATAAAAATTTGAGAAAAACATACAAAATGAAAGGCAAAAAAAAGTTTCCGTACACACCATGAAGATTGATTAGAACGTACAGTGCCCGGCTGTCCCTCATTCAATTATTATAACTATCGAATGAAAAAGAACTTCTGTATAGTGTAAGTAATCATTTCAAACGATTTTCATACCAATGGATCGCCTAAAAGGGGAATTTCGAAAGCTATTCGCGTGTTTGTGATAAAGTTGAGAAATAACTGTTTATCAATGACGAAAATATTGGCCAAATAGCAAACAAATCACGACCATATGTCGCAGCAACTTCATACATCACCAGTCTCCTGATTTAAGCCTCTGGAATACGTATGGTCGGTCGTGAATTAAAAAATTATGATACCAGCAGCAAAGATAACCTGAAAAGTGCCATTCTGGACGTCTGGAACAAAATTACTCCAGAAACAACGAAAAAACTTGTGGGAGTCATGCCTAAACTTCTGAGAGAGGTCATTAAAGCAAAAGAAGGTTCAACTTACCATTAAATGATGAAACATGGGGGAATAACATTTAATGAAATATTTTTCACCATACGGAGACTTTTTGCTTTATATTTGCCACATTTTTGTGTTATTGTGAATTATGCGTTAAATTATATTAATATTTTTTTGTTTAAACACAATAGAAACTTTCCATGCAATTATGCTAATTTATTTTTCCATTTTTTTATTTTTTCAATATTTATATTTTGCAAATAATAAAGCAATTTATTTCAAATAGTGCGTACGGCAACATTTTTTACCCACTGTATACTTCCAGTACAATATACTTCAACTGAATGTCGCTGTAAATAACATTGTTATGACGATATTCCTGTGTGCAACACAGAAAATGCCTTGATATTATTTTACATTATCCCCTTGCACATTTAAAAATCCGGTATTGAGAATTTCCGTCGGTCACCAGTATTGAGAATATCAGCAATTTGTGTGTGCAAACCCTATCTTCCATCCTTGAACGTTATTCTCAATCTAATTAGGCTGCGTCCAGCAAAAAACAATCCATCTCTGGACTATAGAGGAAGTTTATTAAAATATTAATTTTTTTTCACAAACATCTAAAAAATTACTGTCTTATAATTAAAAAATAACAAATTTATTGCGAAGTGATTGAAATGAGAATAATTTTTTTTTCAATGCTATAGAAATCAATCGTGGAACAAAACGGGAGTCTCATAAGAAATGAAGATTCAGTTCAGTGTTCTCGAACTCTAGAAGACAATCCAGCATAGAATTGAACCCTTCGTCTCAAACGGATACGGTAGCCACGAAATAATGGAAATGCACCCGCTACAAAACGTTGGAATTCTTCCCCAATTATAAAATGCGCTTCCTAGATTTCTTTTCCAAGGCCAGTCACCACTCTATCATCACTTCCGGTCGTTGTCGGCTCCGGAAGAACAGCGCAGCCGCGAATTGAGTTCACTGGGTTGAAGGTCAAGCTCACTTTCGCTTTCGCATCGACTGATCTGCTCACCGCCTTTTGTCTATTCGCGTAATCTGATCGCATTTCGATACAATCCGAATGAATATTGCTTTGTATGATCAAGTCCCATGCAAGAAGCCTCAACCTCGTTCCTTCTATCCTAACAAAAAATTCCATTCGGAATCAAGGGAGAAAGCAGTGTCCCGAGTTCCATTATTTTCGAAGAATGCTACTCCGTTTCTCACACAGAAAATGGCGGGAAACCGTACAATAGGGATAGATTTTTTTATCGCCTGCTTGACTTTTTTTGGAGGATGCGAGTGGTTTCGTACAGTAGGAAGCGTGCACAAATTCTTTAAATGTTTCAGGGGAAGGAATTTGGGTGAAAATATCCTTCGGGTAAATGTTTTCATTCTTCGTTATATCAGGTGACATGCGTTCTTTGCTGTTTTGTTTCTCTTGGCAAGAATCGGGGAGCTGTAGAAATGGCTTGAATCAAAGTAGTTTTGGCAAATAATATTCGAAACCAAAAAGTTGAAACTTTCATTCGCCATGTAATACATAGAAAAGGCGACGAGTTATTAAATTCGGATTGTCTGGGAAAAAATACCGCATTTCCTAGCTCTCACGGCATTGACCGTGGAAGTTTCGATTTCTTTTAACATGAAAAATGAGTTCAAAACGGGTTTTTGTGTTGACAAAAAAATACGCTAGTTTTTCTCCCAGCGGGTTTTCACGTGTGGTAAATATGAAAATAAATTTGCGGTTTTAATAACCGGCTTGGAATTCAAACAGATTAATCTGTTCAGAAAATCTATTCTTTTGGTTTTCATTACTTGTTCCCTCCTTTTGCGGATTACCTTTAACTGTCCACTTTGATATTTGACAGAATATGTATCATTAATCTGAAACTTATCTTATGTGGATGTGTCCGAGGTGTAACGTGAATCTACCCCCTTCCCGTGGTGCACAAGGATTCCTTTCGCTAAGTGGTTCACAAATCCGACCTTGTGCTATATTAAGTGGCTAAGCGTTAGCAAAGTAAAGTATGAGACCGATATTAATAATGCTATCTCTGTAATAACGCATTATGTGGTTTTTTTATATCCTTTAAGTAATATACAGAACTTCATTCGTCTGACTTGTACAAGAACTATAATCCAAAATTGAAGCTATTTATTGCAGCAATAAGTGTGCATGCTTTAATCCAGATTTACATCATTTTATGTTAAGTAAAGTGAAGTTCAACTCACCATTCCAACATCATGATACGTAGGATCCTTGGTGTCATGATATCATGGGTCAAAATATCTGGTATGATTAGGGTTACCTGACTTAAAAGTGGAGGTTCTCTCCTGACACTCTCAATGTTTTTGCTAACATTTCAGGACGTCCGGACAAATTAAACTCAATGAGGTATTAAAAAAAGCTAACCCAAGGTATGATGATAGTACTTGTGTACAATTGAAACTTAAGGAATCAAAGTTTAAAAGGAGTAAAAGTAATTTTTAGTGTGTAGTAACTTTAAGTAAAAGTGTTTCAAGTTACGTAATTTATAACTACTCTATTCCAAGCCTAATATAGACAAAAATGACCGAACCAAATGGAAAACCAAACATTCATTTAATGTATTGTTATGAATATCATGATAGATTTTACAATTTTTATGATTGTTACAGTAGTACCATATTTAATTTAAGATTGAAGCTAACAAAACTGATGTCTGAAATCAAAACCTAACTCATTGATCTCACTAACTTGAGGGAATCAAACTTGATGGATTTTGTCTTGAGTCTGATGAGTTACGGCTCCTAGGTCTCAGGAAAATTTGAATTTGTTGAATTATTACCAATTATTGTAAATTTAAAGTTTTATTACAAAGAAAAATGACTTGTTTTTGAAAATTGAAAATTTTATCAAATCCCTTCAACAGACACACTCAGTTCAGCCAGTACAAGGAGGCTAGTGCATATTAAATCTGTCGTGGCCTCGAATGTCCTCGTGTTGGCGAGGTGTGGAAGTTGGGAAAGTGGGGTGCCAGCTCAGGTGTTGACTTCATCTGATACGAGGTGTTCTCGGATCTTTCTTTTGGGATTGATTGCTGACAGTCGCCATTAGCCCGTTGTGTTTCTCTTCAGTGCGACCTTAATTAACACTACTAATTTCGATATTCAGAATGAATCAGAATTCAATATTTACTTTACTCATAAATCTTAGAGTATGGAATAGTTATAAAAATATATTTAATTTCTTTTTGAATTTGTTATTGAGATTCTCTTCTTTTTATCTTTAGGTTGGAAGAGCAACGCGGATTAACAATCGGAAGGTTGAGAGTTCGAAACTCCAAAGTCCGTCGTATATATCGGGCTGATGCACGTTAAATCTTTCGTGGCTTCAAATGCCCTCACGTTGAAGGAGGGTGCCAGCTCAGATATTGACCTGGTCAACTGACCGTAGCTCAAAATTATGAGGTGCTGTCCTAGGATTTTTCCCATCGGGATTGATTCCGGAATAGCCCGTTGTGTTGCTGCAGTGCGACGTTAATTAACTGACTACCAACAAGCAACTACAACTCAACAAACACACACACCATATTTGTGTTTATACTAATGGGGGAGATTATCACAATTTTTGAAGTTTCGTGGTGGGATACATATATTTAATGCATCCAAAAACTGTCGAATTTTTTTAATGCAATGATGTTTGCACATTTCACGTTACGGCATTTAAGGAACCGGGAGGAGGAAGACTGGCTCATCCGAAATTATTTTCTTAACCCGTGTTTGACGGATGGCTTTCTTTTAGAAAATAGTTTTTGAAGGGGAAGGGTTTAATCTAATGTTTGCACGTGGGCAGCTAGGCCACGTGGGTAGCTAGCTGAAGACAGAACGTGGGTCCCCAGGAACGGCCCTGTTAATTTTATTACCTCAAGGGGTCCGTAAACTATTTTCACATTTAAGGGGTCCTTTGATTGGAATGTTTAGGAACCATTGTTTTAGGTAGTTAAAATTTCTTGATCTTTTCATCCATGACTTAACGCGATTTTACTGTATTTTGATTTGTAAACCGAATATACTGCTGCCACACGCGACTAAAAAGCGTATATTTTCCAACCTTGGCGTATCCTTTGAAGCAAAATCGCCTCCAAAGCTTCTATTTTCAGAATTTGGGCATCTTTTTTTTTAATTCATGAAAGATTAGTTAAAATTTGTCCTTTTTTCGACTAATAATTGACGGAAAAGTATTTTTCTTTTGAGAGGAAGTTTTTGAAGTGACTCAAATTTCGAAGCTTTGGCACTAGGAACTAATGACCATAAAAAACTGATAGGAGAGATTGTTAGATTGTCATGAAAACCTTGTAAAGAAAATATTTAACCTTGTAACCTTTTCTTTAAATTTCTTGGCGAGATCTTCAGTCTGTTTCATACTTAGCTAGCACATCCTGGGTTTGAACAGATTAATTTTGTACCTGAGCAACTAAAATTTTTACTAACTAACGTTCCAGAGAAGTTTTTGAAAAAATATTGATGATAATAATAGCTATTTCACAAGTGTTTGGGCTGTGGCAGCCCTGTGAATACTTCTATCATTAACCCATCCAAATGTTCAAATCTTAAATCAAATCATTCGGATCCGTGTTCCTATCGCGTTAGTTTTCCGGGCAGCATTTCCTTGCCGAAAGAGATCAATGGCGAGCTGGCTCCATTTCCATGGTGCGCTCTTTCGTCACGCAAGTCTCGGCATGTTCCCGTTAATTGAGCACCCGAACAAATCTATTGTTGTCTACGGTAACAAGAAGGTCATTACATCTCACTTTCACTGGGTGGCTTTCCTCTCTGGTAAACAGAACGGCTCCTTGTTTACAATCCCCGTTCACTTGGTCTTGCTTTAAGATCCGAGTACACTGGCATAGGCAAAGCCAAATGACTAAAATTGGGGAAGTGATGAGCACTTCTGTTGCACAGCATTTGAAATTTTGCTGGTCTCAAAGTCCTGTTGCGAGGCACGTAACAA
Source organism: Meta bourneti (assembly GCA_933210815.1). Classification (NCBI taxonomy): domain Eukaryota; kingdom Metazoa; phylum Arthropoda; class Arachnida; order Araneae; family Tetragnathidae; genus Meta; species Meta bourneti. Next base: position 58,812,478 of record OW119923.1, read on the forward strand.
ATTCGATCAGACAGGTTGAGTGGAAATTAAGATTCCGCGTGCATTTCTAGGCCGACTTGCTTGAGGTTGTCAGAAGATTCACAAAATGTATTTGCCAATGAATGAAAGGCATCTTGAAAACTAGACGATTTTCCAACCCATTACCATTTCAATCCTCTTACCATTGCTCATTAAATTAAAAATAATTATTCATTAGTTTAGAAAATTATCACTGCCAATAGACAGATATGCATCCAAAAGTCTACAAAATGTACTATTTTTCCAATAAAAAAAGTCCGGGGTCATTTTATCGATTCTAACTTCCTTATTATTCGTTTACTATGTAACTACTTCTTTTAGTTCTATACTGCCTACTTTCGCTTTATAGTAACACATGATTATCCATTCGTTTAGGAAATTCACACCTGTCGCAAGAATGTATTACTCTTGTCAATTCAACTATATATACACCAAGCGCTTAGTGTTTAAATTGCACAAATGTTCGCGCTTTTCATTATTTCCGTTCATCTTGAAGTTTTATTAAAATGCAATAAAAATGTTATTTAAATTTTGAAACATTTCAATCAAAGTAAGTTTTCGAACAATTTTTCCCCTTTCGCCCCTTCGGGCCTCTGCACCATAGTAACGGCATTGAGCTATACTAAGGGTACATTAAGCTATATCCCCTAGAATAGCTCAATGTGTACCCCTATTATGTGGAATAATTGTTCGCCAGTGCTTAATTGGAACAATGCATTATGATTTTCCGAGTTTGTCCACCCGAAGCTCGCAGGACGCTTGCGGCCCGCCAAGTGACATGAAAAACCACGATAAGAATAAAGCAAATGCAAGTAAGTATAAGACAGGGGAGAAAGGGGTAACGAAAGAAGGTACCAAATCACCTATCATACTCTAAGACGCAAAACCCAAATACATAAATAAAAATTTTATTTGCAACAATACCGAAAGGAAGACTTATTAGCTTGGAATAATAGTTATAATTGTCAGGGGTGGTTGATAACAGCAATGTTTCACAAGACTGGTGTTGTAAAAAGAGCTGATTTATAAATGAAACAAGAAACTTCCAGAAACGTTGTCTGATTTTTGTGATTTATTTTGTTTACTTTTCAAAAGGCGTAAAATAGAAAGTTTCCAAAGTAAAATATAAGTCAGCGAGCATTTGAGAAGACCTAAAATTAATGGTTGGTTGGTTTTGGGGTTTTATGGCGCAAGGGCCATATTTGGCCCTGCTGCGTCAGACACAAGATATGCAACATCAAGCAATAGACAAATACACACACACAATGAAAGTTTTACTGACACAGAAGAAATACACCCAAGGAACCTAAAATTAATGATCACGATGAAAAGTCTACATTTCATTGATGCATTTCTGACTAAGAAAAAAAAAGCACATTTTTTCTTTTATTTCATTTTAAAATACTATTTATTGTATGTCCCTGCGGGAAAATAGTTCTATGTTGACCCGCAGAATGATTTCTATTGGCCCGATGCAATCAACTTGTACTTCTCTTGGAATCTTATTTTTATTGTTTGCCATGATTTGTTTCCCATTATTCTAACAGTTACATCCTTTATCTACCACGTATATTTTCAATCCCCCGATCGGCGGCTCCAGATTTCCCATAACTCAACATATGTTCCGTTTCTGTTAACCCGCGACCTTGATCGCAGTTCCATTCCTCTCCTCTCATGACCGTGACCAAGAAATGGCGGGAAAACGGAGAGATCGTCGAGGGAGAGGAGCGACTTCAGTTTCCTTCTGCTCTTTCACTCCCCGCGCCTCTCGCTTCGCGGCCGCTGAGATTAGACTACGTTTCTTGTTTGCTTCTTGCAGCGCGCTGTTTGCACTGGGAGAATTCGCTTTGTCGATTGTGGTGAGGATTGCTCGGAGAACGAGCAACCCATCGCGATTATAGGCGGCGTTGCGTAATGCATTTAAACGGTGAAGTTCGAAAAAGCGGAAGATCAAACCGCCGCGTATACATCTAAATGCTTCAATGAAAACTGTAGGAAAATATAAAAATGTTTTGGGGCAATTAATAGATTTTGGGATTAGATTATAATGAAGCGGATCACCAGATTAACATCGAATTTTTTAAAAATCTTACCAAATCTTGAAAGAGAATTTACATTTGTGCTTAAATAGAACTGCGTCAAAAAGCTTATTTGAATCAAACTATTGTTTTCGACAACTTTTGAATTCCGTATAACTTTCTATAAATTCTGTTTGCTTCTCGTGCATTTTAAGTACCCTTTTCATAATTAACAATCGAAGAATGTTTCTAAATTATCTCTTGAGTGAACAATGTTTTCAATTTATCCGAAGAAGCTAAAATTTGGAATTGGTTCAAAACTATAAACCTTTACAAAAGTACAAAATGTACCGAGTACTCGCATGTATGCAAAAGAAAGGTACATTGCTTTGTGAGGACGAATAATAAACCATTTATTTATTTATTTTCTTCAACTTAATGAAGATGACTTTCTATAGATTGTTCTGTCTGCTGTCACAAACACTTGTCTCTAGTCTGGGTGTTAATGGTTGCTTTAGAAACAGGGCTCGTAGGTTTTGAGTGGAGGTGACTCTAGGGGCTAATATGAATCTATTTTACTTTTTGCTAATGTTGCCGGGCGGAGAGGTACTTTACTAGTACGAGATATATTATATCTCGGTGACAGGTAAAATTCTTAACGAGTAATATATTTCCAAATTCTCATCAAGTGCGCCAATGTGACAAACTTAAGTACATTTCTTCAAGCATTCCCTATGTAAATAGGATAAGGTCCATTTCTATGGCAACAGACAGGGGCAGTTCTCGTGGTAGAGAGACAGTACAAAGGACTATATTTTATTGTGCACATTTTGCTTTTTAATGGGGCATTTGTGATTTTTATTTAATTATCAATATTGTTTAATAAATATTTGTTTACATGTTGTTGATTGCTTCTAACTTGTAATTTTAATTACATAAATAGCATTTATTACAAATAATATAAGAATGATTGAGCCTCTTATACTCCATGACGGGCAGTACAGAAGGGTACTAAACAGAATAACGTCAAGTTCAAAGTTTTTCTTTTACGAAAAGCAGGTTCCTGTAGTTTCACTTTCGGAATACGTAGCGCTTCGCTTGCTTCAGTTATGGTCATTCTGCCCGAAACTAGTTTTAGGCTCTTTTTTCTCTTCGCTCTGGGAATGCTTCCTTTATTTTTGTACTTATGTTTTCGTGCTAACTTTTTATCAGCGCGGGATATAAGCAAGTTTGAGGGTTTCTTTTTATTTTCCTAAAATACATTTGCTTGGAATGCAGTTCTCTCTCGCTTATCTTGATTTTGCTATCGAGACTCGTGAGCGAATTTGTTCTCACATCAACATGCAGGGCGTATATACTTTTAAGTTAGTTTTAGTTAACTATTGTGCGAAGTTCATTTCGCTAAAAAGTCTTCATTTTTTACTAAAGAAAGAAAAACCAATCAATTGCTTTTTGTGTTAACATTTCTCCCTGAAAATGCAAAAATTTAATTTGAAACAAATGACAAACACTTTAAATTTACATCCAATTTATAAAGAAAAAACGGATAGAATAATGTGTGACAGTGTAATACAAAATACTTTGGGGTTACTACAAGGTTTTATAAACAGTTCTTAAGGTATACAAATGCGAATAAAATTTTTACAAATATTCACATGATTCTTTTGGACCGTCTAGCTGGTATAGTAGTCTTGGCTTTTACTGCTACAAGTAGGTCCCAGCGATGTCGAAGATCCGAAGATGTCAGTAGTCTGGCATTAGAAATAAAAAAAATACATGATTATTTTGAAACAATTCTGGGACTAATCTAGGGGATAATGGCAATTGAGTATATAAAAATGATTATGGATTAAGTTTACTCAGACCACTGATTAACTAATAAGAAATTGCTGAGAATGTGAATAAAACTACATTCACTGATCAAATTGTTGTTTCTAGAGTTAAAAATGGGAAATTTTTCTTATGGATTTTGAGTTATTGTGTCTTTAAGTAGTCTGGGCCGGTAATTATGAAAGTGATGATAAAAATAGCATATTGCGCTTGTTTTTCATAAAAAATGCATGAAGATAACTTAAATAATTGACCGTAGAAGCTATGATTGGGAATAATGATGTTAGTTAACACCTTTATAAATAGAGAAATTAAAGAGGCATTTATATATAAATAATTACTACTCTTCGCCATCATATCGCTTTTGAATTGTTGCCAGTCGAGTCCACTAACATTGTTACTGTACCTCAGGATAGTCCAGCAGATTCTATAGTTGAAATCTTTATACAAAAGCACACATCCCATTTCTTTGGCAGTTCCAGATTTTGGACCATATCGTGAAACTTTATGATCATTTAAGGAACCTGAATTTTGACCGATTTCTCAATCGTTTGGAAGTTTCCTTTCATTAAGCAAAACATGCTACCAATATCGTATTTTTCATCTGTCTATGGGAAGAATTTCAAGTGATTCAGGATTAGTTAATTCTTTACCGTATACCACAGGATGAATTGCCAATGGTATATTTGAATGTGAAATCGTTTTTATCTTTTTACAGTCATACCTTCTTTTGCTAGGAGGTATACAGTAATAATCTGTCAAAGGAAGTATGCAAGATAAATATGTCCCTCTGTTTGAACTACAAACATAAAATGAAGCGTCTGCTCAGATAAGTGCAATCACTGAAGAAGCTTGTTTCCAGAAAAACTCGTCTAAGGGTTTGTCACTTTAGACTAGGACAATACGTAATACCGAATCGTCTAACCCTAGGTGAAATCTCAAAAAAAAATTTAATGCAGATTCATTCATTAAATACATTCTGCTAAAAAGAAAAATTCATTATTTTTAATGAACATGCTATGCCAAAAGTGTTGATAGCATTACATTACCTTGACCACAAATGAAATTACTCTGAATCCACCTCTGTTTGCAAACTTTGCTTATGGAAGGTTTCAATGGATGAAGAAAGAATGAAGAACTATTTCGGACAAATTATACCAAGCTAATCATGGTTCAGCCTCTGAGAATGTCATACATGAGAGTTATTAATTAGACCGTTGAGAAAAAGTGTATTTCAGTGGAAGACCATAACATTAAATGGTTGAAAGACGTTGTTCTTATGTTACTCCAAAATTGACGAATCTGCGACGGCATATAGTTCGTTTTAGTTGGCAATGAAGTGTAGCGTACATTAGAGCAAATGTGATATTTCGATGAAAATCAATGAAACATTCTATCTAGATCGAGATGGTATAAAATGACACACTAAACGACATTTTTGTAAATGGGACAAACATAATGGATAAATATATTTCTTGTCTGAAACTAGAGAATGTCGAATACCTACAATTTACGACACGAACATGCGATTTTTAAAAACAGTTCAATTAATAAAATAAGATTTTTAGAGGTTTTCAGGGTCTTAGAACGGCTTAAGCCCTTATAGATTTACCAGTGGGTGTACCCCGGCTCCCTCAGGATTTGGGACAAAGAAAATTGTCCGAAGAAAAGGAGTGATAAGGAATTTAGAAAAGGAGAGAATGATGTATTGGTTGCAAAAGCACTGAATTCATGTGGCTGTTCAAGTTTTATAAAATATTAGTTCTTGTTTGCTTTCTTGTGCTTTTTATTGTTTATTATGCCATAGAATTTCTCCTTTCTTTTCATTAAGCTGCCCATTTGAATCAAGTCATACTGCATTTCTTGATGTAGAAGAGCATTAATATATTATAACTGGAGGATAATGTGTGAAGGAGCCTGTGATCAAAACTTCTGGTTTCGGATTGATGAACCACATCTCTGGGAATGATATCGGTTGGTAGTCAAGAAGATAGAGCAAATGTGAGCTTGTATAAAAACGATTCAAGTATGCATAGTGACAATCCATCAAACATGAAATTCTAGCTAAAGATTACCTCAGACCACAAGTCTCATTTTCATACCTCGAAGTTTGAAGAGTGGGACATGGTAGATAGAGTCAAACAAAAACGGACAAGAATGCTTGCGGGAAATGCTATTTCTGTTCGGCAAGGGACTATTCATGTACATAAAATCCTGCTATACTCATTTCTTCAATTATATCAACCATAACTGCATATTTATAAATTTTATTCACAGACTTTTACCCTCCATAAACATTAGCTCTCGTAAAGCAAAAGAACGTCTGCAGAGCGACTATCAGTCTACATATACATTCCCACTGAAATTTCAGACTATTATGATATTGGTTATGATATCCGTTACCTAGGGTATGGTAATGCCATAAAACGTAACGGAAACTGACATTAATGCAAATGAGATCAAACAGTGGGAAAATCCTTTACTTTTTTTCTCCCTATAGGGAGAAGGTAACCAGTACTATGGTACCAGGCCCGAGGTCCATGGGGAGTGGGCTCCAGGAAATGCTAGAAGTTTTTGTACCATTCCGTTTCTTGAGTTCAAAAAGTTATGTCGTTACATTGCGTCAGTAATACACTAGCGTGCAAAGCTTAAGAAACAGTAGTTTCAGTTGCTATTTTGCTGTGAAGTCACCTGCATATGGAAAAATGCCGAAGCGTGAGCAAAAACAAAACGATAACAAGAACAGAAGCGAACATAAAATTTTTTTTAAATCGAAATGATGTCACTGCACTATGTGCCATGAGACAGAAAGGTTGCTGCGAAAATCTAAAAAGAGAGAGAGGAGGAGCTCCTTGTACGCTATATGACCACCTCAAACACTTTGGTGTAGCATAACCCATTCCTATGTTAGAGGCTTTACCAAAATTTGAATAAACACCAGCTTTCTACTGAACATCCTCGATTATGCAAATCGCCCTAGACTGTTCCATTTAATTTGAGGTTGTAACTTTTTAAAATCATGTCATTTCTTAATTTTTCGCGCCCAGTGTAATAAAAGTACACACCAATTTTATAAAGGGAAGGAATAGAAAAATTTATACACTCGAGAAAGTTAAATATTGTCGAATGAATTTTATGAGGGGCCTGTCATATAACCTGGCAGAGAGAGAGGAAGAACTGAAGTTAATAGTCAAAACAGCCGTTCTTCAACGACGAAGACGTGCAATCAATATTTAAGGGATCTTAAGTGTTCTTGGAACCTTTTAACCACGCAGACGTTCTGAAACAGTTACACTTCGTTTCAAGTTATAGTTAACAGACCTTCGGGCGAAAATAAAGCAAGGTCGAGCGGAAGAAAAGTGATGCAAGCTCCTACTCCAAGAAAAGACCCAGTCATAAATATTACACCCGAGCAGGGGCCGTTAACTACAACTTGAAACAAAATGTAACTTTCGGGGCTCGATGACATTCAACAAGTTATGAAGTTTAAGCAGCATCCCAGAACAGGCTCTCTGCCAAACAAAAGCGCGCGGTAGAAAATGTTATTCTGGTTGAAATGTGGACTCCTACAGGCTGTGACGTGCTTGGCCTTGAGATTTCTTTTTTCCTTCATCGGAAGAATGTGATGCATAAATTTCACTCTCAGCTGGAAAACAGTCATCAACTTCCAGGCCTTGCCAGATGGCTAGAGTAGAAGTCTATACAATCTACCCTTGGGGAGTACTTTGTTCGCATAATATTTATCTCGGTGAGCATACGCCCGTAGGGTATTGGGTGCATGAAAAAACTATCTGTATCATCGGGTCAATTAAACATTTGCTCGTTGGAGAAGGTGATTAGATGAAGAGCCTCTGATAAAAAGAGATTTATCTGTTTTGTTATATCTGCCACTTTTGGAGGTTTCAATTCCTGGGAGGGAGAGGATAGCCCAGTTGGAAGAGCAACGGATTAGCAATCGGAGAGTTGCGAGTTTGAAACTCGGTCCAGCCAAAGACCGTCGTGTACGTGGGGGTTGGTGCACGTTAAATCTGTCGTGGCCTCAAATGTCCGGGTTGGCGTGGTGTGGAAGTTTGGAGAGTGGGGTGCCAGCTCAGGTGTTTACCTCGTCATCTGACAGTGGTTCAAAATTACGAGTCGTCGTCTTCGGATTTTTCCCTTAGGGAAAGGACCGTCCAAATAGCCCGTTGTGTTGCGTAAATTGACGTTAGTTAACTACCTTCCCACCTGGAAGGGAGAAAACAGTAATACAATTAAATTGGATTTTCGGACTTTTTCTGAAACTTTAAATGACCAAATTGTCTACGTTAGTTATGAAAATTGCCACTGGCGTGTTTAAAAAATTAATTTCGTTCATTTTAAATGTTTCATACTTTAAAGGCAAATTGGTGTTTAATTTGAAAGCATAAAACCCCAGTAGGGGGGCTGTTACTGTTCCAGAAATGTACCACTTGGTCAAACTTGGTCATTTTTTCTTTTTAATTTAGCTAACACAATTGTCAAACACTTGATCATGGTGTAACATATAACTTCAAATTTAAAATTAACGTTGCCTAAACACCCATAATTGAGCTATTTGGTCAATTACAGGAGCATTTACAGTTCTATTCTACCATTCAATTAAAAACAATGTTTGACAAAATTAATTTAGATGTGAAAAGTAGCGATGTATATAAAAATAAGAGTTATTACTTATATGCCAAACTTTATTTCAATATAAGAAATACAATTGAGATGAATTAAGAATAGGTCATCACTCCACAGAACGAGTCCATAATAATGTAGTTTCTAGATCATAAAGATTTGAAGCTTGGCTTTAGTTTTTATTTTCGATGAACAGAAGGCATATTAGTGAACATTAGTTGGTTACCATTTATTCTAGTTCATTGGCTGTAAGAATGCTAATTTGATTGATTGTTGGACAGCCTAGTTTGCTCGTTTATATGAAAAGTGTAAGGAAATGGTCAATTACTGGAAAGTGTTCTGAGACTGACTGGTTCATCCTAGTCTTTTGTCGTAGATTTGGCGAGAAAGGGAAGAAGACTTTTGGCTCATGAAAGAAAAGAAATGGATAAATGGGATTTTAAAACAATCCTATTTTAAATGCATGCTTGAATTGAAAATGTTGGTACTTTTAATCATTCACTTCCAATTCAAATTCTTAACTTTTTTAACGATATGCACGGGAATATTTGTTTTCTTATTCCACTAAGAAATATTGTCCATTGTAGACGTGTATCTCCGCCCATATCATAATATTAAAAAATATAAGATCGAAACAAAAAACAATTTCCTTTAAAAACTAAAAGTTCCTTTGTGTGTGTATAATAATTAATAATACACACCTTTAAAAATATTATGAATCGTAATTTCATCTTTCACGTGTTTTCTCTGCAGATGTGTTTCAGATTTCTGTTACCGATCTTCAAGGTAATGTAGTAAGAATGACAAGCAATAATAGAAGAGAGCTAAACAATATAAGAAGGGTGGTTTTATCAAGTGCACTTTCTTACTTAAAGTGAAATACGATATCGTTATTTGCATTGCAATTTCAACTATACTTTAAACTTTGACAAATCTAAACTAATACCGAGTAAAAAATTTACAATTCAGTCTGACTTAAACCATCAACTAACGACTTTTGGAATTTTTTATATATAGTTTTACTTGATTATTTGATTCCAGATGCAAAAACCCAATGGTCAGTTTATCGTTTGCTAAATTCAATTATTTTTACTTTACTGAGTTTGAAGAAAATATCATAAATTTGAACACTGTTTTACTTCTCATGTATTTTAAGTAGTGTACCTGTTGTTCTACTTGCAGTATAATACATTAATCGAACTGAAGATCAATCGAAATAGCAATATTTTTCTCGTAACTACTCATACAATTTTTCTATAAATTCAATCTCTTAAAATAATTTACCGAATCTGCTTTCCAATGTAACTATCGTGCTTGTGACGAGTTAGTCTATTATAAGACTAGTATTTATGTAATGTTTTTAAAAGATGTTTGGTTTCATTAATCTTCGACTGTGTTGTATAATAGTTGTACACGCAGATAGAACTTTCCATTCATATCAGATGATACGTCGAATTCATTGATAAAGTACTACATAGCACAACTGACGTGTTCACGTGATGATGTTTTACGGTAGAATACATGTGAAGACGATTGGTCTTCATGTAGTAAGTTTGCGCTCTGCACTCATATTCAAGCATCTTTTGGGGGATATGCAAGTTTATCAAATAACGTTATTCGAAATTTATCAACAGTACCGATTCATAGAGGTTTTGATTAAGACTTTAGTCAACTGTAAATGAAATTGCATGAAAATAGTTTCTTCCTTTAGATGTAAGGGTATATTTATTGTGGAATTTTCTGCATATAAGCTTTGAATATATATTATAAAATGATATATTGTTACTAATTCGGAAACAAGTCTCATATTTTTTATTAGTCAAAAAGAATAAAAAAATATAGTCAAATTGTGTTAGTTACTTTAATCTTTGTGTACTTAAATCTCCAATTCATGAGGAAATTTAATGTAAAAATATATTTTTGTTTTTAAAGAAGTTCAGTAATAGAAATATCTATCTATCTTGCTTATCTTATAAATTTTCAAATACATTAGTGAATTTGGCCATCACCCTCATTTACGAAAATCTTGCTCAACTAAAAATTTCTAGAAATGAGCTTATTAAACGGAAAGATAAAAAACGAAAAATATCTTAGTAATAATAAAGTAATATTTTATTATATCCAAGGATACAGTTTATGCATTTGTATTCAGTACACGAAGAGGTTACATCACATCCAGATATTAGACCAATCATACATATTTATTTTTTATAGCAAAAAGCAGGGTTGTACGGCAATAATGTATTGTTTTGTACAGTTCATCAATAAAATTTCCTGCTACACAAGTAGTACAGAATTTTTCATAAAAGTAATTAAAGATTCAGCCGAAACTCCGAAAGTTCCATATTTATTTAAAACAGCAATAATTTTAGAATGAAAAATATTGAAATAAAATTGCATCGCGTATAATTCAGACATGACAGGATAAGATTCAATTTACAATTTAAAATTAAATGTGATTTACTCTTATTCAACTTTTCCGTCATTGAAGTCAAAGTGGTGGAGAGAGTCGAAGTTTCGGTATTTCGATTAGGTATTCTGCGAATTTTCAAGGTTATTTTTGAATCGAAAAAACAACATAAAAGACGCAACATTATCTAGTTGTGTTTTTGTTATTTTTTCGAAAAATATTTTGATCCCGCTGTTAAAAATTAAATAAATTATTTTCAATTTTCAATGCATCATATAAGGAGCGTTTTTGCGTAAGAAACGGTTCTGAAAACTTTTTGTCAAAACTAAAAATTTAATTCCTTCTGTTTGGAGTATGTAAGTTAAAATAGACTATTTCTTATTTGCGTCCACGTTCATGGAGTATTTATTATTGTTTTATTGTTATGGTGAGGTTTAACTTCCGGCATTATTCACGTAGTGCAAGAGACACTAGGCTTTCAGAATGACAGACACAACATTTTTATCTTTCACATTTGCCTTTACCGCATCGACAATGCTTTCTGCGGTTCGGAAAAGGAAACTCTAGTTCTTTAAGGTTTTACTGCCACGATTTTTAGCATTGGCCTGGACACAGATAAGAGGGTCCCCACATCGGAATGAGGTGAACCTGTACCTTGGGGGTTCAAGAGGGGCTTAGAAAATGTGAATAACATGCAGTCTGGTTTCTAGATTCGAAAAGATATAAATCCTTTCATTCTGTTTATTACAAGAAAAGTGCGCAACTATTGTAAAAAAGAAAATATAAAAATGTCTACATTTGTGCAAGTCAAACAAGTGAGAACTCTGGATGCCTATTTTATTTCATGAGGGCTCCTTCATCTAAACTGGAACTAGGAACCATAATCTAACTTGGTATTAGGGCCCAGAGAGTAACTTGGGGATGGGGCTGAGAGTATACATAGATGTCCTCTATTACTGAAAAGGGTTCTTAAAACTGATTATACACGTATCCAAAACAATACACCTGTTTTACATGTCTCATAAGATATTCCACCAGTCATTTAAACAACTTACTATGCATATTACAGTAAACATAATGCAGAAATTTGAGGGTACATAAAGTTTGGGAAAGAAAAAAAGGGAGACATCCATATTGTGCGAGTACTTATTTCAAACGTGTGGGTAATTTTACTGTACAGTCGATCTCGTTTCATGTAAATTATTGCCAAGAGGCGGAATTTTTATTTCAACAAAACTGCTTCAAAATATAGATTTGATTAAAAAATGGATTTCTTGATTATCACGCTTTCGTTTACTTAAAACTTAGATTCACGATTTAAACATTTTTGTTAAAATTGCAGAGCATATTTCAGAACTGGTGGCAGAAAACTCCTAATGGCCCCTTCCCACCAACAGAATCTGGATCAATCTGAATCCAGTAGAAACTGATTAACGTAGATTCGGGTGCATTGAAGCGGGACATTCCGGATACAAGCAGTGTGAAGGGTTTTTAAGACTAACAAGCTATTTGTTATATGGGAGCGACTTTCCAGAATCTTAGTTTCAGATTGATTCGGATTGACCCAGATTCTGTTGGTGTGAAGTGGCCCTAGCACAACATTTGCCGTGATTAACATTGAATAAATTGAACTTTGATATACTCTTTAAAAAATGAGGAATTTTTAAATTTACATGTTCGACTGTCGATTTTTCGTTTAAACCACATCACCTTGACCCTCTAAAATTTATTCCCCAATTGTCCCTGATTTCCTTTCGCGGCCACTTCCCCGCATTCATAGAACCAGACGAAAACACGTTCATTCATTTCAGCAGGGTACGCTCCTGCACCATCTTGAGATGTTTTGGTAGACAGGTGACCGCAAATCTCACGAAAACCGGTTTGTGAGGACTCTACTTACGCTACATTACTGCGGATTATGGATCTAGTTTCGATTTTTCCGAAAGCGGTTGCAATTTGTAAAAATCTCAAATAAATGATGAGGAGAGTCTGACCTGCGAAACAACGTCCTTGATGGATAACGATCGCATAAAAATTAGCGGATTGTTTATTTCTAAATCCTCTGAGGTTCATGATATTTTACTTTGTACTGTGGGAAATAGAGAATTGGTTGACATTGTTGCTATGCAAAAATAAGGAATAAGAACCGTGTAATTTTAGTACGTTTAATAATTCTCAACCAAAATGTTGTCCCCAGGTTGTTTCTACAAAGAATGTGAAATTGGTGGAAAGGTACAATTATAATTGATGCTATTTCTGTGTATTGCAATGTTCTAAAAATGCATATCTTTCTCTTATTGAAGAAAAAGCACGCGATCAGCACACAAAACTCTAATAAAAAATATATTTGTGCTGATTAAGCTTGAAGTTGAGCAGTTTACTTTTCGTGATATTTTCTTTTGGTGGTTTTTCTTTGGATTTTAACATAATCTTTTCGAATATTCTACAAACACTTTTCGAATATTCTACAAACACTTTTCGAATATTCTACAAAAGCTTTTCGAATATTCTACAAACATAATTACATCTAATTTACAATTATTTTTAAGTATTCTGTCTTATTAAGTATCAGGACTACATTTTAGCGAGTTATAATACTCATAATTCGAACTACGGTTTTAAACGACGGCTCAATGGATATGCCTGCTGCCCTAGCAAACTGCGAATTGTAGGCGGTTCAGGTTTGATTCCTCCCTGAGTGGGGGGCCGTCGTGGCTCAGTGGGTATGCCCACTACGCTAGCAACCTTCGAGTTGTAGGCGGCGCAGGTTCGATTCCTGTCAGGTGCATTCCTCCCTGGGTGCATTTCTCTCTTCTGTGTCTGTAAAGCTTTCGTTGTGTGTGTGTCTGTTACTTGATATTGTATATCGTGTCTGGCGCAGCATGGCCAAATATGGCCCTTGCGCCATAAAACCCCAAAACCAACCAACCTCCCTGAGTGTGTGTTTCTCTCTTCTATGTGAGTAAAGCATCACTTGTGTGTTTATGCCAATTTACTTGACGTTTTTGGCGCAGCTTGGTCAAAAAACCCAAACAAACCAAAAACGGCTTAAAAGAACGGATTTTCTTCATCTTAACGAGATTCGACTGTAATCAAAACTACATTTACGTCACGAACCTGCATAAATACCTTACTTACTGTCGATTGATTTGTAGATGTTTCGTGTTAATCACATCACCTTGACGTCCCATAAAATTTTTTTTGATCCGCCCTAAGAACTACTAGCATTGACCTAACGAACAGTTTCTCATAGGATTTTGACGTCAATTTCTACCCAACAGGGCTGCAGTACCAAGTTAGACGACGGGCCTCTCGCGAAATTAATAGGAATTTGTCTGAAGTACCCATTGCTTACAACAATACAATTTTTTACCTGAGTCCGGAGCCATTAGCTCCGATTTCACGGCGTTTACTATACAATCCGAAAGGAATGGTCATCAAATAAAATCTAGAAAAACAGTAACAATCAACATAATCTTGTCAAAAGTTCTCTAAAAACGTTCTCCCTGGTTCAGAAAAATTAGATGTTTCTATGTCTCCTCTTCGATCAAACAGGCAAGGCACTTCTCAAGTCCATAACGTATACAAATACACTTGAGTAATAATGTGACCCAATCTGGCCCTGGCTGTAAAAGTGACAATATTGTCCGAGGGACCCTCTTAAGTATACAAGATCATTAGGCCCCTTTAAAAATTTAGAAAGGTGACTACCTGAACCTGTCAAAACGAGACAATTTATTCAGTAATCTTTTCTCCATTATAAGTGACTGGTCTACGTCCATAGGCATTATTAGAGCAGAGATAGTATCTTTTAGATACCAGATAAATACTTTCAGTCTATCAGGAAAAGAACTCTCTCTGACAAGAAGAGATGGGCAAAATCGAGTGCTTTTATGAATAGAATACTTGGTATTATAATGTATTCGAATACATGTAGAAAAAACGAGTAATCTTTAGTAAGAATCAGTCAACTGCAATATAAGGCTATTATATAATTGATATTAGAATACTTAGGACGAATACTTTTGTGCTTGAATACTTTGGTATCCACATACATTGGATGAATACTTTAGTATTCAAATACTTTGGAATTCAACGAAGGAAGAATCAACTACAACGAATACTTTTAAGTATCAAGAATACTCCCATCAAGTTCAAGAGGTCTGAAGCCTTGAAAAGGGCTATTCGACCCATTGCGTGAAGTAAAGAGGGTTGGACTCGATATGAGCAGCTACTGCTGATGTTCGGTTCACTGAGCTAACTTCAGTTTCTAATTACCAGGGCACTTTGAGCCACAATACTAAGTTAGATGACTGGCCTCTCATGTAATAAATACCAATTTATATCTCAAGTATACATTGCTTAAATTGCCCAAATGTATATCTTTTCTTGTTCCTTTGCACACTTATAGTACAGTTTTATTATTATAAATTCAGCGAAGACTTCTCTCAAGAAATAGGATGTACAAAACTTTTCGCATTCAAATCCCCTTGTAGGAGCCATACGATCAATAAATCCGAGTTTCATTACATTTGGTTACCCATGGGAAAACGTAGAGCAGAAACTAGTATAAAGAGTCCTTACACACAATCAACCTAGTCGCGAAGTTTCTGTAGCGTTTGCCGTCCGTTCAAGCCTAACAGCACCTGAAAAACAGAAAAGTTGAACTCCCCCTCGCTGTTTAAAGAGGAAAAATAATAAACGGTGACCGCGTATAATATGAATAAAGTGGTCGTGGGAGTTCCAGGGAGGGGGAGCCGAACCATATTGCTATCTCAATATGGTTCAAGTCCACAATAGGTACTCGATCGGAGTCCAGATAATTTAGACTCTCCAAAGGAGATATGATTCACCAATATTCTGAAGCGGTATTGCTTCTCCCTCCGCAACGGAAAACCGTTGGGAAGAAGTGCCCAAAATATCATGGAAAAGGTCGATAAAAATCTTCTCGTTGGGAATAGTGTAACTGTAACAGGCTTCAAATTTGTTTTCAGTTTAGTGAGAATAAATTGGAAATGTTTAAGGGATCTCTGGAATGTCTTAAAAAGGAAGTAAGGGTTAAAATAATTTGAATCTAAAAATGTAAGGCTGTTTTGCTTTATACTGGTTCTTTGACCGTGATCAGCATCATTTCCATATTTGTGCGCTTCCACTTTATTTCCATGATATTTCTACGTTTTTCCATTATTGCATCCATTTGATCAGCATCCATTTCCAGCAGCACATTAGCGTCAACTTTTCGGTATTAAATTATGTTTGCAAAATCCGCATTTGTAAAGAAAATGTTAAAGAAAAGCTCCTCTGATATTGATTTGTGAAACACTAAGTCAAAAACATAGTTATGAGAAAACGAAGGAGGAAAATTTTATTCGCTGTTTCTCAAGAAGAAACCTAATCTCCATGCAAAGAAAACATTACACAATGGACACACTTTACTATTCTAAAGATCACCACATTCTAGTTTAGAAAAGCAAAAATAAAAAACTAAAATCTTGAAAATTTTGACTGAAGCCGACAATATCAGGAATAGAAACGACGACTTGCACAGCAAACTCAGTGGAACAAAATACTAAGTTTTCAAGGCTGCCCTAAAATGTGAAGTTGTCAGCACAGTATCGAAATCACAGACCATTTTAAATTGATAACGGTTTATCTAATTTTGGTATTTATTCGCTTCAGCAGATTTGGAATGCGATTTTTTGTACTATAAATGGTTTGACTTTCGACGGAATCTCATAAACGGAAGGTGCACATGTAGTTTCAGATGAAAATACTGTACATGATGTATTTTAGGAATTTAAAGTGAGTGATAACAAAAATGTGGGGGAAATTTGTTTTATTTCCTATTCATAACGTAACGCTGATTTGAGAAAAACTTGTTAAGAATAATAAACAAGTGGAATTCGAGGTAAAAAGAAATGAATAAAAATATTTTGTTATTTTGGGCATTTTAAGAAATCGGGGCAATTTTAGTGCTGATGGTGGTCATTTAAACAACTTCAATTCAACATTCTTATCCACTTTTTTACTCATATAATACTTTCTTTGAGAAATGCCGAAAGAAATATGAAAAGAGAAGTAATTTGCTATCTGTTTAAAATAATTTCACCCGAATACTAAATTGCAAGCTGATTTGAACAATGCCTCAAGTAATCTAATTATTTTGGTACAATTGGTTCACACAACTTAAATGCAGTTTGTATTGTACGAAAATACGGACCAAATAAATATAAATAGTTCTTCAACTGCCTTCACATTACGCTCATCGATGTTGACAGACTAGCTTAGGTTTTAATCTGTTCCTGTTTGCTATAAAAAACGAATTCGCATAACTCCAAAACCTGATCACAGCAAACAGAGGCTTGCCTTCCGGTTTCGAAGTTATGGTCCGGTTTTAGAGCAAGGATACTCCCTTCCGTTCGATCGGAAAACAGAAATAAATATCCTCCCCTTCTTCCCACAGCTATGTTTGTGAATCAGTGGTGTGTGGGGAGATTAACGATATTAATAAAGTCTCGCCAATATACCACCCTGGTGGTAAATTCGAACCTTCCCCAGACACAAACTCCCCCAGCAGACGGGATGTGGGAAAATGATCGACCAACCCCCATAATTTTTTTCGGCCTGTTGCACACCTAATCTTAACATCTATGTTTAATTTCTTCCCCATTGAGCGCAGTCCAGCTGGATGACTGAATCGTAAAAACACGCTCCGTTAGTGACGTCGTACCAGTTCTCGGGAGAAACCCATCGATTCTCTGTCGGTGACGTCACGCGGCTGCTAGACAGTAATCATGGTTGAAGCGGTTTTCGCCCATTACTGTGGGCTTTTTCGACTCACACAGTAAATTGGAATATACCAGCTGATTCACCGGAAGTGTCCTTCGCCGTTTGCAATTCATTGCCCGCTCGTTTTCTCCCTTAGTTGATCAGGGGTGGGTTTATTTGTTCCCCTCTCTCTCTACCTAGGGTTTTCAGACGCAAAAAAAAAGACGTTCACGACAAACTCAGCTGACCCAGAACATGCAAACTGCAGATAAATACAGAATGGCTATTGCTTTGAAGCATCTCGACTTTTATTTACAACAAAACCCCGGATTCGAAACTTTTTGTAACCAATAGATTTTAAATATTTTTTTAAAATGGATATGATCATTTTCTTTCTTTTCTACACCGATTCAAAACTAAAGGTATTATTTTCTGTTCCTGTGGCTAATTGGGAGATTCCGACAACTACATGTTCTCTCTCTCACCTGCAGTCCTTCTAAAGATTTCATCCCACCAAACCAACAGAACAAAACTCGGTGGCTTCTCAATGTTATGAATAACAAAATTTCACTACGGCAAATACGTGATAGCATCGGGCAGAGGAAGAAGAGTAATAAAGTTTAATTTGAGACTGGAGCTCCCCTTCTTGTACACAGTTGGGTATATAATCTTAATGTATTTTATATTGTGTTCAGGTACGAAATCAGAGGATATCCATCTGAAGGGGGCTACATTGGTTTGTAGGTAGTATTTTGGGGGTAGTACGTAGAGTCAAGCGTACCATAATTGTACGGGAACGAATTGTTTTTAAAAAGTGTAGAGCAGCTAAAGAAGGTGCTTACAAAGACAAGTTGTAAAGTGACTGCTCAAAGACGGTCCTGAATTGGAGTCAAAGGATGGGCTTATTCCTCTTATTAATGAATACAAAATGTTTTAAAATGTTTACACTATTTTGTTCAACCAGTGAAAACAAGTGACGGACACTTTTGTAAATGTAATAAAAAACGATGCAGAAATCATTTGTGGGCTTAGGGAAGATAGGTAGGAAGTTGAATTAACGTCGCATTGGAGCAACACAACAGGCTATTGGCGAAGATCCAGGATCAGTCCCCAAGGGAAAAATACGAGGACAACACCTCGTAATTTTGAACCACGGTCAGATGACCGTAGGCAAACAACTCTCCAAACTTTCACACCACTCCAACATGAAGACATTTGAGGGCACGACAGATTTAACGTTCACCAGACCCCATGTACACGAAGGTCTTTGGTTGGATCGATTTTCGAACTTCTATCCTCAGGTTGCTAATCCGTTCCTCTTCCAACCGAGCTACCGAGGCTCCCGGCTTAGAGAAGAATCTAATTAACTGTCATTTTTTCACACTAAATGCTTGTTTCCATGATGATGAGAAATACAGTCAAATTTTAATTTGTTTAAAAGGTGTGTAACACTATCAAGAAGCCCACAAACTAACTTTTTTAAACTAAAAACTATTAGTTCTTTAGACAGCTAGTTGTACAGAAAAAAATTCTGGAAGTTAATGAGTTTCTGCTCTAAGCCGACGATTTGTTAATTGAAGGAAGAGTGGAGAAAATGTCGAAAATGTCTTCATTCAGATTTGTTAAAGAACAAAACAATTAATCAGATAAGAATATTTTTGCTTTTTTATGGTCTGGGAGGGACTTGAGCCTCCATAACTCCCTCCAGGGATGACCCACTGATCGTATTTATACATTTAATACCTTCCAGGTAAATATTTTCTGCTTTGTAAAAAGCTATTAAGTTTAAGCAATCAATTAAGTAAATGTAGTTTTTTCAGTGTTAGGAAATTGAACGTTATTTCTACTACTCCAAACAAGAGGTTAAAATGACCGCCTTTGCAGAAACTGACTGAACTCTAGTAAATAGTGCTCATTATACGGTTGGATCAATTAATCAGTTTGTTTCAAACCCCTCGGAATTCTTTAAAGTGGTTCACCGAGAAACTTTTTCACACAAGAAAGCCTCAGCTTTTGGATTCTCAAAATTGTTGTTTTTCAAATTGCAAAAATATATGAAAATCTTATAATTAATTTTAGAAAAATTTTAAGCGAGATAATAGTAGTAAAATATTCGATTTTTCATGCGATATGTACATTTAATTTTCTCTAATTTCTTTGACTCCAAACCTCGTATGATTATTTGAATGGAAGTTTTAATTCCAGTTCAGGTCCGACGAAGTGTCAACAAGAAATGTTTTGAAATATTTAAAAACATGGATCCAATTCTCTATTTCTACCCTTAAAGCACAATACAAATTTTTGTATAATACTTTACATTAAATACAGATTTTATAGCTTTCTTTCCATGGAACTTAAATGAAGAGCGCGTGCCACGAAGCCTGTAAATGCAATTTGCCATAGTTGAAGTGATTTTGTCAAATTTCAAATCCAGTGTTTCACAAAAATCTAAAAAACGTCTGTTTCATTCTTTTGTAAAATGTCTTAAAAATTTGAGGAATAAAATGACATTTAAAAAAAATTTGAATTATTTATGCGAAAGTCCCTAAAGTGTAGCAATGGATACTATCTAATGGATGTTTTCATGGGTTGTAATAAATAGACGGACTTTCTCAAAGATATCTATCAAATACTGATGACTAGTTAAAGTAGTTCGCTCAAAAAAACTCGGCCCTAAATATGAAATACTAGATCGCTTACAAATTATGTGCTCGTTCTGATCATTCATGGAGCAAAAATGAGTCGCGAGTAACTACGTGACTCAATTAAAATAATTGTCGAAACATCTCTGAAGCAAGTGAGTGGATATTGGTGAAATATACATATTTGGACTAAGTCACAATTGATCACCAGCTTCTTTATAGTTCTTTTAATATTTTCATTCAATTACATTTACTTGAAAATTTTGATGTGTGCGCTGAAAATGTCACAAAGAATTAAAGAAATTGAAACACTTTATCACAATTTATTTGTTCACTGCGCTACCAACTTGAGAATTATAGGCGTCATAAGTTCGATTGTGGGTGTATCGGGTGTTCGATTTTTTTCGACCACACCTTTACATTCGTAGAAAAATGTGTGGAAACCATTACTTTGAAGGTAAATAAAATCAGAGTAAATAGGTGGATATTTTAATACTAAAAGGTCCAGAATAAGAGAACATAAATGAAAATCAAATCAACTTGGTTCATCCAGAATGATAAATTCATTTTACAACCAAATGCGACTAGGAGATATGACATTAATGATCTATTGCTTTTACATTAGCTGAATTGCAAAAATATTACCTCGTTACCAAAAAAATCGGTCTAAATGGTCAAGGTGTTGGCTTCGGAATCGAAAGGTTTGGAGTAAAGTATGGATGTTTGTCAGTCTGGAATGAATGTGTGACCTTTCTATAAACGGGTTGTGCCTAGAATATATGGTACGAATGTGAAATGTAGAGTGAACCCACCCCTTGTTGTGCACTAGGGTAACGCAAAATGGTTAAAAAATTCGCCTTTGCAGTACCATGGTGAAAATGTTAAAAAGAAGCCGATAATTACAAAAACTATCTACGATTGGTTTAAAGAGTGATTAAAAAGATTATGATACACGCGAGCTTTAATATCCTTTTTAAGACTACGTTTAAATCGGTTCGAAACGGCAAATTCATAAGAGATTAAGCTTAGCCCAATCGCACAATGATGTGGCTAAGAAATTTTAAATCTGTCAAATAAGTCTGTAAAAGCGAATCTGTTGCACGAAGATCATCTAACCTCAATTGCCATTCATTCTCAGAGTAGCTGATATTCGTCAGGAAAGGGAAGAAATACGCAAGGAAATGGAGCAAGAGCACTCCAACGCTCATTATTTCCATTTAAGGAAACGCGTTGAGGAATTTGCCTGATCCGACTGGGTATGAAAACACTTTCCCAGAAACGCACCCCTTGGCATTGTCCAGGTAATCGCCTCAAAGAAACCTGGAAGCTGTTTTGACCTTGATAGCTGGGCAAGTAAAGTTACCAGTCCGGATGCCGCCCCGGGGAAAGGAATTTGTTTAGAGGGGAGGTAAACCTGTAGTTCCTTCTTCATCCTCCCTGAAACCGTTTCTCTGACCCCTTTTTTGTTTCCCGTCAATGTGGTAGCATTGCTCTATTGCTGTTTTTCTTCAAGATGAATCTCGTTTTCAACAGCAAAGGATGCATCTTTGGTCAGAAGTGTATAGCAGCATTCGAAAGTTTCAAGTGCTATTTTTTCTCTCACTAGGCGTGTTTTAATACTTCTAGTGCTAAATTCAAAAGGAATCAATGGGTTTGCAATCGTATGATTCTAAGATTGGAACTAATCTGAGTTGGTTGGGGTTTTATGGCGCAAGATCCAAAAAAGAATAATCTGTGTCAAGAACAAGAATACGAAATAAGACCACTACCAGAGAAGAAATAATTTCAAAAAGGCATTCACTCTAAAATATTGAATATATTCTTAATTATACCCAGACATAATATGCAATTTAATTCAGATTCACACATGTATGTTCTTAACAGAATCTTAACAGTCAAAATAAGATGATGATTTTTAATGCCAGATATTTAATATTTGTTAGCCCTTGAAGCGTCGAGTGTAGATTATTTTTTTCGATACCCCAACTTCATACCCCCTGGTAGACCTGCTTTATTACACTTACCACTTTCGTTGCCCAATTAGGAAAGTAGCCGAATAACCTAGATCTTAAATTGCTTTGAAACACTTGGTTAACTTAGTTTTTCAAGATTTAATCAGAAAATTCGTAATCCTATTGAGAAATTCATAACCCTGAACTACCTTTTCCACTGACCATTAATCCTACGTTTAAACTTACACAAAACATAAAGCAGCTAGGACAGAAACGCCATTGAACTAGAAAGCCGTGACAGCTATTGTGTTGTTAACGCTGTCACTCTCAATTCTTTTTAGTTACTGTCCAGTAGTAGTTCTCGAAATAGCGCAACTCACTACTCGATAAATACTCTGAACCTTGTCATGATTATTAACTTTAATTGGCAAGTTTTAGTTTCTGTTATAAAGGTTGTAGCTAGAGATTGGAACTCCTAGCTAAGGTCTCAATTGCCACAGGATTTACCAAGAGCTATTGGTGTTGCTTGTTTTCGTGTTATCCTGGATACCGACGGTCTAAAAAACCATATATACCAAATTGGCTTCAAAACTCTCCCTACTGCCCTCTGTTTCTGACATGATAGAAACCCACATCAATTATTGCTCTGATCTAAGTGACGTTGCAATCAATAATACTGCTAATAGAGTGACATACACTGGGCTGCAAAAGTCACCGGACACCTGGAGTAGAAACAAAACAGCATTTATTTGCAGAGCTAACTACTAATGAGTACAGACTAAATTTTAAGGGAGAAATGTCCTATAGAAATGTGTAAACGTTTTATATTGAAATCTAAACACTGAAGAAGCAGTCACTTTTTATTATCTCAAAATATCCATATTTAGAATATTAAATACGTGAACACATCATGAACACAAGTTCTAGGGGACTGAATCATTTTGGCTAGTCAATAATTCTATGAAGGGGATCTCGCACAGTTCAGTTCCCTAGGACTTGTATACTTAGGGATAATAAAGTGACTGCTACTTCAGTATTTAGATTTTGATCTAAAACATTTGTATAAAACATTCCTTCCTTAAATTTCAGTCTATACTCACTAGTTAGCTCTGTAGTTACCCATGTGGATGTGGACTCTGCAACTGACAATTTTAATTTGTAGTTAGACCCCAAAGGAAATGCTATGTTTTGTGTCTACTCTAGGTGTCCGATGACTTTCATCAATACAGTGTATTTTATTTCTGTTCCTAGACATATTGGGCTACCAGACAGAATTAAGGCTGTGATCTGGCTTCAGATATAAAAACTTTGTACTCAGTCCCGCTCCTTTAAAAACCTAATGCTGTCTAGGCTGCAAAATGTTTCCTTTGCATTAACCATAGGAGGTTTAGTCACAGGAAATCAGGATACGAGGATTTTTAAGAAGAATAACGAAGAGAAGGACCCCCCCCCCCCAACTCCAGGTAGGGAGGTGGTCAGATCATTTTTCTGTTTCGTTGAACGTCTGAAAGATCCTGGCCCAAGGGTGAAAGGGAAAGCATGGAAAGTTTTATGCAGAAAGGTATGGATGGGCGAAACTCATATTTTCCGAAAACAGTGTCAACAGTTATGGCGTTTGCGATACGCTATTATTAACTGCTTCGGCTAATATTAACAGTTTTGCTCCAAGTTAATATCTTACAATAAAAGTTATAAAAAGAAGTTTGAGTTATTGACTGTTAGATGATTGGTTGGGTTCTATTGCAGAAAGGTCATATTTGGACAAGTTGCGCCAACGTCAAGAAAAATTGACATGCATACAAGGAAGCTTTACTGACACAGAAGAGAGAAATATACCAGGGTGGAATTATATCTTCATTTGTGGACATTTGAGGTCACAGAGATTTAACGTTCGCCAGCCCCCACGTACACGACGGTCTTTGGTTGGATCGAGTTTCGAACTCGCAACCCTCCGGTTGATAATCCTCTACTCTTCTAACCGGTCTACCGTGGCCCCCGAAATGTGAAGAAGTGCTCACTGAATATTAAAACGGTTTATAGTATACAATCCCCGACTGTAGTAAGTTAATTCGTAAATCCACTAGAAGAATGCATTGAGGTAGCACAAAACTCCTGCTATCACTTTTAACAACCTCATTGAATATTTTTTGAATATTCAGTGATTGACCTGTTGGTCGAATGATTAACCAGTTTACGTTTAACCAACCTCAACATAAGATGGTGAAGCTTGATGTTATCCTAAGAAAGTGACAGACACAGAATCTAGTACGAGTTATATTTATTTGTACTAGACGATGGCGTAAAGCTCATGTAAGTCCAGGAGCCCGTCAACCCATGTTGAAGAATTGTTAGACCGACTGAATCCAAAAATAAAATTAAATGCAAATCTTAGCTGATATCAGTTTCAATTTCAAATTTGCAACTTTTGTCTGTACTCTATCGTCACGACTTTATACGGGCTTCTTGTCACTGAACCACGCGGTTGATGCCCGATTGTCTCGACGTTTAATGATTTCTGTATCTGATTGGCTAGGGGTACTTGTCACGCGCTGGTAGTCCAGCTGATATGCGCAGTTGGTCCTTGCTCAACTTATAACTTATCAAACTTCGAGCGCTGTCTTTGAAGCTCAAGATAAAATCCATGCTCGTTTGCAACATATTTCGTTGTCGTGAGCCGCAGACAATATTATTTTTGTCTTTGTGTCCTTTTATTAAAGAGCTTTGTTAGTGAAATTCTATTGTAAGTGATATTTTGATACCTGAAGAAAATATATTAGATTTTTATGACGATTTTTATTCGACAATTATCCTGTGAACCGTTTCTTAGAAACCAAAGACCCACGTCGCAATCTTCCAAGGTTGTGGGGAAAATCACGTACTGACATTTCTATCATTGTAGAACTAGAGGTTTCTTTGACTAATAAGATGTAAAGCTTCGGAAAAAAAATCAATGCATCTCCCCTTTTTTTGCTCGTGCATCGTTCATAGTGGAGTACAATCAATCTCGGCATCTTCAGTTGTAAATGCCACTGCTACTGTCTTCCACAATTCTCGCTCCCTTTTTGACGAAAAGTACAGGCCTCACATGTCAGTCAGAAGCAAATCCAATAGATATTATTTGCTCTATTCAATCCTTGACAGACTGTTCTATCCATTGAGCCACGGAAGTACGTACATTAATTGATAGCCCCCTTCGGGTTTCAAAATCAAATCGAATTATTATTCACTTAAAGAATAATATGATACGAATTTTCGAAATTTGATTTAAAGCTACCGAACTTATTCTCCTCAGAGAAAATAACACACAGGAAAAGCACCGAATTTGCCTCCCAAACCAAACATAGGACATCCATCTTTAAGACAACTTAACCATTGTGACGAAGCATCTTACACTCCTTTTCCCTCCTTTTACGTTCCTCTCCCCTTTCAGACTATGGAGGCGCCGATCAGCCCAGCAGCCATGGTTCGGTGCCGGGGCACAAAAGGTGAATGGAAACCGAAGCCCCTTCATCTCTGCCGACGCTCCCAGGGTTTTGAAGGAATTCGGGGACAGTCGTTACCACCGAGATAACAAGGCCAGACCGCTGTGACGTTTCGATCACGTGACTCGCTTACTAGTAGTCATAACAAACATCGCCGCATGGCCGGCTACTTATGGATTACCTTTAATGTAGCTTAAGAAATTAGGGTTTTTATACTATTTTACCGGAAAGCAAGTGCAGCTGCAGTTAAATATTGTTATAGAACATTTGTGGAACATTACAGTGTCAAGGTGTTAAAGGCTTTCGTCAAACAACACGTTTAACGTGTGTCCAGACCGATTTATTTAGGCTTAACCACGAGGCTATCCAAAATGCCCTTTAGATGCTGTGTACCTACTTGCTCTGGAAATTATGGATATGGTGATGCACCAAAAGTGGCGGTTTTCTCCTTTCCAGAGGATAAAAATATTAGAAAAAGATGGCTCAGGGCGATTCCACGAGCCGACTTTACACCATCAAAACGCAGCAAAGTCTGCGAACTTCATTTTCAAAACGATGATATCGTCCGGAATGTATCGAAATTCAACAAAAAAACTGCTGAGTGTTCTACCTTTTCCATGAAACGTCTCCGTTTAAAAGTTGGTGCTATACCAAGTATATTTCCTAATTGCCCTAAATATCTCTCGAAAACTTGTCCCACCGTTCGTAAAAGCAGGGAAGATAAAATTCGTGAAACTGAGGAATCCAATTTATTGAGAGCTATCAACGAAAGCAAATCTGAGTTCATTGCTCATCATGAATCTATTTCTTTTCAAAATTTTAATAGGCTACTAGAAATTTTGGATTCATTACCCCATAAACAAAATTGGTTTAAACTAATTGAGGAGTCAAAAGTTACTTTTTTCAAAATTTGTTTTAATCCAGGACCTGCAACAAATTACACTGTTGTAATACATTCAAATCTGAAAATGGAAACATTTATATGGCCAAGAAATTTCTGTAGATAATAATCAAATCAAAACACCCTGTCACGTTAGTAAAATTTGGAAGTTATTGAAAATTGTTTGAATTTTATAAATGAAATATCAAGGAAAAATTCTTCAGCCAACTATGATAATCGCTTCAATTGCTTTTACAGTTCAATTGCTTTGATTTCCCATTTTTACAGATTTAATGATGAAGAAAACATTAATTAGATTTCTTTAGACTATGAGAAAGGGTTTTCTTTTCTTTTTGATTTATGGTCGCATTTGAGAAACTATGATATTGGACGGTATTAAGCTTGATTGACGTGTGTATTTTAGTTAATAAAAGTCATAAGCGAGTTTTTCGCTATTTTTTAACTGAATTTACGATATAATTTTGGCCGGTTTTTTAATAAGTTATTGCTTTTACTATTTACGCACACTCTTTGTTATCGTTAGTAAATAAGGAAGAAAGACGCGAGGGTGTGGAAGTTTCATTCTGAGATTATCGTAGTTTTGACTAGGGAAAAACCATATTTACAAACTGCTATAATAATTTGCAATAACGTATAACAATATTTTCCTGTGGTCTCGACGTATATAGAATATATTATGTATCGTTGTAGACAGATTTCACTGTATTAGGCTTTGAATATTCCAATACGGCGGTGGTCGTTCGTATCGCACGTATGACTACTAGGGAGACGCCATGATGGCAGCGGTCTGGCCTTGTTATCTCGGTGGTAACGGGACAGTTCGTCTCGGCGGCGCCCGAACATTCTGGAACTCTGAGAAAAAAGGAAAATCCACCAGGAGGAGAACTTTGACCAATGGGGGACGAGAGGACGTTCCCCACCGCCTTTTGCCGACCCGAGTCCGGGGAGGATGAAGGCAGACGACGCTAGAGCTTCATCGGTGTTCGGAGTCTCTCAGAGGTCCCAGAAAGGGTACCGCCTTTAAGTCCTGTTGCGGGCAAATTTGTTTTCTGTACTGTACATATTTCATGTAACTGGAGATATTTCTTTGTTATTAAATAATCCAGAAAGCAGTACAACCATTAGTACTCATTTATACGATTTCCCACCACATAGTGTGAAGACGCTACAGCTATTAATTATATTTCTATTGGTGGCAGCGGTGGGATGCGGATTTTCGTTAAATCAAATCTGCGGACCCGTTCGTCGTTACTGTACTGAACTCTATAGTCAACTACAGCGTAAGCCTCGTCCCAGACGTTTGAAGGAGAGCAGTCGACTTCAGCGTGAGCCGGGCGTTTAACTCTTCAAAGGAGCCGATCCAGATCTCTGAAATCAGCGAGTCAACTTCAGCGTGAGTCGGGCGCTAAACTCTTTAAAGGAGCTGTTCCAGACCTCTGAAATCAGCTAGTCAACTACAGCGTGTGCCGCGTCCAGACGTTTGAAGGAGCGCAGTCAACTCCAGCGTGAGCAAAGCGACGGAGTGGAATCTTGGACCCGACCTTGCGAGATTGATGACAAGGGAGCCTGATGTTCTGATGTGGGAAAAGGTAGGCCTATTTGGAGATTTTTCTTTTGAGAGGCATAATTCTATGTAGTTTTCCAAATTGTTAGCGAGAGAGTTTATATTCAGTGAAAGTAGAGTAAAACTTTAGTGTTTAATTTAATTTAATGGCATTAGCAATTGTGTTTTCAGTGTATTTTGTTAAAGTTAAATTTACTTCAGAGTGATACCTAGTGTGGGAATTTGTACATCTAAGAAAATAAGGTTTATTATTGTGCATTGTGTGATTAGTAGATGATAAGAACTCAGTTTTGAAATCTAGTTGACAACTTTTCTTCGGAGTAGAGAATTTATTTTTGATCTAGTAAGAAATTGTAGAAGTTTAGTGTGTATCATTGAGAGTACCCTTTAGGTAATATTAATTCATTTAGGGTAAAATATGGCTTATTTAAAAAAGCAGAAAAAGCAGGTCTTATTATTATTAGCGGCAGAATTTGAAGTTAGCGTATCTAGCTCAGATGTTGTTAAAAATATCATTCGGTCCATATTGAGTGCACCGGATTATGATGAGGAGACCGGAATAGCTTTTGTGGATAGGATTTTGGATGAATTAGAACAAGAACGTCTTGATAAAGTAGCAGAACAAGAACGTCTTGATAGTTTAGCAGAGCGCGCGCATGAGTTGGAGAAATTAAAAATTAATGCTTCATTTGGGAACGCAAGTTTGGCGTCAACTACTACGCCAGCTAAGGAAATTGTTAGGCGCGTAAATTTAAAGGACTTAGTACCTAAATTTGATCCAAAGGTGTTGGACATCGCCCTATTTTTCATGATTTTTGAGCGGCAAGCGAACAAAGAAAGTGTGCCAGAAAACAAGTGGGTGTCCCAATTAATTCCTTTATTGCCTGCGGATGTTTCTGAAATTATAGTTAAAATACCAAGGGAATGGAATGATGATTATTATCATGTTAAAAAGGTATTATTAAAGAGATTTAGACTCAGCTCCGGAGACCTGAGAATTAAATTCGAAGAACATGGAAGAAAGGTTGGGGCGTCATGGTCAGATCTTGTGTTTGAATTAAAAGGGTATTTAGACAATTGGCTGGAGTCGGTTGAGGTGACTGATTTTGATTCACTTAAGGAGTTAATGCTGGTAGAGCAACTTAAAAGGAGAGCGTCGCCCGCAGCCCGAGACCATTATCTAGATCAATGGGAAGAATTCAAAAAGGCGTCGGATTTGGCGGTTAAACTTGACCATTACGAGAGCGTCCGGCGTAATTATAAAATGAAGGAAGTCAGAACATGGGAAAAACGTCCCTTTGGTAAAGAAAGGAATGACTATGCCTCCGTGAAGGACAGGCGCGAGTTTAAAAACGGGGAAGGAAAGCCCAGGGAGAAAGAGCGAGGAAAAGGAGATGCTTTAATCACGGAAAATAAGGGTTTTGATAGGAAAAAGCCAGTAGTCTGTTTTTTGTGCAATGAGCCAGGTCACATTAGGCCCCTCTGTCCCCAGTTAGCAAAAAAAAATATTAGAAGGGTTGAATAATCTGAGTGGGTTAAGCGAGAGTTTTAGACCTTTCATCAGCACTATATCTGTAAATGGAATAGAACGAAGTTGTTTGCGTGACAGTGGAAGCGGCATTGATGTATGCGTGAGGAGTTGGATTGATCCAGAGGATTTTACGGGTGAAGTAATTTGGTTACGCCAACCTTTAGACCCCGAATGCAAGTGTCTGCCGTTAGCGAGAGTTGAGCTAGAAGGGGATTTCGGGAAAGTTGTAACGAAGGTCGCCGTGAAATCGGATGCTTTGGATCAGGGTTACTACTTATTAGGGAACAAAACTGCCCAACTTTTAGAAGATAATAGGAAAAACCCAACCCCTATTAATGCCATTACGCGAAGTAGGGCGAGGGAAGAGCAGCGAGCTCAAGTAGTCGAAGGCGCAAATGAAACGAGAGCTTCCATTCATAATTCGTCACAGAGCCCTGAGGAGGAAGAACTACCCTTTCCCCCGGAGTTGTCCATGCAGGAGAATAATAGTTTGGCTGGAGTATCGTCCCGGGAGTTCGAATCGGCACAGAGGAACTGCGATTCTTTGAAATCGTGTTGGGAACTTTCCGAGAAAGGGGATTAATTCCAGGTATTGAAGGGAAAATTAACGCGTGTGGTGGAGTCGAAGCGGGGAGAAAAAAGAGTACAGTTATGCATTCCCTTAAAGTATCGGGAGAAAATTATGGCATTGTGCCACGAGGATGTAGCTGGTCATTTGGGGGCGACCAAAACGAAGGATAGGGTTTTAAGGCAATTTTACTGGCCCCGGTGTTACCCCGAGTTAGAGTCCTGGGTAAATAATTGTCACGAATGCCAGAAAGTCGGCAAAAACAACGATAAGAGAAAGGCCCCAATGAAGCTGGTTCCCGTTATTTCGGAGATTTTCTCCAAAATAAATATTGACGCGGTGGGTCCCCTTCCAGAGAGCACAAAACAAAATAAATACATAATCACAGCGATTTGTTTAGCCTCTAAATATCCCGAAGCTATTCCCGTTCCGGATATTACGTCGGCGAATGTAATTAACGCTCTAATTATGGTTTTTTCACGCATGGGATTTCCTAAAGAAGTCCAAAGCGACTTGGGAAGGTCCTTCACCAGTGTTTTATCATCAGAGTTTTTTAAAAGATTCGGGATTCATGTGACTCACAGTTCAGTGTGCCACCCCCAAAGCAACCCTGTTGAGAGATTTCATTCCTCGGTTAAGAGGGTTCTCAAAGTGTTGTGTTTGGAGACGGGAGAGGACTGGGAGCATAATTTGCCAGCGGCTTTGTTTGCTCTTCGAACTGTTACTCACGAAAGTACGGGGTTTAGCCCGGCGGAATTAGTGCACGGACGGAATCTTCGTACCCCCCAGACTTTGATTTTTGAAAATTGGTTAGAGCCGGATAACTCAGATCCAAATGTAGTCGAGTATATTTTGGGAATAACCAATAGGCTAAAAAAATGGATGGAGCTTGCGGCCGAACAAATGACCGACAAGCAGAGCAAACGAAAATTGTGGTATGACAGGAATGCCGTATCGCGGGTTTTTAGGGTTGGAGATCAGGTGCTGGTATTGTCCACGTCGAAGTTAAACAAGATGGCAGTGAACTGGATAGGGCCAGGGACTGTGACCAGTAAAATCTCCGATACAAATTATCTGGTGGACCTCCCAGAGAAAAGGGATAAATCCACAATATACCATGTGAACCTCATTAAGCCCTATTTCAAGCGACCCGAATGTGTTAATTTGATAATGGACGAGGAGAGTGAAGAGGTGGAGCAGGAGGCAGAAATACCTTACCCCTTACCCGATCCTACTCAATTTGATCTCCAGGAGATGATAAGAGAGAGCGCTTTGGTGGAAAGGTTAACGGTGGAACAGATAGGGAGTTTTGGGTGCATGTTGCGAAATCATAGCAGGGTGTTCTCCTCGGACCCGGGTTCTACGCCCCTGTTAGAGATGGATATCGAGCTTACCAGTAGTGAGCCCGTTAGAGCTAGGCCCTACCGCATGTCTCCTAGACAAACAGAAATTTTGAGGGAGGAGATTACAAGACTCTTGGATTTGGGGGTGATAGAAGTGGGGCAGTCCGATTACGCATCGCCCATGATTCTGGTAGAAAGTCAGGGAAAACCACCACGTCCTTGTGTAGACTACCGGCGATTGAATGCCATTACCAGAATCCAGTCGTTTCCTCTCCCCAATATAGAAGAGGTAGTAGAGCGGGTTAGTGCCGCACCTTATATAACGGTGATGGATTTAACGAAAGGTTACTTTCAAATTCCTTTGAAAAAAAGTGCGCAGAGGTACGCCGCTTTTGTGACGCCATTTGGAGCGTTTATTCCCAAAAAGATGATGTTTGGGCTGGTGAACGCTCCCTTTTATTTTTGCAAGCTAATGGCTCAGGTTTTGGGAGGTTTGGAGAGAATTGCATCTCCTTATATTGATGACATTGCAATTTATTCAAAAACATTCGAAGAGCACGTTAAGGATGTGAGTTCGGTATTGGATAGGTTGTTAGAGGCACGGCTTACTGTAAAGCCTTCTAAGTGCAAATTTGCGCAAGACCATGTTAGGTTTTTGGGTCACGAAGTGGGAAGTGGCAAACGCTCCCCTAGTGAAGCAAAAATTAGGGCCATTCATGAATTCCCCAGCCCAACAACGAAGACGCAAATTAGGTCGTTTTTAGGGTTGAGTGGTTATTATGCCAAGTACGTCCAAAATTACAGCGTCATCGCGGTCCCCTTAACAAATGCTTTGAAAGGGAAAACCCGGAAAGAGAAGGTAGATTGGAATGAGGAGTGTCAGGCGGCTTTCGAGGCACTGAAGACTGCTTTAGTAACCAAGCCCGTCTTGTATGCTCCGGATTATTCGAGAGAGTTCACGATGCAAACGGATGCCAGCGATTCCGGTGTGGGTGTTGTTTTGTCCCAAAAGATCGAGGAGGATGAGCACCCCATAATTTATCTCAGTAAGAAGTTTTCGAGAGCAGAGCGAAACTACGCAGTGGTCGAACGCGAGCTCGCAGCCATCGTATATGGCGTAAGGAAACTCCACTACTATCTGGACGGTCAACTTTTTGTTATAGAGACGGACCACGACCCCCTGACCTACCTGAATAAAATGATTGGGACGAATGGTCGTTTAACTCGATGGGCCCTGTTTCTACAACAGTACCGATTTGAGGTAAGACATAAGCCGGGGAGCAAAAATGGCAACGCGGATGGTCTCAGTAGAGCTGGAAATCAGAAAATTTAGGAAGGTGTCCAAAACCAAGACATCATCAATTTTATTTTTACTTGTATTTTTAGGTGTTATTTTCGTTAATTATGTAATGTAAATATTTGTTAGTTGGTATGTAAAGATTTGTCACTAGATCGCACAACTGAGATTTAGTTTCGGAACCCAAATTTGTATTTCCGAAGCATGTTATTTTGGTTAAAACTCAATGTTTAGTATGAGTTGAGGATTCCGGGGATTCGGGTGAATGCCTCTCAGGGGACTATCTTAAGATGGGCTTACTTTCAGGTTTAGCCGAAGTTTCCAGGTTACCTTGGAAACTTCGTCTTTATGGGGGGAGGAGTTGTGACGAAGCATCTTACACTCCTTTTCCCGGAGGTGTTCCTCTCCCCTTTCAGACTATGGACGCGCCGATCAGCCCAGCAGCCATGGTTCGCTGCCGGGGCACAAAAGGTGAATGGGAACCGAAGCCCCTTCATCTCTGCCGACGCTCCCAGGGTTTTGAAGGAATTCGGGGACAGTTCGTCTCGGCGGCGCCCGAACATTCTGGAACTCATGAGAAAAAAAAAGAAAAATCCACCAGGAGAACTTTGACCAATGGGGGACGAGAGGACGTCCCCCACCGCCTTTTGCCGACCCGAGTCCGGGGAGGATGAAGGCAGACGACGCTAGAACTTCAACGGTGTTGGGAGTGTATCTCAGAGGTCCCAGAAAGGGTACCGCCTTTAAGTCCCGTTGCGGGCAAATTTGTTTTCTGTACTGTACATATTTCATGTAACTGGAGATATTTCTTTGTTATTAAATAATCCAGAAAGCAGTACAACCATTAGTACTCATTTATACGATTTCCCACCACATAGTGTGAAGACGCTACACCATAAACTCAGCTCAAAACTCAAGCTCTTCATCTCTATTATTAAATTGGGCCTACATGAAAATTACAGCTTTTACCGAAGCAACTGGTCTAAGGCGTGATCAAAGTGAGTTTTTCAATTTTATTTTATACACATTATAAAAATCGCAGAATCTTCTACTGATGCCCTAGAGGCTTTCAAATACGAAAGTATCATCAGTATTACCATGCAATGATCTTTTACAGCTTTAGATGGAATCTGCGATGGTTGGCATCATACGAATAACAATGTTATGGTGGAAAAGACGTTCTCATTTACACTCTCGTTAACATTAAGTTCGTGAAGCTAGTCAAATTGTGATTACTCCATGTTGAAATTTTGGTAGCAACATTCTGCAATTCAAAACTTCTTAACACAGCTTCCGACTTCATATACATTCTACCACCAGAACTGCTCACCATGCCAAGTCTGGGTGGTGGCGGTCGCTATAGGGCTCGTTCATTTTGAGTAAGGGTGACTATCAGAGGTGATTTAATTTTAATTTACTTTTTCGCGAATGTTGGTGGTACTTAATAGTATAGATCTTCGTGACAAGTAAAGATCTTAGAAAATATATTTCCAATTTGTCATTGAGTGCCAGTGACAAACGAATATTTCTTCAACCATCCCCTTGAAAAACACAATATGGTAAGCTTCTACGGCTACATTCGGGGGGTAGACTCAGTGTCTTGAGAAGTTCTCGTGGAAGACAGGCAGTACTACTAACATTCACCCCAAAACTCGAGTCTGAGGACACCAGCTGATGCTGTGGCAGAAATGAATAAGACGGTGCACTGACCCGTCCCATCCGGAAATTTCGACATCAGAATGTCAATCCTCACTTTCCTATCGAGTGAGATGGAATGTATCTTTTTGTTCGTCTGACTTTTTATAAAATGCTAATTGGCACACTTCAAGCGGCTCGCCGCTGTCTGCATAAAAAGCTGAGATAAACCGAAATGGAATAAAATGAAAAACGAAACTGAACTACTGGAATGAATAAAAAACACACGAAACTATTTCTACTCTCGGCTCAGCGTTTATCATTCCATCAGCTCCCCGATGATATGTCAGTAGGCTGTCATTAAAATAGGCAGTTAAGCGTTTTTTGTGTTCTAATGGATGGTTTTCTCAATGCATTTTCGCATCATGTCAAGCGCAAAGATGATTTTTACTACGATTTATTTCCCTATCTAAACCAATTCGCTCTTCTTCAGCAGACTTAAAGTATGGAAAGTAACTCTGTGAAACATAGCATCACATTGAATAAATGTTATTAAAAATGATGTTTTCGGGTTTTTTCCCTAATCAATAAAGCTGTTTATCGCCATTGTATTTTTAAACATCCAATTCAAAATTGTTTCTAATTTTATAAAGATGTGACTTCAAGTAAGGTAGTTAATTAACGTCTCACTGGTGCAACACAATGGTCTATTGGCGACGGTCCGGGATTAATCCTGAAGGGAAAGATCAAGGACAAAGCCTCGTAATTTTGTACCACGGTCAGATGACGAGAACAACATCCGAGCTGACACCCTACTTCCACACCACGGCAAAGTGAGGACATTTGAGGACATGACAGATTTAATGTGCTCCAATCCCCGCGTACACAACGGTCTTTGGCTGAACCTAGTTTCGAATTCGCAACCCTGCAGTTGCCTTGTCGCTGCTCTTCCAACTAGGTTACCGCAGCCCAACTTAAGAAAGGTGTCAATTAAGTGATAGTACCTGTACCAAATCTGGATATTTCAACCAGTATGTGAAACAAGTAAAAATGTAAAAATCAGGGCTAGTTGGAAGTACATATTTAAATCACACCGCCTACTGGTGTCGTGGTCATAGCTTTTATCTATCACCCAGAAAGTCCCGGGTTTGAATCCCAGGTTGTAAATCGGTGAATTGTCCATGGTACGACGCGACTTACCCACTCGATGCTCCCTCAAAAATAACCACCAATTTGCCCCCTTGTAGTACCGAAGGCCGGTGATTGGGGTTTAAATATATTTTGTCCCATTCACCATGGTTTAAATATATTTAAATCACCCTTAATAAATTATCTGGCATACAAAACTCTATTAATCATTTAAATCAAGGCTGTAGAGATGGACTATACCACCGTGCCACCCACGCCAAACGCACAAATCTGCCATTTGTGGTTATTTTCAACGTGCATTTTCTAGATTTTTATTGTCAGTTTTTTCTATGCCAAAGGGGGAGCCGTGGTAGCCCAGTTAGAAGATAGCAACGGATTAAAAAACAGAGGGTTGCGAGCTCGAAACTTGGTCCAGCCAAAGACCGTCGTGTATACGAGGGATGGTGCACGTTAAATCTGCAGTGGCGTCAAATGTTCTCACGTTGGCGTGGTGTGGAAGTATGGAGAGTGGGATTCCAGTTCAGGTGTGACTTCGTCATCTGACCATGGTTCAAAATTACGAGGCGTTGTCCTAGGATCTTTCCGTTCTGGATTGATACCGGACCATCGTCAATAGGCAGTGGTGTTGCTCCAGTACTACGTTAATTAACTACATACTTATGCCAAAGGCATGAAAGATGATTCGTAACCTTAATAGCCTAAAATATACCAACACTTTATGTCCCCAAATTTATACCAAAGTGTCAAAATTATAAACTCGTCAGTAATTTTGCAGATTTGGGACTTTGGCATGGTGCTGACGACATAACCGCAGCTGCAGCTGCCTGACTATTCATATGTATCACTTATACAAAAGCTATGGGACTCCACACCCTTCTCACTCCGTCAAACCCCATAGGATTTCTAGGAAATCTTCAATAGTTCGTTGCAATGCGTCCAAGAACTCAAGTAGTTTGAAAATAAAAAGCATGAATATAAGAAATATAATTTGATTTTTACAGAAAGAAATTTATCAAGTACTCATTTTGGAGTCGCGATGACCCAGGTGGTAGTCTCGCGGATTAGCAACCGGAGGGTTTCGAATTCGAAGCTCGATCCAACCAAAGACCGTCGTGTCCGTGGGGGGCTGGTGCACGTTAAACCTGTCGTGACGTCAATTGTCCTCACGTTAGCGTTGTGTGGAAGTTTGGTGAGTGGGGAGCAGTTCAGGTGTTGACCTAGTCATCTGACAAGGTTCAAAATTACGACGTGTTGTCCTCTGATCTTTCTCGTCGGGACTGATTGCCAATCACCCGTTGTGACGTAAATCGACCTACCAATCACCATGAATCATAGGCGGCGTAGGTTCCGTTCTTATTACATATCCTGAGTGCATTTCTCTTCTGTGTCAGTAAAACTTTCCTTTGTGTGTAAAACCATTACTTGACGTCTTATTTCTTCCACTTGGCGCAGCTTCACCAAATAGCCATATTTGATAGTTGCACCATGAAACCCAGCCAGTCACATTCTGGATTTCAAGATATGACCATATAACCAGAAAAACAGTATTACCCGATTCCAGGAGAATCCTATAGGGGTAAAAGTCATTACAACATTCTATTCCTAGTGATGTTGCGGATTATGTTCTTGGTAACTTTTTCAAATGTTCCCATCCGCTGCATCAAATTCATTAAAACATCAGAACAATCCAATTATTAATTATTTCGGAAGTACTAAACCAACTTCCTTCTGCTTTCTTTTTACCTCTCACAACTTTCCTCGGCGGATTCATTTACTTGTTGGTTTTGCCTTTGTTGGTTAGAATGGAATACTTGATACAGCACAGATTAATTTTTTTTAAAAACACGAATTCGAAATCACTCATCTCATCATTTTGTTTTGAATCCAGTGAAAACGTTTGTGTAATTTCCGTCGGCAGATTAAATTAGCGAGTATAACATATCATGCTTGATCTATCGTCACCATACAACAAACACAAATTAAATCTTTTTTTCACGTCACAAGAGAAATATAGAGAAGTATTTGTATTGGGGAGAAGAAATGGAAAATTTGTTTTTAGATTCGATTGTTAAGGGGTATTTAAAGATTTGTTCCCTAAATATTCCTTAATTTCGTATAAGAATCTCCACTATAAATGATCGTGCTTTGCATACTTGTTAAATGAAGTGGACATAGTAATGTTGTAACTGCAAAGAAAACATGTCGTTAAGATTTTTGTCATCATTCTTTACCAATCATTTAACTCATCACTTTCTAAAAAAGAAAAAGCAACACTTCATAAAGAAACTAACATTATTACTCATTGAATCATAAACATCTTTTCATTATCAATGAATCATGATTTGAAAGACATCGGAATGTACAAGCAAGCGATAAATGGAAGTCTTGTTTGTTGTCTTGCAAAATATTCCAACGACCTATCGAAATCTGATTTTATTGAGATTCTTAGCATATATAAAGGGAAATTATTTGAAGCAGTAAAATCTCGGTTGTTTGTTAAATGGTAAAATGGATTTTTATGAAATATAAATCCTATTTTATTTTCTATTTTAAAACAACGTTTAAGGAATACTAGAATTGGCGTGTTTCAGCTGAAATTGGCGCAGCAATATTAAATTGTCGTATACTTCTAATGCACTATTTTATTCATTTTATTTCGCCGATAAACATTGAGAAACAATAATTTAATAATTAAATCCAAGGTACCATTCCTATGAAATTTGTTCAGTTGCTCCATTTTTTGCAAGAATTTTGAATAAAAGTATTTATTAATCACCAAATCTGAAAGAATGCGCATGAAAAATTGTAGGACTAAAACATTCATAAAAATTAATATTTCGAAGAAAAATAAGTCAAAACTTTAAATGTTTTTAGAAGCTTTTTATCAACAGAAAATCTAACCATTAACTTATTCACTGTGCCTATAATTCATTTATTTATAGGCATAGCCGTCTAATTAGTCTAGTGGTCAGGGTTCTGGCTTCTGGATCAAAAAGTACCATGTTTGAATCCGAGGTTAAGGCAAGGATGTTTGTCTAGAATGAATGTGTGTCCTCTCTATAAGCGGGTTAGGCCTAAAATGTGCGGATGTCTGTGAGGTGTAACATCAACTTACTTACGTGGCGCAGAAAAGGAACGTTAAGTGGTTCAAAAGTCCGCCCTTAAAAATAATAATTATTCATTTAATTTTTCAAAAATATACGATTCAACAGAATCCACATCTATTTTTGCAAATTGTTTTAAGAAAAGTTTCTTTACTACTCAGTAAACATCGTAGTATTGGCGTTGACCAAAACGTTCTTTAAAATGTTGCACTAAACTCTCTCTAATTTCCATGATACATAAGTTTATTAATTTCTAAAATACTCAAATACATATTTGGTATGAAGACCAGAAAGACCATCCTGAAATAAAAATGTATTCCAAGTATTCAAAACTTGTCTTGGACAACAGTATAATTCTGTCCCTTTTTATTACACGATCATTGTAATTTCATAATCATAATGAAACTGGTGTTGCTCCAGTGTGACGTTAATTAAATATATATATATATATATATATATATATATATACCAATACCATCATAATGAAACTATATATAAATAATTGGAAAATGAAAAGAATAACTTTTTAAGTAGACTGTAGTGAATTTATTACACGTGGAGATGGTCTGTTATTCCGATAAAACTTAAAATAAAGTGTTATATGGAAATTAGAAATTAGCAGTTAACAACTGTTATCGAAACTATTAACAGCTATCAATAAATATCACCAAATGTTAAAAAATGACTGAACCAGCTCAGGTGTTGATCTCGTCATCTGACCGTGGTTCAAAAGTACGGGGTGTTGTCCTTGGATGATCTTTTCCTTCTGGATTGATCCCGGACCGCCGTGATTAGACTGCTGTGTATCTCCAGTGCAACATTAATTCAACTACCAACCATCTTCACATTTCGATTATATTTGATGCACAAACTCTTTGGGAGGAATACTCGATCTTGAATTTTGTGCCATGATTCTGTCTGTTATATATTTGACCTCGTGTTTAAAAACTATTTAACATCATATCGATTTAAATTATTTGATAGGAGACTTCTTTTCCATCACCTTTATAGAAATGGAATTTGTTGTTTTCTAAGGACTTCCATACAGTTATGTTTTGACTGCAGTCATAATTTTTTGTAGTTATTATATTGCTATATAAATAATATAATGAAGAAATTATCGAAATGTGTATTTAAAGGTTTATTTGAAAGGAAGAGTCTG
Source organism: Meta bourneti (assembly GCA_933210815.1). Classification (NCBI taxonomy): domain Eukaryota; kingdom Metazoa; phylum Arthropoda; class Arachnida; order Araneae; family Tetragnathidae; genus Meta; species Meta bourneti. The sequence goes on from OW119923.1 coordinate 58,852,493, forward strand.
TGGTATTTAAATGGCAGTTTGATAACCTTCTTCCGAATTAAAAAGTACATTTGCATACAACGTAATGTTAATTAATTAACGTCACACTGGGGACGTCACACTGGGAAACACAATGGGGTATTGGTGATGGTACGGGATCCATTCTCAAAGGAAAGATCTGAGGACAACACCATGTAATTTTGAATCACGGTCAGATGACGAAAACATCACCTGAACTGGCACCCCATTCTCCAAACTTCCAAACCACACCAACATGAAGACATTTGAGGCCACGACAGATTGTAAAGTGCACCAGCCTCTGTGTATACGACGGTCTTTGGTTGGACCGAGTTTCGAACTTGCAACCCTCCAATTGCTAATCTGTTAATCTTCCAACCGGGATACCGCGGCACACATACACCATAGATGTGGAAAATATATATTGACGCAATAAAAATGTATCTGAGAATTTATTGAATTGAAATAACAAATATGGACGAAAGGGCTTATTGGAATTTTGAGAGCGATTCTTTTACGATGAGGTAAGTGGGTAGTTAGGTAGTTAATTAACGACGCACTGGAGTAACACAGCGGGCTATTGGCGACGGTCCGGGAATCAATCCCGAAGGGTAAGATCCAAGGACAACGCCTCGTAATTTTGAACCACGGTATGATGACGAGAACTACACCTGAGCTTCTTTTGCGATGAAAAAACTAAGTGGATTTGCCCACTACTCTCTGCGAGTTATAGGTGGCGCAAGTTCTATTCCTCCCTGGGTGTATTTCTCCCTCTTCAGTGTCAGTAAAACTTCCATTGCGCGTGTAGGTCCATTTACTTTGGAGCAGCTTTGTAAGTAAAGCCCTTGCGCCATAAATCCCAGTCCAATCAACCAATGAGGAAATAAACATTTATTTTCTTTTATTAATTCAATTTAATTTAAATTATTTATAATTGAATTTATCTAATTTAGGACGTTAAAAGACCTGAACTAAAGCAGATTTCTTTTTTCTGTTTGAGGGAGTCTTTCCTTTGTTCTGTTTTTCTTTCAAATTTTTTAAATAACAAAGAAGCTACCATTTTCCCTGTGTTTTATTTCTAAAACAAAAATAAAAGATTTCTTCAACGTATATTTTGCAATATTACCAAAATCGATACAAAGGAGAATCGACAGTGACAATGGATGGTATATTCATTCCTGCTACAATGGAGTTATTGCATTTGACCCGGAAGCACGAAGATCTATGCACCCGTGGTGGATTTCTATGCGTCTTTCTTTTGTTTCTTCTGAATATTTTACATTTAAATGTTGCACTGATACAGATTAACTCGAAAAGGTAATAAGTTTCGATGTACTCAGAATGTATTCCTTGACTCAAAGTCGGACAAGTCTTCATGTTTTCTTGAGCTCTTTTTAATATTTATTGGACAGTACATATTAGCAAGTCCAGTGACGGACTGGCTTAGATGATAGACCCGGGAAATGTGGCCATCTATCGGCTTCAGGAGTAGAGAACGAAACGTTGAAAGTAAAATATGTAAGTTTAAGTAATGAGGCAAGTTTTTGTGGTTTCTCATATCACTTCTTCAAGGCTTCTTGCGCGCTTTGACCGCTTAATTAAGCGAGCAACAACTGTCTACATTGCTTCCAAGCATAGGAAAGAACAATATTGACGATTATGGTTGAGAGGATTTCGTTAATTCGTTTAACTATTTTTCTATTTTATAATCGGGTGACTCATTAAGCTTTTAAAGGATATGGTAGGCAGGTAGTTGAATTAATGTTGCACAAGAGCAACACACCGGGTCATTAGTGAAGGTCCATGTATCTTCAAAAAGTCCAAGGCGAGCAAATGATTAAATTACAGATCCTTCCTGAACAGCCCCAGACAAGCAAGGAGGCGACCAGAGAGTTCATATTGCATTTCCGTCAGATCGGAAAACCCTTTAAGCCCTGATCAAATGAAATTGATCTCAAATATTCACTTTCCAGTCTAGATATCGCAGTCTGCTGGTCTCTATCACCCTCGAATTCAAGGGCACCTCCGGGATATTTTCTTTGGTACCAGCTGGTGGGATGAATTTTCTCAAGAGATATTTTCCTGAAGTTTCTTTTTTTGCAAAATTTCATATTAAGTATTTGATTGCACATTGCTGAATACGTTATATTCTTTTCGCCTATCTTGAACTATTTTGTTCTTTGCGTTCAGTCTTACAAGCATTTTGCAATTTTTTCATCTACTTTTAAAACCATCAGACACACGAAGAGCAAAAACTGAAAACATTGCACTCTGTATCTGTCTGCTGTGAGATAATTGGTTACGAAAATGGATAAGTATTTCTATCTTTTCCTGCTGTAGGTCGAATGCTTTCACGACGGAAATATTTCATATCCTGGAATGCAGGAATGAAATTCCGAAACTCACCCGACAACGAAGTGCATTTTACTGGAAGGTATAAATTAACAATGAAACCTAGATGAGCTATCCAATCTTTTAAAAGATCAATGGTCTCCAGTACCATATGTCGTGATCAGCCAACGTACGTGATCAGGGGTATCAATGAGATTGGCCATCGTCTTGAAGAACTTGATACTACTTTCGTTTCGATATTAGTGGCTCTGCTACGTAGTAGAAGTACATTCTTTATTAAAAGACGGATAAAAGGGTTGGGTATATAAACCTGATCTTGAGAACCTAGTTTATTATTAGCGCCACGCTACAGAACTACGTCATTGTATAGGAGTTGCATACAAATACATCTATTAAGAGATAATCAACGCGAGAAACTAGATTTTCATATCTTCCCGGTCTTTCCAAGTGTTCAAATAGATGATTTTAGTGTGTGCTTATCTCATAAAATAAGTCAGCTGCAGCAAATGGTTTTGACATTCAGAAAATCGTTGATGATTTAATCGCACAATGTTTTAATGAAATCGTTAGGATACAAGCACTCTTCTGAAACCAGATTATTATTTCTTTTTTATTAGCGTTATTTAGCAACTTACTGGTGCAGTTGCACCATTAACCCTCTGAGAAATTCACACGTGTATATCCGTTCTACAACCTGCAGAATTCTGCAACCCTGTTTGAATTCTAACCAGTTTCTACCTAGGATTCTTTGAACCAATTGATGATTATTTAGCCATTATGGGTATTGTAGCGTAAAAATAATACTACATTATTCGGAAATCTCGTGATGCTCGGAAGGTAAAATCCTCTCAACCAACTTTAACTTACTGTTAATATTACTGGCTGTATGTGAAAATATCAGTTATAATTATTATTATTGGCAAATATATAAAGTTAGATATTTTCCACACCTTAGAACAGTCATAAATGTCAAACATTTATTTCTATACTCTTTTACGTTTGCTTCCGCATGTTCCACTGAATATGAATTGAATCGTGTTGACACAAGTTTGATACACATTGTTTTTTTACGTTGAACTTTTCTATGCCCCGCCAGACCATCTAGAGGGTAAAGAAACAAGTGCCGACATTTTTATCCTTTGGGAACAAGTTTCAGATCATTGACTAATCAATATCTTCTTTCTATATCTTCTCCCAAAGACAGCTTCTCTTTCGGCAAAGGAAAAGAGTTGGAGATGTCTTACGATTAGATAGGATGGCTCGATCGGAAACGAAAGAAAACAATGCATGTCTCATTCGTGATGTTTCAAAGAGTGGTCGTTTTGATGTTGCACCATTAAACCCTTACAACCAACTTTAACTTGTTACTATTAGTGATGAAATTATATATTTGCCACACCTTAGAACAACCATAAATGTCAAACACTTGTTTGTATACCCTTTTACACCGTTTATTTCTGCATCTTCCAGAAGGCTTATTAGTATGCATTGAACCGCGTTGACACAAGTTTGATGTATATTATCTTTTTTTTTTCAGTTGAACTTTTTTAAACCTCTGCCAAACCATCGAGAGAATAAAGGAATGCCGACATTTTTATTCTTTGCGAACACGTTTTAGATCATTGACTAATCAATATCTTCTCTCTGTATCTTCTTCCAAAGACAGCTACTCTTTCGGCAAATGGAAAGAGTCGGAGATGTCTTATGATTAGATAGGATGTCCGGATTGAGAACAAAGGAAAACAATGGCTGCCTCATTGGTGATATTTCAAATAGAGATTTGCCCGAAGCAGTGAAGAGAAAGGGATAGGAAGTCTTTAAATTCCAGAGACTAATGGTAACATTAAGGGGTGTATAATTAGCAAAAAGATTCGATTTGAAAGATGGGATGACTTATGCAAGAAATAATAACAGACGGAAATGGATATTGCCTAGGAAGAATATATCAGTTAGAAATTACCATCGTAACCTAATCGGAAATGTAGATTTGATATCATCTTAAGTGTTTCGGAACTCTAATACTTTTTGTTGAACCCTCAACTGGTAAACTTACCTCCACGATATAATCAGAGGGAAGGTTTACTTTTCATACCTTTGCGAGCTTGATGATGACACGTTCTGCATAATAAGTGTGTCTTTCGAGGATGACACACATTTCGACGAGGATTTTCACAAAGAAGCTTTGTAGAATGCCATTGAATTCAGATGTTAGATGAAAGGTAAATAAAGAAGTTTTTGTGCTACTAAGCTTTGCACACACTATATCTTATGTTTGTTTATTTCATGAGTTTTATAGTCCGACGAGTTGGCATTTCACACATGGCTTTGGACAAGTCTATTTCTAAAAGTCTTTAAATTAGGTGATAGGTTGGAGCGTAAGCAAAGCGCTTCCACAACTGGCGTCTTTAATGCGAATTCTGGTTCATAATTTATCGCTCGGTGCCGAAAACAATAGCACTGTTGATGAGTTTGTGGGTAAAACCGTCCACGGCGATCACCAATCATACCTTTACGTATGACGGCCTTCTTCTAACGGATTTTAGCACCTTTTCAAAAACCGACTGACCCAACGTCAACTGCCTTCTCATGGGAGATGTGCTATGCATCCGCAACTTCGTAAATACGCACGAATGCATGCTGCAGAACGCACATGAAAATACATTTCAAATTTACTGTCATGAATAATCAATCTACATGGAAAATTATTTCTTTCACAGGAAGTAAACTTTAAAGAAACAATAGTATACACATCAATTTTTAATTATTACAATTTAGTTTTATTATTAAATTTCCATTTAGCTTATTAATAGAACAAAAGCTCAAAATTTTAACACTTACTTTTTAAATAGTGCTAAAAATTAAAAACAGATGCAATTTTGAGAAAATCTTTTTAACCAGTAGTTGTTAAATTTATGGGACTATAAGAATGAACTCACTAAGATAATTTCAAAGTTCAGTGAACTATTCATTTAAAGTATGCATTATTTATCTGATGATTCTTAAGGTGTACAAACACACTAGAAATCCCGTAAAGTGAACAAAACAAATCGATTCCAAGAAGGTTAAAACTTCAAAATTTACCCTCTGAGGGGTTCACACGCATATATCGGTTCTACAACTTGCAATTTTCCCTGTGTGACTTTCTAACTAGTTTTAGCTTTCTTGATCAACAGAATATTTCGTACAATTCTTTCAACCACTTTATGAAGTTTTTTAGTCATTATGTGAGTTGCAAGTTGTAAACAGTGCTTCGTTACTCAGGAATCTCGTGACGCTCAGGAGATTAAGGGCCTACATGCGTCCTAGGAAAATTTTGAGAAGTAAATAAAAGTTTTACATCGATTTTATATTAAGAAAAATTATGCATTCAAATTTGTTTGAACTCTTGTATACTTGGAAGCCAATTGGTGAATAAATAAATAAATATAAATGAACTTGGGTATAGATTTTTAAAAACAAATGTTTCTGGAAAAATCGAAATACTTTTCCACTTTCAAGTTATAAAAATTGTAAACAGAAAAGCTTTAGAAGCTTTATTCTGATTCAATAGGAATATTACCAATTATTTCAGTCAAAACGGTCTTTCTGAAATTTGGGAAATGACTGTTCAAAAATATGCTAATTGTCTATCAAAGTTAACTAGAATCGCTTATGTTTGAGTCTAAAATTTTTTCAAAGTAAACGTCTTCAATACGGATATTTTCAAATGGCTATTGGAGATAAACTAAATTTTTAAAATTTAAATTAAATAAAAGTTATATTGTGCATATCTGTTAATGTTAAATTATTCCAAATGGGATGAGAAAACTGAAAAAATATTGCATCGCTTATTAAATCATGTCACATGGGATGTTTATTCCATACATGAGAACGTTATTTATTAATGGCTTTGAAAATCAATCAATCAAAAGATTAGTCAATGGGAATAGATGAGAGTTGGTCGAACTATTGATGGACGATAAAGAGGAACTGATTGCGCTTTGGCTTAAAACTAATTCTGACCATTCGACTCTAAAAAAGAATTTACATCCTTTCAACAGGCGTGAGAAAATAAAATTTCATATAACGTCTCCCTTTCGTATTCCAATCACAACCATGTAATCGACGGTATCAAGGCACACTGACGAAAGCACTGATTAGAGCGTCATAACTGGGGTGGGCTTCGGGTCTTGCCGAGCGAGAGAAATCGAAAATAACTTCCAAGCGAAAAAGAGGAAGCAATTATTTTCGTTTATCTCCACCCGGTTGGGGAAATTTCCCATATAGGAGTGGGTGGGAAGAGGCCGATAAAAATAGTACGAGGAAACCCCCACCCTTGCTGTTACCATCAACTTAATCGTAGTGCCGCCAAAGAACAGGATAAATCAAAACAGAAACAAAAAAAGGGACCCTTGGAACGCAAGAGAAATGACAACTTCGTTCCCACCGTTATCAGAATCCGAAGAAGGGGACAAGTTCGAAATTTTATCATGGTCACAGCCGAGGAAGCAGGATGTCGTGCATGTGACGCCAAGTGTATCGAGTATCGTTGCGAGCGGTGTTAATACCCGTTAGCGTTACATAACTGTGAGGAAGTCATCCTCCCAAAAATCAACCGGAAATAACCCTTCATGTATGGAAATCGCTTCCATTCCCTTGCAAATATGAGGGTGGGGTAACGCTTCTGTCAGGGGCCCTCCTGTATTATAGACCATAATTGCATGTGTTTAGTAACGGACGGTGTGCATTGCAGCTCGATGCTAAGTGAAACACGCCCTTAAGCAGGCCGGCTTCCTGAAGAATGAAATACGAGTCTGATTTTCACAGTTAGTTAGGCTCACTTTTTCTTCCTTTCTTTTCTTCTTGGTTTTTTATTCCCTGCATTTTTTGCAGTGTGCCCCTTAATCTATTTTTTTTTTGCACTGAGGGAGGTTGATGAGTGCAATTTAGGTCTGTCTAGTCTTCGTCTAGTCCTGCGACAGACACTTGACTAGTCCACTTGTGTATGAAAATATAAAAGGGTAATTGATAAGACGTACGGAGCCCCCCTCTTTACTAGAAGAGTGCTGGGTCCAATTGGGCTTCCAAGTATCTTAAGTGGTCTTCACGGAGGATACGCTCAGTTAATCAACCGCTGCAAGCCATTGATGTGTTTCGTGAAATGAGATTGATAAGCATGTTCTGATTCTAAACAAATGAAATTGCTATCGTTGCCTGATTTTCTTTTGTGTGATTAATTACATATTATTATGTGTATGGAATCGGAAGATTCTTATATTTTCTATTATTGGGCAACACGTTTAACCCTCTGAGCGTCACGAAATTTCCAAGAGTAATGCAGGATTATTTCTCCCTCAACACACATGATGACTAACGAACACATTTATTGGTTGAAAGAATCACGGGAAAGATTATATTGATGAATAGTCAAAAACTGTTTAGAAGACATGCAGGGAAGGCTGCAGAACATATATACTAGGGGTGTTCAAATGAAAAGGTACGAAACGACACTGTGGGTATAATTGAAGTCTTTATTCAAAAGTAATCACCAGAGGACTAAGCACAACTATCCTACTGTTTCACGAGCCGAAGGATTCCCTGTTCCCAAAATTCCTGTGGCTGTGACAAGAGCCAGTCCTCCACTGTGTCCTTCAGTTCGTCGTCCGAGTTGAAGCGCTTCCCTTTGAGATGTTTTTTAGCGGACAAAACAGATGGAAGTTGTAGGGCGATATGTCCGGGCTGCAGGGCGGATGCTCAAGCTGCTCCCTCTTGAACTTGGCCAGTACACTTTGTGTGACCCTGGAGACGTGTGGACGCGCGTCATCGTGGAGCAGAATCACTGCCTTCGTGAGCAGCCCAGGCCGTTTGCTCTTGATGGACTTGCGTAGGCTACGAAGTGTCTCACCTACCGGTTTAACACCTTCCGCAATCAGAAATCTGATAACACCTCGCTGCTCCTCAATCGTCGAATTTTGCAATGTGAACGCCATGATGTCCTCACACGCACTGCCGCGTCAATTGGACGATATATATATATATATATATATATATCTGTTACCGTGAAAGACCGAAATTGGAGAATGTCGACACATACCAAATACGTCGGTGAAAGATCGAATATTTCATTACATTCTTGCACATTCGGACCCTCACCGGTGTATGTCGACAATCACAGATATGCTCTGGTGGAGGTCGAAAAGAGAGGAGCCGAGGTTTTTTTTTCCGATACCCTAATTAATACTGAATGGATACTGCAGTGAATCGTGATCTTTTTCTTGAAAAGTTAAATGCATTAATTGCGGGTAAACGAGAAGACAATTGTTTTTATTTTTCTCAAGAAAAGTACTCTAAAATACTTTCTGAAATGTTACGAACCTCACAAAAACAATTTCCTTCTGCTCAAATTGGTGATACTGTACGAATACAAGTCCCTGATGTCGACCGTGGTCGCACAGATAGCCGAAATGTGTTAGCGGTTGTTTTGGAATAGAAGACTCCGACTTCTATAAACTGGCAAATAAAAATGGTACCCTCAAGCAGCTTTACACACGTAATCAGTTCGTAATTTGTAGAGAAAAGTTACTTTCCATAGATGAGATTTCTTTTCAAGAAATGTCGCTGAGAGAAGCAGCTGCAGCTATTTCGAGAAGCGGGGGGCTAGGCTATACACGCTGTCATTGCAAAAGGAAGTGTTCCACAAATAAATGCAGGTTGTAAAAGCAAGGGACTCTTTGCAATTCAAAGTGTCATAATAGTTTAAGTTGTTGCAATAAATAAGATTTGAATCACATAATTAAGTAAGTTTTTTATTACTATTATTTTCTTTTCTCATTTAGAATGTACTGTATAATTAAGTAAGTTTTTAATTTCTATTATTTTCTTTTCTCATTTAGAATGTACTGTTTGTTTTAAGTTCTTGGTCACTTCTCTCAGAAAGAGAGGCGAAAAAGTTACGTCACCCTTGTGACGTTTATCGCGACTGAAATACGGAGAAGAAAATATAAATCTCCGACATGTTCAACATTCACCATTAGTGCATGGTGAATGTCGACATTTGCCGGTGTAAGTCAGAAATAAGGGTATTTAGCAAATATTTCGGACATACATCAAGCGACTATGTGAATGTTGACATTCACCGGTGAAAGTCGACATTCTCCAGATTTCGGTCTTTCACTGTAACATATATATATGTGCAAAACACTCAGGGGATTAATTTTTTTCAATGATAAAGATGGCACCAATAGTTCTTTTTAGGAATCAAACAATATTCAACAAATTGAATTAGAAATTTGTAAATTTATTTTCTAAGTTTAGAAAGAATGCTTCAATTATTTTTAGAGGCAGATGTTTTAAGTGGAGTATTTAAATTATATATTTTATTGGGTATACAAAGGAATTTATATAAAGTTTATGCATCTCTTTCTTTCTTGGTGAAATACATCCTTGAAATTCAACTAATAACTTTTCAAAGCTATCAATGATCTTCTAAAACGATTAAAAGAATCTTGAATTTTTATATATTCTGGTATACAACAAAATAAAAGACAATGAAACATGTTCCCCAACCGTTGACAGATTTTAGAAGAATATTTATACTTAATACTGTTAAGTAAAGATTAACAAGTCAACGTATTTATTTCAAACATTTAATTAGCCACCAAGTTATGATATCCTTATTCCCTGATCGCTCCAATTTCATGCATTGCACTTTTTACCAGTCTCTTTCGGCAAAATTTTCATAAATTTAATTCAGAAGTTAGTTTTTAAGTAAAATTTCAGTTTTCAAAAAGAGTAACAAAATGAATAATAAGTTTTTCAAGCTACAGATTAGTTAATATTACCATTAACACGCGAAAAGTATAAGAATTATATTTTTGTTGCCTTTACATATATTCCATGTCTTTCACATTAATGTTTGCTATAAACTGTATGCATCTTACGTTGAAAGCCCCGTGATTACCTTTCGCAACATAGTTTTGCCAGAAAAGTGAAATTATAAAATTGTATGCTTTGCAATTGAAAAACTAATCACTTCGAAATATTTATATGATGCATTTAAAAACTTCTCAACCTTCTTGTGAGATCTTGCTAAATAAATGAAAGAGAAATTACTGCGAATTTCAATTTCGAGAACATGGCTAGGGTTTTTACGTTTACTGTAAAGATGAAAAAAAAAGGCCTCTATTTCATTATTTTTCGTACGTTTAATTAAGAAAGGCACTATTTTACTAAAGGCGCATAAAATGATTAAACTTTGATAGTAAACTAAAGTTTTTATTCAGACACTTAGATCTTTTGAATAATGCGAGAAAATTTCAAGGTAAATAAATTTGGTTCATCTCTGCTGGGGAGAAACATGCACAAATGTGAGACCGTGCACATAGTATCTTTGATAATCTGTAGAAATGGCAAATTAATGAAAATATGATAAAAAGTAGTTATATAAAAAATACAACCTATATACTAATTATACTAACTAATCATCTGTAAAAGTTGTTTTTCAACTAGAAGAGGTTTGGGGCAGGGAAAAGGATTGTCAGAATTTCGCATTTGTATTGTCTTACTTATTCGTATGATTCTTTTATAATTTCGAAGTCCTGCTTTCAAAATGTAACAATTATTGAAACAGATAAATCTGATTTAACGAATAGTTCTTCCAAATTTAAAGCTAAATATGTGTAAATGAATATTTGTGAATTCGTTGATTTATTGTAAAATTATGCATCGTCAACATTGTCCCGTCCTTGAAATATTTCCTCCTCAATTCTCCCGAACACAGAATAAGAAAATAAACTATATTTAAAGTGTATTACATGTAATTTTAAAAACATTGATGATTCTTAATGGTATATCAAGTTTCTATATTTCTAAATAGTATAATGTCAATGAAATGGATATTTGTTCGAAAAATACATTCAATTCATAACAAAGTGTAAAATATTATGGAGACACTGTTTTATATTTAAATATTTTTATTTAATTCAAAACTTTGCAGCCTGTTAATATTCAAAGGTCATAGTTAAAATAATGTGTTTTCTGAAAGATTTGTAATAATATTTGGACACTTATTTGATTATAATATTCTATAAAATCCACTGAAAGAAATTTTCATCAGTTGTAAGTTTAATTAACTAATTGAGTAAATTTTATTGACCTCAGGAATTCTACAAAACGTGCTATACTGTCAGAATTAACTGGAAATAAGAGAAATACTTCACAGAGTTAGATTGTTGATTGAAGAATGATTTTCCTGAGTACAAAAATTTCTACTACAATTGGTTCATTTTTGACTTGTCATTTTTTTCGGTATTCAACAAGTTTCGATGTGTGTAATAAATAGTACATATTATTTTCTATATTTTTGACAGAAAAAGAACATACAATCTTGTCAACTGATGACTTTAAAGTTATTCCCAGAGATATTCAGAAAGTAATTTTCAAATGTAGTATTTCGTATGTTAAAAAATAATCAATCCTCAAAGAAAATGTGAACGCATTACAGATATCTGATAGATATTTTTCGACATTTAATCCAGTTAAATAATCAGAGTGAAAATTGGAGGTACTTCTGAATTTGGAGGATTCAATCTGCAAAGTAAAATCATCGTCTGTTGAATATTTTAGGCATGAAAACACAATTAAATACTATTCTATACTGTACTATAAAATATATGGATGACCTAAGGAAAAACTATCAAATAAAGCGAAGAATTTATTTAGTCTTATTTAAAAAACACGTTAAATACAGCAAATAATACGCTAATGAAATTAGGAGTCACTTGTGATTTTTGAATCAAATACTCGAGATTTATTTTCTCCTAAGCGTTATATTTGTAGCTATCGAATAGGAATAGGTTTAAATTTAACAGGTGAAATGTACGTTAAAATAGACTAATTAGACACTCTAAAAACATCTTGAATCAAGTTTCTGTTACAGTTAAAGATAGGGGTATTTCCGTCCAGAATATTTAAGTGATAGAATTTTTCTCACAGAAGTCTGGTAAAGCGAACATGACTATTGTCTGTCTATCATGAGAATTTCTCCACACAAAATCTGTCCTTGTCTGTTGCCGTAGGGACGAACCATATCCTATTTTCCATAGGGGATGCTTGAAGAAATGTATTCGCATTGACGCACTTGATGACAAATTGGAAAAATATTTGATGAGATTTTTACCTGTCGTCGAATGGATCTATACTAATAAATTAACTTTCCGCATGCAACATCCGTGGAAAACAAAAACTTCAGTCAACACCGGGGGTCACTCACCAAAATAAACGAGCCTTGTTTCTATAGCGATCGCCATGACCCAGACTTGATGTCGGGAGCAGTTCTCGTGGTAAACAGACAGTAGTCTTTCAGACGATAGCAGTTCTAATGTTTGTCTTTTAGAGTGTTAAATAGCAGTCATAGGGCAGCCATTCTTCCAAATGCCATTGGGCGTTTTGTTTCGCTGCTGTTGTGATTTAATTGTTAATATTTAACTTTTATAACAAAAGTTTATTTGAAGGATAGTTTCATTGAGTTTAGATTTTAGTCTCCAAACCTGACGTGATAGTTGCATTACATCAAGGTTCAAAAGTTTATCCTTTGTCCTTAAAGTCGCAGAACACCTGTCCACTTTCGCCTTTATTGGGACATCGTGCTAGATTTTGACCACAAAAAAAAGATTCACGGTGGGGAAGCAGATTCGAAAATCTTCTTCACCACCTGCTCCTTGAGCCCAATCCACGTGACCCCAACTTTAATTACCATTGAAAATGGCCAAACAAGAGAACCTATTTCGAAACCGTTACCCCCTAGACGTGGGGCCCTATCTGGACATCTGAAGAGGCCCAGTCCAAGGGGCGCACACAAGGTCTTCCACCGTATCGGGGAGTTACACCTCAGAATTTCAGAAGACGCTCTTAAAAGACAGGTGCAACAGACACACTTGGGGGAACGGTGCCATTTTAAGGTCAGGGCGTTTATCGAAATCACTATGACACGCGACTGAAGTACGTCGGAAGACATCAGGTATGCAGAGGGCGTCTTGTACTTAAAGGAATCGAAGATGTAATTATCTGGTGCCCCTGGACTTCAATAGTCTTGTCGCAGATGGAATCTTTTTTTATAAATGAGGGTTTCGTGAACAAGACATTAGGGATGGGCATGTGAGAAGTTCGGCAAATTTGCTGGGTAACGGAGAGAATTTTCAAATGAAACAGATTCCCAGTTATCCATCCAAGAAGTTCAGTCTTTGAGTTGCATACAAATTTATTTTGAGCATGGATTTCGCTGTCATGCCAGATCATCAAACTATGATTTATTAGTGGTCAAAAAGTTGTGCTTGTTTTGGGGCTTTTTTTAAAATTCCGACCAGGAGAATTTTTGTTTTTGTAATTATTCTTTCAGTTGAAATTTCGGTACCAGATTTAACTATAGATTAGATATCATTGGAGCGGTAAAAAATTGCGTATTTAATTTTGTATAAAAACATATAACAGTTCTAAATATTTTGATTTACTTAATACAATAGCCAACTGAAAACCTTATAATCTTGCGTATGAATCGTTATAATTCACATATGAGAACTATTAAGATAAAAGTTATCAGGTGTGAATTATTAGGATAATAGTTCTCCGAAATGAACTAAAGGAATGAACTGTTAAGATTTTTAGGGTGGAAATTTACAGAGGTTATAGTGAATGAGAGTAATTGTTTATTGAAAAACAATATCAATAAAGGTGTTTAGCATATTCACACTATCAAATAAAAAATAAAAAATTGTCAATAACTATCAATAGACCATTTATATAGCTCATTAAGGAGGTAATAAGGAAAAAATGGAAACACACAACGACATACGAAACGAATATTTATGATGGTGAGCAAATAAGGGTTTTAGTTTTACCATTATATAACTTCCATAAATACTCTGATGGCAAACGCGATGTTCAATATTGCTCTTTTCCAAATTTTCGTTACATCAACATTTAATATTCCTGTGAAAAAATTCCACCAAAAGTGAAAATCGAATTCCCATTGATGCTTCTTACATTTTATTTAAACTGCTCCATGGAGAATTTAAAAATAAGTTATGAGAATTTCCCAGGTGATCCGATTGAATGGTTTATTATTACAAAATTTCTGCTATTATAACTGCACTTATTTTAACGGAATGTTCTTATTTCTATAATTTTACTTCAGTATTTTTGAATTTTTTTTAAAAAAACTGCCTCTAATTATTTTAAAACTTTAAAAAGATATGAACTTGCGAAACAAAAGTGTGCACAACTTATGTGCCTTGTTTTAGCCTTACTTAAAACATTTTCTCCTCTCTCAATAATTTGTACTTGAAGCAATCCATTGTATTAAGTCACCCCACAGACATGTTTGCTTTATTAATCTAGTCTAAAAATCAAAATTTGAAACCCCAGAAAGAGTAGCATTATATTAAACAGTTAGAGCGCATGCTTGCCATCTATTCTTGTTTCTCTTCAACAGTATAATAGAAACGAAAACAGACACGACTAATTTGGATAAGCTTATCTGAGAAAAAGCTCCGACTTGTCTTTTCATCATCAAGGACAAACCGTGCAATGCCAATGACACAGCCTTAAGTACTTTTATCAGGATAGAAAGGAAAACTTGACCAGAATACATAGTTACTCAGTAGAAGGGAATAATACGATTCAATGAATTATACTTTATCAAATTTTTATTTTTCAGCTACCTGGTTGAGTGAGAGCGCACAATTTACATAAGTTGAACAATCAAAAAGGAAAAACAGCTTCTTCGATCACAAAGAACGTCGTGTGCATATATATGAAAAAAAAATACAATGAACAAATAGTTATGCTGCGAACGATTTATAAGCATTAAAATGCAGTGGATAAATTTCACCTGAATAAATGTTTTAACGCTTTCAAATTGGAGATTGAAACGAAAGGAAAATATGAAAAGTAATTGTTTTTTTAAATGAAATTAAAGCGTTGTGATTCTGAAACATTTTTGAACATCATTTTCCTAATTTAACTGTAATTCTCATAGCCTGTGTCGCGAACTACAAAATAAGAAAAGAAATAATTTATAATAAATAAAATAGAACAATTGAACTGAGTGAGTTAGGACAAGTAGACTCCCCAAATCTTCAAAGTTCATACAGAACCAATTACTTCTCTGTTCCATTAAGTTCTAAAATTTTCATATTTTTACCACACACACACCGACACTTTACCAACATATGTTTACACTATTATTTGAGAAAGCTTATCACTGATATAACAATAAAAAAAGAATTTCTAATGAGAGTCAATATCTAAAGGGACAGAATTTCAGAAATACTTATTCAAAAGTTTCGTTGTTTTCCCTGGAAATTTTTTTTGCAATTTTAAGTACAATTGGAATCGTCAGTTTTAAATTGTCGTCTCGACATCGAATCAACCTTATATTGGCAGAAAATAAGATTTACCCTGACTGTCACAACTACATGGCCAGTTCTGACCATGTACTGCAGTGCTTCGGGATGTTATCTATATATAGAAGGGGACATCCATAATAATCCAAGACTTCTTTTGGATATTTTTCGCAGGGGGACATCATAGAACTCGACTAATTTTGATCTCGGGATAAGAGAAAAGAAATAATAAGCACAATTTTGTCCTTGTCACAGAAGCATTTTACAATTTTATGCGTTAGCTTTCATTTCCCATCTTTAGAATGCAACATGCAAAAATCAATTTTCCTTTCATGTTTTCTTGTGCAATCGTATTGCTATTCACAAGAGACAAAAAGACACAAAATTTTCTTCTCACAAACGTCTGGAAAATGCAAAACAAGACAGGCTGGTATCTAAACAGTCAGCAATTAACGGTATGGACAATAATTTATTAACATAGTCGCCTAACTGGTATAGCCGCCATACCTTTCGTGTGCAACCAGTAGGTCCCGGGCTCTAATCCCGGTTTGTAAGTGCATGGATGTTGGTGATTGTGTATGTTAGGTTGATTGTTTTGAGGTTTTATGGCGCAAGGGCTATATTTGGCCAAGCTGAGCCAAACACAAGGCAGACAATGTCAAGTAATTGCGAAAAGAAAGAATGGAAAGAAGAAAGAGAAAGATCGCTCGGGCGTCCTGGAGTCACGATCCCAAAGTTTACCAGATTCAGTAAGCCCCATGGGAAAAGAATAGATCACCAAGGTACCTAGGGTTTGTGAAGCCCATACACACCTAAATGAGATATGCCCCTGTGACTATTAGGAGTAACGGCATCCACTGGGTGCTTCTTCACAAGCAGCTTTCAGTTCACCTTTTGTAGTGTCGAAAACCAGAGAGGTCAGTGGGCTGGCATTAAAACATTAATAATTTATTAAGCAAAATAAATGTGGTACTAATCAGTATATTTCTTCATATGTATTTAAATAATTATACTTTATATTCATTTTAAATAAGTAGATTTTGTATTGGATAGAGGACGGCATTGGCCTCATTTGTCCCAGGTCACAAAAAGTCTAGATTCACATTTGCCTAATACTATTCTCTTCGCAACGTTCACTGTTCAATTGCCTTTTCCCTCACTTCACGCGAGATCTCCATCGACAAGAATCGGCTCTTATTCTACCATATTGATCTATTCTTTCATCTCGTCTGGATTTGCCTATGTATGATCGACTGATAGGCACCCTTCTCGTACGTGGACGTGTCTGGACGCGTCCGCAGTTTCACGCACGGGTGGTCGCCGTGAGAATCCGAGAAGAGAGAACGAAAGTTATTATAAAAAAATAGACGCATGACGAGTTGGAGCTCGTGGTTATGGGTGCAGGAGGTGACCGGATAGACAAAATCTCCTTCGATTCCTGCCAAGAGGGAAAGCTCGGGAGAACGTATCATTAAACTCGGAAACCCTTTGAAAGGAAAAAACTCGGGCTTTGGAGAGAAGAGACATGAAAAAATGCTGAATTTTTCTAAATGAAAAATAACCTGTTTGGAGTGAGAAAAAGGTAAAAGCGGATATTATATACTGCAATTCTATTCGACACCATAGCATTTGGCACTAATTTAGAAGCTTGGAAAACTATCTTCCGAGAATGAGCAGTGGGTCGTATATAGTAACGTTCGAGGAATTATTCTCTCGTTCAGGTATGTTTTTCAGGGCTGTGATTCGTAGGAGAATTACCCTTTCATTTAATAACTTAAAGGTATTGTTTGGATGCTCCAAGGCCCACGACTTTCTTACGCCATTAAAGCCCATTCAAAATCTAAAAGGCTGAATATGTGTGTGTGACAATCACTCAAAAGCCAACAGAAATTTTTAAGGAAATGCTAGGAAGTCTGTCATTAAATATGCAGTTCATGGTCCCTGAAGGGAAGTCTTGAATAATAATAGGAAGTTGGGTTCCGACAGTCTGGTCTAAATTAAGCTATCCCAAATATAGGCGTTTCCTTTCTTTTGCGGTTTGGGGCTGCGATTTTCTTATCGAGGAGATGGTTGCGGTTTAGCATCCTCTTGTCACGAGTAGTATTATAGTAGTTACTTCAATGTCGTTGAGGTTCTCACTAAGTAAGAATGATTTCCCACTGTGATTACTGTTTCTCTTATTGGCCAGGATGTAAAGAACTCATTTGATGAATCGATGCTCGCTGAATCGTTTCAAGCTAACGATATATTTAGACTAGGTTAGTATATAAGAAGGAATTTCAGTGCAAATAAACTAAGCAGACCGTCTGAGAAGGTTTTACTCCAATGTAAATGCTCTCGCATGATACATATCTGGGTTGCCTTAAATATAGTTTATCGCCGTTTTGGCAATGTTTGGTGTTTAATTAATTGGTATTGATCCAATCAACTATCATATTTCAATTCAGAACTCATTCTTTGGAATTTTTATTGGCGAAATCGCATTTGCAAAACAAACCAAGTGACGTTACGTTCAAATACGGGAATAGGAAACAAATATCGCAGCCGAAATACTACCTCCACCTATATTTATATATAGCTTCACAGAAAATGATTTCTCATACCGATACTTTTATTTACTTACTTCAATGCATTTAAGTGTTCCTATTATAACATCTAGTATTAGAGGCTTTTTCTGTCAAGCTGGACGTAGGTGCGGTAGTATTTTTACGGCGGAACCTGCTTCTTGTACCTATTCTGGACGTGATGTCCCTTGGCTTGTTTTCCGAATACGATTGCAGCACATCACCGATAAAAATTTCAAAAAATGAATTCCGAATCGACATGTGATAGTTGATTCATCAACGTCAATTAGATTAAACCCCAAAAGGTCGCCAAAACGGCGATAAACTTCATTTTAAGGAAACCCAAATATTGGGTAATGGAAGTAAAATCTTCGTTTTCCGTCTGGTTTGCACTGAAAATCCCTCTCATACCTAGTATAGTCCGCCCTAATGTAGCAAAACATGAACATCACACCATAAACAAACCAATGCACTTTAAAGCAGCAATTGGCATCTAAACTACATAGGTGAACTTCTTAAAGGGCTTTCTGGTTACCAAAGATCAACCTAAATGTACGATGTGAGCTTTTAAGGTAACGATAACAAATTAATAACAAGCGTTTTTATGATAAAGGATGTTTTTGTAAATGGCGTGCCTGTATCCTCCATATTATGCAGTTGTTGCTTGAACTGCTTTCGTGGAAAGGTTCGAATAAAATTAAAAGTAAATTGAAAAGAAAGGAAGGATTGAGATAAAGAGAAATTAATTACAAAATAGGTAAAAAATGAGAATGACGAGTGACAAATAAAAATATTAGCAGCATTCTAGAGCACTTAATGAAAATAAGCTTGTGAGTAGTAAAACAACAAACCTATATAATATAATTCAAAGTAAAAATAAACTTATTAGAACTGTAATGTGAAGGGATAGCAGCTTTCAAATGAAATTTGAGTCCTCTATCACATTACTAAGTTATTGAACGCGCGAAATTGGATGAAACCTCGATCGACGAATTCCCGGATTTGGAAACCTGTCCACTATCATTCTTTAAATTCTTCCAAAATTAAATCGATTTTATGCTCTGATGATCACCACACAGTATCCTCCTACCTAACTTCAATCTTGAAAAGAAAGCTTTAATTTTGTTCCGTAATGGTCCATCTACTTTGGGTGAATACTTTAACTGTTTATGGTCCAGAAATCTAGTCACCTTAATCCCATTTTTCATGAGAACTCGTTAGCGATTCTACCATTCCATGTTCCGATTTTCTTGGAAGGGAAGCGCAGGTTTCCCTGGGAAACAACGTTTATCCTTCCCTCTTTCAGAAACAAATACAAAGAGGACCACTGATTGACCTCCAAAGGGGTGTGTGACTGCGGACACCCCATAAGGTTGATTGACGGGTAATGACCTTTGGGTCTGGGGAGATAAATGACTTCCATTGATAGATTTGCTCATGAGTTCTGTTCTCCCGTTTATCGGCATTTGACAAGATGTTTTTACAATGACAAAATTCTAAACATCTGAAGGAAAAGCACATAAATAACAATCTATATTTCCACATTGTCCCCTCAAGCAAAACACATGGCAGATGGGATTGTATTAGGTGTTTCATGGGGAAGGAAGAACTTTGAGGAGAAACCACTTGGTTCCGCTGATAAGTGGCAATTTTGGGCAGACTTCGATGTGGAGACGAAGCTCTTGGAGGGTTAAAAAAGTGCGTTTTTAACAGCTTATGAAAAGTATCGAGAATGGATTGCAGCTTCAACTGATTGCCATAAAGCAAAATGCCTTATTTGCCAAAAAGAATTTAATTTGATATTGAAAGAATGGGGGAAAATGCTGTTGAAGCTCATGACTCATATATTTTTTACACATAAAATTGTGAACACAATCAAGTTTTTAAACGTGTTAATTTATTTACAAGTGATGACATTCGAAAAATGTGCTCCGATATATAATTAGTGGATTAACGAACATTCCTCTTAAAATGGAAAACAAATAGAAAAACCTCATATATATAGTATATGAGGTATATATATAGAGTATATATATATATATGCGAATGGATTGTTAAACCATACTTAGGTTCTAATATAATTTTTAAATGATGCATGTGCAGTGTGCATTAGTTATTTCGCAATCGTTAGTGATAATTTTTAAAAGTAAAATAAAATTACAAATGTATTCACTAAATGAATTGTTTTTAGAGCCTATTCCAAAAATGCACCCCGATTTAATTAGAAAATTAACATACAAAAGTTCTTTATGATAACGAAAATAAAAAAAAACTCAGATGAATGCAAATGGATTGTAAATCCGGATTTAGGTTCTAATGTATATTTAAAATCATGCACGTGGTGCTGGGCATAATCCATTTTACAATCGTAAGAAAAAATTTTAATAAAATTAAATTAAATTGCCCAAAATGATTTTTAAGAGCCTATACTCCGAAAATTAGCTCCGATGTTAGAAAATTAACAAACAAAAAAATTTCTTTTGAAAATGAAAATAAATAGAAAAACTCAGATGCAAATGGATTACAAAACTATTTAGGTATTAATATAATAAAAAATAATGCAGCGTCGTGCGATTATCATTTACCAAAGAAATGCAATAATTTTCATAAAATGAAATATAATTTTTGAAAAACAAGAACATGTTCTGTGTGCATATATTACTTATTCTGTGTGCCCTATTAAGATTCTCCTGCAAGAAGATAAGATTTCAGTAATTTGTCTGACATCAAGAAGCTTCCCTTAACGTTTTGTGGTATTACATGACTAGATTGTTGATTGTTGCAGAAAAAGATTGTGGTGATATATTATTTCAATTCAAAAATTTTATGGAAAGCACCGTTTTCAAATCCGCTTCATTGTTTCGGAATTTTGAACCAAAAACAATGCGTTTAGATAGTTTTTTAAATGACTTTCTTAGTATAGATGAGATACAAAGGGAAAACTGGAAAGTTATGAAAATCATAATGATCTATCTCATGGCCAGGCTACTGTGGAACGTGGATTTAATATCAACTAGGAGAATGAACTAGACTAGGGAATGTCCCAGTTGCAGAACGTGCAATTGTAATTTGAACTGATGTTATCAAATATGTTAGAAGTGTAGATAAAAGGATACTTTGAATAAAGTAACTTGCAATTCTTTTCTGACAGTACGAGACGCTACAAAAGAGTTAATTCTGGCAAAGTTTAATTTTTCATTAGCTGTGACAAAATTATTGCAACGATTCCTTGAATTTTATCAAAACGATAAACCATTGTTGCCTTTTTTGGAGATATGTGAAAGCTTATAAAGCAATGTGTGGAATACTTTAATCCTCTAAAACCAGAAGAAAACGTTAATATAAGTACCATTCAGAAGCTTTCCAAATTTGATATTTTTCTGACTAATTGTTATTCTCCTGTGGACAAAATCAATATAGGGTTAATTGGGAAAAGAATAGTAAAGGAAAAATTAAAGGAGAAAAAATAACGCCTTGTGCTGCCTTTGATTGCAGAAGTTCTGTTATACCAATTATACGTCTCATCGCTGAATCTCCTGCAGCATATTTGCTTGTTCTAAATGCTTCATGTTTTGATCCTAGACGTATGGTTAAAGATCATACCAAGTGCATGCCCTCCATGAAGCTTGTACTACCGCACTTTACTCAGAAAAAGATTGTTGTAGAAAAAGATTGTGATGATATATTATTTCAATTCAAAGATTTTATGGAAAGCACCGTTTTCAAATCCGCTTCATTGTTTCGGAATTTTGAACCAAAAACAATGCGTTTAGATTAATGACTTTAAATGACTTTCTTAGTATAGATGATACAAAGGGAAAACTGGAAAGTTATGAAAATCATAATGATCTATCTCATGGCCAGGCTACTGTGGAACGTGGATTTAATACCAACAAGACCTTAGAAGTTGAAAATTTAAAAGGAGACTCCTATATTGAGCAGACTCATTTATGAAAATGCTAATGATATTCCAAATTTAGTAATTACTAAAGAAAATTTGTTTCTTATTTTTTCAAGGCAGAAATATGTTATGCATTTAGAAGAACAACGCAAAAAGGCTAGACAAATTTAGAAAATAAAAGAAAACTTGAGCTACAAGAACTTAATTCCTTAAAATCAAAGAGAATTTGTATTGAGGGTGATATAATGAGAATGAAAAAGTCAGCTGAAGAACTGGCTAATGAGGCAGAAGCTTCTGAGGACTTTTCTCTTTTAAAAAGTGCAAATGCACTAATTAAAGAAATTAAAGGAAAAGCACCTGAAATAAAGGAATTAGATAAAATAATTTCTAAAAAACAAATCAGATGAAATTTATTCGTAAGACTTTTTTCTCAGGGGCAATATTTAACAAGATAAATGAATTTGTATTTAAAACGGAAAACAAATCTTTGTTATTAAAATTCTTTCTTATTTTCTAGAAAAAAATGCAATGATTTTTAAAATTTCATTTCTTTTCCCCCTTTAGATGACATCCTTAAAAATTAGTTTTATTATGGTTAAATGGGGCTAGAAAGCTTATAGGTGTAAAATACATTAATCTTTTATGTGCATTGTTTTTAAAAAGTTAGCTTCCAAACACACAATGTATTTAACAGATATAAAAAAATTAACTTTTAAGTTACTATAAATCTGCCAACTGTCTGCATACATCCCTAATTTTTGTCCTACTAGGTTGACTCATACAATGAAGGTGAATATGGTTTTTGGTCCTTCATTAGTCCTATCGATTAATCCTTATAAAAAATTATTTGTGTCCTTAGAAAGTCCTTATTTTTTATTTTGAAAAAAGAGTGGGAACCCTGTTGAAGTAACTAAAGAGGCATATAAAACCTTAGGTTTCTGAGACGAATATATCAAGAATTTGAAGACATATGTGTAGTTATGTCTTTTTAATTCTTCAGCAAGAGACCTATTTTAGAGCATGACTGCGTAGTCTGGAATCCATTTTATAAATATCTGTTATAATGGGAAAATCCAAATTATATTTATAGGGCATATATCTTTTAAAAGTCCCGGTTTTTGGGAAAATCAAATGTTCAAGATCAGTGTACTGTTTTTTTATTTGGCTGTTGCATGTTCTGTTATTTTGACTTTATTTCGCAAGCATGTAATTGGATAAGTAAGTAGTTAATTAACGTCGCACTGGAGCAACGCAACGGGCTATTGGCGACGGTCCGGGATCGATCCCGAAGGGAATGATCCGAGGACAACACATCGTAATTTTGAACCAGTCAGATGACTGTCAGCTCCTGAGCTGGCACCTCACTCTCCAAACTTCCACTCCACGCCAGCGTGAGGACATTTTAGGCCACGACAGATTTAAAGTGCACCAGTCCCCGCATACACGACGGTCTTTGGTTGGACCGAGTTTCAAACTCGCAACCCTCCGGATGCCAATCCGTTACTCTTCCAACTGTTTACCGCGAACCTTCATGTAACTGGAGTAATCTGTTTGGCAGTATGAATAAACTATTAATTTCCTGAAAAAATGTGATTAAAATATTGGAATGGGAAATGCAAAAGTGCTTTATTGTCTCATCCGCAAACCAGATTTTTTTACAATAGAAATCATCACGCAATTAGGAACCCAACGCACCTGGTGGGAAGAAGTTTTTTTGTGGCTTTCGTGATTACAACCCTTTGATGATTCTTCAAAAGGCGCTACGATGTTTCAGGAACTGGGATAGATTGGTGTGCAAAGGATGCAGATGGTCATGGATATCAGGAAAAAGCGTGCGTCGTTTTTCTCTCGTCCTAAAAACAACTTCCGCTCCATACCGTGCGAGCTGCGATTTTGATGATCCCCGATTATGTGATGTGAAAAATATACTTTGTGCATTAAGCTGGAATTGCCACAAGTCAAGTTACCCCTTCTACACGTTCGGTCACGTGACTGGTTATGAAAAAGCCAGCCAGTCCCATTATTCACGACGCTTCCGTTTATTATTTTGAATGATTGGAGGCACTCAACATTCCCTCAGATTATATTTGATTTAGCACCTTAAATGAGTAAGTTCTTCGTGTTAGTCTTTTGCTCCCATTTATAACAAAAATTTAAAAAAGACATCCGTTCATATCACCAGCCCCGGTACTAGGCTTCTATTGAGACGTACCCATTTGAATAGATGTAGATATAAGATGTCAGAGTCCTTTTGCTCCCATTAAGGATTACAGAATACATTTCCCGAAAAACACTTCTGTGTGACAAAAATGCAAAAAAGACACCCGTTCATATCACTAGCCACGGTTCCTGTTGAGATGAACCCATTTGTATAGATACAGTTATAAGATTATATTTAGAGTATAGTATAGGGTTGTGTTAGGGCTAGAGTGTGCCCACCCTAACCAACTAGCCTTCAGATTAATATCTCCGATTTGGCAATACCACAAATCCCATTAGTATCTCCAGGTTGGTTAGGTCAGAAGAAAATTCGAACATCAATCTCAGTGTCTCAGTAACTATTTCACCCAAAACTCAGAAATATCCAGACTACTCAATAGCCCAATTAAGCTCACAGCTAAAAACTACATCTCAATTAATAATTCTAAATGGGACTAAAAAAATTAAACACATTACTTGCGTTTCCGGATATAAAAGAATACGTACTTATTAATAATTTAATTATACTATCGCATCGCATTTCCACTAAGTTTCTGTGTAAATATAGCTTGAGCTTTCTACTACTTTATGATAAATATCGTATATGTGCGGCTTCCGCGAGAAAGCAGTTGGGTCACATGGCTTTGAACGAATTGCTGATTAGGGGACTAGAGGAAACGCAAACAAATCATTTCTTAATTGGCATCTGTAGTGCTGATTCTGGCACCATGTTTATGGAGTTAAGCGAGGGATAACTCATTTATGGCGTTCGCCGCATATGTTGCGTATAGCAGCCCTTATCCGAGACTGTCTTTCACACCTATTCAGAAATCAACTGAGTCAAGGTCGGCTCCCTTCTTGCATTACTCTTTCCCTTGCATCTGTGTCATGATTTTTTTGGGTGCATGAACAATTTATTGTAAACAAATTTACTTATTTTATTTAACTTCAACCATGGTAGAGATAGGTTAAAAAGTCATACGAGTCGTCACAAGTCTTGCCTTTTTATATAGTAGGATGATGTTTGTTTTTATAGATGAGCCCCATCCCTCTTCGATGACAGGGGAAAACTCCCACTCCATAAAAAATAACGCATCAGTCTCATCCACGCTGGAATAATAATTATTCTCTTCTTTTTCAGTGCCCCAAACATTTACGGGGAAATCGCATCCTATAAAAGAGAGAGTATCCGAAAATTCCCAGAACACAAGCTGCAGTTCCGCTACGTTTGCCAGGCGGGGTGATGCGGATGTGGAAGAGAGATCAGAGGGCGGAGGAGAGAGACGAAATTCTCTCGTAGTAGCTGTACGCCGGCTCTACTATTAAAACTACCTGATGCACCACGTGAGGGAAGCAAGTGGTTGTCGCGTGGCAGAGCGCTGTGTTCACAGCTGCCCGATTCCGGCACCTGCTCGCTGCCGCGTACCCGTACTTTCTGAGTGCCTCGGGCTACGAAACACACGGGGGTCTGATGTTATCTGGGGTTGAGGAGATAATGAAAATATGAAACAAAAAATTGAAGCGGACCGGGGCCAGCTGCTTTGTTTCCTTGCGTCATTTCTTTTTGTATGTGACCTTGTTAGTTCGAATTTATGTTTCCATCTGTGTCGGTGGTGTTTGACCCTTGTGTTCCGAGAGACTAGGACGTTGCTTTTTCGTTTGCTCGACTACTAGGCACGTTTAGCTGGATGGTTTGTCTCTGTACGGGTGTTCAAATAGCGTTTTGAAGCGAATCCTTGAATGCATTAGAAGTAAGAGAAAACTATCAGGCAAAATCATGTTACTTTACATAATTGAAGGCCTCCGCACAATATAGTGATAAGCCACAGAAATTAGTTCCGTGGTTAACAAATAAAATTAATTATTCGAGGATCTAAAGAATTTTTGATCATTTGAGCTCTTTTTCCTTTCTGGTTGTCGTCTCAACGAAGCGTCTCGTCATTAGAAAAAAATGACCAGATCTTGATCTCGTCATCATAAAAAAATCGGCAATATTTTGATGACGAGATGTCTCGTCACAAATTGGACAGATTTTGATGGACGTGATATCTCGTTGAAACTACTTGGGTTTTTTCTTGAAAGGTTAAGATAACTTGACCTCTTTAATGGAATTTGAATCATTATAATTTGGGAATTTTTAATACTTGAAAATTGCTAGTCTGAAAATTTTGAAAATTTGCTTATTATGTTGCCCGAAGCCTTAAATTAATAATGTATCCTCACAAAGCAATTTGAATTTCAAATTACTAAGCAACGATTGTTATAGGCCTGGTTTGTAGCTTTACAGCCATTTTTTTGCTATCCGGACAACGGCTTAAAGTGGGATATCTAAACAGCTGCGAACAGACAAAAACATTTGAACCTAGAAAGTATACAGCAATTATAGTACAATATATATATATATACATATACATATATATACATATACATATACATATACATATACATATACATATATATATATATATATATATATATATATATATATATATATATATATATATATATATATATATATATATATATATATATATATATATATATATATATATATATATATATATATATATATATATATATATATATACCGGGACTCCCCTTAGACCTTGGCCCTGACACCATGAAATTAGCTAAACGCCCTTTATGTGGAGGTCACTTTTAGGTTGTACCCTGAATAACATAACTGACACTTTTTGTTTCTTACCTCATCGCTTTCCTAGACATGTTTTTTATTTGTCAATGTTTAATTCGACAGAGCAATCGGGAAAATAATTTTACTACGCTAATTTATTCTCTGATAGCAAGCAGAAAGAGGTTCAGAAGTTTTGTCCATTTTGTTCAATTGTTAAAATTCCACTTCCGTAAATTGATGCCTTCTTTTGCTCGTTTAGATGGAGATCTTGCCATAACGTATGAAGTACTCTACCAATACACAATTGGTAACTGCAAGATAGTTCATCCTTAATCTTGAAATAGTTAGCTATCCTTTTCAATCAGAACTTTTATGAAGATCACATCATTTTCTGATCTCTTCATCAGGCACAAAATAGACCATGCTCTGAATCATCTGCTATATTTCTGGGAATAATTGATCCGATGGTATGATGGGATACAGTTGCACAATTAGTTCCATTTCCCTCTGTATGATTTACGATGACATCACGGAGATACGTATCATTACATTGTACACATTAATTAATCGGGAAAAATGAGCGAATAACCGCTTCTGGGTACAATCTGAAATTCAAAGTACTGCCGTATACTGGACAAAAAATAATTTGAAGCGGATATACGCTCGCCATTTCTTTTACGAATAAAGAATATTGAGTAAATGATTTCGAACCGTTGTGGCAGCTGTGAATATGAAATTGACTACGAGATCGTAATTTATACATTTAAAGGAAGGGAATTCTAATGTTTGGTTAGTTTTATACGGTTTTAGACGGATGTGAACAGGATAATAGAACTACAATACAACTGCCAGTCCTGTGTCGAGGATGTGTGTGTATATGTCCATTACTTGATGTTGTCTGTCTTGTGTTTGGCGCAGCATGGCCAAATATGGCCTTTGCACCATAAAGCCCAATCCAACCAACCAAAAGTATATTGTACCTCATAATTTAGAACTACTATTTTGTGTAGCGTCTTCATTTGTAAAATCCACATCCATCACACATAACAGCAATTCGTGTAGGGACGAAGTAGTCAATGGTCGGGCATAAAAACTTTCTAAATTAAATCGGAACTAAGGCAAACTGAGACAAGAATTAGACTCTACCATACCTTCCTGTAATGCTGTTCCACGTTTACTGACTTGGGGATTGAAATTCTTAAAAACAAAAAGATATAAGCTATATAAAAAATACCCAATAGCCATCGTATTAAGTTATTTGAACGATATCTGCATCACAATTTTAACCTCTTCGTTAAAACTGAGAACTAAACACAAACCCAAAAAATAAGACAGCACACTTTCCAGGCTTATTAACTTCCTCGACAGGTTTAACGTGCACCAACCCACACGTATACGACGGTCATTGGTTGGATCGAGTTTCGACGCTCCGATTGCTAATACGCAACTCTTCCAACCGGGTTGGGGCCGTGGTAGCCCAGTTGGGAGAGTCACGGATTGGCAATTGCAGGGTTGCGAGTTCGAAACTCGGTTCAGCCAAAGACTGTTGTTTACACGGCTGCTGGTTCACGTTAAATCTGTCAAGTGACCTTACGTTGGCGTGTGGTGTGGAAGTTTGGAGAGTGGGATGACAGCTCAGGTGTTGACCTCGTCATCTGACCGAGGTTCAAAATTGCGAGGCGTTGTCCTAGGATCTTTCCCTTCGGGATTGATCCAGGACCGTCGCTAATAGCCCGTTGTGTTGCACCAGTGCGACGTTAATGAACTACCTACCTACCTCCAACCGGGCTACCACAAAGATCAAGAGGGAAAATAAATTGCAAAAACATTTTTCTTAAATGTCCCTTAGTCTGCTGTATTTATGAATAGCAGCTTGTTTACCAACCTCGAAAATGGCATTGTCTGTTTCCAGCAGGCACAAATTAGGGGTGGGGGTTGTTTTGAGAGTTGCTTTCACCGGACGTGGGGAGGGGGCGTCAGCACAAGTTGAAGAAACCGCACCCCCTTTTCCACCTGATTCCAGACACCTGCTTACATTGTTTTCGCTTCCTAGAGTAAGATCGTTTTACTGCAAGGGAGCGCGGGGATCTGCTATCACGATTACCCAAGCAACCAGAACAAATGAAGGAAGATCCCATCATCCATAATTCACTTTCATGCGCTCTTCGTCTGTTACCTTGGATTTCCACCGGACTACTGTAAAAAGAGGTCTCTGTTATCGGGTCCCCTTATCTAGGATGGGATCTCAACGCACCTGTCATCACACTATCCATTTTCGACACCTGAAGATGACACTCGACAAGTGTTTCAAGAGAGATTGAATGCTTGTTTTGAGCTGTTCCGATGACATTTCAAGAAATGTTCATTTAAAATTTGCTTTGAAAGCAAAAAATAACTTTTCCGAAAATTTAGTTTGGGTACATTTGTATTCAGTTGTTTGAAATTGAGTTTCTTAACAGCATAGAATCCGATGATTTTGTTAATGGTAATTAATTAAGATCGCACTGGAGCAACACAACAGGCTATTGGGAATGGTCTAGGATCAATCCCCAAATCGATGATTTTGGAAACTGATCTAAAAATAAAAGGTACAAGTTGGTCTCATCCGGAAGTCGAGAAATTAAGAGTCTGATGCTCACAATGTGCTAACTTTATATTTGAGAAAGGGAAAATAGCATTCTGATTTACTTTATACGGAAGATCGTATGAATGCTGCTGCTTTCTGCCTAGACGCAACATTGTAACTACAAAATCTTAGCAGGCGAAAGCAAATTTCAAAGAATACCTATTCATTTCGATATTCAAAGGTCTTACTATTTACTTTACTCATAAATCTTAGAGCATGGAATAGTAATAAAATTATATTTAATTTATTTTTTGAATTTTGTCACTGAGATTCCATTCTTTTGGTTGTGTTGCTCCAGTGTGACTTTAATTTTTAAAAATACCATCCCTTCTTTTTATCTTTAAGTAAAATTATTTCCTTAGCTAAACGGGGCCGTCATGGCTCAGTGGATTTTCTCGCTAACAGCCTGCGAGTTGTTAGTGGCACAGGTTCACTTCCTTCCTTGATTTCTCTCTTCTGTGTCAATAAAAATTTCTTTGTGTGTATGTTCGTTGTTTGACGTTGTCTTTCTTGGGGTTGGCAAAAAATATCCCTCGCACCATAAAACCTAACAACCTTATTTAATCATTTCGATTATTCAAAATTTTATATCTTTCAGTAGTTTTTGTTTCCAAAAATATCGATATTTTTGTTTAGATGCATGCTTTGTGAAGCATAAAAAGTGTTTTCTCAATATCAAAGTATTGTGTTCATCAGAGATTTCGTTCAGTTGTACTAATTAGCCTGTGCTAGTGTCAGTTGATTGTTTTAATTAGCCAGAATGCTAATATCTTTGAATTTCAAAAACTGCACTTTTTAATAATATAGCATTTCCTTTTTAATTCTCTGTTTGGCAAAAGCCACCACTACTGAAATTTTAACTAAGTCAATCTGAATGAATATCCAAGGCTACCCCCAAATACCCATCCGTTACATTGCACCAGGAAACACTTAAAGAAATCATTACCAAAACAAAAAACAGTTTCTTCAATACAAAATGCTGCACTTTTATTGCCTTGTAAAGTAGAATGCTCTTAGCAAACACGTTGAATCAAACCTGAAACAGATGAGCAAATAACTGAAAAAGTTCGTTGGTTTTATGATCTACATCAGATCCTTTTGACTACCGTTATTCAAATGCTACAGCCCGCAAAGGGCATTGGTATGACAAAAGACAATTAATAACTGATTAATACTGAACACCCCATATATGTATAGATTATCAACATATATTTATACAGTAACCTTCGGCTATTGTGAATTATGATAATTTAGTAAATTGCAGCCTTTACGAAATCACATTTTACTTTAAGCAACTAAAATGTGATTTAACGCTTTTCTTAGAAGGGTCAAGTTCAACCCCGCTTTTGTCAAATTTTTTTACAAGTGGTGTAACGTCCATGGAAACCCAGAAGCCGGCATCTTCTAATAAAAATAATTAAAGTTCAGTGGGAAAAATAATAATCGATAAAGATTGAAGCGAAAACGACGATTTTATAGCATAAATTTGAGTGAAACGCCAGTTTATATTTCAACGTCCTTAAGTTTTACTGAAAGAAGTCCACCAGGGAATGCTGATGTCCCATTACAACCTCAAATACTTTCTTACTATGATTGGTTAACGGTGTTTGCCATTCGCAATGGACACCTTCAGCACCGATTCTTCTCCCTCGCCCCATACTTTTTTACTAAGGATAGCATCCAGTACAGATTATAACAGCAGTTGGTCCATGCTCATGGTCTATCATTTTTTCACTGCTCTCTCCCATTTTACCGTCCGAGGTACCCTAGTGATCTATTCTATTCTTTTTCCATGGGGTTTCTGCTTCTGGTAAACATGGGGGTCGCAATCCTACGATGCCCTATTTCTCTACTTTCTCATTTCAATCCTTTCTTTTCACAATTACTTGACATTGTCTGTCTTGTGTTTGGAGCAACTTGGTCAAATACGGCCCTTGCGCCATAAAACCGAAAACAAATCAACTCATTTTCCCGTTTTTGTAATAGACAGCCTCAAGCTCTAAGACGGCGTTTGGATCATCATCACGGAGTTGCCAGGATTAGGCTCCCTTGGGTTCCTTTTTACCTTAGGCTTAAAAATTGCCTTTGAGGAAAATAAACAACGGCCAATCTAGTTACCTTTTTAGGTAGTCTAAAGCTAAGCATTAGATTGTTTGCTTTTGATTCCAATCTCGACTTCCCAATTATCGATATTTCGCTACCCTATTTACAGTACTACATTACACTTTTCTCTTCAGATTACATTTTCATAAAACTTTCAATTTTAGGCTTCGAGAAAACCCAATTAGATAAGAGTCGGTTTAATACAACTTTGATCGAACGATTCCGGAAGAAGTTAAGGGTTACGGTCACACAAGGTCAATGGAATGATGGTCATAGACCTTCTTAGACGCCCAAACACAAATTACCTGAATTAGGCCTCCCTTCCGATGGCCCTGCCCTGACTTGCCTGCATGTTCCCTCTCTCTCTCTCCCTTATCGTTTCCATCACAAACACCTGCTTGCATTCATGCCAGATTCGGATTGTCGCGGTGCAGCGAGACGTAAAAATGTATTTTCACTTCAGTGTTGAATATGGAGATAATATATTTAGTCTGTTTTCAATCGTTGTACCGTACAGCGAATAGTACGCTACAGGAACAAAGACAGTTAAATATGCTTGGATAAATGAATATTTTAAACAAGAAATGGATGTTAGTGTAAATAGTACTCTTAATCCTTTACTTAACCTTATGGTTTCTCTACCCTCATTCGGACGGCCGTGGCTCAATGAGTTTGTTCACCACGCTAGCAGTCTGCGAGCTGTGGGCTGGCAATTTTGATTCCTGTACTATAAGTATTTCTCTCTTCTGCGTCAGAAAAACTTTCCTTGTGTATGTATGTCCATTCACTTGACGGAAAAACATTGCTTGTCGCAGTTTGACCAGATCTGGCCTTAGCAACCAACTTTTCTTCTCATTAGAACCATTAGCCAAAAATCCATTTCACTGACCAAACATATTTTTATTCTTTCAATTTCGTAAGTAGAACATGAATACTTATTCCAATTCGGGAGACATACGTTCTTGAAAAACATACGAATATCTGCATGAAATTAATTTTGAATACAGAATATTTGATGAGTTTCTTTGAAATTGTCAGGGTACTACGATTGTCCACGCTAGAGCAAAGCGTGATACGAATCACTGATTAGAAGTACTATGTGACTAATAATAAGAATATATAAGGGAGAATTGTGTATGTCGGAAATAAGCATAATTAATGTTTAACGAACAATCGTTTTCATATCCAGAATGCATTTAATATTTCCGTGAGTGATTCGTTAAAGTTTAAACTTTTCAATTTTCGTATATTATTGATTCAGTTGAGTTATTGATATTACTGAATATGCAAACGTTGCGGTGTATAAATACAATGACGCCAGAGGGGAGCTCTGGGAGTCCAAGCCGGCCCCGAAAGTGTTGACTCCTAAGTTTTAAAATATATCTACAAATAAAATAGTGTAAATATAACCCAAATATAAAAAAATACTATTTTTTTATTCTTCAAATAAAACAATATATATTTTATTTTATAGCTATTATTTTATGAATTAATATTCACTATATTTTTTTAATAGTTTAATGAAATAATGTTCTTTACGATGTATGAAAGCATTTGTGGGCAGTTTTTTTGCGCAGATTCAACCACATATCGCAACAATCCTGCAACAGCGATACACAAGTAAAAAGTTAATTTCTATTAATAAAGAGAAAGAGGTTTGGTTATAATTGTTAACAACAGATACTGTCATTAACACCCTGGTACCTTTAGCTTCTTGTAAAGTGATTTAAATAGCTTTTAAATCCAGTCCTTTGCAGCTAAACGCCGCTAATTTTCATGCTCTTCGTTTTTCGATTAGCATTAACCTTTACACTACGGCTGGGTCCCATCAGAAGTCTCCTTCCTAGAGCTGCTTGGGGCTGGTAGGAATTTTCCCCTCTTTTAAGTAACCGCTGACATTGATCACAATTTACGAGCTGTCAGTGACTGGCTTTTAAGGTATCTGCCAGCCTTTAAAACAGGAATTTTGGTCTAGTTTTGTAGTCTGAACTTTTTTCTTTCAAATTCTGTTAAAATTTTGTTTCTAAGTAATTTAGAACTGGAGTTATGGCTGTTTTTATATTACTACACAGCTGTAGTTTTTCATGCACATAAAGTTATTTTTCCATTTTTCTCAAAATTGATGTTTACATGTTTTTGCTTTACGCAAATTAGTATAACTCAAAAAGTTAAAGTTCAAATGTTTTGAAATTTTGTAGGCATGTTGCACACATATATATATATATATATATATATATATATATATATATATATATATATATATATATATATATATATATATATATATACAGGGAATAATTAGCCCTTATATTGCAATATATGACCATGACCGAAATCAACTTGCTTTCAATACTATATATTACGCTGCAGTTTGTTCATATTCAAATCCGTTTATCCATTAATGAAAAAAGAGTTCGAAGGAATTGTAAGAAGAAATTTTGCTGATAGCAATTCAGAATGGCGAAATTGAGCATCCTGTGAAGGATCTTGTGTCCGAACAAGAGACTTTTGTAGTTGATAGCTCATCTACAGAATTCCTAAATATAAATTATAAATTTTCCGAACCATCAGATGAAGTAACTGTTTACGACTTCAGTAGAAATGTTGGGCTTTCCTCAAATGTCCAACCGATAGAACTGAAGCAAGAGCTTGATTATTTCCCCTTGATGTTCAATTCGAAAGTTTTACGAATTTTAGTTGTGTACTGCACCTTCGGCTGCCTCTAATTTCTCTGACGATGTATAAGTACATGCCCAGTATAAGTACACCACTCAGGAATGGCCCTGACCATGAGACTTTTGGGTCGAATTTTACGTAGCCAGCGAACTGAGAAAACCGCGATCCCTCTGATGAATCCGTTCATTCCAAAACAGCGGTAGATCGGATAGATATAAAGAGCGTCAAAACAAATTCGGTAGGACGGCAACAAAGGATCTCCATCACGCTAGGTTGAGCACCGCAAAGGGACAACCTTGGTAATTGTGAGCAGTTGTCCTCTTTGTGGTATTACATCAACCCAGCAACAAAAGCCTGTAAAATTCGCTCTCGCTACGTAAAATCGAGGTTTTCGATTCGTTTTACAGCCTACGGACAATACGTGGCACGTGTGCCAGGCGTGCTACGGGTGCGATGACTTAATAAGTGCCGCGATGCAATTGCTCTAGCAAGATGTACTCGTTTGTGACCTTGAAATACTACCACCATTTCAGAAGCAGTCACATAATCCAGCTATGTTCGAGTCGAAAATGTCAGTTCCCCATCAAACACAAAGACATTGTGTTGGGAGTACTTGATTCCGATACAAAATTGCAGTACGTATTTTGACATGGTAGCTTATTTAACCTGTCGAATCCTCATATTTGAATGTTCGTGACACCACAAATCTTTTCAAATTACTTCTTTTTTACAATCAATTATCTACACGAACGTAGTTGATGACAAAATATCAGAAAAATAGATATTTTAGAGGAAAAAAGGATATTTGAAGAAAAATAACAGATCCCATTATACCCCGGCTTCCACGAGAAGACAGTCGAGTCATGTGGTTTTGAACGAATTTAGTCTTTATATTAGGTCAGAGGTTGAAACGTAAACAAAGCGCTTAAACAACTGCTTTCTTCAGCGCGGATTCTGGTTCTAAGTTAATCCTTCACTACCGGAAACGATAGCAGTGATAAAAAGTTAGCGGCATGTATGGCAATCATCATTCATGCTTTTTCATATAGCAGCCTTCTAACCAGCTTTCGTCCCTTTTCTAAAATCGATTCACTCAAGATCGACTTTCTCATCGGAACCGGACAAAACTGCTTTCTTTGTGTCCTACGACTGTTCCGGTTGGGTAGACGAATGGTTACTTGGACAAACATGGACTTTGCGCCATATCTCTTGAAATTTTCATTATTGACACTGACTAGGTGTAAGATTGGTTTGTCGCTCTACGGTCAGTTTTTGTCACGTTCAGTCTTGTTAGATCAGAACCAAGGGTATAAAATGAATTCCAAAGCACTTCGAAGAACCACGCCTAGACCGGGATTCAAGCTTAGATCCTGTTTAATCAAGGGTCAGAACAAGATGCGCCAAACACAAAACAACGTCAAGTAATCAACAAAAGAGGAAGAAAAGAAAAAGTAGGTGAGGGTAAAATAAAGGGGAAGACAGATCTAGTGTACTTGGAATCCCTTTGATCACGGAACTATCTTTATATAAATTTCCTTTAGTTCTTCTCAATTATTACCACCAGTGACCGAACTCGTTAAAAGAACGGCATTGGCTGAAACGTTTGGTGATGAGTTCGATCCTCACACTTGCCAATGTTGGGCTGGCAAATTCCCTGTTTCTCCACACCGACATGTAACCGCGTACAAGTAATAAAAACAGCTTGCACCGCTAATCAGAGTTGAAGTCGAATTGGGATATTTATCAGAGAAAGGACCTAAAAATGATCTAAAAAATTACGATCTAAAAATATATTTAAATAGGTATATTCCAACAGGGACCAGGTACTGAGGCGTGTGATAGTGTTATTTCTCACTACATTTTGCACGTATCTTGGAATCGCTCACTAAAGACCAGTAGCGAAGCATCTATGGAAAATTTGTAGCGGGAAAGTTAGATAAACGAAACATAACCCTCTTATGTTTCATTTATCTAACTTGCCTTGGGCTCCTTTACAGGGCCAAGTAGGAATCGGAACGGACGTGCAGCACAGAAAGATCTTAATTGTTTCAATCTGAGGTGGGAGGTATGGTCATTTTGGTAATCAATCATCCAAAGATTTAAACTGTTGTTAATGGGAGCAGTAATTCAAACCCACAGGTGCAAGTAAGAAATACATGGTAAAGGATAATTCAATTTAAAGCGTATAGAAAGGATTAATAGATTTGAAACTACATTTAAACCCATTGTACCGATTTCAGTTATAGAGATTGATTAACTAATTGTGCTTTATCAGCACATTTTAAACCTCAAAGGATTCTCCTTCACAAGAGGGGGTTAATTTGGTAGATTATCTCCTCTATCTCATTAGTACAATATCGGGAGTCTTCTAATCGAGTTCAGCTGTAGTGACAGTAGCTTTTCTTAGTTGAACGTTTATTTTTTAAGAATTAATCGATTGTTTCCCGGGCAGAAGGAAAGCTTTACTTCTGTAATAAGTTTCAGTTTTCCTTAAAAAATTGTTTTGTAAACATTTATTTGCATTTGTGGTTTTACCGAAAAGTAATACCATAATTAGTGTTTGATCATCCGATTCTTTTCTGAGTTCTTGAGAGAGCAAATTGTTCTATCATTTTTTGCATAAATGATATAAACGAAATTAAAATAAGTTTTTTTTTTTATCACAGCAATGTGGTTAAATTTATATTTTGCACTATTTTGTTCGTGATGTGTTGCATGCTTGAACACAACGTAAATGATACCACTGCCTCAGCGCTAAAAAAATTATTGCACTAGATAGATGTTTCCTATTGAGGCAGAAACTACAAAAATAAAATATTTTGGCATCAGAAAAATTCCTTTAAGTTCACAGTTTTTCTACATTATGGTCTGCATTAAATCATTCAATTGCAGAAAATGGCTAGTCGAGTACAATTGATTTGCTTGCAAAATCGTCGCCAAACTCAATGATAAATTATGTATAATTTTTGGATGGTATGGTAGATAGGTATATGATTTTAATTAACGTCGCACTGGAGCAACGCACAGGGCTATTGGCGACGGTCCAGGATCAAACCTGTAGGGAAAGAACCGAGGACAAACCACCTAATTTTAAACCACGGTAGTTGACGAGGTCACCTGAATTGGCACCCCACTCCCCAGACTTCGACACCATGCCAACGTGAGGACATTTGAGGCCACGACAGGTTTAGCGTTCAAAAGTCCCCTTTATACACGACGATCTTTGGTTGGATTCGAACTCGCAACCCTCCGATTGTTGTCCGTTACTCTTCCAACAGGGCTACCGCGGCCCGTATAATTTTTGGAGTTGGTGTGGTGTGGAAGTTTGGAGAGTGGGGTGTCAGCTCAAGTGTGACTTCGTCATCTGACCATGGTTCAAAATTATGAGGTATTGTCCTCGGATCTTTCCCTTCCGGATTGGTCCCGTACCGTCACCGGTAGCTCGTTGTGTTGCTCCAGTGCAACGTTAAATCACCCTACCAACCTACCTGTGTAATTTTTATAGTTATCTCTCGCTTGCAAGTTGTAAAGTGTGAGTTTCATTTTTAAACTGAACATATAAAACCAGTTTCCACCATTGAGAATATTGAAATTATTAAAATAATTAAATATTATGTTCTTGCAAAATTTATTTAAATATTTTTAATTAGAAATGAGTTTCATGAGTAAATGAACTTTCAACAGAGTAAATCAGATTGCATGCCGCGATTGCATGTCAAATATTTACTATACTGAATTTATCTTTTTTCAGTGCGACGTTAATTAAAATACCTATCTATCTATCCCAACCTTTTTCAAATTTAAATAAATTCATGAATTTTAACAATAGTGAAAATTGCTTAGTGTCCAACTATTTTAAAGTCATGTGAAAGTAAATTCGTTTCAGCAAGAGTAATGTATCGGGGTAAAGAGAGAATTTATATTAACAATAACTAAAGTAAAATTACTTGTAATCAATAATTAACAACGCGAATAACAATTAGTTAACGGGAGGTAGGTAATTGAATTTACGTCACACTGGAGCAACACAACGGGCTATTGGCGACTGTCCGTGGTCAGCCCCGAACTGAAAGATCCGAGGACAACTCGTAATTTTGAATGGTCAGATACCGAGGTCACCTGAGCTGGCAGCCCACTCTCCTAACTTCCACTCCACACCAACGTGACACCATTAGACAAATTTAACTTGCACCAGCCCCCACATACGCGGTGATCTTTGGCTAGATCGAGTTTCGAACTCGCAACCCTCTGGTTTCTAATCTGCTACTTTATCAAGTGGACTACCACGGACCTATTAATGAAAACTAATGTTATTATTTTGGATACTTTATCTGTATTATTTAATAGGTTACTATTTTACATTTTTAATACATAATTTTTGTTTTGGATGTAGGGCGAAATCAGCATCTTCCTCTCAGTTTCAAAAAGGTCTAGCTATGCCTCTGATATGCCTCAGTGGGTTCGTGATCATGATCTTATTTTTCTGGTTGTGTTGCTCTAGTCAACGTTAATTACTTACCTACTTTATTTTTCTGCCTTAGTCATAAAGCTTTAAAGCAGTCTTTGGATCATCCATATAGAGTTGCCAAGATTGGACCCAATCCTTTTTAAACTTAAGGCTTTGATATGCGGAAAAGAAACGAAAAAGAAACAACTGAGAATGGAGTTGGTAAAAAGGTTGCCTGTTTTGTTTTTCATCGAATATCGGCATCCCCACTTATTAATATTTTATTACCATACTGCAAAATACCCAACACAAATCTACTTATGATGCAAATTATGGCTTTTAAATTCGAATTTCCCCATTTCTACCATTCGCCTATCTATTATATAAAACCTTTTCTAGTAATTCTATACATTTCACAATGCCCCCAGAGTTCAAAAGATATTCGAAAAGTTATTAAATGAGACGTAGGAGTGGGAATATATTTGTACATCGTACGTGAGAATTTTCATTAAAAGATACGAGAGGCAGGGATATTTTGTAACAGTTACATAATTTATTACTTCACTAGAATGTTCAAGTTCAACTGAGTAAATCACACTAGATAGAGCATCTGTATCCTACTTTGCATTTAATGGCTTTTTCTTTATCGAGCTTCTAACACTTCGTGATTTACACAAACCGTACATTATTATAAGTATTACAGATAACTGCTCAGAGTTAGGAATGTCAACACTCAATAAAAACGTTCTAACAAAGCGTACTGTATTCGGATGGATGATCTTGACTAAATTTGTTGCATTGTGTCTAGTCCAAAAAATAAACTGCAAGGCATTTTTCAAATTTCGAGGTAAAATATTTATCAGTATTATATTAGCGATTGGATTAAGAACCGATATTTTGTAGCTGACTGTTTAAGTGCTAATATTTTGTAGCTGACTAAGTTTAAGTTAAGTGTGCACACACACACAGCCAAATGTTATAAACCATATCCAGTTATAAATCATCCAATCGTAAATCATGTAAATAAAAAATAGTTAATCATAAAGAATCAATTTTAGGCTCTCCTTAAGCCTTCCAGTTTAAAAGTCACGTATGTTTTGGTGAATTAGAATGATGTAATAAGATAAAAAAAAGAATTACTACTAAAAGGCTCCTTGTAAACGTAACACCGAATCCTGGGTTTCAGTGAATATCAGTAGGCCAGGGCGATTTTCAACCATTTTTCATCTCATGGCAAACACAAACTAATTACTAAAACTGCAGCACACTGAAAATATTTTTTACCGATTTACCGCAGCAAATGTACAATTATTTTAATTGATTTTCAAAAAAGTGCACCTAACCTTTTTTTTCCGAAGTGGCTTTCTAAATTATAAATTTTTCCAGTTTGCTGATACTTTGTTTCTAAAATGATACTCAAAATTATTTACACGGGTAATTATTTAAAATTATTTGTGAGCACACAAGTTCAAAACTTAGCCGCCGAAAAGAAATAAATCTTACAGAATTTAAGCTCTTCACCCGTTTGAAAATCGCTGGGGAAAGGTAAAGCAAGGGCAGCATCTCAAATTAAGTAAAAATTAGAAAAGTATGCTTTTTGAACAACCATGAACTGTTTTAAACTAAAAAACTAAAGCGAAAAAATAATTTATTATTATTAAGCAGGCAACGATGCACATTTTATTTGTGATGAGAATATAAGTGCATTAAAATTGTTCTTTCAAAAAAACTGAATTGCTCTTCACGCATGAATCACAAAATTCATCGCCAATTCCGAACAGAGGCTGATCTTCATGAGCAGTTTGATCATTATTTCCACTGTTAGAACAGAAAATCTGTCGCGAGCCCGACAACGTTGGCGCTATAAACACGAAAAAAAAATCAATGTTTTTCGTGGCAAACAATAAGAAATCACTTTAACGCCACTGTCGGCTTTTCCAAGACGTTTATTCCATCCATTGCGCAACAGTTCATTCGCATGGTATGAAAGGACGACAGAGGAGGAAAAAGAAGCGCGCATCGCAGTGTACGGGGCTTTTTGTTTTCCTTTTCACGGAGTCAGTAGAGTCACCTGCGCCTTGGGCGGCAGACAAACGAGCGCGCTTCTCTGCGTGAGCATTTATCAGCGGCTGGTCGTATTATTTTTATTTGCCTCGAAGGCAAACCCATCCTCGTTTCCGGTGAGCATTTCACCCTCTCCGCGTCGTTTTCGACAACGTGCCGCCGTGTGACGAGTGGCGTTGCTATGCGCCGGATGGCTGAAACAGGAGCTCACAGTGGCGGGGAAGTTAAACGTCTCTTTGAGTCAGTGGCTTAGACGGGGACTGGACTTTTCGGAATCTGGGTCTGATGCCGCACTCTAATCGAAACCAAATTTTACGTACTCGAAAAAAGTCAAGTTAAAATTTTAAATCGGAACGGAGTACCAAACTGACAACAGCTTACTAAGATTCAGTAAGATTGCTACAAAAGAGAGAGATGAGAGTTAAAGAAAGTATCGCCAGGTACTTATTTTTACCAGGTACCAGATAAAAATAAGGAAAGGTTGCATGGATGTTTTATGGCCCCAAGGCCATAAGAGGGATTGGGGAACATAGTAGTGGGAATAAAAGCAGAAAAAGATATCTTGGGTGAATCCCGGGAGCGCGAACCCCAAGCTTATTATAAAGACAGTAAACCCCATGGGAAAAGAAAAGATCACTCGAGTCCGTGAAGCCAGTACACAGCTGAAGGAGATGTGCCCCTGAGGGCATACGATAAAGGAGAGAATTTAGAGTAATTGATACAATTATGAATCCAATTCATGTTCCCAGAGTACAAAAGTAAACAGATAATTTGATTCGAAAAAGAGGCAGAACTACGCAAGAGCTGTGGAGATATTTGGATAGTTGAAATGGACGGTTTAGTTCGGTAGTAAGTGTGAAGTGTTGGATGGGATTTCCATTAGAATCCTCCACCCTTACTACCGAACTAAACCGTCCATTTCAACCATCCAAATATCTCCACAGCTCTTGCGTATTTCTGCTTCTTTTTTGGATATATATATATATATATATATATATATATATATATATATATATATATATATATATATATATATATATATATATATGTGTGTGTGTGTGTGTGTGTGTGCGTGTGTGTGTGTAGTAATTCCAGAATTACTCGTTAGTCGTGACCATGAATTACCGAGTGATTCAACTGAAGAACATCTATTAACACGATAACAGGATTGTGTACAGCATACATGGGCAGATGGAATGTACGGAGCTTGGACATACGCCGCGTCCACCTAACTAGCTTCTCTCCGAGTGTCCGGGGAAACCAGCTTGGGTGAAGGAGGATAGGAGTCACAAAAGTAACGACTCGGGCAAGGCTAGTAAAGGAGTAAGTAAGTTCCCCTTAAGAGTAGCCTTGCGACTCGGGCGCACCTTACGACCTTGCCCTTGGGGTGTTAAAATATGGGGTTTCAATTAGGGATGGCTAGTTCCAGGTTAGCTTATTCGGGAGTTTACAGGTGGGGTTATATATATATATATATATATATATATATATATATATATATATATATATATATATATATATATATATATTGGAGGAGTTCATTTGAGGGGGATTTATGGAATTTTGTTGAAAAATTTGATAGAAAGGGTTTTAATGAATTCGGCTATCATTGCAACCAGAGTTTTTGAGTCATTGCAACCAGATTTCAGAAAGGTCGTTCTTGAAATGATGTATGAAACAAATTTTGTTTTGGGCAGCAAGTAGTCACAAGAAAAGTTTATATGAATTAATCATTGATAAGCACTGAATTCAACCAAGCAAAAATTATTACCGCCAAGCATTGCCATTTTTTATGTTACTTCGTATTTACATTTTACCCAAAACAAAAATATATTCAAGTAATTTCAGTTGTACCTTAAATACTATGGACAGATTTACGGGTGTTTCCTGATATATTGGAAATATTTTCTTTTGAATAACAAAGCAACTTACGGCATGTCAAAACGTTGAAAAATAAAGTAACAGCACATTTTCGAACTTTTTATACGCTTGATGACTTTCAGACGACAGCTAAAAATTCCATAAAAAATACCAAATAACACACTACCCTAAAACGTAAATGAATAGCTGGTATAAAAAGTAGATACAAGACCTTGACCTTTAGATTGTTTGCTTTCAATATTGGTGCCTGACCAAGCTGATTCTAGAAACAGGAAAAATGGATTATGGCCAAGAAATCGGGTCTTAGAAACCATAGTGCATTGGCCGAAGGAAAGGGACTCTGGTACAAGCCGCCAAAATTTTTGATTTCTGATTTATATAAAATGCACAAATGCACGAAATACTTTTCTTCATATTCTTCAAAAGAAAAATAATAGTTATTTCATTCTTTAAAATAGTATTTTTTTGATTAACTAGTCGACATATGCAGAGTATCTGCGCTCAAAGGTCAATTGCTTTGGACCTATTTGACAGTCCACTAGTAGCATTTGCTATTGGTGACAATTGTTATATAAGTACATTTCAGCTCTCAATTAGAATACCGTTGCTCTTGAAATAAATTTTGAATTTATGTAAACGGAAGAGCTACGGAGATCAATCACTAGTGACCGTATTATTATCATTCTTTATAATCTGTCATGTTTAATGTTTTTTAAATTGTGAAATATTTTTTTGGTTTGGGGAAGCAAAGCACTGATATTAAAAGCACAAAAACAATCGCATGTTTTTTATTATGACATATCATGCACCAAGTTAAAATGGTAAAATACAAGCATTGGAGTAAAAAAGAATTAAATTATACTCCTATAGACAGTTGATTACAGCCCATATTCTAATCATCTAACCATTTTTTATGGATTCAAGTATATTTTTATTTTGTATTTGATATTTCCTAATGAAATAAGAATGCGGCTTAATTGTAATTACAATTTATGAAAGCAATGATTATAGACATCGTTTTTTATGCGTTTATTCACATTTACAAAGAATTTTTAGTAGAAGCTAGTAATTTCTCTGCAAAAGAAAACGCTAAAAACAGCGAATATTTAATTCACTATAGTGAAGAAACTATGGTAAATTAAATATAGGTTGGAAATTAAATATAGGAAACGGTTGGACTAAATGACTCGAAACTCGAGGTTAATGGGCCGCGGTGGCCCGGTTGGAAGAGTAACGGACTAACAACCGAAGGGTTGCGAGTTCGAATCCAGCCCCCTTTGTACAAACATCGTCGTATACGAAGGGGGCTTGTGCACGTTAAATCTGTCGTGGCCTCAAATGTCCTCACGTTGGCGTGGTGTGGAAGTTTGGAGAGTGGGGTTCCAGCTCAGGTGTTGCCTCGTCATCTGACCGTGGTTCAAAATTACGTGGTGTTGTCCTCGGATCTTTCCCTTTGGGATTGATCCCGGACCGTCACCAAAAGCCCGTTGTGTTCTCCAGTGTGACGTTAATTAAATACCTACCTCTTCTGTGTTAGTTAAACTTTCGTTGTGTGGGAATACAGTAATGAAGACAATGCTGCACACAGATTTCATGCAGAAAATTTCCTATCGATGGATACTTTTAAATTTGCTCTTCTATGATTGATACTCGAATAAAGAGGGATGGTTCGATTCTTTTCCCTAGCTTCTCTGCCGCTTTTTGCTCTACATTTAAAAAACCACTACCCTACTTGCG
Source organism: Meta bourneti (assembly GCA_933210815.1). Taxonomy (NCBI): domain Eukaryota; kingdom Metazoa; phylum Arthropoda; class Arachnida; order Araneae; family Tetragnathidae; genus Meta; species Meta bourneti. The sequence continues at coordinate 58,897,051 of OW119923.1, forward strand.
GCTACTTCAGTATGATTTATGATGCTGGTAGAACATGTTGAGAAAGCTACACTCACTAGGTTAAAGTGTTTCTTAGAAGATAGGAAATGCTCACTTTTGAGAAAATCGAGTTTAAAGTTCAAGGTTGGCCTGTTGATCATTTATATCCCTATTTATATTCTAGGAGGGATAAATCCTTCCTCTATGTCCTGCCAGGAACTGCCTTTTCCAGGGCTTAATAATACAGCCGTAATTATAGAACAGGTTCACTAAACTTCAAACTAGGGACTGACATCTCGTACATAAGAAAAGACTTGACAAGAAATATGGGAGGGCCCCGGAGTTGAAAGGTAGGCTGCGAGATACTGACCACAAAAGAAATAAAGCAAAAGAATCATCCATCTGGACTCAGACCAGCAGTATCAGACTGGTACAATCCGGTCCTACCGAACGACCGCCGAAGGCCAGTACAGGTTTCGGATAGGTCCCCCCGCACTTAACAAAAGCTTGACAAGGCAGAGGAGGAGTTGAAATGTTGGCTGCCAGATACTGACAACAAAGCAAACAAAAGACATCCATTATTACCAGACTGGTACAATCCGATCAGCCTGACAGAGGGCCATTACAGGTCTTGGGTGGTCTGCCATTACATTGGTTAGGTCTGCCCCGAATATACAGGTCTACCAAAGCAATGTGTTTCCACATTTGGCGTTTTTAGGTGGTTTCTGGCACCAAGTTTATCGTTCGTTGCTGGAAGTAGGGATGTTAAGCGAATCGCAGAACTTCTCAATCACCGATATTTTTGAATCACAGTTCTACCTGTTACTGCATTCTCAAAATAACAGTGATTGAGAATATCGATAATTCAGTAGCATATTGAGGGCTAAGTGATGTCAATTGATATCGTTTAACCCCGATATTGCTATTGCGATTGCGATATCCACTGATATCTCTTAATCACAAACGGTGATTGCTATAGGTGACTGCGACTGTTATCAGTGAAACCTAGAACTGTGGCTGAGTATCCGTGATTTGGTAGGGGTGAAGGGTGGTTTTATCGATGATAGCATGTGTGGGTAGTGGTAGTGATGTATACCTGTGTGAGTTCTGTGACGGAGTTTCTTTGTGTTTCTCTAGTGGTGATTGGAATTGTGAACGAGTATATTAGTTAAATTAGGGGACTAGTGGAAACATAAACAAATCGCTTCCACCATTGGCGTCTTTAGCGTGGATTGTGGTTCTACGTTTATCTTTTAATGAAGAAAGTCACAGTGATAACGCTTTATAGGGAAACCAGCCACAGCGATGGCCACTCATGCTTTTGAATATGTCACCGTTGTAAAACAAGGTTTGACACTTTCAAAAATCGACTGCCCAAGACTCCTTCATAGATTCTTTCCCAAACTATACCTGATCTGATATTTGCAACATTTATCCTTCATGTTTGGGGAACTGGTCAAAATCGGAGGGGTTCGAGCCCTGGACTTTGCTCCCCCCCGAATAAGTGGAACAAGAAAGCACAACTTCTCGAAACATGAAACAATAAGTTTAAATACGTCTTTATTCTCAAAGGAAAAGATAAAATCGAAACGATTTCACGTGAATCCGATGTATTACGCATTACTCAATATTCCCATCACCATGAATATTACATAATTGATAAGCGGAGATTTATAGGGCGATACGACTGGATGACGGGCACCTTCAGAATCGATACTATCTAACTGTAAGAAGCGATTAAGTCTGGAATATTTTTGGAGGAGATGACAGGACTCTTTTCTGTTCTAATGCCTTTTTAATTCTGTTGATTTGGATGTTTAACTTTTGTTTCGACGCTTTACAAATAATCCTTGAGAGTAGATAACCGGAAAGACATCGAAATTAGTGATTTTTTATGTAATTCATTTGATTACAGTGGGGACGTTTTCGTGTTTATTTTGTTTCCTGCATTGATAATCAACCTATTTTCTGATTAGAATTATTAGAAATTGAAGTGAACTACATCGATAAAGATCTGAAATTTCAATCCAAACAATAATTATATCCTTTCAAGATTGTCTGTATTTCACGTTTAAAAATCAGAAACCACCCCAAAATATGTTGTATAAGTGGCAATTCAAACTGGTTATCAGCTGAAGGCAGTTATCTACAAATAATTATTAGACCATATAAGATTGCAATTATTGGAGTTAAGCAAGGATATAAGATTTCCGTATTTCACCCGAATAACTTATTTTAGTATTTTTGCTATAATTATAAGAAAAATATCACAGAATACTGCATAGATTCGATTTTTAACAATGCAGTAGAAAAAGTATTATTCCTACTGTTATTTATTTATTTTAAACCGAATCATCCTTTGTAGATGAGTTCTGACAATCATTCGTAGATAATTGCCTACAGCTGATAGCTAGTTGAAATTGTTACATATTCTAGTGTATTGGGATTTCTGATTTTTAAATAAGAAATATGTAAAATCTTGAAAGCATTTAGTTATCGCTTTGAATTGAAATTTCAGATCTTTGTTGGGTGTAGTCAGGGCATTGACCAGAATGGATAAAACAAAAATTAAGATACATCTAATAGAAATTCGTTTTCAACGAATAAGTTTTTCGACGTACTTATTCTGTGCAGAGTATAGAATTGTATATAGAGGGTACTTATTAGAATCGAAGTAAATTGAGAAGTTGATTCATCGAAGTTTATTGTTTAATTTATTTTTCGGAAGAGGAAGTTAATATGAAATCAATGTTACAAATAAATGAAGTAACAAACGGGAGTGTGAATTACGCTTCGTATTATTATTTTAAATGTATAAACCTCAATCTTTATAGTTGTCATCCTTGCTTATTCTTTATTTCAGAATTTTGCCTTAGGTTTTATTTTTAGCTTATACAAGACTTCTCTCAGGCATTTAGTCAATCCTGTACAATATAGTGTTTAAACCAAATTAGTCGTTACTATTATAATTTGCGCATTACAATCCTCTTATTTAGTTTAGCTTGTTCAACATGGTGAAGACTCAAAATCATTTGAAGTCTAAGATTCTAGATGCTACAATATTCCATTCAGTATCACTAAGTTCAGCAGAGCGATAAAATCAGGTTGATAAGGGGGAAACATGTACTACATTTATCTATGTCGGTGTGCTAAGTAAATATTGTTTGCGGGCTGTAGTCACACCGGAAGTCGTTGATCAATTTAATGGAGGATGCCATGCAGGAACACTTACAGTTTGGACCCTGGCCTTTATCTTCAGTTCCAATTCATTGGTTGATTGGGTTTTTATGTCGCAAGGGCCAAATTTGGCCATCTGGATATGGGTGATCCATTTGATAACATTCACATCCAGATCTTCAATGGATAGAACCCTTTTGAAAATTCCTTATCCTTATTACGATTTTCTGAGAACTGTGTTCCTTTAAAGTACTTTTTGACAAATGAGTTGCACCTGTGAGTTTATATTTCTGAGACCATTAACAACTGTAGAAATCTTTGGATGATTGATTAACAAAATGACCAAATTTTACATCCCAGGTTGAAGTAATTAAGATCTTCCTGTACTAGGCACATCCTTTCAGATCCCTACTGGCTCATTCCATGAGAAATGAACAAAAATCAGAAAAAATCTGTGACCGTAGGGAGATGGATTTTCATGAAATTTGCTACAAGGGTTAAGTTTATGCATAAATAACGATATCCAAAATATTTTGGCTCAAAATGAAATATTTTGGAAGTTTCAGGCATTTTAAGGACTTGCAACTTTGAAGAGCAGCTGTGAAATCGCTTGATGTTGCGTGTTTGAAGATCTTTCTCAAAAACTACTTGACAAAGACAACAATATTTCATATTTTTGTAATCTATGAAGAATTTTCTTATCTATTTGGAAACAATTTTAAACATCATATTTAGGTTAAAAATTAGTAGCGAAAAAGGGAAAACTGTCAATTTTGATAGAATTAAAAAGGTTTCTATGGGCTAAAGGAAATTAAATGCATCGTTAAAATTCATGCCAGATACAGTGCTAGGTATGATAAAACTACTGCTGAAGTTTGGAAGTCGGCTTTTATTTCCTTCATCTTTCAAACAGCAAAGGAAAATTATAAAATGACGGTTTACCACTTAAAATAGGCACATAAAATGAAATGAAGGACAGCTCTGACGAAAACTATATTTTGGAAGAATATAGTTTAATATGTCTATTACTTGTGAAAGAAAATTCAGGATTGTATTTTGAGTCCCAAAGCAACCATAACAAAATTAGTAAAACGCAAAAACACGTTCTTGCCCATCCAATCAATTGGCGACTGAAAGTTTCGTCGCCAAACGACTATTCGGATGTTCTACGACAGGTTACCATATTCCATCAGTATCGCACTAACTGGCAATGTATATTATCGCCAATCATAGCATTTCCTTCCCATTCTATGCATATTACTCGTTTCAAATGGAAACAATGAAACCCCAAATCAACACAATGAAATACCAAATCATTCTAAACTTTTGAAGAAAATTTTAAAAGCAGGACATCAAATCACAATTGGAAAAGCTTAAACATTTAAAACCTTTACACTTGATTGTCTTCAAATTCACTTTTAATCTGATAAAGATCTAGTTCAATTTCGAAGTTACTTAAATTGAAATTTTCCTAGTGCTGCTGAATTCTTGAAATCTTTACTTATATCACTAGTAATTGTGATAAATATGGAACAAGGATTCGTGTGTTATGTACATTTGGGAGAATCGAGTATAACAACGATGTTTAAATTCCTTTTTTACTCTAAAAATTAGTGTTCACTTGACTAATAATGCTTAATATTTACAAAAGACATCTAATATTCACAAGTAGTAGTATTTGATACTTACGTTTCCAAATGAAAAAGCAAATCTAAGAGACTTATCTAACAAAATTAACTTTCCACCTAATTATTTTACTGATGGAAACACTCCTTGGATGAAGCAAAAAAGACTTTAAAAAGAAATTTCATGTAAAATTTTGCACGTGCAGCATAGTAATAGCTATATTTCATTCTTATATCGCATTTTTTATACTATCGGAGGTTATAACTCATCTGCGATAAAAGGTAAAATTTACGTCTAATTAAAAATTTTCATGAGACAAAAATAATCAAATTACAATTATGAAAATTTCAGGACAAATAATGGACATCTTGCTCTTTTATGTTGAAAAGTTTTGATGTTTTTGGATCTTTCTCTCACAGTGAAATATGCATTTTTAAAGATTGAAAAATAGCATTTTTCCATTTTTACTTCTAAATATTTTTTCTTTATAAAGGAGTAAAAATACAACCACCAAATTACGCCACGCTATTTGTTAAGAAAGGCTCTTCATTAAGAATAATTTTTAATATTATCTTTCTATTTCTAGAGATACCAGAGCAATTTGAAAGTTGTACCAAATTGGCAAAATTCCTATTTTAGTCGATCCCTCAGATTCAGCAATGACGACTATTAAGTTATATTCTGACGTTTTCTAAGAGACCCTTTTCTAAAGAGTGCAACGATATGAAAATTTTAAATTTGTGTCAATAATTTATCGAAATATAAAGTCGCAAACAAGCCACTTTTAGTACTAGAAAATCTAAACTTGTGTGACCTTGAACTTTAAATGTCAATAATTAACAAAATATAGATTTCCGAAACCTAATATTTTGCAGTTGGTCATTACTATATGCGACCTGTTTAAAAACTGATTTTCATTAAAATTGGTGATAGGTCAGCCACAGCCGATTTGCTCATTTTGAGTGGAATGACCCTACTTTGACCTTAAAAGGAGCCCCTGGCAAATTAGATAAACGAAACATTAAAGGGTGGTCCCCGTGGACATTTCCTCACACAAATTTTCCTTTTCTATTCGTGCTAAATAAACTTGATCGTTCCTTTTTGGATCCATTGTGTGTATCATTGTGCATATTATATAACCTTACATGCAATGAAAACGGCCTCGTGATACCGACATATGTAATTAACACTTCTAAAACTGCTCTAAGTCATAAGAGAAGACACGAAACATTTTAAGAAAAGATTTGTAAGAGAAACAGGACAAATATTTCAGAAGTGCCTCCTCTTTATACATTGGTGCCCGGGACCGCTGTCCCACTCACCCCTCCTTAACTACGCCACTGCCTGCAACGTTTAAGGTGACTAGATGTGGGCGAAGAATTTTTTAAAACTCAAAGATACATTTTTGAGCTATTAAATGCACTTACAGATGCTGCTCTTAAAAACATTTTACAGTGAGTGTTTTAGAGGAATTTTAGGGTTCTTATTTTTAGGTGAAAAACGCCCCGACACACACTCATCAAGCTACATGGGCGCACCTCCGATGGGGCTTAAGCTCCTCTCAGGCTCTAAAAGAATCTTGATCTGTTTAAAAAATCCTGCATGAAGATGTTTTTCACATTTTCTCCTTGTTTAGTTAATAAAATACACTGGAGTGAAAAAATTAAAGAACGCAGCTGGTTTTTGTAGGTTATAACATCAAAATGAAACGAAACCGCTTGTGGTGATTTGCATAACCGAAAATATTTAGGATGGTTCATTTCCAAATTTTGGAATCCTGACAACAGAGGTTCTAATCTAGGAAAGGGCTATGCTACCACAGGGAGTCTGTAATGTCATTAGCTGTATGCAAACAAATGCAAAGCCTGTATCAGTGTCAAGGTCATACAATCTACAAAGAACCACGTCATCTCTCTTTTTTAAGCTATTACAACTATGCTTCTGTCAAACGGCATCCAGTGCAGTGTCACCACTTCAGTTCAAGAACCTTCTTTACTGTTTGCTTCGACGTTTTGGTTTTACTTATCGTATGCATATCTCCCAATGCACCTTTTGTACTTATGTACCGGTTGGAAGAGTAACGGATTAACAACCGGAGGGTTGCGAGTTCGAATCCAACCAAACACCGTAGTGTACAAAGGGGGATGGTTTAAGTTAAATCTACCGTGGTCTCAAATGTCCTTACGTTGACGTGGTGTGGAAGTTTGGAGAGTGGAGTGCCAGCTCAGGTGTTGCCTCGTCATCTGATAGTGATTCAAAATTACGTGGTGGTGTCCCCGGATCTCCCTTTGGGAATGATCTTGGATCGTCACCAATAGCCCGTTGTGTTTCTCCAGTGTGACGTTAATTAAAATACCTACCTACCCACATTCAGGTTACTTCATTGCTAAGCAGCAGCTGAAAACCTTACTGTTTCTTAAATTTTGCGGGTCACGGTAGCTCAGTTGGAAGAATTAGCAACCGGAGGGTTGCGAGTTCGAAACTCAATCCAACCAGAGATCGTCTTGCACGTGGGGGCTGGTTCACGTTAAATCTGACGTGTTCTCAAATGTCCCCACGTGTGGAAGTTTGGAGCGTGGGGTGCAAGCTGGGGTGTTGACCTCGCCATCTGATCGCAATTCAGAACTACGAGGTGTTGTCCTCGGACCTTTCCCTTCGGAGTTGATCCCGTACCTTCGCCAATAACCCGTTGTATTGCTTCATTGCGATATTAATGAACTACTTACCTTAAGTTTTACACGCAAGTGTATCTACCATCGTTTTTTTCTCATTTACAAAGTGTTCCATCATTTATTTGAAATAGAGACAAAACAATGTACAATTTGATAATTTATTATATCCTCCTTTCATAAGAGTATTTCGAAGAAATAAATTTGAAATTTAAAAATCGCAACTCTAACATTTCATTTCGCATGATTCAAAGAATAAAGCTTCTCAAATTAAAATTAAATGAAATCATCCTCTTAAAATACAGTGGTACCTTGAGATACGAGTTTAGTTCATTCCATAACTAAGCTCGTAAGTCAAAATGCTCGTATCTCAAATTAATTTTCCCCCATTGAAATTAATTGAAATGAGATTAATTCGTGCCAGCCCCCAAAAAACCACTCTAATTTTTTTAAATAATGTATTTATAATGAATAAATATAGTAGCTGGAATTATAGCCTTAGCTGGAGTAAGAACCTTTATCGAGTCCTTCTGCTTCAGAATAGTACATATCTTAAAAGTACGATCGTAGTGCGATCGTACTGCGTTGCCAAGTCTATTACTCTTACGCCTTGCTCATGTTTGTCTACTATCTCACTCTTTAATTCCATGGATATTACCTATTTCTTTTTCTCACCACTGTTCTTTTCATTCACTTTCTTTGGACTCATGGTTATACGAAAAAAAGTTAGCTAAATAACTGTACATACACCCCGTTTTCAGAACTGACGCATCTGGAAGGAGGAAAGAAAAATGAAAAAAAAAAAGGACTCGGGTCTCCTGGTGGCAGTTGACAATAGATGTCAAACCAAATTAAGAAATTGATTGATTTCTGTGACAGACGTTAACTATCATCAGGTGAGGTAAACATGTGAACTGAACGACGCGCAAGTCTCGGGAATCTGAGCGGAGTGGTGGTTGTGACGTCATCGAAGCAGGCTCGTATCTCAAATTCTGACTCGTAACTCAAGACAAAAAATCGAACTAGTGACGGCTCGTATCTAAAAAAACTCGTATGTTGGAGTACAGGTAACCCCGTATAACACGAGAGTTATGTTCCAAAAAATTGACGTGTTATGCGAATCCGTGTTATACGAAACAAAGAACTAGTACGAAAAGGGGGTTAGGTTCCAAAAATTAAAAAACATTCTATTATATTTTCGTAATTAAAAATTTTCTTAAGTAATACATATTAATATGAATTAAACAATGTTTTCTTCGTCATCACTATTAACCGAGGGTGTTTTCTTTTTGGCAAGATATCCTCATCCTCTGAGTGACAGCTACGAGATCAGTGATGCCATTTATTTTTATTTCTCAATTCCGTTTTCTCCCTCGCTCCAGTGACGCTCATTAACTATGCTAAGAATCTTCCAGAAAGTTACGTCATGCCATGTCATGTGTGTCCGTCTAACAAATTACAGATGAGCTAGTTTAAAAACAGCGAATCAGGAAGTCCAGCTCCCTTGATTGACAAGACCATCTCCCCTGATTTGCGACCCCCTGAAAAACTGATAAAAAGCGTGGAGAGGAAGAACACGCTCTCTTTTTTTTTCGCCTCAGTCCAATGACCTTGCAGTTTTGTGAGAAGAAACCCGTTAAGCGTTCTTATCATCTTTTCTTTTTGATGACGAGCGAGGATCCCCGAGAGCCGCCATGTCTCTTCGAAGCTAAGTTACTTTCGATTTAATTTATCTCGAGATAATATTCACGCGTGTAGATCTTAGGATATTCACATGCTACACCATTTAAATTAAACTTTCATAATGCCCGTCTTTTTCGCATCGTTGTTCCAATCATTCCATAAAAGCACCGTGTTATACGGGGATGTTCCCAATTCTCGAACCGTGTAAGAGTGAATCCGTGCTATAAAAACACCGTGTTATACGGGGATGTTCCCAATTCTCGAACCGTGTTAGAGTGAATCCGTGCTATAGAAGTGCCGTGTTATACGGGAGTTACCTGTACTCGTATCTCAAGGTACCACTATAGTTAGTTTTTGAACTATTTTAAGAGTTAACTAAGTTTTGCATGCCAGTGTATCTACCATTATTTTTAATCCCATTTACAAAGTGTCCCATCATTTATTTGAAATACTGTAACACTGCACAATTCGAAAATTTTTTACATCCATCCTCCTTCGATTGTTTGTTTAAGAATACCAATGTAACTCCCTTCATGTTGATACCCTGAAAGTGTTTCCGACTTAGGCCCGTCCCACAATGCTTTCCCCAAGTTGCTTCCACTTTTCAAAGCTGTGTCAGTTTTTTAAGGGCCTGTTTACCAACATTCTAAGTAGGAGAAAAAGGAAAGGACACGCGTTTCACACAAATCACTCGCTTATCGCGCGACTAGACGTGCCCGGGCCTGCCTGGCGTGGGACTAGGTCTGGGTCGAATTTCAGGCTCCGCAATTTTATCAACGCAACGAGAGCCCAGGCCTCTCACCGCGGGATCAACCTGTCCCGACATGTCTCGCTCCCTGCAAAACAGCTGACACGATCCTGCAAAGGATGGAAATCAAACCTCCATGACCAAAAAAAGGAAAGCCAGAGAAGAGAAAGCTAAAAACGTGACTCAAGAATGAGAAACGGGGTGAGGGGTGCGTGGAGGATGGAGAGATTTTCAGGGTGAATTGCTGGCTTCCGCTCCACTGATTTCACCTCATAAAAAGTAGCGGCGATGGCCCCATGCTGATTCGTGAATAATAAGTAATGATAAAGTTGCTAACAATTATTAGTTGCCGCTTCACGACTTTCGTTTCGTTCTGCAATTGAAGCAGCTTCTTTGGATCGAAATCGGTCAAACTTTCTTTCGGTTCTTTGTCTTGAATAAGCCTAAAGAACCTTACTAATAATCGTATAATCTGCAATCTTTGAGAATACTAATCTTTGAATAACATTGGTCCGCATATAAAAAGTCTCGGAGTAGCTTTATTGGATGTTTCCTCCGATTTCACATTGATGAGTACATGTACATTTTTTTCGCCATCAACTCCCTAGTTTAATAGATTTAAGGAACGCGGAATTAAGTTTTTACAATGCAAAAAGATCTTGTTTTTCAAAAATTTTGAAAACAGACTTTTTTTGTCTAAAGGTTAATTATTTTAAACATAAAATTTTTAACGATCATAATTGTCTGCACTTTAATTTAGAAAATCGATTCTTTGTTCTTCCTCTTTTCTTTTTTGGCATCAATTTGTACGGCATCACTATAATTGTGTTTTACATTATATGAAATTGTTTTTCTTAATTTGTTGTGTGCTTGTTAAACTAATTAATAATAATAAAGAATTTTTCATTTTGTTGTTCTATGAAGGCAATGAAAATAGGTCTTAATATAAATTTTTTCCTAAGAAAACCTTGTTCCTCAGAAATGGTGAAGCATGATACAGCATTCTTAGGCAAATTTGGAATTTACGAATTTCAAGTTATGCAAAATATCTACCAGTTTCATAGGTGGAATTTCAGTACCAGCATATCATCGGCTTACAAGTGAAACATACTGTCTAAAAACATTGTTCTTAGAAAAGGAAAGGAGAAAATTCGACTCACTAAGCCAAACTAAGGGTGTTTTTTCAAGGAAAAAATCTAATCTTCATAAAAAAAATGACTCAGTAGACTTCACCAGTCGTCACATTCTAGTCTAGGAAAGCTAAAATCACATAGCTTGAAAAGCCTGACTTAGTGTGTTTCCGACGAAATGTTGTTTGGTAATAATAACTCGATAATTTCATCCACGAGAAATCTATAGAAGAGAACAGAGAACAACACATCTGCCCCAGGTTCAGAAACCTATAGAAGAGAACTTCATTGACTTTTAGGACCTGGGGCACATGAAGTTGATTATTAAAATAATCTCTTGCATAAAATATAAATTTGCATTGTTTATAAAATAACTGTTCCAATATTAATTTTTGGTTGCAATTTTTATTTAACGCCCATTAAGAACTAGCAAAAGGATGAGCTTTCATAATGACACCTGCAAATGAGTTTCAAGGACGGAAGAAAGAAAATCCATCCCTTTCTTTGTTTCGTGATCTCCAGATATTTATGAGAAGAGAATTTTAGTGATTTGTCCCTCTTCTCTCTTTTCATAATAATAATACGAATGCAGTGGGATACATGAAAAGTGAACTCATACAGAAAGCCACACGAAAATAAGGATTGACTTTTAAATGTTTTATCCGAAGATGGATTTTTTGAAAACTTTCATATCTGAAATATTTTTCTTTGACAAGGACAAAATTGTGCTTAAAATAATAAAACATTTCAAAGAAAACTACGAAGCATTTAAATAAATAGTTTTGAAACGCCAATTCTGTGAACATTGGCAGCTCCCCTGTTGCCCTCCATTAGCTACTCCACTGCGAAGTGAACCCGTCTGACGAAAGGGAGAAAAGTTTTGAAGGTAAATCCCGGAATACCATCGTCTCTGCTTGGCGTAATTAATGAAGTGTTTAAATGTCATTCAAACACTTCCTTTTCGTCTGTATGAGACATTAAGGGGGAGCTCTTCGTCTGTGAGTCACAGATTTGAGCTCGGTTAGCGCTGTTATTTTTAGAAGTAACCCTGTCATGTGAGAAAAAAATACACTTGAAAGTTCCTCGAGAACAGTCGGGTCGTCCTGGAGGAAACGTCAATAGGTTTCTTGAAAACGAACTCATAAATAAGAACCTAGGTTTTACTTTAGCATGAAACTGTAAGGAATTTGTTCTGAAACGGAAAGAAATAGACTAAGACGTCGCTTTGCAGTTACTGCGTGCATATTTCTGCACTTCAAGAACATTTTCAACCAAAATGCTTAATAAGTCCCCAACATATGGCAGAGTGTAATAGTGTTATGCACTGCTTCAGATTCCTCATGCACTATCGTGGCTCTGGGTTTGGCCACTACGCCGGCAACCCGTGAGTTGTAGGCAGCGCAGGTTCGATTCCTCCTTGGGTGTTTTCCTCCCTTCTGTGTCAGTAAAAGCTTTTCTTGTGTGTGTATGTAAATTTATTTGTAGTTGTGTGACGCAGCTTGAGCAAATATGGCCTTTGCACCATAAAACCCATTCCGATTCCATGCTCTACCTTTAAATTAAGATTTAAATATATATGCAATAAAGAATTATATAAGTTTAGTCTATAGTCTGGCTCAAGGGAGTCGGCATTTGAGTCACATGATTTTGAATGAGTCAGGTTAAGCGTAAACAATCCGTTCTCACAATTGGCATCTTTATTGTGGCTTCTGGCTTCGAGTTTATAAATCTGTCAGAAGCAGCAAATCTGTCGATAGCAGTGAATACAAGTTGGCAAGCACTTTCCCCTGGTGAGCTTACTAACTTTTTAGAAATGGTCTTCCCGAGGTTATCTGCCTCCTCACTGAAGGGGAGTCCCGGGACCAAGAAACTGAGAGCACGGACGAGGGGAAAAGTTTTTACACTATGTGTAGTTTGTTTTTTAAATTCAAGCATTTATAATATTAATGGTTTAGAAGAGAAAAATTAATATATATTTAAAGCATTGAAGATGTGGAATAGGTATTTGCATTTCATGAGGGGCCTGAAAAAAACTTTGTGCAGATGTGGGGATTTATAAACTACTGATTATTAAATCTTTGTGGTTAATTTTCTGGTTTTAAAAAGTATGTCTGAACAACATTTTATTGAGCCTACTTCTTATCTCGTTCGATTCATGGGTCTATTTCTCTCTTATGTGTCAGTAAAACATCCCTATACGTCTGTCTATGTACTTGACGTTGTTTGGTGAAGATATTTTAATTTGAAAATAATGAATCAAGTGTACATTCTTTTGAATTACGAAACAATTTCGGTTTATAACTTTGATGCTCCTTAGAGACATTGCTTTAACAAACCTTTTTTTACAACCTCGTGCATAACAAAATTGATTCCCTTTATTTTTGTATTGATTTTAATGTCCCCTGGTATATCATCAGAAACTAAATAATTTTCTGTTAAACCTTTTAAAAAGAATGCAACAATTTTGCTACAAATAGATTTTTTAAAATTATATAATACTTTCTTGGAGGTTGACAAATTTCAATTCGACTTCACTGAGGTGTTTTGCTGAATCTCTTATCCAACTGCATTTGTGTGCGTCTTTTTCTTGCACTTTTCGAATCATATTTTTATAATTCGATAATTTCTCCAGGCGATTAGTCTTTAATAGACCAAACACCTGGAAATCAGTCAAACTCATGATTATCAGTAGGTCGTGAAGGTTCTGATTGAAACTGCTCCTGAAGATAACACGAATAATAGACAGAACTAAGAAAACTGAGGAAATCTGTTCCTGAAAGAAAAAGTTGATTGAAATGACATAGTCTAATGAAACCTCGATGTTCCTATTCATTTACAAGGAAAAAGTATACCCCAATTTCCTTTATAATTGGAATAAAAGCTTTTTGTTGGTGTGAATTGTAACTATACCATACGTTTAACATGAGTGGATCTGGGATCACAGGCATAGTAAACGTTATCAGGTATGCAAATATTAATTTTAATTATCTTTGCATACCTGAAAATTAAAATTAATCTTTCAATTAAAATTAATTAATTTTAAATTTAATTAAAAGAGGAAATTAATTTAATCCCTATCAAAATTAATTTCCTCTTTTAGATTGCTTAATCCTAAAAGAGGAAATCTTTTTACTTGTTTTGAAAGCAAAACGTTTGAAAAGCAGAAACAATAATAGAAAATCGAGTAGTGCGCTTCATGGAGAACTATGGCCGAGGTAGCCCGGTTGAAAGAGTAACGGATTAGCAACCAGAGGCTTGCGAGTTCGAATCCGAAGACCGTCGTGTATAGAGGGAGCTCGTTAAATCCGTCGTGGCCTCAAATGTCCTCGTGTTGGCGTGGTGTGAAAGTTTGGAGAGGTGCCAGCTCAGGTGTGACCTCGTCATCTGCTCGTGGTTTAAAATTACGTGGTGTTATTCTCGGATCTTTCCCTTCAGGTTTGATGCCGGACCGTCGCCCATAGAACGCTGTGTTGCTCCAGTGCGACGTTAATTAAAATACCTACCTACCATGGAGAACTATTGAAAAATCTCTGTTGTCTTAAAAAAATATGTGATTACCCGATCAAGAATTTCCCCAAATTACGCATCTGCCGTGCGATTTATGAGCAACTCAGTTATAATTAAACACAGCTGCGTTGCAACTTTAATGAATGAAAACCGTCCTTAGGAAACAAAAACTTCCGAGAACCGTGTATGCTGTAAGATACGATTATCTCGCGCGTATGGAGAGTGACCTTAATAACTCTTTCTGTGAAGTACATTTTCCTTCTTAAACCACACGCACTTCGTTGACAAAAAAATAAGAAACACCCTGTTGTGAGAAGGAAATGACGCAAGAACAAAAAACGTGCGCCGAAGATACCAAAGAAAAGAAAAACGCCACTTCCTCTAAGGACATGGAAGAACAGGAACGGAAAATTGGCGGGAAGAGAATGGCAACGAAACCCAAAGAATGAAGCCATTTCTGCAGATTTCTAACTCGAAAGGATTTGTTTTATTACTTGGATAGCGTAACACACACATTGGTGCACATAGATTCATTGACTTATGAGAGGGCCCCTCAAAACCATGAAAATTATCTGTCATATATTATTTATTTTATTGATATTTATTGATATTTATTACTTGTATTATTATTTTTATATTGCTACATAAAAAGAAAGATCATAAAAGTAAGTAAAGAATTTATTGTGACATTGCATTGATTTAACAATTGTGTTAATATCGGATTCGATTTTTGTAGTAGCCAAGCGCAAAATTGATTCTAAATTTTCATCAGTCAAGTGGTTTCCTTTTTTCGCCTTGTTAATATTCATGACTGAAAACGTTTTTTCACAGATATATGTTGACTCAAAGAGGCTCGCATATTTTAATGTATTATCTAGCAACGAGGTTTTAACCTAAATTACCTATCGTGTTATTTTTTAAAATAATACATGGTGAGGCGGACCGCCAGCAAATCAGCGGACGCCGCATGAGGCACGCGGGCCTCGGTCAGTGCATTCCTGGCGTAATACAAAAATTCAAACAGTGGCGTTGCGTCCATGGATGCCCGGCCTCCCCTATCAAAACAAATTAGAATTCGGTGGCAAAAAGTAATAATCGATAAATCCTGCATAAGCGATAGGTAAAAACGACGGTTTTTTAAAGAAAATTTTTTTTTAGTGAAACAGCAGCTTCTGTTTTAACTTCCTTGATTTTCACTGCAAAGAGCCAACCTGGGACTGTTAATGCCCAATCCTCTTTCAGCCTCAATGTTGAGATTGGTTAATGAAGTTTGTCATGAGCAATGGGTTTCTTCAGAAAAGCTTTTATCCCTTCCTTCATTATGTCTTGTTGAGCTTATTTTCATAACTATTATTTTATATTGTAAGGGTTCAAGTTCGTGTAGTAAAAATCGGGTATACCACACAAATTTTTAGTGATTGTTTCAGCAGACATATTGTAAATTTACTGTGTTGTGATGAATTTTATAGTTCGGCTCCGGCGAGTTGGCAGTCGTGTCACGTACTTTTGAACGAGTCGATTTCTTAAAATAGATGATAGGTTGGAATATAAACAAAGCGCTTTAACAACTGGCGTCTTTGGTGTGGATTCTAGTTCTCCGTTTATCGTTCGGTGCCGAAAGATAACAGTCATAATTACTTGACGGGGGAAAATCATCTACGGTGGTTATTCATGCTTTTACGTATGGCAGCTTTCTTTTATCGAGCTTTCACGTCTTTTCAAAAATCGACTGACCAAAGGTTGGCTACCTTCTCGTCAGATGCGCATTTTATTGCATAAATGTATTCTAGCATAACATGTAAATAAAAAAACCGTCTGCTTTTTGCAGTGAGAACATGACGATGAAGAATTTCACTCTTACTGAAATAATTAACCTCATATTAAACGTTATAATGCATATTAATGTTTCATATTAAGTGCGATAAACAACGTGTACTTCATCTTAACGATATGAGTAATCAAATTTGCATAATTTTGAATCGAATCATGAAAATCAGTAAGGTTGATTACCAACTGATACCATGCTGGCTTTTTAAAATAAATCGATGTTCATTCTCAGGCCTCGATCTTTGACAGGTGCACTTTTCCTTCTTGAAGGATATAAAAGATTCCAAGTCTTCGAACTCTATGTGCCCTACCCTACTATTTACCCATCTTAACCTTTACAATACGACGCTTTTATTCCGCTACTTGAATACGGTACAACTGTTGTACTGCCTGTAGACTAAAGGTTGGCTATTCAAAGCCTAAGTTAAGAAATAGACTTGGAATTTGAGGACTTAAACTATAAGACGTTAAACCAAACATTGATGCTCTAATTGCCAAAACGCAGCTTCATTGTTCAGGTTAAGATTAAAGTATGTATTTTGATGTCATTAATATTATAATTTTGCATTCAGAGCCTTTTGATTTTAATACATTTTAATTAATAAATTAGAGTTTGTATAACATCTACTGTTCTTTTATTTAAGAACTCAGTTTTCTGGTTCAGAACATTACACTGTCGTGACTAATTCTTAATTTGAAGTTCTAACGTTTATAACCCATTCAACATATATATTATTAAATATTTCACTCCCTATTTTAAAAAATAGGATCACTATGGTTTTTGGTCTACATGTGGTATTTTCAATTTTATATTCTCAAGGGGTCCTTGGAAATCAAAAGTTTGGGACCCACTGATCTATAACTATTAAACTACTTCTTTCTACCACCATTCGCATAAAAAATGAATGAATAAATAAACAAAATTACATCATCTCCGAGAGTCACCTACTGCGAGCCTTGTTTCTATAGCGACCGTCACGTTCCTATAACGTTATAGCGACGTAATCAATGACAAAGGTCTTGTATTCATGAACTTGTGTTTTATGTTGGGTCTGCCACAATAGAAATGAAGGGTCACCAAAGTAATTGACAAGATCTGTGACACCCCACCTAGGGGTTATGGTCTACCGTAGTTTTCAATCCTCGCTCCGAAAAAGGTATTTTCTTCTGTGTAAGTAGATGCCCCGATGACACTTCAAGTCAGTGCTTCAAGTAGATCAAGGTTAGTTTAATCATGATTAAGGTAAAAAGGAGTAGAGAGGCTGTTGGTATTCAAAAGCAGTATCTGAACATTTTAACCTGATAACCGATAGAGACTAAACCGATAGTAGAGGAAGCAAGATTCCTACAAGGAGGCTATTAATGGAAAGCTTTGCAGAGAATTCTATCTGTATTGATGTTGACCATATCCTGTTTTGACCAACTCTCTTTCCGTTGGTATTCTGAGAAGATGGATATGAATTCTACCCGTTCGCACATCAGGATGGACGGTACAATCGATCTCCCACAAGGGCTCGCAACAGGTGCCACATTAGCAAGCATGTTTGTCCCGAAGCTTCTAAAACGTACCAAAGCTGACCTTGACATCTCGAAAATGTGTTCACATTCCAATATGTGTTGGTAAGGCCTACTAAAACGTTTAAAATGTATATTGTTCGATAAAGAGCGTTTACTCGAGGGCAACAAAACGTGAACTCTTTCGCTACATTCCTCACTTTAAATGCTATCTTTGAAAACAAATTAAATCAAAATGTTTGGTATAGCACCAATTTAAAATTCCGGAACCATTATTTGTTGATAGACGTTTCTATGTCGCTATCATCAATTAATCAGACTGCATCAAACATGAATAGCTTTATGGATATTGGAGATTTTAAACCATTTTTTACCGATTATTTATAAGTTATAATAGCTAACAAAGGCACAAGGGTCTTCTAGGTCATCGATTTATTATATTATCAAGTCCTTCCATTTTAAAACGCAGCCATTGATTGAATATAGTGATGCCAGAAAGTCTTTATTGTTTTAAAAAAGGCAAGTTTTCGCAGGGAAATTAAATCTCAGGATTTTGAAAGAACACAAAGGAAGATTGGTTTACTTTCAAAGAGATCTTCGTTTGGCGCCGCCGTTGCTTTACTTCTTGCTATGAATCTGTTCTTCAACAAAGGATTTCAAGTAACTCCCAAAACATTCATGGTCTCGACATTGAGTCTGGAAACCAGAAAGTGAAATTGATTTAAGATTTTTCCGAGATGAGTGCGTAATTCCCTCAGCGATTTATCTAAAAATTGCCTGAGAATGGAAACATCATTCATTAAACAGTGAGATGGTCCATTTATATTTTTGAGGAATGCAGATTCAGCAACTGAGAAAAATTATAGGGTGAGGTTAAATATAAATTACCTAAATAATTATGTACTTTTAATCTAACTCGCGTAATCATCAGTCTCTTATTTGTCATTAATTACAAATACTTTTGATATCACCAATCATGTACTTCACGCTTTTAGTTTCCACACCTGTTTATGCTTGTTGGGATCCATTGCGAGAACTCTGGAGATTTTCTCAATACCTGTATTGAGGGACATGACATTTTTTGGGACATCAATTGTTTTAAAAAAAGGCAGCGTGGTAGGTTTGCCCGTGGGTTTACCAATACCTCAGGAACAGCCCTGAATGCATGTAAACATTCTATATGAGGACTGAAAAATCTAATCCTATCTATCACTAATGGGGCGAAGTAAACTTCAAAAGTGAATGTTAAAGAGGCAGTTATTTGGAATTTTAACTATTTTAAACAAAGGCGGAGTGTTACGCTTGGACATGGACTGCCAATATCTCAGGAGCAGTCGTGAATGTATGTCACATTCCCCTTATGTGAACTGAACTTAAATTTTATCTAACTATCTCTGATGGTCAAGTCATCTTCAAAAGTGAGTTTTAAAGAGCGAGAGTAATTTGGGGGTTATAAAAGGGGTCCACAATGACCTTGAGTACCGCATAGCAACCAGTGTTGGACTCACCGAGTGGTAATGAGATAAAAACCGATATAAAGCATTATATCATCCGGATAAGAAGTCATTGACATTAATAAGTTCGAAGAAACCAGTCCCCATCCTTCAACCTCTCTTCCTGCAAACGATAGGAGGGAGGAATAGATAAATCGTTAGTATGCATTTCATTTTTTTCTCTTTCCATCTGTGGAATTAGAATACGGGTCGGGTCAGAATATGTGGAGTGCAGAAGACTTCCTTTTGTTCTGCCGCTTGGTCGATCATCCCAGACACCTGAGGGCAGGGTGGGGCTCCGTTTTTACCGGTTCGCCGTTCTGTTGATACGAACCCGAGAACAAAAACCGCCCGGAGGCGATCGTCTGCGAGAAGAAGAGAGCCAGAAACCGCCATAACCGAGCGGAAAGAACTCTTACGAGAGCCCATTCGTTCCAGTCTCGTAATGCGCAGACGATATTATATAATACTGTGTCACCGAAATAACTCCTGGACAACGACAACAGAACGGGATTATGTAATGGAAGCGCTCGATTTTCGAGGTCTAAGAATATCGGAGCGAGATAAACCCGAGGTCGAAGTTACTGACGCTTTATTTTGCATCCACGTAGATCACCCGTGACCTAGTTCTCTCTTTTTCTCTCTCTCTCTCTCTCGAGCACTCGCCAAGGGATTGTTGCCCGAGGTGCTGAGACTAAAGAAACTCGTAACTGCAGCGTCTGGCGGTGGTAGGTACGAAAGGGAACCGATACCTCGATTTTAATTCAAAGTCGCCAATGGCGACATTTTTTTCCGGAATTCCTTTTTCCCGTACAGAATGGAATGCCGCTCCAGTGAGGTTAATGGAACACGTACACTATGCCTGTCTGGGAACGAAGAAATTAATATCAGCAGCACTCTCGTCTGTAATTTGACTTCCTGAAGAATTAGATGCGTCGTTTAGGTGTTCTGGTGGTTTTTGGTTCAGATGCTTTACATCTCGCCGATCATTAAAGGAAAAGGAGTGACAAAACAGTGCAACCTATCATTAGAGAAACTTCGACGGAGGCGAAGTATTTTCCGTAAAGAAAAGTTTTGGGTATCATTTCAGCGCAATTTTACTCTTATGGTACTCTTTTGACCCAAAATAACTGCCTTTTCAGTACAGCAATAGCAATCAAAGTATTAAACCATCACTTCAAATTTTTCAACCGTAGGACTTGGTGTTTAATAGCACCCGTGTAGAAAGAATTCCAACAAAGCGACAACACAAGACATACATAGCTTTTGTTAACTAATATTCGCAATGAAATGTTTAAATGCTGGAATCAAAAATTTTGTTGTCACTGGTACACAAGTCACCAAGAGTACAAACAAGTCTTTTTTACAAAGATGTCAAGTCTTAAAATGTTTGTGTTTTCACTGTAAGCCTTACAGCTTATCGAACGATTTAAATAAATATATTGCCTAAAGACCTTTGTCCACTGTCACTTGCAGAAATAAAAATAAAAAAATTGAAAAACTGTGCTATATTAGATATGTAGGAAGTGGCAGATTCTGTTTATAAAGATTTCTTTAACGAAGCAGGGATATACAGAAAACTACGTAAAGCTATAATCTTACTAATGTCGCTACTTAATGTGAAGCTATATTCTTTAACTCTTTGAAAGAGATTTTCAGTCTTGAACTAAAAGAATTCTCTTATCAAATGGAAGCAACAGTCAGTTGGTTTAGAAATATATACCCCTAGCTTCCTTTAAATGATGAACACTACTTCTCTCTCGTTCCCAAATGAAATAATTTTACGTTTAACACACACAAAGGATGAGGTATTTAATAAGCTTCAGAACGGTCATATTAAGTTGATTTGTGGAAGGAAACAATCAGATTTATTTTCACGCCAGAACAAAGGTCATCTCTGATAATTTCTTACTCTTTGTTTTTCTTTAATGTCTCGTAAAATAATTCACCCCTTTCCCAGCAACCCCAACAGCTGTATGGAACTCACACAAGAGGATTTGTAGGTGTAGTCAATTGACCTATTTAGGCTTTCTTGGTTTTATGCATAGCAGATACTGATTAAGTGGAATTGTTCTACGAAACACAGATGACTCTTGAAGGTTGATAGCTGTGTAAGAGGCCAAGCAGAACACAATGCGTAAAATATGTATACATTTTAACAATTTTAGAAAACTTTACCATCCTTTTTTATGTTTGATGCATGTCCCTTACATGGGGGTATCACCGGTACTAGAGCATCGGGGTTAGGGGAGTAGTATACCCCCCCGTATAGGACACGGAAGTGACGTCATACCACGTGACCCGAAGTGGGCGGGGCCAAGTGACGTCACAGCGTGACGTCATCGAAAAGCGGAAGTGACGTATGGTTTGTTTACATTTTGGACTTGGGAATTTTTTTTTTTGTCATCGACTTCGTGCAGGCGTTGAGTTGTTTCAAGATGGCGTCGTTTCGTTACCATGGTGACGAATCACTCGTAGTGTCATCTGGTGGAGAAATTCGAAACTCTATTATTTTTAATTAAAAAGCAATTTGGTGGATTCGAACCGAGGACCATAGGACCCGAAGTCGAGTGCGCTATCCGTTAGGCTGTAAGAGAGTTAACTATGGGCGGTGAATTAATGTAGTGTTGGATTTTTTTTTTCTCTTTTGGACTTGTATTTTTTCTTAGTATTAGGAATGCGTTATTTTTAGAAAATGGTTTGAATAATTGCATAGGGGTTTTAATAAATGCTTTTTCAAAACGACTTATGGCGCCATCTAGTGATTTTAAAAGTAATTAATCTAAGGAACGAATTGATTTCTTAATGGTTTTACTTTATTCATGACCAGTGACGTCAGTGTGTTTACGTTTGGGACTTGGATTTTTTTTTTTCGTTATTCGTACCGCCATCTAGTGTCATTTACTGGAGTGAATAGAATAAAATCCTAAGAAAATAAAAAATATTTGATATTTTGTTGGGGGCTCGAACTTAATACAAAAGTACTCATGGTCGAGGGTTAGTTGAATGACTATAACCGTTCGGCCACGAATACCTATTCTACAGAGATTTAAATGTTTAGAGACCCTTTTTTTTAGAATTGGCGCACGCGTGACGTCATACCACGTGACCAGAGGTGGGCGGGATTGGATTTTTATTCCTTCTGAGATTTCGATGTGACGTCATATAAAGTAAAGTTGAGTTTTAGGTGTCCTGCTTGTGGGGGAAAACATTTAAGCAAGAGTTGAGTTGTTTTTTATGGGAATGGAGCTGAGTAGGTTTTGTAAAAAAAAAAAAAAAATTTTGTTGATGAATGGCAACACCCAAACTTTAAGTAACACGTTAGAACATGAATGCGAGTGGCAAGCTGATGCAATCATACCGGTTATAGGGTAGGAATGTTGCTATTTGTTGAAGACCAGGTAGGAGGGATTTTCTTAGTATCACGTGATTATTCAAGCTTCTCTGATTGGTGGATTAATCTTGTGCTCTTGGGAAGTAAGTTATACCCCCTCAGAAATCATTTCTATCAGTGGCTGCAAGGTTTGTTGATCAGTTTCAGAAGTAATTTTGCATTGAAAAGACTATGAAGCGAAATTCTGTTCAGTCTAGCCCTATGAAAAAAACTCGTATTGCTGAAAAGAGTGCATTGTCTGTTCTTGGTGAAAAACCAAAAATAAAGACAAAGTCTTTACCTATGCCTGGGGAAGAGCCAAAAATAACGATGGATTCGCTGCCTGATACGATGTTACACCTTGGAGACAACATGTTCCTGCTTGTAAACAAGTTCACTGGACTTACCAGAGTCCATATCAGGAAGTACGTTACGGATGAGAGTGAAAGCTTACAGCCCACGAAGGAAGGTATTTCACTTTCGCCAAAAGTGTGGGATTCTTTTATAAGTAAAGTGAATAAATATTTCACTTTTGGTACTGTGGAATCTGCTAAGATTCTTGAAAGAGACCTGTGTATGTCCAAAGAAGTTGTGGGAGACACGACATTTCTCATTCTGCAAAGACTGTTTCGCAAAAGTGATATGTCATTTCATTTTGTGCCCGAACGTGTTGTGCTGTGTTGGGAGCAGATCTTTAAAATCTGCGAAAACTACCAGCGTGTTGCTGAACGTGTAAATACTTCACTATTCACCTACTCCTTGTATTATTTCGTGAGACACGAACTTGAAAAGTGTTCAACATTTAATTCCGAAGAAACTTACAACGGTGACCCTGACAATCCAGAAGGGGTGGATGAAATGAAATTAGCCTTGTGTTCCCACTTAGAGGATATAATTTCAAAGAACATATCTAAGCATGTGGATTGCTTCGGATGTAAGAATTACATTGTGAACAACATAGCTCATACCTGTTTAGATACGAGTAAGGAAGATTCTTTTTCCATGCATTTTACTTCCATTCTTTACAGTATTGATTGGCGTGATTTTGCTGGGACTTTTGTTCAAAAATATAGTACTCAGTTAAATTTTAGGTATTTGATTTTCCAAGGTGACTTTTTTGAATGTTTGAATGTAAATGAACTCATGGAGTCCGTGCGACAAATGTATGTAAATACCGATTGTATTCCTCCATATTTTTCATCAGTGTAATGTATTTTTTTTACTTTTATTACTTATAAATAAATTTTGTTGATTCTTATTACCCCTGAGTGCGTTTTATTTAGACTTTTATCTTACTTGTTAATGTGCATATGTTTGACTATATGTTTGACCTATTTAGTGTTTAATTTGTTATTGCATAATTGTTTTAATTATTATTTTTTAAATATTCTTTAGTTTAGCTACATAATTTTAATAGTGAAATTCTGTTCATAAAGTGAATGTAGGAGAAGTATATAAATACTGTGTTTCTTATAATTTAACAGTCATTATGAATATCAGCTTTAGGTTAGACCACAACCGCTGCTGCAATGGAAGAAATTCTGAATCAGACATATCGGAATCCCAAACTCCCCGGCAGCTTTGGTGGTATCAATGCTTTACAGCGTGCTTTAAAAGGTCGCGTGAAAAGAAAACAGATAAAGAATTGGCTACAAACGAAAGATTCGTATACTTTACACAAGCCTTTACGGCACAAATTCCAGAGAAATCGTGTAATAGTAGGAGGATTAAACGATCAGTTTCAATCTGATTTAGTGGACATGCAATCTCTCGCCCCTCATAACGACGGGTATAAGTATTTACTTACTTGTATTGATATTTTGTCTAAATATGCATGGGCCATTCCTCTGTTAGATAAAAAATCTGCAACTATATTGAGCGCTTATGAAAAAATATTTTCCGAACGTACTCCTCAATCCTTACAGACAGATGCTGGGAAAGAGTTTACCAATAAACTAGTGCAAAATTTCTTAAAAAAGAAGAAAGTTCATTTCTTTACCACACATAATTCAACAAAAGCTTCAATCGTTGAACGCTTTAATCGTACCCTTAAAACTAAAATGTGGAAATACTTTACTGAAAAAAATACGAAAAGATATATTGACGTCATAGACCAATTGATGCATAGTTATAACCATACTTGGCATCGTAGTATTAAAACAGAGCCTTCATCAGTGACATTACAAAATGAAGGAAAAGTATGGGATACGTTATACGGTCAGCAAACTGTTGCAAAACAGAGCAGTTCAGAATTAAAGGTTGACGATACTGTTCGTATTAGTCGGGAGAAAATGCACTTTGAAAAAGGATACGAACAAAACTGGACAAAAGAAATTTTTACTATCGATAAAATAATACATCGGATACCTGTTGTGTATAAACTGAAAGATTTAGCAGGGGAAGTGATACAAGGAAGTTTTTACAAAGAGGAATTGCAAAAGATCTCGGATTCCGGATTTTATCCAGTAGAAAAAGTTTTAAAGAAAAGAAAGCGTCAGGGGAAAACGGAATACTTTGTGAAATTTCAGGGTTATCCTGACAAATTTAATGCTTGGGTTGAAAATGTCAAAATGATATAAATAGAGCTGTCACCGTACTTACCTTCTCATTTTCACTGTACGATGTCGTTCTACATTACACTTCCCAGCGATAGCTCTATCGAGTTTTATCCTGGCAACACAATGTCTCACTTCTACACGAAACTCCCTAAACGTCTGGAACTCTCAGGTGAATGGGAAGTAGGATTAGTTGAAATGATTTATCCCAGAATGTGGAATAACATCATTGATGGTGAAAATTCTTTTGAATATAATTTAGGAAACGGAGTAAAAGTTAATGGAAAAATAGCGTGCGGATTTTATGATTCTCCGATCGACATTTTAAATGCATTTCCAAAGCACATAAAAATTCAAATGAAATATAACAAACACACTAAAAAGGTGATGGTGCAGCTCACTAATGGTGCAACGGTGAAATTATCCAAGGGATTAGCTGAAAACTTAGGTTTTGAACCTAATAAAGTGATTGGAGAAAATTTTATTCCAGGAAATGGAGGCCCAGATACAGTAATCACTGAGAGTCCTTTCGTTGCGGATCCTAATGTTGATTTACATTTGTTGTACGTTTATACGGACATCATTCAGCCTGAATTTGTTGGTGGGATCTTAGCTCCTCTTTTACGAACTCTGACAGTGAAGGGAAGAGATGGTGATATGATTCAGGAACAATTTGAGAGACCTCATTATTTACCAGTTTCCAGAAAAAATTTTGACTCGATTGAAATCATTATAAGGACGCACACTGGTCGTTACGTCTCATTTGAACGCGGAAAGTTGATAGTGAAACTACATTTTCGCTTGAAACAAATCATATAAAAAGAGTGTTCCTTTCTGAATTGATTCATTTTTCATTTTCGCATTCAAGAAAAGAAGTAACAAAATGTTGGTTCCTTACACGTGTTGTAGTAAAAAGTTTGAAGATTATTATTCAGAGCAAATTGGAAATGGCTTGCCCTACTATAAAGGAGTTGTTTTTCAGAAAGGGCAAGGAATAGGAGGATTTTTTGCAAAACTATTTCGCAGAGCATTACCTTTTTTGATTAGTGGTGCAAAAACGATTGGAAAAGAAGCTTTACGGACAGGAACAATGGTTGCTAATGACGTGTTATCAGGCGAAAATTTCAAAACATCAGTTAAAACGCGTGCAAAAGAAACTGGGAAAAAATTAGCAAGAAAGGCGGTTAAGAAAGCAGATGAGATGATTGGTCATGGAAAGCTTAAAAGGAAGCGCAAACCCTCGAAACGTGTCATTTCATCTAAAGTCAGGAAGCTACAAGGACGTGATATTTTCGACTCGTAACACCATGGCTTTTCTACTAAAAGATTCTCCAGAATGTGTGAAATCAGAACTAGAATTATTCTCTTTACCTCCAACACAAACTGTCATCGAGAGAGGTCAGTGGGTTGAATTTCATCCCCTAGCTAATGTTTCTGGTGGAAGCCCTATCGAATTCAATGTCTCTGGAAGCGGAGACGAATACCTCGATTTGTCACAGACCCAATTATATGTTAAAGTTAAAATTTTAAAAAGTGACGGCAAACCAATCACAACTGAAAGTAAAGTAGGCCCTGTAAATCTCTTTCTGCATTCCATGTTTTCTCAGGTGGATATCAGTCTAAACGAAAGACTCGTTTCCTCCAGTAATAACACTTATCCATACCGAGCCATGATAGAAAAATTACTGAATCATGGTTATGATACTAAAACTTCTCAATTGTCTTCAGAACTGTTTTTTAAAGATACCGCAGGTCGTATGAATGTTTTTGATACGGCAGATGCTCAACCTAACGATGGATTTAATCAAAGGACAGAAATGTTTAAGCTAGGTGCATCGGTGGATATGATTGGCCGTTTGCACTTGGATATGTTTCATCAAGAGAGACTCCTTTTAAATATGGTGGATGTGAAAATTAAGCTTATACGCAGTAAACCGGAATTTTGTTTGTTGGGAGACGGGGAATTTAAAGTTTCGTTGGAATATGCTTCCTTGCTTGTTCGTAAAGTCAGAGTGAGCCCAGGTGTTGTTATAGGACATGCAAAAGGTTTGGAAAAAACAGCAGCTAAATACCCCATTAACAGAGTACTGTGTAAAGCTTATTCCATTCCGGCTGGTAATATGAGTTTTGTTCAAGATAACATTTTTACGGGACAGATGCCTAACCGCATTGTGATTGCCTGTGTCGATAACGACGCGTTCAACGGACACTATAAGAAGTCACCCTTTGAGTTCAAACATTACAATATTAATTTTATAGGAGTCTATGTGGATGGTCAGCCCGTGCCACATAACCCACTCCAACCAAATTTTGAAAAAGATCAATTTGTAAGAGCATATCAGAACTTATTTACGAATGCTGAAAATAGAGGCCTGTACCTCTCAAGGTCAGAATTTTCGAAAGGTTATTCTTTATTTTGCTTTGATTTATCCCCAGATTTGTGCGATGGTTCACATTTAAATCTTGTTCGACACAGTAACTTAAGAATAGAAATAAAATTTGGAACTACGTTACAGCAAACAATTTCATTGTTGGTGTATGCTGAGTTTGAAAATCTAATCGAAATCAACAAAGCTCGTAATATACTTTATGATTTTGGGAACTAATGAATTCATCACAGATTCATAGAATCTTATCTCGTGATTCTATTTCGGCGAGATATTATGGTGGTGTTTATCCCTCAGATAAGATACCAACTATTGAAAAGTTTCCCTCTGCCATAGTGCTCAATACTGATAAACACGATGAGACGGGTTCTCATTGGCTTGCTGTGTACGTTCAAGATAACAAGACTATTGAATTTTTTGATTCCTATGGATTGCCTCCCGACGCATTTGGAAAAGACATCGCAAAATTTGTCAAGAAATTTCAATATGTTCAATGGAACAAAGTTCCACTTCAAAGCTTAACGTCTAATGTATGTGGACACTATTGCATTTATTTTATTGTTAAACGATGTCAAGGATTTTGTATGAAATTTATTATCAATCAATTAGCAGGAAAGAAGAATGATTTTAGAATATTTCAATTTGTCAAAAAAAGATACGGTGTAACCATGATTTTTAAAAAATAATAAAATTGTTTTATTGCCAGATATATTGACTCATTTTTATTTACTTTTTCGATACTTTTTAGATGTGGTTTTATTTTTTTCTGACAAATGGTTTTTTGGGGTAAAATCCAAGAGTTTAAAAGGGTTGACGTAGGAAAAAGAAAACACTTTGTTAAAAATATTCACCAGAGTAAGTCGTACAAAAATGGAAAGCACAAAAAGTCAAATAATATTAGTTACATTACTTATTTTTTCCTACGTTGTTTTTTCTGCTTTTATTACTTGGACTTGTCTCAATTGGCCCAAACATGAATCATGCAGTTTAGAACAAAATAAAACGACGCTTGAAATCTATAAAATTTACCAAAAAATTGATTTAGTAGGATTTATTAAATGCAATGAATTTTCTAATTTTAGTTTTAACAACTCAGTTTGTGGGAAAACAGTATGTGAATGTGTTCATAATTCTTTAAATGTCTTTGAAAACCACTGTTTAGAATTTACTCAAAACATTGTTGATTCGTTCAGCGAGTGTCGTCTCGTAGCAAACACAATTAAAGGGTGCACAGACATGTTCTGCAAACTATAAAAGTGGAAACTTCAGCAATAAATTTATTATTTTAGAATATGGAACTCCCTAGACTAGTTCATCCTTCGACATGCCTCCTCAGTGGGCCTACAGGATCAGGGAAAACTGTTTTCGTAAAGAAACTGATAGATCACAAAATGTTCCATCCAATGCCTACACATATTGTCTACTGCTACGGAAGTTACCAATCTATTTTTAATTCTATGAAAAATGTTAATTTTGAAGAAGGTTTGCCCTCCAACCTCAGCTCCATTCGAGATGCTTTAATTATCATAGATGATTTGATGGTAGAGTTATCAAGTGATACTCGCTTAAGCAATCTTTTTACAAAAGGTAGTCATCACCGAAATCTTTCAATCATTTTTATTACGCAAAACTTTTTTCATCAAGGCAAAGAAATGAGAAATGTTCATTTGAATTCGCATTATGTAGTTCTATACAAAAATCCTAGAGATAAAAGTCAAATAACGCATCTAGCCAAACAAATGTTCCCCAGAAAAATCAAGGCTTTTCAAGAAATATTTGACGATGCTACCTCAACGCCCTTTAGTTATTTGCTCATTGACTTAAGACCGGAGACGACTGAACGGTTACGGTTACGTACAGGGATATTTCCTGGTGATAAACATTTCGTGTATGAACCTCGATAGGGCCATTAAAGCGGATACCTTCGAAACCTATATAAAACAAAGTGAAAAAGCAGAAAAAATCATTTCTATTTAGAATGCCTTCTCAGAAGGATGTGGTATGTTTGAAACTCTTACAGAGAAGCAGGAGAAAAGCAACTGTATTGAAAAATTGTCCAAACAGTCTCATTAAATCAGTTTGTGAATGTGTTTTAAACCTTTTAAAAGGAAATCTCCCTATTGATAAACGTACCAAGAATCGACTCGTACCATTTAAAAGAACTTTAAGAAAACTCGCTGAGAAAAGAGTACCTCTCTATAGAAAAAGACGACTTTTAGTACAAAAAGGTGAAGGATTTTTATCCTTTCTTATTCCAGCTGCTATAACCGTCTTATCATCTCTTATACATGGAACACAGTAAAAAGTTTGCACTGGTACCGTTAGACCGTATGGAAGAATTTGAAGAGGATCATCTGAGTGAATTAGATACACAGATTCAACACATCTTGAAAAAGAAAATTGTTGATCATGAAAAAGTAAAGTTGTACAGTCAAGCTTTACAAAAATATGTTACATTCCCAAATGCTAATACCATCAATCAACCCGAAGAACAGCCTATTGAGAAAGACCGTGACAGCAATTTTTATGTAGAAAAGAAGATCTTAGAATCTGTTCCTGTGAAACATAGAGATACTGCACGAAAAATCATGGACTTTTTCAAACAACATGAAATCTCTTGGAATTTAAACAGAGAACTTATGCTAAATCAAACAGCGATTCCTGATTCTGATGTTGTGCAACTTATCAACTTCCTATTGAGAAACAGAGTTCGAAAACCAGTGGCCTTTGAAAAATTTAAGGAAATATTAACATTCAACAATTTTCCACAAGACTTTGTGAAAAATACTTATTTATCTGATGTGAAAACAATGTATGCAAAACCTGAAAGGGGCAAGAAGAGAAAATCGTCTTATTCGAATGTCTGGTTGAAATTGTAACTTCATCATATCTTAGATTTAAATAAAAATATTTGTCTTTTTTCATTCTCGTGTTTTCTTTTTTGTTTTACAATAAATTATTAATAAAAAATTAATCTACCTAAAAAATGAAAAAAGATTTTTTTCTTCTACTTGGAAACATTTCCTACAACAATTTTATCATATTTGTGAAGAAAAAAAATAAACAAATGAATATTTAAAGAGGCAAATAGAAATTAACGAAATAAAAAATTGAAAGGACTTACCTTGTATATAAAGAACTTTACAGAAATAAAACCAACTCGATAAAAATAAACTATTTTTAATTTCAATCATATTTACAATTTTCTTTTCTTTTTCTTCCAAAAACAAACTCTAAAAATAATACAAAAAATATAGTTTTTCCTCAAAAGTTAATTTCCCCTAAAAATAACTAAATTAATTAAAAAAGGCTATACACCTCAGCTTCTTAATAACCGTATGGAAGGGTAGACATGTCTTCTTTCAGTGTCCTCTTATTGTAGATTGTTCTGTACAATTTCGTTTCCGCTTTGTTCAGGATCTTCCGCCGTTTTGCATCTCTTACAATCTTTGATGGATTGTATAAAGGTATGGAGGCTTTGGGATCCATGCTGCATACCAGATTTTTTACTGAATGAAAATTCAGTAGCTGAGTATTACGGAAGTTAAGGGTGAATCCCCTTACTTTGCAGCACGTTTTTCCTGTTGATGTTAAGTATGCATAATTCTTTGGTCCACCTAAAATATAAATATTGAATATAAATAAATGCAGCCGTAAAGTTTTAAATATGTTTTGTGACTGTCCTTATTGTTATTTTTTTTTAGTTAGATGTTTTATCATTTTAAAGAATTTCTCAGTGCTCTTTAACCCGCCCTCCCCCTGTTACACTCCCACTGAATTTCACATATATATATATATATATATATATATATATATATATAGCTTACCAGACACAAACGTAGTGATGAAATCTCCTTTAAGTTCGTCTGTAAACTCTCCGAGGAAATTTCCAAGAGGTGGATCGTTAGTTCCATCACTGCTGTAAATGATAGAGTCCGTATCATGATATAATACGGCATGGTCCAACTTATCCATTTCAGAATACAGTTTAAGCCGTGCCCATGAAGTGGTAAAAGCAGCCAAAAATATATTGGTGACACTGTCTTGGGGAACAAAATCTTTGACAATATCCCAATGAATTGCGGCCGTTTCAGATGTTGCGAAGTATATGTCCTTGATCTGAAAAAAATTTAAAAATTGTATTGCGTATTTCAATGGTAAGACTTCATAAAAAGTAATTAAAATTTGTACTTTATAAATCAGTTTAAGACTATAAAAAAAAAGGAATGTACATTTTTCTTTGGGTCAGCTAATATCTTGTTAAAATCGGGTAGCGTATGAACGTAGGTAAGCTGGCCTTTATTTATGTTCATGCCCCACCTGCAATACACAAATGACATAATAACAATTGTATACAAAAAAAAAATAATAAGTAACTTTTGAATAATTAGAAAGTAAATTTACCTCCCCCAGAAGCTGTTTAATGCTAATTTAGCAACTTGTCGCCGTCCTGGGTTCATTGCGATGGCTGATGAATCAAGTTGTACACCCTCCCGTTCTTTATATTCTCTAATGTATTGGGCTCGTTGTTCATGTGATATACATTCCGCAGGCCATCCACTGCTCTCTTGCTTTATTTTCAAGAAAAGATCAATGTATGACTTAAACAAGGAGTCTGAGGACTCATGAAAATGGTATACCTCGAAAATCTAAAATAACGAATGTAATGTAATGTTAATAATATGTTCGAATCGTATAGTGGATAACAATTTACTTTACAATTAATTGCCTCTATGGGAACAATATAGTATCTGAACACTGTTCTTTTAAATTTAAATAAGAAAAATTATTACATACAAATTTAAGGATAAATAAAAAAAAGAGAAATGTATATAAATATTCTCCTTAATCAAAAATTCAGTTATGAATAGAAAAAATAACTTACATTTGTAACCTGGTAGCCTTTTTGAACAGCCATTTTCACTTCTTCAGTGACCCAGGTACCAACAATAGCCCGTTCCTCATCAGTGTGTTCACAAGGATCCTGCTGCATAGTTTCGGCGCAACATCGGCAAAGTGGAAACATTAGTTTTTCGTTGCACCGATAAGGCAATACAGGAAGATATAATCCACGAGGAGGCAAGACACGACACTTAACAAATCCAAAATATTCTCCCAGATCGCCAAAATTTTGAGTAATAATTTTGGGGTGTCCGATAGGGTAACGACAATATTTGTTTACCTAAAAAAAAAAATCAGTAAATAGATACAATAAATATATTTTTTTAAATGTAAGAAATATAGTAGAATATACAACAGAGGATAAATGATAGAAACAATAAAAAAAGTTTATAAAAAAGGGAAATAATGACGGGATACTTACCCAGGGATACAATGATGTAAAATCTATGTATTTAATTCTACCCTCATGGTATAGTCTCAGAGCATTTGTTCGACCGCCGAAAAAGGCATCACGGGCATCAAGGCGATCATGAAGTTCATGGCCAGATAAAAAGGATTTTAAAGCGTTGTCCTCCTTCTTTTGACGAGTAAATTCGTGCTCCCACTTCTCAATGACATTGAATCCTTGGGCACGAAGGTAGGACGTTGTCTTTTCTGTTTTTTCTTTTAAAGTTCCCATGGTCGCTGCTACCAGCGGATTCACTGAATCGGCATCAAAACAAGTAATGCATCCGTGAAAAAAACAACCCTAAAGGAATTGGAAGAACAAAAGAAGAATAAATAAATAAATATGCAAGAATATACACATTATTTAAAAATCAGTTACATAAGATTGCAACCAAGCTTACATGAAATTGATAGATGGTGTTTTTGTCTTCACAATAGCCATCTACAGAAATTCCACAAATCTTTTTCTCTCCGAGCCCATTCAATGTATGCTGAATATAAATATCTTCTGTTGAGGCAACAAAATCTAACCACCTGATGGAGTCCCTACTATGGTTTGTAGAATTCAGGTACCCGTGAGTAGGAACCATGGCTATGGTGTTTTCTTGGATGTGTTTCGATCGAAAAACTGCCATGCAAGCTGATGCAATGGTAATGTAACTGTGGAAAAAAGTAGAATATATGTAACCAAAATGAAAGGGATAGAAAATAAAAAAAAGAATTAAAACCAACAAGAAACAAAATATTTACCAAAATGGATCGACTTCAGCAATTTCTAAAAACTGATTGCGAAACTCAAGGCAACACCTTCGTAGAATATCTACGTCCGACCTTGAATAAAATATTAAATTCATAAATAAATAAAATTATTAATTTTACACTATATTTTCATTTAAAAAAAGCGACACATACTTGCAATAGGACAGCATTTCTTCTTGGAAATGAAATGTGTCTCCTTCATGTTCCTTGTGCCAAGCCAAGAAAGCTGTGCGAGCA
Source organism: Meta bourneti (assembly GCA_933210815.1). Classification (NCBI taxonomy): domain Eukaryota; kingdom Metazoa; phylum Arthropoda; class Arachnida; order Araneae; family Tetragnathidae; genus Meta; species Meta bourneti. The sequence goes on from OW119923.1 coordinate 58,931,065, forward strand.
GACGGTGTCATGCTTTCAGCACTATAATAACTGACATCCGGCAAAATCCCCTCGTACGTCTGATTTTCCCGAGTATTAAAAAGGTGTGGGAAATATCCTTTTTTGAGTTCTATCAACCCAAAGCAAGCTGGTAGTTTTGACAATGGCATGGGAAGAAAGTTGAATGAATCAATTATTCTTAAATTTAGAGTTCTACTTGTAATTGCCATTACTTTCGAGCCATTAGGTATTATATCAGGAGGCGTACCTTGCTCAAGAAGCCAGGCCATAATAAACTGTCCATCAAATCTAAAAAAATAATTGACAATGAGAAAAAAAATAATGATCGTATAGTGATAAATTTAAATAAGTATCCCTCTAATTCCCGGTTCGGTCTGTACCTCAGAACATCGTTCAAGCTCTCTCTATATATATTTTTAAAAATAAGAATGAAAACTTACCCTTTCATGTTGTGGGCAATGGCAGTGTAGTCCTTGTGCCTTTCTGTGAAAAGCCATGCACAGAAATCGTGGCATGCAGAATAGCCTTTAAAAACTTTTTCTGCTCCATGGGCGTAATGTGCCACCGCAAAATTAACAACATGTTCACCCGATGATTGGTCCGTCTCAAAGTCAAAGAAAATGAGACGGTCCGAGTGATTTTTCGATGGTACGGTGCGCAGGAAACATTGGTGTTCATTAGCCACAACGAATTTCTCGCAAGAAGGGCATTTAATAGTCCAGCATCGATGTTTATCCATAGGACAGTGGCGCCGAAGGATGACACGACAGCATTCTCTGCATTGATACATCTGAGGAGGAGGGTATATTTAACTACTTAAATAACTTAATTAACAGATGACATTAAATAACAGATTGTTATATATAAAGAATAGAAAAACAAAACTTACTCGATCGCACAACGAAAGTTGCTGCTTTCCTGGTTTCGCTTTGTGAGCCCTGAAACAGTCTTCTGATTGACACAAACGATTACACTCATAGCATCGAAAAGGATCAGCTTTCTCGCAATTGGATCGCAAACAGATGTGGCATGCATTTTGGCAGCGATGATTCTGTAGATGTTGATACGGCTTTTCGCATACCTCGCAGTAGTAGCTAGATCCGTAGAACCCCTTCAAACTCTTAATTACATCATAATGACCATTATGAAGCCATAGGTTTACTCGACGTGGTCTGTCAGGACCCTTATACGAGACCTAAAACATTAAAACGAAATAAATAAATAAAATAAAGTCATTGAAGAAAAAAACATATCCTCAAAGCAGTTACATTCGATAAAATAATATGCACTTACTTTATTTAAATTTTGGGCACATATTACTACAACTTGAACGTTGAGATGCTCTTCAAATATTGCAATTTCTGCGTTTGTACAAGGGCCAACCGGTATATTAGCGGCTTCATGTAAGGCTCGAGCACGATTCTGAAGCGCAGGCCTACTCCGGTTTTTTAAAGCGCTGATACCCTCACCTTCCAGATGCGCCAAGGCATATAGAATAGCTTTCGCGCAGCAAAGCCCTTCATTATCATATGGTATTGTCAAAACAGACCTTTTCAAAAGTCTGTCTACTTGAATATTTGTTACTTTTCTTCCTCCGCCGGCACCAGCTTCTCTCCTTATGGTGATGGCGTCTACCGTAAATCCAGCGTCCAAGGGAAGTTCTTCCTTCGACTGTAACACTTTCATTACAGTCGAAAGTACTTTTTCGACAGTGACACTCGAGACGGGCATCAGTTCTGTCGAAATGGGTTTATCTAACCCGTTTGCCTGAATATAGAAACGAATCAAATCGTGATCTCTCAGATCTTCTGTCAAACGTCGGATAATGAGATTAAACAGCCGCCGTACCATTTCAACAGTTACAACGAGGGGTTCACTTTGTAAGGATGCAGGAATATTCTCTGTATCAACTCGGGCACGGAAAGTCACCTCTTGCGCATTGTATTTATGAACATTTCTTCTAGATACCTCTTCAAAAATAATAGCATTTTCTAACTGAAAATTAAAAAATAAAATGAAAAATAAAGAAAACAAATAGAGTAAACTATCCAGTGAACAGAATGAATCGACAGAGAAAAAATATAGTAATAGAGGAGTACCTCAAATCCTGCTCCAGTTTGATCAAGCACTTCAGAAAAGAATTGGGATGCCTCAATAAACCCTTGTGATAGTTCACTAAGAAGCTGAGAAAAAAGGTCAATATAAATGTGGCAATGTTAAAATGTGGATATTTATTTATAAACTGAATTTATCGATAAAATTCAAAAATAAAGAACTAGTGGCAATAATAAATAAAAATAAATTACTTCATCATCTGAATCCCTCATAGGCATTTCAGGGTCTTCAAATAACACCTGTGATAACAATAAAAAAAAATCGTTCTTAAAAACAATCATTGAAAGAGAAAAAGACTAAATATATATATGTTACGGTTAAAGTAAAAATTCCGGAAAAGATTAAATTTTACCGTTCATTGTTGGAAAGTATTAATAATAGCCGGTAATTATTAATAACCAATTAATCGTATTGACCATAACGTATATGCAATAATTAAAAAATATTGGTATTAAGAATAATGAAAAAAGGACTTACCAAATCAGATGTAGTATCCAAACACCGTTTCTGGGGGCTTGAACCATCCATGTTAATAAAGAAAATCTAACGCGACAACAAACGCACAAGTACACAAGATAGCAGCAACAGCACTGCAAAAATCAATGAAAACATCCCTAAAATCATTGCCACTTCATTCCAACTAAACTTTAAAACGGCAACAGCCCTGGTCTTCAACAAATAGCAACATTCCTACCCCATAACCGGTGTGATTGCATCAGCTTGCCACTCGCATTCATGTTCTAACGTGTAATCTAACATCATTCACAAAGTCGCATAGCAACATTCCTACCCCATAACCGGTGTGATTGCATCAGCTTGCCACTCGCATTCATGTTCTAACGTGTAATCTAACGTCATTCACAAAGTCGCACCCCGGCTTGTATTCCTCCGCGCTGACTTGCGTAGGAAAGGTACTGTGAGTAGGTTTTTCAAGTTCAGACTTGGCTTTTCAAGTTCAGACTTGATGGACATAATCGTGACGTCACATCGAAATCTCAGAAGGGCCATCTTGAAACAACTCAACGCCTGCACGAAGTCGATGACAAAAAAAAAATTCCCAATGTCCAAAATGTAAACAAACCATACGTCACTTCCGCTTTTCGATGACGTCACTCTGTGACGTCTAAAGTAAAACCATTAAGAAATCAATTCGTTCCTTAGATTAATTACTTTTAAAATCACTAGATGGCGCCATAAGTCGTTTTGAAAAAGCATTTATTAAAACCCCTATGCAATTATTCAAACCATTTTCTAAAAATAACGCATTCCTAATACTAAGAAAAAATACAAGTCCAAAAGAGAGAGAAACACTACATTAATTCACCGCCCATAGTTAACTCTCTTACAGCCTAACGGATAGCGCACTCGACTTCGGATCCTATGGTCCTCCTCGGTTCGAATCCACCAAATTGCTTTTTAATTAAAAATAATAGAGTTTCGAATTTCTCCACCAGATGACACTACGAGTGATTCGTCACCATGGTAACGAAACGACGCCATCTTGAAACAACTCAACGCCTGCACGAAGTCGATGACAAAAAAAAAAATTCCCAAGTCCAAAATGTAAACAAACCATACGTCACTTCCGCTTTTCGATGACGTCACGCTGTGACGTCACTTGGCCCCGCCCACTTCGGGTCACGTGGTATGACGTCACTTCCGTGTCCTATACGGGGGGGTATACTACTCGTGTTATTTGACGAAAGCCTTTAACACCTTGACACTGTAATGTTCCACAAATGTTCTATAACAATATTTAACTGCAGCTGCACTTGCTTTCCGGTAAAATAGTATAAAAACCCTAATTTCTTAAGCTACATTAAAGGTAATCCATAAGTAGCCGGCCATGCGGCGATGTTTGTTATGACTACTAGTAAGCGAGTCACGTGATCGAAACGTCACAGCGGTCTGGCCTTGTTATCTCGGTGGTAACGATATGGCGCGTTTACTAGTCCGAACGGAAGAACTAGTGGTCTATATGACCCGAATGGAGTCACGAAAGCGGCCAATCTTTGTGCCTTAAGACTCAAGGGTATCTGCCAATATCCCTTGGTCAGATCTATGACCGTTATATATTTTGCGGCTGCCACTTGTTCGATTCGCTCGTCCATATTAGGCAGTGGATAATATTCCGTCCTAATGATGGAATTTAATCGACGATAATCGACACAAGGGCGAGGGTCACGTCCTGGACTCTCTACTAAAATCATGGGGGAAGTGTAATCGGACTCCCCGATCTCAATGATTTTTAAATCCAACATCCTCTTAATTTCTGACTTGAGGATTTCCGTTTGTCTAGGAGAGGTGCGGTAGGGTTTCGATCTAATGGGTTTGTCACTAATTAAATCGATATCATGTTCGATAAGATTCGTCCTACCGGGATCATTTGAAAATAATTGCCTATGGGATTTTAACAATTTCCCAAGTTCATTGATTTGATCCTGCGTGCATCGCTCTTCCAATTTACTGTTTTTCACTACCTCTCCGAAATCAAAAATATTCGGATCTGCGATAGGATACTGAATATCCAAATCAGATTCTACGGTGTCGTGAGAGAATACTTCGCTCATCAAAACATTTACGCTTTCCATCCGCTGGTGGTATGGCTTTAATAAGTTAATGTGGTACACTCGTACCTTCTCTACCTTCCCTGGCATCTTAACAACGTAATTGGTCTCCGAAAGCTGTTTCTCTATAGTTCCCGGACCAACCCATTTTACTGCGAATTTTGTTTGTTGGCAAGATGACAATACTAAGACGCGATCGCCTACTTTAAACTCGCGCTTCACCGATCCTTTGTCGTAGTACGACTTCCTTTTAACTTTTGCGTCCGTTTCGGTTGCGGTGGCTACCTGTTGACACCGTCGCAATCGATTTATCAACTGGAATACGTACTCCGTGACAATGTCTTCACATGGGGGACTTTGGCACCATTTGTCAAATAAAATGGATTCGGGCATTCTCAAATTCTTCCCGTAAATTAGCTCTGCGGGGCTAAAACCGGTTGACGCATGGGTTACGTTCCGCAAAGCCAAGAGAGCCGATGGAAGTACGTCCTCCCAATTTTCTTTTAGCTCCAGGCACATCGCTTTCAAAAGTCTCTTTAGGGTCCGGTGGAACCGTTCCACCGGGTTCGTTTGTGGATGATAGATCGAACTACGCACCACCTTAATCCCAAACCTCTCAAAGAAGGTAGTTGTGAGGTTGCTAGTGAAATACGTAGCATTGTCCAGTTGTAGTTCTTTGGGGAAACCTATTCTACCAAAGATAGCAAGCAAGGCATCAGTGACGGTTTCTGAGTTCACTGCTGATAAAGGAATAGCTTCCGGGTATTTGGAAGCAAGGCAAATAGCCGTCAGGAGATATTTGTTCCCTTTCGGTGATATTGGCAAGGGACCCACAATGTCTATATTCATCTTCGCGAACACTTCGGTGATCACGGGCACTAACTTAAGGGGCGCTCTCTTTTGTTCCGAGGATTTCCCGACTTTCTGACAAGCATCGCACGATTTCACATATTCCTCGATCTCCTTAATACACTGGGGCCAGAAATAATAGCGCAACAGCTTATCTTTAGTTTTCGTATTGCCCATGTGGGATCCGAACCCATCATGACAAAGGCTTAAAATTTTATTTTTATATATAGCGGGTATTAATAGCTGCCTCCGCTCTTCGCCTCGATGATCCTTAGACTGCCTAAAGAGTAGCTCTTTTTCAATCACGAACTCACTCGTTTTATTTTGCCTGACCTTATCCCAAATAGATTTGAGTTCGGGACAATTCTGCTGTTCCTTGGCAAAAGTTTCAGCGTGAATGCCTACTAATTCGATTTCCGAATTTTCCTGTAAGGGTGGTAACTCTATCCCCAAATTTTCGTCCTCTAGTTCATTTTCAGGTTCCGTTACCTCAAGTGGATCTATTTCTGTCTGGTTTTCCTCAACTACAGTCTGTTCAGGGCTCAGACGTTTGGTTTGACTCCTAGTCATAATCGCGTTTACCAGTTCTGGTTTTACTCTCTGCGATTCAATTAATTCCTGGGTGGAATTTCCTAAGAGGTAATGTCGCATTTCGACGGATTTACCTACTATTGCTGCCTTAGTCCTAATTACGCCGAGTTCTGGACTTTCGATTTTAATTCTTGCCAAAGGTAGGCACTTGAAGTGGTTGTCCAGAGGTTGCTTAACCCAAATGTGCTCGCCTGTAAAATCCTCAGGTTTCACCAAGTCTAGGGGTCCCAGGTCAATGGTTGTTCCTGAATCACGCAACAATACCATGTCAACATCATTTATTTTGGCCTTGCTTAAATAAGGCTCAAATGAGGGAGCAAAATTTGCGCTCGTAGCAAGATTATTTAAGGGTTCCGCTACTTTCTTTAACTCGGGGCATTGAGGGCGTATATGACCAGGTAAGTTACAATTAAAACAAACGGGGCCACTACGTTTCTCAAATTCCCTTGTCCGCCATTCTGTGTTGGTTCCCTTACTTCCCGATCTCCAGTCTTTTCCGTGATTTTTCTCCCCCCCCCCGAATTTCTTTCCCTGATTCGGCTTTTCAATAGGTTTTGGGCGGTCGAGAGCCCTTTTCTCCGGTAGTTTGGAGAACACCTGTTTCTTGACTCGACGGGTTGACTCGTACGCGTCTAGCTTCTCAGCCAATGCGCTCGGTTCGGTCAACTCGCCCCATTGATCAATAAAGTGGTCCTTTATGTCGGCCGGTACCCTTCTTTTCATTTGATCAGCGATCATCAGATTCTTAAGAGAATCAAAATCCTCAACTTGGATTCCGCTAAGCCACCCTTCTAGATAGCTTCTTAGTTCGAAGATCATGTCCTTCCATAAAGAGCCATTTTGTCTCTGATGCGTTTGAAATTTGCATCTAAAGGATTCTGCGCTAAGCTTGAATCTAGCGAGAAGTACGGACTTTACATGATCATAATCATCACTCAATTCCTCGGGTTCACGAATAATAATCTCCGCGATTTCAATCGGCAACAGACTAAGCAGCTGTGAGACCAATTCGTCATACTCGATTTTTAATTTTCTACTCTGGCGTTCAAAAAGCGTTAAGAACAAGGCCATATCTATTTTGTCAGCATCAAACTTTTGCATGACTGATTTAATGTTTTTAGACGGTTTCCCGCTATCATGGCTAGACGAACTTAAACTATTTACTTCTCCCGATTGTTGTAATCTTAGCTTCTCTAGTTCGAAAGCCCTTTCCGCAGCTAATTTTTCCTCTTCCTTAGCTAATTTTTCCTCTTCCCTAGCCTCCGCCTCAGCCAATTTCCTCTCTTCTATGATATTAATTATCATATCCTTAGCGCTTTCCTCGCTAAAATGATTGCATTCCTGTATTTTCCTTGCTAGATCGATGATTCGATCTTCGGAACCAAACTCAACATTAAACTCGTATGCTAATTTCTGCAAGTCTACCTTTTTCTGCTTAGTTAAAAACGCCATGGTTCTACACTAGTAATCAGAATTTCTTTAGAATGGATTCCACAATTAAATCAATTTAAAAATTTAAACACTTTTCACAACAGTTTTTTTTTCTCAACAATTTAAAACAATAATCTATTAAATTGCCTCTAAAGAAATGCCAAGCTTACCTTGTCTTGTACCGGCTCTGCTTTTTCGACAGGTCTCTGCTCTGCCTCTGTTGGGATGTCAGACGGGCGTTCGTTTTTTTTCTTCCACTGGCACACTAGCACTTTTCTTCAACACTGGACAGGATGTCCTTCACGTTGTAGCAGTTCTGGATGGTTCTGCTTTTTCTCACTTCACAACTCTTCTTGAGTTTGCCTCTGGACTGGATGTCCTCACGTAATAAATCCTGGGTGGGCTTACTACGCAAAAGGTGTGGTTGCCAATTTTTTATTTAATGGCTAACAATCCCACCTGCTGCCACCAATAATTTAAGTAGACTGTAGTGATTCTCTGGGTAGCGTGGTAGATTCAAATCTACAGAGAACAGTCTGGCTTAAATAACAAACGATAATTTTATTTAAAACAATTCCTTGACTATATTAGAATCTATTTACACGACACTTTCACGAATTTCTATGCCTCTGCTAACTGGATGCGACAGGGTGTCGAAATCTCAGGACGTACGAAAGTCTCTGAGTTGGAGAAAGGTATCTCAACAGTCTCTAGATGAAACTCTACTCGTCGGGTGACGATTTCACAAGATCAGCACTGGATCCTCACTGGACGACGGGACAAGGCAGGTTCACTGCCGGACGAGAAGTCGGTACCGAACTCTCCGCAGGTCGTCGGTTCGGCACAATCAGGGATCGGCTCCACTGGGGTCTTCGGGTCAGTACAAGACAGCACGGCTCCGCTGGGGTCGTCGGATCGGCACAAGACAGGCACGGCTCCGCTGGGGTCGCTGGTTCAAGTCTCGAACGAGAAATAAGCAGGAACTCGAGATAGGCAGCCTCCGCCAGGCTACAAGAACGCGTTCTCTCAGGGTGAGAGAACCGTCTTCCAAATTATTAAGAGCTCCTTAATGGGGTTGACCGCTCAAAGGGTCACTGAGCTAAGACGCTAGCTCGGGAAACAAACAAGACTCGAGATGGGCAGCCTACGCCGGCTACAAGAACGCGTCCTCTCAGGTTGAGAGAACCGTCTTCAAAAAATATATTTTCTCCCTAAGGAGTGACCGCTCAAAGGGTCGCTGAGTTAAGCTGATCGATCGAGATCACAAGCAAGAACTGACGATTCGACTCCCTGCTTTTCCTTTTGAAACCTCCCAGCCTTTGTTCGCTGGTGGTTCTCGATTCGTTCGTTCTTGATTGGTTCTTACTTTTAATTGGTTCGTTTTTACTTTGCTCATTTTTGAGGTTGCTGATTCGGTAGAGACTCTCTGACGTAAAATGGGATCAGCTACTTAGCGCAGGTGGCTTGATTACCTAGCAGGTGGACTTAATCACCTGGCAGGTGCACTCCTAAACACCTGGGCTCTTTCCGGAACGAATCCCCTTTTGTCCTCTTCGATCCAAGTCCCGACCGTCTGGCGCCAGAGAGATGGAAATGTATTGTCCGGCTCTTTTACGACCTGTCGGCGAGTTTGCCTTTGGGAGGGATAATTGAGGGGTCCATGAATGAATCCTCACAACCCCTCCCCCCTAAGAAAGATTTTGTGGTATGGCAAAATCTATAAGGCAAGGGTTAGACATGGCAACTCGACACATCATTAGAGGCAACAATTTTAAGAATTTATATACAAAATTTTAACATGATTTCAACACTTAAATTTCAAGTTACATCTACTATTTACAATACTCTTACATCCTACTCTTGTGATACAATTATATTTTATCACATAAGTTCAATCAAATACTGGGGTTTATGTACAATTTAAATCGGTACTTTTGGTACGATTTAATTTTCCGACAGCATTCTGCTCAGACAATCTGCATGTTGGTTGTCCTTCCCAGCCCTATGGATGATCTGGTAATTGAAGGGCTGTAAAGCCAACGCCCACCTCATCAATCTCGGGTTATTCCCGGAGTTATTCTTTAAAAATACTAACGGATTGTGGTCCGTTTCAATAGTGAAGCGTTGTCCGTCCAAGTAATGCCGCAGCTTTTTAATTGCGTAAATAATGCCTGCGCATTCTTTTTCGGTAGTGCAGAATTTCTTTTCTGTGTCGGTAAACTTCCGGCTTAAATATAATATCGGGTGATCAACATTATCTGGCCCTTTTTGTGCCATGATTACCCCGATTCCTTGGTTGGAAGCGTCAGTTTGGAGGATAAATTCCTTTGAGAAGTCTGGGGCGTACAACACCGGCTTCTCAGTGAGTTTCGTTTTCAGCTCTCGGAAAGCTGAGTTGCATTCCGTGGACCACTCTACCTCCTCCCTTCTATTCTTTCCTTTTAATGCCCTCGTTAATGGCTCGGCTATTATGGCATAATTTTGGATATACCGGGCGTAATATCCACTCAAACCTAAAAATTGTCTGATCTGTGTTTTATTCCTGGGTGTGTGGAAATCAACTACCGCTTGGATTTTCGCCTCAGTCGGAGTTCTACATCCACTCCCTACCATATGTCCCAAATATTTGACACTGCTCTGTGCGAACTTGCATTTGGCAGGTTTAATTGTTAATTTCGCATACGTGATTTTCTTAAGAACCACATCGAGGTGTTTGATGTGTTCCTCCCAAGTTTGCAAAAATATAGCTACATCGTCTAAGTAGGGTACACAAAATTCATCTAAACCTTGTAAGAGTTGAGCCATGAATTTTGAGAAGCAATATGGCCGTTACCACCGAGATAACAAGGCCTGACCGCTGCCATCATGGCGTCTCCCTAGTAGTCATACGTGCGATACGAACGACCACCGCCGTATTGGAATATTCAAAGCCTAATACAGTGAAATCTGTCTACAACGATACATAATATATTCTATATACGTCGAGACCACAGGAAAATATTGTTATACGTTATTGCAAATTATTATAGCAGTTTGTAAATATGGTTTTTCCCTAGTCAAAACTACGATAATCTCAGAATGAAACTTCCACACCCTCGCGTCTTTCTTCCTTATTTACTAATGATAACAAAGAGTGTGCGTAAATAGTAAAAGCAATAACTTATTAAAAACCGGCCAAAATTATATCGTAAATTCAGTTAAAAAATAGCGAAAAACTCGCTTATGACTTTTATTAACTAAAATACACACGTCAATCAAGCTTAATACCGTCCAATATCATAGTTTCTCAAATGCGACCATAAATCAAAAAGAAAAGAAAACCTTTTCTCATAGTCTAAAGAAATCTAATTAATGTTTTCTTCATCATTAAATCTGTAAAAATGGGAAATCAAAGCAATTGAACTGTAAAAGCAATTGAAGCGATTATCATAGTTGGCTGAAGAATTTTTCCTTGATATTTCATTTATAAAATTCAAACAATTTTCAATAACTTCCAAATTTTACTAACGTGACAGGGTGTTTTGATTTGATTGTTATCTACAGAAATTTCTTGGCCATATAAATGTTTCCATTTTCAGATTTAAATGTATTACAACAGTGTAATTTGTTGCAGGTCCTGGATTAAAACAAATTTTGAAAAAGTAACTTTTGACTCCTCAATTAGTTTAAACCAATTTTGTTTATGGGGTAATGAATCCAAAATTTTTAGTAGCCTATTAAAATTTTGAAAAGAAATAGATTCATGATGAGCAATGAACTCAGATTTGCTTTCGTTGATAGCTCTCAATAAATTGGATTCCTCAGTTTCACGAATTTTATCTTCCCTGCTTTTACGAACGGTGGGACAAGTTTTCGAGAGATATTTAGGGCAATTCGGAAATATACTTGGTATAGCACCAACTTTTAAACGGAGACGTTTCATGGAAAAGGTAGAACACTCAGCAGTTTTTTTGTTGAATTTCGATACATTCCGGACGATATCATCGTTTTGAAAATGAAGTTCGCAGACTTTGCTGCGTTTTGATGGTGTAAAGTCGGCTCGTGGAATCGCCCTGAGCCATCTTTTTCTAATATTTTTATCCTCTGGAAAGGAGAAAACCGCCACTTTTGGTGCATCACCATATCCATAATTTCCAGAGCAAGTAGGTACACAGCATCTAAAGGACATTTTGGATAGCCTCGTGGTTAAGCCTAAATAAATCGGTCTGGACACACGTTAAACGTGTTATTTGACGAAAGCCTTTAACACCTTGACACTGTAATGTTCCACAAATGTTCTATAACAATATTTAACTGCAGCTGCACTTGCTTTCCGGTAAAATAGTATAAAAACCCTAATTTCTTAAGCTACATTAAAGGTAATCCATAAGTAGCCGGCCATGCGGCGATGTTTGTTATGACTACTAGTAAGCGAGTCACGTGATCGAAACGTCACAGCGGTCTGGCCTTGTTATCTCGGTGGTAACGATATGGCGCGTTTACTAGTCCGAACGGAAGAACTAGTGGTCTATATGACCCGAATGGAGTCACGAAAGCGGCCAATCTTTGTGCCTTAAGACTCAAGGGTATCTGCCAATATCCCTTGGTCAGATCTATGACCGTTATATATTTTGCGGCTGCCACTTGTTCGATTCGCTCGTCCATATTAGGCAGTGGATAATATTCCGTCCTAATGATGGAATTTAATCGACGATAATCGACACAAGGGCGAGGGTCACGTCCTGGACTCTCTACTAAAATCATGGGGGAAGTGTAATCGGACTCCCCGATCTCAATGATTTTTAAATCCAACATCCTCTTAATTTCTGACTTGAGGATTTCCGTTTGTCTAGGAGAGGTGCGGTAGGGTTTCGATCTAATGGGTTTGTCACTAATTAAATCGATATCATGTTCGATAAGATTCGTCCTACCGGGATCATTTGAAAATAATTGCCTATGGGATTTTAACAATTTCCCAAGTTCATTGATTTGATCCTGCGTGCATCGCTCTTCCAATTTACTGTTTTTCACTACCTCTCCGAAATCAAAAATATTCGGATCTGCGATAGGATACTGAATATCCAAATCAGATTCTACGGTGTCGTGAGAGAATACTTCGCTCATCAAAACATTTACGCTTTCCATCCGCTGGTGGTATGGCTTTAATAAGTTAATGTGGTACACTCGTACCTTCTCTACCTTCCCTGGCATCTTAACAACGTAATTGGTCTCCGAAAGCTGTTTCTCTATAGTTCCCGGACCAACCCATTTTACTGCGAATTTTGTTTGTTGGCAAGATGACAATACTAAGACGCGATCGCCTACTTTAAACTCGCGCTTCACCGATCCTTTGTCGTAGTACGACTTCCTTTTAACTTTTGCGTCCGTTTCGGTTGCGGTGGCTACCTGTTGACACCGTCGCAATCGATTTATCAACTGGAATACGTACTCCGTGACAATGTCTTCACATGGGGGACTTTGGCACCATTTGTCAAATAAAATGGATTCGGGCATTCTCAAATTCTTCCCGTAAATTAGCTCTGCGGGTCTAAAACCGGTTGACGCATGGGTTACGTTCCGCAAAGCCAAGAGAGCCGATGGAAGTACGTCCTCCCAATTTTCTTTTAGCTCCAGGCACATCGCTTTCAAAAGTCTCTTTAGGGTCCGGTGGAACCGTTCCACCGGGTTCGTTTGTGGATGATAGATCGAACTACGCACCACCTTAATCCCAAACCTCTCAAAGAAGGTAGTTGTGAGGTTGCTAGTGAAATACGTAGCATTGTCCAGTTGTAGTTCTTTGGGGAAACCTATTCTACCAAAGATAGCAAGCAAGGCATCAGTGACGGTTTCTGAGTTCACTGCTGATAAAGGAATAGCTTCCGGGTATTTGGAAGCAAGGCAAATAGCCGTCAGGAGATATTTGTTCCCTTTCGGTGATATTGGCAAGGGACCCACAATGTCTATATTCATCTTCGCGAACACTTCGGTGATCACGGGCACTAACTTAAGGGGCGCTCTCTTTTGTTCCGAGGATTTCCCGACTTTCTGACAAGCATCGCACGATTTCACATATTCCTCGATCTCCTTAATACACTGGGGCCAGAAATAATAGCGCAACAGCTTATCTTTAGTTTTCGTATTGCCCATGTGGGATCCGAACCCATCATGACAAAGGCTTAAAATTTTATTTTTATATATAGCGGGTATTAATAGCTGCCTCCGCTCTTCGCCTCGATGATCCTTAGACTGCCTAAAGAGTAGCTCTTTTTCAATCACGAACTCACTCGTTTTATTTTGCCTGACCTTATCCCAAATAGATTTGAGTTCGGGACAATTCTGCTGTTCCTTGGCAAAAGTTTCAGCGTGAATGCCTACTAATTCGATTTCCGAATTTTCCTGTAAGGGTGGTAACTCTATCCCCAAATTTTCGTCCTCTAGTTCATTTTCAGGTTCCGTTACCTCAAGTGGATCTATTTCTGTCTGGTTTTCCTCAACTACAGTCTGTTCAGGGCTCAGACGTTTGGTTTGACTCCTAGTCATAATCGCGTTTACCAGTTCTGGTTTTACTCTCTGCGATTCAATTAATTCCTGGGTGGAATTTCCTAAGAGGTAATGTCGCATTTCGACGGATTTACCTACAATTGCTGCCTTAGTCCTAATTACGCCGAGTTCTGGACTTTCGATTTTAATTCTTGCCAAAGGTAGGCACTTGAAGTGGTTGTCCAGAGGTTGCTTAACCCAAATGTGCTCGCCTGTAAAATCCTCAGGTTTCACCAAGTCTAGGGGTCCCAGGTCAATGGTTGTTCCTGAATCACGCAACAATACCATGTCAACATCATTTATTTTGGCCTTGCTTAAATAAGGCTCAAATGAGGGAGCAAAATTTGCGCTCGTAGCAAGATTATTTAAGGGTTCCGCTACTTTCTTTAACTCGGGGCATTGAGGGCGTATATGACCAGGTAAGTTACAATTAAAACAAACGGGGCCACTACGTTTCTCAAATTCCCTTGTCCGCCATTCTGTGTTGGTTCCCTTACTTCCCGATCTCCAGTCCTTTCCGTGATTTTTCTCCCCCCCCCCGAATTTCTTTCCCTGATTCGGCTTTTCAATAGGTTTTGGGCGGTCGAGAGCCCTTTTCTCCGGTAGTTTGGAGAACACCTGTTTCTTGACTCGACGGGTTGACTCGTACGCGTCTAGCTTCTCAGCCAATGCGCTCGGTTCGGTCAACTCGCCCCATTGATCAATAAAGTGGTCCTTTATGTCGGCCGGTACCCTTCTTTTCATTTGATCAGCGATCATCAGATTCTTAAGAGAATCAAAATCCTCAACTTGGATTCCGCTAAGCCACCCTTCTAGATAGCTTCTTAGTTCGAAGATCATGTCCTTCCATAAAGAGCCATTTTGTCTCTGATGCGCTTGAAATTTGCATCTAAAGGATTCTGCGCTAAGCTTGAATCTAGCGAGAAGTACGGACTTTACATGATCATAATCATCACTCAATTCCTCGGGTTCACGAATAATAATCTCCGCGATTTCAATCGGCAACAGACTAAGCAGCTGTGAGACCAATTCGTCATACTCGATTTTTAATTTTCTACTCTGGCGTTCAAAAAGCGTTAAGAACAAGGCCATATCTATTTTGTCAGCATCAAACTTTTGCATGACTGATTTAATGTTTTTAGACGGTTTCCCGCTATCATGGCTAGACGAACTTAAACTATTTACTTCTCCCGATTGTTGTAATCTTAGCTTCTCTAGTTCGAAAGCCCTTTCCGCAGCTAATTTTTCCTCTTCCTTAGCTAATTTTTCCTCTTCCCTAGCCTCCGCCTCAGCCAATTTCCTCTCTTCTATGATATTAATTATCATATCCTTAGCGCTTTCCTCGCTAAAATGATTGCATTCCTGTATTTTCCTTGCTAGATCGATGATTCGATCTTCGGAACCAAACTCAACATTAAACTCGTATGCTAATTTCTGCAAGTCTACCTTTTTCTGCTTAGTTAAAAACGCCATGGTTCTACACTAGTAATCAGAATTTCTTTAGAATGGATTCCACAATTAAATCAATTTAAAAATTTAAACACTTTTCACAACAGTTTTTTTTTCTCAACAATTTAAAACAATAATCTATTAAATTGCCTCTAAAGAAATGCCAAGCTTACCTTGTCTTGTACCGGCTCTGCTTTTTCGACAGGTCTCTGCTCTGCCTCTGTTGGGATGTCAGACGGGGGTTCGTTTTTTTTCTTCCACTGGCACACTAGCACTTTTCTTCAACACTGGACAGGATGTCCTTCACGTTGTAGCAGTTCTGGATGGTTCTGCTTTTTCTCACTTCACAACTCTTCTTGAGTTTGCCTCTGGACTGGATGTCCTCACGTAATAAATCCTGGGTGGGCTTACTACGCAAAAGGTGTGGTTGCCAATTTTTTATTTAATGGCTAACAATCCCACCTGCTGCCACCAATAATTTAAGTAGACTGTAGTGATTCTCTGGGTAGCGTGGTAGATTCAAATCTACAGAGAACAGTCTGGCTTAAATAACAAACGATAATTTTATTTAAAACAATTCCTTGACTATATTAGAATCTATTTACACGACACTTTCACGAATTTCTATGCCTCTGCTAACTGGATGCGACAGGGTGTCGAAATCTCAGGACGTACGAAAGTCTCTGAGTTGGAGAAAGGTATCTCAACAGTCTCTAGATGAAACTCTACTCGTCGGGTGACGATTTCACAAGATCAGCACTGGATCCTCACTGGACGACGGGACAAGGCAGGTTCACTGCCGGACGAGAAGTCGGTACCGAACTCTCCGCAGGTCGTCGGTTCGGCACAATCAGGGATCGGCTCCACTGGGGTCTTCGGGTCAGTACAAGACAGCACGGCTCCGCTGGGGTCGTCGGATCGGCACAAGACAGGCACGGCTCCGCTGGGGTCGCTGGTTCAAGTCTCGAACGAGAAATAAGCAGGAACTCGAGATAGGCAGCCTCCGCCAGGCTACAAGAACGCGTTCTCTCAGGGTGAGAGAACCGTCTTCCAAATTATTAAGAGCTCCTTAATGGGGTTGACCGCTCAAAGGGTCACTGAGCTAAGACGCTAGCTCGGGAAACAAACAAGACTCGAGATGGGCAGCCTACGCCGGCTACAAGAACGCGTCCTCTCAGGTTGAGAGAACCGTCTTCAAAAAATATATTTTCTCCCTAAGGAGTGACCGCTCAAAGGGTCGCTGAGTTAAGCTGATCGATCGAGATCACAAGCAAGAACTGACGATTCGACTCCCTGCTTTTCCTTTTGAAACCTCCCAGCCTTTGTTCGCTGGTGGTTCTCGATTCGTTCGTTCTTGATTGGTTCTTACTTTTAATTGGTTCGTTTTTACTTTGCTCATTTTTGAGGTTGCTGATTCGGTAGAGACTCTCTGACGTAAAATGGGATCAGCTACTTAGCGCAGGTGGCTTGATTACCTAGCAGGTGGACTTAATCACCTGGCAGGTGCACTCCTAAACACCTGGGCTCTTTCCGGAACGAATCCCCTTTTGTCCTCTTCGATCCAAGTCCCGACCGTCTGGCGCCATAGAGATGGACATGTATTGTCCGGCTCTTTTACGACCTGTCGGCGAGTTTGCCTTTGGGAGGGATAATTGAGGGGTCCATGAATGAATCCTCACAATACCTAGTATTATAATCCATCTGTAGACAGATGGTGCTACTATAATTTACAACAGCCTTTCTGGATTTGAATGAATTCACCCAAGTAATATTGTATACCCCTTAATTGCTAGAAATTCGAAAATGTCGATACATTATAAAATGCTCGTATATAAAACTATACTCCTCCCAGTGGTTAATTACGCGTATCAGGTCTGGGGATATGCAGCTAAGAGCCACATAAACAAACTCGAAGCACTCCAAAATTCTACTGTCCGTATCATTATGGACAGCCCATGGTTTTACAGAAATACGAAAATAAGAGATGAACTAGGAATTCTTGAACTTATAATACTTTATGGCGAATTAATAAAACTTTTTACTGCTCTCTTTGCAATGAAAATTCATCTGCATTGCAAATCCCCGGATATGACCATCGTCTATCAAGTAACAAAAACAGACCAAGAGCTTTTATGAACTATGCTATAAATGTAAATAATAATTTAAATTTATACCTTGATCTGTAATCCAGTATGTTAACAGAAAATTTCTTTTGTATTTCCTCTTTGGAAAATCAATTGGGGCAGGAATTTGTTTTCTTAGAATGTATACAATCGACCAGTAAAGTGCCTAAAATGTTCTAAGAATTAATGAAAATGATGTAGAAATTTGATTAATATTCTTTCGATCTGCAAAAAACATTCGTTCCCTAATTGCCTGTGAATAAAGTATTTTGGAAATTACTTCTTTGTGCATAAACGAATGCAATATAATCGACCTAGTGATCAGAAATGACAATATAAAATGGCAATGGTAATTAATTAACGTGAACCTACTGGGTGGCAGATTTGCAGATGCAAACAAGAAAATGAAATGACGGTATGGAATCACTCGTGCGAATTTCTATCACTACAAAAAATATAAAGAACGACTTTTATATTTTCTTGCCATTGGGGGGGGGGGGACAATCGAGATCGAGAATTTTTCATATTTACCCTTTTAAGTTTTGGGGTTCCTTTGGAGCCCTGAAACGCTCAAATCAACATAAGTACCTTCCCAAGTACAAGTGTAAAAGTTATTTTTCATAATTGAGAATATAAGCCTTAGAAAACACTATAATTTTCCCGAAAACAAATTAACGGCTTCAAATCTATTGCTGTGAAGTACGATAAAATCTCATTTTGGTAGGTAAGAGTAAAAATTATGCCTAATGATGGTATTTAAGATACACGAGACGTGGCACATATGAAAAACATAGAGACACACTCTCATTATGTCTTAGAACCGTAAATGGTTTCAGTCGAGAGGGTCGGGTCACCAAATTAACGTTCTTTTTACCCGTATTAAATTTTATCATGAGTGTATCTGGATATCAATAGCTATCAAAGAAATTATATTTTAAGTTTAAAATTTTAATTTTCGTTTCAATCCAATCCAGATGTAATTATTACCTTTAAGATATCTTAGATCACCGATGTACTGATAAAAAGGTTCTCGGTGATGAATTGCAGGTAAGAAAGCATTCTCACTCACACACTTGTCGACCCTAGGGTGACCAACTTTCGTCCATGACTTTAAGAAAGATTCTGTAGTGACAAATTTTTAGCTGTGTCACTTCAACTGTTCATAGACGGACTGGCTCCTTAGATCGGCCCGTGGATTTTATATAGGGTGATTCCGAACTCATGAGACAAACTTTAAGGGGTGTAAGAGCACACTAAAACAATAATTTTTTGTGCAGCAATGTATGGGAGCAAGTGACGCGTTTACGTGCAAACACAAGAATTGCGCAGAAAGGGAAACAAAATGTTTACAATGATTTTTTACAATAACTGCTCAAAGGTGTGACCACCAACGTTAATGCAAGCTTAGCAGCGTCGATGCATGGCGGATTGGAAGACTTTTTCGCCGCTAGAGTGCATTGTGGTTAGGCGCGTTTAACATCGTTCCTTTGCTGGAACTCGGCAGTTGAAAGGCGGGTTTCACAAGCTTGCAATAATGTTGGTGGTGGCACTTTTGAACACTTATTGTAAAAAATCATTGTTAATAAGAAATCGTAAAATAATGATATAAATGAACATTTTGTTTCATTTCCTGCACAATTCTTGTGTTTGCGCCTAAACGCGTTACATGCGCCCATGCATTTCTACACAAAAACTATTGTATTAATTCGCTCTAACATCCCTTGAAGTTTGTCAAATGAGTTCCGAATCACCCTGTACTATCTACCGGAATCAAGCTTTTTCAAAATGTTAAAATATTTTGACACATTAAACAATTTCGCGTTTATACATCAGCCGAATTTGGGCGTAGTATTTACTCAAAAGTAAATAGCATCCATTTGGGTTCCATAAGAAATTAGTTCTATGATTTTAAATCGATTTGTGATCTTTTAAACTATTTCCCTCTTGTTTGCACCGGCTGGGATTAAAAGGGGTGAGGTGAAGTTTAACATTCTTGACTACCATTTGATTGATTTGACACAGTCACTGCTATTTGTTCTTTTTTCTCTTTCCGAAACAGGCCTCTTATGATACACAGAGTGACGGATTGACAATCCGGGAAAATGCAGACATCTACTGGACTCAGATGAAGGGTGTAGACATTGAATTGTTAAAAGTAAAATATGCATTTCTAAAGAATTTGGCACCTTAAAACTAGGTGATGATTTTGTCGATATTAACTCAAAGAAATAACACCTTTCGAATACCTTCTTGTGAAAAGGATTTTTATTTGTTTTAGTCAAATGTATTGTGATTCAATATAAGCAAAAGCTATTACAAAATCGGTACCGGTTAGACAAGGTAGATTTATGAAATGCGAATTATTTCTCTGAGAAACAGTCATGGACAATAGTTTTAAACTAAACGCGCGGTATATCTAAAACCTTCTTTACCTCATTGGTCTGAATTTGTCCTAAAAGGGTTCAAAAATTGGCCTAAAAGGACTAGTATATGAGTACCACTTGAGTGTCCTCAAGTGGTACCCATATACTACTTATACACCAAAGGATATCTGCAAAGTTTAATTACCCCGCGAGAATTTCAAGATGTATATTTTTCGATTTCATAGTTTGTAAAAATCTGCGAAAAAGACAAATGTGCTTTTCCAAGTATTTCCGTTCTGCTTTTGGTAAGTTTGAGCTTAATTTTGAAATGTCCAAGCGATTCAGAATAGCAAATTGCCATAGGGCTGAATAAAGGAATGTAAGCCAAAGGCTGAGCATCGTTGGTTAGAAGAAACGCGCCTTTAAAAATTAAGATAAATCTTAATTTCAGAATGTTAAGAAGCTAATTAAACGTGCTATTAAAAAATTGGCAAACAGAAAAGAAGAATTTTGATTTACAAAGCAGGTGGGCATTTTGAGAAATTTGCCTGTGTCATTTAATTTTTAATTTTGATCTTAAAAATACTTATATTTTAGGCTGGAGTAATTTCAATATAATGGATATTATTTAAATATTTAAAGGATTGTTGTCATTACACTGATACTTAATTATTTGTTCTACAGATTTTTTGGTAGTAATACTCATTTCTTCTCTTTTTTATATATATGCTCCTGCCACCTTTAACTTTGACTATGATAAATGCAAATTATTTATTGTGTTTGCTTTAAAAAATAAGCAAACATACGTGCTATAGTGGAATTTGCAAAAAGTAATGGAAACTTTTATCATGTTTTTAAAAATATTTTATACTAATACAAAATCTTTTTTCAATGATTTTTCACAATGTCATGGTTAAAAAAATTACGGAGGATTTCTTATTGACACTGCAATCAACCGAAATTCTGTAATACACTTACAATGATCAGAGTAGTGATAGGTACAAAGGACAGGATATTTGATATGTTTATACTCTCAAATTGCAAGGGGTAAAAACATCAGCTGTCGGTCATCTGGATCTATAGAAAGAATGTTTTTGTCTGAAACAATGTCCACACTTTTACAAAACAAGTTATTATTAAAAAACTAAATTATTTCAAGAAATGATTGCATACTATAAAGCAAAAGCTAATTTAACCGACCGTGAACTTTAAGCAAATCTAATTATTAATAATAAATTAATAGCAGCGCCATCTGGCGACAGATGGATTATAATACTAGGTAGTAGAATAACATCGCCATAGCTGAATTGCTACATCTTTTGGCCAAGTTCTTGGAGAAACTACCTCAGGTTTGAAACGAAGCACTACCACCTTATGACATTGTTAAAAGCTTGCAGAAATGAACTAGAGCTATTCTGCATCAAAAGTTACACACTTTCCCAGAGCGGCCCAAACGCCGTGGTGGTGTGTTCCGTTTGGATCCTGATCTTTACGACTTCAATTCCTCTAATTTATACCCTTCAACATAGTATTTGCAAGTCCAATTAATAGGACGGAGTTCTGTCATCAGCAATTTGGGATAGGACTCGACTGAACCGCTAATTGTATTGTAGCGCTTGTAGGGAAGTGATATATATTTATTTATCCGTTTCAGAGACTTATTCAATCTCTAAAACACATTTAAATAGTGCTGATGCATCTCAATGAACTTGCAGTTGGCTAGAAGATATACATTTTCTTTTTATTCACTAGTGGTACATAAACAACGGTCCTCGAACTTAGACAAGGGATGGCCACTTTCTTTTTTTTTTCAATTTAATAGACATCAAGACTAGGTTCTTTAATTCCATGACTTTTGTTCACAAACCCTTCTCTTCGAGCATATCTGGTTTCTCCTTTCAATCTCCCGACACCTCTCACTGTTTTCTCTTCCACTTCGTTTCTGCTCGGTCGCAGCGCCCTCTTTTCGACCTTTGTCGAACATTTCGCAATAATTTTTTCAATATTTCGTGTTTGAACCTTCGGCCCATATATTGAAATATTCATCAGATTAAATCCAAGAGCGATTGAGAAGAGCGAATTTCGTTATCAATCGCCAAGGAAAAGACTCGAGGACACCAGGTAATTTTGAACCATGGTCAGATGACGAGTCAACACTGGTTCAATATTACCTGGTGTCCTCGAGCTGGCACTCCCATTCTTCAAACTTCCACACCAAGCAAAAGTGAGGACGTTCGAGGTTACGATATATTTTAACGTGCACCAGCCCCCTTGTACACGACGGTTTTGGGTTGGATTCGAACTCGCAGTCTTCCGGTTGCTAATCCGTTACTCTACCAACGGAGCTACCTTGGCGGTTCGGGATTCATTCCGAAGAGTACATGATGGAGCGTTATACACTACTGTTTGTGAAAATTGCAACAATTTGAAAGAATCATCAGAAATAAATGAAATTTATTCCACGTATTAGTTATAGTGGTTTAAATAAACGATCGAATTTGCAGAGCAATAAAACAAAAATAATGCCGAAAATCAATGTCTTGTGCAGCCGCCACGCGCAGCGATGAGAGACTGTACACGTCGTGGCATCGAATCATACAAATTCTGAACGTCATGCTGAGGAATGGCATTCCAGATGGCCTCTATCTGATGCCAAAGTTCAGCCGTATTCTCTGCCCGACGAGCGGTACGAGCGAGTCGCCGTCCGATATAATCCCAGACATGCTCAATGGGCGACATATCCGGGGAACGTACAGGCCATGGAAGAAGCGGAACCTGTCGGGCACATTCCGAGCAACATGTGGACGGGCATTGTCTTGCTGAAATACAGCTCCGGGAATGTGTTGCAGGATGGGTAGGACCTCGGGCTCCACAACTTCCTTGATGTAGCGCCCGCTGTTCAGGGTCCCCACAATTTGGAGTAGGCGGGATCGCACATGATATCGAATAGCGACCCAGACCATAACGCCAGGCGTTCGTTCAGTATGATGCTGAATAAGACACCACGGGAGAAGGCGGTCACCTCTGTAGTATCTGACGAGTACGCGTCCATCGTTATAGTCCAGTGGCGGGACTCATCTGAGAAGACGACTTGTTGCCAATCGGCACGCCATTGACTGTGTTGGTGAGCCCATTGTAGCCGGAGGCGTCGGTGGTTCAGCGTCGAGGGAATCCTTGCACGTAGCCCATGGCACAGCAGACGTCGACGTACCGGGGGGCAGACAATGACACACCTGTAGACGTGCTTCAATGTTGTGCCAACGCACGAGGACGCTGTACGATCCGTCACCGCCATACGAATGAGGTGCCTGTCGTCCCGTGGTGACGTCATATTGCGTGGCCCACTGCCAGGGTTTCGACTTGTCCGGTTCTCCATGGTCCATCTCTTCCACACACGCATCACTGTTGTGTCATTACTCCCCGTGCGAGTGGCGATTTCACGATACTCAAGTCCATCCTCACGAAGGCCGAACATGCAATCCCGTTCGAACTCCGTTAGTTGCTCGTATGTCACTCGGCGTTTTTGGCAAGGCATATTGACTTCAATCATTTACAGCAGTCAAACTACGATACACACATTTTAACGCACCTTTACAGTACTTTTTATGCACGGCTCACTTGGAAGTTTAGAGGGTGTTTCTCAGCCCACACATGCGTGATCGCTTTGTAATTCTAATCATTTGCATATCGTAACCTGTTTTGCATTTCCTGCAAGTTTCGTTTAATTTATGATTCCTTCATGGTGTTGCAATTTTCACAAACAGTAGTGTAGGTTACACATGAAATTCATTATTTCAGAATTTACGATTTAAAGTAATTCTTAAAATAAAACGAACCAACTAAGTAGGTGTAGATTTTTATGGGGTGGGTTCGGTGGTTGAGCAACTGATTTCTTCAGATATCTTATTTCCCCCTCATCCCGGTATAAGTAAAACAAAATTGACATGCTTTTCTAATATACATAATGCAGACACAGCTATGTAGTGATAGGATGTAATTCAAAAAGAAAATCAAAAGGAAAATTTAAAAATAAATTTATTAAAAAAACTATGAAATCATGTGCCTTATCCGGCGAGAAGCGAGTTTATCGATTATTTCCGTTGAAGAAATGGTGTCCCTGTATGTGTTGCCATCAGAGCTGCCGTCAGTCTCTGCTGGCCGGTTCTGTTCCTAGGTGTCTTGATTCATTTCAAAGATGAAAAAGTCCGTTCGGACATTGCAGTTATTACTAGGATCACCGCAAAAATTCTAATTTCTTAATATTAGGGAAGAAAAACTCATTGCATTCGTCGTAAGCCTCCAAAATACCCACATAGATTCAGTCGCCCACTTTCTTTTCCACAAATCATACTCTGCTTTCAAGATTTCGGATGTTACATTATTCAAGTACAAGTTTTGTATTAGTCGTAAGTGGTAGGCCACGTCCCCAAGGTCCTACCTAGATTGCTAAAGTGACACACTGTGCGTCGCCAATATCCCGTTGTGTTGCTCCAGTGCGACATTAATTCAATTACCTACCTACCATCAGTGAGAGTTATCCAAATGGAGAGTCGAGATTAAACGTCAAGAAAAAATTCGTACCTGAGCTCCCAAACTTTATTTGAAAAAATGATAAAAATGTTTTTTCTTGCTCATCTAAACATTAACTTTGAAAAGATGTCACACAACTTATTGTTTAGGTTTATTAAAGTACGATTTTTAAAAGTTAAAATGAAATGAATTTAATACTTGTAATTGTTACAATTAATTAAAACATGGCTAATTTAAATATTTTATTAAAAAATTGTGATTGTTTAACAATTATAAAATGTTTTATTAAACATATTTAAAATACATTTGCTCTTATTTTGAGAATACTTATGTCGAATAAGTAAAAGATGAAACCGAAATCAACATCAAATCACATCATTGATGCTGAATTAAAATTTAAGACATCAGAAAATTTGTAAATTGAATATTTGTATGATAATCAGGTATTCACAGTGAAACGGTATTTCTGCTTCCTTATGTGTGCGATTTAGACTAAGTCGATTAATCTAGTTTAGAACTTGATTTCAAAAGTGTTTGAAAAGAGCCTAAAATTGAAGAAATAAAACACTGATCACCTAAAATTTTTAGAAATGTTATAACTATGAATTCATTTTGAGGGCTATTTTTTGAAGCTGAGTCCCCTTAATTAGAGGATCTATTTTGTACATGTCCTCGAAAGATTTTCCAAAGCTCTAAAGATCATACGTTTTCTATTTCAGCTTGGAACTCTATTTTCCAGATTAAGCCCTACAAAAATTTAAAAAAACCCGAAAGTTTTCAAACTAAATCTTGTTTCCAGAAAACTAGTTGATTCCAAAAACTGCTTTTTCATTTCTTTCCTTAACCTCCACCTTTATTTTCGTTTCTTGTACCATCCAATTTTTTTCTAGACACATGACCTAATCCTAGTGTTTGAATTTTTAATAAGATTTACCTTTGTGATAATTTTTTAAAACTGAATTTCTCTCTCTACATCTCATTGCTGATTCCTACAAAATTTATGACTTCATTTTCAAATATAACAAGCAGAATAATTTGATACATTACTTTTTAATACCTAACAATTTTGTTCTTAATTTTCCATGAAATTAAAGATAATTGGTGGGAAATAAGATCTTTGTTTTTGAAGTGTAAATTCATGAAATTAGAATATTTTAAGCTTCATAATTAAGACATTTTGAAAATAAATGTTGTTTTAAATATTTACAGGTCACAACATTAGAGGTAAGTGAAATTATATAATAGTTAGACTTTGTTAAAAGTTTGCATTAAATCATACGCATCTTAAAGAGTATATTGATATGTTAGTGGTATTTGTTTTCATTTGCTTTGTTAGGTTATAGATCTCATATATTCTTTCTCTACATTTAAGCAGTTTTGTCAAAAAATGTTAATTTATTTCTTTAAGTATTTTATTCAAGATTTTGTTCAATAATTTTAAATATTTTCAATTTTGATTAGTAATGAAAAGTAATGAGTCAGTAAAAAGCTAGTTACGAAATAAGCTATCTATTAGCAAAACATTCACCGATGGTTCTTTAATCAAGGAATGTATGATAAACGCTGCCGACTTCGTCTGTCCAGAAAAGGTACAGTCATTTCGAGATATATCATTATCAAGAAATACGGTGGTAGACAGAATTACTGAAATGGCTGATAATGTTAGTTCACAACTACAGAAAATATCTACCAAATTCTAGTTCTTTTCAATTGCGATTGAGAAAGCACGGATATGAGAGATGTTGCACAAGTTGCTGATTCTTTTAGTGGTTGCGATAATAATATGAGGATCACCGAAGAATTGTTGGAAATTATCCCTCTTTACAGAACTACAACTGGTGAAGATATTTTTGATGCTGTATGGAGCATTTTAGGAAAATTTAATCTTCCTCATGACTAGGGATGTTAAGCGAATCACAGAACTGCTACTCAATCACAGATATTTTTGAATCACAGTTCTTACCTGTTACTGGAATATCAAAATAACCGTGATTTAGTAGCAGTGATTTAGGAACAGTGATTGAGAGTATCCGTGATTCGGTAGCAGTGATAGAGCTGATATCGCTTAGCTGATACCTAAGCTGATATCTTGGCTGATCGCTTGGCTGATATTGATACTGCTACTGCGACCGGGATCTGTGATTCGGTTTCAGTGAAAACTGTGACTTAGTATCGGTGATTTGGTAGGGGTGACTGCTGGTTTATCGGTGATTCCTTCGATGGAGTGTGGGCCGTGGGGTGGGGCTCTGTGACGGATTCGGGTTTCTTTAGAAGATTAGGATTTTCAACTGGATGCTAAAGGAGGCTTTATGACACACCAGGTTGCCACGCATTTGGCTACATAAATAAGCTCCACAGTTTAAAGGAAAGTTCAGAAGAAAGCGTTTTTAAAATTCGCTATTTTAAATGGCAAATTAATTATTGTTCTTCAACTTTATCTGATTATTTATTAAGTTGTATTTTTATAAAGAACACATAAGCTAGAAATTTGTTTTCTATTTTTTTGGTTTTATTAAAACATAAAAATTTTCTTTTCAACCTCTTGTAAATTGTTTTTAATTCTAAAAAAATGAATAATGTGTGTAAAAGTAGGTGCTTCTATAGAGACTTTATACATTGAATGAGTCTAAATCAGGGGGGTCAGAAGATGATTATTTGATTTCGCTAGTGTCGCTAGAACATGTCTGCATGCTGATTTTTTACACTGAAAAATTTCTTTTATTCTGTAAGACAATTTCACTCTCTTCAGTTTTACCTACATGCAGCCATGCTTTAGAATTCAAAGATGAATTATGGGTATTAACAAAGGGAAGAAAGTTTTAAGTGTGTGTGAAAGTAATGTGATTGAAATGCAATTATAATAATTTTAAAAATTTAAATATAAATTAAATGACTTGAAATATGGCATTCGAGGCTAAATTTGGATATAAATTCTAAATTTTACAAAAAATTGGGTGTTTGTATGCAATTTAATATGAAGACAATCCCTTATACATATTTTATGCATATGAATTTATAGAAATTATAGAAAACAATATTTGCTTTGGCAAAAGAAAATAGTTAATTTTAGATTTGATTTTTATAAACACAAGTGGATTCGGATGTTACCAGAGATTTAGAAAAATTACTTAATGTTTTGAAACAGTTACTCCTTGTGTGAGTGAATATTTCAGTACCTCCAAATTATCAAATGTAAGGAAATTGTCTTGTTACGCATAAGGTGTAAAAAATGTTTCTTCAACTAACCAATATTTTAGATAAGAGTAATTAATTTATCTGTTTTTAAAAGAAAAATATTGGTATGCGAATTATTTAATAATTAAAATTCAATAATTTACATTCAATTAGAATCAAATTCATCAAGTATTCTAATGCATATCTCTTGATTTTAATGTTTGATTAATTATGAAATTTAATTTAATTTATATGAAATAAAAATATCTATATATTTTAATCTGCAAATACCAGTTATGAGCAAGGGGCTTCTGAGTTACCTGCGCATAATAGCTCAAAATGACGATCCATCATTGTCAGGAAGAGAAAAAAATGTTGTCTGAAATAGTTTATTGAGGGGAAAATGTATCTTTAGAGAAAGGAATAACGGGCTTAATAGGAGGAGAAAGGAATAACGGATTGGGCGTGGTGAACCTGTCCCATGGCCATCACGATCGTACGATTTATCTAGCCTGGATTTCTTCTTGTGGGGGACCCTACAAGCCATTGTTTACGAGACCACCGTTGATTCTGACACCGACCTCGTCGCAAGAATCTCCGTCGCAGCTGCAAACGTCCTCGAAATGCCGGGTATTTTTGAAAGGGTCCGACAATCAATGCGTCGCCGTTGTGAAGAGTGCATTGTGAAGCGATGGTAAGAACTTTGAGCACTTGTGAAACTTAACGTGTACACGTACTGTCCTAGTGTAAAGTATCGCTAAATAAAGAGTTTTTTGACCCATTACTGGCTTGTCATTTCAGCATCTTCGTTTATCCTCCAATTAATCAGGTTGGGGTTTCCGGTCACACATTCCTTTGTGATTCTGTTTTGTTTTTATGTTTTCAATATCCCCTAAAAGTTTGTACGTTGAGTTTTGAATCACCCTGTAGATATCCTCTGGGTTTACCCCCTCTTAAAATGTAATTTATCCCCTTATTGCCATCTTTTTCCTTTTGATTTTTTTAACGTTGACCAATCGACTTTTAGATATCCATTCGGAATTCATTCTGCGGATCTTTGCTTGGTATAGAGCTGAAATCGTATTCGTAAATCCCGTCAACTGATTTCCCGTTCGAAATACGTACAGAAAACACATTCCTTCTTCAAACGTTACTGCCACCTACGAATGATGTCCTAGAAATTGCCTTATAAAGTTTCTCTATTCGCATTACTTCGACAGTTTTGTGAAACTTCTTTTCTCTGCAGAAGTTATACTACCTTCGTGATTCATTTTATACGAATCCCACAATTAAAAACAAATTACGGTAAATTAGTGGTAAAAAATAGGTAAAGTAATTAGAGATAATTAAAATGGGTTTATTAATTAATATTTCACATGGTGTTTATAAACTGGGTTGCCAGATTTAGAGATTTTGCATACAAAAAATTACCAAATGCGCCCAAAAAATTTGGTAGTAAACAGAAGAATGAATTAGTATTTTGTAAAATAAGTAATTTCTATATGAATGTTTTAAGTGTAGGCAAGCTAACAAACGAAGTTGGAATTTAACACTTCCTGTTCAGAACTAGTTTGATCACAACCAAGGGAAACACCTCATTTTGAAACACGGTCAGATGACAAGGTCAACACCTGAGCTGGTATTCACTATCCAAACTTCGACTCCAACATGAGGACATTTAAGGCCACGGCAGATTTAATGTGAACCAGCCCCCTTTCTACACAACGGTCTACGGACCAACTTTGGAAATCGCAACTCTCCGGTTGCTAAACCGTTACTCTTCCAATTGGGCTACCGCGCTCCAGATTGCTTGAGAAAGACACTTGGTGAGTAAAGTTTACAGAGTACACTTGTTTCCACTTCGTATTCACAGAACTGAT
The DNA here is from genome assembly GCA_933210815.1 of Meta bourneti. Classification (NCBI taxonomy): domain Eukaryota; kingdom Metazoa; phylum Arthropoda; class Arachnida; order Araneae; family Tetragnathidae; genus Meta; species Meta bourneti. Next base: position 58,960,656 of record OW119923.1, read on the forward strand.
TTTTATAGTTTGTTTCAACTTGTAACTGGTCACATTAATTTCACTGTGATATAGGATCGTGCAAAAAAGGTTCACTTTTCTGTCTCTTACGAAGTCATTTCAGCCTATTTGCAAGAATTATGGAATTGGATGAAAGATTTTACGAATTATTTAGCAATGTTTTAATTTAAAAGGCCTCAATAAGTAACAGAATCCGTTCCCTTTTTATTTTTCGAGCTTTTTTTAAATTGAGACACGCACTGTTATGTTTGAAAAAAATATTGCCCGGAATTGGCTCGAAAAATCTTGTTAGATGTTTTGTTTTAGTTGATTTTAAATATTTTTTATGGTGTTAATAAACAATTAACTTTTGATTGTTTTATAAGGATATAATTGAAAATATAGAAATTAATTAAACTGCATCACTTGTTTCAATAGTATCAAATGCACCAATGCCAAACACCATACAAAAAACCACCGAAAAACAAATTAGCACAAAACGTGGGAAAAAATACCAAATAATAAAACACAATAAAATTTAATTTTTTTTAAAGTCTGATAAAATTCGAAAAACTTCGAACGGTCAGAGTTTTCTAGTTTGTTAATTATTTAGGGTCTTCATAAATTGGAAAATCTGTTGATTCTTTTAAGTAACTCTTGCAATAAAATGTTGATTCATGACTGATTGCGTCGTAGAACTGTCTTATGATACGATACAGATTAGCTGTGAATCGACATTATTATGTGACCGATTTCAAACCGTAAGACATCTAGGGTTATCGGAGGCGTGGCAGCGGCTCTGGGATTATATGATTTATCATAGAAATTAACTCTTGGTCGCTCTAGTGTACGTCAGTTGCCTAGCATCCGTGTAAGCCCGGAAAAAATAATTAAAAAATAAATAAGATGAATTAATAAAGTCTGAAGAAAAATCGTCAGTCGTCCATTCTCACTCCCTATTCTCATTTACTACCTTTGTAAAAGACTGAATGAATATTTAGGTCAGTGGTGTTGCCACGGTTAAGCCCATCATCTGAATGGTTGACGGTGTTTGTCATGCACCATGGGTACCTTTGAACCAACCCTTACACTCTTCACCATGCCTTTGAAGAATGTTTGCTAACAGCCGAAAATTGCGAGGATTTAACCTGATTGACTGATATATACCTAAAATTAATTTTTCTTTGGTCAATCAATATCCCTATACTATTTATCCTTTTCGTGCATACAGCATTTTGAACGTATATTCGGGAGACAATGATTTTTTGAAATGTCTACGAACTTTAAGAAATTCTGTTAAGAAATGTTTTGATAAAGAACATTGTTAATCACAGAGGCTTAAAATTCTGTTTAAACTTTCATCTACTTACTTTTATTTAACGTTATCTACAGTGAAAAATGTTTCACAAAATATCACAAAGGGTATCATACGTTAAATTTTCTTCATCCAATGCACGAATTTTTTTTAACATGACTTTTTTAACATGATTAAGTGGATAGAATCGAAATCAACACCAGAATAGATATTTCACGAAATGTTACAATCATCATATCGCACCCCGGCTGCAATACCCCCATAAGTAAAAGAAAACTTTTATGCATATAAAGATTGCAAAAGCTGGTTTCTTCATGCTGCAAAACTGCCATGACTCTTAAGTTAAGAAGAAAATTCATTGAAATAATAATGAGAGATCCCCGATTTAGGCTTTTCAATGTCATGTTAAAACTTTCATAAGCTCTCCTGTAAAATTATACATTTTTGACTTACATATCGCACCCGTCTGCAATACCGCCATGTTCACAGAATATTTCCGAAATCTCAAAACATACGATACGATTAAGAAAGGGACCCTTCTAATTGTTCTCCCATTTGATATGTGTTTCGGCTAGGGATGTTAAGCGAATCACAGAACTGCTACTCAATCACAGATATTTTTGAATCACAGTTCTTACCTGTTACTGGAATATCAAAATAACCGTGATTTAGTAGCAGTGATTTAGGAACAGTGATTGAGAGTATCCTTGATTCGGTAGCAGTGATAGAGTTGATATCGCTTAGCTGATACCTAAGCTGATCGCTTGGCTAATATTGATACTGCTACTGCGACCAGGATCTGTGATTCGGTTTCAGTGAAAACTGTGACTTAGTATCGGTGATTTGGTAGGGGTGACTGCTGGTTTATCGGTGATTTCCTCGATGGAGTGTGGGCCGTGGGGTGGGGCTCTGTGACGGATTCGGGTTTCTTTAGAGGATAAGGATTTTCAACTGGATGCTAAAGGAGGCTTTGTGACACACCAAGTTGCCGCGCATTTGGCTACATAAATAAGCTCCACAGTTTAAAGAAAAGTTCAGAAGAAAGCGTTTTTAAAATTCGCTATTTTAAATGGCAAATTAATTATTGTTCTTCAACTTTATCTGATTATTAATTAAGTTGTATTTTTATAAAGAACACATGAGCTAGAAATTTTTTTCTATTTTTTTGGTTTTGTTAAAACATAAAAATTTTCTTTTCAACCTCTTGTAAATTGTTTTTAATTCTAAAAAAATGAATAATGTGTGTAAAAGTAGGTGCTTCTGAAAGACTTTATACATTGAATGAGTCTAAATCAGGGGGGTCAGAAGATGATTATTTGATTTCTCTAGTGTCGCTAGAACATGTCTGCATGCTGATTTTTTACACTGAGAAATTTCTTTTATTCTGTAAGACAATTTCACTCTCTTCAGTTTTACCTACATGCAGCCATGCTTTAGAATTCAAAGATGAATTATGGGTATTAACAAAGGGAAGAAAGTTTTAAGTGTGTGAAAGTAATGTGATTGAAATGCAATTATAATAATTTTAAAAATTTAAATATAAATTAAATGACTTGAAATATGGCATTCGAGGCTAAATTTGGATATAAATTCTAAATTTTACAAAAAATTGGGTGTTTGTATGCAATTTAATATGAAGACAATCCCTTATACATATTTTATGCATATGAATTTATAAAAATTATAGAAAACAATATTTGCTTTGGCAAAAGAAAATAGTTAATTTTAGATTTGATTTTTATAAACACAAGTGGATTCGGATGTTACCAGAGATTTAGAAAAATTACTTAATGTTTTGAAACAGTTACTCCTTGTGTGAGTGAATATTTCAGTACCTCCAAATTATCAAATGTAAGGAAATTGTCTTGTTACGCATACGGTGTAAAAAATTTTTCTTCAACTAACCAATATTTTAGATAAGAGTAATTAATTTATCTGTTTTTAAAAGAAAAATATTGGTATGCGAATTATTTAATAATTAAAATTCAATAATTTACATTCAATTAGAATGAAATTCATCAAGTATTCTAATGCATATCTCTTGATTTTAATGTTTGATTAATTATGAAATTTAATTTAATTTATATAAAATAAAAATATCTATATATTTTAATCTGCAAAAACCAGTTATGAGTAAGGGGCTTCTGAGTTACCTGCGCATAATAGCTCCAAATGACGATCCATCATTGTCAGGAAGAGAAAAAAATGTTGTCTGAAATAGTTTATTGAGGGGAAAAAGTATCTTAGAGAAAGAAATAACGGGCTTAATATAAAATACGGCTCATCGGGGTGGAAAATGTTTTATTGAATTTAAATTGTAGGTTTATTGAGTGGTATTGTATTTGATTAAATTTTAAAAAATTAAACGATATTTCATTTGTTCTGGACAAAAAGATAAGCCTAGGTTCGAACTGGGTTCCCTAGCGTTGTAATCCGCGACTGTACTAACTGAGCCGTGCATTACGCTTACTAAGGTATCTTCTAAAGGATTTTAAAACATCAATATATATATATATATATATATATATATATATATATATACGAGAATTCCGTTGCTACGAGTGACTAAGAGATAATTTACAATGAACCATTCAGATTAAGTCCCAGTTTTAGAATCACAATCACAGTTTAGAATCACAGATATTCTTCAGTAGCAGTCACAGTTAGAATTGTAACTGTGAAATCACTCTTTGTACCATCTCTACTCATGACTGGCTTGTTTCTGTAACAACTGACGGCGCTAAATCGATGACGGGTGAAACTAAAGGATTTGTGTTAAGACTGACAAGAAAATTACAAGATGAATATCCAGATAAACCGAAAATCAGAACTTTTCTTTGCCGTATTCACCAACAAGTTCTCTGTTTAAAAAAATATTAAAAATGGACGAAGTACTTAAAACAGTAACAAAGACAGTCAACTTTCTTCGATCGAGAGCACTTAACCATCGTCAATTTACTTCGTTCCTTAAAGATTTAGAATCCGAATTCGAAGATCTTCCTTATTACTCAGAAGTTCGTTGGTTGGTGCCACAAAGTCCTGAAGAGCTTCTATCTGCTTTTGGAGAAAATAATTGTATTTCTTGAAATGAAAGATGAAGAAACGAAAATATATCGATTATAAAAGATCCTTTGTGGATAAAAGATCTGGCATTTTTAACAGATATTACAGGTCATCTGAATAATCTTAATATTACATTGCAAGGTAAAGATCAATTAATAACGAATATGTACGATGCATTAGCAAGTTTTGTACAAAACTGACTTTGTTTAAAAATCATCTACAAACGTTTTGACATATTTTCCTACGTGTGAGCAGTTAAAAGCACAAAATCAAAGTTGCTCATTTTTACAATATTGTGGTAAAATTGAAGAAATCAAAAACGAATTCGTTAAACGTTTTAATGATTCCAAAGAGTTAAAAAAACTTCTCTTTTTATTAGGCCTTTTTCCTTTGAAGTTGAAAATGCTCCCACTTCGATACAACTGGAATTATTTGATTTCCAGAATGATTCGGTTTTAAAAGACAGATATCGAGAAGTAGGAATTCCCAAAATATATTCTTATTTAGGTGAAAAATACCAGGAAATTAAAAAGTTTGCTGCACAAATTTTATGCTATTTTGGGAGTACGTACTTGTGTGCGCAACTATTTTCGTTCATGAAATTAAATAAAACAGCCTACAGATCAAGATTAACTGATAAACATCTATCTGCCATAATGAAGATTGTCTGTTCTCCAGTCCTTGAATCCAGATATTGGAAAACTAGTAGGAGGAAAGCGCTGGCAAGTATCCGGTAAAAAAAATTAATTTTAGTTTTATAAATACATTAAATTAAATAAACGTTTAAATAAAAAGCAATTATATAGCAATATTATAAATTATTACCTTAAATTCACTTAATTACATAATGTATTTTAATTATCCTATCCATATTCCTGAATCCTCACTTCAAAATGTAATTTTATGAAAATTTGTAAATGTGATGTGGCCCGCGTGAATCTTACCAGTTGCATTAAATGGCCCGTGTTTTAATTGAGTTTGACATCCCTGATCTACAGCATGGTTTCTGAAAATGTGATTCGTGGTCCATAGGCTGTTCCAGTTCTTTTTGAAGAACAGGTGAAAAAGAACAGTTTGTTCTTTTTTTTCCCCCATCCCTAAGTGCAATAAAATTGCCTGCACATTTTTTATAGTCTCCAGCTAACTTGTAAATATATTAATGTCAATAAATTGTTTTATTCGAACCTTGAGAAACCGCTGAGTTTCTCAACACGACACAGGCCAATCGGAAGGGTAGTACGGAATATAAACTCCAGCTTGCAAATGTCTGGCACTTCGATGTAGGAAGAGAGAGAACACGACACGTTAAGAAAAATCAGGTTCTTAACTGCAAATACTCCGTGAAAGTATGTATAAAGAATTACAATTTTGCATATAAATCTATAATTGTATTTATAAAATAGCTTATAATTCAGAAAAAGATCAATTTTAATTACAAAAACAGCATGTAAATAAAATCACCAACGAACAGCACAAAATAAAATACATTAAGCAGAGCACAATTGTACAGAATTCTGAATACCACATTTTTCGTAAGTTCAATTACGATCGATTTTAATTAAATAAAAATGCACAAATTAACACTTTGAAAGATCGTTAACAGATATCAATAATCTTGGGCCAATGTCTTAACACTAAATAGAACGATTTCGTTTTTACTTCTATCAAACAATTGGGATTTAAAATATTAGCGTAATTCATTTAACTTGATTGTAAAACGATTTTTAAAATGACACACAATTTTACATTGGGGTTTTGTAATTTATGAATATATTTTATGTAAAACTAAAAAGAAACTTACCTTTCAAGAGAAGCGGGAAACACGAACAGAAGTCTCCGTTTGCATCAGCAACAAAATGGCTAATGCTCTGAGTGGAACATGTCAAACTCCGCCCGCAATTAGGGACATCGGACCAGCACCGAGGGCGCTGTAAGTCATACCTTCAGTGAAGCCTCTGTATCCTTTGCTCTGTGGTCAACACTTTAAATTGACACAAGTGTTGAAATCGGAATAGGAGCACAAGCGTGACATAGGAATGTTTTTATACTTGTACCATCTCCCTACAGTTCACGCCATGTGGATATCCACTTTTCTCAGCAACAATTTTTAAAGAGGAAAATTGCTATTTTGTCTATCCTTTCAGTACATTTCACATGTCATACAGAATTTATTGTTTCCGATAACTGCTGTGTCTATTTTTGAATCAAATGTCGCCGTGTGCATATTGCACAGCTTTGGTGATGTCGATTATTTTCTCGCTGTAACGCTATTCTTTTGGATGGTAATCGATGGTTTGAAGAGCAGCTATTATTACAGGGAAGGTGAATATATGATTAGGTGTGTGTTCAATGCTCAGACAGTTGTTACAATATCTATACGCTCTGGTTCCATCACTGTTAATTTTCGTCCCTTTAAAATGTCCTGTTCTTAGTCTGGATATTGTGTGATTGATTCTGATATTCGCTAAGGTAGAAAGCAAATGCTAATTTTAGATTGAATCGCATGGTGCCATAGACTGAGCACTAAGTATCCAATTCTTGAGAGATATTTTCAATGTTCTGGGAATTGTAATATGAGTTTTATATTCTAATTTTCGTCTTTATTACATCATTTTTTAATATAATTTCCATTTAACTGTATGCATTTTCCAAGCTGGAAACTAGTTTCTTAGACCATTCAAAAACAGTTTTAGGATTATCTTATATAAATTGTTTTTACAGCTCGTTTTGACATTTAAGTCCTGAAACTGCCCTCTCAGCTTACCCCGGGTGTATTTTTCGCATCTGGGTTGGTTGTTTCAAGTTTAATGGCACAAAGTTCAGTAATGGACAAGCAGCTCCGAACGCTAGTCCAAATAGAATTTAAAACAGATTTTAAAAAATACGTATCAGATGAAGAATCAAATCAACATTGAAAAGTAGATTCATAATATTTAATTACTTAATATTTAATCTCATCTGGGTCAGTAAAACTTTTTCTTGTGCGCATATGTCAATTACTTGGCGATGTTTGTTTTGTGTTTGCAGTATCTTGGTCAAATATGGCTCTCGCACGATAAAAAACAATCCAAACCCTAAAGCCGCCCACCACGTAAATGATTTTTAATTCATCCTTGTTGTCTCGACGAGGTATCTCATCATTAGCAAAACTGATCAGATCTTGATGGACGAGATATTTCCTAATTAGAAGAAAGCAGACCAGATCTCGATAATACAAATCGGCAATATCTGGATGACAAGATATCTCGTCCATATTACTTGGAGGGTTAAGGAAACATAAGAGCCTCTCGATGTCCATATTCATGACCGTCTTAAAATTTTCCTTCCATAGAAGGAAAATAATGGCTCTTTGAGAATAAACAGCGTATTCCAGTTCCAAAATGAGCACTGAAAAAAGAGTCTATCCCCTAGCGGCAAAATCGTACTGATCGGCATTGACTAATACAGACAAGAAAACATGTCAGTGATTGTTCAGGTAATCTGCCAACTGCATCTAATAAAAGAGCAAAAAACTCGCTTCAAGATCCGAACCCTTTCATTTGAAAAGTCCTATCTGTGTTTAGTCTTTTTCTTCTCAGTCAACAAAACGCTTTCGCATTTCGTTTTTAATATGGAAGAACGACAGAAAGATTCCAATTGTCACTCACCTTTGAAACTATTAGTACACTGTGATGCAAATAAAAATAGTGGTGACTTTAAACAATTGACTTGATTCTTTGATATGTGACAGGTCTCAATCACTGAGGGATCAGGATTGGGGAGATTCGAAGAGATTCGAGCCTTTCATTAAGTATTGCTTGAATAAAAAATAATTTAGACATGCATCAATGTGATATTCCCAGATAAACACGTTATGCAACAACTATTAGAACGAATATACTGATTTCATACTTTTATTTACTAGGTGACCGATAGATGGCGCAAATGTTTGTTCATTTCGCGACGTCGTTGAAACGTAGTGGGCCGAGTGGTGGGCCGATGAACACAACGAAACAGCCCAAATTACAAATAAACTTACGTTTATTTCACAAAAACGATATGTACAATATTTTACAATAGGGATTTGTATCCTTAGGTTATGGGTGCTGCAAAACAGGCATAAATGGATCTCCTCAACGGCCGTACCCCCAAAACCGAGTATCACAAAACAAACCTCTGTTCAGCTCGTGCTCTCCAACAGTTCTCGTTGTCGCCAGATCTTTCAGGGAAACAGTTGAATCACTATCATCATAATTTGTACGACAGCCCTTTGTGAGCCTTGGCTTTTTTCAGAAGTTTCTCCAGACTACCCTCTCTCCAGCCATGGACCTCCAGTTCTTGACTTTCATGGCACTAAAGTCCGAATCCAGACAGTCCCTCCATCTCTCTTTTGGCCTACCCATTTGTCCTTCACAAAAGGGACTGCATTAAAAACTTTCAATGGTTCTCTCTCTGGATCTATACTCAAAAGATGACGTGTCCATCTCATTCTGTTCAATTTTACAAGTTATACTGTCTTTATTTTTAAAAAGTTTATAATTCAAAATTGTATCTCCTTCGCCAAATATCATTATCAAGGACACCACTAAAGATGGCCGTCAAAACTCTCCTTTCAAAAATTGCCAAAGCTCTCTCTTCCTTTCCTGTCAATAGCCATGTTTCAGAGGCATAGGTTAACACTGGTCTTATGAGAGTTTTGTACAACAGGATTTTTGTTTTTCTTTTGATGAAGTGGGGTATTTCAACTGGCTTCTTAGCCCATAGAAACAGTGATTAGCCGTAATAATTATTTTCCTGATTTCAGGGTCAATCTCATTCTGAGTTTAATCACCTGCACCTCTAAAACCATCTGGATGGCTATCGAAGACCATCCAGACGGCCGCAACAGATGTTTCGAGAATTTTCGGCCTGAGGTCAGTGGTGCTGACCTCTGATACTGAGATATTAGGGACGTTACACCGTGAATCATTTGGTATATCTTCTAAACAATAGCCATAGAATTTTTTTACGGACAGAAGTATTACAGACACCCTGCGAAACTTAATTATTTTGGAGGACTAAATGTGATTAAAATACCTACAGTTAGTAGAAAGATTGATTCAAATACTAGCTACGAGCCGCTTCACTTAGAATCTGAATCTGTGTCAATCCGATTGATTGTTGGGTTTTATGGCGAAAGTCCGAAAAGGGACAAGCTACACCAAACACAAGATTATAAAATGAATGGATATTAATAAAATAATGGTTAATGAGAATCAAGGGGCAATAAATTTGTGTGAATAAAATGTGTAAAATCATAATAGATCCAAAAACCTGTCGCCGGTCAACAGTATGATGTACAACATAAAAGGTATGATTGATGAATATAAAAAAAAGGTATGATTGATGAATATAAAATTCATATAGATAAAAGTATTATATAGAATTTTAAAAGAACAATAGTATTCAAAACGGGGAAAGATTCGGGTGAGGTTTTCCTCTATCAAATCTTGCACAGCTAAATTAGAGCCAATGATGATTACAATCAGGGCAAAACTATCAAGACATGATGAACTGTAAAAGGTGAAAAACAAGTATTGCATGACGAAGCACTTTCTCCAAATAACAAATGACGATGCTCAAATGTTGTTGGCGGCAGTAAAACCTCCCATTGTGTGTTTATTGTTTGATATTGTATACCTTGGATCGGCCATCATGGCCAAATATGGCCTCTGCACCATAAAAGCCCAACCAACCATAAGAAATGTAGATTCTTAAATTAGCGCTTCTCCACTAAGAAGTTGGGGAAGGAATGTTCTAAAAAGTGTACGCCTTTTAATTCTAATAAATATTCAAAAATAAATCGGAGGTAAAATTTTAAGAAAAGCACTTCAAAAGATTCTTTCAAACGAAAAAACGAGTTTTGTGGAAAAAAAAAAATGCACGTTTTTTTTCATTCTTCAAACTTCCGGAATTTTTAATTTGTCAGATATATTGAAATGAATTGATGCAAGTGCTCTCTAAAGGCCAATCTTCTTATCCAGTTCTTAGACAATTTAACATGTGCTGTCACTTAAAAAAGAGTTTGATATTAAGATTACATTGGGGGCATCTTTAAAACGGTACAATGCTCGCGAGAAATCTCCAATTTCTAATTCTTCAGTGAAGTCCCGTGTAATTTTTCAAATGGAGAAATACAGTAAAATGTTTGATTAATTTAATGTAGAAATCTAAAAAATAACAAAAATTGTTCAATATGCCCTCAACACAGACACACGTACGCATGAGAACAGTTTCTTTTCTTCATTGATCCATCTATGCAAAGGCATCGGTTTGAATTAATATTTGCTTGAACCCGGAAATTATCATGGCTCTTAGAAAAGAAAATATTCTTAACATATCAATTTTTAAAGTGGTTGGTAATTAATGTCGCACTGGAGCAACACAACGGGCATTTTGAGGTAGTAGGAACTGGAAACCAAAAAGTCAGAGAAAAGAGTTTCTCTTTTCATACCAGATTAAAAGAGCGACCACAGCGCCACCTAGAGATCACGGGATCATTGGAAAATCAATTGGGGTCCGGATTTTGTTAACTAAGACTATAAAATTGACAAATAAATTGCCTAAAATTATCTAAGAATTATTGAAATACGTAATTTTTACGAATAACGTAAAAATTTGGTTAATATTCTTTCGATTCGAAAAAAATTCATTCCCTAATTGCCTGTGAATAAAACGTTTTTGAACTCATAAACGAATGCAATTTATGCTCGACTTACTGACCAGAAATGACAATCTAAAAAAGTAATGGTAGTGGTAATTAATTATCATCAAACTACTGGGTGGTAGATATACAAATGTAAATAAGAAAATGAAATGACAGCGTGGAACCACTCGTCAATATATACCACTACTAAAAGTAAAAAGAAAGTCTTATATGTTCTTATCACTAGTTTCTAACGCTCGGAATATGTAACCTATCCTGTTAAGTTTCAGTGTTCCTTTGGAGCCTTGAAACGGACAAATGAACATAAGTAACTTCCCAAGTACAAGTGTAAAATTTGTTTTTCAAGCCTCGAGGATATGTGCGTTAAAAACACTGTTATTTTTCCCACAAGCAAACTAACAGTTTCAAAACTACACCTCGTGAAGTACGATAAGATCACATTTTTTTCGGCAGGTAATAGTAAAAATTATGCCTAATGATGATACTTAAGGTACCCACGAGACGTTGCGCACATGAAAAATATTGAGATACATTATGTCTACATATACTTATATATGCAGACATTATGTCTTAGAATCGTAAATGGCTTTAGACGAGACGGTCGGATCACCAAATTAATGCTCTTTTTACCCGTATTAAATTTTATCGTGAGTATATCTGGATATCAATAGCTACCATTCCAAGAAATTATATTTAAGTTTATTATATTAATTTTCGTCTCAGCGCAATCGAAATTATGTATTTTTTATGTTTAGATCACAGGTGTATTAATAAAAAGGTGCTTGGTGATGAATTGTAGAAAAGAAAAAATTCTCACTTACACACATTTAATAATAGCCTATACGAGTGTCTGAAAAAGATCTTTGTTGACACTAGTGACCAACTTTCGTCCATGAATTTAAGAAATAGTATGTAGTGACAAATTTTTGGGTTATCGGAGTCACTTCAACGAATGTTCATAGACGGACTGTCTCCTTAGATGCCATTGTATATAGGGTGATTCGAACTCATGGGACAAGCTTCAAGGGGTGTTAGAGCACACTAAAACAATCATTTTTTGAAAAACAATGTATGGACGCAAGTGACACTTTTACATGCAAACACAAAAATTCTTTTGTACACGACGGTCTTTGGTTGGGATTCGAACTCCAAACCCTCCGGTTGCTATTCCGTTACTCTTCCAACCGGGCTACAGCGGCCCAATATAAACCACTTAACACTGACTTGCTTGTTGAAAGGCGATTCCGAACATGTTGATCCAACCAAAGACCGTCGTGTACAAAATGAGCTGGTGAGCGTTAAATTTGTCTTGGGTATTTGGGTATTTCAATTAACGTCACACTGGAGCAACACAATGGGCTATTGGTGACGGTCCGGGATCAATCCCAAAGGGAAAGATCCGAGGACAACACCACGTAATTTTGAACCACGGTCAGATGACGAGGCAACACCTGAGCTGGCACCCCACTCTCCAAACTTCCACACCACGCCAACGTGAGGACATTTGAGGCCACGACAGATTTAACGTGCACCAGCCCCCTTTAAAATAAATTTGTCTTGGCCTCAAATGTCTTCACATTAGCGTGGTGTGGAAGTTTGGAGAATGGGGCGCCAGCTCAGGTGTTGACCCCGTCATCCGACCGTAGTTCAAAATTACGATGTGTCCTCGTATCTTTCCCTTTGGGTTTGATCCCGATCCGTCGCCAATAGACCTTTGTGTTGCTCCAGTGAGACGTTAATTAAAATACCTACCAAGTTCGCGAACAATATTTACGCTTATTATCCAGTGTAACGCGACTTTTTTAACTACAAGTGCATCGAAGTGACGTAATTACTTGAGTTTCATACATAAAAGAGGCAAAATTTAAAATCCACTTGTTAAAGCTGCAGCTGAAAACAACTGAAAACTGGATTTCAGTCTCTTTCATCATCAGGATTTACGTTTATCTTAAGTTAAGTATGCGGACAAGCTATGTATCGAGATGGTTAATGGTAGGAAGGTATGTATTTTTAATTAACGTCACACTAGAGTAACACAACGGGCTATTCGTGACGGTCCGGGATCAATCCCAACGGGAAAGACAATATGTAACTTTGAACCAAGGTTAGATGACGAGGCAACACCTCCGATTCCCACTCTCCAAACTTCCACACCACGCCACCGTGAGGACATTTGAGGCCACGATGAATTTAAGTGCACCAGCCCCTTTCGTACATTACTCTCTTTGGTTGGATTCGAATTCGCAACCCTCCGATTGCTAATCCGTTACTCTTTCAACCGATGTTAATGGGGGCCGTCGTGGCTTAGTGGGTATGCCCACTGCGCTAGCAACCTTCGAGTTGTAGGCGGCGCAGGTTCGATTCCTGCCAGGTGCATTCCTCCCTGGGTGTATTTCTCTCTTCTGTGTCAGTAAAGCTTCTATTGTGTGTCTCTTTATTACTTGATGTTGCATATCTTGTGTCTGGCGCAGCATGGCTAAATATGATCCTTGCGCCATAAAACCCCGAACAACCAACCAAACGATGGTTAATGGAGCCACAAGCGTATTCATTAGCCACAAGAGAAGATGCGTACACCACATGAGAAGGTAAGCAGGTAAGCATTTTTAATAAACGTACTGGAACAACGTAAAGGGCTATTGGCGACGGTCCGCAATCAAACCCGAATAGAAACCTACGTAATTTTGAACCACTCAGAAGGTAATAATTCACCACCTGAAAATGTAAAAGTGCATCGAATGACCTATTTGCCGATGGAAGACTGTCCAGACTTCTACCGAAAGAAAGATTCGAAGCTGCTGGTCCGAGTCGAGTGTGCGGTCCCTCGGACGATGGATTAACTGTGAACCGTAGACGGAAGCCACTCGTAGAGAAAGGGAACGAGTCCGAAACTTCCGGAAGTGTGCTGCAGGAAAAACTGGCTTGGATTTCGTCTGATGGCGATCAACATTGAGTTCCCATGGAGCTTCGAATTGAAACCGGATCATCAGAATTTTCACCGATCCCTGAAAACTCAGAGTTAGATGCATACTCTTCGGATTCAGATAGTTCCAGGAGCCGTCGCGGCTCAGTGTGTATGCCCACTGCGCTAGCAACCTTCGAGTTGTAGGCGGCGGATTCCTGCCAGGTGCATTCCTCCCTGGGTGTATTTCTGTCTTCTGTGTGAGTAAAGCTTTCTCTGTATGTGTGTCAATTACTTGATATTGTATTGTGTCCGGCGCAGCATGACCAAATAAGGCCTTTGTTGGGTTTTATCGATTGAAGACAGAGTTTTATACATTAAAAATAAATTTTATTACGTAGCCAAGTCTTATAGTTTAAAACATACATTTTAGAAAACAAGAAGTCTGATCAGATCATTTTCCCCAAATCTCATCACTTATATACACTCAAAGATTTACATATTCTTCTATATTGATGTGCCCCACACGGCACTATAATTGGAGGTTTGAGACCGATTCCAACATGCGGCCCCATCGGTTGTAAAACCTCAGCAGATGTATTACTATTATTATTATTATTATTATTATTTCAATTAACGTCACACTGGAGAAACACAACGGGCTATTGGTGACGGTCCGGGATCAATCCCAAAGGGAAAGATCCGAGGACAACACCACGTAATTTTGAACCATGGTCAGATGACGAGGCAACACCTGAGCTGGCACCCCACTCTCCAAACTTCCACACCACGCCAACGTGAGGACATTTGAGGCCACGACAGATTTAACGTGCACCAGCCCCCTTTGTACACGATGGTGTTTGGCTGGATTCGAACTCGCAACCCTTCGGTTGCTAGTTCGTTACTCTTCCAACCGGGCCACCGCGGCCCCTCAGATGTATTACAATTCAATATATATATTTATATAAATCTAACAAAATATTTTTGTAATAATATTTTTAAATTTATTTAACAATAAAGGCTTTGTTAAAAAGTCAGCCAAATTATTTTCCGATGAAATATAATTTACGTTAAATAGTTCATCTTTTATTAATTTACGAATAAATTTGTACTTGATATCAATATGTTTAGTTTTCACATTTTCCTGACTATTTTTTGAAAAATAGATAGCAGATTGATTATCACAATATACTTGGGGTCTTATGTAATCACACAAACTTAATTCATTTATAATTCTACTAAACCAAATAACTTCTTTAGTGCAATCGGTTAGTGCAATAAATTCAGATTCCATTGAGCTAAGAGCTATGCACTTTTGTTTAGAAGATTTCCATGATATTGGGATGTTACCAAAATAAATTAAATAGCCACTGCTTGAATGTCTGTTTGTGAGACCACATCCCCAATTTGCATCAGAAAAAGCAATCAAATTTGAACTTCTACATTGGAAAGATTAATTTTAAAATCCTTTGTAAGAAAAACATAGTTCATAATATCAACAACGTAAGACCAGTGTTTGTAAGTACAACCATTACAAAACTGAGACATTATATTAACAGCAAATGCAATATCTGGTCTGGATCTATCTGACAAAAACGATAAACATCCTATTAAGGAACGATAGGGAAATTTCCTCATTAAATCATTTTCAATTATTTCTTCCTCTTTAACCTTATCAGGTAAGTTACAACCAATTTTAAAAGGTAAATTCACAAAACATTTAGGAAGATCTTTGAATTTTGACATTAATTTTTCAATGTAGGTAATTTGATGTAAATAAATCGAATTTTCAATTTCTTGAAAGTTTACGCCTAACAAATATTTAGTTTTACCTAGAACTGTAAGATCCAATTTTTTGTCCAATAATTCGATTACTTCATTTATCAAATGTTCCCTTTTTGAAAACAAAACCATATCATCTACATAAACAATTAAAATTACATCTTTAAATTTGTAGACACAATTACACCAATTTAACCGAGAAAATCCTAATTTAGTTAAAATACCGTCTAATTCCAAATTCCATTCTCTACCACTTTGATGCAGACCATATATAGCCTTTTCCAATAGACATACTTTGTTTTCGGATCCTTTCAGCACAAATCCTTTTGGCTGTTTCATGTATATAGTATCCTTAAGGTGTCCATATAAATATGCACTTTTCACGTCAACTTGACAGTGATACCAACCCAACATAGAAATCAATAGTACAAACAATAATCTAACAATAGAAAAATTCACAACTGGTGAAAAAATATCTTTATAATCAATGCCGGGTTTTTGCTTAAAACCTTGAGCAACAAGACGAGCTTTATACCTTTTAGGTATATTGTTTTCGTCCATTTTTATGCTGTACACCCACTTACTTCCAATTATGGTTGTATTTGGGGGTGTGTCCACTAATTTCCATACTTGCCTATCCTTCATTATCTGAATTTCTTCATTCATGGCAGTATTCCATTTAATTTTATCCTTACTTGCTTGCGTTTCTTCATAACTTTTGGGGATTTCGACATTGTAACACTGATCATACATGTCGTACATCTGTTGGTCTAAAAATTTAGATTCATCACTAGAAGTAGATGGCACATTAGAAATATCCACATTAGGATGTTCAGTTTCTGGCTTAAAATTGAAATTTACAGGATCAAACCTAATCTTATTTTTAGTACAGTACTTTTTAATATCATTTAAAGATCTCATTCTCAAATTTTCAGGAGAATAATAGTATACATCTATCCTATTGCTTTTATTTCTAGGTTTTTCGATTCTTCGCCAATTTGAAATGTTAAGACTTTTTAAGTCCTCAGTTTTAACTAAATCTTTAGAATCTAAAACTTGAGTTTCACTTTCCGATTTTACTTTTATATTTTCATTTGATTGATAAATAGGAATATTAGAATTAAGATCGAAAGAAACGTACTCAAAGTTTTTACCAAATAGTACATCAACAGCTTTCTTACTTTCGTCGATATGAACATGGACTGTTTCAACTATTCTCTTCTCGTTTGGTACATATATTCTGTAACCTTTAGTTTTCAAACCATATCCTGTCAAAATACCAAGTTTAGCTCTGGGTTGTAATTTATTTCTCTGTATTTTAGGAATATGAACATATGCCAAAGAGCCAAAAATTCTAAAATGTTTTACTGATGGTTTGAAACCAGTCCATATTTCGTTAGGAGATATACCCTCAGTTAATTTGTGTTCGCATCTATTTTTAGTATGAATAAATGCTAAAAGTGCTTCTGACCAAAATTGTGGTTGTAAACCACTGTCTTGAAGCATAGCTCTGACACAATCCATGGCTGTTCTATTGAACCTTTCTGCAACGCCATTTTGTTCAGGGGTATAAGTTGAAGTTCTTTCGATTTTTATTCCTAGATCATTTAAAAACTTTTTAAATTCTTTGTGACAAAATTCTAAACCATTGTCAGTTCGGACACATTTTAACTTAATATTTAGCTGTCTTTCAGCTTTAACCAAGTATTTTTTAAAGTAATCAAAACCTTCATTCTTATTTCGAATAATATAAATAGTTACTTTTCGTGAAAAATCATCAATAATAGATAAAAAGTATTTGTTTCCACCTAGAGAGTTAACTGGAGCAGGACCCCACAAATCCATATGGATCCTTTCCAAAACATTTTTAGTTTTCCTTTCGTACATATAGTTTCTTTTTAAGGATATTCTAGTGGATTTAGCAATAGCACAAATCTTACAATTTTTATCTATATTTTTACAATTAAGTTTTTCAATTCCTTTTACACAATTAATTTTACTCATATTTTCAATTAAGGGCATGTTAACATGACAAAACCTACGGTGGGCTTTTTCTAGATCTAAACCAGTTACATATGTATAATTTTTAATCTTGGGATAACCTTTCAAGATATACAATTTTCCAATTCTGGGAACAGTAAACAAATATTTATTATAACTATTATAAATAATCATTTTGTTATTTCCCCATTTAATTTGGTTTCCCACAAGGTCAATACGAGCACCACTAATTAAATTTCTTCTCATATTAGGCGAGTATAACACATCTTTTAAAGTTATATCATAATTTCTGTTTCTATCTAAAACTGTAAATTGAATATCACCCATACCTAATACTTCCGAGGTGCTGTCCTTGTCTCCGACTAGGATCTTCTGTGGTGGTAGTTTTCTGAATGTCGTAAACATATCACGTTCTTTACAGAAGTGAGCAGTTGCAGCAGAATCAATGAGAAATTCCCTCGGTCTTTCATTTGGAAAATTTGAAACTGCATAGGCACGTTGAAGATCAGTTTTTGGATTGTCCTCCATATAAAATAATTCACCACCAGGTTTCTGCCGATTGCATTTCTTGAAGCACTTCGATTCATAATGTCCCGACTTTTTGCAGTAGTTGCAGAATGGTCGCGGCCCCATACGACAAACTGTCGACTTTCTTGGGCTTGAAGGAATTAATTCAGGGTCCAGTACGCATCTGCTGTGATCAGGAGTAGACGCCCGTGTCTCCTTGTATCTAGATGACTTGTTTCTTGTAGCATAAGCATCGGCCACGATACTTAATTTTGTGCCTTCGTCTTTCCGCTTCAGGTCGATCCGGCTGGATTCTGTTATTAAATGTTTAGACAAATTGTCTAACGTGAACTCGTTGTCATCCATCCTGTATAGCAGTTGTACCAGATTATCGTATTCGTGAGGTAAATGTCTTATTAGTTGAAAGCAAACTAAGAGGTCTGGGATTTCGAATCCACCTTCTTTTATCTGTAACAGCTTCTCATGCACTCGTTTGCAGAAGAGTCCAATGGATTCGTCCTCCGGTTGGTAGCGGATTGAAACGAACTCGTCCACAAGGCCTGCCAATCGTGCTCTAGATGCTGGTTCAAAGTTGGTCTTTAATATATCCCAGGCTTCCTTACCATCCTCAGTAGATGAAATTAAGACTTGATATTTTCTGTCTATGCCCTGGTAGATAGTTGTGTATGTCCTCTGTTTCCTATAACGATAGTCTCTTTTTTCTTGTTCTGGAGCATCTTCCAATAATAGAGGTTCCGTTTTAGTGATAAATTCCCAGCAGTTCCGGTCCATTAGCAATATCTTCATGTCCGTCTTCCACGTGGCATAGTTGAAATCCGATAACTTCGGGAAGGAAAACATGGACATTCCTTGAATACCCATCATACTGGATACCGGTAGTGGCAGAATTCAGGTTCAGCTTAAGGTCTGAGGCCCATAACCAATTGTTGGGTTTTATCGATTGAAGACAGAGTTTTATACATTAAAAATAAATTTTATTACGTAGCCAAGTCTTATAGTTTAAAACATACATTTTAGAAAACAAGAAGTCTGATCAGATCATGATCCCCAAATCTCATCACTTATATACACTCAAAGATTTACATATTCTTCTATATTGATGTGCCCCACACGGCACTATAATTGGAGGTTTGAGACCGATTCCAACAGCCTTTGCGCCATAAAACCCCCAAAACAACCAACCAATCAGATAGTTCCAACGATGATTCGGGTAAGAAGAAGCTCCAATCGTTGGCATATAAATGTGAATGGTGCGAAAATAGTTTTTCTTGCCAGTCATTTAAAGCGACACCAGGGAACACACACGGGAGATAAACCCTTTCGACGTTCCCTTTGTGGCAAAACTTTACTCTGAAATTTAAAAAGATCTTGCGGATTTACCGTGCATAGAGGCCTTACTACTGCAACGTATGTAAAGAGTTTTGCAAATACGTCTCACTTGAAGAGACATTTACGGATTCACATTAGGGAGTAACAACCGGAGTAAGAAGGTTCCAATGAAATATTTCCAAAATGGCATCACTTGCACTGTCATTCAGTGGGTATCCACGGAGAGTAAGAGATTTAAAGACCACATAGATTTACATACAAGACCACAATAAAGATTTTACATGTTAGAATAGCCTGAGAGCTTAGAAGTACAATTTAAACACGAAGAAAGCGTAGAATATGAAAATCAATGTTTTAACAAGTAGAAGAGTGCTTCTAAAATCTTATTTAATTTAATTTTTTAAACTTATTATTGTAAAAACAGGTGTATGGTTCTATATGATTATTGAATGGAATACTCTAGTTTATCGGCTTTATGAAATTTTAAATCGTAATTGTAGTAGAAAACGCATATCATGCTAAATGACTGATTCTTTTCTTGTATTTAATTACTATGAATATATCAATATTATATGTATATATCAATCATTGCTAGCTTTTAAAATAAGATAAATGTTAGAATGTTATTTGATGATTGTGTAGCGGAGTTTGGGTAAAAGACAGAATCCATTTCTAATGTATTTTGATTTTTTAAAATAGGTTTAAAAAGTATCAAATTAGAGCTCATTTCTAAACATCTTTCACTACTAATAAATTGTCTAATACGCGTCATTTTCAAAATTTTGCAGATGTACTTTCTGTCCCAAGAAAGACGTAATATTTAATACTACATGAGGTACTTAAATTAATGCCTAAAACGTTTTCGCTTTTGTAGATTCTTCATATGAGTATCACGTGTTTTCTGTCAAATGTGCCTGTGAGAAGTGCCTGCAATGTCTTCTGCAAGATAGAAATGCGACGAAAAATGAACATTAGATACATCATTCTGTAGATATGTCGTTGTATTTAACTTATGTAGATAATTCCAAAACTATTTTCACTCGTGAACGTATTCAAATATTTATTCAGTTTTAAATTTGAATAAATGTGCTCATAAAGTAGAATGTAATTTAAGAAATTTTGTTATATATAAGACACTGAAATATTCAAAGGAAACTTTGAATATTCAGTGATAAATTCATTTCGATAGTAAAATTAATTATTTATTTTATAAGAATTGGCTTCCAATAAATTTGTTAAATTTCAAATTTTTTAACCATAATAAATTCAAAAGGAGTTAATAACTTGAAGCACTTAAAAGTTGGATGACAAGAGTTTCCCAGTTTCAACTAAATGAAAGTTCAACTTAATAAAATCGTCTTAAGGCTTTATTGAGGTAGGTTGGATATATGTCGTACTGGAGCAACAGAACGGGCTTTTGGGGACGGTCCAGAATCTATCCTGAAAGAAAAGGTTCGAGGAAACACCTCATAATTTTGGACCATAGTAAAATGACGAGGTCCGCCTAAGCTGGGACTCCACTCTTCAAAGTTCCACACCACGCTACGTGAGGACATTTAAGGCCACGATATATTTAACGTGCAAGACCCCGAAATACACGATGGTCGTTGGTTGGATCGAGTTTCGAACACGCAACCCTCGGTTAACTAATACATGACTCTACCAATTGGGCTAACTTGGACCCAATTTTCTTTAAATAAAAAATTAAATTCTTCGCTCATTCGAAAAAATAAATCTAAAAACAAGAAAAATTATAACTGATATGATAACTGCTTCCTGGCGGCTGATTGGTACAGGGAAAAACGACTTACAAAATGCTTATAAGGTCATTTCCCATGTATATTAAAATGGTTATGTGAATCATTAAAATCGACCCTGTTGTATAAGAATTTCAGGGCAGCGTTATATCTCGTAAACCAGCAGGCTATGGAATGCATAATTGTGAGGATAGAAAAGGCATTAATTTCCCAGAATGAAATTCAATGTGTTTTGTAAGCTTTTAACAAAATAAAGGGAATCAAACTTCACAGGAAGTAATATAATCTATTTTTCAAGCGACTTACCCAACAGATAAAGTATGTTCACTATTAGATAACCTGAAGTTAGCAATACTAACTACCCTCTCAACTCCTATGTCAACTGATTTTAGAAATGCTGCACAGAGTTAATTGAGATAAAAGAAAAGGGTTCAGAAAATAGGTGAGGTATTAACGTAGGAACCTTTAAAAAAACTAGAGTAAATCGAGGGTTTTATGGCGCAAGGTCCAGAAGTGGACAAGCTGCGTTTCTTGAAAAGGAGGATGTTGGCATAATAAATAAAGTATTTACTATTCATACATTTTCATAAGCTACATTTGATGTGTGTGTGTGTGATCATGGAGTTTTAATATATATAACCTTAATCTTTCTCAAAGTTCATGTCAATATAAATGTTTTTTATTGTGTAGAATTTTTGACTGTTTTTTATTGTGTAGAATTTTTGACTGTTTTTCAGTGTGAAATGAACTCAAACATTGTTCAAGTACATCTTGAGCTACAGCGTTTAAAAATATTGTAACATATAAGTTTGACATTTAGAAGACAACTAAATATAGTTGATTTAATAATAGCTCATTCAACAAAAATTATTCTTTTAATACACTTATCAATTATTATACTGCGTTAATATTTTCACCATTTAATATGATTTTATAACTTACTCCTATGAATTACCCACTTTACCCCATGGTATGGGGTAAAGTGGTTATAAAAACATGGGTATCGAAATAGCCTCTCATCTAAAAATATAGATTTAAATATGACAAAAACATGACCAGCATGTTCTTAAATAATGCAACGTATATATAATGCTTAAAACACCACTATTTCAAAACATGTCACTGCTAAATTCTACTCTGAAATTGAAAACACTATTTTTATACACACCTGACCCTATTCAGTTAGGGTGAGGGGATGTTGACTCAGTGGGTATGATCACTGCGCTAGTAACCTTCGAGATGTAGGAGGCACAGGTGCATTTCTCTCTTTTGTGACAATAAAACTTTCATTGTGTGTCTATTACTTGATATTGTATGTCATGTCTGACGCAGCAAAGCCCAAATATGGCTCTTCCACAATAAATCCCCAAACCAACTTATGTGCTTCATCTCAAGGATTCGCTTATAAATCGTCCGCAAGGAATAGAACCTGGCCGGAATCGAACCTGTGCCACCTATAGCTCCATGATTTTCTTCATCAGACTGAGTTGCAAAATTACGATGGGTTGTTCATGATCTTTCATGGTAGTAATAGCCCAATTGATAGAATCGCAGGATTAGCAACTGGAAGGTTCTGAGTTCGAAACTCGATTCAACCAAAGACCGTCGTGTATGTGGAGTCTAGTGCCTTTAAATCTATCATGACATGAAATGTCCTCACGTTGGCGTGGTGTGGATGCTTTGAGAGTAGGATACCAGCTCAGTAGCAGACCTCGTCGTCTGGCCGTAGTTCAAAACGAGGTGTTGTCCTCGATTCTTTCCCTTGGCGACTAATCCCTGGCCATCACCAATAGCCTCTTGTGTTGCTCAAGTGCGATGTTCATCAAGCGCCTACCTATCCGGACCGTCAATAGCGCCATACATTTATGAATTAAATTTGTTTTGGAAGGTAGGTATTTTAAATAACGTCACACTGGAGCCACATAACGGGCTATTGGTGACGATCCGAGGAAAACACGTAATTTTGAACTACGGTCAGATGGCACCTCACTCTCCAAACCACGCCAGCGTGAAAATTTGTTTTGAATACCGTAATGCAGTTGCAACTTTAACTGCATATTTGTTGGCGGTTAATCTCGAATGTTTCTATTTTAATCTTTTTGTGAACATTTTAATAATTTGAATACTAGTTTTTTTTTTTAATGTGGCTTGATCTTCGAAATTTTGAGCATAGATTACTGTTGATAAATCTTACTGATTACTGGTGTTTAAAAAAAAAAAAGTTAGCGTAACCTTCAGTTATGTTCACTAGACTTCTGAACTAGTTTTGATAGATTGGATTCAGATTTAAATAACGCGTTATATATTTTTTACTGTACTTACATGTTGAGTTAGTTTATTTCTATAAGCAAAATTATGGCAAAGTTAAGCTTTCTGTAAGTATATTTTGATTTCAGTAGTCGACACATCAATTTATGAAAATGTTATACTATTTCTGTTTTAATTTATTTTTTGACATTTATTATGGTTCCCTATTCACGTTATTTAAAAGCTCCCTGGTAAGCTAGGGTCTTCATAATATGGAGTTAACTTATCTTTAACCACATCTCTATGACGTGCACTCTAGTTAACTGAGATGAATAAATAATGAGTCTGAAATGAACTACATGAGAAGAGAACAAACTTTACTCACTTTATATACATTATTTTATTATTTTCCCTTTAATATACTTGATATTAGTTTACAGTTGATAACAATAGTACATGATTTAAAAAAATGGTAGTGATTAAATATATATATATATATATATATATATATATATATAAATATAAATATATATATATATATATAAATATAAATATATATATATATATATATATATATAAATATAAATATATATATATATATAAATATAAATATATATATATATATAAATATAAATATAAATATATATATATATATATATATATATATATATATATATATATATATATATATAAATATATATATATATATAAATATATATATATATATATATATATAAATATATATATATATATAAATATATATAAATATATATATATATATATATATATATATAAATATATATATATATATATATATATATATATATAAATATATATATATATATATATATATATATATATATATATATATATATATATATATATATATAAATATAAATATATATATATATATATATATATAAATATATATATATATATATATATATAAATATAAATATAAATATATATATATATATATAAATATAAATATATATATATATATATAAATATAAATATAAATATATATATATATATATAAATATATATATATATATAAATATATATATATATATATATATATATATAAATAAATATATATATATATATAAATATATATATATATAAATAAATATATATATATATATAAATATATATATATATATATATAATATATATATATATATATATATATAAAATATATATATATATATATAAATATATATATATATATAAATATATATATA